>JAUMJL010000192.1:1223869-2447739 GCA_033558185.1 Dromococcyx pavoninus | reverse complement strand
ACTGACATTCACTGACATTATATTTTTTTTTTTTATTGACAGTACTATTATTCAGTGAGAATATTTCCTGGTCAAGAACCTGCTAATGTCTGGGTGGGCTGGATTACGTCTGACTTTCACCAGTATGACACAAGCTTTGACTTGGATAGAGTGCGTACTGTCACAGTTACACTGGGAGATGAAAAAGGGAAGGTTCACGAGAGGTTGGTTACACCTTTCTTAAAAAGATACATATTTTATGCTCATAAAAGCAGCTAACAATTTATAAACTATAAATCGTCCCCATTTAATATAAAGAAAAAAAGTAAAAGGAAAGACTGTAACCTTACTTGTTCTCTCCTCTTACTTGAGAAGAGGCAGTGGAGTAATGATCTAATTAAATCAGTAGGCACTGAAAAGTAAAGTATTGCAGCTTTTTTATGCAGTTTCAGACCATGACCCTGTAAATATTGACTTCTGAACTGGTACAAAGTAGAGTAAAATACCTTGTAGTGTTTTTGGAGCTTTTTACTTTTGGGCAGGCAAAATTTAGTTCAACAGCTTCTCTCAGGACTTCAGCTTGTGATTCACGCCATAAACTTTGCGTTATGCTTAACATTAAGTGGTTTAAAACATGAAAGTCAGTTTTGTCTCTTGGAATTTTATGAGATTTGTGCTTATTCATATTTTGTCATGTTCAGTATTTATGTTTTTAGATTATGAAGTCCATGTTTCGTTGCATTTTGACATTGGTTATGGTGGGAGACACTGTTTTCAGCCACAAAGACCTGTTTGTTGCACTCGTACGAAGTTGTTTTTAGTCCGCTACATAAAGTTTACACACCTTCCATAAATAAATTTGTCTTTTAACATTCAGTATAAAACGCAGCAACTGCTATATGGTGTGCGCAGGAGAGAGCATGAGCCCTGGGCAAGGACGTAATAATAATGGTCTGGAGATTGGTTGCTTGGTTGATGCCGCCAGTGGCCTGCTGACCTTCACAGCTAACGGCAAGGAACTAGGCACGTACTATCAGGCGAGTATTAGCTGATGATGTCTTCCAGTGGGAAAGGGGAAACCTGAATCCTCAGGCTGCATCTTATTGGAAACTCATGTACAAAACTGTAAGAAAAAGTAATTGTCGTCATTGTGACACTGATTTTTCTTTCTTATTTGGGTTTTCTAGGGTTTTATTCAAAGGCTTGCACTTACTTACTATCAATATGGATATTAAGGGGATTTTAAAATGTGTAATAGTGTTTTGCTCTCTCCAGCAGTTATATTTGTGCATCTTTGATTTAGGTTGAACCGAGTACAAAGTTATTTCCTGCTGTATTTGCTCAAGCTACAAGCCCCAATGTTTTCCAGTTTGAACTGGGAAGAATAAAGGTAAATAATGCTTGTTTTTGTGCAGATTTATGACTAATATATCGTAAAATAATCTTCTTTTGGGGAGCCATTTGTTGCTTGCAATGTGTTCTTGGTATTGAGCTCGTCTTTATGATTCTAAGTGTTTGCACTATTGCCATTTTTGTATTAACTGAGTTTTAAATACTTCATGTATTTAAAATACAGTACATTGGATAAGGATGAGAAGGGTTGTAAATTATTAGAATTGGCAGAGGATATTGCAAAGTCCTGTTGAATTTTCAGAATCTCATCCTTCCTAATGAAACAAAATCACCAGGGTCTTATTCTGCAAACAGAGCTTGGATGACTGGTGTATTTTCAGAATAAGTTAGGGTTTTAAAATAGTTTTAAAAAATACATTAAAACATTACACTTAAGAAAACAAAACTGAAATTTACTTGCTTGCTTTGGATTCATGGATGTATAAGGAAACAGAAGAGCTAAAAGAAGAGTGGAGTTCCGATCCTGGGTCCAAGGAAGTGAGCACGCATTCCATTCAAATTTCTATTTAAAATTTACTTATTTTAAAAAATTTGTTATGAACAATGCTGTATTGCTGCTAATCTCCCAATAGTTCCCATCTGGTTTTACGAACTATTAGAAATGTTATTTTCTTGTTGCACTGTACTTTATTGTACTGTATTTAATATATTTTTTGAAAATATCATAGGTTCATTGTTTATTAAAGATGAAGAAGTTGATTGTGTCTTCTGTTGGAATTTTCCAGAATGTAATGCCATTGTCTGCTGGCTTATTCAAAAGCGAACACAAAAATCCAGTCTCTCAATGTCCTCCACGTCTCCATGTCCAATTTCTGACTCACGTGCTTTGGAGCAGAGTGCCAAATCACTTCTTGAAGGTCGATGTCTCTCGGATCAGTGAACGTCAAGGCTGGATGATACAGTGCCTGAATCCTTTGCAATTTATGGCTCTTCATATTCCTGAAGAAAACAGGTTGATGTTTGTGTTGAAGTATATCAGAACTAGGCTGATATTATGAAGCTAGACATGTAATAAAATTTCTATAAGAAAAGCTCAAGGTTGTCTATGTATTTATAACACATAATTAAAGGCAGTGTGTTTTGATTTAGCTGATATTACAAATTAATCTTATTTTCTAGTTTTTTTTAAATATTCCTCTCTGTGTTGTGTTTCCAGCCTCTTCTATATTCTTTTCAAACTCTTTAATAGTATTTGTGTTTTGAATGAAAATGGAAGGAACTCTGTAAATTATTAAAGATATTCCATAAGATAGGCAAAGACCTGTTTTTGTAGATATATAAGATTTGTGGCCAATTTGATTATTCCGTTACTTTAATTTTCCTAACTTTAAACAATTGAAGAAATTTAACTTTGTGATTTTCTTGTTACCCAAATATCTCAGCATTTTGCCAGTGCCAAACTGAAAACAAAATCAGAAAAAAAATTTAGGTAAGAATTATAAACAAACAACCCCACCCCCAAAGCCTCTACAAGTGAAGGGGTTAGTCTGTTGCCATTTTACAACCCCAGTTCCAAAAAACAAAAAGTGGATTATATAAATATCTCAACTTATACTAGTTGTAAAACCTTAATTTTCAGCTATCCAATTTCTTGTTTGTAGTATGAAGTATTCTGTATTAAGTAAAGAATCTTGATCTGTCCTTGCTAAAAGTAATTGAAAATGTACTTTAAGAATGACTTGAATGAACTCCTAACTGAGCATTGTTCATAGTCCTTGTTTCTTAGGTTGACACTGTTTCTCACATGAAAGCTGAAATAAAGAAAAAATCCATCCCTAGAACTGATATTGTGGTGTTATCCTTAGGGAGAGTTTTGAATGTCTTCACGTAAGTAAGTTTTTGCACTGATAGGGAATTTATTGTGTTTTTTTTTCTCTCTGCAGAACAATTGATATTTTAGAGCTGACAGAACAAGAGGAATTGCTGAAATTTCACTACCATACCCTCCGATTATATTCAGCTGTTTGTGCTTTAGGCAACAACCGAGTGGCCCATGCTATGTGTAGCCATGTGGATGAATCTCAGCTCCTGTATGCTATTGAGAACAAATATATGCCAGGACTACTACGTGCAGGATATTATGATTTACTCATTGACATCCATCTCAATACCTATGCAACTGCCAGGTTAATGATGAATAATGAATTTATAGTTCCAATGACAGATGAGACTAAGAGTATTACTTTGTTTCCTGATGAAAACAAAAAACACGGCCTCCCTGGTATAGGTCTTAGCACTTCATTAAGGCCAAGAATGCAGTTCTCCTCTCCGAGTTTTGTAAGCATTAGCAGCGAATGCTTTCAGTTCAGTCCTGAATTCCCTCTGGAAATCTTAAAGGCCAAAACCATAGAGATGCTGACTGAAGCTGTTCAGGAAGGCAGCCTCCATGTCAGAGATCCGGTTGGAGGTTCTACAGAATTTCTGTTTGTCCCTCTCATCAAACTCTTTTATACCCTCCTAATTATGGGCATTTTCAACAATGGGGATCTGAAACACATCTTGCAGTTGATTGAGCCCCGGGTTTTCAAAGAAGCAATGAGCCAGGAGGATGAAATTGATTTCTCGGAGAAGGAGATGAGTTTAGATGAACTCAAGTCAGAAGAAGCAGAGGAAGAAACCAGAGGGGAGCAAGTGCCAAAGGAAGGACTCCTTCAGATGAAACTTCCAGAACCTGTTAAATTACAGGTACCAATACTGCTGTGATAGTGGGTGTTCCCATTTCTTTACAAATCTTTTTTTATCTTCATTTGATGATTTTTCTTCCAAGGGATTCAGCATTTTGATGTTAGTTAAATAAAGAAATAATTTTCTTACAGGAAACAAGATTTTGCATCTTCCTTATGATGTAAATTCATTCACCGTAGATCAAATTACTGTTATTTTATTAAACAGAATTACTTTCTCAATGACCTTAACAAAAATTCTTCATTTTTGTGGATCCAGACAGAAAAGAAATTCCCTAGAAACAAGGAGTAAATTCTTTTGTAACTTTAATAAAAGTCTTATGTTTTTTATGTCTTAGGTACATAAATCTCTTGCAAATGCCAGTTATTCTTGGTGTAGGATTACTTCAAATGTAGTGAATGTCAGCATTAAATATTTCAGTCAATTTATTTGATAGTAACTGCTGCTGGAAGAAATACATCCTTATTTTGCACAATATACAGAAGATATTTCTTAGCTTGCCAACTCTTTTTTTTCTCTTACAATACTGTTTTCTCAGATGTGTCACCTACTCCAGTACCTGTGTGATTGCCAAGTCCGACACCGAATAGAAGCCATTGTAGCATTTTCAGATGATTTTGTGGCCAAGCTTCAAGAGAATCAGCGCTTCCGGTACAATGAAGTGATGCAGGCCTTGAACATGTCTGCTGCCCTGACAGCTAGAAAAACAAAAGAATTTCGATCCCCACCTCAGGAACAGGTACAGCTTACAACAGACAATTTATTCTTTGTTGTGCTGCATGTTGCAGAATTCTGTTTGATTTCAAAGTTTTCTCTTCTGGAGTTCTGTATCACTTGCCTTTCCTTTATATTCTTTAAGATTAACATGCTGCTGAACTTTAAAGATGATAAAAATGATTGTCCTTGCCCTGAAGAAATTCGGGATCAACTCTTGGAATTCCATGAAGACCTAATGACACACTGTGGTAAGTTTTATTAATGAATATTTTTACTTTTTTTAGTTATATTAGCTTTAAAAGCAATTTTTCAAAATAATTTTACGTAAGAAACACCAAATAGTCTATATAAATAAACTATATAAATTATAAATACTATCAAATAAAGACACTCAGCTGGTAGTCAAAATAAAGGAAATGTTCTTAGCCTCATATTTGGTCTAACTAGAAGAGAATACAGAATGTTTTGCTTCATGAGCAAAAAAGGCTGTTTTTTTCACCGATACACCTTCTGGAATTTCTTTGGACTTGATGTATTGGATAGCACTGTAGCTCACTTATTATTTAAGGGGTTTCTGTCCTTGCACTCCCCTGCATAGGTTTATTTATGTCATCTTTGCTGTATCAAGTTGACTATGGCCATGTTAACCACAATATATCATAATATTAGTGGCTGAATCTTCTCAGAAATCTATTAATCTATTGAAATAGATTAATAATCAAAAGGAACAGTTAAATTTCTGTGGTTTTGATTTCTTTAGTTAAAAAAATTAAATTGTGTGTCATAGTAAAATGTGAATTATAGTAATAATTTGAATATAAAAATACTAGTCTTTTGCCATCATTTTCTTCTGTTCAAATCACTTAGCCTAGTTTTGTTATCATATTTATTGTCTTTATGAGGAAATTATCATTTGCATAATCTACAAGTAGAAAATTAATTTTATGAGTCAGAGGTTACATTACAGTAGAGCAGAATTAATTACTGTGTATTCAAAATACAGCTATTGCAAAATAGGTGAAACGATCAGGCATCCTGAGTCCTTTGTTTGGTTGATTAGCTGGTCACCATTTGAGGATTCACATCTTGTGAAATGCTTGAGAGACAGTTTACGAATCAGAAAAATATGACTAGAGCTCAGGGAACAGCCTAACTGTTTCCTATGGGAGAATATACATTTAATTTCAGTGAGTTTAGAGCATCTCTGTATTCTAATTGATAAGACATTTTGGTGTCTTTACTGTAATTAGTTTGGTTGAAGAGACCATTTCAATTCAAACCATTTTGTAATATGATTTAGTGTAAAATATGAAGTTACTGATGATCCATGTTTAGTTTAGCGCTGATTACGCTCTTAGGACAAAATAAAACAAAACAACTTGAAATGGAACTGTAGTTAATGCAAAAAAAATCAGACAAACCCGAATGAAATAAATTGAGAAGAATGACGTGATATCATGAATAAATATCCTATAATATTCAAGACTAAGGAATTCCAAGCAAAGCCCTTAACTTTAGAACTTGTATTGAAAACTAAAATGACTATTTACTTTGATTTTATTTTAGTGTGAGTAATAGGCATAGGTCAGCGTTTTTAATTATTTTACAATGTATGAGTGAATAAAGTTGGAAACGTGAAATAAATGAGCTGATGGGAATCCCGTGAAGTTCAACAGTGGGAAGTGTGAAGTGCTGCATGTGGTGAGGGATAATTCCATGCAGCAAGGACAGGCTAAGAACCGAACTGGAAAGTAGCTGGAAAATAGCTTTGCTGGAAAGGACCTGGGGATTCTGGTAGACAGCAAGGTAAGCATGAGCAGCAGTGGGCGCTTGTGGCAAAGCAAGCTGACCGCTTAGCTCCCCTTTCTAAGAAAAGGCATGAACATATTGCAGTGAGTCCTGGAAGAACCCATCAAAGAAGGTTAAACTCTTGGAACATCTTTTGTGCAAGGAGAAACTGAGAGGGCTGGGGCTGTTTAACTTGAAGAGAAAACTCTTGGGAGGTTATATCAATGTGTGTAAATACCTGTTGGGCAGGGGAAGTAAAGAAGGCTGAGCGAGAATGGGGACGAATTGAAATACATGAAATTCTACTTTTTTTTTTTTTCAACTGTAGAAATGATTGAACCCAAGAATAGGTTGCTCACAGAAGTTGTAGAGTCTCCACCTTAGGAGATATTCAAAACCTGACTGGACGTGGTTCTGAGCAACTTCCTCTAGTTGAACTTAATTTGAGCTTGGAGGCTGGTCTTAAACTGTTATTTCCAGCCTCAGCTGTTCTGTGGTTCTGTAAAGCCTCACATACATTTTTAAAATTTTTTATAGCTTCTTATCGGAATATCATGAAGGAGCCTCTGTATTGGGGCTAATTTCTTCTGACTGTTCATGAGAAAGTATATTTATTGTAAATATATTTCTTTCACTTCTATGATATGTTTTACCTAACAGTCTACAAGTCCTTACTATTACTAGTTGAACCATATTGTGTCAGCAAGGACTATGTATACGCTTGTAAGCTACGTATATCATAGGATCATAGAATGGTTTGGGTTGGAAGGAACCTGAAAGACTATCTAGTTCCAGCACTCCAACCACGGACAGGGACACCTCCCACCAGACCAGGCTGCTCAAGGCCCAATTCAACCTGACCTTGAACACTTTTGGAGAGGGGGAATCCACAACTTTCCTGGGCAACTTGTTCCAGTGTCTCACCACCCTCATTGTGAAGGATTTCTTCCTAATGACTAATCTAAATCTTCCCCCTTCCAATTTAAAGCCATTCTCCCTTGTCCTATCACTACATGCCCTTGTGAAAAATCCTTCTCCAGCTTTCTTGTAGTCTCCCTTCAGGTACTGGAAGGTTGCTATTAGTCTCCCCACAGCCTTGTCTTCTCCAGGCTGGACAACCCCAACTCTCTCAGCCTGTCCTCATAGGGGAAGTTCTCCAGCCCTCTGATCATTTTAGTGGCCTCTTCTAGACCTGTTCCACAAGTTCCATATCCTTCTTACGTTGGGGATTCCGGAACTGTGCACAATACTCCAGGTGAGGCCTTGCGAGAGCAGAATAGAGGGGGAGAGTCACCTCCCTTGATCTGCTGGCCACACTTCTTTTGATGCAGCCCAGGACACAGTTGGCCTTCTGGGCTGTGAGTGCACATTGCCAGCTGCTGTCAGGCTTCTCGTCAATAACTCCCAAAGTACTTCTCTGCAGCACTGCTCTCAACATCGTCATCTCCCAGCCTGTATTGAAATAGAGAATTGCCTCAACCCAGATGTAGGACCTTGTAGTTTACCTTATTAAACCTCATGTTGTTCTCTTAGGCCCACTTCTCCAGCTTATCCAGGTCCCTCTGGATGACAGCCCATCCTTGTGGTGTGACAACTGCCCCACTCAGCTTGGTGTCATCTGCAGACTCTCTGAGGGTGCGCTCAATCTTGCTGTCTATATCAGCAGTGAAATTATTAAACAACACTGGTCCCAGTATGGACCCCTGAGAGACACTGCTTGTTACGATCTCCACCTGGACATTGAGACATTGTGTACGAAATACAGACATCAGTATTAGCGTTGGAACATGTGTTCTGGGGGAGTTGGCTCCAGAAATACATTTACTATTTATTTTACATATAATAACACACAATTTATACAATAAACTGCTAGAATTGCATGATCTTTATCTGCAGTTTCCTTCCCTGCACTTATACTAAATCTATACTTCTTCCAAACTGCTGGTTAAGCATACCCCTTATCAGACTTTCTTGTAGTTCTAACAAAGTAGAACAAAATAGTTCAGTTTGGTTATGCTTGTACATACAAGATATAAAACATGTCTGTAATTTGTTTAATTTTATTATTTTACTATTTAGTGTGTATTTTTAATTTCAGGAATTGAACTAGATGAAGATGGAACCTTAGATGGAAACAATGATTTAACCATTAGGGGGCGCCTTTTATACCTCATGGAAAAAGTTACATATCTGAAGAAGAAGCAAGCTGAGAAGCCGGTTGATGCTGATGATAAGACATCCTGTAAGCTGAATTAAATCAGTTTTATGTATCCCAATTCCAAATGAGAAAAAGAAGTAGGGGAGGTACTTCTTCATGTATTTTCAACCAAAACAAGGTGTATTTTTGTGAAGCATCTGTGCACTTTAGTTTGTATCTCTGACTCAAAACAGTAGACAGATTTATTTCGCAATGGGTTGTAGTGGAAAATTTCTTCTGGATTTTTGCCCTTGATCTTTTTTCAAGTCATAATTTTTCCAGAATGTAACTTGCTTTTTGTAGAATTAGTAATTTTAATAATTGTAGCAAGGTCCTGATTATGAGAACTTGCTCAGAAAAAAGCTACAGCAGCTTCAGATCAGTATTTTCATGAATACTACCAAATTAAAGAAGACTGTGAAATTAGACCATAATTTGCATAGCTGTATTTAGGCGAAGCCTCCCCACCCAACCTAAAATTCAAGATCTGGTGACTGTGATTGTTGTTCTGTCATTTTTTTGATGCTTTCTGCCTTTCCATCTTGATAGGGGTCATTGCCAGTGGCATCCAGGTTCTGCACTTGGTGCCAACTTATTATGAAATTTTATTTTTTTTGACTTGTCAGTGCTGATTTTCTTTCTATAATATTTTTTGTCTTTATTATGGTGGGTGACACTTTCAAATTCCTTAATTTTTATGCTGCTACCCTACCAGCAGGAATGAATTTGTGGGTGCACAGTTTAGGTGTTCTGACTTTTGTAAAGAACTTGCTATAAATCATTGACTACACAGAATTCATAGGGAGGCTTTGTTAACTTGATTGCTTAATGTAAGTGCCTAATGTTATGGGATGAGAAGATGTCCCCAGAGTACTTATAATGAGATGGTTTCTCGGTTGCCAGTTATTAGTGTTAGCTTAGTATTCTTTAAGTATGTTTTTGTTCTAAAAATGTGCCTTGGTGCCTTGTAGCTTTGTGGTTTGTACCTGTTATTTCAGTTATCAGACAGTGATAGAGGCTAAGTCTACACAGAATGTGGTGAAGAATGCTATGGTTTCCTCTTTTTTTTCTTGTAGTAAGCTTAAAGCTCTATAAAATCTAATGCTCTCCCATGTAAGTAGAAAGACAGTATTATATTGAACTAATTTCACACAATCCTTCAGAGCAAATAAGCACCCACACAATTTAGTACTGTGGTGGCTAGGCTGCTTGGTTTCTTTCTTGCAAACAGATAGCAGTCAGACTCCCAGGGGGATGGGATACAGTATTGCAGTTATCAGAACAGGAGCCAAATGACAGCTTGATTATGCGATTCTTCACAAAAAACCAAAGGAGATCTACTACTGTGTCTCTTATCATTTATTTCAGTCCTCCGAAATATCAGACCAAAACCATTTAATTTTTAAACTGTTTTTACTCTAAAAAATTGCTATGCTGTGAGACATTGGAAATGCCTTCAGTAGCACACCCTTTATTAGCACATCTTATCACGTATTATCTTCTTTGTTAAATACTCTCTTTTCTGTAAACTCCTGTCCCTTAAATAGCTCTCTTTAAGTACTTCTACTTTGTTTTTGTTTGAGTTTAGCCTGAAATTGCATCTGGTTTACTCCAAAATCATGGTAGTCTTTCAACTCATAGATTTCTAATTCGAAAATATTTTTGATCTTTGGTCTGCATCAGCCACCTTCTTCAAAATCAGGATATTTATTAGACTCTTTATTGAACTTCAGGAGGGATTGTTAGCTTTCCCTTGTCAAACTTTCACTGTTATGCGCTCAACTGATTGATCAATGGATTAATTAGGTAGGTAGTAAAGGTCAAATACTCTAGTGTGTAACTACTAGGATATCTCAAGAGGATCCTGAATTAGTCTGACAAAGTCTTGTAAATTTGAATGAAAGTTCCATGAGGTGGGAAAAAGAACATTATTCAATTGTCTTTATCAAACACTTTGTCTTGACTGTTAATTCATAAGTGATTTTTCTGAACAGTAGTCTCAAACCTTAACTGACATTATATAGCTTGTCTATTTTAACATACGACGTTCCCAAATATAAGTATGTTTGTATCTCCCAACTAATAAAGATTGTCAGTGAGAATGCCAGATAGTGGTATCTTGCTTTACTAGAGACTGAATTCAAAATATGAAAATGATTATTTGAGTGTTTTAATTTCTGTTTCTTTTGAAAAGCCTTTGGTTTTGGCAAAAGACGAAGTTAAATTATTCTGGTTTGTACATTATAAATTTCGAGTAGATGCAGCACTTAGACGTGTAAATAAATAATGCAGCATTTACATGTGCTACCAGTATATTTTTCCAGTCTTACTCCAGAATATGTAAGAAAAACACTCAACCTGAATTCTTGGAAAGATCTTGAAAGCAATATCTAGAAATACATCTAGTGATTTTGCGGGCATCTTACATGTTTTCATAACTTTTTATGTTATCAGATTAATTTTCTGTATTTTAATTTAAAATACAGGCTTTTTATTTTCAGATATTTCTGCTTCTTCTGGGATTTTATTTTCCCGCGGTGGTCTACAAAAGAAACACCAAGAAAATGTTCTTCTTAAGAATTTAGTTCATCCTAATTCATGTTGCATATTGGGTTCTGAGGGACTACCAGTAGAGACATGAATAACTAATGGTAATTTTTGATTTATGTATTTTCTTCACAGCTACTCTTCAGCAGTTGATTTCAGACACAATGGTACGCTGGGCCCAGGAATCAGTGATAGAAGACCCGGAGTTAGTGAGGGCCATGTTTGTATTGCTACATCGTCAATATGATGGTATTGGTGGACTGGTTCGAGCCCTACCAAAGACCTACACCATAAACAGTGTGTCAGTGGAAGACACAATCAATCTTCTGGCATCCCTTGGCCAAATCCGCTCCTTGCTTAGTGTCAGAATGGGAAAGGAAGAAGAGAAACTTATGATTCGTGGATTAGGGTAACTAACTGGAGTATAACATCTCTATTTACACGTATTTGTTGTTATTTGCTGTATTATTAGGGTCAAGGTCATACATAAAACTTGA
The DNA here is from genome assembly GCA_033558185.1 of Dromococcyx pavoninus. NCBI lineage: Eukaryota > Metazoa > Chordata > Aves > Cuculiformes > Neomorphidae > Dromococcyx > Dromococcyx pavoninus. The sequence continues at coordinate 2,435,916 of JAUMJL010000192.1, read as the reverse complement.
ATGTGAATAGTCTATATGGGTTTAAATGCAGAAGCAGGTATCATTTCTGTAGTATCCTCAGTTGTAAGATAGAGCCTTTGCAGCATTATATGCATCCTTTCTGGAGAGAAGCAAATGACATCTGTAAGGCTTCTTGTGAGGAAAGTTGAAAACATAAATTTAATGTTTTATAATTTTAAAAATGTATCTGGTTGATATTGATTTTGCTCTCATTTTTTTCAAAGATATGTTACCATCTGAGAGATGGTTGGTGAGATTAAACATCGGCTATGATCTATTAGAAATCCCCAATCAGCAAGAACAATGACAACCAAAGATAGCATTACGTAAGGAATGCAAGGAAAAGAGAAGTTTTTGTTGTGCAAAATAGCTCTTTTTTGAGCTTAATGAAATATCAAAATAAAATCTACACATAATTTTGTAGTGTCATTATGAACAATGCCTACTTAGTTACCCAGCAGGTTCCCTCAATGTTCCCCAGTCATTGCAATGTTCAATGTACTCATGGTAAGGCTTTGGCAAAGGGGAAAATCTTCACCTATCAAGAGTGATATATACTGGTATTTCTTAATCCACCTTTGTACTTCAAATTTGAGTTGTTCCATTTCATTTAAGCGGGTGAAGGCTAAAATGAGTAAGTGATTACCAGATTCTGGCAACTTTGTGCCTGTGAAAAAAAAAATACAACGAAATAGTCTCAGAGGAATTTTCATTTCCTGTTGCTGCTTTCTGCTTTCTTTTTATTCTTTTATGTCTTTTTTTCCTCAACATTTTCTGGTACAAATTAAAAGTTAAGATTTTGTGAATCTGATTTGATTTTAACAATGTTTTTGGTGGTGTGTGAAAGTCTTATGTAAGAAAGAAAGAATGCTTTCTGCTAGGCTAGTGTTCTCATTGCCTGTTCCTATCACCCTTCTTGATAACCTCTAGCATGTACTTGTTTATGTTGTAGGTTACCCAGCTATGCCATTTATACCTTTTATAATCTAACCTGGGTTCCAGCACCTAATTTGGAAAGCCCTATTGTTTTTTTCTGTGAATGGAAAGTATTCCTTTCTTCCAGTTGAGTAATGGAAATGTCTCTCGTTCTTGCTTAAAAAGTCAGTTTCCTCAGAAATGCTATTAAGGTTTTTTTTTTTTTTTCTTGATCTCATAATGTAGTCCACAGTTAAGCAGAACACTGAAAGTAGATGTGCTTTCCGAAGCAGTATAATATTGCTGGCCAGCTCCTGGAGGTGATAGGACTTTCTGTACTGTATTTCTGTAAAAGAAAGCTGCTGTAGACAAATAAGAGTTTAGAATGACTTGGCACATTGGTACCATCAAGGTATTTTCCACAGCATGAAGCATTAGAGCAGAAAGGAAATGTGATAAGGATATCTTTTGAAGGCATCATCTCTGATATCAAGTGTGGTTGTAAGCTTTGGAGGGAAAAGATCAGCTAATCTTCCTGGGAGTTACTGGAGGTCAATAACTCTGATATCTCCACTACATCAGACAAACATGCAATGTATTTGGTTGCATGATTGATAGGTGCATATTTGCAACCGTTGGGGTGATGGATCAGTCCTCTTAGAGTCTCGTCGTTTATAAAGCTGAAATTTGCCTTGCCTGATTGCAGGAGGTTTAGGTCAGAAAAAAAAAAGGACTGCTATAAAACATAAATGAAATTTGAACAGTTGTTAACAGTATTTTCTATAGTGATTTGCTAGTCCCTTTCTTGCATGACCTGATTGCTTTCTCATTTATTTATTTATGGGTTGTCTGTGATTTCAAGGCTAATTACAATTTTTAGAAATTTGATTACTCTTTAACCCAGATATTTTTATTGGACATTATAGTCGTAAGGACTGATTTCGAAGTATGTAAATCTATTCTGCTGAAATATGTAGGAGAGGAGTTCTTTTGAGCAGTAACTCATGAACTAAGGTTAATATTTATGCAGCTTCCTTTTCTGATGCGTAGAGGATAGCTGAATATACATTCTCTTTTCAGTGCATTTGTTTTTTTCTTGGTTTTGATGGAAGATGTCAAATGACTCAAGGCTGAAATATTCTGAAAATAATATTTTGTCAAAAATACTGGTTAGATGAATTTAAACTAGTATAGAAATTCTGATCATGCTCTTGTCAGAAAATATTTTTAGATCTGGAATGGAATTTCTAATAAAAATAGAAGAGCATCCTACTCGGGTGTAATGAAGTGATTGGGGCAATAAGTATATGGGCAAAGAAAGGTCCGGTCCTTCCACAGTGTACATAGAAAAAGAGACTATCAGGAGAGAAGGTGAAAAAGTCCTTGAGGTAGTAATTGCATAGTAAACCAGCCTTGCAAATAACACAATCAGTAAATGATTGGTCCGTAACATTGTAATCCATTTTTTAATTTTTTTTTTCCTGTAGAGACATCATGAATAATAAAGTATTTTACCAACATCCAAATCTCATGAGAGCTTTAGGCATGCATGAAACTGTCATGGAAGTGATGGTGAATGTACTTGGTGGAGGAGAATCCAAGGTAAAGCAATTCACTACTAGAAGACAGATTTTAGAAGGTAGCTGTTCAAAGCTTTATCCTGTAAGGCACTGAGCAGTCAGTGGACGTACTGAGACCGTAACCTCCTAGTAATTTCTGTTGGCATAATAGTTGACTGAGGTTTTTTTAAGAATCTAACCTTCCATTCTGGAGGAAAATATAATTAGCATTGTAATTTCAGGTATTTTAAAGAAGAAAAACTGCACATAACACATTATATGCTTACTGGGTTTTAAAAGGGGGATCTTTTTAGAAACTGATTAAAAATTGTAGTATTACTCTGCGAATCTGAGCATTCACTTTCTTTCATGTTTGAGTCTAGAATTTACGGGTGAGCACCGCTCTTGTTTTTCAAGCTTATACCTTTATCTTTGGGGCTTAAGGAGTTAGTTATTTGCTGAGAAAGCCCTGTTGATTCTGGGTTGAAACTTAAAATCAACTTCACTGAGGTGCAATGGATACAATGTATGTGTTAAAAGGTTGCTACTTAAGTGATCTTTCGCAAATTTATGTCTGTCTTAGAGTTTTAGCTTCAGTCTGGTTTTGTTTGCTTTTTAGGAAATCACTTTCCCAAAGATGGTGGCAAACTGTTGTCGTTTTCTGTGTTATTTTTGCCGCATCAGCAGACAGAATCAAAAAGCTATGTTTGATCATCTTAGCTATTTATTGGAAAACAGCAGTGTTGGCCTTGGTAAGTGTGTGGCTTTTGTGATTGGAAACTGAAACCATAATCTTAAAACTTTCTGTTGATTTATATATATTTGTATATATATAACTGTATAAAACCATTTATGTTTTTCTTCATCCTTCTGTTTATGCTCTCTGTTTTTCTTGAAGTTTCTCCTTTACCTAAAGCAAAGATGTTTTCATTAATTGTATTACTAACTCCAAACAAACACCTGACAGTAGCATTAAGTTGAGGTAATTTAGTATATGTTTTTAGTATGTGCCTGGACATTAAGAGAGTTGGTGTTTGGTTGTACATTTTGAGGAAAAGAATAAACTGTTGATTTTGATTAAGTGAATCCTAGGTAACGATTGGCAGCATTTCATTAGGGCTTTCTTCTCACTGCTCAAGCTTGCTCCTCTACACTTTCTTGTGTAGACTGTTCTCTATAAACCTATGGCAGTGGGAGAAATACAGAGCTCATTTGCTTGGGTGTGTATGTATAGATGCCTAGAAATGAACCTTGAAATTTTCTTAAATTGTTAGCCTTTCTTTTCTAGGCTGAAGTCTTGTAAAGGAGATATATTTATCCGTTATTTAAATTAGTACTTGTATTTGAGAACCATAATTATTCAGAATCATCAAAGTAATATTTTTTAAATTATCAAAAATTCCTTATTAATCTGTAGGTATAGGACAGAAGCATAAACGAAAAATCTTTTTTGAGAGAAAGTGCCCAAAACAAATGCGTTTGGAGTATTAACATGAAAATCTTAGCTTTTTCTAATGCTATAATGACTGCCGTTTTTTAAAGAAACAAATAACATTATCTTATATTTAAAAGCTTAAAGACATTTTCCATTTCAATATGTTTGATAAAATGCCAGTGTTTTAGATATAAAATCCCTACTACCTTTTCATCAAAATGAAGTCAAACAAACTTGTCAATTAGGAAAATTAGAAGGAATGAGATCTTGAAACAGACTATGTGATGAGAATAGGAATAGGTAAGAAAAGTTTTTTGTAGCTTAAACATCTACATTGTATTTTAATTTCATATCAATGTCAAATTTCATGCGAGTGCATGGTAATTTATTATAAACTGATTGGTATCATTTACATGCTGATAATCATGTGCCAACTAATGACAAAATGTATTTTATTAAAAAATGTTTTTGTGTATTTCCTATTGTTGTGTCTTAAGTTGATGTTGAAACTAGATTTTACTTTAACAGCCTCTCCTTCTATGCGAGGATCAACTCCTTTAGATGTTGCAGCAGCCTCTGTGATGGATAACAATGAACTTGCACTAGCTTTAAGGGAGCCTGATCTGGAGAAGGTTGGTAGCTTCTTTATCAAGCATCTTCCCTATAGAGATAGCAAAGCAGTGATTTAGAGAAAGGAAAAATGGCATTGAGACAAGTAAGGTCTTGCAGTTCATGGCAGAGTAGGAAAAGACTGGGAAACTGAACTAAGAAAGAGGCTATGGTTAAGATTTGCCTAAAATATGATATGATTTTGTTGTGGATAACAGAATGTGGACATGATATCTGAAACAACTTATGAAGATGTTTCCCTTTGAGACTGGGCTCCTTTTTCACAATTAATATTTTTTCATCTTACTTTACTTTTAGGTGGTTCGCTACTTGGCTGGATGTGGATTGCAGAGTTGTCCTTTGTTGATTTCTAAAGGATACCCAGACATAGGATGGAATCCTGTTGAAGGAGAGCGATATTTGGATTTTCTTCGTTTTGCTGTTTTTTGCAATGGTAGAGTAGAAGTCTATACATTTTATAACTCTCTCTAATGTTCAATTAATTTTATAATTTTAAATAGTAGTACAAGCCCACTTGATAAGTTACCGTAAATTTAAAGAGCAGAAAAAGTTGAATTTTGCAAGATACAGTACTTATGACTTGTGAAATGGGCACCTAAGGCCCTATGAGCATATGTCCCATTTTTCGGATCTGTCTTTCAAAATGTCCATATCTCCTTTAGAAGTAGAGTGGAGAGTCCTAAATTTTTTTTTAATTAAAATTATGCTTAACCTAGAGCCAAAGCCCTATTGTTTGATGAAGATTTAGATAGTCAAATTGTAGTATTTTGCAACTATATTGGTCCCTTCATTAACTCTCTCACTTGACTGCGAGTCTTTACTACAAATCAGTAGTTTCAGTGATGCTTTAAATATCTTTTATTGCGTAGTTACTTCTTTGGGTCTATTTATTTTTTAATTAAATCGCATATTCTATTTCATAGCTTTTAGTACAATAATAGAAGGTTATGTGTATTTATGTAACTGTCATGATATTTTCTGCACTTTTGTGTTCCTTTTTCTGATTATATTTTGTATATGCTCTTAAATATTGTTATTTGTTCTATGTGCTAGGAGAGAGTGTGGAAGAGAATGCTAATGTTGTAGTCAGACTGCTTATCCGTCGACCTGAATGCTTTGGTCCAGCACTAAGAGGAGAAGGAGGCAATGGGTTACTTGCTGCCATGGAGGAAGCAATACAAATATCAGAAGATCCAACAAGAGATGGGGCTTCCCCAAGTAATGGATCTAGTAGAACCCTGTAGGTGCAATGGAATTTCTTACATTGTCATAATTTTTATTTATTTTTATTTTTATATTCTTAGTCATGAAATAACTTGTTTGTTTTAATGTGAATTATCAGCTGGATTCTGTGGAGGCGAGAGTTTTGCCTCCTGCCAAATAGTGCTTCCCCTGCACTATTAATTTAAGTAACTCTCTTGAAATATTAAATCCACTTTAGACTTCTCTTTGTTTTTTGCCAATCAGTTAAGAGTCAATTCCCTGATGTAAAATGAGAGAGATAAGCGGTAATAATCCAGATGCCGTTACAATCTTTTAGGGATGAGTTCCATTCTGTGTTAATCTGCTACAAGCTCACTAGTTAACATGAAACCACTTTGTGCAGGTATGAACAGATTTTCTTCATTTATTGCTGATGTAAATTTTAACATTTAACTAATTACAGTGAAATGGAAGAACAAGAAGATGACACTATTCATATGGGAAATGCAATCATGACCTTTTATGCTGCTTTGATTGATCTCTTAGGACGCTGTGCCCCTGAAATGCATGTAAGTTTTATGTCTTCGTGCTTTGGAAAATTAAGGCATGTAGTAGTTTTACTGATTGTTCAGTGGTTTGATGTTTGGGTTTTGCACGGTAACATGTTATCAGGTATTAAACCAATGGTATGGTTACACAGTATCTTAATGAAGGACGTATTCATCTGATAATTTGAAAGAAATTTTTGTAAACTGTACTTATTTCGCTGCATTGTTCACCTATTTTACCTAATATTCCTTATTTAATAACCGAACATCTAGATTTCTAAACTTTGCGTCCAAACTATATAGCAAATAAATATAGATTACATGAAATTTACATTATTAATTATAATAAAGTTTTGAGAACAGTCATTTTTATGTATCTATGGTTCATGAAGTTTCCAGAACATGAACACAATGCACACATATAGAAGATAAAAAGAAGGCCTTCGTAATTTTTTATTTGATTTTTTGTTAGCTAATCCATGCTGGTAAAGGGGAGGCCATTAGAATCAGATCAATTCTACGGTCTTTGATTCCACTGGAAGATTTGGTGGGAGTAATTAGTATTCCTTTCCATATGCCAACCATAGCTAAAGGTAAGATGATTATTCTACTTTTTCTTCCTCCCATCCCATTCTTCTATTTTGTAATTTAACGACATATTGATACTCGTGCTTCTCTTAGTATTTTAAAGTGTTGTAGAAATTAGATTCGCTATTTATTATGTGAATAAGAAAAAAAATCATGTGTATTTCAAACTTTTCAGGGTTTTTTCCCTGCATGCTATGGGCAATAATTCTGTGTACACTTAAATCACTGATGTAAATCCCAATGATTTAAATTGAATCATGAAAATCTATTACAACTTTAAAAAGAAATTTAAATATGTATACTTTCTAACTTTCTACAGTATTTTTTTTGAAAGTTGCAACCTCCTTTTTTGTTAACATCATCCTTAGCTTTTGCTGTTCTAAGCCTGACAATTGTTTCTAGCAGACCTTGCTAATACACCAGAGTTGTTCTTCATCAACTATGGTGAAGTTATACGTGTGGCATACATATGCAAATGCATTTCTTTGTGTTTTCTGCCTACATAGAGTTGTTTGCAATAGTGGGAGACATGTGAGCATGAATGTAAAAGGGAGAGGAATTACATCTGCTTTTTTTGCTAACTGGAGAGAGGACATTATAATTGCAACAGGGATTGTCTAGAGGCTTACAGCACAAGAATGCCCAATGAATTACAGTAGATGAGATAGAGTTCAATCATCAGGGGCTGTGGGAGAGAGAGTGTTGGTCTGTTCTGTTAAGTGGTGATAGAACAAGAGGAAATGGTCATAAGTTGCACCAGGGGAGGTTCAGACTGTATATTATGAAGAATTTTTTTACTGAAAGGGTGGTCAGGCATTGGAACAGCTGCCCAGGGAGGTGGTTGAGTCACCATCCCTGGAGGCGTTTAAAAAACGGATAGATGAGTTTTTGAGGGACGTGGTTTAGCAGATGATGGGTGCAGTTGGACTTCGTGATCTCAAAGGTCTTTTCCAAACAGAAGATTCTATGATTCTATGATCCTATGATCCTATTACACCATTTTTATTTATATTCCAAATAGTAATAGATCTGTAGGTGATATCTCAGTAGCATAGAGTACAGCTTGTAGATACAGAACTGTTTATTTGATTTTGAAAATTAAAGTTTTAAAATTTGAAAGTATTGCAGTGAATTCCTTTCAGATATTTTGGAAGTTTTCAGACACAGAGGACTTTCTAGCACAGTATTAATTCATTGTCATACATTACAAATATGCACACCAGTGCTACGCTCTGTTTGATATAGAATTGTGATTTTTACATTCTGCCTGCTCTTACTAGAACTAGGTATTTCTGTAGATGAATTAGTTGGGTTTGGGTACTTACCATATTAAAATATCAATTGATAAGAAACCCTTAATACACAAAGAATAACCAGAAAAGCATGTATGAACTTTGGGGTCTATCTGGGTAGATCACCTTATGCATTCTTTTTCAGTTAACTACAAATATGTTGCCTTTGTGTAACAAAACCACGGAGAAGATGCTTAGATATTAACAGAAACTGTAAATCTCTGACAAGTAGTAGTACGACTGCCTAGGGTGCTGGTGAAGGAGGATCCTTGTCATTGAAGTCTTATTTCTTCCTTTTAGATGGTACTGTGGTGGAACCTGACATGTCTGCGGGGTTTTGCCCAGATCACAAGGCTGCCATGGTTTTGTTCCTTGACAGGGTCTATGGAATTGAGGACCAGGATTTTCTTCTACACCTTCTTGAAGTTGGCTTTCTGCCAGATCTTCGTGCTGCTGCTTCTTTAGATACGGTAAGGGTTTGTCTGTTATTTTGGTTACATTATCTTACTGAACACTGCAGCTTTTTTTATCCCTCAGAAAATATTTTTTTTTTATTTCTTCATGTTGTCTTCTGCATTTCTCAAGTGCTGAAGGAACTGCTGTTGCTGCTGAACTTTGAGAATACTTGAAGAACAGTGAAGAAGCATTCTCCAGAATGATGCTTACATTATAAAGAGCCCCCAGTGATACCTATATCCATAATAGATGCAATGCCTTTCCCTAGGAGATTTTCTGAGCTTGCGCTATGGAATCAAAATCAGATAAGCTGCCAGTGACGGCCTGTTTCCAGAGATATACAGAAAGCATTCATCTACATGGATTTTTTAGGGGCACCTACTTTACTACTTAGGAAATCACTAAATTTTGTTGTAATTCCACCTCAAAATTGTGGTCTTTTTTTTTGGGGGTGTGTGTGAGTTTTATTTCCCTCAAATTTTTCTTGCTTGCTTGATCCAGAAAATTAAGACCTTTTCTGTCATCAATGTTGTTATTTAAGAAAGAGCAAGTGAGGACTTTTTCCTCACTGGGAAGTGAGGCTTGATCATAACGCAGAAAGATAATGAGATTTGTAAATGCAAACTTGACTGGTATTACCTGATTTTGGAGTGTTCTGTTAAGCAGCTATGACGTTCTTTAATACAATCTTGAAAATTGTTTTGGTTTTGAATGGCTACTTTTAGTGTTTATGTTTTTGTTGATTAAAACAAAACCAAAACAAAAGCCAACTGTGAGACTTTAGAAGCAGGAAAGAAGCTAGGCATCCGGCTTCCAGTAGGTATCAAATCCTCATCTGTGTGTTTTGGAAATTTCCCTCCTTAAAACTACTACAAAAGGAAAACAAACAAGATGTTCCTTTCATTTTAAACAACATTGATCAGACAAATCTAATTTCTGTCTCATTTAATTCATAGGCTGCTTTAAGTGCTACAGATATGGCTTTGGCACTGAATCGATACCTCTGCACAGCAGTCTTGCCACTATTGACCAGATGTGCTCCTCTTTTTGCTGGCACAGAGCACCATGCTTCCCTCATCGATTCCTTATTACATACTGTGTACAGACTCTCAAAGGGATGCTCTCTTACCAAAGCTCAGCGAGATTCTATTGAAGAGTGTTTGCTGTCTATCTGCGGGTAAGAAAATACTCTTGGCCATGCAGGAATGCTAATTGATACAGTAGCCTATGATACTTATAATGTAGGAATGCAGAATGTAGGAATGCAGAACTGTGCCACCAGAAATATAATTAAGTTGTGGTTGTGTTTTCTTTTTTTCCCCCAGCAGATGATCGTGATATTTTTAAATACACTATATTCAGTTTGGCACATTATTAATCGCTCATATGCAGTCTCAGTCATATTGCTATTACCAAGTTTTTAAAATTAAAATTTTGGTGATTAGCTAAGAGGACGTATTGCAAAAAGACAAAGCTATAGAAATGTGAAATTGTATAAATATTGAAGTGCCATTTAAATACTTTCAGATGTATGGATTGGCAGTATGGTTGATGGTCAGTAGATTATACGGTTCTATCGAGATGTATATTTGTGTTGTGTTACATTTGAAATCCTAATCATTGTTATACCTTATCACTGACACCTACGGAGCAATTTTTTTCTGGATATCTGCAACCTCAAAATCACTTGATTATTATCCAGTTTGTTTGTATGACTATAGACTCAGATACCAGAGGGTGACTAGGCACTTCCGAATTCAATTTCTAATTAAACTTAGCAACATTTATTTCAAATCACCAGAGATTGTTTTTTTAATATTTCACCATTTTTTTGTGTAATGAGGAAATGTGTTCAGAAATGACAGACATCTATATTATAGTACTGTAAAAAAGTATCTTATAGTGTTGCCTTGTAAAATGCACCACATTGACCATTTTTTATATATATTGCCTTGATAAGAACTGATAAAAAGACCACTGGTTGCTATTTATCTGGAAAGATTTAAAATTCTAATGTGCATACTATACCTATTTCTTCTGTCCTACTAGGTGCCCACTGCTATGTGTGTTGTTTAGTACATCTAAAGAGTTATTGCTCTTAGGTCTTTATTAATTTCTAGGATTTTTTAAAAGCTATTTTGATATATTCCAAGAAATTAATGTTATAGTATTTTCTCATGGGCATGGTGATCATAATACACAATATTAAAAGTCAATATTTTCTTTCCTGATTTCTCTATCTATAGATCAAATACTGTCTCTACTTCTTTAGAGATTCGTTTTCAGCTTGTTCAAAAGGTTTGCATTGGTAGGCACTTGTTTGCTTTCTTTTGACGCATTTTTTTAGTGCCTCAAGCAAAATCCTATTATTTTACAAATTTAAATAATTTTAGAGACATAGAACTGACAAGTGGCTTTCAGGTATTTGTTAATTATTTACATGAAAGTATGTTGGTACCTCCTTTTGAAATGGTTTGTCTGCTTTTAGGCAGTTGCGGCCTTCCATGATGCAGCATTTGCTGAGAAGATTAGTATTTGATGTTCCTCTATTAAATGAACATGCAAAGATGCCTCTCAAGGTAAAAGTATATTTTAATATTCAACAGCATTCCTTGTAACTAAGTGCAACAAAAAATACTTGCATGGAGAATATTCTGTCTTCTTTGTTACCTTATCTCCACTCTGCAATAATGTAAGACCATAGTTCTATAAAGGTAAATTGCTGTTTCAGCAGGAATTCAGCATAATTTACATACATCCATATGGAATTATGAAGTCTATGTGTCATGTTTGCTCCTTTAATTATCTCTCTTTTGTTAAGCCTATATGGAAACAGAATAGAAAACCCATTGGGAGCAGAACCTGGTACAGAAGGGAAGGTAGCAATTGATAGTCAGAATGTACCCTTACTTTTACCCTCTGTTCTTGGAAAATAAACTCTTTCTTCTGCGTTTTGTTCTTGCAAATCTAAGCAATATGTATTTTTTAGTAATCTTCCATTTTGTTTTCAGCTAGCAAAGGTTTCTCCATGTCTTTTGATTCTGCTACCTTATGCACAAGAAAAATGCCATTTTTCCTTTCTGAGATGACACATTCTTTAAATATTTCTCAAATTTCATCAGCAGTTCCAAGAAATTTATCATTTCCCACCTTACCTGCTGTTCTTTTTACTAATTTTCCACCACTGCTTTTAAGGAGATGCTTAGTCTTTTCTTGTTTCATATTTATTTATGTTTTTAAAAGCCACATGTCAGGATTAAATGCATTTTACATCTGATTTCTTTGTCAAAAGATTCCTTAGCATCCCACAAGGGTTTTACAAATCAGATTAGGGACTTTGACCTCAGATGAGGAATTTAAATCATTAGTCTCAAAGCCAGGATCTGCTGCATGGTCTTTCCCTTGCCAAGAACTTCATAATTTGGTTGTGTCCCCAAAGAAATGCTCAATCAAGCTAAAGATGCTGGAGCAGCCGTTCTTTACTGTCTATGTATGAGAAAAGCAGTTGATAATTTTGTATACTGCCCTGGAGGGAAACTTTTTAACACATTTTGACGTTTTTGTGTGCAAAAACCAAATAGCAACTTAATGGTCCCTCTGTGGCTATGGTTTTTCATTTTTTTTCATGGGGGAAGGACAACCCCAGCTTCCTGAGATCCCTTCATCTGGGACAACATGTTTTCTGATCCTGAGGGTCATGACTGCAGTGATTTTCCTTTATTGCCGAACTGAACAGGAAGTCAATAATCATTAAATCCTTTTGGAAAGTCAGGCTTTGGGAGAATATAGATATGAAGAAAATGATGGTATTAACATGGCCAAATGTTGTCCATTGAAGCCTAAGCAAGTAACAGGAGCTTTCTGAGGAAAACTCTTTATCTCAAGATAGAATTAGAACTTTTCAAATGTTTCACTGACAGTAAACTGATTTTCAGTGATTTAACAATTAATGCGTTTCTGATCTGAAAGTGCAGTGTGTATTCCTGATGGGTTATGCTGGCAAACTGGTTATGGTAGTCTAAAGAGATGGTTATAGTAGTCTAATCAGATAGCTACAAGTCAATCATGCATCTGAAAATGTAATTTTGAATAGGAAGAGAGGTGGAAATCATGAAGGCTAAATCAGAATAGAGTGATATCTGCTGTAAATACATTTGCTGGTTTCTACAATTAAAAATTGTCTCAGTTCAGGCAGCGTGTGAATTCAGATCTGTGATGGTTTTTCTGTATAATTTTCTGGAATGGGACTGGCTTGTTTTTATTTCTTCTGAAATAATATTCATCGCTTTGTCAGGGACTTCTCTAAGACTCAACTTGCCTTTAATCTTGGCTAGATTTAAAAATATATGCACATATATTAACACTCGTGTTGTCCAAAAGTAAACCTGAAGTCTGGCCATTGTGTAATAGAATTTATTTTCAAAACAAGAGATGTTTTAGATTCATCTCAGACTAAGTCTTAGAGTCCGTATTTCTGACACCCTTGTGGTTCTATGTGAATGATAAAACTTCTGTCTTTTTACATTATATATGCATGTATAGTCTTTCTTCCTTTTTTCTTTAATAATCTGAAAATTTAAATAGTGAATAGAAAATAATAGATTATTTAAATCTGAAGATATGCAAATGCATTATACGAATGGCCTGTCTTTATTTCTGCACATTTATGCTATGAATATCTACATTTTTCCATCTTGCTGTTTGTTTTGACTAGTAAAAAGGAAATCCTCTCAGCATTTTACTGACTGTGACTTGTAATATTTTGCCAACATACTTTGCAAAGTGATGTCAAAACCATTCTCTTATTCTCTGAGGAACTATTAAAATAAACTCTGAATTAAAATTCTAGCTAAATTTTTTAGAAGTATCATTCTGTGCCTTAGGAAAATCTGTCCCTCAGTAGGACTAGGTTTTTATACTTTATTATTGCCAGAAATTTCTTGTTTGAGATTGTCTTTACCTGTCTGTGATGGAGACACATAGAGGACACATTAGGTGCAAAATTTGTGGTGTTTTATTTTGGCAAATATTCAGTAGCAGGCCTTTGCACTATTTGAGTCCCTGAGAACCTGGTATCTTGTAACCACTTAAGAAAGTATCCCTGAAATACGCCTTCAATGAAATAGAGGGAAAGAAAAAAAAGGTGCTTGTTATAGAGGGCAAGAGGGTAGGTGGATGGTAGGTTTTACAACTCACAAGGTAGAAGACTAACACTGGGAGTTATTGTTGAATAGCTCTCAGACATGGAAATAGTAATTGGGAGCTATGTGTAATCATGGTTCTACTATCTTACCCCCCAAACAGCAATGTTTGGAACAGAGGCACATAGATGGAGGTGAATTTGTTTCTTCAGCTGAGCTGTCAAAGTTCATGTGGTGTTAGGGAAATTTGTCCTCTACCAAATGCTTTTTGCATGTGCCACTAGTGTTAAAAGAAAGCATTGCTCATTCAGTGTTAATATCCATTGATTATTTAAAGAATAGATACGCAACATGGCTTCTTGATTAAAGTTAGAAATTTTTCTGGCAGTGTCTGTGTAGTGGTCGAGTGCCAGAATGGAAGAACATCAACAGTTATATTTTATTTGCTTTCAAAATATGTTCTGTTGTAGTTGCTGACAAATCATTATGAAAGATGCTGGAAGTATTATTGTTTGCCAGGTGGATGGGGTAACTTTGGTGCTGCCTCAGAAGAAGAACTTCATTTATCCAGAAAGTTGTTCTGGGGTATTTTTGATGCTTTGTCTCAAAAGGTAATTAATTTTAATATCCAGGTACTACTGTAAAACCTTACTGTATAAAATTATTTCTTTAATTAGTCAAGTTTTTTCAACCCTTTATTATCCACTTTAATGGGAAAAATATGGACTTTAGCACATGTAAATCTTATAGCTTCTGCTTTAATGTAGGTATACTATTATGTCTGCTTGTTAAAACCCCCATATATATGGCTAATAAAGTAATCATGAGGTGTATCTGTACAGGTCAACTATGCTTCACAGCCCTAAAAGCAAATTCAGGCATCTATAGGTGACTGAAAACTGCACTTTTCTACCTTACACACAATCCTTCATTAAACTAAAAAGTATATTCCTTGGCTTAGTAGTAGTTTTATCGCCCCTGACTCGATCCTATGTTGAACAAAAGTTTAATAATTCAACTTGGTATGTATTTATTCTTCATCCTGTGAGTATTTTTTACAAATCTGCTTAAAATTTCATGAGTTTCATTTAGGATCAAGTTATTTAGAGATGCTATGCATGTTTCTGTGCTGTGTTCTCTTCCCAGACATCTGAAAACTGCCTATTGTTGCTCCCAGTAAAGTCAACGTTTTTCCCATTTACCCCATCAAGAGCAAGAATTGATACCAGCTTTATCTATAGTGCATAATATGCTTTGGACAGTCAATTTCTTTAATTTCCAGACAGAAATTCAGTTTTATACTGAGTAGGAAAGACATTCTGTGACTGCTTGAATTCAGTTTCAGCAGTGATGTTGGTAGCTTCCATTCACCACTTACTTTCCATCCCCTGTGTATTCCACAGAAGTATGAACAAGAACTGTTCAAATTGGCTTTGCCTTGTTTGAGTGCAGTTGCAGGAGCCTTACCTCCAGACTATATGGAATCAAATTATGTCAATATGATGGAAAAACAGTCTTCAATGGATTCAGATGGGAACTTTAATCCTCAACCTGTTGATACATCAAAGTAAGGAATATTTTGTTGCAGCTAGGTTGTTTGGAATTTTTATCATAAGTATGTAAAAGAGGGATTGAGTTGTTGGGTATAATATGAATTTACAGCGTTTATTCTCTTCTGAATGTTTATCTTCTAGATAAAATTTAGACTTGACTTAATAATTTTATTTTTTAATTTATATATTTATTTTAAATCATATAAAGCAATAAATATCCATTTACATTACTAATTTCTTGGTCAACCTAGAACATATTAAATGCATTTTCAGCTTGAAGATAGAACTGTCCAGTTGTCTTTGTGTGTCTGCTGCAAACAAACCAGCATGATTTTAGGAGCAGAACGAGTATTCTACATCATTCCTCTCTTTATTAACATGTGTCAAGACACTAATTTCAGTGTGCATGAATGACAGTGAACAGAAAATGATGATGATACCTCAATAGGATTTTTGTGATCTGAGTTTTGACTAAAGTCAGTACCTCATTCTCTTTTGTATAGAATAGTCTTATAGCAGTGTGGTTGTGCACTGTATCTTGAAAAATGCTGCTTGTGAGACATTTGCTTCAATTGCCTTTGTGAAATTTCTGTCTGTGTTAACACTGAGTACACAAAATGCTACCAGGAGATTAATACCTTTGTTACAGCAGGCTTGTACATGTATGCAGTCTAGACTGGAATATAGGAATTACATCTGTGACCATTAAAGTTCATTTGTTGAAGGTGTATTTAAAATATATGAAAATTTGACATATATCACCCCTGACTCGATCCTATGTCGAACAAAAGTTCAACATATTTGGTGAGGATATTATACTACTATTTAACTAATTGTAGGTGACTTTATCTAGTATCATTTCAGAGAAAAATGGTAGATAACAAGAATATATTTGAAAAACTTAATGTTACCTAAATCATCAGTCATCTCATTGTCATAGAAGTCAGTAAATCTGTGATGATTTAAGACAAAGAAAGTACTTCTTTTGTCAGTGTCAATTCCGACCTATCCTATATTCTTTTAACATGCAAATCCTGCACATCATTGCTTATTCATCCTAGACCCATTTATATGAAGCTCTAGATAATATGACTTTATTGTACTTGTCAGTTCATTGCATTTCTGATCTTATTCTAAGTATTCCACTGTTAGTAGAGATCCACTCAAAATACATGCTTCCAAATAATAAAAAAAATCCTTATGACGATGCTGGATGAATATTTTCTGGCCTTTGTGTGCAGTTAGGCTCTTGCAAACTGTTACTCTGGCATAATTTTGTTTTACATTTCTGCTTTTTTCCCCACCCTATGCCTGAGATTAAGAACCAGACTCTTCTACATCTTACAGTAGATGGCACTGTAACACTTCTGCTGCCGAAATTCTTTGTCTTATGAAACAGCAAAATCTTCCCTCCTAAGTGATCAAGAAGCAATTATTACCTTTCATTTGTAAGAATGCAGATACAGAAAAAGGCCAATATTGATAAATTATTTTTGGAAGAGGATTCTGTCTCTAGTGCTTGTTTGACAGTTAAGGATAGTTTCTTTTCCTTTTCTGTGTAAGAAATCTTAAACTTCTGCACTGTCTTGTACAGCTGTTGAGGGGCTAATGTATTTATTTATGTTTTTTTCTATTTTTAATAAAGATTTTCATTGTTCATATTCATGGGGGTGTTGAAAAATAAAGCCTTGAGCATATAACTTTTGAGTTGTCATAAGTAATAATGCTTCAAGCATATAATCAAATTTATAGAACTACATGAAATAGATGATGTATTTCAAAAAGGACTGTTAGCACGTGATTTATAATGCACATATGCAATAAGTTACTACTGTATTTCTGAAAGTATGGGTCATAGGTCTTTAAGCTTAAGAAAATGAATGTTAGTAATAGAAATCTGTGACAAAAAGCATGCATTTTGTTATCACTATTTTTTTTTCCCTGCACATACATGTCAAAGTATTAAAATTCCTGTAGTGGCTGTGGTTCTCATTCAGTGCACATTAAATGAGTCAGATTTTCCCTTGATTTAACTGGGACTTAGAGCAAGCTGAATGTGAGGAAATAGAGCACAGTAAAATGTTTTAAATGGACATTTATTATTAATTATTTATTTGAAAGTTTTCTTCAAAACAAAA
The DNA here is from genome assembly GCA_033558185.1 of Dromococcyx pavoninus. Lineage (NCBI taxonomy): Eukaryota > Metazoa > Chordata > Aves > Cuculiformes > Neomorphidae > Dromococcyx > Dromococcyx pavoninus. The sequence continues at coordinate 2,418,458 of JAUMJL010000192.1, read as the reverse complement.
GCATTCACATTTTAGCATATGTGATGTAATGGCTATTTTTTCTCTTCACTTTCAGCATTACAATCCCTGAAAAGCTAGAATATTTCATTAACAAATATGCAGAACACTCTCATGACAAATGGTCAATGGAAAAGGTAAAATCTGTATTGCCGTTAATGGAAAATCAGAATTTTTATTTTAATCCATTTCATTTTTTAAATATTTTGCTGTGGATATTAAAATTTTTCATAATACTACAGGTTGGTATGTAGGTAAGATATAAACCTATATTTTCCTGAAGTTATTTGGGTAAAAATTTTTGTAAATGCACATGGGTATTTGAAAATAGTGTTTCATCGTTTCATTATTTTTCTTGTTCACTTCTAAGGCCAAGTGCGGGGTCCTACACTTTGGCCACAACAACCCCATGCAGCGCTACAGACTGGGGACAGAGTGGCTGGAGAGCAGTCAGGTGGAAAGGCACCTGGGGGTACTGATTGACAGGAGGCTAAACATGAGCCAGCAGTGTGCCCAGGTGGCCAAGAAGGCCAATGGCATCCTGGCCTGTATCAGGAATAGTGTGGCCAGCAGGACGAGGGAAGTGATCCTTCCCCTGTACTCAGCGTTGGTGAGGCCACACCTTGAGTATTGTGCTCAGTTCTGGGCCCCTCAGTTCAAGAAAGATATTGAGGTGCTGGAGAGGGTCCAGAGAAGAGGAACAAAACTGGTCAAGGGACTTGAGCACAAGTCCTGTGAAGAGAGGCTGAGGGAGCTGGGGTTGTTTAGCCTGGAGAAGAGGAGTCTCAGGGGTGACCTCATCACTCTCTACAACTATCTGAAAGGAGGTTGTAGACAGGTGGGGGTCGGTCTCTTCTCCCAGGCAAGCAGCAACAGAACAAGAGGGCACGAACTTTGACTCTGCCAGGGAAGGTTTAGGCTGGATATCAGAAAAAGTTCTTCACAGAGCGAGTAATCAGGCATTGGAATGGCCTGCCCAGAGAGGTGGTGAATTCACCATCCCTGGAGGTTTTTAAAATAAGACTGGATGTGGCACTTAGTGCCATGATCTAGTAATCATGATAGTGTTGGATTAAGGGTTGGACTTGATGATCTTGGAGGTCTCTTCCAACCCAGATAATTCTATGATTATATGATTCTAAGTAAGTAGACATGCTAATTTTTTAACAGGTTTTTTTGAGTTGAAATGTCAAATTTTTTAACCAAAAATTCTCTTTTTTTTCTTTTGTGCTGTTCATATCCAGTATTAAAAATAGTTCTTCAACTGTAGAACTGTACTCTACTCTATATAAATACTTAAAATAAAAATGTATTGGAAGTGTTAGCTTTATGTAGTCAATAATTTTAAAAAGGATGGCATGCTATGTAATTAAATATAAATACTATATTTAGTATAAATATTTGTTGAGGAAAATGTTGAGAAAATAGTACAAGGGTGATTTTAAGAGAACAGCTCAGCAGAAGCATTGTTCACTTCCTTCATAACTCTAAAAATAGGTTTTTTCATAATTTTTTGCTTTTCCCCATATTTTCCTCTCCTATTCTGTTTTCAGTTTGCCAGTGGATGGACATATGGTGAAACGTATTCTGAATCTGCAAAAGTGCAACCATTAATGAAACAATATAAGTTACTATCTGAAAAGGTAAGGAATTTATTAATTCTTGATCCAGGGTGATTGAAAGATTGCTTCATTCACTGTGAAAATATCACCTTGTATTTACATCGCTTTAAAAAAATATTTAGAGTACATCAGCTGATGTGCTTTTGTTGCCCTCCTCAAAATCTCAAAAAAGAGATAATACAGAAAGATTTTGTTGTACAATAAACAGACCAATCAATCTGTTTTCTCTCATGGCTGAATGTACATGGTGTAAGTTCTGGTGAAAATGAGGTATCATATTGCCAGTGTAATTTTACAGTAATGTCATACAGTAAAGCCTACTTGCTTAGTGAAGACTTAGGCTCAGGCTTTGTCTGGTCAGCAGAGGGCCACCAAAATAATTAGAAGACTGAAGATCTTGATAAATGAAGCAAGCATGAAGGAACCTGGTTTGTTTAGCTCAAGGAGAAAGTTGATGGGGATATAATCTCAGTTTCTTGGTGCCTAAATGCTAATATTAGTGAACAGGTGCATTCTTATCACAAGGATGCACAGTGACAGGACAATAGGGAGTGGATATAAGTTGCTTCAGCAGAAATGCTTTCTGGAAATCCTTCTAATCTTGACAACTGAAACATTAGAATAGGTTGTCCTGAGAAGTGATGAAATTACCTGCAGTGCAAATATTCAAGGCAGAACGTGGTAAACCCTAGATAATCTAATCTTGATAACTGTTGATAGCCCAATTGGATTAGCTTATTTGATCTCAACAGAAGGTTGAACCAGATGATATCCAGAGGTCCAACCAACATAGACCTTTTTATGATTCTATGATTATGCATTTTGTTTCATGTGACAGACAAAACGCTGAGTTACTCCTGATTATTACTGCTTCATCTTTGAGTTCATGTCTGAGCATGCTATTAACATAATTATTCCTGTGATTATCAGCTTCCTGCAGGGCCAGAAATCCTCTGCCCACCTCTGAAATGATAAATAAACTTTTGAATATCTTATATAATTTATTTTCTTCTTTGTAGTATCCCTGAACCATAATGGCTGATTTTAGTACGTTTCTTTGCATCTCGGTATAACCAGGCAGAAGGCCAACAGTTATTTTTTGCTCTGTACAGCTACGTAATAAACAAGGCAATTATTGCATGTGTGTTTTTCTAGGAGAAAGAAATTTATCGATGGCCAATAAAAGAATCACTAAAAACTATGCTGGCATGGGGATGGCGAATTGAAAGAACCCGGGAGGGAGATTCCATGGCGTTGTATAATCGGACACGTCGCATCTCTCAAACCAGTCAAGTAAGCCAATTTATTAAAAATATATTTTTAAAAAAGGCATGCAAAATCTGCTCTCCAACCTTTGATTTTATTAGCAATGAAATAGATCTGTAGCATAAAAATACGTGAAAGCATTTTTCCACATAATTGTACAACTCTAAATATTGGGTTGGATTTCTGTTCACTGGAGCTGGAACTTTCCCTGTTCCAGAGTAATATGTTAGTAAATATTTTCAAAAAAAAAGAACAAAACTGAAATAGAAATGTGTTTGTTCACCTCTTTTACAGTCAACTACATTATTTAGAGGAGTTATTTACATCATTAGGTAATTAGACAGGAATAATAAGTGTTAATATAATTTTAGTCTGCTAATCTTTGGAATTTGGTGGCTGTGAATGCCTGTAAGCTTGTAAATAAATAAATAAAGGTGCATATAAACATGATTTTTATTTCGTTCTTAAGGAAAATTTATCAAAATATCAATGTTAATGAAGCATAAAATTTACATCTAAAGACAGACAAAATTTTGGAAATGTTAATGATAGGGGATTTTTCCTTTAGAATAGCCTTCCTAAATCAAAATGCTGTAAGAATAAAATGGAATTTTTAAACTGGTGAGGGGAGAAAATCTGCCATTCACACAGACATACATGGAACCAAACCAATGTGGGAAATAAAATGGAGGAGAAAAATATTTCTCTCTTCTCTCCAGTCAGGTCTACAATTTTTACATGTATCAATTGTGATACCCCTGTGAAAAATGAGCAGTTGAACCTACCTCTCTACTCTCTAAAGACACTATAGAGTGAATGGAAAGTGATTTGCTTTAGCACTTGGGAGGGCTATACTACGCATTATATTTTACACATTGCCTTCCAAAATACTTGACTTTCAAAATTCCTGATTTTTGGGTGTTTGTAATACTAGCCCAAAAGACTATACTGACAGAGGTATTCGTGTATACTTTAAGCATAAGGAGCTCATTAGAATGAATACCTTTACAGTTGATATTCTAATTATATCAACATATGAAAACAGCTTTTGTCGCTAGGTTACAATCTTCCTTTACTATATTGAAATTACATTGCTTTCCTAGAAGATTTTCTGAAGCCTAAAATATTTCTGTATTTCAGAGTACACTATCATATTAACACTCATCATATTTAAAATGTGTTGTTTTGTCATCACACAAACATTAGCATTTTCCTTTTTCAGCTGAGAAATCTTATGTCTGTTTATTATCTTCATTTTAAGGTAACAGTGCTTGCATTGTTTGCTTTAGAAGACAATACTTTATCGGTAGTTATGTATGTATTCTGCTTGTATGTCCTTAATGTCATTCTCTATTAAACATATCTGACTTGAAAAGAACCTTTTGAACTGCCAGGCCGTGTACATGCTCATGCATATGAAAATAATATTAGACATAGGAACAAAATTCTGGACACTATTCTTCCTAAAGCAAGATGGACCTGTGGGGAGACAGGAGCTTATCAGTTAAAGCAGAATCCATAGAGGGAAGCCCAGCAATACTCCTTTTCTAACCATGCTTTTTGTATCAGTGTCTTGACATTCAGGGAACCTCCATCATTGTTTATCCTTCTTCGAACATTTGGGTCAATGTAACAAGCAAATCTGTGTTAAATTTAGGCAGAAGAAGGAAAGAATGACAAAATGGTGATATTTTCTGAGTGAGGAGGAGGGACAGAAGGGAAAAGATATTTATTTAGTAGATTCTGTTTCAACATATAGAGATAAGTTTGAAAAGCCAAATCCAAAGTTTGATTTTTGTCTGAATTCACCTTAAACTAGATTGTCTGAGATTTTCCCTGCAGAAAAAAAAATTCTAGAAAATACTGAGATTTACTCATACCTTTAGTATGGCATTATGCACAATCAGTACAAATCTTGTGGTTTTTCACTTGTAAATCTTGTATTTTTTTCATGTGAGTTTAAGTGAAATTTGCATTTGAATGAGGGACATTTTTGTCTGATGGCTGTCTGTCTTTGGGAACAAAACACAGAGATCTTTGCCTAAATCTCCCTGAAGTTTACCACTCAATGTTATTTTCAGTTGGGCTATGTAAGATCCTTTTGCTCTTTAGAAATAAACAAGTGACTTTCATTACTTGCAGTATCTCGTTAATGTTAACTTCTTCATATTAAATGCTTGTGTAACTCCACTATTTTGCACATTTGTCATTCAGATCTCTGTAGATACAGCCCATGGTTACACTCCTCGAGCAATTGACATGAGCAATGTCACCCTCTCCAGAGACTTACATGTAAGTCAGAAGCACTTAATATGTCTACTCCTTTTTCACAAATTATTTTATTTTCTGCTAGTTTATTTTAAATAAATTTGGTGCCTTATGTTATTTCCTTTGATATGCTTTGATTCTGATTTTTTGGTTTTGGGGGGGGGGTTGGTCTTTTTCATCATTGCTTTTTGATCTTCTGTTGCTTTAATAAACATAGTTCGTGTTGAAAAGTTGCAAAGTTTATTTTAGGCCTGGACTGATTTTTCTGCAGCTCCCTTTGCCAACATCTGTTGTTTTGAGGAGACTCCTGTTTAGAAGAGCTTGCAGCATAAGATTTTTTCTGTTTAGCATTCATTTCTTTACCATCTTCCCATATTTTGTCATTGTTCTTTTCTTCTAAACTGAAGAAATTATACTTCTTGTAATAATTTTTCCTGATTCTTCTGAGAATGCAGAAAGAAGTTAGGGGTAGGATTCTGACAAATTTATTAGTAGATTGCAGTTATTTGGAACAATATCTTATAGATAATAAACAAATGATGGTTCTGTCTTTAGAAAGTTAGGCTACTTACAGTTGTTTGGTGTTAGTTTTTACAGTCTATTAATTTTATATGAATGTGGTTACAATATTGTATAGACAGTTTTAGTTAACATGAGTGTTTGTAGCAATCTAGTGATGGCAATGTGGCATTTAGAGCTGGCTACAAGAAACTCCTGAAACACATGGTTAAATTTGCCCATATAGTGCCATGAAACAAGCAGCAGTAGTAAAGTAATTGGCCAGTTGTACAGTGTATACTACGCTGTGCCTCTGATCAAGTTCTCACACTGGATTTCCCCTCCTTGATTCCTGTCTTGTAGTTTCCTGTTTTATATTTCTAATCATGGTAGATGGCTGACTATTTTTTCCATAATAAAAATTTGCTGCCAATTAACTGTTTTAAAACATTCAGTAGATTGCTGATCATTCCAAAGATCTAAAAAAACTGATAATGAATAACACTGCTTCTATCATTACACTCTTTTCTTAAACTCATGGAACACTTCAAGAAATTACATTATAATTACTTCATTTAACATTTGCATAGACTCAGTGTAGTCAAAAGACTGTGCATACTTTGTTTAATACTCCTGAAACAACTCTCGATATGAACATCATCATAGTATTATGATGCAGTAAACCAAATACACAGAAAAGTAACCATCCTGTCACAAACCACAAAAGAAATGATATTAGAACTTGCTTGTTTACTCTTTTGTGCTATATCCTCTAACATTTGACATTAATTTTATTTCTTTTGTAGCCCTCAGCTGTAAAACAGAGCTGGTGGGATTTATGATTCATTTACCCTTAATTGTGAACAGAGTTCTTCTTTGAAACCAGCTTCAAAATCTGTTAGGTAAAAGCTAAGCAAACTCAATTAAAATGCAACTTCAAGTATTAATTGTCCTGATACTATCATTCATGAAATACCTAAATGTGTTAGGTATTAATGATATTTGAGTTTTAAAAATTAACTGTATGTAACTTCCAACTTTTTTTAATGTTTAATTTCTTTAAAGTTGGAGTTCAGGGTTAGATTCTTCAACCTTGTTTTAAATTGCTGGGAAAATTAGACTTGTTACTCAAAACTAATATTGGAGAGGAGAAGAATTTTTTGTAGGTCCGTGAAAGAAGTGAAAAGTTAAATTCACGGAAAATTTCACCACTGCATACAACTAGGGGTTATAGAATTAGGAGGACAGGAGATATGGTTTTAAAAGTTGTTTCGTGTTAAAATGGTAGCCTGTGTTTTGCTTAGTTTGGGGTCTAGCTTTTAGTTTACGAGTCTGAAAGAGTTTGTTTTATAGAAGAACTTGGGTATCTTTTGTGCACACTGAAGGAGAATTTCACGCTGAATGAAAAACTGTGGCTACATCTGTGGAATCCCTGGTTAAATGGTTGGTGCTTTTTAACAGTGAGCTCACACAAATTCATATCTGCCTTGAGTGGGCTATATCCATGAGTTTATAGTCAACCAGCTGCAGCTGGCAGGAACAGTCTTAATTCAGTCCTCTGGCTTGCTGCTCTTTGTTACCTTTACCAGGGCCTTCAAGGGGGTCTTATTGGCATTGTTTTGAGAGTAAAGTCCATGTCTGACAGCTCAATACTCTTTCCAGACTATACTCTTCTTTGTGATTCCTCCTTTTGCGTATTAATGGTTTTCTCTTCAGCATCTGGCTCCTAATCCCTATACAAATACCCATCTTGCCCAAATTCCAGATCATAATTTTTCAATAAAACTCTTATTTACAGTGAACCATTAAAAGTGTGGTGTATTGAACCTCCCACAGAACAAAACTTATTTAATATTAAGTAGACCATTGTCCTTGGGGATTAACCATTGCAACACGTAGCACTAAGCTCTCAATTTTTCTAAGGCTATGGCTGAGATGATGGCTGAAAACTATCATAACATATGGGCAAAGAAGAAGAAAATGGAGCTTGAAGCAAAAGGTAATATTAACTGTAGGCATATACAGTATTTTAAGTTCTCTGTGATTAGCTTATATCCTGTATTTGAGAAAGCAGATTAAAAAAAGTAACAATTTAAATTGAGAAAGAAGAAACAACAATGTGTCTATTCTTAGTTAAATATTTTGTGATTTTCAGTGCCTGGATCTTTTCATAGTGCTGAGCGTAACAGTTCCTGTTGAAGAAGTTTGTCAGTTCAAATATACCAAAAGAAGAGAAGTCAAAGCTTGTAAATAAATTTAAGCTAGATTAATTCTAGCATTAATCTTTCAGACTATTGACCAGTAGGGGCTGATTACATTTGAGTGGCTTCTTTTGTTGCAGGTAGATCTAAAAGGGTGTTTACTAAGAACCTTACGAATCATGTGTTGAATTGACAAATGGATAAACCTAGAGCTGATTCTTGATTCCACATAAAAATTGCATGTGCTGCATGAGCTCTGCTTACTTAAATGACAAATTTTGTCATGTATTGTTTAACTTGCTGTTTTTCCTCTGTGTTTAAATTATTTCTTTATTTATGTTAAAGCTAATTTTTTTTCTGCAGATAACATTATATTTGCATATAGAGGAAACACTGTTCTCACTCACAAATAACTGAGGCTAGGGTTTTGTCTGCAGTTTCTATCTGAATATTTTGTTAGGTTTGTTTAAAGAAACAAAAAAGTGCATTGGTATTTTGGACTAGATTTTACTGTAATGTCGTATGTATTATTATGACAAGATTTTTACAAACTGGGACTTACCGTGTCAAAATATAACTCTTTAACTGCTTTTAAATTCTCTTCGTGTTCCGTAGTAGGAGGAGGCAACCATCCTCTTCTTGTTCCTTACGATACACTCACAGCCAAAGAAAAAGCCAAGGATAGAGAAAAAGCACAAGATATTCTGAAATTTCTACAGATTAATGGATATGTTGTATCCAGGTAATTTAAATCTCTGTTCAGTATTAGTATTTCAGAAGGTTTTGAATATTCCTTGGTAGCATGATGATGATGATGATGATGATGATGATGAAAGGAAAAACTATGGTCACTTCTAGATGTCAGTACTTGGGAGTAAGGATGAGCTCCTTCATATAGAACATTCTAAGGAAGAAATGGATTATGAAGTTAGTTAGTAGCAGTTTTTGCAGTTTTATTACAAGTCAGACACATGAGCCTTTCTATAGGAATTTCTAGGCTATTGCTTTGATAACACAATTTTATTTCTAAAAACTACTAATAATTTCTTTCAAATGAGTTAATTTGTAGTGTTATTACAATGTTTTAAAAGTGAAAATTGATTGTTTTAAGATTTTTTAAAACAATCCACAGTGTAAATGTAATAGTGAATAAATGTAGTAATCAACATAACTTTCATTATTAAGTATGTAAACATACTATTGTCTGCAGAATAACATGCAAAAGTACTTTAATTTAATATGACATATTTACCTATAAATGCAGTGTGAATAAAATTTTAATTAAATTGGAGGCTTGTCTGCCTCATCAGCACTGTTTAGGAAATGTGATTCATTGGGAAAGGCTGAAAGCATATCTGAGATTTTTGTAACTTGAACATTAGGAAGTAATGACACAGTCACAGAGCAGGATTTAAGCAATCATAGTGAATTAATTAACCTAGCCCATCTACTTAAAATCTGACTACTTCTTTCCTGTATATCACATATGAAATTCAGCCCATTTATGGAGTCCCACAGCTAATCTAATAATTCTAGGTAAAATCTTTCATGGTAGCTGGAGTAATTCAATTTACTTCCCTTCAGAGGAGTAGGATGTTCAAAGGAGGATGTCAGTCAGCAAAGGTTTCTTTTGTAATCCCCTTTCAAAATGACAAAAGGCTCCTCTGCTGTATTCAAGGTTATATGTTCCTTTTTGACTAATCCTTTTTATTTCTGTTTAACTTAAACACAAGTGAAAAGTTACTTTTGTATTTTGGAGGAGAGGAAAGCTAAGAAGGGTGATATGATAATCATTAACTTGGACACATCATCTAGTAAATAGTTCCTGCTGCATCTACATCCTCCTGTGCTACTCAAATGCAGGTCTTTCTATCAAGTTAAATGCTTATGCTCTTTCTCAGGATGACTGCACTGTCTAACAAGCAAGCGTCTGGTTCATATTTTTCTTTGGTCTGCTTACCACTTGACTTTCTGCCACACATGCCTGGCACGCATTTCTTTCAAGTCTTTAACAGTGACCATTCTATTCTAGTGACCTTCATGCAGATCAGGTTAAGGAAAGATACAAACATTTACCCCTGGCAAGCTCATTGCATTCAGACAAAAGACCTCACTCACCTTACTGACACTGCAGCCCTCCCATTAGCTCTTTATTTGGGACACACAGCATTCCCAACCAGTGTCTGGCAACTGAGACTTCCACTTGCTCCAGTTGCAGACACCACAGACTGCGTGTGCCTTACCCCCTTCACTGTTAGACTACAATTGCTAGCACCAACTGACTTCATGCCAGTCCCTTGCAGGAGCTGGCAGTCATGGCTCCAAGTCTGTAGAACCCATAGAGGTGCTCCCAAAAGCCATAGCCTCTCCAATTACTGATGTTGAGACCCTCATTCACTCCTGTTGCTGACTCCACAGGCCTGGGGGTACATATATCCTAAATCTGCCTTCAATTGCTGGCCCAGTATCCACTCACACTGGTCTTTCCAGTAGCTAGCACTTACTCCTTACACATACAAACACATGGAATAGTGAGATTACACAGAAGTAGTTAAGAGAGGATTTAATAACAAAATAGGACAGACTCCAGTGATGAGATGCAGGGCTCAGTCAGACAACTGTATTGACAGACCATGGTTTACATGTGACTTCTTTTAGTCTTTTCTCCCCTTTGCTCTTCCTTCATCCTTCTGCCCTGAACATTACAAGGTTAGACTGTGCAGTTCCATAGATCTGCCTCAGATATTCCAAATCCACAAGTTCTTCATGTCCCTTCCTCTTAGGCATTTCCAAATCCAGGTGGCCCTCTCCAAAGTTGTCTCTGAAGTTTCTTAATGACTCATTAATTAGTAACTAGAGATTTTTGGTCTTCCGCGTTGTCTCCTTTATCCTTGTCTGCCAGGTTTGTGTCTCTGTGATCTTGTTTATGTCTTCCCTCTTATTACTTGCCTTTTTGCATTGAGAAGGTCCTTGATCAGATAACGTTAATGAAGCAGACACTATTGTATACTTGCAAGTATTAGCTGACAACTGATTTAGTTCCAGAATCTCTTTTTCTGAAACTGAACCTTACAATCACCAATATTCAAACTTAAAGAGAAATGTGCACTACACAGGCAGTTAAGTTCAGTAGCTTTACTTTTTCCACTTGAGAAATAACAGAGCACTGATGTACTTGGTGCCTCTGACCAGTGGGGTGACTGACTCACTTGCTGGTTATGCACAGCTTCTTCATATACTGTCATTTAAGTCCTAATCCTGCAGAACTGAGGCTTATCTCATTACCAACTTATTGCTAACAAACATTGGCCCACATCATGGAATCACTCTTTGCTGATTCATACTTGTTGAAAGAAGATATACTTTTCATATCAGACTTGTAACTATGAAGGAACATACTGGACGGGGTAAACATTTCCATCATTTTCTGTTGGTTTTCCTCTTATTTTTCACAAATGTTACATAGCTATTCAAACTTCTTCCATTACAAACAGACTTTTGGGGAAAAGTCATGATGAAGGTGACTAGATTTTCTTTTGGCTTCATTGTTTAAATCCAAGTATTTTTGGCAGTTTCAAAACGCTCTTACACAAGAATCAATCCCTGGAGTGAAATGTAAGACTAATGCCTTACAAGAAATAGAAAAAATTACAATGATACTGTAGTAATCTGATTGACTAGTCTCATTTTTCTGTATCATACCCGATAAATCTGAGTTGTAGCTTAAGAGATTGCTCAAAACCTATATAAGCATGAATACCATTTATTTGAAACGGAACAATTCTTATGTTATTGTGGTTAATCATTACTGAAGAACACACTGTCAGACTATGTGGAGAGGTCAGACTGCTTAGAGTCCTTCTGCAGGGGTGAAAATTGACTTGTTTGTTTTTACAGAGGGCTTAAGGACCTGGAGTTAGATACACCTTCCATTGAGAAACGCTTCGCCTACAGTTTCCTTCAACAGCTTATAAGATATGTGGATGAAGCCCATCAGTACATTCTGGAATTTGGTATAGTAATCCTTGTGTTTTTTCTTAAGAATTATTAACTAAGGTGTTGATACTGTAAAAACAATTAGAAAAATTAAAAAAAACCATAATTAACTGACACATTCTTAGACTAGGAATTTTCCCTTTAGTTTCCTATAATTGATGAATATGATGAATTTTGGAAAGTCATGTAGTTTACATATTCATTCCAGTTTCCTGTATTCATTCATCAGACGAAAAGTGTTCAGCCAAAATTTATAGTTATTTTAAATCTCTGAAAAAGAAAACTAGCTGCCCCAATGAATTTATGCACAAATAGATGTCTGTTGCATGTGCACATTAATATTTGCTAATCACTTGCAATCTCTTTTTCACAGAGCAAATTAAATGTGGCCAGAGGCAGCTTCTGTGTGACCGCGGAAGTTGCATATTCCATGTCTTTTGTCTAGTCATGGGTGGTATCATTGACAGTATTAATAGCAAGAACAGAAGGGAAACTGAATAAGTCAATGCTCATCCAAAAACTTGTCTAGTTTTAAAATGGAAATTATCAGATTTGTGAACTTTATATTCCATGATTACTTAGAGTAGCAAAGGTCTGGCCTTGCTAACTCTTTGGGTTACTTCTGCTGCCAGTGCCTGATCATCACAGCTTCATTCTGCTTAATTATATAGAATTGGCATAACTGCAAGAATGATAATGTATAAATATTGAAACACTAGAAACAGCTATGGAACAAATAGCATTTTTCCCTCAATGAATCAGTAAAAAGAAGAAAATAAGTAAAGAATAAATAGTCTTGGATCTATACAGAATTATGTCTTTAAAGACTATTTGATTTTTACAGTAATGGGGGAAGTAATTTTAATTTCAGTTAAGTGGTTCTAACAATTAATTTTGCTTTTTGGACAAAGTCCACAAATAAGTAGTAAAAACTTGGTAATTCTGTTTCTCCTGGGAACAACTAGAGAAAGATGTTCCATTAGAATCTGAATTCAGACTTCCAAATTGTTACCCCAATCCATAAAAATGCAAATATAGGACCAGATTTTCATCAAAAAAAGAAAAATAATCGTATCTCTTTGGACTATGAGATGTCTACACTTTTACAAAGATTTGGACAATTATTCTTTACACATTTTATTTGTTGTACCTTCTCGTGAGGTAGTCATAAAATGCCACTTTAGCTAGTGTGTATACCGTTTCTGAAATCTTAATTCTACATCTAAAGATGACCAGCATTGTTTTTATAGTGTACGCTTTCTAAGAAGAATGCAGAGTAGGCTGTAATTAGGGTGTATGACAAGGAGCTTAACTTTCTTTTCTCTGCAGATGGTGGCAGCAGAGGCAAAGGAGAACACTTCCCGTATGAACAAGAAATCAAGTTTTTTGCCAAAGTACAGTATATCTTTCGTTATTCTTTGTGGACGTAGTAAGTAGTTGAAGTGAGAATTTGTTAGTGAACATGATTATTGTTTTTACAGTTGCACTTTTCTGTGTTAAATTAGTCATTTTATTAATTAAAAACAGTAATAATAAGAATGTATTTAGAATATTGTAGGATAAAGTATAGATGTGAAAAAATTACAGACTATATCCTTATTCTCATTATTTCCTTGTTCCATGGTATGCAACTACTCATATGATGTTATTCATAACTCTCTTACATTTTCTGTTAACTGGTTTAACCTAATTCTGAAGAATTTTCTCTTTTACAATCTTCAGGCAGATAAATGTGAGCAATAGTTATAGGAATTAACACAATTAGATATCTGTCAATGTCACCTTCCTCATTTCTTTCCTTGTTTTAAAACCATGTTGATGTCTTCATCATGGAATCAAAGCATGGCTGATGTTGGAAAGGCTCTCTGAAGTTCATCTGGTCCAACTACAGTGCTCAAACAGCAACACATAGATCAGGTTGCCCAGGACCTGGTACAGATGGCTTTGAAATATCTCCAAGGGTGGAAACCCTGCAATCTCTCTGAGCAACTTGTACCAGTGCTTCGGCATCCTCACAATGAAAAAAAGTGTTTGTTGATGATCAGAGGGAACCTCCTGTGTTTCAGTTTGTGTCCATTGTCTCTGGTTCTGTCGCTGGACACTACTGAGAAGAGTCTGACTCCATGTTCTTCACATACTCCCTTCAGATAGGTATACACACTGATGAGGTCCTCCATGAGCCTTCTCTTTTCCAGACTAGAGTCCCAGCTCCCTCAGTCTCTCCTCCTTTGAAAGATCTGGTTTCTTCATAATATTTGTGGCCCTTCCCTGGAGCCTCTCTCCATCACGTCCGTGTTTCTCTTGTATTGGGGAGCTCAGAACCTGACACAGCACTTCAGAAGTGGCCTCACCAGTGCTAGAGAGCAAGAATCACTTCCTTGCAACTTCTAACAACACTCTGTCTTATGCAATCTGGGGAGCTGTTGGCTGCCTTTGCCATGAGGGTGCATCGTTTGCTCATGGTCTGTTTGCTGTCCGCTGAAATCCTATGGTCCTTATCTGCAAAGCTGCTTTCAAGCTGGTTAGTCCCCAGCATGTACTAGTACCTAGAGTTATTCCTCTCCAGGTGCAAAACTTCACATGTCCCCTTGCTGAAAGTCGTGAGATTCCTGTCAACCCAGTTCTCCTTTTTGAGTTACAAAGGTTTTACAGACCATAGATTAAGAAAATCTACTTACACTTTTCACATTAAAAGTTTCTATGGTGTTTGCATATTCAAAGTGCCTTGTGAATTCATTAGTGAATAGGCAAAAGCAACTGTTTGCAGCATTTTCTAACCCTGATGTCATTGTAATAAATCATAGTCTCGATACCTTAAAGTACTTCCATGTGGTGCTATTTGCCAAGTTCATGGCCTCAGAAGCTAGGATTCCACCTTCTTTTCAACATGCTACAAAAAAGAAGCAACTTCAGAATTTCTTATTGTCTGTTTATTTTGGATATCCTTCTGGCTGACACCAGTGGGCATTCAATAATGTTCACCACATGAAATAAACTGGAAAACTGCTGTGAACAAGGCTTTAATGAGCAAGAAGGTTTTGGGAGTTCTGTTTGATAGCATCTAGAATTAAGTGTTGTTAGTGCACTGACAGTTGTAGGTGAATTTGTATTAAACCTATGTTAAAAGGCATGAAAAGCCTGAAATTGTGAGATGAAACGAAATTATACTTTCTGCTTTGTACTGCTAAAAAAGCAAGTCCCAGAGATAATGTAAAATTTTTTCTGCTACCTTTCCTGAGGACATTTTAAGTGCCTTGAATACTGAATATTCGAAGGGGAACAGACATTAAAGAAAAAATACATAGAGATTTTAAAACAGAAGACACGTCTGAAATCCCCTGTGATTAGTTGTGACTTATAAAGCATAATACAGAACATAGTAAAGATAGCCCTGCGATAATCATTTCTTTCTGATATAATTTCAGGTTGTGCTCCCTTTGATTGATCAGTATTTTAAAAATCATCGCCTGTATTTCTTATCTGCAGCAAGTAGGCCTCTCAGCAGTGGAGGTCATGCCTCTAATAAGGAGAAAGAAATGGTGACAAGGTAAAACTTAAAATAGTATTAATGTGTATGCATACATGTGTTTGTCTTTAAACAGCAGCAGTTGATTTGGGGAAAGAGAGAAGTGGGAGGCAGGGAAATATTTGTTATGAACATGCAAATTAAACTTCTTTCACTTTCTTGTTAGGAAAACTCATTATATAAAATGAAGAGAGGAGTAGAGTGTTATGTCTGTATGCTGTTTTAAAGGTAGTGGAAATGTTTTTGGCATGCAGGGAACATAAATTAGCATTATGTGTAACAGTACATTAGCTCCAAAGTCTGTGGCACAGGCTATAGAATTGTGAACCACTTTTCACTGTTGGAAGTAGGTGTATGCTGAAATCATTATTCCTGGAAAATTTTTTGATAGATTTAAAAATCAAACTTACTTACAGCTATGTTTCAGTATTTATCATTATTACTGTCCACCATAAAAAGTAAAGATGGAAGAATTGCATTCTTTCTGCTCTTTGTTTTTCTGAATAGTAATAGGAGTTCTAATATGTCAGAAATTGGCTGCTGTTTTTCTGTCTGTAAAGTCCTGGATTTTCCCAGTTTTTAAGTCATACCGATAGACCACGTACTTCTGGAATTTACCAGACATGGATATATCAGCTCATATGCTGTCTAGCTGCTTGAGAATCCTGAATATGTAGCTCAGCAAAAGGATCAGAGCTGTTGCCATACTTAATTGAGTTACTTGCCATCCGAAAGTGTCAGCCAAAGAGAGGAAAACACATGCAAGAAAACCTTGGATGAATGATAGATATGCTAGTGCTATTGAACAGTTTGTTTCTTAATTTTCAAGATGCAAAGATTATAGAAATTACGTTATGTGATCTATTTCCTGAAGGGTTCTTTTGGGCCTTTTTAGTATATTCCCGATTTTTTTTTTTGTGTTGGGTTTTTCCCCCCACCTACAGTATTGTAGGGAGATTGCTGAAGCTGAATTTTGGATTTTCTGCTGAGTTTTCCCTTTCTTCAAGCCAAGGGCAGTTCCTGGCTCCTTTCTTTTTCCAATGAAGACAAGCTTGTGTTTATTAAGCTATGGAAGAATATAATTTGGGTATTGATAATGCAGTGAGAGTGTCAACAGGTGCAATAACTATTCCACTTTCAGCAGATAGATTAAATCCAAATCTATTTTTGGAGACAAATACAAGTCAGACCTCTTCTTGAAATATGGTTGCATTATATTCCATCTTATTTTTAACCTGCCTCTTCAAAATTGGGCTTTTTTGCATTTTTTATCCATTAGACCATCTTAGAAGTCCACTTGCACTACTGCAGTTATATAAAATTAGTTCTGGACATCAAAGTACTGACCATTTGGACATTTTAATTAATTAGTTTATTTAACCTACACTAATTACAGTGGAGATAATAGGTTTGGTCTGACTTCATAGCATTCAGCAGATGTTGTTTTCACAGTCAGATAAGTGACATTTGTGTGTTAAAAAATAAAAGACAGATTATGAGCTATTTAATGTCTTAGAATGGACACAAGATTTATATGATGTTAACATGCTTCTGTACAGCTTTTCCTTTTGGACTGGGTGAACCCAGATACTCGTGCAAGAATATATGTTATATGTCTGCCTCATGGAATAAAAAGTCAACAGAGATCCCTGAACATGCACCAACCAGACTAATTTCTAAAACAGAGCAGTTGCTATTGCTATGGTGGATCACTGTGCACTGGCTAATTAGCTGGATTCAACACCACATTAACCTGGCTGTTCAGATTCTGGACATAAATGTTTCCATTTGGCACCATGCTCTTGTCTGTCAATGGAACAACATGTTCAGATCTCATCCATAAATTGTGCAGACATGCTTATGAGATCTTTTGCTTTTAAATCAGAGGTTTATATCTAGCCTGTGCCTAATAATCAAATACCTTAATAAAATGACATGATATTGTTCATGTCGTTTATAGCAGTTAAGAGGTTTTGCAACATAAAAATAGCACCAACATTGCTATTGCTTTCAGAGAAAATTCTCAGACTGATCTGGATCGTGAAGATTGAGCTAACACCTCCTAAGTTTGGAGGCCAGGTCAATTTGGGCAGGGCAGTGTGCTCCCGCTTCTGTGAATTAACACAAAACTTCATTCTGCAGTATTCTGAATAGGACACTGCTTATCAGCACAGGAAGTAATTAAAAAGTGTGAAATGAAATTGTTGTTCATGTCCAATTTTGTTGTTTATTAACCACGTAAGATGCTATTTCTCATGTTAAGTGTGTTTAAAAAAAATGTATTTGAGAAGAAATTCTCACTGTGTTCAAGATGACAATATCCAAATTGGACTAGTTAAACATTTGATATCAAACACTTCAATTAATCTGATTTCCTTACCTTTTGTTTTCAAATTGTCAGTGGTATCCTGAATAGCACACTGACCACATTTATTTCTTAAAACTTTGATGGTAATTTTCATGTGGGTTATCATATAGGACGCTTTTATATTAATTGGCTTTGCTTTTATTTTTGTTTGTTTCTTTAATTATAATATGTGCTTATTTAACCATGTTTGTTAAGGATATGCACTTAAAAACTCTTTCTTTAGTACTCTGTCCCACATTCTGCTCAGATAATTGATTCTGCGTGACATCATGTTGCTTTTCCTGCTCATATATCAGCTGTTATTTTTTCTTTCTTCTCCCCCCCTCCTTATTTTTTCCTTTTCCCTTCTCTTCTCTTTTATTTTTCTTTTGTCTTCAGCCTGTTCTGCAAACTTGGAGTTCTTGTCAGGCATAGGATTTCACTGTTTGGTAAGGAGACCCTTGACAAATGCATGGGCCATCACTTGGTTTTCTTTGCTGTTTTTACATTGTGTTATGTGCTGCTTTGTTGCATGTTGCATGGCTGCATGGCTGAAATACATGGTCTTCACAGACCACTACTTGTTTAGGCTGGTAGATCACAGAAGTTATTAGATGGAATTGAAAGGTTTTGTAGTTAACAGTTTGGGTTTGGGTTTTTTTTGGCTTAGTTGGTTTTCCACATGTCTTAACTAATATCTGGATTTCATTATCCTACCAAAGACTTTTGCTGAGTTAATACTAATTGCTAATTTGTTGTTTTATTCTAAATCATTTGGGAAAAATAGAACCTCAGGGCTGCACATTTGTATTGGAAAGTCATTAAGGAAAATTTATAGCAGGCTGAAATGCTTAGTTATGTTCTGTGGAATTCTCAGATATTCCCAGGTGTGCCTGACTTCGCATACGCATGTGTGCTATCTTTGTGGTATTAAGTGAATCTGGCAGGAGCTTGAGATATTGTCTTATGCCATGTGAAAATCAGTCAATTGAAGTCAATTTAAAGTCTGTATCAAGTGTATAAATTTTGTGCAATGTGTGGCACAGTCCTTTACTCTGCAAGTTTTTCTTATGCCATGATGATAGGATAGTTGAAATAGTACATCTGATGCATATGTAGCTTCTATGATGGATGCATTGCAAACTTCAGCATCTACGAACACACCTAATTGAGCAATTATCTAGTGAATTAGAGTTTTATTAAGATAACATGCATCTAACTGAATTCCTACATATTTCATTCAATTTGAAGGGAAGGAACTCACTTGCTGCAGCAGTGTGGTATTTAAAAAGCTTACAGACCATTATGAAAACCATTAAACTGAGAAGAAATATTGGAAGATGTTTTGGGATATTGCTTTTAAATATGTTTTGGGATGAGCTGAGTGGATTTGCCTGTAAAGCCAAAACGTCATAGGAGGAATGGAATTGCTTCTGCAGCTGTGTGACATTGTTGCAGCTTTTTCTGAAGGGTGGAGTATGTCACAAACCTACACATAAACTTTGGTTTATACCCTAGGTGGTTTCTTCAAAGAACAAACTAGCTCAGGTATCCTATTAAAATTTTGCAAATCTTTTTTGTTATTATATAACTTTGGTTTTCTGAATATTTATTTCAAAAATGAGTAACAATTGACATTAAAAAGCTAAGTCAATATATCTATCTTCAGTATAAAGATCTTCTCCATTCCACATTTCAGCTTTCTTGTTTCTTGTTGTTTGGCTGGGTTCAAGTGGTAGAAGGAGATAAGTCAGATGTAATCAGATGTGTATGCACTATGGCTACAGTTTTTTTTTTACTCTTTTCCTAGTGTGCAATAAATAACAGAATACAAAATCTTTATGCCGACACAGAAGTAGAGTGTAGTTTTTCCATGAGCTATGAGGCCGCTATAAGAGTCTGGAGCATGGTCAATTAATGTGCATCTTCTAACTGAAGTCAAAGTCACCTTACAGTTTACCTTACCTTGACAGTGAATTACATCAGGTTAGAAAACCTGATCAAATGAATTGCACTTATTCCAGGAAAGACAAGGCCAGCGTAGAAGAGAGGAAAATGGTCATGAAGACAGCCTCTGAGAACAACTTTGGCTCAGGAATTTATTTGTGCATTTTGGAGGCATCTTAAATAAGCAAGAGTTGCTTGATAATAACTTGTATGAATAGTGAGTAGTTTGCTGTAAGAAATAGCAAAATGCTATATAGTTCTGCTATGTCGGGGTTTTATATTACTGTGGATTGGAATGGAACTTCTGACGATACAGCTACATGTATGAAAATCATTAGTGAAAGGAATTAATAACAGTTGTAGCTTAAGCTGTATATACAAGTCGATAAAATGGGAAATTAAGCATACAAGTCTTACAGAGTGAACATAAACAGTTAATCCTATTTAGTAGCTGAGTGTTGCTGAGATTATGGAATTGTGATTCAACATGGAATTATTTCTTTACACTGTGAAAACAGATTTTGACCCCAATAATTTAGTTTGAGAGCTGTATCTTTACATCAGTAAGAGTGTTGGTTTACTTTCATTATTATTAGTGGGCTGAATTTGAAAGTATTTACTAAATTATTTCAGTTGAAATTTATTTGACCAGATTTATATGACTAGTTTGAGTCACTTTTTACATTGTTTAAATCTCCATTAAGGCATTCTTTCTATGTAAGTAACTAATTCTTTTTAAAAAAATCTTCATATCGGTAATATAGACCCATGTAATATGAAATAAAAATTGGATGGGTAAGACATCAGATAAGAAAGGCCTGGTTTTCCTCACTCATTTTTTAGAACTTAAAGAAATTAATCAGAGGTGTTCCTAAAAGGACAGAAGGCTTTCTTTGCCTAGTGAAATCCTGAATTTATAGTTGTCCTTCCAGTGAGGCATCGTAGAGTCAATATCCATAGCACTTTTGCAATACAGCAAAAGTTGATCCCTCCTGGTATAATAATAAAGCTTTCTATAATAGGTAGGACCGTACATCAGACTATTAAACAAACTGACTTGTGCAGTTCGTGGAATCATCTGGGATACTTTTACCCTTAAAACTTCTTGAACTGATATGGTTCGGTTTTTGCTTATGACCAGCCTCTTGTTTTGAATTGTGTGAAGAGTTCCTTTAAGAAAAAGCTCTTGTTTCAGTTTATATCCTATTGAATCCTGCACTGCTTTCATGATGGAACTGAATTTTATGCGCTGCACATTCATTTCTACATCAGAGTGTATTGTATCTAGTTTTCAGGATTCTGAAAACCAAGAACTTTTAAAATTTATTAAAAAAGAATATTTTTAATTTAATGAAGATACATATATACACTGTCAAATATTGGCAATGGTAATAAAACTAGTTTTATTAGAAACCCCCTCATTTTAGGTATTGTAACTCAGTTTAAAAAAAAGGCCTTCTGAAATTGACTTCGGACCTCAAGTTGGAAGCACACTGATTCATGGAAAAGTTGATTTTAAATGGATTTTTTTTTTAACTGTAGCATTTTAAGGAAAAATATTAAAAAATACTCTTATTTTTGTGGGGTTGTTCTTTTAGAAACACAGAGAAAACATCTAAATTCATGACATTGAACAAAATCAAGATGCGGAATTCCCACTGTACCTAAACCTGTCTTTTGTAGCAAATTGCATTTTCTAAGATTCTGTAACAAATTTTACCTGAAGGACGCATTCCAGAAAAGAAGTTTAGTGATAATTTTAGTGTTACATTGACAAAACTGACAAACTCTATTATATCAGTCAGCTTAATTTGAAGGGGGCTGCATTTATCATGGTCACTGTATTCTGCTCTGGTATCCCAGTCTATGGAACCAACCACACTGCAGTGTCTGCCTCAGCGGTATGCCTAAAGCTATCTGGATTTCAGTATAACCAGATGGGTTTCTGACCATTCCACCTGGTTGCAGCATACAGAGCAATTCCTAATAAATATATGGTTCATGAAGTGTCTAAATGTGTATAAATAGATTGCCAATGTAAATTTCCAGGGAACTGGAGCGAGAGTCTCTGTACTGCATTGTGGCATGCAGCGTATACGCACCTGCATGATGAATGTTAAGATACTATTTCTAATCCACAGTCTAAGTCTCAGTTGCTTTGAGTACTTTCCTGCATCCTTGCTGTCATTAGCACAGTCCTGCCCTCTCTTCTTCGTCAGCACTGGCATTCGTATCATCGGAGCAGTAAAATAGTAAGGAAAAAATAGCAAGGAAAAAAAATAGGAGCTGACAAAAACCTCAGTCTTTTAGGGTGAATGTTTTGATAGGAATTTTTAGACCACCTCAGCTTTCTCATCTGCTCACTGCCTCATTGCATGACTGCCAGTGCAAAGAGAGTGGGGCTGCCTGGCTAGGGGAAGCCCTGAAAGCTGTGGTTCATGTTTCTTTAATCCACTGTGGATGAACACGATAATTCATTCTAATTTAATGACATTGAACAACATTCTCAGTGCTGTAATAAACCTCCCACTCCTTCTTTGCAATTCATCTTTTGAAATCTCTGTTTCACTGAAACTGTTACTAGTTTTAGTTGTGTGTTTGCATATGTTTCAAGTGAAGTAACCACCAGTGAGGTAGTACACTGAATGCAGATGATAGAATTTTCAGAAAACTATTAATATCTTATCTTAAACATTCAGGTAGTTTCTTTTTTTATTTTCAATTGAGAAACTGTAAATATATAGAGAAGCAAGAAAAGGTATTTTCATTTTTGGAGAGATTTAATTTTTTTAAAAAATAAATAATATGTAGGACAAATTCATGTATCCTAAATCTATCCTGGATTTACAAAGTGAACGCATGGCTTGTACGTGATAACATCTTAGGATATGCATATGCACACAAAGCATATTGTGTGTAAGTTCTCTTTTTGCATACAGAAGTGTGGAAAAAAAAAATAGATGCATATTATGTCAGAGATGCATATTATGTCAGAGACTGTTACTCATGTGGGCCGCACCTGATTGTATTATAAATGGCTGCAGCCTGTTGGTAAAACTGGGAAGCTAACTTTTTGAAGACATTTTGTATAAATATTCTCTTCCTGCAATAGCACCTTGTGAAATTTAAACAGCTTTTGTGTTACTGACAGAGGGGGAGATAAATGTTTAGACAAACTTGAATCAATTAAAGCAAAATTTGTAGAACTTAAATGAAAACCAGACGATACACTGCAGCTCTAATTAACCCCACATTTAAATGCTTCCATTTTGATTGCCTCAGCTATTTGACGAGATGCTTTACTGCCTCTAGTTACTGCATTTGTGTAAACAAGGCTAAGACAACAACCTGCATGTTTTTTAACTTGAATGTTAAAATTATGCAGGAGTTGAATTGCTCTTCTGCTGTGTCATTTACTTTTTCATTAAAACTAGAGATATAGCTAGCAGAGTATAGGTATGCTATACAGTATGTTCAGCTTAATTGGTGAATAATTTTCCTCCCTTTTTAGGAAATGATGCAACATCAATAGTCAACTGTCTTCACATACTTGGCCAGACCTTGGATGCAAGGTAATGTTGAATGTATTTTCTAAAGTATAAACAGAAAAGTACTTAAGAAAATAATGTGCAGTCAGATTTGGGTTACCTGTACAAGGCTGCAGAATTTCAAAACTCAGAAAGTTATAGTGCTCAAAAGAATTTCCATTCCGAAGTAGGTTAATTACTAGTTAATTACTAGGGGTTGACAGGACAATATTTGTAGGTTACGCTTTCAGTTTGGATCAATTGTGTCGAAGAAATTCTATCTGTTAGTTCATCTGGGTTTAATCATGACAGTGTCCCAAAACCCACAACAATATTAGAAATAATGTATTCTTCTGCTTACACTGTTTAACAAAAAAAAATCAGGAGTTAAATGCACAGGGAGTGCAGTATGCTTTTCTCATAGAGTGTTTTTGTTGCAAAGTTAAGTTCTAATTTGAACAAAAAAACCCCTTTACATCGAATTCAGTGACACTTCTAGCTTAAATTGAGCTGCTTGTTTGAAAATATTGCCATTGAAACTGTATATATTCCCTAAGTAAAACAAACAGAAGATTTGAACTGTTGCTCAATTTACGAAAGAATTTCACCTGGGTTTATTTCACACGTGCCTAAGTGGATACATTGCTTGAACAAAGAATCTCTGTAACAGAGCTAGTTTAAACAAATAAGGTAATAATTCTGGATTATATCCTTACCAGAACTGGTTATGGTGTTACAGTTACATAATCACTGCATTTCATTAGTTAGTTAATTTTAAACAGGTTTGTTTGGTTTTAGTCATTCCTTTCTGATGCCATTATTCTGGAGGCAGAGATAGGACTGTCATGGTTAGGAAGACTTTCTGAGTTCTAGCTTGAAATAGTTCTTCTCTTCCTAGACTCGTAAATTGCAGACTTATTCTTTTTTGTTAAGTAGGGTTTTTTTTCCCTCTGAAGGCAAACTAATAACTTAATAAATTTAAAAGATCTTGTGTTCTGCAGGATACCTATGAAATGTTTTTTTTTTTCCAGTAGGTTGTTCCGCTATGAAATTTTAAAATATCAAAAGATGAAAGATTTTTCTTCAAATCTTTATTAGCTATTTCATGTAAGCCAAGACTAGGCTTTATTCCATGTTTGTTTAATAGACTATTCCTTTTCATTGTTCTTGCATCCCATATACAGGACTGTGATGAAAACTGGTCTGGAATCTGTTAAGATGGCATTGAGAGCGTTTTTGGACAATGCTGCTGAGGATCTGGAGAAAACAATGGAGAATCTTAAGCAAGGCCAGTTTACACACAGCAGAAACCAGCCAAAGGGTGTTACACAAATCATTAATTATACCACAGTTGCTCTCCTGCCAGTACTGTCTTCATTATTTGAGCATATTGGACAACATCAGTTTGGAGAAGATTTGATATGTATGTATTATTTAGAAGTGACAAGCCAGTAAAATATCTGTGGTTTCGTGTAGTAAGCGTTACTAGATTCTCAGTTCTGGTAGAGAAAGACCAATCCTATGTTTGAAAAACTGTCATTGATTTAATAAAACATTTGCTGTAATATGACTAGAACAGACTGTACATTTTAGTGCATTTTGTGTAAATATTAAAGCAGAAGTGGCTGTGATTAGACAGTCAGAAGGTTTGGTTTTGTTTATAACTTTACCATAGATTTTCTATGACTTTCTTCTCGTGAACTTTTTATAAGTTAAGTTGTCTTTGGTCTGTCTATACATGAGGTTATATTAAGAGAAATACGTTACTCCATCCTGTATGGACCTTGACTCAGTTTCTGTTAGTGGGCAATTTGTGTGGGTGCATCTCAGAACCTAAAGAAAATTGTGAGTAGCTCCTTAAGAATTCAGGCACCAGAGAAGGAAGTATGTATAAAACTATGTGAGATTTCTGTGAAGTTTCTGATTATGGTAGATGCAGTGTCCTTTATTTCCCCAAACCCAGGCTTGACAAGACAAAAATTTGCAGTCTGCCACACAAAACTTTGATTTTGTGTATTTTAGGGACTCCACATGAATTTTACTGTCCAGACTGCACTAAAGGAGGAAGTTCTGCTCTGTATATAGCTAATGCAGTTATAGAAATAACTCAGACATGGAGCAGAATACTGAGAAGAAACTCAGTTATGGAAATAGCTGAGAGAAGGACCTGGAAGAAAAGAATATTCAATTATATTTAATTCTCATTTTAGAGACTGGGAAAGTATTATTTACAATAGCTTTAGGACTGTTTTTGAAAAATTTGGGCTGTGTTTATGGATTTCAGTGTGATGAGATGTAAACACCTGCTTTTCCTATTGATTTTTGATGTCTGATTTTCCATGTTTTGGAGCTTAATATTTAGCCTTTGTATCCTTAATGAGCTATTTGACATACACCGCACTGGTGTCAAGCACCCAATTTAGAATTCATAAACTGAGAATGGATGATTAATTTTAATTGTGCCTGCTTTTTTTTGTCTAGAGCAAGGCTAATTTTTCTTGCACACAACTGCTTTTTACATCTTGTTAAGAACAAAATTATCTTATTTGTACTACTCTGATGACAAGCGTCTTGACCTTGTGCTTGTACCCATGTGTATTACAACATGTACATAGTAGTGCATGGTGTGATCATGTACATAGGTGGGACAGTGTACCTGAGGTTGCTCTTATTACTCAACTCCAAGATGATCCAAACTAAAAATCACAGTATAGCAAAAAGCCAGGCTATGTAGCTTTGATGCATCTTGTAGACTCTCCCAGCCCATTATGTGTTAGTCCTGCTTTACTCCCAAGATTTCATTGCATGTTGGGGGAAGATATTATCACTGTGGGAGAGACTAGAAAAATATACGAAAGAATGGAAGAATGGAAGTATTGTCCTTAATGGTAACACTGTTGTTGTTACACTATTACTGCAGTTTACATTGAAAATGCATTTTTTTCAAAAAAATGTTAAGATTATCCTCACATTTTTGTGACTGCAACATTTGATAATATCAAAATATGAATACTTAACCAAAGCACAAGGACTAAAGGGGTTATTTTTTAATCCTTTGTCAAACAAGTATAAATGACGTAAATGCTGTTAGCTGGTATCAGTGTCTGAATTTTAAAAAAACACTATCTGCAATTAAAAGAATTCAATGTGTTTAACAGGATGACCTTACTTTTGTAGTATATTTTATATAGTGATGTTACATTTGTAAGTCTGTTTTTTCCTTCTTTGGTTTTTTTTCATTTTCAGTATTTTATTTGATTTGCCATGAAACTTTAAGTGCTACAGACAAACTGGAAAAGATTTATAGACACATTTTTAATAGCTATTAAATTAATAATTTTTCAGGTTATGCAATTAGATGTTACCCATACAGAGTCATGCCATTGATTTCAGAAAGTTAGTGCACTAGTGCAATATGTTTACTCTCTTAGCTGGTAACCTGGTATTGAAACTTTGAGTAAAAACAATGACACTCAATAGTCAGAAGACTTCTTCTATTTAGAGAGTAATTTCTGTGGATTGCCTTTGATAGCTTCATATTATGAATTCAGTTATTGTTAAAAGAAATGTATTTTAATTCTACAGAAATGTGTTGCAACAAAAAATATATTTATACCTACAATTTTATTCTTCTCTTTAGTGGAGGATGTTCAGGTCTCCTGTTACAGAATTTTGGCCAGTTTATATGCTCTGGGAACCAGCAAGAGTATCTACGTAGAGCGGTAAGAAGAAAAATTGATTCTTGATTTAATATTTGTGTTTATATTTAGCTTCGTGAACATGCAGTCCAGAAACAAGGATAGGAAGAGGTCGTTAGAAAGATATCCTGAGAGAAAAATAGAGTTCAGATGTTAACTTGAATGCAGCTGCATTATTAAAATACACTTAAAATGTTGCATTATAAGTTTGTAAAAATATATTTCTTAGCTAGAACAAAGATAACAAATAAAATTATCTGACTTTGCAATAAAATATCACTTGATTTGAACTTCAACTGGATAATTGTAAAAATATGTCATTCCGCTCAGCTACTGTTATAATTGTTCCTTATATATTGTTTAATTGTGATGTACATTTCTTTATATATCTCATCACCCTAAATTTATTTTTATTTATCACAACACTTTCTTTTATAGCTCAATTACCCCCAAAAATAAGGCTTTATAATTGCTTTGTGTGCATCCGTGTATCTTCTGACCTCACCCCAAGTTACAAATGTGCAAAACATAGTTGGCTGAAAAATAGAGGTACCTAGATAATTCAGTTCTCAGAACTGGATAGTTGCCCTGTAGTTCTGAGGGAAGGCTGGACAGAACTCATACATTTCAGATGTTGGCAGCAGTAATCTAGGAAGTTCACGTATCTATAAACGGTCTAGCAAATCAAGCTGTGCATAACTCTAGACCAGACCCATGATATAGCCTTACTTACTTGGTGTTCAGTGTAATCGGAAACATTGTGAAGAACCGTGGGGACCAGTGTTCGTAAGTAACAAGACACATCTGTGGAAACCCAGGTCTCTTTAATTTTGTAAGGCATATAAAATAAACTTGGTTTGGTATTTGGCAAATAAATGATGTGGGCTTTGTAGTTAAGGTGAAATATGTCAGTATAAGTGATAAATTTTGTGTGTGGTTGTCTACAACAATTGTAAGTGAAAAGCACATAGCGTGGTCTTTGTAGGTGTATTTGATGGATGTATGTTTTGCTTATTAAGACCTACTGAAAAGGGAAAAAAGGAAGAAGGAGCAAATAGGAGAAATAATAATGATAATGGAGTTAGTTGTAACAAAATTAAGCTTTACGAGTTAGGTCTAGAAAGAATATATGTTCCTAGAATAAGATAAACTGTAGACTGAAGGTGAGTCTTTCAAATCATAAGAGAAATTTGGAGGCCTTTTTTTTTCACTTGGAAGTTCATTGAACTCCTGGATTTCTGTCACCTGTGTGGCTCAGCTTCGGCAGCCAAGGATTTCTCGTATATCTAAAATTGCTCTGATTAACTGAATTGGAAGTAAAAAAGAATAGTTTTACATTTTTCTGAAGGACTCAGGGGAAGTGGCAGGGGATCACTCACGTTTTCCTAAAGAAGGACTTTTCTCAATGTTGATACACTTAAGGAATTTTGATTATCAAATAAATGTCATCTATTTGAAAAGATGAGAGCAATGTTTTTGTGCAAAACTTTCAGAGTTATTGATAAGTAGAAGCAATTTTCCACTCTCTGAAGACTTTCATGCTAGACCAAGGTCTGATAATTACTATTCCTCAGAAAAAGGAAATTATATCACTCAAAGTGGTAGTTTGCTCTCTTGGTCTATTCAGTAGCTTTTTCTTAATAGTAGAGATTATAAAGTCAGTAAAGCATTTTTATTATGACTTTGGTTTTTCCCTGCATGTTCCTCTTTTGCTCTCAGCTAAGTAAGCCACCTTTGACATTTTATGTTAACGTTTCATTCATATATTAGCGGAGGAGTGCTAGGCTTCAGTTTCTATTACCTGTTCTTGTGCTGATGATCCTAATAATGTAGTGGCTTATCTCTTTGAGATTTAGATTAAGAATTAGGTTGTTATACAGCTGTCCAGAGGTGTAGTCAGTCATCAAAGATGTGTGTGCTTAAAGATATTTGTTAATTCACAGGCAACGATCAGCACTAGGAGAATGCTTGGCTGCTTTCTCAGGTGCCTTCCCAGTGGCTTTTTTGGAAACTCATTTGAACAAACATAATATCTACTCAATTTACAATACCAAGAATGCAAGAGAGAGAGCAGGTATTTCCAGAAACTCACACGTTTGTCAAAACATAATTTCACTATGAATGCAGCTTGCCTTAATACATGTGGTTTTGCATACATTTTATACTACAGGAATTTTTTTGCAATCACTTGGTTGTATTTCTTTCCTAAATCAATGGGTTAAGTCTGGTAAAGGTAGTTATTTTAGGTTTCTAAAGTTACCAATGTTTTCATTTTGGGATAGCATTCTCAAAATACCAATCTGGAAACAGTTTATTGAAAGGATTTCACACATTTTTAGGATCTCATATATTATGTTTCATGGTAAAATTATGTATTCTAATCAGTAACTTTAGTTCCTCAGTTTTCATATACAATATGAAGCAAAATTGAAACAAAATACCTTTGCCTGTGTTAAGTACATATACACTTTTCAAAAGTAAATACACTGCACAGTAGTATATAATTTTTTTCTTTGTTTGAAAGACAAGAGAGTACATAGACTTTGCAGTAACATTATGCATGCTTATTTTACATGTATGTTTTTATTACATTCTGAAACTCTTGATGTTTCTTATGTCGGAACCCAGTTGTTGAATAAAGTCATGTGCAATGATTTTTTTTTCTTCTATTAACTTTACTGGTCTCATGTACTGCATTATGGGGAGATGCTTCATTGTATCATGTCTTTTCCTCAACTGCAAATCTTATATTGGAAGAAATTCTGAAGTTTAAGCTTTATTTTGTATACTGTAAATTGCATCTGATATCTCTTAATTCATGACATAATAATTACATTGTCAAAGTTTCCATATACGAATTATTTTTATTGTAGTAGAAAGTTTTCTTTTTGAAGCTTATATATGAGCAGTTCATTGCTCAACGGTGTGAAAGTACCTGGGGTTTATTATTGTATTTGTTTTTTTCTTTGGATGAGAAGGACATAAATGTTAATAGAAAACAAAAGGTATGCAGAATAGCAGCTGAAAAGAATTATTTTCCCTCTGTGACTTAGTTTATTGATTTTTGGACTTTTTTTTTCTTTTCCCTAATAGTTCTCAGTTTGCCTAGTAGTGTAGAAGAGGTTTGCCCAAATATTCCTTCCTTGGTGAAACTTATGGAAGAAATTGTGGAACTGGCAGAGTCTGGTATTCGTTACACGCAAATGCCACATATCATGGAAGTAATACTGCCTATGCTATGTAGTTACATGTCACACTGGTGGGAGCATGGGCCAGAAAACAACCCTGACAAGGCTGAAATGTGTTGCACAGCCTTGACATCAGAACACATGAACACTCTGTTGGGCAACATATTGAAAATCATATATAACAATCTTGGTATAGATGAAGGAGCCTGGATGAAGAGATTAGCAGGTAAGATGTAAAAATAAAGATATAAATAAACAAGCAAGTATGTGTATATATATTCAGAATGTGTGTACAGGTATTTATTTTCACACTCTGAATTACTCTGTATTTACTCTGTTAAAGCTGGAGTGGAAAATATATTTTTATGTTTTTAAGCAATACAGATCTTGATGAACCAGAATATTAACTTTACAGAAAGAGCAGTGTAAGCAGTATGGTTTAATCTCTTAATAAGTGATATAAGTACATTAGACTATTTTTTCCCCAAAATATACATATATACAAAATATACATATATGCATTTTGCAGTATTGAAGACTGTAGTGAGGCCATTTGCATTATATAGCAAGTTTTCCGTTTGCAGACATTACACAGTTCCTTGTTATTCTGTATTAGTTTTAGATCCTTAAAATATTGTTCTGAAGATGTGTATCTAACATACCTATTACAATGAAATATAAAATGTGTATGTTATTTTAGTAATCCTTATATTAACTTCATTGTGGTAGTAACTTAAAATTTATTTTAAAAATTTTTATTTCTCAGTGCTACAGTCTGTAAGGAAAAGTCACTTCAGTGTAGTGAATGCAGTTTTTCAATTAGGCTTTCTTATGACTTACCAGTACTTATTGTAGCAGTAATTTCATTCATGGTAGCAGTCTGGATTCCTAGTAATGTAATGTGCTCTAAGGATAAGTGGTAACTGCCTAAAGTTCTTTGTAATCTAATAGATATGTTACAAATGGTTTTGCACTAATGGGACAAGATGAAGTGCTAATTTACATATTCATTTTTATGACTAGATTTGCAAAAAACTTATGCTAACAAGTCCCAAATGGCTGGTTGATGGATGGTTTCATTTCTGTCTACACACAAGCCTTCCAGTGTCCTAATATGCATAAGAAATACAGGCAGGCTGCTTCAGTAGGTTTGCAAATAACTAGAGCATGCTTTCCAGTTCTACTTCACTCAAACTAAAAAGTGAGATTCAAATGAGGAGCCAGTGGCTGAGAAAACTTTTGTGTGCCCTATGTAGCTATATATATGTATTCACTCATACATACCAGTAAACAATTTCTACATTACTCAATAAAATAATGCAGGCAAATAAAGATGTGTTGACAGAATGCCAGTAAAGAGGCATTTCAGGTTTTATGCTCTTGCCGTCTTAACCTGTGAAGTTGTAATTTCTACCCTCATAATAACAAAGTGAATTTATTATGTAAAATCCTGACCACATTTAATTCTTGGCAAAACTTCTGCTGATTTCAATGAGGGCAGGATTTTACTTTATAGCCTAGAAATAAGGTCCAAGAATGAGGGAAAGGTGAAAGTTTATATTTTTTTGGCCAGGTGTATATTATAATATTCATTGCCTTAAATAGTGTTTTCCCAGCCCATCATAAGCAAAGCGAAGCCACAGCTCTTAAAGACACACTTCCTGCCACTGATGGATAAGCTAAAGAAAAAAGCAGCAGTGGTTGTATCGGATGAAGAACATCTAAGAGCAGAAGGCAGAGGTGACATGTCGGAGGCTGAACTGCTCATCCTAGATGAGTTCACCACTTTGGCACGGGACCTCTATGCCTTCTACCCTTTGTTGATTAGATTTGTGGACTATAACAGGTATGTGGAGAGGAATAGGTCAATGAATCTCATAAAATCTCCCTGTTTATCGATACCATCTCTTAACCCTTGATATGCCTAACACTGAATTAAAGCAGCTTTTACTCAGCCTGTCAATCTTGAAGTTGTTCAAGGTGAAGCTTTATGACTTTCAGGAGGAGCTGGGGCCTTTTTCAGAAGAAAGCCTAAAAAAATACAGCTATTCAAATCTGTTGGGTAGACCTAGGATTACTGTAAATGGATTTTAAGGGGTTTGAAATACAACATCAAAAAGCCACTGCTACCAGAAAGGATTAAAAGCATGCATGTTTGGTTTTGTTGGTTTGCATCCTTGTAAAATGTTGAAAACTGATTTTGAAGCATAAAGGCAGTGAGGATCATCCACTTTTCCACCGTTTCACCAAATTTTAGGGCAAAATGGCTGAAAGAGCCCAACACTGAAGCAGAAGAATTGTTCCGCATGGTGGCTGAGGTCTTCATTTACTGGTCAAAGTCTCATGTAAGTAACTTGATGGTCGACACTTGATTTAATTAGGTGTCTTAGTAGGCAGATAAATTATTTGTGATTGTGTTTGGGGAAACAAATTCAATGACAGAAGTGAGGCTTCAGATAGTAAGGTATTAATTACTTGCGGTTTTGTGACAGTTTGAAATGCCTGAATAACTAGGGAGTTGATGGGTGTTTTATAGCATAATAACACTGATTGTAGACATATTTTTGTATAAATTCTGGTTTGGTTTGGGTTTTTTATATATATTAAGCTTATTGATCTCTGTCCTTCCTCTTTTTTTTTTTTTTTCCAATCAGTTATTTTCACCCCAGAGCCTTTTTATAACCAGGATGTATGGCTACTAAATTAGTAGTAATTGTCTTGTTAAAGTTCATTTTCCTAAACTGTGCAATCTGTCTACTTGAGCCTCTTGGCAGAGTAATGATAAAAATCGTGTGTAAAGTCCTTCAACATGAAGAGTTTCCTGAAGGAAATGTGGAGCTCCATTTACAGTCACTAAATTTGTGTTGCAGTGTAGATTTATGTATCTTCAATGGTAGTTAACAGTATCTAATGCAAGTATTAAGCCTAGGTCTGTAGCTGGAATGAATGAAGAAAAGTCCTGTGTGATCCATGTTTCATCTATTATACCACCTAAGGATTTCTTCAGAATTCCTCTTCTATAAAATTTGCCCTTAGTTCTCAAGTCTAATTCCTTTGGATGCACGAACCAAGGGTTCTGCATTAAAACCTAATCAGACATCATCACTAACAGTGCTTAAATAAAAATAAAACGTGATTCATGTGAATAATGGAACAAAAAAGAAGAAAAATCTCAAAAGAGACTAAACACTTTGAGGCATTGGATCTCTGTATGGCCTGGTGTCTATACTATATTTATTTTCTGACATGACTTCAGTTCTCTCAAGTTTGGGAAACAAGATACCTTATTATTTGTGTACTTATGCCTGAATTGGACTGTCAGGTTTATAATAAACACAACTGCGCATAGAAATTTGTTGTACAATAGGTAGATACTGAATGATCAATTTACTTGTGTATTCATAAATGCAGTCTTTTATGTAAAGTTTTGCAAATATATGATTATAGTGCTACTTACAAGGGGGGAAAAATGAATGTATGATTTACTAGTAAGGGAAAACCCAGAAAATACTTTTATATTGAACTAGAGGAGGAGTGAGATTTTTGTTACAGCTCTTTGATAGCCAAAGAAACATTTTTTTCTACATAACATGGAAAAAAACCCAAACCACACAAACCCTTCAGCAATGTCATGCAAGTAAAGCTATAATTCAAGTCCATTATTGATCATAATTATTTTTTCTGTCCTTGCCTTATCTTGTGGATTTTACAAATTTTCAGTTAATTTATATTTTTATTTACGGTTTGTTTAGATAAATTCCTCATATATTGTAAGTGGTTCTAACTGACATCTTATATATATTTCCAGAATTTCAAAAGGGAAGAGCAGAACTTTGTGGTACAAAATGAAATCAACAACATGTCTTTCCTTATCAGTGACACAAAATCTAAGATGTCCAAGGTAAAGGAAAGATATTTATATTTTTCTCTTTGCAGAGAGGAAGGATACAGAAGGACTCAAGAAGCAGTTTGGGTTTTTTTTTGATTGGTTGTTTTTTGGTTTTCTTAGTAAAAATATCTGTTGAAAATACTGGCTTGAGAATCATAGTTGTTTGAGAAACACAGTGGACTCTCAAGATATTGATGCAAAATATCCATTGGATGGGGGATTGCAGCCTCTGTGGGTAGTAGGGAAACTGTAAAACTAAAGACAAGTACAGAATTCCTAGTACAGTTATTTTATTTTATATTGGAATGGTTTTCATCTTTGCTTTATGCTGCAGGCAGCAGTTTCTGACCAGGAGAGGAAGAAGATGAAGCGAAAAGGTGACCGATACTCTATGCAGACCTCTCTTATTGTGGCAGCGCTGAAGAGATTACTTCCCATTGGTCTAAACATTTGTGCTCCTGGAGACCAAGAACTAATTGCACTGGCCAAAAATCGATTCAGTATGGTGGGTGCTCCTTTTGCATTTCTGAAAGGTAGAAATATTTTGCTGATGAAGTTCTTTGAATATTTTTCCCCCATGCTTGTTCTTATATCATTGCTGAAATAACCAAGACTATAATTCTGTTATATAAAGACAAAATGGGTAGCTATGGTAGATAGTAATCTAGATATTGTTCTTATTTTCAGGGCATAAAATATTTCAATTTAGATGTACTTAATTTCTAAATAATCAGCGTATGAATGGAGATGACATTCTTAAAATAAAACAGCTATTTCTCCAAAAGAAACAGAAATATAATCAGGGAAGTCTGTATTCATGACAGTGGTTTCATTTGGTCAAATTTTGATTAATGTATGTATATATATATATATACACACTAGTAATTTTAATTCATATTTACATTTAGTGTCTTACTGTGGACAAATATGAATGATGCCATTCAGAACTTGTTCCTGCGAATGTGGATATGAATAGGTCTGGCCTGATACAAAAAGGTGTATTGCCTCTGAGATTTTTCTCAATTGTCTGCATTGTCAGTTTTATCAATCATCTGAACAAAGCCAAAGGCTGACATTTATATGAACAGTATCTTTTCTTTCTGACCTTCTATTCCTAATTTATCTGATTTGTGATTTATCGACAGAAAGATACTGAAGATGAAGTACGCGATGTCATCCGCAGTAATCTTCATCTCCAGGGCAAGGTAATCTATATGCAGTTTTTAAACATTATTTTTCTTCCTTTTAATTCATTGTTGCCATATAATGAGAACCTGTCTTGGTTTGTTAGAATATAAGTAACTTATAATCCCTTTTTCTATCCTGTCAAATAACTTGTTCACGTCAGTTGTTAAATGTTAGGTTTTTAATGTATTTATATATACATTATGTACAGTAACATGCGACCCTTCAAATCCCTGCTTGTGCATGGCATTAATATGGGTTTGGAGAGAGAAGCAAGGTCTAATACTGTTTAAACTCTGCCTTCTGTTATTGGAGGTAGAATCTACAACATACTCAAATTTATCAATTTGAAGTTTAAAGGAAAAGGAAGCTGTCACTTTGGCATATTCTGTGAAGTGAAAAATCTCCACTTTGCTCAGTTACTGTTTCTCAGGGAAAAGAGAATATATTGGAAAAAGTCTACATTTTTGTTATTAAATTCCAGTTAGTGCCAGATGAATAGCCCTAAGAAAAAAGTCCTAAACCTGCCCAGTGTACTGAACTGCTTTATTAATGCTTGAACTAATGGCAAAGAAGCAGCCATAATATGGAAGTGGAATAAAATAATGTACATTTCTTCTCTACTGAAGGAAAACAGAATTGAACCTATGGATGGTGATTTATTTACGATTGCCCTTTACCTCTTCCCCCTGCCCCATTTTATTCATGTCACGAAAAAAAAACTAGTATTTCCTGTACTCATTAAAGTGTTACAACAGAATAAACATGTGAGTTGGAAATCTGGGTTTTTTTCTGAACTTTTTTAAAAAATCTTCCAGAAGTCTAAATTTCACAACAATTCAGTTCATGGCAATACATTTTTTTTCTTTTAATTACTTAGTAGTGGGATGGTTCTTCCTGAATAATATGTTATGTTTTCTCTATATCACTGCAATGTCAAGCAAGAAATGTGGTGATTGAGAGTTCTGGGAGCTCACAAGAAGATAAGTAATTTTACAAAGCTAGAAAGTAGCATTTTTCATAAAATATTACAAATATAAGTCCAGTAGCTTTACATTATAGGGATTGCCCATAGAAAAGTTTACCACTGAAAAGCAAAGATTTGGTTTAATCCTAAAAAAAGCTTAAAGTACTTATCCTTATATAGCAAATATTGTAATGTACTGAGAAGTACAAGAAACCCCACAGGCAAAGTACTCGGAAGGAAAGAGCATTTATGAAGACCTTCATGAGCAACACTAATTAGGCAATGTGCATACCGTGAACATGCAGACTTTATATGTGTTGCGATTTTGTGTGTGAACTTCAGAAATGTTTTCTTAGTTATGAACATAGATATTTCTGCTCTGATATTTTCACTATGTGTATATTGCCATTTTGTAAGCCATGCGGCTGTAAGTCTTGCCTAACATTTCATGCTACTTCTTAGGACTCATCCTCCTGTTTTAAGTACTTCAGTTTCTATTTTGTTTCTTTAGGGTTACATTCTGCATACTGCTATTAAGAAATTTTTGTCTGTTACTGCTTTGATTCCTTGAACTAATGATGATGCTTCTTAATACCTTGATCTATATTTTCTCTTGGGAAAATTGCTTTGCTTCAGTTAAAAGCTTGCTTTTGTTTGACAACTCAGCACCTCCTCTGTTTATAACGTATGACAATAAAAATACTTTACTTTTCTTATAGTAATGAAATTTTACGGTGCCTTGATAATTAAGAAGGAAATAATCTCAGCTAATCCAAAGTACACATTGATAAATTTTCCAGCAAGTTCCGTGAACTTTTCAGCAGTGACTTTGGATTTTCCTGATTGTATAATGAATTCCCAGTGGATGATGACATTCTGAAAGGGAACCACATAATACCTAGCTAAGAAAGCTGAACAGCTATTGTAGCTGGCTTTATTTTATAGCTGTATATATATTGCTTTACTTTGAAAAGCTCTGTTTTTGACCTGTATGTGAAGAGTAGTCAGCTTAACTACAGACAAGACATGGCATTTCTAGGACCCCCAACCTTCAATTTGTTATTTTATTTATTACCTTTATTATGATTTGTTGTCTATTGCTACTTAGTTTGTTGTCAGTGTCTTGAAATATATCTTTTCATGAAACATTTAGCACGGTCACTTTCTAAAGTTCACATTAAACCTGTGTATACTTTAAAAGTATAATGTGTAAGTTAAAATCGATTCAAAGTACAATATAATTTATTCTGTAATTCTCTGATGTCATTCATATAATTCACTATCATGACTGAATCGAGTACACATCAGATACAGTCAAGTATGATGTTCCTTGTTAAGAAAAATGATGACATTGTGTTATATGCATACACTACCATTTTCTTGTCTGATTGAGTCAAACATAAAAGGAATACAGGCTAAATGGTCTTATAAATTTAAATTATTTTTTAATGTTAAGTATTAATATGTAATTTGGTTATAATGGTGTTTGTGTAAGATGGTTTTCAAAACAGAGGAAAAATACCACTTTTTTGAATGTCTGTTTTTCTCCCAACTGTAGCAATATTCTTTCTTCAAATGGTGTTTTCTGTTAACCACTTTTGCTTTTCACAGACATCCTGTCCTGTCATTTATGTTAGAGCTAAAATGTAATTTATCTTGATTTCTTTTTCAAAAACTGCACTGTTTGAGAATCATCCTTCTGAATCTTTAGCTCTTAATGTTGTGGCGTCTATTTCATGCATTTGTCTACCTTTGTCTACATTTGTCTTCACCCTGTTTCTGTCTTTCCTTTCCTTGCATGCCTGCATGCTGTTACTCAGTACCAAGCCTTTTATTTCAAGAAATTGATGACGAAACTTGCATTCATTTTGACATGGATGAAGCTCAAGTCACCAAAATCTTCTTCCAGCCATGCTAATTCACTCCTTGAAATGTCAACTACTCATACCCTTAGAAAACTACCTATACAAAAAAGCTGTACCTTGATAGAATGTGAGCAGTCCTCAGATCAAAAGAAGTCTCCACCTGTGATTAAAAAGTCTTTTGTGGACTATCCATTCATGTTGATCCAGTCAAATGCTGACACAAAGACTGTGGATGTGACAGTTGTTAAGAAATGGAAAACCCGAAAGGTGGAAGAAATGCCTGCCAGTTCTGGCTGTCTAGGTTGTAATAAGCTATTATTACGCGACTATGTAAGTTTATAATCATTCCTGGAACTTCAGTAAACTGTGTATCGTAAGATGTTTTGTGAAGGTGAATTAGCAGTATTGTCTCATTTTAGGCATAAATAGAACTCTGGATCCACAAATATGTTTTAGAAAAGTGAGTGTTGAGTTTAAGCCTGATACGAAACTGTAGGATTTAGGTTCCTAAATGCTCTAGGAATCCAGGCCAGTGTGACTTAATCCTAACTTGCACAATCAAGAATGACTACTGGCCACAGCTGTCAGTAAAATGAGTTACACGTTGCATTTGTCTTCAGTGTCATTGGGGCAAAAAATTGTTGCAAAGTGTGTTGCATAAGTGTAAATGGTAAACAGAGAAACACAGCACACTGAAACGGAAAAAAATAAATATAAAGGGAAAAGTAAGAAAAAACATTTTGTTTCATCCTATTCTTTGATTTGTAGGCTAATAAGCAAATACATCTTGAATTAATTTTTCATAAATTAACTTTTCGGTTTTTTGGTAGCAGTCAGTAAAATTAGTATGTTCTAACAATTGTAAAAATTTAAAATGAAAATAATGAGACACAAATAAGACTAATATTACTAGTTTCTGTGACTGAAAACTAAATAATCCCAACTAGCAGAACAAGAATTTCATTGTTGTTTGGTTTAATAAGTGAAAAGTCAGTGTACAAAGTTATGTCTGTCTACCTCCCATTCATTACTTTTCCTCAAATAATATATTCATTGCTGGTGCTAGTGCTATTTGCTGGCCCATTATCATTTTCCTCTTTGTATGATTATTAGACTTTTAGTCTTCCGGAAGCTCTCAAGAAACATTACAAGAATCAGTCTTTAGTTTTGTTCTCCTGGTCAGTGTAGTGGACACTGTATGGATTAGCCATGTAAACAAGTAAGTTAGCCGTATAAAGTGCTTCTGTTGTCCTTTAAAGCAGTTTCTCTACTAATGAAACTGTTTGACCCTACGTTTGGAACATTTTACCTTGGTGACATGTGAAATCTTTCTCCTGCAGCTCGAGGATCCTGCTATTAGGTGGCAGATGGCACTTTACAAAGATTTACCAAACAGAACTGAAGATTCCTCAGATCCAGAGAAGACTGTGGAAAGGGTCCTTGATATTGCTAATGTACTGTTTCACCTGGAACAGGTTAGACACATTTTCCCAATTTCGTTGCTTCTTAATCTAAACTAAAGCATTCAACCTTTTATTTATACTTTCACCTGCTGTACTTAATATTACTTTCATTTTTCTTTCTTATGATGGCTACTTTTTGTGTGCTTTGCCTTCGATTTCCTAGTTACATTGATCACAGTGTATTTGCAGCAGTTCCAACAATTATTTATTTGGAAAAAGACTGAGAAAGTTACACTTATGTTTTAGCTTTCTTCTGGTGCCTTTCAGCTAGCAGGAATTAGTCACTAAATTTTCCATGAACCATGAAATGTGAGTAAAACCTCACTTAAGTATTGAAAAGCAGTACCTTTTTTCAAGGTATTTTTTCTCAGTTGATATCTTTACATTATTGAAATAACAAGAAACTTAAAGTTGCCTACATAAATATCTGCATCGTATGGCTGTATGGAGTAGGACAGTCAGATGATTTGATACACAACTTCTCTAGTGATGACTTTAGAGAGCTGTTTACTATGTGCTAGTTTAAAAAATTATAAGAAGAATGTCCACTTGACAAAATCTGTATGGAAGTTTGTATGAACGTGGGCAAGAATATATGCATTTAGAAAACTAAACTGACATTGAAATTCAGAAAATTCTTGGTAATCTTGAAGTTTTAGCAAGACTAGTCTTTGGTTGTCCAACAAACTGCTTGCATACATGAACTCCGAACTGGTGATGCTGGGGCAATGGTGAATACATACCAAGGTTAACCTGACCAACTCAAATTTACTTGCTGCATTCAAGCAATAGTAGAAGCAGGGTGGAGAAATTTTTTTTCTGAGAAAGTTCTGGCAGAATCTTTAACTTGTTTCAGAATCTGGCATACAACTCTCTTGTTTTACCTGATATTTTTTGCATAAATATATGAGCTTCCCATGTGACCTGGACTACAGTAACTTTCATTAAAAAAAAATCTGTAATTTGTTTTGTGTCCTTCTTCCCACTAGCACTGATAGAATTTTGTCTTTTGTCTCTCTAATTAAAATTGTCCCCCAAAATAGGTCAACCAAGAATAAATGTTGGAAATTAGGTGTTGTTTGGCTGGTTTTGATTTTTTTCTTTTCCTTCCCTTAGGACAAGAGTCTATTACTTAACTTTACATTTTCAATTCTTCAAATTTTGAAATTA
Source organism: Dromococcyx pavoninus (assembly GCA_033558185.1). Lineage (NCBI taxonomy): Eukaryota > Metazoa > Chordata > Aves > Cuculiformes > Neomorphidae > Dromococcyx > Dromococcyx pavoninus. The sequence goes on along the minus strand of JAUMJL010000192.1, from coordinate 2,377,838 downwards.
AAAAATCCCCAAAGCTGGCAAATTTTACAAGTCAAAGATTGGTTGATAGACTGGTTGATAAATTTAGTTTTCCATTTTACATACTGAATTGTTAGTTATTTTGCACTTAAGATATTTTCTGGAGTTTCTATGCTTTCTTTCTTAAAATGAAACAGCACATTAATTCCTAGTGGCAGAGAAGAATGCTGCAGGTCACACCATAGACTACAGTCTGACAGTGTATAAAATTTGCTCTTTTTTTTTTTTTCCTTTTCAAAGAACGTTTGAGAATTCAAAGCTTTCTTGCCCTCTCATTAGATTAGTTGGTTTCACTTAGAAGCTTGGCAGAAGTTTTCAAACCCCATGTCAGGAAGTTTCCATATTGTGAAGAGATCACTAATTCAGTCAAGTGGGAAACTGAGAGATATGTGAAAGTGCTTGTGGATACACTGTACAGCACTTGATTGCTAAAAGTAACTTTCAGAGATATCAGAATGCTCAAAGTGTGTTGATGTGAACATCTGTGTCCCAGCTGTTGCATCACATAAGTCTTTTTCATATAGTATGCCAGTCTGAATATGGACTGGCTTCAGGTTCAGTGGGCTTACATGGCTTGAAACAAGATCATGAACAGAAATCACTAAATTTTAGCTGCTATAGAATATGTGTGGAGCAAGCCAAAAGTGATAGAATGTGGAAGTAAATCTATGGCAATCATGCTTAGGCTCTAGAGAGAGACAAGAATGGGTGTTAATTTGAAAGGATATAGGGTGGCTGTGAGGAAGAAGGAAGAGTAGAGGAAAGCTAGAAATGTGGTGGGCAAAAGGTCCTGTCTTTTACTTGGTTTTATAAAAGTTAACCAGACTGAGAGGAAATTGATTAGCATGCACGGAGTTACATAATTCAACATTAGACTCATATTTGAGTTCAAACAGCATATACAGTCTCTTGATTTCTGTTATTTTAGCTATACCATCATGTATATGAATTGGCTATGCTTGTCTGGTTTGGAGAAATTGTTCAAGGGAGTGAAACCCAAGGTATGATCCTTATGTTTTCCTCAATCTCAGAGTGTAGAATCCAGCAGTAGTACAGGACACCTTAGATTCCCCTTGTAATGCCAGGTCAACCTATATCTGATCAATCCTTCTGGTTAGATTTAAACAATTAGTTGTAGTGAAGTAAGCGCTGGCTGCTTTTATTCTGTATACTTTGCACCTATTTGTTTAAAGATCTGGCCCCACAGTTTTACTTATGGTCTGCAGACAAGTGCTCGGAGGCTTTTGTTACTGAAATGCTTGACTCAATGTCTTGAAAAATAAGGAATATGTGAGCACTGGGGCTGTTCTTATGATAGTGTTGAGTCATTTTTGCTCTCCTCATGTAAATACTCTGAATGCTTTCCCTATTGCACTAGCAAAGACCAGTTCATTCTTTGCATCTTCTTTCCTTGTACAGCTAACTTTGTTTTTATTATTTTCAGAGATCTGCTTGCGTAGGCCGAGGCTATTTCTTTTGGGAAAGTATAGAGTTTTATAGTTGTTTGTGAAGATATTACTAATTACCTAATTTTCACATTTGGGTTTGTCTGGCTTCTAAATTATTAGCCCTGACTTTGTTTTGTGACTGTGAATATGTTTGCAGTGAACGATTTTCTATCCTTTCTCTTAACAAATGTTTTTCATTTGTATTGTATCTTTTGGAAGGAATTTATTTTAGGATGTCATCATTTAATCTTACATTTCACTGAATGTGTGGCACTATTTTAGTCTGCTTAATTAAATGTTTATTGTTTAACTATGAATATTTTTTGTATTTTGCTAATATAGAAAAGTCCTGTTGGATAACTATGTTTGGATTGAATATTGAGTCTCAGAATCATCATCACTACCACTACATATTTTAAATAAAACCATAATTTTATTACAAAGGAGAATCACAAATTCTTTCAGTGTAGAGGTGCTACCTCCATTGACTCCTTTGGTGATGTTGAGAGGCAGAGGACCTGTTATTCCACTAACATAGTTGTCTGTAATAGAAACAAACTCCCCCACAAATAAACAAAAAAACCCTTACAAAAGACATCTTCCCCTTAACTCTGCAAGAGTTGTGTACGTTGGATCAAATGATATAATCTTTACAAAGTAGTAAAGTAGTTGTGAAGTAAATCACAGAAACTGTGAATAGGCTGTGGAAAAGGAGTAATACGTAGCAGAGCCTGCAATCATAGTTCCTAGTTCTCCAGTCAGGCTATATACTGTTGCATGTCATTGCTCTTTGGGACCACAGCAGACATTTTCTTCTGATAGACAAAAAGGATAGAAGGGGGAATAAAAAAATCTGAAAGAACAGATAATGAAGATGGAGCACATCCAATTGAATCGGTACAGCCGGGACACTGAAAAAGAATGTATCTGAAGATATCTGCAATATTGTGAAATATAGCTGAATAGTTTTGGAATATCTAGCTGTGCAGATTCATGGAGCGGATTTAACTAAGTCTCCATGCCTGTTTCTCCTTTTTCAAGTTAATTTATTTCCATTGTATCCGGTCATGTTAAATATTATAAATAAAAGATTTATTATATTTAAGATAATTCCTTTAAAACTATTGTCCGAGGCAATGTTAAAGTGTAAACTTTACCTATATGTGTGTTAAAAGCTACGTATAAAAGATAGAAAGAGTGAGAATTCTTTGTATTAAAAGTAAAGGTTTCCTTAGAGGTGGCCTTAATGATAAAATAATTTGTCTAAAAGATATGAGGTAGAATAAAGTAGAAAAGGAGAGTATTTATATTATACAAGAAAAGGGAGATTTTTACTGTTAAGTTTATTCTCTAAATTCTGATTCTACAATTTGGCTGATTGAGACTTTTTCCCATTGTTCTTCTGTTATCTTTTCACTTTATTTATCTGTTATCTTCCATTTTTATTACTATTACTATGTCCAAACAGTAGGAATATTGTCACTTTTTTAATCTTTCTATGTGTATGTTATGTAACAGGTTGAGCATCCTCAGCGGTCAAAAAAAGCAGTGTGGCATAAACTTTTGTCTAAACAGAGGAAAAGAGCTGTAGTTGCCTGCTTTAGAATGGCACCATTGTATAATCTTCCAAGGTAAGATCTATATTTGTTTTGTGTTTGATAAATGCATTTAAGTTCGCACCATGAAGAAAACCAGATAAACTGCATAGTAGTGTATTTTGTCTATTACTTTCTTCTAATATATCTTCTGAAAAAGATAACAAAATACGTAATTTTAGATTTCTGGTTCTCTTCTCCAGCTGTTATTCCACCTGTTCCTCCCAGTATGTTTTCATTTCTGAAAAATAGACACCTTTCATAGGAGATAAATGCACAAACATATATATTGGTATCACTGTGATATCATCTTGGGAGATAAATTTCATCCTAACAATGGTATAGCTCTGGAAATATGGAAATACTTTCATTATTAGGTGCTAAATATTACATGCAGGGAATGTGCCAGGGGAGGTTTAGACTGGATGTTATGAAAAGGTTCCTCACTCAGCAGGTGGTGGAGCACTGGCACAGGCTCCCCAGGGAAGCAGTCATGGCACAGAGTCTGCCAGCATTCAAGAAGCATTTGGACAATGCCCTCAGTCACATGGTGTGAATGTTGGTAGTGTCCTGTCTAGAGATGAGAGTTGGACTCGATGATCCTTTTGGGTCCCTTCCAACTCAGGTAATCCTATGATTCTGTGATTCTGTGAAATAAACTGACACTATTTATCTGAAAGCTTGTCTGCACATATTGTAAGTGTTTCACATCTTTTCCTGTGGCTCCTTTTCTCTTCTTTCCTGTTCAATAGAGAATGGGATCTGTAGTCAAGCAAGTTTCAGAATGCTGATATTCTAGAAGGAATGAATGTTCAGAAAATGTAGACACATCTGTTTTTTCATGCAGTTGCTAATAATAATTTCCAGAATATTTTCTCTGATTTTTTTTACTGTAATAGTTTTCTCAGGTTTTCCCAAAAGTATGCATATTATTTATTGTATGCATAGTTAGTAAGATGAATCTTAAAGTCCAGTCCAGGAAGCACAAGGGCATGAGAATCATACTAGCTTGAAATGAAGCTGCTGTGACAGTTGAAAATAGAACAAAGATATTTCCATCTTTAGCTGTTCTTACTTTAACAAGTAGGTCACCTGTATATTTTTATTACACTTCTTCCTTTTGAGCATATGAAACTGACTGTTGTTTAAAAAAGTGAAAAAAATTCTTCATGGAGAATTGGTTGTTGCATATTCAATTTTGCATTGAATCCTTAAAAAAAAAACCCCAAAACAACAATCAAAACACAGTAACCATCATTACTGGTTTACCCACTTTCCCCTACCCTCATGGCTTCATGATCCATTTAATTTCAAGGAGTTTGGAAAAAAATAGTTTATTATTTTAGATATACAATTCTAATCCTGAACATTAAAAACTGCAATTGTTTGAGAATAATATGAAGTTATCTATTGCTATTATCTTAAGAATTAAATTAAAACAATATGAAAATATTTTCTATTTTAATTAAAACTAATTTGTTTTATTTTACTTGTGTTTTAATTTCTTTAAATTTATCTTTATTATCTGTTCCTAAAATCGTTATTATTGTATTTTAATATCACTTTTACTAGTTAATGTGACAGTTTTGAAAGTAGCATTTTAGTATAAACTTAATTTTTAAAATAGGTGCTTTCATCGGGTTTTACTATGGACATTTTGCTTTCTTTTTAAATGGTAGTTGTAATGACTGGGCAGTTCTTCAAGCTAAATGACATTCATATTGACCAAATTTTCTCTTTAAAAGATTACAGCTTTTGTTTTAAATTTCCCTTTTTAGGCACCGAGCTGTCAATCTCTTTCTTCAAGGCTATGATAAATCTTGGATTGAAACAGAAGAACACTATTTTGAAGACAAACTGATAGAAGACCTAGCAGTACGTCTGGGTGCAAAGGGTCATGAGAATGTATTATGGATTAACATTTTGTATAGTAATAAGTCTGTGAGATACATAAGTTATCATGTAAATAGTTCTACCTAAAGCTATAACCAAGTCATTCTGGCAGGTGTTAAAAATTGCAAGTGATGGAGTTTCCAGGATTCCCTCAGGGAGTCTGCCTCATGACTTCAGAACATTTTATAAAGCTTTTTAAACTTCTGTCTAAATTACGTGCCAGTGGCTGTCATTCCCATATGTCTTATCTTCTGCCCTATGGAGAAGGGGAACAGTCTATTCTCTTCTTTCTTTGCAGTTAACCTTTATTTATTTGGACACTTCATAACCCACATTAAAGCCATTTAAATCAAAAGGTTAGAGTATGAAACTAGAGTAATTAAAATCTTAGATTAATCAGCCCCTCAGAAGCAGAATGAGTTTGCTGCTTCTTATCCAAGCAATGTATAGACCTATGTTGAAGGCTTTTTCTGGGACGTGGGAGATGAATGTTTGTGTCCACTAAAGGACTAGACTAAACTTGCAGTTTTGTTCCCTGAATCTTTTGTCCTTAAGTCTATCATACAAAAGTGGTACTAATTTTCTGCTCTGCGTATTGAAAGAAAAAAACACACACAAGTTCTCTGTTTGAGGAGCTTAACTCAGCTACTTCTTAATTCTGATTCAACAGATCAAGTCTCTAAGGGAATTGGATTTTTAGTGTTTGATATTAAAATCATAGCTTATTCACACTGTATTAATAGTTAAAATGCTTCTGCTTTAATTAAATAGGTTATTTGAACAATTATTTGATAAAATTATTCATTTATTTTGTTGGTAGACATTACTGGCCATAATAATTTATAAGAACAATATGCTTAATGGACATTTGATAACTAGATTATATAAAAATTAAATCTTTTAAATCTTCAACATTTAGAAATGGCAACTAAAACTTATCCAACTTATTTGTTTTATCCTCTTATATTGAGTACAGTTAAAGGTTTTTATCTTACACAAATAACTCTAGGGCAAATGTCACAAAACTCTGAAAATTAAGAATGCTTATTGCCCATAAATGTCAGAAAATCATTTGGTTCTAGTGTTCATGCTATGTTTAATAACGAGTTCTACTTAACTCGGTCATTGGTGAATTTGGATTTGAATAAAATCTATGAAAATTAATAACTTGTATTAAACATTAACACAACAGCTGCCATTTTACTTTATTAGTTTTGGTAACATTAGAGAATTATTCTGGTTGATAACATTACCAAGAAGAGAGTGCTACCATTTAATTAAAGAATAAGGTCAGCATCCCAAATAAGATTGAAATAAAGAGCAGGGGAAGACCTCCATAATGTTGAGATAAAACTAGAGTTATAATTTGCATTGTTCAGATCTTATTGTTGATACTGGAAAAACTGTCACGTATTGCAAAATGTGAAATGAGCCTTATATGGCCATCACAGAATATCATGTAAAACAATCATTTTGCATATGTATCAACTAAAGTAAATTCTCAGCTGCAACCAGTACAGACAATTTTTTTTCTTAACAGGCAAAATATCTGTTTTCATTGTATTTGTCATATGGCCAACCCTTCCTTATGGCTAACAGAAAACATCTGACAATAATTTCTTACTTTTGCAGTCTTATCAATGCATGGAATCCTTTTAATCTGTATTTCAGTATATACCACTAGGTGAAAACAATGAAGAACAGTGGGCATAGTTTATGCAACCAATTTTCTTTGAACTAACAGACACTTTGTACAAGAATGTGTCTGGATGAAGCAATTTCGTTAATAACTTGATTTGCAAAACTTACTTTTTGGAAAAAGGCAAGACGGCAGAGGACAAATTCTGTATAGATTCTTTTCTAAAAAAAAAAAATCTCTGGTGGTTGTCGTTACAGTATTTAATAATACGCTTTTGTTTTAGTGTGAACTAACTGGAGCTTTCTAACTCTGAAACCAAAATAGCTACGTGAAAAAAACTATTTGTGTGTATATATCATTGAATGATATATAATATTTTTAGTACAACTGATTTGTCATCTTCTAGAATTCTACATCCTACCATCTTTACTGTTGTTGGTAGATGTGGCTCCTTCAGTTTAAAACTATTGGTGAGTTTCAAGTTTGGGTTTCTTCTCCCTCAAAGCCTCTCAGAGTTCCTCAGCAAACATTATATATCCAGCATAAGACTTGGAACAGAGGATTCTAATTTTTTAACTGATGAAGCTTATTAACATAGAAAGCAACAGAAAATACAATAGCAAATGGTGGCATCCGATTACCACACTTTCTGGATAACAGCCATAAAAGATCAAAATTTTTTTTCAGACTGTGGAGAAGAGACTTAAATTTTATGCTGAGAAGAAACCCAGTGCTTTGCAAATGGTATCATTGTAATTCTTTACAGTCATCAGCACGGTCAGGTTTCAGTGTTTTCATACTTTGCTTGAAACTGTTTCCTCCTGGTTGTCCAAATCAAAATTATGTATGTGAGTATAAAATGTGTAGTAAACTGCACTGAGTAAAACATTTTTCAATATAGATAATTGAATATACTTTTAAAATCTCTTTTTCCCTAAAGAAACCTGGGGAGGAACTACCGGAAGAAGATGAAAGCCTTAAAAGAGTAGATCCTTTACATCAACTCATTCTACTATTCAGTCGAACAGCCTTGACTGAAAAATGGTAGGGATGGTGTGAGAGAATGCAGAGTGTGTGCAAATTTTCAGGTTACTGCTTCATTTGAAGTAATACATGTCTCTGTTCAAGTGTGATTCTATAGGCCAGGCCAAATCATGGATGTGTGTACATGCGGTGAGTTTAACAGTGAAACCTCTCTAGCCTGTGGTATGTAAGGAGATTTTAACATGACTTAATGAGACGTAAGGAGTTTTCCAGAGACTGGTAAATGCCCCTATACACTTTTCACAGTTATGAATGCTGTATTCAGAACTTACTACACCTCTCTTTTCTGTGTTCCCTATTGATAGTTACATTCTGAATGTGAAGTGTAAATAAATTCTAGGTGAAAAAGGAGGAGTTTAAGAATTGCTAAGCACTGTGTAGGTGGCTTTACTTTTCAGTTCGTATTTGTTAATCAAGTCAAAAAAGATTTTTAGAATTAATTATGAGTGTATAAATTGTTTAAAAACATATTTAAGGTGCTTAAAAATATTTTGGTGCTCCAGTTCTACTGTAAGTGCTCTAATCTTCCTTATTTTCCCTTTCCTGTCTCTATTAACCAGCAAACTGGAAGAAGATTTCCTGTATATGGCTTACGCTGACATTATGGCAAAGGTAACTTTTTTCCTATATTTTGTGTGGTTTTTGTTTTAATGAAATATTTGAAGATCATCAAGAAAATCTGTGTAAAGTGAAAGAAGGCTTATCCCCCCTGGCTTATCAGTAGATGTTTTCTTTCTACATGGTATTAGAGCTGCCATGATGAAGAAGATGATGACGGTGAAGAAGAAGTGAAGAGTTTTGAAGTAAGTTTATACTTCTGTTTGTTTTCTTGTCATGTTAGACATTATTTCATAGCTTCCAACTGACATTTATGTTTCTTGCTTCATGGCTTACTGCAGCTTGTTATGCCAGTGAACTGCATGTCAGAAGTTGGATCAGCAGATATGAGTCACCAGATTCATAGTAGTAAACCAAAAAAATATGTAGTATTACATAATATAAGATAATATAGAGAGTAATTTAATGAAATTTACTTGTCTGTTTGGCTTTAAGTTTTTAGGTGTTCAGAGAAATATTATGGGTGGTAACTTATTCTGGTAGTCTGATAGTAACAGGCTGTATCTTGTATCACATCCCACCTTTAGTTCAGGTGGTTAAAATTCTGAAATGACGCTGCATTTTGCAGTAGTAATTTATGTTCAGTACCAGTAATTTAAACAATATTTTCATTTTCACATATATATTAGTGCTTCTTAGTAAAAGGTGAGCTTTTATTCATCAATACTGCCAAGCTGCTTTCTATTATGCTGATAATAGGAAATCTGTTTATTGTTGTTTACTGTTGAGTTTTTAATGATCATCACTGTATAAGGAAACAGTAACATGAGCTTATTACAAGAGTAAGAGATGAGTCCTTGTCATGTGTTGCTCTGGGATCTTTCTCTCTTTTTCCATTAATAAAATGGAGTTTACAAGAAATTTGTCTTCTGAGGGCACTGGGAGAATTAGCTTGTTAATATTTTTAATGTTTTAATGTATTTTAGCATATTATAATTCTGACGTTAAAGTTGTCTTACGTCTTTCAAATAAATTAATGCTTATATTTAATATCTTTACTAAAGGAAAGAAATGTTAAATACATGCTTTTGTTATTTGTTAAAAATATTTCTAAATATATTGATTGATTTAGTATAAAACTACATGTGCTGCTTTGATTTTTGAGGAGTGGTTTGGAGCCTGTTTACTCTTACTCCCATTGTTTTTCACACATCAGATCTTCTGTATGTTTCCTACATGATGCTGCATGAGAGAGCAGTTAATAATTTAAGTCCATTTTCCCTATTCGGCTGTATGCAGAAATCAGAAAGAATACCAATGCCAGTTCTTTGCTGTCACTCCAAAGTTCCAGTCCAGTTGAGTTACAAGTAATGTACCAAATATATAAGTTTCTACTTGCCCCCTGTTGAGCAATATATGACCTGTCATGGACTAAACAAAGAATTGTTGCTTTTTCAGCTTTGTAGCTTTTTTAGTAAGCCCATGCATGCTTGTTAGATGCGAAAGTCTTGTGCTTAAAGGTGTGAAAATTTAGAAATAGGAAGTCATTGGAGTGAATTAATAAATTTGTAAGGTATTTTTTAGTGCTCCTTACCTAAATAATAATGGGTTCTTTGTTCAGCATTCAACTGTCTTTTGAGAGAAGATCCTATTCATTTGTTTCTCATTATTAATTTTCCTGTAACTATGAAATTTATGTTCAAGCAATGTAATAATCTGTTCAAAAGACAATTTTGTGTATGTATTTGGTCAGTCACCTGCAGAAAAAAAATTTTGGACTTCTTTTTCTTATTATTATTTTGCTTCTTGTCCTTGCCCTTCCTTAAGGTGACAGGATCACAACGAAGCAAGGTAAAACAAAAAAATATGTGTGTATTTGTGTGGGTCTAATATTGTGATTTTTTTTAGGCCCAACATCTTGGATAAGTTCAACTAAAGGGTCTTGAAAACTTTTTTAACTTTTCAGTTCCAGCATGACTTCTCCAACAAACCCTTCTTGTGCGCAAACTCTTTTTAAAGGCTCCAAAAATTATTTATTCAAAATATTTCATATAAAATTATAATGCCATTTGGGGGAAAACTGTCATTTGGCTTGGTCATATTGTTTTTCGGTTCTTGACTTTTGTGCATCAGTTATCTTCATTCTTGTTATAATTTAATTTGAGTGATTTAAGTAATTTATTTGGCTCTTAAGGGAAAGCAGTTAGATTTTTCTTCTGTATCTTTGCAGACATGCATTTCTGCCAGATTAGTAGAATTCTGTTTCCAAAGTTTGTTCACAGAGAGAGCATCAATTACATTAGTTTTATCTATGATTCAGATCCTTTGGAATAGACTGAGTCCTTAACATTTATTGTGATAGTATTTGATAGAAACTCCATAGCTACATAGCTACTCCATACTCGAAGTGCTTCCTCGCTGTTCCATGTTTTCTCTATAAACATAAAGGCTATAGCTCTGAAATTTCACAATGTTAATTCTTTTCTTTATTGACTCAATTTCTTACACAGATTTGTTTCTAAAAGGTGGCCCATGGCTTAAGCCCCAGTTTACTTTATGCAAGTAGAAGTCTTAGTTACCATTTTCGATTTGGGCTGCCTGCTGATAGCGCTGCAAGTTTGAGAGGAGCTAAGGTGTGTGGGGTAGCTAATTTTTTGGTTCAGAGGTGTTTAAATACAGTTATTTGTGTTGTGGCTAATGGCAACTAGAGTAAGTAGAAATTACTTGAACTTGGGAATGCACAGATTTAGCTGATGGTCAGACTCGAGTCATTAGCTTCAAAGTTCATTGGCTGTGGCAGTATGGGGAACAATTATAAACTTCACTGGAAAAAGCAAAATTATTTGGGTGTTTTGTTTGATAGTGCTTCTATTAATATTCAGCTCACAAAAGGAAGAGGTTACCATAGAGTTGTGGAAAGAGAAGACGTATTCCAGGATCAGGTTCACACTTGGTTTTTCAAATCTTAATCTTTTAGAAGCTTTCACAGATCTGTTCCATGTTCATATGATAAAGACATTATCCTGGTAGCTGAATGAGCTCATACAAGCTGACAAAAAGTTTTTTTAAAAGGTATTGTAATTGCCACAAACACTAAATACATATTACAAAACCCCAAAGCAAATATATAAGCAATCTAATAGTATAATTTCTTTTCTGTTTCCTCCATTCGTTCAGCTGCCCAAATACTATGTGTCTATCAGTCTGCCTACCTAGCTACTCTACACTTAATGCTATATGCTCCATAGAAAATTTTCTCTTCCTGAATGAGGAGTGAAACAAGGAAAAATCCACAACAATAAATAATCCTTGCTTTCTTCCTACATGATAGGAAGCATTTGTAAAGATACGAGACCATGTATACCAGCTGTGTGTGCGCACACGTGTATGTGTGTTTATTTCTTTCTGTCTCTCAAAGTTCAGTGTTAAAGGCAGTTCTTTTATTCCATGCTCTGCGTGTTTGTGTAAAGACTGCCTACCCAATTTGTATGGGAATAAATCTCTGCTGCTCCTCTAGACTTGAAAAAGTAGTGATGTTTGAAGTCTTGAACCTTTTCACGGTCAGAGCACCAGAGACCTTTGGACAAGCTTAGACTGTGGTAAAAATGAGTGTATGTTATTGATGTTTTTCATGTCCATATCTCATGCAGTGTAGTCTCATTTTTGTACAAATAATCTATATTGGGATGACTGTGTGGGCAGTAGAGAGGTCACAATATAAACTGACAATAAAGTTGTCTGTCCATGACTATCTGTCTGCTACTATTTGCTTTGAATTATTATAATTATCTTTGCTCCTTGCCCTTTTTTTCCAAATTAATTTTCTATCCTATTGAACAGATGCTCAATTGGCTCCTTGTAGAATTAGTGTCACTTTCCCCCTTGATTCTATCTGTTAGGAATTCCTTTCCAATGCAAGAGTTTCATGAGCTGATTGCAAATAGCTTTCTTGAGTCACTGACTGCTGTTTGGTTACATGTTCACGTGCTCTAAATACGTGTAGTGTGGAACCTCAAAAAAAGGAATCAAAACCTCGCTCATCTTTTAAAAATCAATTAGTTTAAGCTGACCCATCATAGGAAGGAAAGAAAGGGGGGAGATAAACTTTCCTATGTCAGTTCTCTTCGTCCCTGTTACTGATAGAAACTTTGTGGGTAGGCTTTTGTATTCACAAGACTTTTGTCAAAATGGTACTTTGTGCTGGGACTGATCTCAGCCACAGAAAAACTTGCAAGATGCACAAATAATGCAAGCTTTTAAGGTTGTAGCACATCAGAGATGGTCGTTGTTATCTCTCACTGTTACAAAGCCTTCATAAATGGAGTGTCCATATACCATGTATTTACAGTAGGTAACTATTTTTGTTGAAGAATGATATGAATTAAGGTTCATGACCAGTGTAACAATTCTTTGAAATTAAACATTCCAATTAGTATGCAAAAAATGTATTTCTCATTATTTTTCCTACCCACAATGGAATGAGAGTAACCTAATATGTGATTTCACTCTCCACAATTATAGGATGAGTTGTTTATACATAGAGTCATAGAATAGTTTGGTTTGGAAGGGACCTTTAAATATCGTCTAGTCCAGCCCCCTGCAATGAGCACAGACATCTTCAGCCAGATCAGGATGCTCCAAGCAACATTCAACCTGACACTGAATGTTTCTCTGGACAACCTGTTTCAGTGTTTCACCATCCTCATTGTAAAAAAATTCTTCCTAATATCGGTCTAAATCTACCCTCATTTAGTTTAAAACCATTACCCCTTTTCCTATCACAACAGACCCTCCTAAAAAGTTTGAATGAATAAGATGAATGAATAAGATGGTATGTTATGTTCCTCTTCAATTTTTTTTTCCCAGATACTTCTCAGATCAATCATACTATTTTTCCTCCCAGCTCTCCATAAGAAAGCTGAAGGTTGTTTTCAGCCAATGATATCAAAACAAACTTTTGTGCATACATGTTTTTCCTAGCTACATCAACAGTGGTAAAGATGAAAGCAGGGAATATTTTCAGATTTTGTGAAGCTGTTGAGTTAGGATAGAGTAGTTAAAAGTATATGCTTACTTAATAATATTTAATGCATCCCCTACTACAGGAAGTCTCTACTGTTCTAAAGTCTTGCAAAGAAATATTACACTCAAAATAAATATGTGTAGTTTTGAGGAGATAACAGACTGTCACTGACTACATATATCTAAGAATGTGGTAGTTAATTTAGGAACGTATTTATAATTTTTAGTAACAATAGTTACGCATCAGTTTCAAACATTTTCAGAAGTATTTACTTGTATCATGGATGTAAAATCAATTGATAGAATACATAGAGATGTCTGGCATTGAGACACATCAACGTTCCTAAACTATGGAATAGTACATAGAACAAGAAAGCATAGAAGATGGTGGGAAAATGTCTTTGGAATGGCCATTCATTTATTATGAAATTAACTTTTGCGATTTATTTTATTTCAGTTATTTGATGTTAGCAGTTTAGTAGTCTCTAGATTTCTTTTTTACCTTATTCTTATATTTTACCACATATACTTGAAAGAATTAATTTTGTTGTATGATAATCTGAATAATGACAGGTTTCAATATAGAAAAGATACTTCAATTCAGCGAGGTATATTAATAATGGATATAATATCAGCTAGTTAGAATCTACTACTTTTCAACAAGAAGAAATCTTTTTAGGGTGAGATTTTTAGCAGAAGCAGAAATATGAAAGTGCAAGCACTAAAACATTTAAGTAATATGGAAAGCAGTTTTGATAAGATGAACTTTTCTAACACTCTTAAAATCCTGCATATTTAATCTTTGGAAATTATAATGAATTGTTTTCTTTTTGTGTATATCCTTTTAAGATCTGATAAAGTCCAAAATGAGTAATTTAGGAAAAACTCAAGTTTATTTATAAAGCATGAACCAGGATGTATGGAGCTTAAAGGCTTAGTATACATAAGTTATATATATATAAAAAAAAAACCTATAAAGGTTCTGCTTGAGTCCTTGGTGTTATATTTTAATACATAGTTTTCTACTCACACATGTTGTTGAAGAAAGTCTGTAATGTGGGAATACATGTATATGCAGTCAGCTTTTCCAATGTAAATGGAAAACACAGAAGATAAAATAGACTTGATTTTCTTTGAGTTAGTTGTTTTTTTTTAATTCTGGTGAATTACTTTATATGTTTCATTTAGTATGAAGTATTTTTACTATTTTTCTGGTAGTTTTGTGAATGACAGAAAACTCAAACCACTGTCTATTTTATTAGGTTTCTTGATTTCAACTGGCAAGCACAATAAAGTGCAAAAACCTGTGTTGGTGGCACAGGTAACAGTGGTAGCAGTGAGCACATCTTAGAGAAATGGGGATACCTTGACCAACCAGAACCTCTGTTATTTAGTATATTTTGTATCCAGTGATACCACTTCGTATCAGTGCTGCCATCACATGTATTTAAGATAAAATTGCATGGAGAGAGCAACAGTGAAAAAAACCTCATCAGACTGAAGAAGGAATCATATTCTTTGGGAGTTATCATCAAAGAAATGGTTGCTTTTAGAAGACATATTTGTGGTAGTTTTTGTTGGTGGATTTTTTTTTTGGCGGGGGGCGGGGGGGATCTGCTTTGTTACTGGTTACTTACACAGCTTGATTTCCATGGGAAATGCTGCACTTCTCACTTCCAACTGTTTGGCAATGCCTGTTTTGATTCTTCTTCTATAGTGCCATGTCAAAAAGTGTGCATAGCTGTTCTTTTAGTCTGAGGTGATGCAGATGCATCCTTAATATAAATATTCTTATAAACTTACAAAAATTATTATATAATGAAAACAGTATAGATGATGTTAGGCTTGTGAACAAAAGTGAATAAAAATATTGTGATGGAAGAAAAAAGAAAGATTGTTGGGTCTAAAACTAAAAGTAACTAGCAATAGGAAATAGTTTTTTTCAAAAATAGTGATCTGTTTTTAGTAGCATCTGAAGCAAATAATATTTTATTGTAGCTATATTGAACCTGTGATGTCATGATTTTCTGGTGGTTTGTGCGTGTGGTGTGTGTGCGTGTGTGCGTGTGTTTGATGTTTTGTTTTTGTTGAACTCCCAGGAAGAGGTTTAAACATGAAGGCAAAACTTTCAAACCTTAGCATGGCTAAATATGAAGCAAAGCTGCCATTTTTTTTTTCCTTTTTGTGCCTCCATTTAGATCTGTCACATAATTTAAGGAAAAAGAAAGATACAATTTAACCACAGGAGAGCTAATAGTGTGAAAAAAAAAAAAAACCCTGATGAATTTTGTTTCCGCAGCGTGATATTATCAGAGATTTAAGAAACAAATTTGCCAGCCTCAGCGAGAACTCTCTGGTAACAGCATAAATATCTGTGTTGGTTTGCTTTTCAGTTAAAAGGTTTCTTTTTCATTCATTTGAACATATTTCTCTTTTTTACTTCTTTTTTAATTTATTATTCATACCCTCTATTTAGCAAGCCTTCATTTTTTAAACCTCTTCCATCTTCCAATGTCTTTTTTTTCCGTAACTTGGATGGAAAGTTTATGGCAGCAAAGCTGCCTTTCTGGCTACTTCTGCTGCAGCTGTTCCTGCTTTTAGGTCATACATGTTTTGGACGTTGTGTTTTTGGACATGATACTAACTGATTGTGTCATGTTCCTTTTGAGTAAGCTTTTTACCACACCATCAGATGGACTCGCTGTCAAAGGGCTCTATGCAACTTCCATTTTGCAACTTATACTGCTTAGTCATTCTTGATTCTCCAGCAGACATCAATTAACTTGATGAATTGGAATTAACTGTGCCTTTATGTTTGCTTTTTTATGTTCTTCTTTGTTTTCAGTAGTAGTTTAAATTGTAAAAAACAGACTTCACCATTGCTCAAGCAACGCCATGCAGTATTGTTTGTTGCCGCTAGAGAATGCAAAATATAAAAGCACAGTGTATTCTATCAAATATTCTGTTGGTAGGGTGGGCAATCTATATTGTAATATAATGATAAGTTTTGAAAAAAATTCTGAGATACTTCTGTTACTCTGGTATTCAGCAACAACTTACAACTCAAGAGCCGCATACTGAGCAGTATGAAGTTATGGTCACACTACAGAAGATTATTAAGAATATGAACTGTTGCACAAAAACACAGCACAAATGTGCAAGTTTGATATTTGCAGTGTGTTTATATATATATATATATAAAATGAACATGGGCTTTGAACTAACCTAATGATTTACAATTGAGATGACTCTTTTCAGATAAACTGCTAAAAGCATATTAAAGAAAAATACCAAGGGGAGAATTTTACTTGAACGTGTTAAGTACTTGTTCAGTAGCATTGTATCTATTGAAATGGTCCATGATGTTGCCATAGAGCCCATATACTAAGAGAAAACCAAAAACCTTTGGAGAACCGGTAGTAACTGAAGTCCTCATCTTAAATGACTGGAATTTTTATTCAGGAAAAAGAAATGGAAAAGCAAAAGCTTCTGTATCAACAAGCCAGACTGCATGATCGAGGTGCTGCTGAGATGGTTCTGCAGACAATCAGTGCCAGTAAAGGTAATGTTTTCTTGTGTAGATTACGTATTAAAACTTATTTCTAATGATCTTTGAAATTACTGTAATTCTAACTAGGCAAAACCTTCAGATGTCTGGCATTAAGGTTTGCTTTCAAAATGCAACCAAACCTTCAAAATTTAATGACAACTAATCCAGAAAAGTATAATGAACAATTCTCATTACGTTATTATTGTTGTTGCTGTTGTTATAATCATTATTTTTTCTAGTAATGATCAAGAGGAAATGTGAACAAGATCAAAGATTTAGTAGTATGCTATTTCAAAAAGGCATTCAAATTCAGTGATGTGTACATTTCTGAAGTTGGTGTGGGCTTTGGTCCTTTCCCCCCCCTACTACTCCCCAAATAGCTACTTTGTGGTTGTACTTTGATAAAATGTTTCAGAAGGCTAAATGGTGCTTTTGTCCCTTACAACATCTTACTCTAAGGTTTGATGATTTCATTCTTCTGTGGTTTGTTTCCAGTGCAGTGATATTTTAAAAATGACTGTTTACAAATTTCAGATACTGTAACTAAATAATATAGATCCCTTTCATTTTCTGAAGAATAGGAAAAAAATGCCTAGCCTGATGTGCAGAGGGGACACATTGTTGAGCTTGAAAGCTAGCTTAAAATAGTGCAACCAGCCTTAAATCAACTGTTGGATGCTCTAGCAAATGCAACATGATTTATACTCATTCATTTCAGTTCTGTTCTTCTTGTCTTATATCTACTTCTCTCGTATGCTGTATATATGTTATACCATGTTTGTAGGCACTTGGGAAGCTA
This sequence comes from Dromococcyx pavoninus, assembly GCA_033558185.1. Lineage (NCBI taxonomy): Eukaryota > Metazoa > Chordata > Aves > Cuculiformes > Neomorphidae > Dromococcyx > Dromococcyx pavoninus. The sequence continues at coordinate 2,360,272 of JAUMJL010000192.1, read as the reverse complement.
TTAAGTTGCACTAGAGATTATGAAAGAAAAATAGGTCCATATTACAAGCAAAGCAAAAAAAACCCTCTCCTGATAAATTACCATTTAAGCCATTGTACAAATAAGTTAATACAACATTCTTATTTTTAAATATGACCTAAAATTATATTTTCAAAACATTTTAAGGTGAGATGGGGCCAATGGTTGCAGCTACCCTAAAGCTAGGAATTGCCATCTTAAATGGAGGAAATTCCACTGTTCAACAGGTAAGATAATAGTTTATTTTCATGCATTCTGGTCAGTATAGATTTTTTACCATGGTCATTATTATTGTAGTAGTGCATTATGTAAAGTGACTGTTTGTCAGATGCTATTTATTCTGTCTCTCATTCCCAAAAGAAAATAATGTACGGAAGTATCTTGTTTGCTACATATATATTTTTCATTTATATACGTAAAATTAATCTATAGGACACAAAGCTAAAAGAAGTCTGTTTTGCACTCCAGCTGGATGGGGAAAATTTTATGTTAACTCCTTAACATCCATGAAAGTTCTATGGGAAGGATTTCTTGGGAGACTCCCATTGTCCTGTAGCCAGTACAGCAGTATTGCTGACCCCAGTCTTCACCAAAAGAATGTTACAGAACTTCATAAGACCTTAGCTTATGCCATGGAGAGTCTTGGTGATAAAAGCAGAGAAGTCAGACTTTATTTATTAATCTTAGTAAGATAATGTGATAAGCAGTGGACAAGTCTGATACATTAACAGTATTTCACACTGTTGAATAGAAGTGCCTGATATATTCAGTGTTCTGTACCAGTTGAAGATTCTGGAGTTCAGAAGGCCTCATACCTGTTGTTACTACACTGCTGTAGGACAGTTGGAAGGATACAGACAACCAGGAACAGTTAAGGTCCCAAGTTAAGCAACCACCGAAGCAGATGAATGCAGCTGAAAATAATCGTCTTTTCAGGAGTTATCATTGGCTGAAAACTTTTTGGAAAATTATCTGCTTGAAACATTTGACAGTTCTTTGTGATATCACGACGTTAAATTACTTTGGAAAAATCATGACATTTGCACATAGTTATTTAATCTGAATTTGTGATGCTACAATCTAAATTATGTAAAATTTTATAAAGTCTTAACTAATCAAAATGCAGGAAATAGTTATTAGTAAGGTTACACTAATACTAATATTACTAATCTAAATTACATACTTATAAAACATCAGTAGTGCAGTTAGATTTGCTATTTTTTCAGTTGCCTTATTTCTACACGTTTTCTCTAGTGCTACACTCATCTTTCCAATTTTTACAATGGGGGTGTTCCTTTTCTATTTTCTTGGGTTTACTTGCTGTTATGCTGATAGCTTTTGTTAACGCTGTCTTCTTATATGCTCTTTCATTTTGGATTTTACTTATGATACATTTTTTCTATTTTTTTTTTTTGTTATTTGGGAAAAGAGCTTTACCTCATTCACAACATGAATTCTTGTAGCATTACAATTCTAAGATCGATCTTAGAGCATTGTAGTTTTTCTTTACAACTGAGACCTCCGGTATCATCCTGTATCCTCACTCAACAGCACATTGCATTCTGGAATCAGATTTCACTCCACTGAATAATTTCTTATTGCAATCTGTTATCCAACAGGTATTAGAAGCTACAATAAAACTAAAACAAATTTTGAAAATACTCACGAGTGCTAACACGGTGGTGCGCTTAAATAATCTAAAATAAACTGAGATCATGACAAGCCCAGTCTGGTGCCTTAACAATAGTGTTGATACAAATTTGTGACCTACTAATGACAAGATTGTATTTATATTAAACACTGTGTACTGCTGGCTGTGTTGACTTTAGTTACTATCTTATTTCCCACATTTTAAGAAAGAATATCCAAAATGGATGACCTCCTTTTCTGAAAAGGACATGAGAATTAAATGTCTTTTTCTTTTTGATACCTGTATTTTTCTGTGCAAGAATCTTTTATCTAATTTGTAAATATTAGAGATATTTCAAGACGGCGGCAGCACTAGTAATCTAGAATCTCCATATAGTATTAAGTAAACTAGATTAACACATACTGTAAATATTAATTCGCTGTGTAAATTATTTGTGTTTACTGAAGAAAATGCTTGACTACCTCAAGGACAAAAAGGATGTGGGATTCTTTCAGAGCCTTGCTGGTCTTATGCAGTCCTGTAGGTAAGAAAATATCTACTTTGAAAAGTAGTTATTGCACACTTAGATTTTGTTCCACAGGATTTGTGGTTTCGGTAGGATCCTCTACATACTTCTTGCAAATGGCATCTGAGGACTGTAATGTGCTAGATTTGGAGTTAAGGACAGGGTGGTGCTCATGGTATTAAAATCTTCATGGATTCGATGGATTTATCTTGGTAAAAAAGTTCTTTTCACAAATGTTTATGGCATTTGTATCTACTTGAGCCATGCCAGAAAACAACTCCAGAGTTAGCAGCATTCCTCAGAGGCCAATTCTTAACTTTGGAGATATCCTGTAGTCCTGCAGAGACCAAGTAAATAATCAATTTTAAGTAATCATAAGGATTGTGGGAAACCTCAGCTTTGTTAGAAATATTAAGAGAACTTTAAAAGGGAAGAAAAGGAATGGAATATGGTGTTTTAATAAACTGTGGAGGTAGTGTGACGTTTTTTGTCTGTTCATGCTTCCTGACAGTTTATATTGATGTCATATATATAAATATATATATTTATTTTTAAGTATAATTTCTAAGAATAAAGCATATCAATAAATACTGTATTAATGAACATAAAACATAGGACTAAAAGAGGCTTCCTAGATCAAGCAGTTCAGTCTTCTGTCATGTCAAGGTTACTATGTTATATCTTTTTTTTAACTGTCTTGACCGAGTTTCATTTTTAAATAAGTGAGGTTTTTTCCCAGCCGATCTCCTACTGTAGTTCACCTACAGTCATCTGACTTTCATGAGCGTTCTTGCTTATGAAGAAAAATATCCATGTCTAGCTGACATGCTAAGCCATGGAAGGCAGAACTTTGTGGATTCACAAACAGAAATACGTGAGAGTGTATGTTACTTAAATCTGATTAGCTGAATCCATATTCCCCTTTGGCAGCTTCAGTTTTTCAGAATGAGGAGGGAGAGGAACACTGAGTGAAACTAATATTGTCTTAATTTCTTCAATGGGCTTCTACTTGGGATGAACTGGATTATAATATAATTGGTCAATAGTATGGCTTCTTTGTGAACTCTAAAATGTGTATGTGTATCATAAACACATACATTAACTTTTTTTTGATCAATCATAAAGAATTAATTTTTATTGTTGTTTGCAGGGCAAAAGCAGCTTAATTCTGTAGAGCTTTTATAATCTTGTAGCAGACATATATCAAGCCACTGAAATATATCTTCTTGACACTAGTATGACTACATACTTAAACAAAATCACAAATCCTCCTCTATCTTTCACAAAACTATTGCTTGTGTTTAATTAATCACAGAGCAAATGTCATTTTTCTCGCTGCAGTGTTCTTGACCTAAATGCATTTGAACGTCAGAACAAAGCAGAAGGCCTTGGCATGGTGACTGAAGAGGGATCAGGTAATATAGATTTAACAGAAATGATCTGTGAACTTCTCTCTTTTACATTTTTCAGAAGCAACCTGAATTTGAAAGAAACCTGTAAACATATATCTAGAGGCAGAAGCTAAAATATGGTTCCTAAGAGTGGTTTATATTTAATTGGCCTACCTAAGCCCATGCTTGTCAATAGTAAATAGCTAACACATGCTGAGTTTCAAAATGGTCTCAGAGGGCTCTTGCCCATCATTCTGAAGAAATGAAAATGTTACATGTAAAATTGAAAACAAATTCTAATTACAAAAAGCAGTGTTTATGCATGTAAAACATTTAAGAAGTCCCTAACCAGTTTCAGCATAAAATGAAATTAAGAGTTCCCACTTGATTTCTTAAATTGTCTTGGCTGGACTGGAAAACAGATCATCTAGTTAAGCAGTAAGTTAAATATTAGAGGTTGAGGGAACTATATCTGCTGTTCAGAAAAATATCTGCTGGGGAAGCTATTTCTTTGCAATAATTCTTTTCTGTTCGTCTTTGGGGAAATATTACAAAATTTTCACTTTACTTTTGACTTCAAACAATTTGGCTTTTTACTCTCTGTGTTGTCAGTTCACTGTCAATTTCTTTCTTCTGTCTGATACTAAGAACTACTGCTCCCTTACCGTGATTATCTGGAAACATTAGGTTCATTCTTACATGACTTAATACAGCTACCAAATCATATTTTCTCCCCTTATCTGCAATATTTTTTATGGTGCATTTTTATGTTTAAATCCTACAGTGATCTAATCTTTTAACTTCTTTTTGTCTTAAAAACAAGGTAAAAAAGCTTGATTGCATTACCATGATTGCATAATTGTAATTGCATTTGGGGGTTTGTAATTCATACCTGCAACATGGTATATCTCATTAGTTCTTGTGCCTGTAGCTCTTCTATGTGATGTATTTCTTGAATATTCAACTGCTTGTGTCAGATCAAAATAGTGATTTATTAGATATGGCTGAATGACTTCAAGACCGATCTTAAATGCTGCTTCTCTGAAAGTCCTCTCACAGTTTAAACGATATATCCAATTCTACTGGACTTACAAGAGTAAACAAAATGAAGGGAACCTGTGTAGATTTGGTTGCAAGACAGTGGATAGAGCGCTGATGCAGCTACCAGGCATATAAGGTTTTTGCCATTGCTTTCATGTTCTACTGAAAATTATTCTGCATAATATTTTGCTCTTTTGACCAACATTTCTACTACTGTATAATTTTATTTTTTATTTATACTGTTGGATTTTTAAATGGACTGTCAAGCTTTGGCTCATTTTTCTTTTGACTGCTGCCTCTCTGTAGAAATGACAGATGTTGCATTCAAATATAAATAAATCTTTAATCATTGCATAATTGTCTCTACCTGTGTTAAAGTATTTTTGTACTAATTTTGCCCAAAACAATACTAATTATATTTCATATTTGTTAAAAAAATATTCTCAGCTTTTTTCACCTCCTTCCCCGTTTCTTTTTCTTTGAACTAATTGGACTGTCCTCCCTCAGTCATCACTCGTGAGTGCAGGTTAAAAACAACTGCCTGTTCTTTATCTTTCCTGCTGTTCGTTTTGTGTCAGCACTGTACAGCTCCTGAACACTAGTCCATTTTTTTTCCTGTAAGACATTCAGAGAAGTGGATTCTTTTCTAATATTACTATAATTGTGTATTCCAAACATCTTGGGTTTTGTGTCAAATCTCCCCACTTTGTTCTTCCTTCCTTTCTCAGGATTCGCACGGTAACTGGTACAATAAATGTAAGAACAGGCAGAATTTTTAAACTCTTTTTTTTCCCTATTTTTTTCTTTTCTTTTCAATGAGCCCAGTATTTGTGATGGATGGCTAGTCAATAAATAAATACATACATACATACATGCATACATAAATAAAGTATACCTAAACATACACAAAGCCTTGTGCTATAGTCCTGTAGTATTTATGTGGTGTATTCAAAGTGGCTTTATCGCTGCATTGATTTGTGTAAGCACATGAAATCAGTGAAGATCTGAGGATGATTAGTAAGGAGAGGACTTGCTGCTGGCTAGGTTTATCTAATGTGGTCAGAAGCTGATGGAAGAAAGAAGGGGTGCATTGCTGATTTAGAGGATTCAATACTGTTTACAGGTGGTTCTTCCTTGCTCTGAAATCTACTTGGTGTGTTAAGGTTCCTATATCTCAAAGACTCCTTACGTAAAGGAAGAGCTCTGTAGGAGCAGTTACCTTGAGATTTTTCCTGTTATCATGAGAAATGAGAATTTAAAATACAAAATGTGTATACCATTCAGCAGAAACACTGAGCTCAAACACAACAGGTGTCTTTTATTAGCTAGATTTTGGGGAAGTGAGTTATTTGGATTTTTATTTGTTTTCTCAGCGGAAATTTTTTATTTGACAGATTAACAAAATTCTACAGTTAGGATCATCTGTTTTTCTTACTGAGCAGCAGCAGTGTCAACATACAGTAATCACACTATGTCGTAGATTTCTTGGCACAAAGGGATAATATTTGCTCACAGCACCTTTTTTTATGTATTAATATCCAGCTATTGAATATTCAAGTAAGCCAAAGAAAGCAAAGCCAAACCAAAAAAGATTGTACATTTTAGTTTCAGGGTTACATTATTCTTGATATTATGCTACCTTCAAATAAGAATGATTTCTTATATTATGAAGCATACCTTTTTCAGTTTATTGCAAAGTAGTTTATATAAGAGCTGTATCTGATACCACTATGAAAGCCCGGCCAATGTGGCAGTGGGGAAACACCTGTAGTGAATGATTTTTAAGTATTCTAGATTTTATAGAATACTTGAGAACACATGTTTGTTTGCAATCCTGTGAATAACCATCTGTAAATACTACAAAGGAAGTACCAAATATGTGACAATGTTTTCTCACATTTTTTTTTTTGTGGAGGATACTTACTGTATGTGTAATTAATTAAGTTCATCACATTGATTCCGAAGGGAATGATGAAGGAAAATACGCACTGTAGCCTGTTTCAGGCTAAATCTGATGCAGAAGCATATTAATAAAGTAATTATGATCGAATTTAACCTGTAAGCCTGGAGCTATTCTTGCCAAATAAAAGGAAAACTGCTGTTAGTGCTTATAGGAACAGAGTCAACTTTTCATCAAAGGTAGTGCTGTATAGTTTCTAGTCCTGTGTCAACCTTGGCAACAGATAGAAAGCCCTGTAATGAGTCAACATGAATGTGAGATTTATTGCTATATTCCAACTGTTTCTTTGTGCTGTCCGCATCGTAAGCAACTTGTCCTGATATTCCTCTGACTGGTACTACCTTCCCTTTCCAAACCCTGGAACCCCCACTGGTAACATTGATGATTCTTTAGCAAATGTTTCTCACTTGTTTTTGTGATGTACTCGATGTACTCAATGTTGTTTCTTCTGTATGTTTTTTTTGATTGTTCTGTTTCCTTTTCAAAAAACAGGGGTTCAGAACCAAAGACATGTAGAAATGCTTGTTATCTTGCAATGTTTTTTCATTTAACATTCATATTCTGCTATTTCACTGTGAGTCACAGAAATCTTGAAAGTGCAATGTTTTTCTCCATTGGATAGTAATATGATGTAAAAATTTTAAGATGTTAAGTTTACACAGATTATTTCACCATTTTTCCTTTTTGACTGGAAAGCTCTGTTTGTATTTTTAATATTTTAATATTGTATCATGGCATTATTTTGTTTCTCCATAATTTCTCAAAAGGCTGATTTTAATAAAATATAGTTTTAGAATTAAATGTGATCTGATAGGAGGTCTTAAAGGACTTTCTATTAAACTGACTGAGTGGTATGTGTGCCGTATAATAAATAGATATAATAAGTGTACACGTCAGGGTATTTTCAACTATTAATAATGGGAAGTCGAGAAATATCCTTTTGTCCTTCACCGACCAGTCACAATTAAAGTGGATGTTAATTTCTGCATGATCCACTGTAGCCTATGTTGGAGGGTTGTTTTCCACCTGTATCTTACTGTATTTGAATCAGTGTTTGCATTTAAAAAGGAACTTAAGTAGTTTCAAGTCAGAGAGATTGTTATGTCTCACTAGGTGAGAAGATAATTGCTTTTCTTATTTGAATGAGATTGTGGAGAAGTCAAAGGCATGCAGTACACAGAATCCATCATAATATTGCCCAAGTCTTGTGATAAGAATAAATTCACTTAGTTTATCAAGGGAGAGCTTTGCTCTTGCTTAACAGCCCTGTTCCTTTTTGAAAGCTGAAAGTGTATATTTCTGTAATATGTAGCATCAGACAAATGTTTCTGAGTCATAGCTGTCAAATCTTTTCCACGAAAGATTTAAATTAAAAACAAAAAGGAATTGTTAAACTTGAACATATACACTTTCAAGAAAATGCCATGTATTTTGGTTTTGTCCATACTTATTTTCATTTCCATGCTAACTCTGTTCTATATCACAAACATAAGCTACCAGTTTTGCAAAAACTACAGGCTTAACGCCTTCGTGTGTGTTGCCAAGTTATTTCACATACAGCATGAGCAATGGCAGCATTTTAACATCTATGCAAATATATGCCGGAATATACATCGTACATGGTTTCATGATAACCTAAGTCGTACTCTGTGCTGTGTGTGTGTTTGTATACATACATTAGCCATGCAAATCTGTGTGCGTGCTGGCATGAATTTGTATGCACAGCAGCAAGGTTGTTGTTTTAGATTTTATAGAAAGAAATGGATCTGCCCTTCAGTTCTGTAGTTGCCAGTAAGACACGTTGTGGTCAGTAATATCTGAAAATTAAGATTTCTGACATTACCAACATTGGTTTTAGTCAGATTTGACCAGCTGTAGAAATTCAAAACCAAGATTATTTTAAATTTTAGTGTGGACACGCTCTTGGAAACAGGATTTTTTTTGCTTCATTTTGAAAGATATAATTTTTTTTCCAAAACCAATGGACCTTATGTTAAATGATGTACCTAGACACCTTCTAATTTTGCAGAATTTTGCTATAATTTGTGTTCATTTTGTTATTTATTTACAGTGGAGCTGATCAAAACTCTTCATATATTAATATTGAAATTATTTTATAAAAAATCCTAAATTTCAGTGGGTGAAATAAAAGCCAGCAGATTACTTTATAAATTGATCTCCGTAACCTTTATAACTTTGGACTTGTATTGCTTCTTGTTCTGAAAGATCTTATGTGAAAGGAGGGCAAGAAAATAGAGGTAGACAAATATTAAACTGTATCATATTCTATAGACTTATTAACACAAATGGCGTTGATTCAATGGTATCTTGGTATGCAAGAAATACATGGTTGTTCCCTTTAAGGACTTGATTTTTCCAACCATAATACATTAGCAGTTTTCCTTCCAAGTTATTTTTTAAAATCATTGCCATCTCAGCTACATGTCAAGCTATGTGTGTTGCATGTGTGAAGGTACGGGCTTCTCCAAATATTTGGCTTTCTGTAATGCTGATTTTTGCAAATTGTAAGTATCCATCTAGATCAACAAAGCAGGTGCAACTCTAAGTGGAACAGGAGATCAGTTAAATTAAAAAAAAAGGAAGTGGCTAATCTGGCAGGATATTCTGTACTCTGGCCTTTGGCCAGCAAGGTGTGAAAGTCTCTTGCAGTGTTGAACATGCAGTCTTGAATAATGTTAGTGCATAGGCACCTCTTGATTTTGCCTTCTTGCCTTCTTGCCTTCTGAGGTATATATTGTATGTGTGCATTAATCAGTACTGACAGAAACAGACATTTATTTTCCACTGTTTAATTAGCTGTGAAAGGATTTTCAGTCTTATGTGACTGAAAAACTATTATAGCTGGTATTTATATTTAGGATGTAGAAAAATGTCATGGAATGTCATTTATAGTATTTGGCTCATTCTTGGAGAAAGAATTGCGTATTATTTGCCACTACCATAAGTACACATTTAAATTAGGAGGAAGAGTATTTTATTTTTTCCTGTATTACAAGAAACTGTGTTTACACATACTTTGGTGATGCATGCTGTTAATACCAAACACTGTCTTGATGGCAACAGCAAAGAGTGAAATTCTATACTTCTAAAATATTCATATTAGTTTTCAAAATGCTCTTGCTTCCTAATCCTACAACTGTGCTGAAGCTTGATATTTTAAATTCGCAGGCTGTGGATTGCTAATTGCCATTAGCTCGAAGTCATAATAGTTCATGATTCTACTTCTGTTCGTGTTTGTGTTATTTCCAAATAGCATTAAACACAGTTTGCAGTTCAGCTTTAATAATGAAATTATAATAATATAATAACTTAAATATAGAATTTTAAATGTTATAATATATAATATCTAAATAGATTTCTATATATGTAATTTAAAATATATTTAATATATTTATGTATATATGTAAAGACTGTAATTAGTTACACACCTGTATAATGGTATGTCAGTAATTGTTAGAGTAATTATTATTGTCTATAACCATTTGGAAAAAAAGCTTCTTTTTTCCTTTCAAATTTTAATTCCTTTACTGACTCTTTAGGTTTCCTACTACTGTTCATACACTGAAAATATTGTCTGTGTAGAAATGGGATTTTCTCCATTCAGTTCAGATAAAAGCCTAAAGTATCTCCCCATTAAAAAAAAAATTTACATTTTTATCTCCTTTCCTTTCATTGTCTACAAGTAGCACTTGGCCATGTGTTCAAATGATGTATATTCTTAAAAAAGAGAAGTTTTTGTTGCTTCTACTTTTGTTGCCATACCCATTCCAGATACATTGCCAAAGTTCTAGATTGTAATTTCCTTACTTTCAATAGGTGGCCTTTATTGTTTTTGAACACCTGTGTTGCTGTCATGCCGTGCCATTTTATTAGCTGTTCTACATTTACCTCAGTTGTGATTGTTTTGCTGTCTGAATGGTTGTTTCTCTTCTTCAGATGTCAGTGTACAAAGTTAATTGTATGAATTGATGTGATTGAAATAATGATGTGTTAATTGAGGGCTTTTTACTATACAGTTTCCTGTGAAGAATCAAGAAAATAATTTGAAGCTTTATACATTAGGATGTTAGCTATTTACCAAAAAAAAAAAGAACTGAAGAGCCTAATTTAGCAAAGCACATTGGCATTTTTTCTGGTTCATCATAAATGCATTGGTTTATTATGTTAAGGGAGACAAATGCCCAACACCGTTTTGCATCAGCAGCAGACAGGTGCTAAATCCTTAAATATTTCAGCCTAATTGATTCTTAAGAACTCGCACAGTTGTAAATTTCATGGGTTATTTTAGACTATTTTAAAGTCTAATAGTCTCTTTGAGGAATTATTTTCATTACTGTTTGATTAAATATTTTTATGTATTTTTAAGTTCCTTGTTTTGTGATGAATGGGAAAAAAATTAGTTCAGTCCTAGCCTTTGTGTATAATGCAGCAACCATGCCCAGCAAAATCAAACAAGAATATAAATCATGGATTATTTCTAAAATGTTGCCAAGCTCATGCTGCCTTATTTATAAATCAAAATTTAAATTTCACAATTTAATTTTTCTTTAACCAAATAACTGTTTACCAAACACAAGTCATGTGTGATTCATATAGATTTACATTATAAATTTTCTCTCCTCTCTTAAAATTAAATATGGATATTTTTGGGGGGGCTGTGGGTTATTATTTGGCAGCTTGTGATAATCTGCTTCCATTTGGCCTTTCTACAGGAGAAAAGGTGATGCAGGATGATGAGTTTACCTGTGACCTCTTCCGCTTCCTTCAGTTGCTTTGTGAAGGACATAATTCAGGTTTGTGGGCAGGCTGCCAGTCATCTAAACCAAGATGATTGTAACTAAAAATAAATGCTCTTCATTGCTTAAGGTTTGGCATCCTTCATAAAAAGTGGAGTAGATGGTAGACTGTACATTAAAAGAAAATATTTATGTGGAATTAAATAGCCAGGTTTCTTAACCAGCTTTAACATTGTAGAAAAGATAGTGGTTTCCCAGATGCTGAGTTTTAAATTTTGATCTACTAGGAAAGATAAATTTATATAGGAAAATTTACACAGTTTAAACCTTCTAGTCAGTGAAGATTCAGAGGAAGAATATAACAGGAAGGTATACATATTGTTCTTTGGCATTTGTATGCTTTTGGTGTGCATTATTGGTGTTAATGTCAGAAGTGTATGTGACAATACAACATCATGCACAATGCCGTTCTTGAAGTAGTATCTATTTTAAAAATACAAAACCAAATTAAAAAATACACGATGTTAAATATCTTTTTACTATTAAGTACATTTCCCTTTGTTACCTTTATGATTATTAGGGAAGAAGAAAGGAAAAAAACAGATTTGTTTTTTAGCTGTTGGATATATTTACAACTTTGTAATCAGGAACTCTATAATTCCATTATTTAATTTTGCTTTTGCTTAACAATATATATACTAGGTGTAATTCTGTTGATATTGATGGATTTCTAGAGGTGCAAAATTAGTCATAAATGAGATGAAAATAAAACTAAGTTAAAATTCTAGAGATCAAAGAATCATTTTTGTATAAAAGACCTTCAAGATCATCCAGTCCAACCACAAACCTAACACTAACGAGTCCACCACTAAACCATGTCCCTAAGCACCACATTTACACATCTCTTAAATGCCTCCAGTGAAGGTGACTCTACCACTTCCCTGGACAGCCTGTTCCAACCTTGACAACCCATTCAGTGATGTAATATTTCTTAATATCTAGCCTAAACTTCTCCTGACACAACTTGAGGCCAATATTCTCTTGTTGTATCACTTGTTATTTGGGGGAAGAGGCCAACAGCCACCTCACTACAACCTCCTTTCAGGTAGCTGTAGAAAGTGATAAGGTCTCTCCTCAGCCCCCTTTTATCCAGGCTCAACAGTCTAAATTCCCTCGACTGCTCCTCTTAAGACTTGTGCTCCAGACTAAATAGCTTTGCTGGCCTTCCCTGGACATGTGCCAGCACCACAATGTCTGTCTTGTAGTGAGGGACCCAAAACGGGATTCAAGGTGCGGCCTCACCAGCACCAAGAACAAGGGGACAATCGCTTCCCTGGTCCTGATAGCCACACTTTTTCTGATACAAGTCAGGGTGCTCTTGGCCTTCTTGGCGACCTGGGCACACTGCTGGCTCACATTCAGCCAGCTATTGACCCCCAGGTCCTTTTCTGCCGGGCAGCTTTCCAGCCATTTGTACCCAAGCCTGTAGCGTTGTATGGAGTTGTTGTGTCCCAAGTGCAAGACACGACACTTAGCCTTATTGATCCCCATACAGTTGTCCTTGGCCCATCGATCCAGTCCGTCCAAATCCCTCTGTAGAGCTTCCCTTCCTTCAAGCAAAGCAGATCAACTGATAGTCAAGCTCCTGGCTTCAGAAGTTCACTGGTATGTGATCTTAGCAATAAAGTATGGTAACTCTTAAAGTAATTGGAAAAAAAAAGGTAAAAATCCCAAAACATTCCCTTAACTACACTTTCCTAGATCTTGTTAAACCAGAATAAATGGCAGTAGTGGTTCTTAATTATTTTTTTATTTGAATTTTTAGATTTTCAGAATTACCTGAGAACTCAGACTGGTAACAACACAACTGTTAACATTATCATTTCCACTGTGGATTACTTATTAAGAGTTCAGGTAAGTTAACATATATACTAATTAAGTAAATGACAATAACAACTTGCATCCATACAATATTTTCTGGTAGATTTTTGTATGTGGAGAAAAAACCAATGAATATCATCAGCCACTTATTGACTGAGACTACTTTGTGACTGAAAAGTGTTCTATATTGTTCAAGTTAAGCTTCAGACAGCTTCTTCACCCATGTTTTGATTTAGTCTGGACAAAGGGCTGCTCTTTGAATAGTCATGGGGAAGCATGGAGTGAAGAATGTGAACAGCACATTATTTTCTAAGGAGAAAGAAAAGGAGAGTGGAAGGGGTATTTTAATCTAGTCTTCTGCTTTTGCCTTTTCTAATTTGAATTATCTCCCTAATCTTTAAATATGAATACATTACATTGTCACAACCCAGTAGAAAGCAATGAAAAAAAAGTTTAAATTGTTTCCAGGCTAGGGCATGTGTAAGACATGAAAATGTATTTTTTTTAATTTTTACTTATTCTCATTTCTCTGAAAGTCATTGTGCATGGTATGCCTGGTAATATATCTTGTTATGTTGTTTGTTTGGTTTTTTTTTTTTAAATTTATCTAGTGAGGTTTTCCCTTTAGCCATTTATTTATTGTCTGTGAATTCCAGACTTTGAAAATTGGTGAGTTTTAAGTTGCTGCTGTTATCAGTGTTTCTTTTTATCCTTAGACATTCTCTAGAAGATGTAGGAAAAAACAAAGATTTTCATTCCACTGCTTACTTTGTTGAAACTTTAATAAGCCTTCAGGAAGATGGAAAGAGGAATCATGCACACAAAGGAACATTTGCTCCCAGTATTGACTAGGTGTCAAGTACAGCAGTATAGAGATTGTTTAATGAACAGCATGCAGCATGGTTGTACTACTGAGTACTCCTTTTTCAGAATGCAGGCAGCTGTATTTCTAAGAGCAAATACCAACAGATCTAAGTTTGTTTATTTATTTTATTTTGAATTTTGCTGTGGGGTTTTCAATTATTTATTTAAGTTTATTAGTTTTCCTATTGATTCTCTTGAGATGAAACTGCAATTCTTGAAATGATATTTGAGAACTGGTCCTTTAAAACCTTTCTGAACTAAATACTTTTCAGAACTAGAATGCTACCTAATGTTATTTTTCTTATCTTGATGCATAACCAGTTAGAGGCAGTTTGATTACATAAACTCTTTGTGCTTTTTCACGACTGTTTTTTAGGAATCAATTAGTGATTTCTATTGGTATTATTCTGGGAAGGATGTTATTGATGAGCAAGGACAACGAAACTTTTCCAAAGCCATCCAGGTTGCCAAACAAGTTTTCAATACTCTTACGGAGTATATCCAGGTAAATTTATTGGAATTTTATGGATATGAAAGAAAAATCATATTTTTGTCATGGAGATATAGTGTAGCTAGGTATAACATAGATAGAAATATAACATAGATGCATTTATGCTTCAATATCATTTTACTGCATATATTTAAGTAGGAAGATAAATTTTTAAGTATATATAGCTGTAACTACTTTTTTTGAATCTTAACAATTTAGTCAACTTTACAGTTAGTAGTAAAGAATTCTCTTTTGGTTGTATGCAAGATAGTAGAGTTTTTGGTTTTATTGTTTTTAATTTGACCTAGACTGCAGCAGTGTTATTTACGTTAAAGTCTTCACTTAATCCTTTATGAAACTAAGGTCAATGCCAAACATGGTTGCTATTTAGGCAGCAGAATATTAGGTTGTATTTTCTGTCAGGAATAAGGCTGTTTAAGGCATCAGTGTTGTATTTGAAATACTGAAGTCACACATTACACTTCAGAATTGTTGGGTGGTACATGAGGTGGACTCCAAAGTAAATGACATTGAGATCAGTTTTGTCGGAGTAACGATGCAGCAGTTCTTCCACGTTATGTTAGGATTTCAATGTAATCTAGTATTTAATTAATTCCACAGTGTAAATCAATCAACATATTGTGGTTTGTTTCTGCATATAGAAAGCAGTTAGAGAGAATCTCATTAGACTATTAAGTGTCTGTTATATTGTTTTCGTTCAAATGAAAATAATTATCACAAGAATAGTGCTTTATAGTTCATGAGGAAGAAGTGTGACTGAATAAATAAGAGGAGAGGCAACATTTAATGCATACATATTTGGAAAGTCACAAATAGCATTTTTAGATGGTAAAGACTGTATTTGTTATCATTTGAGACTTAAATAGATTTTTGTATTTTTGAAAGAGTATTCCTTAGTGCTGTGTTTTACAACAACATAGAATATGCTGCAGGAAAAAAAAAAACGGAGTCTGATTCTCTAGTACCTTATGCCAATTTTTCATTAACCTTTGAAAAAGTTATTCCTGATCTTACATACAGGGAAGAAACAGGTTGAAGATTTGTAGCCCTTTATTGTTTACAGTTTAAAGTTACAAGCAAATATACTTTTTGTGATTCTGAATTAGTAAACTGGGACTCAGCTAAAGCAGAGGAAGAACGGTTGTTAGAAGTAGGCTTTGCTTACAATCAGTGTTACTATTAAATAGGTAGTTCTATATATGTTTAATTTTTCATAGCAGTTTCTAAAAGACAGCCCCAAGCTATGCAGTGCTAGTATATCTTCCTTCTGGTATTGTTGAGTTTGTGTTGAGTTTCTCGCAAATACACTCTTTTTTTTTTGTCTCGAACAACAGGGTCCATGTACTGGGAATCAGCAAAGTCTGGCTCACAGCAGGCTGTGGGATGCTGTGGTTGGTTTTCTTCACGTGTTTGCCCACATGCAGATGAAGCTGTCTCAGGTATCTTTTTGTTCTACTTTTTCCTTTTTAATTTACTAATCTTTTTGTAAAAGATAAACAGACTTGTTAATATGTTTGAATCATTAATAACAACAGTTTATCGGGGAAATATGAGGAAAAATAAGAGCCAGAGATGACTGATAGCATACAGTAGACTTGAGGGAGTAAATTACAAAATTGTAGTGGGTGTGAATAACAGCCCTGTAATTGGATTACTGGCCACAGGCACAGAGCTGATTAGATCAAGCTGCAAAAGAGGCATATCACAGATATTCAGAAAGAAGTAACCAGTTCCTGTTTTTCATACTAAAGTTCTATCACAATGTGTTCTGCAATTTTATATGAGCTTTTTATGCAGGATTCGTCTTCATTAATGTGTCCTGCATTGAACCATAGTTCAATACATGTCTGCACCTAAGCCTTTTCTACTCTTTGTAGAGAGAGTGAGTAATCAGACCCTAGAATGAGTTAATTGCTTTTTGGTGTGAGTACTTATTTCAAAAACTATAGAAATAAAGTAGGAACCTGGCAAAGACAGCTCTTCAAGGGGTTAAAATTAGATGAGAAGAATCCTATCCTTAAGTAGTGCTTTTTTAATCTTCTTACATTTTTAAAAGAATTACATATCTTAATTGAATGTAGTGATTCCGATTTTTTTTACATAATTTGACATTCTGAGAGAAAAGTGTTGTAATCTTGTGAAAGGTTTTAGTTGTTAAGGAATAAAGCTCCAAAGACTCTGAGGTTTTTAGATTCATTATTTGACACCAAATGTGCCCATGTGAGTATTCTTTGCATAAATTAAAGTAGTGCTGCTCAAATTATTTTCCTCCCTGCCCTTTAGACTTTATGGCTTAAAGTAGTCCAATTGCTTAGATTTGTAGACTTTGTGCTGCAGATAAGCTTTTCATTGTTTATGGCTAAATAGAGGTTGTCTTCTAGCAAATGGCATCACAGTGAAACCTTTTTTATGAGTGATGCATTGAATTTTCACGGCTGTGTATTTATAAGCGTCTATATTTACTGTCCTGGTTTTGGAATGTCTTTGTTAATTTAAGAATTGAAAAAAGAGTTAATGTTTGGATAGACCACAGTGGTGACTATTATGCTTTCTTCCTGTACCAGTAAAGCAAAATGGAAAGCAATATCTAAGTAGTTACTGACAGCAAGTAAACCACATGGTCGCTATGTGCTGGTTGAGAAATATGATGTGGCTGTTGGCAAGATAAGATTTGTTTTTACAGCAATGACAAGTTTATAGTCTCAGCTGTGCCCGGAATGGCTTCATAACATCTTTTAATTACTGCATTTAGAAAATAATGATACTCATCCTGCCACTTCAGAGAGAGCCAAGAAGCTTTGCACAATGAGATCCATTGTAGCGTGTGGAGTTACTCATGATGTTCAGTGGGATGATGGAAATGCGATCTACTCCAAATGTATGATAAATAGTGATGGTGTCTTTCTGTTGCATGGAGCTCAAGCCTTTGGTTTTTGGGAGCTCCTCTAGGGGGCTAGCAGAGCCTTGGGAAAAACAGAATAAATATGGGCTCTTTTGTTCATTTATATTTATTGAAAAAATATATTAGTAGTGTTTTCAGATACTCTTGAAATACCAGTTTTCAAAGATGTAGCTTGTGGCTAAATGCATTTATATGAAGTTGCCATATGATTTTTGTCTGTAAGAGGAGCTTCCTAGGCTAGGTATTTGTTTTTAGTTTTAAATCGGGAGTCTCCAGAGCACTTTTGGAGAATTTTTAAAACAAGACTTAAATAAGAACAAAAGTAAATCACTTTTTTGTTTGGTTGGGTTTTTTTTTATTTTCCTTCTCTAGTCTTGAACTAGGAAGCAGCAAGGTGATATTCCTGTTACTGCTTAAGAAATCTCTGTAAGACAGAAAATAGAAGTAAAATTTTCAATCTAAATGAACAAAGATCATCCACGTTGTAAGCAACTTTTGAAGTATGAAGTTTTACAATGAAAGCTTGCAAGACAAATCATTTAGAAATCTTCATTATTTCTGACTTGTGCTGTTTTCAATCCAAGCTCCAAATTTGCATAAAGTACCCTGAGTTTGTTGTACTAATCAATGAAGTCCAGTGGTGCTCAAATATGTCTTATCAGCAGCATGATGCAACAATGCATCATGGAGAGAAAAAAAATGATTAGTTGAATAAATCTATCCAGAGGTACTCCAGGATGAAATCATTGGCAAGTAAAACAGTGAACTTGATAAGCTGATGACTTATGCTAATGGCTGATGGCTAAAAGAATCAATATAGTGTCATTTTATGGATATACTAATGGAACTGTATTTATAAATATTTTGCTTTTTTTATTTAAACTTTTTCTTCTCCTGAGAAAAGTTCAATGGCCTATAATGGAATTACTGTGAATCATGTTACACTTTGAGCTTTGTGTGCTGCTGCTTTTGTTGTCTTTACAATTTCTTGTAGCTATAAACTTGATTACACCACTAACAACAGTATTTTATCTGACATGAAACTTTACAATGGCATCATCTGTGAGCTTGAATTACCCAGTTATTGATTTAAATTTTTTCTTCAATTTCAGTTTTCACATTTCTGTCTTCTAAACTGATAATTGTGTAAATGTTAGATCCTGAAAATGTGCTGTAAGGAATCAAACAATTAATTACATTTTCACTGTTTTACCAGCTTTGACGCTACAGGTTTCTTAATTTCTAAGTCTTACTTTTTCAAGGTGAAATATGTATGCACATATATAAATGTCAAAGAAGTCAATAGATGTCTTATATATATTGTGCTTATTATTTAGGATTCCAGTCAAATTGAATTACTGAAGGAATTAATGGATCTTCAGAAGGATATGGTTGTCATGTTGCTGTCTATGCTGGAAGGTAGTCAAAATTTAATTTGAAATCCTGTTTCACAGTTGTTCTAACAAAGTTTTGCCTTTGATTTTCTTCATGTGAGAAATAATGCTCCATTTTCTTTTTTTTTTATTTTTTATGTGTCAATTGTGAGAAAAGTTTTTAGGTCTTAAAGTGAATGTGAGATCTATATAATGTAGTTGATATAGTTTGTATTAAGTCTGAATGTCAGAATTGTGTAAAACCTAGCTCTGGCAGAAGTTTTACTTTGTTTTCAAGAACTTGGCTTGTCTTTACTATTGCTGTTGGATCCCCGAGTTCTAGGAACTGAATTACTTATCAATCATTTTATTAACACCTTTACTATATTGCATTATTAGCCATAAAGGATGGATTTTGTTTTGTCTAGTAACTAGGTTCGAGGTATTTTATAGCTAGGATCTGAAATCATGATTCCCCAGGGAAAAGTAATCATTGTCAAGAAATACTACTATTTCTTTAGCTCCTTTATGGTATTATATTAGTGCTTCCAATACCAGGCTAGCCAGATGATTCGAAGTTTAGGATTTCCTTTTTGCTTCCTATCACATTTATTTTCTTGAGAGACCTGGGAGAGCAGTAAATTCAGCATAGATTGCAGTGCAGCCTGCATTACTACTACTACTGCTTTGCTTATAGAAGTTCACTGAGAAGCAAAGTAAATTCTTAGTATTGTAGACTGTACTTCATGAGTACTCTACTGAGATACTACTCATCTTAGCTAACGTGATGTTCGTTCTATCTGTGTTGCACTGAGGTAAAATTCTACGTATGCTGCCTCGTGTTTAGTACTATATTCAATGTAACAGATGTCTCTCTATAGGGCTTGTTAATTCTTCCTTTCTTTAATGGTAAATATTTAGGTATTTGTGTTTTTTCCAAGACTTAGGGTAGTGTTATTAGTAAAAGATTTCTGATTTTACAGCTAACTTTTACAGTTATCTTTCTCATTGGAATTTTAGCCAATAGTTTATCACCCTTACTGTTCAATTATTTCACTAGTCATTATTATACACTTTTTCAAAACTCTTGCTGCTATTAGTATCTCTAATTTCATTTCATTATATCTAGGTAATGTTGTGAATGGAACTATTGGCAAGCAGATGGTCGATATGCTTGTGGAATCGTCCAACAATGTGGAGATGATTCTGAAGTTTTTTGATATGTTCTTAAAATTGAAGGATTTGACTTCCTCTGATGCGTTCAAAGAATATGACCCTGATGGTAAAGGGATAATTTCAAAGAGGGATTTTCACAAGGCAATGGAAAGCCATAAGCATTACACCCAGTCTGAAACTGAGTTTCTGCTATCATGTGCTGAAACAGATGAGAATGAGACTCTGGACTATGAGGAGTTTGTGAAACGATTCCATGAACCTGCCAAAGACATTGGTTTCAATGTTGCTGTTCTCCTGACCAATCTGTCAGAACACATGCCCCATGACACCCGCTTGCAAACTTTTCTTGAACTGTCAGAAAGTGTGCTGAATTACTTTCAGCCTTTCCTTGGACGTATTGAAATCATGGGCAGTGCAAAACGCATTGAACGAGTTTATTTTGAAATAAGTGAGTCAAGTCGGACTCAGTGGGAGAAACCTCAGGTAAAAGAATCAAAAAGACAATTTATATTTGATGTTGTAAATGAAGGTGGGGAGAAAGAAAAGATGGAACTGTTTGTTAATTTCTGTGAGGATACCATCTTTGAAATGCAACTGGCTGCCCAGATCTCTGAGTCTGATCTGAATGAAAGGTCAGCAAATAAAGAGGAGAATGAGAAGGATAAGCTTGAGGAACGTGATCCTAGAATGGGTTTCTTCTCTCTCGTGACCATGAAGTCAGCATTGGTAGCCCTCAAGTATAATTTAGTGACTCTTATGAAGATGCTCAGCATGAAGAGCCTAAAAAAACAGATGAAAAAAGTGAAGAAAATGACCATGAAGGACATGGTCATGGCTTTGTTTTCTTCCTATTGGAGCATTTTGATGGGCTTACTACATTTTGCTTGTAGTGTCGTCCGGGGCTTCTTTCTCATCGTATGCAGTTTGCTGCTTGGAGGAAGCCTGGTAGAAGGAGCGAAGAAAATCAAGGTGGCTGAGCTATTAGCCAATATGCCAGATCCCACTCAGGATGAGGTGCGTGGGGAAGGAGAAGAGGGGGAGAGGAAGCCAACAGAAGCAGCATTGCCTACAGAAGACTTGACAGATCTGAGAACTTTATCAGATGAGAGTGATCTACTCTCAGATATATTTGGGTTGGATTTGAAACGAGAAGGTGGACAGTATAAATTGATCCCTCACAATCCAAATGCTGGTTTGAGTGATTTACTCAGCACTCCCTCCTTAGCTCCAGTGCCTGAGGTGCAGGAAAAAATCCAGGTAACTGTATCTTTTATTTCTGCTGTATGTTTCTCACTTTCATATGTTAGGTATGGTCTTGAAACAAACATGTAATGTATTGTTTTTCTGGATTTTGTGACATTTTTTCAGGAATTATATATATAATAATTACTGGCGTTTACCTTCTGTGATGTCATATATTTGAATTCCCACAACCTTCTCTAGGTGCATGTTGGTTTGGAAGGATTATCTTCTCTCAGAATTGTACTTGTCTTAAAAAAACTAACATTCTGCACTCTGTGTACTGTTAACTAAATCTGTTCTGTATAGTAGTGTATAGACACTTCTTAAAATCTGACTTTGTGTAGGAGCAGGTCAAAGAAGATGAAAAGGAAGAAAAGGAGGAAACAAAATCTGAACCTGAAAAAGCAGAGTACGTATTACTTTAACATCTGATCCTATGAAATGTGGTTTGTTTCAGTGAAAAACCAACTTGATTTGTACTTAATTCTTTGCCTTTAATTTTGTGTCCCTTCACATTTCATAGTTAGGGTTTTTTTTAACTATCGTTCCCATCCATGCACATTTGCAAGGAAATTCCATGTAAATAGCATCACTCAGAGATTGTACGAATTTCATTATTCCAACAACATCCTTTGTAATGTCAGTTTAGGTTCTTTTAGAATGTGTTTGATTACGTTTGTTTTGGCAAATCTGAAAGCTAGAGGAAAATATCTTGGAAAAATTGTGACAGCAACTGTCTTTCAGAGACTTGTTCATCAGTGGTAGAAACTGAATGTGTTTTACTTCTCCCATTTGCTATGACTTCTTTTATGCTATTTGAATTTTGCAAACCCTTAATATTCCAATGGAATTTTAATGGATTAATGAGTCCTCTCACATCTTTATGATGAAAAAGTGTTAGCATTTGATACATTATAATTTCAATGTTTTTAGAATATGTTAAAATCTAATATTACTCAGATTAGCTCAGAACAAAAACAGTGGAAAGTAAAACATAGTGCTTATTTTTAACCTATAAGAAGCGTGGCACTCCATCCCTGTATTTTGTGGTTCCTGGTACACGTACAATTCTGATATGTGTACAGTTCCTGTAGCAGATATGTCATTGCCAAAATTCTAAGTACCTTGTACTTGTATTCTCATACTCTCTCATTATTGTTCTCCTGGGATAACTAACACTTGCCAAAACTATTCTTCCTAATCAGTACAGCAAATTTCTAACTCAGCCAATGTAACTTTGTGAAGGAGAGTCTTGCTGACTTTTTGAAGTTCCCTGTTGATTGCTCCGCTTGACTCTGTGAGTTGCAGTGATACCTGTAGTCTCTGTGAGACTGGCACTGTTAGGTGCCCTGAAGCCTCTCCTAGCGTAAGATAAACTTCAAAGTGAACTTTTGAATGAAATTTTTTTGAGTGTATTCCAGTAAGAGAAGCAGTTTAGGATATCACTTATTCTGATTGTAGATAGGTACACGGAAAGTCATAATGTTACTTGTAAGTTACCTCTCTGGTTTGGTTTCACATGGGCTTCTGTCATCTTTTCATGTATCATGCTGCCAAGTGAAATTAACTTCCAAGATAATTCATGTTTCCTTAGATGATGGGTTTGGAGTAGGCAAGCCACTAACTATGACTTTCTATAACCAGGCAGCATGGTATTAATCCTACATTAAATGCTGTCAAGCTTTCTTATTCCTGTCTCCTCCTAGAGTGGGTACTTACTAATTTCTCAGGTGGGTAGAAATGCAGAATTTAAAATTTTACATTTGGCTTGTAAATGCAAGAAGAACCAAAGTGTTCTGCAACCTGTGTGAAAAACAGATAGTTCAAGTGCATGAGGCTGGAGTGGAGCACTTAGACTTATAAGCACTCTTACAAATATACAGCTGTCATCTTACAGACATTTGTTAGTGCAAGAATTAGCTGCACAATGATGAAGCAGATCCTCAGGTAATAAGGTTGGCAGATTCTTGATTACCTGCCTCTACCAGTTAGCATCCTCACTTCAAGGTGCCAAACCAGTAAGTTTAATTATCTTTAAACTTAACCAGACTGTAACCCTTGTGAGTGCTTTGGGCTGAAGAAGGATATGTCAACTTTTTAGTCGTGTATGTGAAATGCATGAATCATGACTACTTGAGCCTCATGAAAAGATGCAATAGCCTCTTTCAGGGTGTGGTTCTAATTTTTTGCTTATTTTATTAACTTGAAAAATTATTTTTATTTCGTTTGTGTCCTAAGAGGAGAAGATGGAGAAAAAGAAGATAAAGCCAAGGAAGACAAGGGGAAACAAAAATTAAGACAACTTCATACTCACAGATATGGAGAACCAGAAGTTCAGGAATCAGCTTTCTGGAAGAAAATCATTGCATACCAACAGAAGCTTCTTGTAAGCCGTTCTCTAGATTATGTATTGGGATGTATACCACCATATTATTCTGCCGATATAAAGACAAACTTGTCTCTGATGAACATCATTTTTGTATCCACCATCATACATATTAAGGACATAAAGGCAAACATTCAACTAGAATGTTAGAGAAAAGAAACACACAAATAACGTAGTAGACAAGTTATTAATTCTTAAGAAGACATGTCTTGTCCAAAACCCAGATCTTCAGGGATGCCTATCTATCATTAGAAAAGAGCTATGCATTTTTATGTGAATAAAATGTCCTGCTTGTGAATCTGTATGATTTCTTTCCCCGAGAGAAAACTTCGGGAAATGAACAAGCTCTCCTATAAAACTAATTTATTAAGATACATTGTGATGTCTCTGTGTTGTCTCTAAATGTGTTAAGAAGATAATGAAAAATATGTAAGAGGCAATTAGAAAACCTTCATCCCTTTCTACATGGGGTGAAACAAAAGGTCCTCTATCCATTATTGCACATATGAGCAAGAGAGAATTTGTACAATACATCATTCAAAATGTGTATTATTTCCCCCCCCCCCGCTTTATAATTCTACTATAAAGCTCTATAGGAAAAACAGACAAAAAAGGTCCCCATACAACAACCTAATAGTGATTGCAGTATCATTATTAAGCAAAATGTATTTATGTTCTATTTTCAGAATTATTTTGCACGAAACTTTTACAACATGAGGATGTTGGCATTGTTTGTTGCTTTTGCCATCAACTTCATCCTGCTTTTCTATAAGGTAAACTTGTTGAAAAATTACTTTTCAAGATGTACACTGGAAAACATTCAGCTTTTGTAGACAGAATGCTAAGATAATACTGCCTTCCCTAACTGATTAAGTACCTGCTTCATACTGCTGCTTCAGAAGTCTAACATGGTGAAAGCTAAAGCATTTGTGTGAAGTAATAATAGACTTCTAGTACACAAATAGCTACTTACAAAGTTCTGTGCTGTGACAGTGTCTCAATCCGTTACTGATCTGAGAGGGTTTGAAATGATCCCAAGGGCGAAATTAAGACACAAACGAGGTCAAATGTCACAATCAAACATTATAGTTTATTATAACCTATGCAAAAGAGATGAAAAGAACAGGAAAGGAGAGAAGGAGAGAAAAAGAGAGAGAGAGAGAGAGAGAGAAAGAGAGAAAGAGGGAGAGAAAGTATAGCTACCACCACAGATCCAGCAGCGTCCCGCAGGTCCTGCTTCAATGTTCGGTAGGGAGCGCTTTCAACTCAATGTTGATCGTTTCTCCTGTTTTATAGCATCTTAACTGTCTCTTCCACCTGGTGGTGATACACATGCATTGTGGGAGAGGTCTTCAGGCCCCTCTGTCCAGCTCCCTGGCGCCTCGGTGCTTAATGGGAGGGATTAGGTTATCTCTTGCATAAACAGAAGATGGCCTCTCCAGTCTCTTCGGGAGCTCCGTACCAGATGCCAGCACGACCATAAAACTCTAGCCTGGTTTATGGTCTCAAGTGTCAGCAAGGTTGAGACAGTCACCTAAGAGAGTCTTTTACAGTCTCTTACAGACAGAGACAGCAGACTGGAAGGCATACCCATGAATCACATAGATGCTCCATTTCACAGTGCA
Organism: Dromococcyx pavoninus; assembly: GCA_033558185.1. Lineage (NCBI taxonomy): Eukaryota > Metazoa > Chordata > Aves > Cuculiformes > Neomorphidae > Dromococcyx > Dromococcyx pavoninus. The sequence continues at coordinate 2,334,989 of JAUMJL010000192.1, read as the reverse complement.
GCAACTCAGCCAAGCACTGTCAAGCAACTTAAACTAATACATGTCAGCTGAGATGTTTTCTTGTGCCATCATGCTCCCCAGAGAGGGTGTGTACAACAAAGAGAATTTGCATCATCTTAAACTACATAGAATATCACTGATCTTTGTCACGACTTTTAGTATCAGTACAACTCTAGAGTCTTTAGACTCAAATGAGTTTCTGGCAGAGCCCTGCTGGTAAGGATTATGTGTGGGAATGTCGGGAGCTGTAGACAGTTCAATGCAAAAACTTATTTCCTTACAATTACATTGTCCTTAGTGTGATTGTTTTCCATTATACTACTTAGCTTGTAGTAATGTAGAACTCCCATCAAAGGAATACAGCTGCTACAATAAGATTAAATGATTTAAACAGGTCTCGACCTCTACTGTGACAGAAGATAAGGAAGTTCCTGTGGTATCTGCTGAAGAAAGTACCAAGTTCAATGGCCTGGAAACTGATGATGAGAGGGTCGTTGCAGTGCATTATGTCCTGGAAGAAAGCAGTGGCTACATGGAGCCCACACTGCGGATTTTGGCCATCCTACACACAATCATCTCATTCTTCTGCATCATAGGATATTACTGTTTGAAAGTATGAAAAAAATGTTTTTTACTTCTAGCTCCTAACTCCTGTAAAATTGGAATAGTCATAGCAACTTTTCTTAAACAGATTGAAGGACCATGTAAAGAAACACTGTTCTGTTAGTGTAACTTATACAGAAATTGTTTGTTATGTGAAGCGTGAATTCAGGAAGTTACAGGCCAGAGCCTGATTTGCTGGTCTGAGCTGGGTCATTGAATCAGAATTTGCATTGTTACCATGTCAGCCATAAAATTAGAGCAGTAACCTGTACCAGAAGCTGCTTGTGACTGTCAAAGACAAGGTGTGAATGTGCATGACTGGAAGAAGCTAGATTACACTGTCCACATTACTAGTCTGACCACTGGGTAATTTGAAAAGTATGCAGCGTTTTGGACTACTGTTACTGCATATTGTGGCTATAGAAAATGCCATATTTTATTACACACTCTGCTGGTTGTGTTTTGGCAGGAACTTAAGCATCTTTTAAAAGAATGTCTTACAGAAGATGTGTGTTCTGCATGTAAGAAATACAGGTGCCGTCTTCATTGACAAAATGCTGATTCTGGCTTAGGAAGACCAAATGCCATAAATCTCTGGAACTGGGAGGAGTATATCTGAGATGTACTTCCCACATTTTTACACTCTTCCCAAGGCAAAAACCATTGGCCAAAGTGCAAGATAATATTAAATAAAATGGGCCTTTACTGTGACCTGGTATGGCCACTCATTGGTCCTTGTAGCAGAATTTCTCTATTAAGCTTTTATGTGGTTCTTGGTATTTTTCTTTTCCTCTTTTCATACTCTTTCTATGCCAAAAGGACATGATCTGCATAAGTAGTTAAGAAAATGGTGATCATACTACTGCATTAAGTGATTGAGTTTCATCTCTAACATTTCTGCAGTAAATAAATACTAAACCACGTTTACCTATTTCACTGTTTGCCATGCAGCATGAAAGCTTAGATTTCTGGCTTTTGAGATATCCTCATCTCCCACCTGATATCTCTTTTTCCACTATGACTTTCTATGCTACTTTCCCACGTTATTTTTTCAAACTACATTGACTTACTAGAAAGGAAAGATATTATTATATTTTTTTTGCCATAATGAATTGCCTTCTTTAAAATTCTGAAAACCTGAAGTAAAGTCTAAATACGGTTTCAGACTCTGTCTTTGGAGATACACGTGACGTTGTCTGAGTAGTCTAATTTTTATTATTATTATTTCAATGTACTCACGTCCAGTCTTGACTAATAATGCAGTCACCCTTGCAGGGTGGGTGAATTCTGAGGACCTGTGAAATAGTTCTTGGGAGTAGGTTATTTTTTATTGGTGTCACATTTCTAAGAATAATCTACTTCATTGGTACCACTAGTTATATCTGCCTTCTCAAAATGGACTTTTGAATGCCATACAGCTGATGGACGACAGTTGTAGGAAAAGCTTGATCCTTACTGCTAAGGTGTCCAAGCTGCTGCCAAAGATATATAGAGCAAAAATCAAGTATATGTAATAAAAATATGGTTTAAAGATTTTTCTTTTTACTGCTCCCTGCTTTTTCTGCTCTCTGCTATGAAACCACTTTCCTATTCCACTGTGAAACCTCAAGAATTCTTTACAAAATGGAAGACAACCTCTAACACCTCTGGGCATCAAAATGCAATCCAACAGTGTGATCCCAAATTAATATTTGGAACTAGAATTTCTAAGGAGTTAAAAATTATTTTTATTTTAGCTCTCTTTCACTTTACTAGCTTTAATAGATCCATGGTATTGAAGAACTGTATTTATCTGCAGCATTTTCAAGGGATTTGAACATCTTTTTAATGTGGTACACTGTAGTTACATGATTCTGAATGACCTAGTCCTTGTACATCTATACTTTTGCAGTGTTCTGGGCAATTGTCACATTTTAAATTTTTTTTAAAAAATGTCTTTGCTTTGTTCAGTTTTCATAATTAATTTGTCATAACCATCAAGGTTTCTTAAAAAAATTCCAGACATGTCAGTGTCTTTTCAAATAATTTCGGATATTTTTTTCAATTACAGGTTCCTCTGGTTATTTTTAAGAGAGAAAAGGAAGTGGCAAGGAAATTGGAATTTGATGGGCTGTATATAACTGAACAGCCATCAGAAGATGATATTAAAGGGCAGTGGGATAGACTTGTAATCAACACGCAGTGAGTTTTTACCTGCTCTGTCTCTTTATGATTTTATAAGGAACTGTTCTTCATTCTCTACAATTACATAGTGGATCATCCAGCTTGTCTGAAATAAACAGTTGTGAGGGGTATTTCTAGCAAGGATATACAAAGTATTTCAGGCACCTGTAATGCTAATGTTTACTATTATTTTTAATCTTGTTCATTCCCGTGTTTTTGCGTAAAAATTATTTCTCTTCAATAAAATAAAATAAAAAATTTTGATTAATTTCTTTTGGCAAGCACAGTGATGGCTGTGTGTTGCTGTCAGTTGAAGAGTTCACTGTGCTTTGGATCCTTTAATTGTCTTTTGAAGGGTCTCCTTTGGGAACATGTTTAGAATCCTGGTTCTGTGACTCATGGGACTGTGTGATCCAACTGCTTTAGAACCCTATCTGCAGGCATCGGCTCTGCCAGTCTTTCCCAACCACATTAACATGGTAGGCTGAACACCATTAGGCAACTTTAATTCAGTGACTTCACGAATGACTAGCTGGTGATAGCAGTATCTTAGAAACAAAATGAGTATGTAATTTTTATGACATCTTAGTAGCTACTGCATCTTGTCATGATTGTCTAAAATGTAATCCTGTTTATCTGTATTTTTCAGGTCTTTTCCAAACAATTATTGGGACAAATTTGTGAAAAGAAAGGTAAGGCTTACTTTTCAAAATATATATACGGTTAAAATAAAGTTTTAATGCATGTTTATTTTTGTGTTTGAAGAAAGGAGGACTATGCTTCTTTGAAATATAACTTTTGATTCAATGTAGACTTCCATATTTACCATGTTAAGATACACAGAATTTCTTATTCACCTCATGCCTACGACTACTTTTGTGTAGTTTGGATAGTAGTTCTTTCAAATTTTTCTACATACAGCTTGTTATACAAAATGGAAATTCGTATACATTCATGAAATTCTGTGGAGAATTTCTAGGTATACTTGTGCGTGTTTTGCAGTGTATGTAAATTATTTTGTCTTTGGGTATTTATGTATGCAAAAAATCACATAGAATAGACAGACCCTCACCCAGGAGAGGAATAGAAAGGAACTTAATAAGAAGATAGGACAGATTGAGAGGTTTAGACACAGGGCATAGTCAGACAACTGTGCTGACCAGCGAAATACATACATGCATCTGGCCCTTTTTGTCCCTTACCACTGTGTTTTCCCACACTTGTTTCTCCGCAAATCCGTCCTAAATCCGTCCCTTTTCTCACCTTTGTTTCCTCTTCATATCATCCAGTAACGTGCAATTCCCAAAGGCTTTTCCTTCACCGTCCCATAATGTAATGTATCCCACATCCCTTGGTAGTAACACTCTTAGTCGGGAACATGATCTGCAGAGTTACTTTCAATGACTCATCTTGATGGATTTCACACCTGGACACCGGGTCTGAGGCTCTCCTGGGACAACCATGAGAGGGATGAGTCAGGGTGTCCATTCATTGGCAGTCTGTAATTTGTGCCTCTGTGCTCCTCTAGGCTTGAAGAGGTGAGCCTTTAATGGACTCATGGTTCCTGTAGGGTGGGGCTGGGGGTAGCTGGGCCCAGCATCCTTTGGACTCTCCCTAAGCTTTTGTCTCTCCGTGCTCCTTGGTGGGTGTGCAGATGAGCTTTTATGCCTTAACCTAACGATCGCTCTCTCAAAAATGGTCCTCCTTACGCAGGGACTGTTAAATGGTTATTTATTATGAATGTTGCGTCAAATGTTTTCACAGCTTGCTCTTAGGAAATAAATTTTATTTATGTACTATAGATTACAACAAGAATAATCTACATAATGTGTTTGATTACAATTGAAAAAAGAGGATGTTTATGTTCTTTGATCAGATATACCCACCGTCACACCATTTAATGCCAGTCTTGAATCACACTTCTGGAAAGATGTCTTTTTAAATACTGGTAGCTCTTTTGCTTCATAACAGTTTTAGGTCAACCTCTCTACAAATGCTCTGAGTGGTGTATTCATTTTGCTGTTGAAAGTATTTTTTGCATATTTGAAGTTGTTAGATACATATTTCTACCTGTCTAAGGAAAGAGGAGGGAGTAGCTTGCAAAGAATACTCAAGACAGAAAATAAAATTGTACATTGCTTCTGTCAATGTAGAAGGACAAGGAAGGTTTCTATTAAAAGGAATGGAGCGTGGATTAAAATTGTGTGGAAGGTTGGTACTTTATTTTTGGCTGAGGAAATGCTCTGCGTAGACTTAAGTGCCTTCAAATATATTACACAAAGAATATTTTCTTTTATATATATTTATATGTAAATATACTTAAATCCTCACCCTAGTGAATGCTCCACCGTCATGAAACACTGTTTTCAAGCATTCGACAAAGAAGGCTTTTCTTTAAAAATCTGTAAAAATATCAATAAAGATTTAAAGCACTGCTTATTAGAAAAATAATGGAATACTACCTCAGCTGCAGTAGTCATTCATTTATGATCTTGTTATCCATTATTTTGTATTTCTTTGAGTATTCTTTTGAAAATGAGGAGACATAATAGTTAGGAAGAACTTGTGTTCAGTGGGAAAGAAAGCAAGTAAGTGTTAATTTCTTATGAAACATTAAATTTTGTAAGAAAAAGGTGACATATATTTTGAATTCACTCAAAATCATTATTAGCTGTAAGCCTGTTTTCAAGATCTTTGGATTCCTACGTATCCTGTGTTTATTATAGTTGCATTGCGTTATTAACTAGCAAAAATAAGATCATAAAAATATGCAATGGAGCTACTTAATAAGTGAGGAGATTTTTCATTAATATTTTAATGTGAAATACTTCCCCTTACAAGAAAGAAATCCCAAACATCTGAGATTCCCAATCAAATGTTCCAATTATTTAAAAAACCTTTTTACACAGAATAAACATGTACCTTCTTTTTTCTTAAAAGGATCTTATTTTAATCAGAGATTTTTGCATAACTAAGATATTCAAAATGTCTTTCCTGTAACCTCACAGTGTATTTTTTTCTCAGTAATGATATTAATGTAGTTTTTCACCTTCTTTTGGTGTGTTTTCCTCTTCCTATTTTCATTCAATGAGTAGGAACATCTTACCTCTGACACTCACCTCTTGCCTCTATTGAATTGATTGCAATGGAGCATATAAAGAAAAAGTATTACTGACTGATTTGATAGATAGATGAAAACAAACAGGTGAAAAAGATTGTGTAGTTTTCAGAAACTAGGCTAAACAAAAGAGCTAGTCTACCCAACTGATTCTCTTGAATATTCCTCCTAACTTTAGGTCATGGATAAATATGGTGAGTTCTATGGCCGTGACAGGATCAGTGAGTTACTAGGAATGGACAAAGCTGCTCTCGATTTTAGTGATGCTCGAGAAAAGAAGAAACCAAAGAAGGATAGCTCCTTATCTGCTGTGTAAGCATTTGCTTCTGCTTTGTTTGTGTTATTGGATTTTTTAATTTGTTTTGGTTTGTTTGGGGTTTTTTTTGTAAGTTAACATCAAGAATTCAAAATTTGTCCTCCAGCTTAGAATTTTCATGTTTCCCTTTATGTATGGTTATATAAGATAAATCAATTCTTAAGTTGAATTTTATAGTGACTTTATTTTATTATAGACAAGACATATGCAGGACTCCACTTTCTTGTGTATAAGGATTTAATTTAATGCACAGCTGCTTGAATGCATTACATTCCTGCTGTTTTGATAGTGTCATTACAACTAGGCTGGAAACTCTTTTATTATCATTTTCTCAGCTCAGCTGGAAAGAATGGGCAAAATTGGCACTGTGTATTCTGTTTATAAAGAAATTATGGAATTAATTTAAGTGATAGTGATCAGTAAAATCTAGGATGTTGGTGATTAGCCTTCAAATCTTTTTCTAATTTGTTTTTCCTAAACTATGTATTTGCCTATCATCTGAGACAGACCTGAAAAAAAAAAACCAACCTAAACATTCAGAGTAATTGCATTCACTTTTTTTCTTAGGGAAGGAAATCCTCACTTTTTGTAAAGCACAGCAAAAAAAAAAAAATTTCTAGTTCTGCCTAGAGATATTCAAAGAGATATTCAAGTAGATAGAATATATTTTAACAGAGGGACTTTTAATGCTACAAATATTATAATGTAAGAGTTTATTGATAGCTTTCTTTAAAAGGAACAATTTATTTATGGGTTTGCAACGGTTATTTGTGAAAGACAGTGGGACCAATAGTAGTTAGGAATTGCGTTTAATCAAGGGCTGATTTGGTAAAGATGGATCTTTAATCTTTTGTGAAGATGGATAAATCTGGAGTTCATCTAAACAATCAGTGATGTGCAGTGTAAACGTCAAAGGACTCTGTGGCATTGCAGTACTAAATAAAATTTAATATTGTAGCAGAAGTATTTTCCAGAATACTTTCATACCTGCTGTTTTGCTGCTGGATTATAGTAGGACCTGTACTTGAGTTTAGGAAAAAACAATTGTTTTTAATTGCTTTTATTATTGGTACAAAAAGAAAGTGAAACTACTTTCCCTTCCCTATGTGCTCATGACTCGTATTTGGGAAGAACTTTGAAATAATGTTTCTTTGAATATTCTTGAAAAAACAGACTAGAATGAAGCAGTTGGAGAAGGCTGATGAAATATTTGATTTCAGACCCAGGCCTGAAGGGTGCTAGTTTTTTGTTACATCTCTAACATCTACACCGTTATATATGTTTAAAAAAAAAAGAAGTTGCGACCTCATCTGCTTTTCATGTTCTCCCTGGAGAAATAATTCCATACTTGTCACAGATGAATATGCTATGGGAAAATATACAACCATGACAGATATTTACAGAACCATTTTCACAAAATTCATATTCTTTAGGACGGTACATGTATCTACTTTTTACCAGTTTCAAAAATGAACCCTAATGAAGCTGGTAAAACTTAGGCATATTCCAGATTTAACATTTGAAATATATTTATAGTGCAATAAAGAGAGATGTGGGAAAAGAACTAAAGCTGAACCATTTACTGCACCACTTCTTCAAAAAAGAAAGGGAGAATAGTATAACCTGATGCAGATCCCAGCTCTGGTACCTCTGCTTCTGCATGTGCCAGCAGAAGGTGGCCCAGACTGAGGCCAGACCAGATACCTCTGTCTCTCAACAGAGAAGAGAAATGCAGCATGAAACATTTCTGTTTCCGGTACAAATGAACTAGGTTTTCCTTTTATCTCCTTGACTCTCCTACCTCCTACTATTTTTTCCCCTTTCCTGTGAGCAGATAACCTGGGATTCTCTTACATCTGTCTTTCTGCCGGGGACTCAGAGCACTCTACTTGTAAGTGACCGTGCTCCTTCAGAAGCTCCTGTCTGTCCCACTGATTGATACACTACATAAAAAAAATTCCTGTGTACTGTTATATTCTAACTCTGGAAAAACCATTCAGCTTATGTGTGCAATCTTGAGTATTTTTAAAGTATATATATTTAAACCCATAAACATGTATTTAAATTTTTGAATAATTATTTATATGTATTTCAGTGTTATTTAAATAAAACCAACGAAGGAGGATGATGCAGGTGGAGCTTTACAGCAGATTAGACAGTAAAGACAGTTAAAATTTGCGCACTGGGATTCAGACAGTGCATTGTTTTTCCATTGAATAAGTTTCCCTTCTGGGTTGGATGGTGTTAATAGTGGCTGCAGCATGAAGTACATTTGAGAGAATGATATGAAAAACACGAAGATGGAAGTTATTTATCAAAGGTGTTATAGGGAGGATTACATTTCAGTCCTTTTGCCTTCCTAATTGCTGTTCTTGGTTCTGCAGTCATTAATCTAGTCAGAATTAATAGAAGAGGCAGGTGAGGCTCAAACATCTACAACAGTCAGTGACATAGGGCTCGTTTGGAGGACAATAAACAGGGTTATATAATCCTGGTCATCCAGGACAGTCTCTCACTTTTCTTTCCTGATTTCTTATACCTGGATGTTGAGAACTCTTGCAGTCTATGGAAAGCATCCTTAAAGTTGGCCAGCTCTGTTCTACTCCCTTGTCCCTGAGAGCAGTTTCCCAAAGCATCCTGTTAACCTCAGAGTACCATCAGAGTTCTTTGCAGTGAGGGTGCACTACTGACTTACATTCAACTTGCAGTCCACTAAGAACTCCAGATCCTTTTCTGCAAAAGCTTTTAATATACATTTCTCTTTCATGTGCATTTTTTTCCTGATATCAATAGGGAAAGCAGTTAACACAAGCTCTGAGGCTGATTTCATCTCACTTTTTCTTTAAGTTGTTTAATAGTATCACCCAAGGTATGCTGTCATAATTAATGCTAAAGAATTGGCATTTTGGGGTGCAAATTCTCTGTCCATTTTTGACAGCTATTTTAGGCTTAGATAGGTGGCGTTGTTGAAAAACAAAATCTATTTTTCTCCTTGGATTATAAAGACAGTTTGTTTCACTTGTGTGTAGATGATTACATTGTAAATATCAATCAGCATTATGTCTCATGAATCCAAACCAGTATTTATTAATTTCGTTTTCTGTCTTTTTTTTTTTCTGACAGGTCTATTCCAGAATAAAAATCTGAATTAAAACAAGGTTCTGATGTATTTCAGCTTTTGGAGACATAGATCAGCTGTGGTGTCCTGTGTTTATGTGACAATACACTTACTGCAGACTGTGTTGCATATTTTCCTATTGTGTTTCGATATAAAATGCAATTCATTTATTCATTTTTTACAGGCTAAATTCCATTGATGTTAAGTATCAGATGTGGAAATTAGGAGTTGTTTTCACTGATAATGTAAGTTTATCAGTATCTGTTTATGTGTCTAATATATATGCATATATTCACCTTCTAAATAGCAATATATACATGTTAACCCAAAATATTTCAAAGAGAAGGATGAAATACTCTTTATTACATGTAATTTACTACATAGATGAAGAAAATCTTGGAAACTAGCAAGAGATGGCCAAAATCTTTTGCTAATTACATAGAACCTTAAACACTGTGCTGTAAAATTAGAAAACTGACTATAAATTCTAATTGCCATTTTTCATATTTTTCATAAACTTTGTGAACACTTGAATATTCCTGGAGAACAGTCAGATTGGTATAATTCATGAATGTGGAATCATTAATATTTGTATCACTGAAACTGCTAGTAGGACATTGTAGAATGAGAATCATTTTAATAGTTTGAAAAAGATGAGTCTTTAAAAACAAAAAATATGAAGTATTGGTAAGCAAGATTGTTAAAAATATCTTGCGGTTCAAGGAGTCACTCCAATGATTATTAAGAGTCTTATGATTATGTCTTGCCTAACTTGGCTTATTTTGCTGATGGAAAAAATGATTGATAAACAAAGGATTTTTTGAACTAGGAGTACAAGAGAGTGAAAGTGTAATCTGGCTTTAGTCAGAAAGAAATGATCAATCTCCAGGTCGACAGACAGCATGATTTATAAAGAGTTAGAGTTCTTACTGGATTATATTTTCACTAAGGAAGGGACTGTAATATCTCTTATAAATATGTACATATCTTTAAGTCCAGTAAAAACTAAATGATAGACGAAAAGGTGAAATTAACATTTGTAGTAATAGATACTAAATATTTAAATAATTCTTACATGTTTAAGTAGTAGTTTTATTAGTTTGAATTAATTATTAAATTCCTTTTGTTCCTTGCAGAGTCTTTTCATTTTTCATTAACCATCTCAGAGCTTTTTTTAATATTTTAGTGTGATTATTTAGAAATTAAACAACAGAAAGATCATCAGAAGCATTAACAAATAAGGGTTTCACAATCAATTTCAAAATTAGGTTTTGCAATTTCAAAATTATTTTTTAACAAATTAAAATTTAGAATATATCAATTTTCACAGTGTCTTGTGAATCTGTATTTGCTGATTTAATATTTTTGCACAAAGGGAAGATTCTCAAAGACCTCTAGAACATTCTCTGTAAAAAATAATTTTTCTCTGTTTAAAGAAAAGCACATTCAATTTCTACCTTTCCTTAGTGTTTTCAATGATGTTAAAGATAATAGGCATGAGTTTTATTTTGTGATGTACTTGTTTTTTCTGTTAGTCTTTCCTTTACCTAGCGTGGTACATGACCATGTCAGTCCTTGGCCATTACAACAATTTTTTCTTTGCTGCTCATCTCCTTGACATTGCAATGGGATTCAAGACATTACGAACTATCCTGTCATCAGTGACCCACAATGGCAAACAGGTATAAACTGTCATCTATTTTCAGGTGTTTTACTTAAGTACACAGGAAAGATCACTTCATGACTTAATTCAGCTGCTCTGCAGATTGACGGCAGAATAGTTCTTTCATCATGAATTTTAGAAACTGGATCAGTGGGAAAATTATCGAATAGGATTTATAAGCATAAGAAAACAGGATTAAGATACATGATGTTCTCCAGCTGTTATGAGCAACTGTGTCATAAAGTTGCTGTTTAATTTTTTTTTTCAGATTCAGCTATAACAAAGGTCCAGTTGAGACCCAGTTACTCCTTCTGTTACAGGACTGAGAAACTCAGCTCTGTGATAATGAGAAATCTTTTCTTAAAGAAGCTATAAAATCTGAAATTGCATTTCTGATTTAAGTAAAGAAAATAACTAAGGCTTTTCCTCTGCTGAGATCTGGTGTAGGAATCACAGTTAATGTAATCTGAAACTCAGCACGACTCAAGTCTGATGACCTTTCTGGTTCAAAGGACTTTTGTAAAATATTTTTAATGATAAAAAAGCCATCCTTAGTCTGCTTAGAAGATCTTCCAGCAAGGCAGCTAATACAACTCTTATTCAAGTGTGCTGGGAATGTAAACATAAAGGTCTTCTCTGTAGAGTATTTTTAAGTGCTCCTGTAGTAAGATGGAGCTTCAATGTAGATGCTTTAGAATTCTGTTTGGAAGTGCCATTTTGAAATTTATCAGTAGCAAGTTGTTTGGAGTTTTTTTCTGTGGGTTTTGTTGTTGTTTTTTTTAAAGCAAGTTTCATCCTAGAGAAACATGAAACGATGAAACATGAAAGTGGAATAGATTTAATTTAATTTTGCCTTCAAATGCACTGTCATTTTCAACATATTGAAAGAAGTAATAGACATTTAAATGGATACATTTTATATTTCAAAATAGCTAGTTAAGGACATGACATATAGAAGACTTAAGTGTTAACTCACCTCGACAAACTAATTTGTTTTAATTTATATGACAAATTCAAATTTCATTTGTGGAACAAAAATCGTGTCTTGAAAAGTTACAGAAATCAACATATTGCATTCTTTGCTCTTTAGAGAACAGAATTTCTTAATTGTTAATTCCAATTTCTTAAAAGAAGAAAAGTGAAAAAAATCAGTCTGCGCCTGAAAACAGTTAAGCATTCTACCTTTTAAAAATGGTCCTGAAGTTTTAGCAAATTATCTATGAAGTAAGTAGGCAATATTTGTGATTAGAAACTTTTTAGGTCTGGCAGCTATGCAAGTGAAATATCAATTTTCAGGTTATTGCAGTTCACTTCCAATTGCTTTCCATAAAGCTCAAGGCAAAATTTCGATGATGCTGCAGTTGAGCAGTGAGGTATTTGTTGCTACTTCTCTGAGATACATATTAAAATATAAGGAAAGGTTTGTTTTATATATGATTTCATAAATTGTTTCAGTATTAATTTAGTAGAAATACTATACTGCAATTATATAATAGGTGCTATTATATAGCAGTACTATTGCTATTGGGTAGTAAACTTTCAGATATTTGTGTCAGATTTTGTGGGGTTTTATTATTCTAATGGATCATTTGATTTTGTATGTATCCACTAGATTTTGCAAGATTTGTCTTTGTAATTGTGTTTCTGAAGCATATTTTTCCTTCAAAATAAAACACTTGAAATGCACAATCTTTTCATGAAACTATGCAGATATATTGCCAAATATTATGAAGATATGCAGAGACAAAAATGTAAATTTTTCCTCTAGTATTTATGGATTATTGTTGCTTGCCTTGTCTTTTTACAAAGAAAATTGTATTGCATAATTCTGTGGTGGTGTTATATCCACTCTATAATTTTGTCTTCCAGCTTGTCCTAACAGTGGGATTATTGGCAGTAGTAGTATACTTGTACACAGTAGTGGCATTCAATTTTTTCCGCAAGTTCTACAACAAGAGTGAAGATGGTGATATGCCAGACATGAAATGTGATGATATGCTAACAGTATGTCTTATTTTGCTTTCTTGATATTTTCTTAAACGGTTATGTTTTTGTCCTGACCTTCTTGTAATTCCAGTTGATACAGTTGTATCATTAGCCAGTAACAGGAAATGCTATAATTGAAGATAAAGGTACATATATAAATGAATGTTCCTAACAACTAGATCTACCTTATGTGTTTTAAACAAACACATCTATAAATGAATAGAAGAAATGTGGTTGTATTCTTTGCTATAGTTTCTCAAAAAATGAAAACCAACTGCTGAAGCTGAGCCAAGTCAGTTAAAGAGCAGTACTTCTGAATCTTGAGGTTCCACAGGACATTCAGGAAGAGGGTCAGTTATAGGCAAGGACTTTCGTAAGTAATTTAGGTACTGAAATGTTTGTTTAAGCTTGGAACTCTGTGATTTTCCCTTAGCATAAAATGGAATGATTATCTTCAATTGGCAGTTCTGTTACTGAAATCTGTGCCCAGAAACACTAAAAATTTTTTAGTGCTTACTGAGACAGTGACCGGCTTTGCAGTTGTGCATGGTAGGTAGAGCTTAAATCACAAAGAGTTTATAAGATGCATTACAGTTAATTCCTGAAAGCAATCATGTACAACAAGTTAAATATATTTCACTGTCATATATTCACTTCCAGGGAATCAACACAATTTAAAAGCCCAATAATTAAATAAACTGTGGAAGCAGACTAAACAGTGAATCAGGTTGCTCAGAGAAGTTGTACAGTCTCATTCCTTAGGAGGCTGTAGTGACCTGACTGGACAAAGCTGACAGTAGCTTTGTCTGAGCTTATAGTAAGCTCAGCTTGGAACAAGATTTGGACCAGAGTTCTCCTGAAGTCCATTCTGACCTGACCTGCTCTGTAGTTCTCTGGAAGTACACTAACAGAAAGGCTATAACATTGTACGGGAATGAGTTAGAACAACCTGTGATATAAAATCAGAGTTGTCTTTTGTAAAAGTGGTAAGACTTGTGATGTGATGTTAAGAAAAAAGGAAAAGTACAGAGAATATACTTTTATTTTTAGAAATAGAAAAATAGCTCTTAAAACCTTTTAGATAACTAACACTACATTCACTCGTTAAGTTAATGATTGGCTTTCATTGATGTAATAAAAACTCTTTCTAAAAATTATTACATTTTTCAGTCATTGTATGTTGCTACACCAATTTCTTACATAAGGGATTTTGTGGGTGAGTGTGGCATAGAAATAAAAGAATGGATTTTTTGTTGGCTAGCTTTTAGGAGTTAGTTATTGGTTTTTGAATCACTGCTTTTTGGTAGGGTGTGGTAACCCTGGACCTGTAGTTTGCAAAACTAAAGAGCAAGAACTAGTCCCCTGCTCCATACCTCTGAGAGTGATATTATAATTTTCTATTAAATTACAGCGTGATAAACTGGAGTTTTTGCATTGTGATCATCCCACATAACAATACCGAGGGACCAATTATACCACTTTTCAGATCATAGTTTCAACATTTTGCTATCATTAACCTGTCCTCTGCACAAAGTTTCTCTTAAGTTTTCTTGTTTGGTTTGGGGAGGGGTCAAATTTTTGTTTGAAACACCAAAGGTGGGGAAAATGACTCACTGTTGATCTAGGAAAATGGAAAAGGAGATAGATGTGGTGGTAATGGTATTTCCTATTTGCACATTACCGAAATGATTGCATGTGAATCATGGTGTGCTACTGGGCTTAAGGTAGTTGAAGAACATGAAATACAGCAACTTCAGCTGCAGAGCAGCATTTCACCTCTCTCAGAAATACACATAACCTCAAATGGGAGGTGATATGACTGACATAGTTTGACATAGTATAGACGCCAGACTGTAGACCGATTCTGCCAATTATTGAATTTGCAACAATGCATATTTTTGCTTTTAGCTGCAGACAAACTTTGTATCCCTTTGTTTTGTGTTTTCTAGTGCTACATGTTTCACATGTATGTTGGAGTACGTGCAGGTGGAGGCATTGGTGACGAAATAGAGGACCCAGCAGGAGATGAATATGAAATCTATCGTATTATCTTTGACATCACTTTCTTCTTCTTTGTGATTGTCATCCTGCTTGCAATTATTCAAGGTATGTGTTTGTAATCCATGGTAGGACTAAAAGCATTATTTAGCAGTAGAGAGAATCCTAGTGCTTTGGTAATCACATACCCAAGATTGAGTCAGGATACCGGGGCAGATGATGAAGCACGAATTTGTACAGTAAGTCACACTCAGCTGGCGTTTATTGATATGCTGTTCTTCCTGGTCTTTGTAAAATCAAGACATATACTGGCTCAGTGGAAACAAAACGAGCACTTTACTGTGAGAATACTGGTTTGACTGCAGTTCCTGTGTTATCATTGCCCTTTCTGAAAGCCTTCTGTAAATGATTAGCAAGAGAAATGATTGGAAATCTTACGGCATACCTTAAAGTTATCTTTCATCATAACCCAGCCTTTGTGAGCCAGCATCTAACGTTCTTGACTGACTGGCAAATCTTCAAATGGGTGGTATTGGTGTGAAAACTGAAATATACCTTCAAGAGGTTTAATTTTTTACTATATAAACCCCTCTGTTTTGAGTGATGCCTGCTTACTTGAATAATGTCAAATATTAAAGAAAGGTGCTTGATATGAAACAGCTTTAGTATATCCTGGGTAATGACAATGGAAAACCAGCTGATACCAGGTTAGCTTCTGAATTGAACTGAAATTATTTGACTGATTGTATGTCTCACTGTTGTAATCTGGATAGTGGACAGTTAATTTGGGGAAGTCAGGATTTTTTCTATTATGTTTGTATTAAAAATGCTTAATGTTATTATCTAAAGTACATAGAAACCCCATCTCTTTTACATATTTTGTTTTCTTTATGAATTCTCAGAAGATATTTTATTAAAGTTTGCATAAATTAACAGAAGTATATTCTCGATTTTGGAAAAACATATAATGATTTTTGCTAGGTCCAGTTGCTGTTATAAATAATAATACCTGATTACTTTCCATCAGCTAACGGTTAGCTAACTTATGATGATTTTGACAGCAGTAAGGAAGTTTTCTCACTTCCTACAAGGAAGTTTATAAGGCAACTCTGAGCTTGTGGTGAATTATTTAAAACTCTTAATTAAGCATCAAGTTTTAAAGGGCTTGGGGAGGATGCAAAAAATTTTATAGGCTGAAGTGTCGTATCTCATAGTGTTTTTTTTCTTAATTTTGTGAGTGGCCTTAATTGTGAAGCTTTGAGTATAATGCTCATCTGTTATTCATCTGTTTTACAGCACAGTAGCGTCAATGATTGTGGAGTTAGTCCTTATTTGTATTGGAGTAAGAGAAGGGAGAATCACAAAGAATTTATAATCTGAACCACAGAGCCTGTGGTTGTTTTTCTTCCTTCTTTATCTCCATGAAATGACCCATTACTTCTATAGAGCTCTAACAGTGGAACATCGTACTACTTGGCAACCATGATGAGAAAGGATGCTGTCTTCATCTGCCATGTAATAAATCCCTGAACTCTGCTAAATGTACAGTATTATCCTTTCTATAATAAAGCCTCGATCACTGTAAACCCACATACTTTTTCATCTACTCAGTCAAAATTAGAGCACTGTGAATAAACCAGAAGTCTGCTTGTACCATCTTATAATTCCAAATGATGCTGCATGCCTTGTTACTGGTAGCCATATTCTTTGACTTGCTCAGTTTTCTTGACAAATTGAATTAGTTTTATATTCTTTGGAATGTACAGTGGCTTCTAATATTTCTGCACAAGGTTCTTGTTTAATATTTTTTGTCAGTGTTACCCTGGATTTCCAAGTATTCTTTGCCATAGTTCCGTTCTTGAACATTAACTATCACTTTAACTTAAACCTTAGGTTTAATTATTGATGCTTTTGGTGAGTTAAGAGATCAGCAAGAGCAAGTTAAAGAAGACATGGAGGTAAGAATATCCAATTGCTGAAACATACTCTATTTTCAGGATTTTTGAATTGTGATCTAGCTAGTGGACAGCTTTTTCAACTAAGAGGGAAGTACAGTTCTGAACATGGCCCAATATCATACAATGTCCTCAATGAGATAGATTCTACTGTCACATCTCAGTTCATTAGATGAAAATAAGAACTTAGATTTTTTTTTTATTTGAATTTTTTGGTAAGTATTAAGATAAAAGAACTTACATAAGTAGTTCTGCTAATACTCAATAAAATTCTTTTACACAATTTTATGAAGAGAAAACTCAGCTAGCATCCAGGTTTTGAATAGCATTTACTACTCTTTGCTGCCTCCTGTGGAAGAGATATGCCATGCTTTGACAGGGTATTCTGCTCTAAGAATATTTTGGATTTGTTTGGCAATTCCTCTTATGGATTTTTTATTTCCGATCAACTGTGGCTAGTTTTTTACTGTCAGTAATAAATTAACATAGCATTCAGACAAAAAGTCTAACAGATTATTTTCTCATGACTTTTTAAAGTTTTTTGTAAACAAGAAGAATCATTGTACATTACTGTGTATTATAATGAATTACATGTTGAGGCTATTTAAGTAAGTCTTTTGGAGACTTAGAGGGTTCCAACACAGAGTGTTAACACTGTCAAGTTATGGTTCATCTCAGATATAATTTCTTTAGTTAATCTGTGTGTGAAAGTATCCTGTACTTGGTGATTTTCTATTCTGTCATTAAAGTATAACTATAAGAACTCAGGAAAGTGTTGCAAACATACTGTATTTTGTAATCTAAACTTTCAGCACATTCGGTTTCAGCTAAACAAGCACAACAGGCATTGAAGGAAATATTACCGTATGTTACGGAGTGCTGTTTACAGTGTTAAAGGGGAAAAAAAAACCCCTGGCTTTGTCCAGTGTATGCCGTTCTTTTTCCTGATACCTGTTCACTTATACCTAGCAAAGATTTTTTTTTTTTTTAAACAGTAAGAAGCTATTCTGGTGACGGTTATACTTCCATTCAAGTGTTGTGGCTGAGGTCTCCTCTCCCAATTGTTAAAAGAAAAGCCTTTTTGTTCAGCACGTTATACTTGATGCATTACCATTTTCAAGAAAAATGTTCCATTTTCATCGACCTTTTCTCAAGGAGAGGCAGGGTTATATGTAGTGTTGAAATGCTCTATATTCTTTCTTTTAGACGAAGTGCTTTATCTGTGGAATAGGAAATGACTACTTTGATACAGTGCCCCATGGCTTTGAAACACACACACTACAGGAGCACAACTTGGCGAATTACTTGTGAGTACAGTAAAAATTAATTCCTCACTAACTCATGACCCTTGCAGCCTCTGAAAAAGGCTGATTAACTCTTTTGAATATAGTCAGTACTGTTTGGCTTTGGTGAGAATTCGCACTGTCAGAATATAAAGTTCTGTGGCTATGGGAGCAAACTTCGTTACCTTGTTTCCAGCTTGCTTGTGATACAAGTTTGTGTGAACCAGGAGATGGAAACTCGTGTCTCAGTATATGGCTGTGGAGGCATTGAAACTGAACGTGTATGTGTTGTGTAGAGTACAGAGATACAATCTGACCTGAAGACTGATGGATAGAGTGCACGAGCAAAGGAACACGGCAGAAGGGGAAAAACTTGAATTGGAGAAAGCATTTTGAGTGGAGTGCTGAGGCTGACTAAGAGAACCTGGACAAATGGGGATAGAGGAGCTGGAACAAGGAGCTAGAAAAGGGAGGGATCAGACTAAGAGCATCAGGTCCATATTTGGAGAATCCAAGCAGAGCATCAGTGACCACTAAGCTCGATCTTTTTAAATCTGGAAATAAAAACATTGATCAGGTCCACGATCACTAGTATCATAGTGTTCCTCTCCTGTCAAATACATATGGAAATTTAATGCCAAAATGTATTTCATACTAGTACTGTCAGGATGAAGCAATGGATGGATTGTGATTTTGTATCTATAAACTAGCATTGCTTGTGCACAAAATAATGAGACTGTAAAGTCAAACATCCCTATAAAGAATATCCAACTGAAAAACAGGTTGTGTAAACAAAATACATTAAAAACACTATCACGTTGGATTTTTTCTCCTGCTTACAAAATACTGCACAAATAATATACTACAGGATACCTACTCTGAGTGCATCTTCCTAAGGAAAAGTTTTTTGTTATCTTTGTGCATGATCATAATCTATATTTTTCCACGCGTTTGAGGAGAAATTTTGAAATCATCACTTAATGTGTCAGATATCTCAAAACCCCAAGACTAATGTATTTTTAATATTACAAGTTTTTGTACGCTCATGTGGATCTTGAGTTACATACACTAATAAAACATCACCAACCAATAATTTCAGTAACAGAAATACCTTTTGTCATCTTCAGCATTTCTTATTCATTGTGGGCAATTTCAGTGACTGTCTTCTTCCACGTTGGTGTTCATAGGAAAGAAAATATCTATTATAATTTTCAGATTAGAAAACCTAGAAAATCTTCATTTAAACTAAGTTTTTATTTACTCTAAATAAAACTAAATCTCTTGCATTTTAACATACTATTCATTGAACAATGAGTGAATGTCAAGTGTCGGGACAAATGGGTCTGGGAATATTATCATAAATAGAATTCTGGAACTTGTAGGTCTCTGAACAGCTTATTGCTGTGC
Source organism: Dromococcyx pavoninus (assembly GCA_033558185.1). Classification (NCBI taxonomy): domain Eukaryota; kingdom Metazoa; phylum Chordata; class Aves; order Cuculiformes; family Neomorphidae; genus Dromococcyx; species Dromococcyx pavoninus. The sequence goes on along the minus strand of JAUMJL010000192.1, from coordinate 2,315,379 downwards.
ACGCTGAAAAATATCCATCCTTCTATGAGCTGGTTTCCAAATATTGTATTCTAATAGCTGTTTCTTTCTTTGTAGGTTTTTTCTGATGTATCTTATTAACAAAGATGAAACAGAGCATACAGGACAGGTAGGTTGAACAACTCTGTGAATGTCAACAGTTATTAAATAAGACTGATTCTAAAATAAAAATCATTCAGGCTTGGCAAAACTAAGAGTATTATAATAAGTAATTCCCCATATGGTATGTAACTTAATTCTCATTATTCTAAACAGTTCTTAGAACAATGGTTGCTTAATGTTAGATTGAGCACCAGTTCTGTAGTACTTTCTGTTCCTATTTTATATGATCTGTTATTCTTAAATTTTTACCTCCACAAAGTATAAATACAGACTATAAACAAAAATAATGAGAAACAGAACATTTAAACATCATGTGAAAGTAAGACTCTGCATTTGTCCCTGTGGATTCTTTTTTAATAATCTTTATTCTTTATTATTTTCTATATCTAATCTTCTATTCTGCATTCTTGAATAAATCCATATGAAAGAGGTTGTTTAAATATTTAAAATGAAACCTGTATAGAAGTTTTTTTCTGGAGGTTTCTTCTTTGCTGTTAATCTTTCAAACTTCTGATGCTTCCTTCAACTTCCTTTAAGTTTACTTAATAAAAAACCCTATCATTTACAGATTATTTTTTTGTAGTGATAGTCTTGCGTCTGACTAAGCAAATATTCCTGTGTTGCAGAAGAGAGAGCAAAATTCTGAAGAGCATCATATACCTAGCCCTACAAATTTACGTCATAGGGATGATTTGCTATAAATCTATGTATTTTATTCTTTGTGAATTCTGATGTATGCACTGTGGAATTATAATCATCTTTGCATAAAAATTCTCAACCTTGTCCAGGATCTGATTTGAATATCCATTTTTCATTTGAAAATTTCATGTTAAGTGAGATTTTGAAAGAATTATTTTTCATTTGCATTTTCTTTTTTCTTGGCACACAGCATATCCCTACTATAGTCATTGAAGCCAGATCTGGGTATTCTGTGTTTGTACTGTTAGCTGATTATTTGAAAATTTACAGTATTTCATAATACGCGACTTCTAGGGACATGGTTTACTGGTGTACTTGGCAGCGTTAAGTTTATGGTTGGATGATCTTGAAGGTCTTTTCCAACCTAAATGATGTTGTAATTCTATAACTTGAGTAAACGTGTCATTCCTGCCATGGAATTTGTATAATAAAAAGCACATTTAAGTTGTTGAAATGGGACTAAACTGACATATCCTTTATTGTTCTCCAGACTAGCTAGAGACAGTCTTACTTGAACAAATAATCTGAACGAAAAAAATAACAAACCCACAGCTGAGTCAGAAAATATTGCTTTTCTACAAAATACTTTTAAAGGCCATTTTGTTCAATGTATTTTGTGTAGACATGTTTTGAAATGACTGATGCAGAATTTCTATGATGGAAAATATTCTGCTTACCCTGGCATTTATCTTGTTACCAGCTTTAATTGAGCTTTATAGTGCTTCTGGATGTGCAATAAGAACTAAGCTACCTGATCCTCTTCTATGTGTTTCTCCAGTGCTTTTTGACTAGGTAACAAAAATCCAAAGGCTACTCTAAACTGATGAAAGTTATTAACATGATTTTGTAGGTTAATATACAAAAAACTGATATGCACAGAAGCCAAAAAAAAGTGAAGCATATGTAAATAAAAGAGGGAAAAAGAAGAGTAATGGTTCATGCTTTCTCATTTAATCAAGTAAATTATTTAAATCGTGTTTCTTTCAGGAGTCCTATGTATGGAAAATGTATCAAGAACGGTGCTGGGAGTTTTTTCCTGCTGGTGATTGCTTCCGAAAACAATATGAAGACCAGCTCAACTAAGCAGAGATGAGGATTTCCAGAAAACAATATGTCTGCAATTTCCCAGCTCTTCTGGGAAAAGAGGAAATGTCTAACAGATTTCTTAAATCCCCAAAGCTCTGTGCTTTTTGGAGCACCAAAGCTCTGTTTTTAACGACCCAACCGTGCTTTTATTTTCTTGTGTATTTGCGTTGAGAACACTGGAGTAAAGAACAATGAAAAACAACAGCAACTCTGGAAAACAAACCAACCACTTGCGCACACAAAAAATATCCCTATACATAACATGCACACATAAGAAGGGACTTGAGACAGCTTATTTCTGAAACTGCCAGATGATGCCCTTGTCTATAAAACCACACATGGGGTGACATGGTAGCAACACTCATTCAACCTGTTTATTTCATCATCCTGGAAGGAACTATATGTAGTTCACAGAGCACTGTAAAAGATTGTTTTGGACACTAAGTTGTGGGGAAATAGTGCCTTACTATATGTGGGTTGAGCTATGCAGAAGATGAGTGCATGATTTCATCATTTTTTCTTTATGTCTTCCCTTTCTTCCAAGTTAATATTTATTTTGTGGTTTTGGTGGGTTTTGGAGGAAGGAATTTGTTTGTGCACTTATTTTTAATAAGACTGGAGTGTCTCAGGACAAGATTAGGTTATTCTCATCAAGTTCCATTTCACATTTACCTTCCTCTTTAGCTTTTGCTCTTATTTTGGTAATGCTCTGTTACAACACTGCAACTTTATGAAATCTTTGTATGAAAACAAGATGACTGCAAAAAAACCACTTTAACAAGAAATGTTTCATTGCATGTTTATTATGCAAGTTTAAAACAATCAAAAAAAAAAACAACCTTGAGAAGCAAGTTGATCAACATGAAAAAACATTCACAATAATTATATCCATAGTAATAAAGTGTTGTGGGCTTTATTGTACATCTGGAACAAGTTTCATCAGCAACAATGTATATGTTATGAATTTGACAGTAGTTTTGATTTGTTTTATTTTCCTTTCTTTCATTTCTGCCACCTGTGATCAATAGTGGAGTTGAAGATTTTATTGTTAAATTATTTTTTAAAAGCAAACCTGAAGCAATATCCATTCAGGGACTCCATCAGTTGCATCATGAAACACCAATGATGTGTACATCACTCCATTTTGAGTCCTTTTCAATTGTAATGCCTTTACAAATAAAAAGAGAGATTCAGAATGGAAACAAGTTGGTTTTGCTAGCATTTGAGGTCTTTATTATTGAGTGTTTTTATTAATCCCTGAATTAATTTCACCCACTTCAAAACAGGATTAAGATGTTGTTTCTTGCCCTGGACTTCTTGCTGTAATGTTGCTCCCACTCATTTCTTCACAGACCACGTTTTTGTTACAAAATAAATAAGTTGTATCAATATTGAATTATAACTAAGAAAAATAACTAAAGAACTAATCCTTTAAAAATACTAGTTGTGTATTCTCAGATTTTCCGTTCAGTAAATTGAGAATGTTTTTACCCTGAAACTGGGATCCTGATAAGGATTCTGGTAAAAATCTCTCAAATTCTATAATATTTGAGGCTGAGCAGGCTGGTGATGGTGGGAGGAGCGGGTACAGCAGCTACAGGTTTTGAACGACCCCCACTCAGTTTGGAATATTCATACAAGCTTTGTTTCCTACCTATTTGGCATAACTCCATAAAATGCTTTTAATCAGCCTTTCAGGAGTTACATGTAAGATTTAGAAATGGGAGATTGCAATGATGTTCCTTTTTGGGTGTACAACATGACAATATTGATGTTTGACACACTGTTTTGGTTTTAGGCAATTTATGAGAAATACATATCTAATGATCCTGACTGATATTTCAAGGTCCCTTTGTCTTGAAAACAAATTCAAATGGACTTTGTGAGCGAATACCAGAATAAAAGTGATGTATTTCTTTAACCTCAGCTTCCATGTCATAAACTTCTGGTACTTCCTTGCTGTTGAATCCATTATGCTATATAGCATATATACGTGAAGCCAAACTTAAAACACTAGAGTTTTTCAGAATGAGATCTCATGATGATATGGTGATGCAAAAAGTTTCTTTTTAAGTACGAAAAGAATCTTAATTTAAGCAAATTCCTGCAGTTAATAATGGGTTCATGAGAGTTTGCGACATTAATGTTCACTGCTGAGAAAGGATGGGTACTGGCTTTGGCAGACCTTCAAAGCCTATCCCATGCTGTTCCCTTTGCAATGTCTGTAGGCTTTCTGTGAGTCCCCCAAACTTGGCATTTCCTGTTTCATTCAGTGCACAAAACTTGCAGTGAAAGCGTTTTTCTTAACACTTAACACATCTAATTTAAGAAAAGAAACTCACTTTGAAATTAAAAATAAGAGTATGTGTCATAAGAGACTTTTAAAAGGATGTGTAACTCATACTGGCTCTAATGTGCTCTTTTAACAGGATAAAATGCTATTCGGGCAGGCCATGTACTACATGATATAGAAAGTACTGTCCACGTTAATACTGTTTAAGTTAGTTTAGACTTAGACAAAGTTGAAGCACTTTGTAAGATTTCATAAAAAATTACTGAAGTTACTGTGACAAATGCAACTTCTTCCATTTTTAATGATGTAAAAAGGGTCAGTAAGATAAGCAATGTGATCATATGAACATAACCAACCAAACCAGACAATTCACTGCTTTAATATTTTTATGAAAAGAAGTGAACATTGACATGTGTCCTATATACCAGCACAATGTACAAGATGGGGTAATAATATGTCACTTGAAAACTGCAGTTTTTAAATCCAAGAAATTCAATTTTATTGCTTATGCGTGTGATATTTAAGATAAGGTTATACTTACATACATATTTATGGTTTTTTTTCAGCAGTTAGTTGAATTTACGGATTGTATCAGTTAAAACTGTGATTTTCAGGAGGAAAACTCTTGCTCCTTATTGAAGGATTGTTGCTGTTTACCACTGAGAATTGAGAAGAGCTTTAAAAATTATCTTAGTGCATACGTGTTGATTTCAGCAAAGAAACAATAGAATGAATGGCAATGGAAAAGCCAAGTAAAATGGAAGAGTGATTGAGGTGTGATTCATTTGTGAAACTTGTTACCTGTTTATGTATTGATTCATGTAGAACTTAGAATTACCTTGCCACTTGTTACACCTTCTTCCAGTACTCTGTTCTTATGTATTTCCTTTCCTTATAACTTTGAAGCTTAAATATGAGTTTCTTACTGACACAATCACAGAAAAGAGAAGACAAGAAAAGTACACTGTAATATCCTCAGCCTGTGTATTACTACAAGACTAATCCCTTCATTTTGGCCACCAGTGTGCTGTTTACATTAGTTTTGAATATTTTCATTTTTAGTATCTTTCTACTGTTATAGCAGTCTTACCAATGAATAATAACATTTATCTTATGAGTTACATTCGTGTTTCTTTCTGTAACTCCTTAGATAACATTCATACAGTCTTAAGGCACTAAGTAATCCCCTTTACTTAAACCATCATCTGTATTCATAGGATATAGTATTTTCCATCCTTTTAAATTTTTTTAAGTGGAGTGTGTATTAACTTTTTTTTCTTCGCTAGCCCTAACAAATATAACTGTGGTTTCCAGAAAGGTCTGTCAAGGTATTTAAACATCTAGCACAGAGAACATATGTGGGTATGTTCTTTGATTAACTCTTGTCTAATGTTTATGACTATAAATGTAACTCCTTCAATCTCTCTTTTTAAGTTCTTTCCACTTTTAGTTGTATATTTACTTGCTTCTTTTTCAGTTTTCTTCAGCTTTTCTAAAGCCATGCTAAACCACAGAGGCTTGGTTACAAGTAGAATTTCAAATTATATAATCTTCCAGTCATTTCTTAATCAAGATTAGCGAGATCCTTAAGCACAAATTTCCATTTACAGGTGTTTTCTGGTTTAGGGTTTTCTTTGTCTTCTGCATAATGTTTTAACTGCAGCTATGCAATTTCTTCTGCCTAGTTTTCTTCACAATTATCTGTTTGTTTGGATATTTGTTTAGGCCAAAGAAAATTCTTCTCAGCCGTTGTTGAAAATCTCTGGTGGCCGAACAGCATAATTCTGCCTGAAGAATTCATTGACCAATGAAGGTCAAGAGTTGAGGCTGTTTTTAATATGAATAGCTTGCTTTTGTAATAACATAGCCATGGGCTGATCTGCATATACATTCTGGTGCTGGATGGGAAGATCTGAGCTAAAGTTCTCCTGAAAAAAGTTTTGGAATTTCTGAAATACAAGGGGGAAAAGCTAAAAAATCCACAATTACAACAAACTGATGGACTTTTTTTCTGTCAATCTGTTGTGTAATTTCTCTGAGTTTGCATGCAAGATGTTTTTACTGTGCTGCTTAGTAGAAACTGCAATTATAAGGAGTAATTACTTCTCATTTTGATATACGGTAAATAAGGACCTTTGGAACACTGAAAGATGGACAAGTTATGCTGGATCATGCAATTAGAGGTTTGAAATAAATAAAAAGATTTTGGTTAATTCTTCTCTACATAGTACTAGTAGCATAGAACACAACTGTATGAGATGAATGCATTCAAGAAAATAGAACCATCCAGGGAGAATTAAGGCATGGGAAGTCCTTAAGTAAAAGAAAAAAATGACTCAATGAAAAAAAGAAAAATACATGAGAAAGAATCTGAAATAAAGGTATTTCTTTCACCTATTAAGAAGTGGGATTTCATCATGAATCCTTTGATGAGCTCTTGCTTTGACACTAACTGTTATGATGGAACTTGTATACTTCCTGTTAAACTGTTAAGAAGTGTAAGCATTTTTCAGTGATAATATAAGGTGAGGTCTAGAAACTACAGAGATGACAAGCTTTAAAAATGAAAAGATTTAAACCTCAGAATTGTATTATTTTTTTAATTTTGTTTTAGTTATATATAGGTTCAGTTTTAAGGTTTTCATGGGTTATTTAAAAGGGCTTTTTTTTTGTGTTGTAACTGAGCTTCAGGATCCAAACCGAGAATTAAGGTTTATAGTGCCAACTTTCATACCAATTTGTAACAAAACTATAGTCTTTACCCTTAAAGAGCTGAAAGCCTGAGCAAAGCACAAGAAAAAATACGTAGATTCAGTATATGGACAGGAAAGGACAAGTTCACAGTAGGATAATATCAGGAACAGAGTAGATAATGGTGAAAATTAATTAGCTGCCTACTTACTGGGTTATGTGCAAGGAACATAACTAAGAATTAAAAAAAGCTTGTAGGAGAAATCAGTTGGCCTTAGGCATAGCAAGCTTTTTTGAAGTGTATATTTTTTCTTTTTTTTGTTAAATTACTGCCGCATAAAATCTCTCAAGCTCCATTTCATTACTTTTTTTTTCATTTTTAATCAGTATTTGCCTATTGTGTGCAAATTAGAAAATGTACTTGCTTTTAGTCTTTGGAAAACATTAACATATTTGCAGGTTGCTATGTTTGAATTTCAGATGAAGATGCATGTTTCAACTGTTTCTTTGAAGGAAAAATATCCTGCTATTTAACCACTCTGCATTCATGAGCAAAAGACACCTTTTTTAACATCTTTTCTCCTTCCTGCTCAGCTTTCGAGATTTTAGAACAAAGCTTTGAATTGCTTTAAAATTAGGTATTAACCCAGATCTGTCAGACTCCTCTCTATCTCTCAATGATTACTATGCTAAAATCTTGTGATTCCTGCAGCTTCATCTTCTGCCCTAACATAGTGGGGCATGAAGTAGAATTCAGCAAAATATGAGGGTATTTTTATTTTGGCATGTGATAATTCTATCAACAGGCCTGAAGTTTTTGTAAAGAAAAAGTAGTACTATGAAAGTAACTTGAATTGACTGGGAAAAGCTGCTGAGAACCAATTTCACTGTGTTACAGTTAAGTATGCATTGTAATAAAAGGTGGATAATTTGATTTTTGAGTGTTTGTAAAATTTTACTATGATAAAGTAGAGTGCAGTTGGGTAATATCCAGGAATACCACACTCCTTAGAGATCTCCTAGAAAATGGATACCCTGTATCCTATGAAGACATCACAGTTGTTTTACTTCCTGCAGTTTAAAGAATAGAAAAACAAAATGAAAAACCTTGAAATTATTTTAAATCTTGCAAAAACTACTAGTGAATAAAACGTAATGTGAGGTAAATGGAAGAACTAAAGCTTCATATGTGTTATGTTTCTTTGGAGAGCAATAAATAGCAGTAATTGTGAAGAAAGTGGTATTCTCAGCTTTGAGTCATACTGTGCCTGTCATGCAGATCAGCAGGTGGGTAGCAGCATGGATGACATCTGATTTGATCAGTGGTGTCCAGTGAGGCTGCTGTGGTAGCATGACCAAGCTAGGCTAAGTGCGTGCAATTCTGAAGGAGTCCCTTCCCCATCTACCTCAGTGCCAGAGAAGGGAAGACAACCACCCATCTGTGTTTTCTCAGTTGCTTTGTTGGCTCTGTCCTCTGGCAGCAGACTGCATAGTGCTGTAACGGCTGATCCACAGATGCTGTCAGGCACTTCCTCATAAGAAGAAATTAAAATTAAACTAATTAGGCAGCTGCTCAGTGCTGACAAGACATATTCTTTTATCATGCGGTCCATCCTAATGGAAGGAAAGAAGTATTTCCACAGACTAGGAAATAAACTAGTGCTATGACTGGGCCATATAGCAGGCAGGTAATTTTTTACTTTGTCCAAAGAAGATAAAATTTCAGACACTAAGTAAAATATTTGGGACATTTTAGATATCTACAACCTATATTAGAATAAGTAGCTTCATAGATTTGATGTAACTACCGAGCTGCTTTTAAATTTCCCTACAATGTTAATAAACCAAGTTGTTGCTACTGAATATTAACCCCAAAGCTCAGTGTAGTTGCTAGCTGTTCAGGAAAGTTATGATCCTTCATGCTCATCTATGTGTCCTGCTTTAAGTCATTTTATGTGATAGGTAAAATGATTTATGTTTCTCTGGAGCACAATGTTTTAGAAAACAGTGTTTTATAATGTTCTGTGCAGATCTGGAAAATCATTCAGTGTTTAAATAGATGTGATGGAATGGAATGAGCTTGAGACAGGAAATATAGACACAGAATTTCTTCACTTCACCGGTTCGTTATGCTTGGACAAGTGCAGAATTAATAATAATTTGATGTAAGAATGTAAAGATAGATTAATCATCTCCAAATTTGTCTGTCTTTGACCCAACCCTCATTGTTCTTCAGTATAATGAGGCAAGTTTTATTTGCTCAGGCTTCTGCCCCATATCAAGGGGTAAATATCACATACTTTGTAGTGTTTGGAAGTGTTTACATAAAAAAGTCAAAATAATCATGGGTTATTTCAGAGGAAAAATATAATAAAATTTTCTTAACTGTTAAGTCTTTTGCAATTTAAGAAGCCTATTTTTTATTTAAATTTTGCTTCTATAAATGATTTCAGATTCCCTTTGGAGAGTTACAGATTGTTACAGTTAATATCCAGATGGAAATAATACTTTTTCTCTTCTTTGAAATATTTACCTGTCTGGATGGCCCTTAACATCTAAATATTATGCAAATATAGCATAGTTAGAGACTTTCCAGTACTCAGTGTTCACAGCAATCTCCAAAGTATATGATTTATGGTCTATAAAAATGTTGATTGTATATGCTTCATGGAACTGATATATAATTAATTACTTTTTGTCATAAATACAAGGTGAATCCTCTGCAATTGCAGTAGCCTCTTATGCAGTTACTTGATTTTTTAAAAAAGCAAGGTTATTAATATGCTTGTAACACTACTATGCGTATTTCACCTAGATGATTTTTATGCAGGCTATGAATTCCTTGCCGTAAGAATCTAAAAGGCTGGTTAAAACAAGATTCTCAGGGGCTATTCTGAGTAATACTGCTAAAGATGTGCTCCTGTCTGGGAGATTTGTTAGAAAATAATTCACGTTAAGTTCTTCTATTGTTTGCTGCCTAATTTGTCAACTGGGGCAATGTAAGCTAGAAAAACTACAGCTGTGAAAGGAACTTGTGCAAGGGTGGTTTGTAGTAAACATTTTTGCATATGTGATCAACTCTTGATGAACTGTGGTTTGAATATCCACTTGCAGATTAACCATGATCTGCAGAGTCTGGGATAATACTCTGCAGCCATCTCTTCATGGGACAGCTGTGCATGGCTGGCTCTCTGGGGACAGCTCTACGCTGTGGTGAGTTTTGCTGTGTTCTCAGTTGGCTGGGGCTGAGGAGGATGCTGGGGTCGTAGGATGCCTTGCCCTTAAGTCCTTCAGTCCTTCAGTTAACAAAGCAACACCACCTTACAAAAATAAGGAGAAAGAAAACCCTATCATGCGGTTGGGGCTCCTGACATAAATTGTCTCTGCAGAGAGCTGTCCGTGTAGAAGTGTCCTGTGGAGAGTTGTCCCCTTCCTGATGTGTGTGTAGAAGCATCTACACTGGCAGTGTTTCGAGTGACTTGTACCTAGAACCAATTAATGAACTTAAATTAGTTTTGCTTATGGTCAGGAGTCCCTGAGCCCTAATCACACAGTCTGATTTATCTTTTTTTTCCTTTGCACACTTTGTATTTTTCTGTGGCTTAATTTCCATTCCCGGGATTTGGATTTTTTTGTTTCCCTAGAGCCCTGTTTCTTTTTCTATGTAAATTATTATATGCTCCAGAAACACAGCCTGTAGCCATTGAGGCCTAAGTGATGCACCAGCATTAATTTAAAGCGTAGAAATTTTGGGAGTAAGATGAGTTCTGGCTCAGGCAACTGAACCTAGAGTGCTGTATTTCTAGGCTACCAGTTCTTTTCTTCTTCTCTATGGACATGACATGCACAGGGAGGTGATATGCACCTGTCCAGTTGCATGGGAGCAATGGAAGGTTCCAAACAAATAGAGCAGGCAGGAGGTGACAATCCTCAACAAATAAATGAACCAACCAACAAAACTTTTACAAAATCCTGAATGGTGCCAAGGGAATCAATGTCCAACAGCAAGCAAAATGTATTCTTTTGACAAAATGAACATTATTCCAGTTACAGCCTTACCCAAGGACAACTGGTAAGCATATTAGTAGTAATGTGTGTGATGAGGTTTAAGGGAGTCTCAAACCTACTGTAGGTATTCTGAATGTCTGTGCTATGCAAAGCATGTTTACATGGTACTGAAAACAGTCCTACCTGTGTGCCCTATCAAACGGGAAAGGGGAAATTCTGCCCTAAGTGCTAATTAGAGAAGAATTAACCCTTTTTGTAATGCAGAAGCCTGTCTGATGCATACAGTTATCATTAGATACAGTATTAATGCTATTGCATAGATAAATTGTACAGTATCCTCATAAATGAATATTCAAAACGAAATTAAATGACTTAAAATTGGACCTGAAAAGATTGATGTTTCTGTATAGTGCTTTTGCAATTCAACTATATTCCTAATGTGATACAAATTCATCAATCTGGTCTACTTTGGAGACATAAAATAAGCTTAAGAATAACATTAGGAAAAAAGTTCATTTTATTTTGAGTCTTCTGAACCCCATACCTGTTTACAGTTTAAGTGAAACACTGAATATCTCTGATTCTCTTATGTGAGTAAAAGTTGCAATAATGTGTTAAAGCCCCAAATATTAATAAATTTTAAAGGAAAAGAGTGTCTTCATTTCTAAAAATTAATGAGGACAGTATTGGTCTGATAAACATTCCTGTGTTTCTCCAAAGAGAATAGCCTTTGAAAAATGTCAATATTGTGCTTTTAAAGGCAGGATTTTTTTTCTGGGGAAAGCAACAGTACAAAACACAAATTTAATTTCATTACAGAGAGAATAATATAATTGTAAATAATAATCCCATTTCATACTTAGTTTGGTTAAATTGAATAACCATCTTTTAATATGAAAATTCATTTCCTCTTTTGAGTTTTGTATTTGTTGTAACTGTTTCTAATTTGTTTGCCTTTCTTGTATCAGGTGGGTTTATTTGTTGTTTTGATTCAGCAAAGTATTATTTGAATAATTTAGAAGAAAGTATGGCTGTGACTGGCTTCCGTATTTTGAAAATGCATTTTCTGAAGGGGAGATTGTTTAATTTCTCCTGAAGAAGTTCAGATTCTGCATCTGATTGAACATCTGTGGAAGCATGTTTTGCAGTCATAGTTTGTGCAATAGAAACATCTTAAGTTTTACATGTTTATATGTAGATTACTGACGATGGCTCCCACTCTGTGGGAGGTATTCAATGGAGGTTTTCTAAAAATACATCTCTTTTTTGGAAGGTATTAGTGTTTTTAAAATGTTCTTTTTTAGTGATTACTTTTTTCTAGTAAAACTTCTACATTCCACTAAGACCAAATGAATTTCTTCTACAAATGTGGAAATAAAATAAAGAACATGACAGAGAACGTTGTTGTGCCATCATGTAAATCTGTAATTTGTCTACATCTTGAATGCTGTGTGCAGTTCTATTCTTTTCATGTTGAAGAGAATGTAGTAGAATTGGAAAAGCTTGACACAAAAGCAACAAGGATGACAAAGTGTGAGATATCTTCTGAGCCATTTATGATAACTTTGCACAATAGAAAGGGCCAACTCTCTGCCATCGCCAACGCTCTGTGGGACAACTCTGTATGGGACATCTCTGTCCTACAGCAGGACCAGAGAAGTTATTGTCTCCCTGTACACAGCACTGGTCAGGCCTCATCTTGAATACTGTGTACAGTTCTGGGCCCCCCAGTTTGGGAAAGATATCAGGATGCTGGAGTGTGTCCAGAGGAGGGCAACGAAGATGGTGAAGGGGCTGGAGCACAAGCCCTGTGAGGAGCGACTGAGGGAGTTGGGGCTGTTTAGTCTGAAGAAGAGGAGGCTCAGGGGAGACCTCATTCTCTCTACAACTACCTAAAAGGAGGTTGTAGATGGGCAGGGGTTGGTCTCTTCTCTCAGGTGACCAGTGACAGAACTAGAGGGCACGGACTCAAGCTTCGTCAGGGAAAGTTTAGACTTGATGTTAGGAAAAAGTTCTTCACTGAAAGGGTGATTGGCCATTGGAATGCGCTGCCCAGGGAGGTGGTGGAGTCGCCGACCCTGGAGGTGTTTAAGGGGAGGCTGGATGAGGCACTGAGTGCCATGGTTTAGATGATGGTGTTCGTGTTGGTGTTAGTGTTGGGTTATAGGTTGGACTCGATGATCTCGGAGGTCCTTTCCAACCTTATGATACTGTGATACTGTGATACTCTGTGGCTGATTCTCTGTGGGGATAAATCTCTGTGGGGAGCACCGAGTACCTGGCAAGAGCCTCCACTGATGTTCAAGGCCTTTGTGGAGCTTGATGTGTGCTGGAGTGGAGTCAGCACTCGCTCCGTGGAACTGTACCCACAGAGTGCCAGCTGTGTGGAGTCTTGCAGAGAGTTGTTCTAGACCTTGAACAAAGACCGTTGTACTGGATAGGAGTCTTCAGTCTATGGAACAGATTACTTTGGAAGAATATGGTACAGACGTAACAGAAATCTAGGGAACCACAAGTGGTTCTGTGTCTGTTCCGAGGACATTGTAGTGCTGTCTCAAAGAAGTGTTGCTACTTCTGAAAGAAGGCTGTTATGAAACAAATTTGACAATCTTCTTTTATTTCTGTTTTCTTCTGATCCCTCTCAGCTGTCAGCACCTTTATCTTTTCTGATTCCTGAAAGATCCTCCTGTAACCTATCACATTATTATCACAGTATAACCCTGTTTATATCTGGAAAGAACAGTCAGATAAACAAATAAAAATTATCACCTTGTCAAGATTCATTGCAAAGAACACCATCAGACATTGATCTTACAAAGTACGCTTATGAGACTCCTACAGTGAAAACAAGTCTTACGGGATGGAAAGCCTTTGGTTTAGACAAGAATTAATTTCAAAGTTTATCGTTAGTATTTTCTGAAAGCACAAGACTAGAAAATAAATAAATTTAATGTCACCATAATTTAACATCAATACATATTTATTCTCAGTATTTTTAAGCTACTCTCAAATAGACAAATCAGAATCAAAATCACCATCCTGTATTTCCTTATTTGAATCAAATTTGTCCACTAATAGAAAATACAGGTTCCATACTAAAAACAGAACAAAATGAATTTTTCTGACCAATTCCAAGGATAAACCCTTATTCTGAAGAAAAATATTAGAAAAATTGACATTTTAATGTCAGGAAACTTAGATGTACTTTCCCCACCCCCACCCCTTTCTGGGTTCTGTCATTGCTTATTAGGTCAGTAATTTTGGTTTTCATTTTCCTCATTAATGAAAAGAATTTCACTAAAAAGATCAGTGAGGTCTGCCAAGTAGGTAGAGAGTTTTCTAAATTATTTCAGTGGTCTTATTCTTTTCTTCCTTCGTGTTTCATGTTTGTACATGACACATTATAGAAAAAAGCTAATGAGGCCATCGTGTCTGTAAGCTGCCAAGTGATTTTGTGATGGAAGATTAGAAAACATGTTCAGACAAAGAATCAACTTAAAACTTTTTTTGCATATTTAAAACACTAGTTTATTTTATATTCACTTGTATTTTGCCTCCAGTAAAACTTTCGTAAGTACGTCAAAAAATATTTTGAGAAGTACCAGACTTTCTAAGCAGTGAAAGGCACCTGGAGACAGGCAAGTAAGGTCCTCAGCACTTTGTTGAGTGCTGTACGGATTCTGCTAAACCAGTCCTTGGACTTATGTGACGGTGTTCTGGAAATGTTTGCGATGTGACAGAACTGCTATAAGGGCTATCACACCATTCCTCAAAGAGCAGGTGTGCTATTTTTTGTACCTTATATATGCCACATGTCATAGAATGAAAGAATCAAAACAGTACTGCTCCAGTATAATGACTGTATTGTCATGCAGCAAAGTATTATGGTTATATTCTGCAGGATTTTAAAATTGGGTGAAGAGTTATCCTCATATTAGTGGAGCTCTCTAGTATATGAAGTTCAAATTAGACACAAGAAGGATGCTATTATTACTGAGATTTGCCCACTGGGAACTCTGGAGTCTTTGTAACCAAAATGACACCCTGTGATAATCGAACCACAGCAGCCCCACTGTTAGAGTTCTAGAAGTAAGATGAAAAAGCAGAAGTTTCCCACGCTTCTTACAGATTTTTGGACATACTTGTAGCCTGGGATCTCTGGTTCATACAGCAAATGAAAAAAATAAATAATTTGTGTAGATAAAATTTGAAACTGGGTATTTTGTTAGTAACCTCAGTCCTCCTGATGAGGTATTTAATATTTCCATTAAAAGAAAGAAAACATAACAGATTACATCAATTCCTGCGTTTCCATCACATCCGTCTGCAAAGAGATTCTTATTATTTTCCTGTTTATTGATTTTCAATGTGTGAAAACTTCTGTAAGAATTTTCTAAGTAACTTGTTGACTATTCAAAGCAGATAAAAGGTTTCTATTCAGAACTACCTAGTTTTCTTGAAACTCCATAGCAAATTTATGTGAATTTACTTCAAATTCTTTCTTTTGTTGTTTCAAATGCTACCTCTTTTTTCCTTTATTTGATGGGTTTGCTTAGTTAGTGGTTAACCTGTTTCTTTTTTCTTTTTGAAGCATGGAATCCCAACTTTTTCACCTGAAAAATTATTTATTTTCTCATTTTTATATTGTATTTTGTTAATTTTTTTTATTATTTGCTAATCTCTGAAGTCTCTGGGATACTAAAGTTGTCTAATAGAAATTTCAGAATAACATGCACACCACTTTAATTAATGCAATGTATATCAAACATGAAGAAAAAGAATGTAATTACATATAAATAATCTAATGGCGTTCCCAATTCTTCATTGCCTCCAGGGACTACTAAAGTTTGAATATTATGACATACTTACAGCTGCAACAAAACATGTCTTCAATACATTAAGGTATATTGTTCCTGCTCTGTTAAAGTTGTATACATAGGGTTATTTATACGTTTTCACTTAGAGCTTCAAATATAAACGAATTAAACATATTTACCTCTGTAAGATTCTTTTTAATAGAGAAGAACAAAGGAGTCAGAAATTTCATATTTTGCTTAGTATCTTTTGGTGGGTCATTTCAGTCCCTAATATTCGTTGTTTTATGGGATAAGAGCAATGAAAGCTTATTTAATGTTAATTTAATGGAACAATTGGAAAAATTCCAGATGTGTTAATGTGGAGTGGTTTTTTTTCTATGTGTGGAACTGAGATCCTAGTACTTGATATTAAAAAAGTCTTTAGAAATCATAAAAGAAATTATAAATCTTGGTTATAAAAATAATGTAAAGACCAAAATCTGCATTTTATTTCATATGCTTTTTAAATTTTTAAATATCCCTAAAGATTATGATTATTTTATGCATTCACAATAGTTGGCTCCTCCAATTGCTTGGTTTGGTTCAAGTAGGACTGCAGGAACATAGCCCTTCTGTAGACTTTTATAGCTATGGAGACCGGTGACAGCTTTAAAGGAGGACAGGTTAAAAGACACAGTGATCTTGGAAATTTGTATCATTACTCTGAGTTCAGTCCCTGAAAGAAAGGACTTCCTGATAACACTGAATTCACTTTCATTTGTATATTTTTAAAAGCAGGAGAGAGAGTAAATCCAATATTTTTGTCTGGTTTCTGTATAGCGCAGAAATATTTTGTAATATTTTGTGTATTCAAATTGTATTTGAAGAAAGCATGTCTCTCAGAAACCCTTCTTTTCTGATCTGAAGGAAGCAGACCACACAAGCAGGCTTTGTCTTATTTATTCCAATGCTTGACCAGCCTCAATTATAGAAATTAAAATCTTCTTTGTAATGTTATGTCATCAAGTACTGCAAAGTATTTTTTCTAGGCTTATCTAAATCGCCTTTTCATACCCTGTCTTTCATGCCCACCAACGTACTTATTCTTGAGTCATCTTTTGATTTTCTTTTGAAACTAAGCACACTGAAGTCTTTACATCTTTCTCTGTTAGATGATTTCTTCAAGCTTCATTAACAGTGTGTTATGAAAAGCATATTTTTTCAAGCATGAGCAGCAGAATCATACGCATTGTAGAAGCTCTATCTAGTCTCATATGCAGAGAGAATCAGTTGAACACTCGTGCCTTATTTATGCTGCCAGTGTTTGTTTAAATCGTTTTTAATGAAGCTATATACTGAAAACATTAATATCTTTGCTTGAACAATATGACATTCACATCTTTTCAAACCCACTGCTTCCATTTTCATGGATCTGTGACTTAAAACCATTAAAAACAACCAAAGAGTCAAAATCCAAAACCTTATATGACTCTCCTGTCCTCATTACTGTCCTGCTCTTGTCACACAAGAGCTACTGAACTGTGTGGCCTTAGCAGTGAAAATATTATTTAAATTATTTTCCAGTAAAAGTACTGCTTGCAAACGAAAGCTGATTCCTGTGGGAACCTGTACAGAATCTTTCACTTTAAGATCTTCTAAAATGTTGCAATAAACTATTCTAGGTCAATTTATGAAAGGCAAATCATTACTAGTTTATGCTCTCTCTTTATTCCAGTAATCAGTCATTTACAGAGATCAAAAAAACCCTTTGGATATCTACACTCAGTCCAACAGCTCCCCACCTTGCCTGGCCCTACCATCCTTTAGGCACCATGATACTGACCACTGCTCCCCCTCATGTCTCTTCCCAACAGCCATAGGAGTCCTTCAGCTGTGGGAGTTCTTGGAAACCCACATTTACTTTCTTTTCCCTTTGCTTTCCTCTCATCCCCTATTAAAAAAAAAAATTACTAAAGAGCAGGGTGAAGGACAACCAGTGACTTTTCTCTTCCTTACTGCATGGACCCCACATGGTTCCTGTACCTTTGGAGGACATTTTGGTGAGAACTTCTAGGCTCTTGGGAGCCCTAGGAACTTTATTAGGGTACTTCACTTAGCATTAGTTGGTTTTCTTCAAAGGTACTGATTATGCATTTTTAAAAATTGTATTATGAATAGGAGCCATACTCACCTCAAAGGATCTGATCTTTCCATTGATGTCTGTTATTGCCCCCTTCTGACTTCCTCTTACAATGTTTAGGGGTCACAGAGAGAAAGACATTTTAGCTGACATATGGAAGGCAGGATTTTTTTTACTTATTTAATTTATTCTTCAATTTTGGATGCCTGTCATTATTATTTCCATTCCAATTAATTCTTGGGTATTTATCTGCACTGATACTTTGGCTGATATGTTGTGGCACCAGATGAATTCCCTGTTGAAGTGTGGCAGTCATAGCAGCCTTTTCAGGAAGACAGTACTGTCTGTGGCATAAAGCAAATGTACAGGCCTAAAGTACTAGGCCTGCCTACCTCCCTCCTAGAGGCTCCCTTAAGTTATTTAAGCACACAATTTATAATGTCTGTGTGTAAAATACAACAGAATCCTCTGGTGCCAGATTGCCCCATGGTGGAGTATAGCAGGAAGGCACAGAGGCCGACATCTGGAGTATCCTACTTGAGACTGCAGAGATGTCATCAATATCTTGGTCAGCAGTGCACCTTCATCCATGCTCTGTTCTTACTCTTCCCTTCCTCAAATACTTATTTACTCTTTGCAGTGTAAAATTCCCTCAGCAGGTTGGAGTGAACCTCTGCTCTCCTTTATAGCAGTTTATGATTCCGCTCAGAGCAGTGCTGTGGGAAGCATGAGAGGGAATGTGTCCTTGGCAGAGAGCCACAAGCTCACCAGCCCTCTGCCCAGGGGAAAACCCCATCACAACATCTTGGGCTGTTCTCAGAAGGACCAACCTACTCTTTTATTTCAGAATGAGAAGCTTCACTTCCTTGTGACAAATGAGAATTCAAGATGTGAATCTTGACTAAGGAAGTTACCCTACTAAATCCCCCCAATGTTAGTGAGATTGCTATTAAACTACATTAGAGTGAAAAATACTTATAGGGAGAGATTTATTCTGCAAGTAAAAAAAATGTGAGGATAAAAGATAAAAGTGAACATAGTTGGCATTTTTACTCTCAGTCGCTGACTGAAATAAGCGTATAAGACAAAACTCTGTTGTGCTGCAATTAGTGGATAGAACCCCCCCCTTTTTACTTCTGTCATGTCAAACAGTAAGACACACGGCATCTCACTTATTGTCCCTACTTTTGCCTACTATTTCATGGTTGTTACCAAATGCAGCCATATTTTTGCTTGTGAATTCTTGTTCGCAATGCTGAGAAGTCAACATAGACCCCAAAGTAGAGAGCTATTAGTTTTTTGGCAATTTGTTAATTAAAATAAATCAGAAAAAAATATAATAAAGTTGAAAATTGTGCACAGTGAAAGGAAATGGAGTGATGAACATCAGATTTCCCTCTGAGACTGTTGATCCCAGAGTATTAATCTGTGAACCTATGCAATTAACCATCCACCAGCCTGATTGGTATGAAGTGGCATCTTTATCATCCTGACAGAAAGTGTGTTGCTCCAGCATGAAAATGAGACTGTTCTCAGAAAATTATATACAGTAAACCTTGTCACATGTTTGGAGGAAACCTCTGCAATTGCTTTTGTGTAAAGTGCCTGCTTTGGTTTTTTTTGCACGAGACCAAATAGCTGATAGAGTGCTGATGGAAATGAAAATATTTTTGCGTGGATCTGGCTGAAGTATATTAATAAAGTGGCTGAAAATATTTCTTCTGGCCACTCCCTTGCTAAGAATCTGGTTGTTTTCCCATATTAGGTTACAATTAACCCAGAACTCTAAAATCAATAACAAAACCCAGCATCTTGTTTTTAAATTTTTGGTGTGTTTTCTTAAATTTCAGTTGCAGACAGCTGTATAAAATCACAAGATTTTGAGGTATAAAACTTCAGATTTCTCCTTAGATATATTCAGATGAAATAAATATTCCTCAGCACTTTTTGCATTTCCTAACTGTTTAAAATGTGAATATCTACCAGAAATTATTATAATATTTCTATTGAGGAAAATGTTTCTCGTTAAAAGGCCTAGACAATTTAAAAAGTGTAAGGAGTAATATGTAGATCACACCAATCATTACACGCTTTCTGGATCCTACGTTTATGAACTCAAGTGCTAGTAACACTAATAAGGAGATGTCTTCTTTTCACCTGTACTTGGAAATAATGAGTGGCAAAGTTCATTCACGAGACTATATTGTAGTAATCATCAGATTTTATAGCAGAGAACTGGACAAAAAACCCCAACAGACTTTTTTCTGTTTTAAAACTGTTGTTTATGAATACTCCACTCTAATTCTAAAACCAGGATGTCACGGTCATATAGTGTTTTCATTACAGATTCAGAAATAATTTAAAAAATGTACTTTATAAGGTGAACTTGATTCTAAGGTTCATCCAGAGCTTGAAACAGAGCAATTTCACATGTGAAAATAGTGCAGTAACACATTGGTTCTTAAAAATTAAAAGCTGCATAATAATTAAAAACTTAGGCCTAACATCATTTAATGGTTCTGACAGAGCTGCTTGATTAAAGACATCCCAAGAAGATTAATGATTGCAGTGAGTATATGACCTTATGGCATCTCATAAAAATGTTCTCTGAAAAGTTTAATGTAGACTTAATTATTCCTTCCTACCATATGGTTGATACTGTGCAGGTGAGGGTGGTATCCGCTTGCAAAACTGTTCACAGGCTCAGCTAAGTTGAATAAAAACATTAATTACTTGTATCACTAAATATAAGAGGTGATTGCTACTGGGGACTATCTCATGCTAGTAATACTTTCAATGGCAAAAGGGTTGAGAAGTGTTAAGAATTTTTTGTTTTCATAGAGGTTTTTTTGTGAGAATATCAAAGCATTTGAAAGGTGGGTAACTGTTTTTCCAATTTCAAACTAATTAATATGAGAAACCAAGAAAATAAGGCCAGAATTTAAAAGTTATTTTTGTATGTAAAGGTAGACATAAGCACGTAAAATATACTTATTTCCCTGAAGTGTCTTAAGATTTTGGGTGTTTATAACTCTGGGTATTCATTGATTTCACTGAGAGCTCATCAAAACCTAACTCAGTGGCAAGCTAAAGACCAGAACATGTTAACAGAAAAATAACTCATGTATTTTAGACTCTTCTGGAATCAGATTACAATATTGCACACCAAAATCAGGACTTCAAAACCTGGGAATTAACTGACCGAATTAATTTTTCTCAAGTTCTACATTATTCAGGTTGAAAGTGGCATTTCCAATTGCTGAACTTTTAGTCACTAGCTGAGGTCATAGGAACCAAGTGGCCTCTGTAAGCTGCATCTGTGGAGCTTCCTTTAGATTGTCTTGTCTGTCTTTGGTTGCGGTTCTACAATCACTTCAGTCCATGTAGTTCTCCAGGAATTGCTTGTACTTTCAGCATAAGTTTTTGATACAGAGGAAAATACTAGTTCAAAACGAAAAAAATACAGAAAATACGGTACATTACTATACCTTATTGTATGTATACAGTAATAGCAGGTTTTGAGTCAACAGCACAATAATATAACAGTAGAGCTCAAACAATGCTCATTATTTTATTTTTGTTATGTTACTGCATCTTAAAATGCTTTTGTGTTGTTTACATTCCCTGTGCTTTGCTTTACTTATTCAGAATCTCAAAAATGTTTGTCAAATCATGCTCATCAATGTCTGTTAAATTTACTTACCTTCATCTTCTCTTCTCAGCAAGAAGCTTGTTTTCTCTATCTTGTTTTTGTTTTCTTTCTTCTGTGAAAGTTTGTCAGGTTTCTCCTGTAATTAAATGGGCAAACAAATAATTTAAATTGAGAGTTTGACATAGTGCCCTTTAGATAAATGTTCTGTCAATGAGTTTATAAATATACCAGTAGAGTTTTAGTTCTGTGATCTGAGGTAATACATCATGAATTGGTAGTAGCTGGAGACAAATTGGATCCCATTGCTTAATTCAGTAGGAGCTGGATTAGTCTGTGTATGTTAGGCATTTGTTGCCTTTAAACAGAGATGTGTCTGGCTGGATTGGCTGTTATACTCAGATATTTCAAAGCACTGTTTTCCATATATAAAATTTGTATGCTGTTATCTCAGCTTTACAGATCAGATGAGCTCATTTTAGTGGAGTCCTGGGGGAATTTGTCCCTATTGCTATTATGTTAAAGTTGGAAATTAATTTATTGTAAAAGTTAATCTTACTATATTGTTTTCTCTCTTGGAATCAGTGAGGTCTCACTAAGTTTAGTCCTTCTGCTCTCCATACTGTGTGGCTGGGATAGAGGGGAGGACATGCAGTAGTCCAGACTTCAAGGCAGGCCAGATAAGAAAAGCCATGCTGTTCAACAACATGCCCAAGGACTTTTTCCCTCTCAGTGGAATAGCCTTTCAGTTGTAACCAATTTACTCCAACTCAGTGAGAACACCATTAGTCTTAATATAAATCCCTAACTCTTTTTTCACTTCAATTTCACATAATCACAAATCTAAAAGTTAAAATGTCTTTTAAGTAGTCTTTGTCCTGTTATTCTGCACTACAGGGAATCACACTGCTCTATAACTGAGTTTCCAACCAAGAAATGAACGTCTGTGGAAATATTCACTGAAAGTATTGCAACTTTTTTTAACAGCAGTAGAAGATGGGTTAAAGTGAGTGTTTAATAATCAGTTATGAAAGCCTTGTTTAATAAGCTGTTATTTACTCATTTATACAGATGCATGGATCCTACGGTGATGGATATAGCGTGGGAACTTGGACATGGAAAAAAAAATCTTTAATAACCACATGAGAAACTGGAAAATGTTACAAGTGAAATCTGAAATGTACAACAAGAGATGTTTGAAAGAGACAAGGAAGGAGCATGATGCCTGCTATGCTCTTTCAGATATGCAGATTCATTCACTTCAACACATTTTTGCACCTACTTTTTGCAAGTGGGACTGTTATTCAATTCCATATGTCAGTAATGTCAGAGAGATATAGTGGACAGTTCATTAGCCTCGTTAGACAAGGCAGCTGCACGCCAGGATAACAGTGAATGGATGACTCACATTGGCAAAGCAGAAGACAGGCAACATTGCTTCACTGGCTTCATTACAGGTTTCTGTCACATTTGGAGCATGTTAAAATCGATACTTGATTGGAAATTGCTGTTGTTAGCAAAGGCAACTATTTGCCTTCTCCTTCACCTCCTAACAAGTGTTCTGCTTTGTAATGGTCTAAAGTCAGAGAGGCAGAAAGCCATGGACCATGTTCCAGGTGCCTGCTACTGACAGCTACACAGGCCTCATAATAAAACTCCTGTTAGAGTACAAATCAATTTATAAACTAAAAACTCCTCCCTGTAAATTCCTCATTGGCTCTATAATTATCTTTGCTACTTAATAAGTGATGTTAGTGTGGCAAATCCTGGCTTAATTTGGAGCACCGCCACTGACAAGATAAGGATATAATTTGGAGATACAAAAGTGTATTCCTTTTTAAAAAACAATCTTTCCTTAAATAGACCAAAAAGAGATATTTCTCTTGCCTCTCTCTTCAGTTGAATATTTTGCTGTAGTAGTTATATATTACTTCTGTGAGGTCAAGATTGCTTTTTACTCAAGCTTCCTGTTTGACATTCATAAATAGCTTGTAAATGATCCTTCCAAGGTTTTTCCTAAATTTAAGTAACCATAATTGTATTCAATCTGTACCTGAGAAACTATTGCACAGGTTGACACAGGGATCTGTACAACTTCATGCAGTAAATGAGCAGGAGAGACACAAGTAAAATCCAAGTGCCTTTTATTATCAACCTTGCATTTTATTACCAACTCTCTGGCAGTTTTTCTTTCTGGTAAAGTGCTTCCAGCATCCTTGGTCTGTTGCACGGATGCCTATTCCTGCTTGTCAAAAGCAGCTCACTTTATGACCAAGTATGTAAACAAAACCCATGAATTCTGTCTCCATCTCTGACCCAAATAATATTAGTATCTGTACTGAAATAATTGCCTAAGCTTTTTTTTTGCTGAATTGGAGATTAGTTCTTGGGAATCTGGTCTTTCTGACAAAGGGAAATAGTCTTCTAGAGCGATGTTGAAAAGAGCAATCATGGGGGAGTTCTTTCTTTTCAGCACAGTGAAGGTCTAACACAAGAAGTGATGACCAGGGACTTGATGTTAATTGCTGGGCTAAATGTGAAGCATAAAATATTATGTAGTTTTTATAAAGCCTTTGCTTTATTTTGTGCATCCATCAACATAAGGACAATGATTTTCTGAATGTTCAGAATGTACTTAGAACGTAAAACTCAGATCCTGATGATGCCTCTGGAATGAGGGTCCTGATTAAGTGGCACAGCGCTAAGCATTTAGCACTTATTGTATTGACTTTCATATATATATAGTTGTAAACGAGCACAGAGGGCTTATTGGTCTGTTTGCTGGACAGGAGCTCACCTAATTCTCAGATTTTCAAAAGTTGCCCAAGAAACTTAGAGGTTTTCTCTCTTTTTTATTTATTTTTTTTTTTGTCATTCAGCCTTTTGTACTGTACATGTTTCATTGTGTGAACTGTAAAACTTCAAGTCATTAATCTTCCTGTTTTCTTACTCTTGCTAGTATGTGTTATCCTACTCATTAACCAGCTCCATGCTTCGGTTTTGTGGTGTCACATCCCCCAAGCAGCCTGTTTGGATTTTTTTATTGTCTTTTCCTTTTCTGCCTTGTGAATATTTACCATTATTTTGTCATGCTCAGCTTTGTGCCTGTCAGCAGCAGTGGAATTAGAGCTCAAAATTTTCTGGTATGTATTAGTAAAATCACAATGTCTAGGCAGATAGAAGTAAACAGACTAGCTCTATCTTGCAGGGAACTGGGTAGAATGTGGTTCAGACATGGCAATGTGTACTAATGGTATATTGTAAAACCATGAGATCTGGAAATTATATAAGGATATCTGAGGGTTGACTTCTGATATTTCTTCTCATTTTTACAAGCTGTTCTTCACCTCTGTGATACATACTGACACATGTCCAACTACGTTCATCCTGTCTAATACTCACTAGTCAAATTACATCTAGTTTTTTTGCAAGGTAAGTAGTATGCATTTCAAAAAATAAAACAAACTAAACTTAAAGGAGGACTTCCTTTTATAAAATACCAGACCTCTTACAGGTACATTTTCTCTTTTATGGTTCACACGATTTCTTGGTTTGGTTTTCTAGTTGATTTAGAGGAATCGGACTTGAGTTCTTGTTATAAAGTTTAAGCAATTTTTCCAAATTTTATATAACTTAATCCTGAAACTAGTCTTGAAGAGTTTCACTATATCCACCTGCCCAGTACAGAATCCTAATTATAAGACCTTGATCAGCATAGTCGCATTAATTTTCATCGTGTCTGAATAAACCTCAAAGAAAAAGGAATATGTGCTTCTTTTCTCTAGCTCAGGATATGATGATTAATTTAACACAGTGTTTTGTTAAGAACACTATCTTGAAGCACATAGGTACCAGGATGAGATAGAAATTTCAGCATTTCTAAAATCATGCTTTATAGAAATATAAAAATCTGCAGTATTTCAAGGAATCTGAAAGTAAAGAAAATGCATCTTTTGTACTTAATAGTGAGCCAAATCCTCATTAGATTTTTATTCTTTACTACTTACATAATGAATTGCAGTGATTTTGAATGCATAAAGGTGCAGCGTGGGCTCTGGGATTTGCTCTAACTTCACTATAACTGAGAAGTATTCTGTTGCTGCTGATTTCAGAAAATAGTAGCATGGCCCTTTAAAAAGATGTACTGAAATATTCTAACACTTCCCTTTTGAAGACACATTATGTGATGGCCCTCAATGTTTAAGATTACAGTAAGAAATTATCAAAGACAGAAGGACATTGGATTCTTAGAATAAGAAGTGATTAAACACGGAAGGATGTACTGAAATCACTGACCCTCTGGCTGGGTGGTGCTTGCTTCCACCCACCCATGCCAGAGATTTCATATTAAAGCTCTTATCTCTTACTGGTCCCTAGCTTGCTCTCCAGTAAAGCATACTTCAGGATGTTTCCTCCAAAGGTCACCCAAAGGGCCATGTGCAGGTAATTCCACAAAAATCAGTCTGATACCAGAAACTGAGTTTGGGAAATAATATACTGACCCTACAGGAATCACTAGTTTTAAATGAAAATAGCATCATTATTTGCAGTTAAAGACTATATTTCAATTATAGCTCAAGCTAAGAGAGGTGTGAAGACAAACCATCTTGTTGACTAATGATCTGCAGAAGATGTTTTTCAGTATACCTGGGCTACTCTGAGACAGTCAATGTGAAGTTGCTTGTCTCCAGATGTACCTATTCATCTGCAAAACTTTTAGCACAGATTGTTCTCCTATTTGTAAACAAATTCAACAATTCCAGTGTATCACTAGAACGACAGATGTGGTGTGCTATAAGAAGTGCCTAATTTGAGATTCAATAATTCTTCTGTGCATACAGCCAATTTGCCTTAAAGAGTAGAGGAATGCCTGATGGAAAAATGCTTCATTTTAAAATGAGCTGGTCTGTTGCTTGGCCATGGGAATCTTGTATATCTTGATGATAAAATTGGAGCAGAAATTTCTTTCTTTTTCTTCCATCTGGTCAATGTAATTTTAAAGAGCTTAAGCAATTTATGTTGCACCTTCTGGTGTTACTGTAAATTCCCCTCTAAGGAAAAAACTGGAAAAGGAATGGAAAAAAATTGATTGCTTATAAACTGTCCTTTTCTTTTAGATAAAACAAAGCTAAAATCTGTATTTTTTTCATGGTCTATTACTAGGCATCTTTTTCTATGTATAAAAATTAGTGTTAGAGCTGAATGAAGTTTGTCCTTAAAAGCTAGCAAAAGTCTAGATATTATGAAATATGTATTTGTGTGTATCTTGCTGGAAAAGTTTGTGTTTCTACATTTTACTTCTAAGCATCTTTTTTTCTCCGATTCTGAAGAGATTTGAAGTATGCTTTGGATATTTTTTGTTGGTTTTCATTTTGCCTGGGTAATGTCCATATATGATCTAATAGCTTAAAATGTATTATTCTCCATTTTAATGAATTTTAGCCTCACTCCATATGGTTAGATATTACTTTAAGAAGTGAAAACTTAGGGCTGCATATCTTTATGGTTAAAGTGCATGGCAGAGTGTGGAGAAGGAAGAGTCTGGGAGCTCTGTGTCCTATGCTTCTAATGTAACACACATTGAATTAAAAACTCATCTGGAAGCTGATTTCACCACTTATTACTTTCTCTCTGGCTATTTACTGTTTCATTCTGAGCTGCATGGGATGAGAAAGGGCTTTAAGGGTGGTCTCTCTGTAGCTAAGGAGAGTGGGATTTCGTGAAAAAAGGTGATCAGTATTTTTTAATAAAAGTAGCTAAACAACCTCACTTCCAGTTCCCATCAGTATGTGCTGTAACTCCAAATTTCAGTCATGCAGTCCTGTATCTGCTCAAGTCTGTGCTATCTGGCAGATGGCTCTGACCAGGAACCAGATATCTCACCACCTCACTATTCAGTCCGTGTCATTTGCTTGTTTGCACAGGAGTCTCATGTCAAACAAAATGTCACAGTCTTACACGTAAGTGCCAAATATATTTAAGGTCTTTAAATTTTCTGACTTCTGATGCCTGGATTTTGAAGATCACTAGCTCACTAACTTGCATTTACAATATGAATTCCATGAAGTGCTGTGTTAGCAGCTTGTAAAGTCTTTCTGTATTATTTTTTGCCTAAAAGCTAAGTGCATTAAGGATACTTAGGCTCTGCTTTTTGGTTTTAATTGAGGTATTCAGAGTCCAGATTCCTAAAACAAATACCCAAGATCTCTGTGTAACAGCTGGGTTAGGCCACTAAACATGGATAATAAAAGCCACAAGATATTTGAACAGAGCAAAGATTGGGACCTGGTTGGAACCCAACCACTGAGTGCAGTGAAAGTAAATACGGCTCTTTCTGTTTTGCATAGGAAACATATTTAATGGAAATGGATCCAATGACATTTTTCCTGCATAAGATTGGTAGTCATGAGGCTGAGTCACTCGCTTAGCTCTGATCTGAAAATGATTGTACATAATACAATAGCCTCATAAAAAGGAATGTTTCACCTCTAGCTTTAAGTGGCTTCCTGGGTAGTATTTGAATGCTCAGACATTTTGTACACCAGAACCCCTTTTCCTCAAATACTCTACTGTGTGTTGGATGTACATAGAGACCAGGAAAATGACTTCTCTGATTTTTTTTCTATGAGGAAAGAGGTAGGCATTAAGTTATTTAGTATTGTCATAAGATTGTGTTTACTGTGGGACACAAGAAACTCCAGGATGAAATGGTGAAAGAGTATCTGTTTGGGGCTTACAAAAATCAGGCTTATGTTTAGTACCCATCACTTTAGATACATAAAGGTCATTAGAGTTGATCTAGCTTTCAAAGAACTATTTTTTTCTACCAAGTGAGAAAAACAAACAAGAAAACATTTTCCTACAGACCCAGTTTTGTTTCATTTAACTTAAAATGTAAATGAGCAACTGAAATTGACAGTTACAAATGTAGATCCGTAGTTGAAATAGGCTGAGACAACTTTGTTGAAAAATAATTTTTTCCATCACATTAAATTGGATAAGATATTATTTTAGCATTTTGAACCAGTGTGAATCACAATAATTCCTGTAGTGCTTGAGAAAATAATGGAAGCAGTGCATTAATAAAGATAACAAATGCAACCTTAAGATGCAAAGTACACGTAAAATATTAGTAAGTACTGGATTCTCTTTTCAGGTAGAGTGCATCCTGTCTTATTTCTGATATGTACTTTTTGTAAATGGTCAGAAATGTGTAAAGCCTCTGACTCATTCTTTTTACCTTTTTTTTCACACTTAAGCAAGAAGTTAAAAACAGATAAAGGCTGACTCTGTCTTCAGTGGGAGCAAGGTAATTTAAGCATAACACAGAGGAGGAAGCAGAAATGTACTGTTATAAATTTTTTGCCTAGGAATGAAGCCAGATGTCAATCTGACAGTGCACCCTACTTTGGTTCCTGCTGCTTACTCCCTCAAAAAAGCAAAATAAATCCCATGTGGCTTGCTGATTGCTAAATTTACTTTTAACAGTCCTACAGACAATCAATGAGTAATGAGGGAGGGATGTGGATCTTTTTTTGAGTTTTGCCTTTAGTGAACTTCTGGAGATATCCTGTGAGATTGTTGGAAAAGCTAACCATGATCCATGCTCTTGAGATAGACTTAAGAGATTTCTTCACCAGAAGGGACTTTTCCTAATGGAATTTCTGCAACCTCCAAACCCCACCAGTAATTTCTCTAGATGATACACTGCTTGTGAAGAGAGAAAGTTGTTAAAGATTTATAATGCATTTCGATGGCCGTCTGTGCTCAGGTTCACCAGATTTAATTTAGCTCCTCCTAAAGATTTATCATATTGATATCATATCGATATCATATTATGTGGTGATGTAACCCCAGGGGAACATTATATTGTTTTCAGCTTGATAAGGTTGCAACTGCTCTTTGGTGCTGCCTGTTGTAGACAGCCTGCACGGATCTAGAGGACTAATGATATTCTGCCTTCTAAAAATGTTATCGCCTCAAAGGTGGATAGGAGAGTTGGAGGATATCTTGCATGTCATATTATCCATGCTAATAATGTGCACTGGAGGCTACTCTAAACACTGAATATACCTGAGATTTTTCCTCTGCAGATACTAGTTAGTCCTGAGGGCACAGTTGACTCAGGCACTTAATTTGACCTTAATGACTTTACACAATGGTATGGATAGAAGTCCAATATTGTTCTCGTCCTCTTCTTATTGACATCCTGGTGGTTGTACATTAACAAACAGTTTACTTATGGACTGTATTTCATCTTTATTTGAGCCCATGGCTTTCTGAATTAATTGGTGATATGTGAACAGATGCAGCCTAAATCTAAATTTTTGTTTCATATTCATGACTCTTATTAACATCAACGGGAGTAAAATGTGTGTTCCTATTTCCAGTGTAATAAGATCTTTGGTCTGTTATTGATGAGTAGTCTTGAAACTAGCATTTAGTTGTCTCACTAGCTACAGAGTACATAGATTTAATTTGCAAAAGACTTTCAAATTAAGCATTTCAGTGTTAGAAATCCATGTTATTTCACTTTGGATGATAGAGGGATAAAAACATGATTGGAGTTAATTATTGTAGTCTATGACAAAATGAAATTCAGTCATTAGAAGTATCACCCTGCAAGCATAATATTTACACAACTGAAAAAAACTGCATTGCAGGGCAAGCACTCTATAAAGGTATTTAGTATGTATTTTGCACAGCAGTATTGCTCTAAGGGCTTTTGGGTAACACTTTTTTTTTCCAGATACTTTTCTGTAAGATTTAGCTTACTGTGAAATTTTTGTTTAATCTTTCTTTAAATATTTTTGGTATAAGAAATGGAGAACTCCAATCTGAAGTAATTAATGTGCCAACGTAAGTGATCAAAACTTGTAAAAGACCCTTAATTTTTTCTTTCCTGAAAGAGTCTATGTTTTCTAAAAGATTCAACACATTTTGGTTCATTATTTTACTATACAGACTTCTTAGAATAACCCTTACAAGACAGGTCTGGTAAGCAGATGGCTAGGTTGCTGATTTCCCTTTTGTAGCCATTCAATTTTGAATTATTGTATTACACACATGTAGTACATTTAGTAATGTAATGTTGCCATTGCCCACTGTGTCTAGTGATAACAGTTTTGGAACACCCAGAAGAGCTTTCTTTGGTGAAACGTCATGCTCTCAATTACCAGCTTTTCTAAGTGATGGGACAAATTGTTCTTACTTTCTTTAGTTCTAGAGTGCAAAAATATCTCTCTGGTTTTGAATGCTTGTTTTCAACCCTGTAACAATTATGGACAACTGCTTTGTTACATTAGGATAACTTTCATTTCTTCATTCTAGTTCTTTATTGGATGAAATATTTCTTTCACCTTCCATTTTCTCAGCAGTTGTATAGCATAGATGCCATTTACTTTTTCTCTTTCAGTAACAGATTAATTCACTGTTGGTTTTAAAGCCCATAACTTGTGATAATGTAGTGCCCTTTACACTGAACCCTGTTCCAAATGCATGTTTTCTGCCTCTTTATTTTTCATGATCGTTGTTTATTCTTCAAAATTAGAGCTAATCTAATTTGTAACTGTCTGGTTGATTTGGTAACAAGTTTACAGTAGCCAAATTTGCATGTAAGAGGATAAAGAAATCTAAAATGTGAATTTAGGGTTTATATTTCAATCTTCAACAACAATAACAAATATGAAAGAAAAGCAGTTTTCAGGCTGCAAGGGATTCCTTTCCATTCTGTTTTACTCCAAGATTTGTGTACTCCATTTGATCTTACAGTGTGTGAAAACTGCTCTACTGCAATTATTGTATTTCTTTCCCATAAGCCAGATACCTCACCTTGAATACAAAAAATCAATATACTGTTACCACAATATACTGTCTTCAAATTGTCATGAAACAGCTTACCTGTAAACCTCAGTCATGAGCATGTTTTCTCTTCGTTTTGGTCCATTTATTGCAGACTTCACTTCTGCTAGCAGTGAATCACCTTTTTCCTTTGAACTCAATCTGTGTAAGCTTTCTTTCTGTTTAGCTCACAATCCTCAGTCAGTCTTTCTGTCTGTTTCTCTCTCGATCTTCAAGAAAGTTGTTGGGGTTTTTTGTAAGGCATCAGACACTGAAATAATCTATAGGACAGGTATCTGCAGGCCCTTCAGTCCTGTTCCTGTGTACTTCTCCTCTCATATCTCCAGTTCTTATTTAAAGCTCAGTTTCTCTTTTGTGCCTTAGAAAGCCTAGTCCATACTCTGATCACCTTTTTTTGGTAAATAAACTCCTTATCCATTTTCCTAGGAGGTCAGTCTGTCTTAATGTCAATTTATGCTTTCTACTTTCTCTTATCCTATGTTGTTTGTTTTCCTGGTAGCCTTCAACCATAGATTCTTCAAAGATTTGGGTTCGAAGAGACCTTTAAGATCATCTAGTTACAACTCCATTCTGCCATGGGTAGGGACACATCTCACGTATCCTATTCCTCTTTACTAAAGGAACTGATTAGAAGTATAGCTCTGATTAATTTCTCACAGTTTTTCTGGCTGAAGGATGCAAGAAGGTAGGTCTGAGCTGGAGACAGTTTGATCTGGCTCACCAGAACTGACTTTTAAAAACTGCTTCTCACACATATCTTTGAAGCAATGCTGCATTATAATCCCTGATTTTTTCCCTGGCATAGAACATGGTGTACACATTTCTCTGATGTTTTATACAAGGTGGGATTTACTAAGTACATACCTGTGAGCCTATTTCCATGAGAACCTCCAGGAAAATTAAGCCTAATTAGTTTTCTAAGTGGATTAGTTCAGCAATGTTGAATGCCTATATAGATTCTTCAAGTCGGAATAGAAGTGGTTGCAATGCTAGTCACTTGAATTTACTTTGGAAATAATAAAGCTAAAATTAATTAAGGCTGATTTAATTATGAATTAGTCTTTAGCATGTTGTGTAAAAACAACTATGAAAGAACACTTTTAAATAATTTGGATTAATTTTCTTCAGTGATCCCATGTTGGTAAATCTTTGTTTACAAGATTCCATCAAGAAAAGTCTCTTTATAGTTAAGTTTGTTAAATCACTCTTAGGTTTTAGCAACACTTCTTTTTCTTTTCTTTTTATTTTTTTTTGTATCATAACATAAAACTACTAGATTTTTGCGAAACACTAGCTTGGAAGAAATTGTAACTTTTTGTTATTCAAACAAATTTTTAAGCTGATGAATTTCAATAGCTCAAATAGTGGTCAATAATCAAACATAAAACATGATTTTGTTTCATCCCTGTCTTTAACTGTGTGTAGATTTTTTTTTAGTTATATTTTTCCTGGATAATTGCAGTTCCATTAAGTAAATCCTAGTTCAGCAAACATACATGTCTTTGTTAGATGCAATGGCCATTTGTGGTGTGGGCTGTTGTGACAGAAGTCAGGTTCAATGTGAACTTCTATGATTTTAAGACTGGCAAAGAATGCAGGACTGGTCTATGATAATTGGACCTATGTGTTCAATACTCCGAAGGTGTTTTGTACTGATTTATGAAATAAGCTCCCTTACCCTTTCGGTTGCAATAGTGATCTGTCAAATAGTAATATGATAAAATAAAATTTCTTACAAAAGTTAAGAGAAGCTACCTGCCTTTGGCTGTTATTTTATCAAGAGTAGAAATTTTTTATGTAGGTAGAATGCCAGAAAAAATAAAATCCATATAATTCTGAGCTTACTTTGAACAAATATGCTTAAAGATAGAAAATGCTATCTGAAGGAAAACACCAGCAAAACAAGAAAACATAAACACTTATCCAACTAATAAAAGTCAGAAGAAGATCTGGGAAACTGTGTGCTCGGACTTGTTTTACTAAGAAGGTATACGATCTAAAAACAAGTTTTGAAATGATATTGAAGTGATATTTATAGAAATTCTGAAAAATGTACGAGTTCTAGATCTCTAGATCTGTCTTCTATCCTCTCACACACAAGAGCATCAGCCCAGACTTACTGCAGTTTGTTTTAAGTTATTATAGGAGATTGGTCTCTGGTACATAACAGGGGAAAACCAGAAAACTTTGCATGTGAAATCTTCTGCCAGCATGTGTGCACCCCAGTCGTGGCTGAGTATTTACAACAGAAGACTTACTAAGAAAAATACCTCCTAATGCTTACTTTGCTGAACTGCAGAAATCATTTATAAAAAGAAGTGACTTCACAGTTCACTTATTGTATTGTTGAGGAGAACAGCGAGGGTATTTCCTACCAAGGAGTTACTAAACTGGCCTTTCCATCTCTTTCAATTTTCTCTTGACATAGAAATAAATAATGGGCCTATTTCAGTGGCCAGCAAAGAAATTCCTATATGCAATATATATGTAGTATGAAATTTAAGTGGTTTGTGATTCACCTAGATGAAAGATGCTACAGAGATGAGAAATCCTTGCCTTCATTAAGAAAAAAGACCATTGCATTGGAAACAGTATAAATCAAAAGAATAGCTCAAAAGACTGCATATTGGCATCTGATAGAAGTGCTTTGGGTTGTCCCACAGTAAATATGATGAACAGACCCACTATATTTTAGCAGCAATTTGTTCCTATGTGCTTGACTTCCACTTGGTTGTTATGTTCTCTCCAGGATGAGACATTCATCTATAAAGATGTTACCTTCTTTTTTGTTAACTTCTGCAGGTCTGAACATTTCTTTACACGTTAATCTAAATGGGAGGGAAATGCATGTGCCCATCTAGTCCATCCTCTGCCACGGAGCAGCTTTGAATTATTTTTCAGAAAATCTTCTCATTGTTTAATCCAACCTATATAACATGATCTTGGAAACCAGTGAAGGAAGCCCCTGACCTGTAAACCCTGAATATCTAGAGACTCCTCTGCAGTGCTGAGGACCACCTGGTGGTTTAAGCATACAACCAGGTTGCCTAATTTCACCTTGGTGGGAAAATGAACACAGTATCACCTCAGAACCAGAAACACTGACTGTCACATATGGCTTTAGGAAAAAGATACGGAGGTGAAGTCAAAGTTTTCAAATCCGTTTAATGCTTTTTCATCCAAAAATCATCAATTATCATTGTATCTGTTCTGACACCAAAGAAAATAATGGACTATGAAAAATTAATCTCATTCAGAGGTGAGATATCAAGTGTATGTCCTGATGTACACACTACAAAGTTCAGTAAATTGCCAAGCGTACAGCAAAGTGCAAGAGAAATTTCACGTTGACTCATGGGTTATCAAAAGAAGAAAGGGAATCTTGTCTCTAGTTAAGGAAAATATCGATTTACCGTTAAATTATTAAGATATTATCTAGTTTCAGCACAGAGGTATTTCACATAGTCAAAGGAGTGAAATGATACTTGTGTTAAACAAAAGGTCTGGATGGATCATTTCGTGACAAGGTTGGTCTGATATCAGTTTCAGAGTGAAAGACTAATTCTTCCTGGCTCTGCTGGAAGATTGCTAAGGGGAAACTGCCAAAAAACACAGTTTAATGAAAGGCAGGCACAGAAATTTCTCTGGTGTTCTCTCTGGTATTCAACAAAATATGAGAAGTTATTGTAATTCTTGAAAACAATAATTCATCGATTATCAAGGAACCAAGCCAAGGAGGCTTGCTATTTCCTGAATCTTCTGCATGTCTTTAAGAGAACTGTCTTGCCCAAAACTGTCTTTTGTCTCACAACAGGACTTGAAGCCTTCAGGGAAAGTGTGGGCATGCTGCATTCCAAATTCTGGGCATGTCTTTTGCAATTCTGTGAGTATGTGAGTATTTGCCTTATGGAAATAGGGTTATATCAGTTCCCAAATTCTGAAAGGATATATAAAAATATTTTCTATAGTCATATTTTGTTGTTTTCATGCCTGAAAGTAACTGGTTTAATTGTGACCAGAAAACTACACGCTTTCCATATAATAGATTATGTAGCCTAAATCCAGTGTTTTCCTCAACTTCTGTTTTACTTAAAGCAGCTTTGAAATATTGAATAGGTTAAAATATGTGGAACTAATATATTACACATTCACCAAAGGAGTTAAGAATTTACTTTAAACCCAGTTTTTATAAATAAGGTTTATTTATGTTTAATACTAGGCACAACCACAAACACAGCCCCTGTCATCTAGACAAAGCAAATGTCCAATACAAGTCCACTAAAGTCACAACGCAATATACTATATGAAATAATCAAGACAGAAAAACTAATCTTTGTAGGTGACCTTTCCTGTACTCAGCAAAAATTTGATCATTGTGCACAAAAGAAACTCCTATTGACCAGCTATAATAAAAACCCCAATGGATTTATTCTTATTTTTTACAATGTCCAAAGCTTGCCAAAACCCCAGTACTTTAAATAACAGGCAGTAAGGCATACTCCATGTTTAGAAGACTTACATTCCTCTTTTGTTATTGACTGGAGTTCAAGTTATTGACTTATTTGGAGGTTTTTTTTTTTAATAGTGCTTTTTAGAGGTTGCTGTTAAAAAGATTATCTGTAGCAATTGGGTGAAACTGGGGAACAAAAAGGGATAAAGAAAACAATAAAAGTAATAATAGATTTTTCAAGAAGAGGTTAAGAGTAGTGGCATTTTCTAAAGGCTAAAACCAGAGGAAATTAGAATGCAATGTTTTTCAAAATTAAAAAATGTAATTTTTTTTTACAATAGGAAAAGGAATCTGTAAAGCTCAGTTTAGAGATTAGGAGTTTAATATTATTTCAGAGGATAGATGTCTGCTGGGCAATAGGAATGCCATAGTAAATTTCTTAGATTGTAAAAGATGTACTAGTCAGCACTCACATTCACATGCAGATTATCAAAGAACCAGAATTAGGAAGCATTTCTGCTCTGTGCATGTGACTTCATATCCTTTGCTCTGAAACGTGTTGATAAGTTTCCTGCTAAACAAAAAACCTAATCAACATCTTATTTAAGACCAGGTTTAGTAGAAGGTCTCAACATACATTGGTGAATAGGTGTCTGTCTTGGAAATCACTGTCAAAATAGAGTTATTAAATTAACTAAACCACTATTTTGACCCAGCATAGCCTTATGCTTATAATCTTTTTGCTGTTACTGATATGATGATTACATTTCTACAACATGAGACTAGATTTTGCATTAGCACATCTGCTGCACGTCTAATGTTGAGAACGACAGTTCTGTCAGAACTCTACAAGCACGACAGATTTGATTCTGTTTTAAGATATCAACATTAATTGTGCTGTTAATGGTATGTGAATTTAATTTCAAGGATAATCTGTTATGTAAAAGGGAATGATTAGCTGAAGCAACAACAGTCAATAAATCCTTTAAAAAATGTTTGGTTACTCACAGAGTAGAAAAGCTTAAGTCCAGGTTGTCCTGTTATGAGAAAGATTTCACAGTTAGCACCAACAATTAAATCCGGTCTCTGAATATGGATTGTAGCTATCCTCTGTTAGTTTTACAACTTGACCATTACAAGTGAAACAGCTTTGCCTGTGTCCACTCTGAGGAGTTTTGAGGAAGGATGCAGGAAGCATCTTTTCATATCTGTGCTGTCAGTAAGCATGGTGTTTCTTCATAGGGTCTCATTACTCCACAGAGCTCCATGTCTGTCTATATGTACTAGGTGTGTTAGTCACTGACTGGAATTCATAGACGTCTTTATTTTCCTCACCCCATTCAAATCTTTCCCCTTGCTGCCCGTTGTCTTCAGAACCACCAGAGTAATACAATTTTCTTCCTCTTCCTTTCTCTGAAGGCCGTATTTGAGTCTCTGTCCCCAAAGGTAAAGAAATGGGGATACTGCCACTGACTTTTAGGAGAACTGCATTTCACTGTTGTGATCTTATTAGAGAAACGTAAATATTGTTTCACAGCATTACCCTATCAGCCATCTCCTGTGTTGGAAGTTCACTTTTATAAATCCTCCTTGTTAACATTCTCATTGAGTCTGTAGGGTTCAAAATGTAGGATAGAAAAGAAGGTCCTAAGGCTAGGCTCCGATTCTCAGAATTTGAACAGTAGGGCTTAATTGCAAAAGGTTTCTGTTACAGCACCTAATTTTTAGGCACCTTGGTATTTAACACCATGGATCCTGATATAAGCTGTCCCTAAAATTCGTGGAGGGAATGCTGTGAACTGACAATATTGTATAATATGAGTGACCTACCAAGGCTGGAAAGCAACTGCATAAAGCAGTGAATACAAAACACTGACCCCAGGTAGGGCTTAAGTACCTTACTGAAGGTTTACTCTGTGGCACCTTTGTACTGTGAAGATCCGCGGTCCTGTTTACTGTATTTATATAAGAACTTCACTGAGACTGGAACTCAGCAGAAGTATCTCAACTCCAATATTCTTTCTGGTAGAGCTCACCACTAGGCTATTATGTCACTCTTGTACATTTTTTTTTCTCTAGTCCAATAAATAGTGAGGTAGATAAGATAGAAACCTTCAGTAACAGGGACAGAGCAGCCCAACAACAGAGCAGGTACTGCTTGTGACATTTATTCAGCAGGTAGATTCAAGGCCTCTGTCCGTTCTTTGAGGAAGAATAACTGCTGACCTGCAGAGGGAGCAGAAGCCTCTCAGCAGGGACATTGCTACCCATCCCTGCTCTTCCGCTGCTTAATGCTGGTGCTGAACAAATGGGGAAACCACTGCCAGACATGCAGTGGCAGAACATATTTCTGATGATGTGTTCATATGACAGATCAGTGCTTTATAAACCAGAACAAAACCCCAAACCAGGTCCTGACAGGTAGCCCAATATAGTTCATAACTATTACACTTATACGTATGGATGGAGATGAGGAAATGGTGCTGAGAGCTGCTTGGCAGGTGGAAGCACAGATTTTGGCTCTAAAGCAGAGAGCAATAGTCCCTCTGTGGATCAAGAACTAAAATTTCATCTTTTTGTCTATGACAGCTGATGTGGTGTATGCAGAACAACCCTGAGACTCAATAAACTAACCAACTTAGTTGTACGCTTCTAAAAATTTTTTCAAATATTTTGTAGAACCCACAGAAATACCTGCTGTTACTGAATTTTTGACCAAAGTTTGTTTAAACTCTTCTATTTCCAAAATATTTTCAGCTTGCGCCTGCTAGTGTAGGACTTGATGCCTTGGAAATTTTATATGTGTTGTACTGGGAGCAGTAAACTGATTTGACTTGTGGTCTTGGGAGGTGAAAAAAAGAAAATAATTCTGACCATAAATCTGGAACAAAGACATTTTAAGAGGAAAGCCTGTCCCAGAAGATTTTTAATAGAGGCATGTAGGGGTATGATTTGAAGGGAACAGGCTGATAAAGAAACTCTATGCACTAATTCTTAGGGCCCTTGATCAGTCTTAGCTTACAAAATCCACTAAATTATGTAAATTAAGTACACACAGACTCTTCTGTTAAGTCTATATTCTTTTCTATGTTTAGTTCCTCTTGTGAAGATTAAACCCTTCATTTTGAAGAAATTATTCTGAGTCTTTTTGGGAGTTACAAATCACAAATCCTGAAGGTTTATGGACAAACTAAATTCTGCTTGGTCTTTTGATTTATTAACTTGTATAGGCAAGACTGCTATAACCTGATGGCTGAGTCCTGTGTTAGTCTCTTTTAAACCAGCTTATGCTGTGACTTTATAATTTCTAGTGGTACAAGGGAGAGGTAGTGCAGGGTTTCTTCTGATATAATAATTCCAGATTCTTCTCTCTTTGGCTCTTCTTTGAGAGAAGAATAATCATGGATATACCCATCCCCCTGCCTCCCTTTCTCCTTCAACCAGAAATGCAGCTCCCATGAAGGTTTTTTTAGAGTAGCACAAGAGATAGGACAAAGATACAGTTAAATCAATAACTAAATTCAGATTTGTTTGTTATATGTAGTTCAGATTTAAATACAGAAAATTAATTGATGGATAAATATCTTGTCTGTCATTCATTATTGATGAAATTGCCTTTGAATATACAAGTGTCCATATCTCTGTCTGTGTGTGTATAAATAGTTATAAATATACATTTACATACCAAAAAACCCATCAGGAATATAAAATTGACTAAACAGCAGTTTTTGTGGTCAGATCAAACTCCATTTTATCTTTTTGTTTTAACTTTAGCGGTAAAGGAAAACACAAAAGAAGATGGGGGAAAAAGCAATTTGATAGATGTCTGTTTGTAAGATTATAGAGATATTTTTGAAACCTGGAATATTTGCTAGTCCGAACATACTGCTTTGAACGAATAATTAAGTTCATTAAAGAAAAAAGTGAAACACAGCTTAAGGAAGAAAAAATATGGGAAGTTGTATTTTCATTCACAACAGGAATCTTTATAGACTCTGCCACGCTGCTATGCTTACCCCTACAGTTTTGTGAAATAACACTGGGTTAAAGATTA
This sequence comes from Dromococcyx pavoninus, assembly GCA_033558185.1. NCBI lineage: Eukaryota > Metazoa > Chordata > Aves > Cuculiformes > Neomorphidae > Dromococcyx > Dromococcyx pavoninus. Next base: position 2,275,532 of record JAUMJL010000192.1, on the reverse strand, counting down.
GTATTGACACATGACAAAGGAAAATAATTTATTAGTTATATTTTGATAAATCTATACAGTAAACATGTAGCATTCTATGCATAACAGTAAGAGTAGTTTCAATATTTTCATAGGAAAAATATGTCTGAAAATACACTTTAAAAAAGTTAAAATATTTCTTCTGTGTCACAATTTTTAGATGTATAAAGTACAGTATTACAAGTACAATATTACAAGCAAATATTTCTCAAAGGTGAGTTAAGGATTGTTGGTGTGTATATAGTAGTGCTGATCCGCACAGTGTCCTTGACTGAGGGAAATATTACCTATCTCTTTTTCTTTTGTCCTCATTCTCAGAGGGGCTGTCACTGTTGGTTTTATCTCCTTTGTACTTTTATCATGTACAGGCTGTTTCCCAATCATTGGATATTTGTTCTTTGATGTCTTTGTTATACCCTTATACTAGTTCTGTTCAGCTCTCAGTGTTGCACTCCTGTTGTGACTTGTACGTGACCATTTGTATTTCTGCTTAAAGCCTTGGGGACGCAACTGTCATGGTGTGCTGGCAATCTTGCAGAGCCTCTGCTGCAACTTGCTGGACAGATGGACAAGAACCAGGCGAGTACCTGAATTCAGACAGGCTGAGAAGTGGGAAGAAACTGGAAATGCATAATTAGAGGAAAAATGTGGTAATGGTGGAAGCAGTTTGAAGAAAGCTTTGGGCAAGAATCCACAAGATTTGGTCCAACTTCTAGTGTGGCGTGCCAAGGCTTAAACGGTTGTGAAGGGGAAAGGATGGTGAAAAGGCATATGCTGTGTCTTCTCATAGTCAGCTTTCCTGAAATTGCAACCAAGACCTGTGTTTTTCTCCTCATTGGTATTATGCATGTCTATATGATCTTACTTGGATTCGGTCGGTCAGGAGTTAGGTTACTAACCCTATCCCCCTCCCCTCCTAAGCCGTTCATGAGCTTATCTCCAAAGAGAAGTGCACTCTGGCAAAGAGCAATTCCCTTCCCAGCTGAAATGGGCTTCAGCCCTCTGTCCAAACTGGTGAGGATCTCCTCTGAAATGATATTCTTGGAGTAGGTTTCTTGAAAATGCATTTTGCTTTGCAGCTTCATCTTTGTCTTCAAGGGTAAGAGTGAAAAGGCTTGTCTACCTCTCAGATGAGGAGAGCACAGGCTTTATAGAGAGAGCACGCTTGAACTGGCAACAGAGAACAGAGCCTCTTTTATGAATCTGAGCTCATTTTTTTTTGTGCAAAATAAGCAGAGCAAGGTCCACATAAGGGAAAACTATCTGTGCTCTAAAGACAAATTCTACTGTTTGCACTCCCTAGAGCTTAAGATGTACAAAGCATGGGCAAGACAGCTTCTGCATGTTCCTCTGCTGCTTTTTCACACAGTGTGTAAAAGCAGAATTTGGTAGCAATGCTCAGCCATGGAACATGGTGACCGCCTCAGATGTGAGAAGAGTGTCTTGATTCACTTGTGATGTGTATCTTTCTTCATCTTGCACTCTGTTGGTGCCTTGCAGTGTCCATGCAGCTTTTGGTCTAACTGTCTTGAAATTTTATGGCATGTACTGATTTCTTACCATGTTAGGGACTTTCCTCAGCTTTCTGGCTGTTGAACAAATACCCAGCCATATATGTAATTTGCTGGTACCATTTGTCCAAAATTTAAGAATTTAACCCAATAATTAATCTTTTTAACACTGATAAGCATGTGTTATGAGCTTCTGATTGTCTGATGTTTCTGCAGATTGTGTGAAATCAGAAGCAGACTAACCCAAGATAATATTTTTTAAGATCTGGAGACAAAACTGCACACATCAATTTCAGAAGCAAGAATCTAAATAGTGTCTCTAAAGCTACTTTAATGGATATTCAATGGAAATTAAGGGATTGAAAAGGATTACAGTATGATAAAAATTGTAGTTAGGTTGTGAATATTGCTCTAATATACATATTCTGAGAAAGAAGAAAAGGAATATATGAATCAGCCATCAGATAATTGTCCTCAGAGGATACAATCAGTTTGGGGTTTGTGAGGCTTTTGCTAGGGGAAGTTTATCTCTATAAGATTCACAATATAAATTTCATACCCACGCACTCTGGAGTGTTCTCTACAACAAAAAGAAGACTCAAACTCAAAGAAGTCATTGCCATGAAATAAAGCTTCTCTATGTTACTTATATAATAGTTTTCTAAGCATAAATGCCAAGATATTTGCTTATTGCCACTCAAGAATACAATGCAATGTCAACTTTTTTCCTAAAGGAAGAAATGGCACATGTTCAATAACTGGAAGTGACTATATGTTGTAGAATTCAGAACTGATAAAAACAGGAGAATAGATCCATCTGGTTAGGAATGCAGTTGAAGTTGACACTGAAATATGTTGAAAATTAAATACAAATTGAACATGGACTGCAAAATTAGAAAGGTTTTTTTCTCCCCTTGGTTTCTTTGGTAGGCTGGCAACTGAGTATATGCAAAAATAATTTGTTTCTTTTCGGTTTCTAAAGACTTTACTTACATATCTGCAGAGGTCAGAAAACCTGTCCTTTGTGCCTGAGTAATCCTCCTACTTTAAATATTTTCCCTCTACTGCTGACTTTTCTCACCCTGACTGTCTCCAAATAAAACTAGCTTCTTTTTCAATTATTATTGATAATTTCTTTAAGAAAGAACTAACTGACATTATGTCATTAATTAAATGATAGGACATTAAAGAAATTATTTTTCCATTTTATGTAAAATACATCATTTTTATGCATGCACTCTGGCTATTAAGTAATCCATGAAATATTGAGACCTTAGATCCTATTTAATAAGATTTTTTGATGATTCTAATAACACGAGTGAGAATCTTGTTTCCCATACACACATATTCATTATATTTGTGCTCATTTTCAGACTCTTAAAATGCTGTCTTCGTTCAGTTAACTGTAAAGGAGCCAGCAGTTATTCCATGGGCATTCGCAAAACCCAGATTTTTCTAGCTAACTCTCTGATCGCACATATCCACCGATTCCAAGCATGGACCCCTTACAGGCAAGGGTAGGCATTGATTTCAATAGGAAAGATGTAAAGCTTTTGCTGTAAAGCGGTAAACCACTTGATGGTAATTACCTACCTACCACAGAGACATGTTTAGACATAGAAGCAAAAGCATTCTCTCTGACCTTCTCATCAGTTGCTCAGAAGATCTGACCCGCGGAACTTTGTCTAAGTACATATGTATTTAAGGAAAGTATTTATCTCCTTTTTAGACATGTTAAAGGTTTAAATAGCAGTGCTATGAACATGTTGTTTTATTTGAAGCACAAAGCACCAGATCACAAATCTGGTTTTAATTACCTGTAGATGTTACAGTGAATTTACTGAAGGCAGAATTGCCTGTTTTGACGCAGTAATCTGAGACTGTCTTTAACCAGTGGATTTCTAGTACTATTTCTTTTTCAGAGTTTTTTCAGTATTCTATTTTTTACCAAGGACATTTGACTGTTTTGACAGACCAAATTGTTTTCTTTTCCTGGTGCCTTTATCATGACCACAAAATGATGGGTGCAGGAAAGGCATCACTGTATTAAGTTATCTCAGATGTTACAAGAGGCAAAACCCAAACATTCATTTATTTAACTTCAAGTCGTAAAACTTTGAAAAAAAAAAGCTATATTTCTGCAAAGCAGAGTAATATAGAAAGACACATAGACAAATACAGAGATGTGTGGATGTATGTATAGTTTATCTCTCCCTTGTATCATCTTCTGGATGTTTTCCTGTTGTTTCCTTTTCTGATCACAAAGCTTGGTTCACTCAGTCTAATGCTGTCAGGCTCTAACCTTGTGGAGAGATTGGAGAGCAACCCAGGACCAGGCTCTGTCTGAGCCAAACCAGAGGTAAAGACCTAGTGAAACACTTGCCAGCTGAAACCCCATCATTGCTTGTGCCACTGTAATACATTAACTTTAAATTTGTTGTCTGATGGGGAGGTTTTTTTAAGTAAATGCTGTAGATAGGAGGTCTTCTTTGTTGTTCATATATTGCTTTTGGATATGGAGATCCAACCTCACTACAGCTGGTTTTTGTGCTTTCAGTCTCACTTTTCCTTTCTTTGCATTTTTTTTAAGTCATTGGAACTGACTGTGGGAGAACTGTTCCATTTTGTGATACTTTCTGAATTTTAAAAAATTATTTTTGTTCTATCTTAGAGTGAAATAAGAATCTCCAGGGTGTTTTGCAGAAAAAAGTTGTGCTGGAGCATCTTTTTTCTAATAAACAAATCAGGTTTCCACTCAGTCCTATATTCATAGATAAATGTAGGAAACTTCCACTAAAAACTATTCAAATCTATGTTGAAATGTATGTACCCTCTGGTGATTAAGGAACAGCGTGTTTTAATGAAAAAGATTCTGTACAAAATTTTGGTTAGCTCTAAGCTGTGTCTCATGAATAGTACCTTATAAATTGTATTGCTTCAGAAGAAAAATATTCTAATTTCTTTTTGGAAGCTACAGCTCTGCATAACTTTCTTGGATAGATTTTAAAAAGAATTAAAAAAAACCAAACCAACATTAAAATTCTTTAGGTCCAACAGTTAAATGAAAGAGAACTTCAGAAGAAAATGGTTAGACTAGAATATTTTTAGAATTTCTTCCCTAGAAAGAAGACATTCAATGCTAGAAGAATAAACTTCTGTCAAGTCCTGTAGTGAAGGAAACTTTGGATCAGAGAAAAATGTTGCAGTGGTGAAGAAGTTTTTACAAATGTCATCTGAAAGACAGAAGAATGTACTAGCTGGCCACATTGACTTCCCATTGAGTGAAGAAAGTACAGTAAAAGGAGTGCAACAGTAGCATTTTTCTAAGAAGTTAACCATAGTCCTCTTGAGGAATATGGTTATTAATCATCAACAACTCTTTGCAAGAAATTATCTTACAATAAGAGATAGATAACTTTAGTTGTACACCACACACAGTGTTCACATGTTATTTTGGAGTATACAATTTAGCAAGAGTTTATCTGTTTGACCTGAAACTTTCCAGCTAAGAGACTGTCCAAGGCAGTCTGTGAAAATGTTTGGGGTTTTTAATTATTCTGCTACTTCAGAGGAGAATAATATAGAGGAATGTCTTTCCATCCAAAAAGAAATCCCTCTGATACAGTGAGTTGGAGAAATGTTGTGAAATTTGTTAACAAAAATAGCCTTGCAAGGTGAATTCAGATGCCAAAACCTGGACTTGGAGTTGATTTATGCCTACAAAAAAATTGTTAAACCTTTGCAACTGAAATCTCCAAAGACAAGAAAAATAATGATGTATGGGATTACCCATGGTAAATAAAATACTCGTGGTGAATACTTCTGTATAAGGAGAAGGAATCGATTACTGTGTATGAAGATCAGCACGTTAAACAACCACGACTATATAAAACCTTTAATAGCTGATCACTGTGTGAGTATCATTCAAGATAAAAGAAGACTCAGAAGAAAAGTAGTATGATAATGTATATAAGGATCACAACAGTACATAAATGGAAAAGGAGCAGATCTGCACAGCACAGTTACCCTTAAAACTGACTTTTTTGAGTGTGGACTTTTTTTAGTTTTAATACTCCTGGTTCAATGTTCTGTTTCTGTGACCCTTTACTCTTGCCAGTATTGTCAGTGAGCTCAGCTTGATTAATAGTTACATAGACTGGCCTTCTCTTCAGTGGATATAAGGAGATTCTTCTCAGTAAGATAAATCCATGCTGTGTACTGTCTTTTCGCATACAGTTTTTGTCCCTTTACCCTTCCTCCTAAGGTGCAAAATCAACACTTATGCTACCTGCCAAAAGGTGAACTCACTGTGTCATTGTGTGATACAAAGGAGAGAGGATATCCAGCTGCAATCAGCATGTATTTGCAATTAGTAAAATTCTATTATAGAGGAAGTTGTCAGCCCTAATTTAATTTTAACTTCTTATATGTTTCCCCTTTAACAAATATGAATTAAAAGGAGAGCCTGGATTTGCTTGTAATAATGGGTAATTAGTTTCTTAAGTAAATGATGCAGATAGGAGGCCTTCTTTGTTATTCATTAGAGTTGAAGAGGAAGTTTTGACTTCTGTTTCTGCTTTGTGGCATGTGCAAATTCAGCAGAATCTAAACATACTCTGTGAACGGTTCAGTTTGGTAGGACAGTACAGTGGTAAGGTCAAAAAATATTCATTCAAAATGGGCTGGAAATTAAAAGTCATATTTGAAATTTGTTTACTTTCTCCTGAGCTTGTCTTAAAAAGCTATCACGGAGCCTTTCAGCTTCTTATGTCCATACGTAATTGGTTCACAAAACCACCAAATTATAAAAGAGCAGGAGTTTTATTGTGACAGTGAGTACAGCCCCATGGCTTGCTAGACTTGGGTGAAGTTCTGGGTGAGAATAAATGAAATGAACACATGGGAAGTGCTCCAGGATTTAGTTTACTTAGTTCATGTAAAAATGCATACATGTAAAACAAAGGCAGGGAAACAATACTTCGTAACACAGAAAGCCATCTTCGCAAAGATGAGCATACACAGTGATTACTCTACTAGAATTATTAACAGCTGAAAACAGGCAGCCCTTAATCCTGCATTTCTAGTTGGCTGGAGGAATTATCTGTCTTTTATAGAAGAAAAAGAAGCTATTTCTTTTCATATTTTGGCTATCATGGCTTCAGTTTGATAAAATAGACATAGCCAGTGATATTTACTTTATCAACATTTACTTTATCAACACATAGAGGCACTACAGTCCTGATTCAAGTAAAACATTGGGGTATAGGGTTAAACCCAGGTTGGTCTGAAAAATATTTCTGCAGTTATTAACTGTAAGTAGCTTGTGAAGTCCTGCTGAAGTCACTGGAATCTAAGTATGTCCTTACAGGTAAAGATATTGATATATTCATGAGGGCTTTGCTAAGGAAAGGCCTACCTTATGTGCACTACAAATATGTTTTTTTCTATTCTCCTCCTCATGTCTATCACTGTAGTGCAACACTTTTTTTTGACAATTTTTCAGGATTCATGAAAACATTTTACAAGGACAAATTTGGATAACAGCTGGAGGCAGATTGTTTTGGGAACTGAGACTCAAATTGGCTGAGGTACTAGATACAGATGGTTATAATCTATGAGGTACTAAAGCCTTGCCTTATTAAAATCCCCCACATTGGCACTGATTTCATAAACACCTTTGTTGGGATACAACACAGAGTGTATTAAAAAACTGTTAATGAAAAATGAATATTACAGTGTCTTTTTGGCAGGCTGAATCAATATGGTCTTTTTAATAATTCAGTTTATTCCTCAAAATATCATTTTCCTCCAGAACAGAAATAAGAATATCGCATAATTACCAAACCTCACTTTTTTCTTTTCCTAGCAACACAGTTCTTTTTACTACTGCTTACCATCCCTCAGTTTTTCTCAAGTTGGGTTAATCTATAATGATTCAGAAAGGCTTGGGTTTTGACACGAAGAAAAGCTTATTGGTTTCTTAGGAATGGCCAATCTGAAAGATTGATCTTCATTTTTCAGACATTGTATGTTTATTTTCTCTGTGAAATATCAGAACTGATAAACTTATGAAGCTTTTCATGTTTTCCACGTTAAGGGGAAAATGAACATCTCATTTGACTTGCAGTCCATTTCCCTCTTTAAGAGGCCAGACAAAGTGTGAACAGCATGGATAGTGTATCACCCTCTGACAGATTATCACAGTAAATAATTCTATTTCCCTGACTATTTTTTTTTCTGATTATCTTTGTTCAAGTTGCCTGTTGCAGTATGAAGTTTTCTGTATATTTGTTTATTTTGCTTTGCTAGTTGTGATCTGGATATCTTCCCAGGAGAAGACGTTCTCTGGAAACCAGAGAAAGATAAAAGAATTGTGTTGTCTGGGATATTCGATTTGTTGGTTTGATCTTATATTTCTAACTGAGCCGCTACCACATTAGATGTATATTTAGCTTGGTTTCCTAAGGAGAAGGTTTGCTGACTCTTACTCCCAAAGCTCTGGGGACTTGAGAAGAAACTGGAGATGCTGCTGACTGGGTTAATGTGCAGGAGAGATGACTGAGTTACTGTTATGTATGATGCAGACCCATGCAATATGGGGAGAAGCTACATTATTGTGGTATCAGGTATTTAGGTGATGTAAGACTAAACTTGTGCAAAACAGAGCATACCACCTGACACAAGAAGGCTCTTCTCCCCTCTTTCTGTAGCTCTGAAATAATACTGCCAATTTCAAAACATCAGGATATAGAAATGACGGTATATCAAGATGTCCCTATTATTTATTCTTAAAATATTGAAGCTGTTTTCTTAGTGAGTGTATCTATCACACTTCAAGACATCTCAGACTGTATAAGAAAATTAGAGAGCATCAGCCTGAGATTCTCTGCTTACTCACTAATTCTGAAAGTGTGTTTAGATTAGTTAGCTAATACTAGATAGCCAAAGTAGCTAAAATTCAGCTGGTCATAAGAGGTGCTGAACTCCCTTTGCATTCAATCTGAACCTCCTTCTGAAGACTGAACCACGTACTTCAGGCATTGAGTTGTAAGTGTTGAGCTCCAAAAACTGTGGCCCCGGTGTCTTAATTTTAAAAACTAAATATGATAGAAGTGTTTTTTCCAGGTGATACAAAGCACCAGGTTCCCTTAATACATATTTTGGTGCATTCAGAATAAAGCTGCTGAAGAAATAACCAGTATTTTTGGTTTTTTTGTACCAAAGAACAGAAATCAGTTTTGCAGAATTTTTCCTTTAAGGTAAGAGAACAACATTAGAAATCAGATAAATTAACAGTATGATCTTTTGACTGAAAAGAATACCTCACTGAAAATTAAAAACACTTTTATTTTAAAAATTTCTCATTAAAACAACTTATAGGATTCATAACTGTAAGATATGAAGTGACATTAAACTACAAGACTGTTGAAGTCTTGTTAGGTCCCTATTTCCTCTCCTTTTGTCTGGAGAGCTTGAATTGGAACCAGCTGAAGAGGTGCTGTGTTTTCCTTTGTCTCTCATTGTCGAGTTTAGCAAATCTCTAAATTAAAGGACATTTTCAGTAGCGTGCTACTGACAAACACCTGCTGGGTGGGACTTCCTTCAATAATTGTGAAACGTGAGTCCCTGTTGATGCACATGTTGAGAGTGGAGATTTCTCTGCCAGTGTGATAAGCTAGACTGATGAGCTTCACTGTGGTTATGATGAAGAGTCTCTCTGCAGAGCAGGTGGAGGGTTTCAAACATGCAGCTTGAGCTCAGGGTCATGACAGGGTGTTCTAGATCCAATACATCTGCTGTCCTATACATCAATCCAGGAAATATAGCTACCTTTCTTAAAGGGAGAAATATAAATTGAAATTCTAGAGAGCACCAATCACAACAGAAACAGCTGCTGCTGTAATTTTTTTTTATGGCTGTTTGTTGCAGATACTCATAATTTGCTCAGGTGACTCAACTTTCTGTTGTGCTGAAGGAGGGCAGCATGCCCTCTGAATGCCTCATTGTTAGTGTTTAAGGAGTTACACAAAAAAACCAAGTTTCTATACAATTTACTAGTTGTGTCTTCTTTGCTTTGGGGTAAATGGGAAGAAGATGCATAAGACATTATGACTATTTTGTCAGATAAACATTGTACTTTCAACAGATTGGAACAGAAGTGCTAGAGAATGCCTCCAGATATGGCTGTATACTTAAAACTACATCTGGCATAGTTATAGTCTATTGCTCCCTACCTATTCAAGATCATAATCATCATCCATTTTATTGTATGCCTCTCTATAACACAAAGACACTATTATTCTTCCAAGTGGAAGTAACATCTTGTTTATATAGTTCAGGTGTTAGAAAAGCCAGTCCACTTTTCTACAGTTTGACAGCTTAAAGAAAGAGTTGTATAAAAAAGTGTGAAGATGTAACTTGTCCCCCACAAATGTGTAAGAAATGTTGATAATCAGTGGCAATTTTTTTCTTAGCTTTGAGAAACGAAGTTTTGTAAACAATAAAGCATGCAAGAGATAAGAAAAGCAAGATTTGCCCTACCACGTAGGCAAAAAATACAGAACTTGGGTGATACTGGTTTCTCTCTGGTTATTGAGGATGACACCTGCCACAGGAACTCACAAATGCAAGAGAATTTCAAGCCTTTTTCAGCTATCAACTTGAAACTTTATGACTAATTTGCATAGAAATTATAGATTGCCAGGGATCTATAATTAACATCACATTTTTCTTTAACACAGAGGTGCCTGACAAAGGCAAATAGGGATCATTTAGTAGGCTTTTACAAGTCTCGGTGGAGAATTTCTCACCCTTATCTGTGACCTTGTTCAGGGAAGAGAGCTGTTTTTTTTCAGGACTGCCATCTTGCCTTTCCTGCAGGCCATAAATACCTTGTGTTTTCAAAAGTCTTAGGATATGTCAGTGGAAGTGTGTAGTCTCTAGCTCAAAAAAGGATGCAAACACATATATATAGGCTAAATAGCAATTCTCTTAGCAAGCACAACCTCAAGAGTTTTAAGTACCTTTTAAGTACCCTACATTTACTGTTATCTGTTTTAAGTTTGTTTATTAACAGCAATATACCATTGTATTTAAAGGAATGACATTAGTAACATCACTTTGTGATGACTGAAACTTCTTAAAGTATTAAAGTAGACAGAAATCTTTATTAACTGGTGTATGTGAATACTGTATATTATCTTCGCTTTTCTCTTTATACATATATAACTATGCATATATGACAGAAAAATCTGTATCAGGGGGGCATTTTTTAAGGATGGCTCTTAGAAGCTGTCCAGAATTTGAAATATAAGAAGTGTCTTCTAAAGCTTTGACTTCAGACACACGAGGTGAAAGTCTAAAGATACATGTAATTTAACCTTGTCTGTGAAATATATCCTCAGGGCACATTTAAAAGTTGTGAATATGTATGTAAGAAATGCATCATCTTACAGAGCACTATCTTTTTTCAAACAGTGCATAGTATGAACCTGGAATATGAGGTCATCAACATAATGCTTGTACTGGATCTGGGAAAATGGTAGACTTTTATTACCAGCAATATTATTCATAATAAAATAAGGGAAATAAAGCCTCATACTTCAGGGCATAAACTAAGACGTCACAGAAGGTCTTACTCTGGCAATCTATAATAGTGCACACAGGGTTGTTATCTTCCTCCCCAGTTTGCTGTCTCCTGGTGCAGTTGTATACACTTCACAGTAGTACTTCCGACTGTCACTTCTGGGTTCTACTTTTAAATTTTGAATTATTTAATCTTAAAACTGTACTTCATATATTGATGTTTGCTTTATGTTTTGGTTTTGTGGTGCTGTAAATTAGATTGATCTCTTACGGTTTCTGAAATCTGTAGAATGATGTTACATCAAGGATGTGTCTAATTTTTGTGCAATTTGTGTTTCTGTCATGCAGAACTGTCTGTCGGATTACTCTGTAACTGCAAGCAGAAGAAAAGAAAAAAAGCAAAAGTAAAAGGAAGAGAAATAAAAAGGTGAGAAATTCATGAAACATTAATGGGTTACTCAGAGTTCACAAAACCACTGGGACATTACAACAATATAGCTTTCTTGATGAGACTGCTCCATGTGTCTATTCCCATTTTCCTTCATTTCCGTAATGATGCAATAGCAACCAGTTCCTAAATAAGGGAAGTCAAGTTCAATCTGTGTCTGAGTAAAAGATCTATTAGGCACTGTGCATGTATTACAGTAATGGAGTAAATTTATTCCCATGAGACCTTGGGCTAATATTAATGCAATTCATATTGCTTATGTTGGATGTTTTGATTTTAGATGCATCACTGAGGACTCACCAAGGTCCACTGCATTTTTTTTGTTGTTTCTTTTTTTTCACTTAAGAACAGAGGTTAGTCCTGTTGTTCTGAAAAAAATTATGATTTGAAATTATACAGTTCTTGGCTCCATTTTTGTGGGCCGAACTGATTGACATTGACGTCCATTTTCTGTCCTGAGCATTTGTGGAATCTCTATGTATTATTTAAGTACTGCTCTGTTCCCCTGCAATTATGGATGGGCATACTGCAGAGATCAATTTGGTTCAGACACATGCGAATTTACGTTAATCAAATCTTTGCTACAAATCCTTGTAGAAGAGCACTGTGAATTTTTATGTGGCTTTTACCTCCCAATATGGCTGTATGACTTACAGCTTTCTTCATTTGCCAGCAGCTCCAGTGCAATGCAGATTCTTGAGATTAAGTATGTTTGAGAAGTGAGATATGAAAAATGAGAGGGGAAAGTTGCTTGTGGTCAAATGAAAAGCTCATCTTCCAAAAATTTCCAGGGTTATCACATCTAGCTTGTGCAAGTACCTTTGCTAATCTGAGAAATTTGCTTCTGTGTTGTAACCTGGCCTGCGGTGTGAACTTGGAAAACTTGCAAGGATTTCACTTGTGCTCACTCCAGTTAAAAGACTGGAGGAAAAGGAAAAATGGCATAATGACTTGATTTAAATATTACTTCTCTGTGCTCCACAACTGCAGATGAAAATGTATGAACGCATTAGCCTAGTGGAGGTGATAACAAGGAGTGATGCAGGGAGAATGAATGAACCATATAATAATGAGAGTTAGACTAGTTGCTTATAACTGTTTAAATTTGAGGATCTTTCTAAATGCAAAAGGGAAAACTCATATAAAACCAATTCTTTATAGCTGAAAACCATCTAAAGAAATATTTTTACTGTAACTATGAATACTGTGTTCATAATAAAATTAATTGACCTAAACCAAATGCAAATATTCAGAAAGACACCTATATCATACATCATTTCCTTTTTCTCCCCATCTATTTGCACATAGTTCTGCTGTGTTCTCCAAAACAGACATGTTCTTTACCTTTGTTATTTGGATTACACCCCACATGTTGATCGTGCTACTCAGCAGAGTGTGTGTGCTTAACAGCATTGTGAAGGCACATCTTTCAGACTTCCAGTATCTTATGAATTAGAAAACAGATTGATTATTTGTGTCATCAGTTAAAAAACCTAACAAGGGTGTATTTCCATAATACTCCGATTTGTCACCTTCTTCACGAGCTCCAGTGTGAAGGAATAAGGATCACATTAAGGTGTGTAGAGCACTTACTAGAAGCCTACTTCACACTTGATTTCAGTAGTTACTTTTTTACAGTGTAGGTAACTTTAGTAGAGTTTTGGAAGGAATTTGGCTCTGACCTGATTATGATCACAAACCAGCTTTGCCAAGTAATAGAATATGTGTGCAGAACAGAGAATGAAACATAAAGGGGGTATTTAATTTCAGGAATCACTTGAGTGAGCGCCCTATTTTAACCATAATTAAAGCTACTCAAAATTTTGCTTGTTGCAGAGAATTAGTGTATAAAATGAGACATGCTTGTGGATGTTGCAGAGGTGAATGGTAGTGTTTCCTCCTGTAGTTGTAAAATTGTTTACAACAAGTTTTGAAGTTGTTTTTAATTCCGGCTGATATTGGTGAGAAAAGATCAAATGCTTTACTCAATGAAGAGCAAAAATACCTGTTAGAGGTCTGAATATACTTCCTCTAGTTTTACGTGTTGTATGGATTTTTCCTTAAGGAATGTATTTTTATACTTTTAGATTATGTTTGCTATCTCTGTGGTTACCTATATTATGCATTTGCAAATAATGCTTTTTCAGTGTGAATCTAGAATTTTTATTGTAGGATGACTATGATGCTGCAACAAGAGCCTTATAAAGAGGAGACTGATTTCTGTGTGTTGCTGTGGAAGCACTGGAAACTTCTTTCATTTACACTTTTGGGGTTCTCAGTATAAAATGAAGCTTACATTAAATGTGTATGTCTCCTTTTTGAGTTGTAGAAATTTTAGAAAAGATAAAAATCAATGCCCTCAAATATCCATTTAGATTTTACAATCTTTAAATAAACTATATTAACAGAAGAGAACAAGTCATAACAGCTGTGATACATGTCCTTCTAGAGAAGATAAGGAGCATAATATCTTACATTTTGGAATTCTGTGATTTTATTTCTCTGAAAATATTTTTTTGTTCTTTTGGACAGATATTAATCATATTTTCTCCTAAGAGAAATTAGGAACCTGCAGAAATTTTAGGGTACCCTGGTATCATATTACTAAATTATACTCTGGACATTTCTTCTATATTATACACTGGACACTGTTCTGAACCTCAGTGAAAATGAAGAGGAAAACTCTGAGGTGATAAAAACTTACAAGGAGAAATGTAATAAAACTTACAGACAAGAAACTTCTAAACTGAAGCAGTAAGGAAAGTTCAAATGAGACGCAGAGTCCTATAGCAGTATTAAGACTGCATTCAGAAAAGGCCAATAACATTTAAATATCTTCACAAATGTGAAGGCTAAGAAACCTTCACAGGCTGAGTATTGAAGGAAGACATTCTGTAAAAACTAAAATCAAGGACCCACAGAAGATGAAAGGTTATTGTTATGCAAAAAGTGAGACAATACATTGTTATCTACAGGTTATATATAGTTCAGATAGTATTTTGTTTTCTTAATTTTTGATAAAATATAAATATAATTTCTTGAAGCTCAGGAGAGACACTTGGCTATGCTCTGGTTTTATAAAAAATCCCAAGATCAAAAAGGTTCAATAAAAATATATTTCATCCTTTATCTGAAGTGCCTTCAAGTCCTCTTACATCTTCAAAGAGAGAAATGCTCCAATCTGGTAAGGCTGGCATTGGTACACATGTTTTGGATTTTTCCATTATTGACATACACAACAGTAGTGGTACCTATTGGTGACATTGAGTCTCCTCCAGTTCTCAAAAAGGGCAAGAAGGAAGACCCAGAAAACTACAGGCTAGTCAACCTCACCTCCATCTCTGGAAAGGTGATCGAACAGCTCATCCTGGATGTCATTTCCAACCATTTACAGAAAAAGAATATTGTCAGGAGTGCTCAACATGGATTCACCAAGAGGAAATCGTGCTTGGCTAGTCTGATAGCCTTCTCTGATTGCATGACTGGCTATGTAGATGACGGAAGAGCAGTGGATGTTGTCTACCTCAACTTCTGCAAGACTGTTGACACTGTGTCCCATAACACCCTCATAGGTAAGCTTAGGAAGTGTAGGTTAGGTAAGTGGACAGTGAAGTGGATTGAGAACTGGCTGGATGACAGAGCTCAGAGTGTTGTGGTGAGTGGTCCAGAGTCTAGTTGGAGGCCTGTAGCTAGTGGTGTTCCACAGGGATCAGTATGGGGTCCAGCTTTGTTCAATGTATTCATCAATGACCTTGATGAATGGACAGAGTGTACCCTCAGCAAGTTTGCTGATGATACAGACTGGGAGGAATAGCCAATATAGCAGAAGGCTGTGCTGCCATTCAGTGAGACCTGGACAGGCTTGAGAGTGGTGGGTGGAGAGAAAGCTAATGAAGTTCAACAAAGGCAGGTGTAGGGTTCTGCATGTAGGAAGGAATAACCCCACGCACCAGTACAGGTTAGGAATTGACCTGCTGGAAAGATCTTTGCAGAGAAGGACCTGGTGGACAATAAATTAACCATGAACCAACAATGTACCCTCATGACCAAGAAGTCCTGGGGTGCATTAAGAATAGTATGGCCAGTGGGTTAAGGGAGGTTATCCTTCCTCTCTACTCTGCCCTTGTAAGGCCACATGTGAAGTACTGTGCAGTTCTGGCCTCCCCAGCTAAAGAAAAATGAGGAACTCCTGGAGACAGTCCAGTGGAAGGCTACAAAGGTGATTAGGGGACTGGAGCATCTCTCTTATGAGGAAAGACTGAGATACTTGGGTCTGTTTAATCTGGAGAAGTCTGAGAGGGGATCTTATCAATGTTTATAAATATCTAAAGGGTGAGTGTCAGAAGGATATGACCAAACTCTTTTCAGTGGTGTACAGTAATGGGACGAAGGGCAATGGGTACAACCTGGAGCACAGGAAGTTCCACCTTATCATGAGAAAAACTTCTTTAGTCTAAGGGTGTCAACACTGAAACAGGAGGCCCAGAAATGTTGTAGAGTTTCCTTCTATAGATATATTCCAAGTTCACTTGAATGTGGTTTTGCAACTAGATCTATGTGAAGATGCTTTAGCAAGAATGTCAGACTAGGTGACCCTCAGAGGTCCCTTTCAAACCCTACTGTTCTGTTATTCTGTGATTATTAACAGCCAACCACAGCCTTGATTACGGAACAAGACTGACTTGTTTAGCCTCTGTTGCTTTAGGTAAAATGTCTCAGATCACTGCTA
Source organism: Dromococcyx pavoninus (assembly GCA_033558185.1). NCBI lineage: Eukaryota > Metazoa > Chordata > Aves > Cuculiformes > Neomorphidae > Dromococcyx > Dromococcyx pavoninus. The sequence goes on along the minus strand of JAUMJL010000192.1, from coordinate 2,259,241 downwards.
CAGATATGATATGTGTTGACAAATACGGCATCTGGTCTACCTATGATACTAATGATCAAACTATGCCTGTGGCTTCCACCACAGGTGTTCCAGCTGTCTTCCCTCCTGCCTTACTATTCAAAAGCTACCACTAAGGAAAAATGTCACTTGGAGGTTGTATGATAAAATTTAAAGCATGATAAATTCAAGCCAGATCACTGAAATTATGATCTCTGCCAAATACCCTCTCCTACAACCAGTTAGAATCCTGTATTGGCTCCTATTTCTTGCCCACTCCTCCTTCATTGAACAGGCCCCTTCAAACACCTGCTGAAAGTATTTCTTTCAAAGATGAATGCAAGCACTTGGTCACAATATGGTTTTGGAATGCCTTAGATGTCTTAATACATTACCAAAATAAGGAAGAATTTGATCCTCCACTGTTCATCTTTTACCGTATCTTCTCCATCCCAGCAAGTATTTTAACTCTAGAAAACTACATCAGAAGAAATGCTGCTGTTGTTGCTTGGGTCAGTGTGTAGGAAGATGGGTTATTTTAGAGTTCAGAGAGAATACAGCTTCTACCCTGCACAACACAGCAGAAGAAAAAAAAAAAGTGTGTGTTATGCCCAGGCCCTTGAAAAGGAGACTTTCATGGTACAGTAATCTTCAAATGAGAAAATATGATTATAGAAAGCCATTTCCTTGGAACAATCATTGTTTGTATTATTGCATTGTCAGACAGTCAAGTCTCTCATAATAACATTCTCCTTCACAGCCCAGCTGCTGATTTTGCCTGCTCTTTCTGTCATAATTCTGCATTTGTGAGAGCATCTATTCCTCTAGACACAAATATGGTGTGACAAAATCCATGGTTAGAGCAGTGAGTTATTCAGTAATTTACTGATTGCATTTTAAGGAACAAAACTGGCTCCTAGACACCTTCCATCCAACTGATTGCCTAAGTAACCATGCCTCCTCACATTTGTAAGTAAATAGTATTCCCTGCAAATTTCAACTTGATCCATCTCCATATAGAGTGCTTCCTTGGTAACACAGCAGACCAGCTCTATCTGCTGAAAAAGGCGTGAAGTGACATAGTGCTATGCCTGGGTACTGCAGTAACTGCATCCATAGCTGTGTGAGGTAAAATTAAGAGGCATATTAAGTATGTAAAGGCAGCTTCATTTAACTTCACTTTCTAAAATTAATACATTTAAACCCTTTAATTCGTTGTACTAACTTACTAAATACTAAAATAAGCTAGAGTAAGCTTGAGATTTAGGATTTTTTTTTTTTTAAATGTTCAAACTTCTTAAGCCTCTTCTCTCTGTAGTACCTTTCTGGAGAAAAAGGTCTATGGCTGTGGTTAGCTCTTACATGACAAGAAGAAAGGTGGCTGTTCTTTTTGATTAGTTTTGTGAACTTCTATGAGTATGAAATACAAACTTGCCCTGAGGAAGGAAGCAATCATTGTGTTTATAGATTTCTGCTCTAAATCATCTGCTGTGGAAAATCAAACCAGTTTTCAAATAATAAATCTTTGTATAACAATAAGTCATTGTGGGCATTTTTGTAATGTGATTTATTCCTGATTTGTGAACAGAATAAATGACAAAATTTATTTCAGGCTTATAGTGGTAGAAAAGAAGAACCACACAGAAGACAGAGGGGAGGCCTTGCTGTAAAACTTGTGTAGAATTACACCCCAGAAATTAACTGAGAAACATAACAGAACATCAAGTCTGACTTGGGCTTGGTGAAAAGCAACTTTCTACTTTTATGTATAGCAGGTCTCAAGGATTCCTTTTCTGTTTACCTTCGATAACCTAAAATCACAAAGTAATTTTTTTAAACTGTAACTGCAGAAAATTTCAACAGTTGCCACTATTTCTAAAGAGAAGGAAGAACGGTGTTTCATTTGATCAGTTTTGTCAGTAGTCAGTCTGCCGAGACTATGTGAAGTAACAACTTGGTGTCTTTTTAGGATATTTTTTGGCAACAAACTATCTTATCTAGAAAAAAGCAGATAAAACCCAACAAGTCCAAGACTACATCTACTCACAAAAAATACTTAAGGATTTAAGATAATTATGACCTGGCTTCTTCACATGAGACCTTTTTGAAGATACGTTTGACTGTAAATGGTATATTAATTAATGCAACATACCCAACCAGCTTAACATTTTTCCGTAACTTCCAGGGCTTGCCCAATGCAAGTGTAACCTGTTAATGCTTGTCTGGTGAGCTCTGTTGTTTATGGCTGCCTGGGGAGGAGTTGATGTGTTTCTATTTCTGTATTCTCCACTCCTGCGGGAACATGGAAGTTACAAGTAACTGAGCCAGATCTTGTGACTGTCCGACTACTCTGGCAGGTCCCAGGGTGGGGATCAAAATGGGACTCAGCACTACGTTTCCATAGACTGGAAATGAACAGATCCAAGACACGGTACAGAGCTGCCAAGTTTATAATGGCTAGAGTTATTCCTAAGCCACTGTTCTTTGGTTGAGTGCTCCAGCTTCATCTGTAGTTCCCGCTGGAGTAAGAATTATTCTTTTGTGTGGAGAGGACAGGGTCAGTGTTTGACTATAAGCAATGAAGCATGTCTCTAGATGTGTGGAGATCAGAGGATAGGCTCTCTTCATGTATCTCCTAGTGAAGCTGCACAAAACAAAACAAAAGTCATACAAACCTTTCCCCTGGACAGGATGACAAGCTCATAAGTGCAATGCTTCTATGGCAGCTACACTTCCTGGTTAAAAACATGCTTAGAGTAGGTAAACTGGTGGCTGGAGGAAGCCAAAATAAAAATTCAGTGTGTATGCGCTGCAGTGACTCACGGTACTCTGCTTAGTGAAGGTTATGCCAACTTTAAATAAAAAGCAAAATAAATTAAACTTTTCAGCAGTGTTCTGCGGGGAACCTCCAACAATACCTGAATTACGACAGATGAATTCCTACTCCTAAGCAGTCTAAGATGGAGAAGCTGGCATCAGTAGTCACTATCTTGTTAGGCTGGGGGAAAAAGCAATATGTGCAGATGAAATTTAGCTCTTTAACCTGAGAGTGACATCAGCTGGAAGGGGGATCAATTGAGGAACGTACCCTTGAAATCAATACAACATTGAAAATAAAGTATTATTGGCAACATGGCAAAAATATCCACTACAAACAATCTATTCTTTGCAATTAATCCCAAGCTGATATGTGGGTGTTGAGGTCCAGAGTCTTTCAGTATCTGAATTAGATGACTCTGGAAGGCATGTTAGAAAATGACAGTGTAGGATTTTCCAACAGAATGAGAGGTTTGAAATGACAACTTAGCTAGCAAGTGAAGCCGGGGGATAAATTCATATAGAAAATTAAAGATTTTCCTCATTATCTTGGTTAGTGCAAAGACAAAGTCATTATTCTGCAAAATGAGAAATAGTGTATCATTCTTTTTGGCACTGGGTGAACCAGAGGTTTCATTATTTTTAATGTGACAGATTTGTCCAAATACAAGTTTACCAAAAATGTAGGGTTTAGAATGGAATTTTAAGAAATGATGTAAATTAAAGTTTACAAGAAAGTATGTTCATGAATAAGAAGAATGTGCTGTAAATACAGTTTGTCAAACTGCAGGAAAGAAAAGTCTGTTGCGTATTCCTTGTTGAACTAGGAATTGAGTAGTTTAGAGCAGGATAGCTGAACCAGAGAGAAAAAAATGTTGTCTTCAAATTGATGATAAGGTTAGTTCATTATGATTCAAATACTAGGTTTCAATGAAAAGTCCTTGTGTTTTGTTTGCAGTCTCTAATGAACACTATTGATCTGATACACCTTTCTGAAGGCGCATATACAGTATCATCTTTTAAAAGACGGAGATTTTCCCCATAATTAAGAAATAGGTCTTAAAGTCAGAACATTGTCATCTCTTCCTGCCTGTTATCTGGTCATAACCAACTCATCTAATTACTCTGTAGCTCAGCTCTCCCTTTTATAAAAGACAGCATGTTACTTCATTCTCCCTACATGCAGCATCCTTTAATTTCACTAAGTATTATTCTCAGCCCCGACATTGGTAACTACCATAATAGCTAATCTCTAGTTGAAAACTAGCAGTGAACTAAATTCATAGTCCTGTATGAATTTTATAAATTACAAGTAGAGACCATACATTCTCAAAGAAAGTATTGATATGAAACAGCAGTTTTCCATGATGTACTGAAGTAAAACTTTTTCTCTCCTCAAGAGAACAATTGAGTCAATGATTTAAGTCACGAAGAAGAAAGCAGTGTCTTCTGTGCCAGAATTAAGTATGAAGAGCTCACATCTTTCTTACTGTCTGTACGTGTGAAGAAGTATGTGACTATCTTCAGCAGTTTTAAGTGTTGAAAAGATAAAAGATAGTTCAACAAAAGCAAATGTGTCCCCATATCAAGATCCCGTTCAGTGAATAAAACACGAGACCACAGTCCTTCCCATCTTGGTAAGTATCACTACAGCATTTTAGCTACATGAAACAACATCTTGGACTAAACCAGAAGTATAGGGGACTGTAAAGAAAACCTTATTTTTTGGTAGCTGAATACTGGTCTCTTTTAAATATTTTCCAAAAGAGTTATTTCAAGGAGTTTGGTGAATGACAGTGGGAAGGGCAAGCTTAGAAACAATCCATGTAACTAATAAGTAGTCGTCTTGTACCAGATCAGAGGAGATGTTGCAAAATGCACCTCTTTAGTCTGCCAAAGCTGCTTCAGAGTTTGGATTCTGGTTATAAGAGATTCATATCCAGCAGCAAATATGACCAGAATATTGCTCTCAATAAGATAGTGGGGAAAAGGTTTGAACTGGGAGCAGCTCCTTGATATGGTAACTCACAAATATTTGATGATCCCACCTGAAAAATTCTCACCAATTGCAGTCATGGATACCGCAGAAATCATGTATAATTTGCTGTAGAATGTTACAGTTTCTGTCTTGATAAAGCCTGGTGGTACAAACTTACTAAGCAGATCTCATTGTTGTTAGTCTATCTTAATATCCATTTTGTTTTGTAAATGATTATTAGGTATTCAAATATATAAAATGTGGTTTCAGCAAGTTCTTAATATATTTCTCTATTAAACATCATATGCATTTCACAGATTAAATATTCTGCTGTCAGATTTACAATAATATCTGATTTAAAACAAATACAAAAAAAATACTTTTAAAAGAACTAAGAGACTGATGAGCCACCTTTAGTAAATAAATAGACCAGTAGGCCTAAAACAGAATCGAGAAGGATACAGATGGCTGTTGGTAATCAGAGATTTCAGAAACATCCTTAATGAATCTGATCCATTACGTGCCAACACTAAGTATTAGGGCTTTTTCCTGTCCATTATTCTTAAGCCTCATGGTTTGAAAGGCAGGATAGAGCTACATGTTGTTTCAACTTTTACAGAAAAATTTATTTCAGCCTTTCCTGCCAATTCAGGAAGGAGAGGTGTAGTTTCAAATGAAACACTGCATTTCGCTGAGGAATATTTGCTGGTGAAAGCTGATATTTGAGCAGGGGCCATACCTTCTGACACCCTTGTCTAGCTGGTACAAATCTGCACTTTAGAACTGGCTATTGTCATCCCATGTAATGATCCTTATTTTCCTAGCTCATATTCTCTTACTTGTGAATAAATCTTTTACTAAACCAAGTCTCCTTGGAGGAGACAGGTTCACAATGCAGTCTGTTAAAACATGGTTCCTCCTTCCCAGCTGCAATCAGCAGGAGCTCTTAAGGGACTGAAATCAAGAGACTACCAGCTTTGACACTACACCTCATCTTTACGAAGCTGGTGGTGTTGTAGTAGTAGAACCTCACCCAGGACAGATCAGAACACTTAATCTCTATAGCTACAAGTATCTCTCTCTCATTTTTGTTCCCTCATCAGAAAGTAAGTCATGTGAAAACTTTGATGATTTCTGATGTTTTTCTTAGGTATTTTAGATCAAGATCAAGAGTCGGTCAACCTTTCTCACAAGAGGCTATCTGGTAAAATAAGAGGTTTCCTACAGAGTCAGGATCCACATAGCATTGCAAATTATTTGACATCTGGTAGCTGTCTGGAGGGCTAGTTAATGAGGAATCAGGGTGTTTGTGACATTGTTCCTTCCCGCCACAGGATCAAGCCACGCTCTTTGAGATGCAATCCCTGATGTTTATACCAGTTCTGCTCCATTCCAAGGCACAGACAGCTTAGCCTTTGCAAAACTTGCCCTTTAGCCCTCAAACAGTAAAATTTCATTTTACCTTCACTGCTGTGAAACTTGGTAGAGCCTGTGACTAAACAATGAAAAAATAGTATAGGGTAAGTTTAGGGTAACTGCCACTGTGTTATTTCAGCACATCCAGAGCAGCATTCCAGCAACAGAAGGCGATTTTTAACTCCAAGATAGATAGAATCCCAAATGTTTTCTAACTCATGCTGTGATCAAAACATAAGTTGTCTTCCTAAACCCATAAGAAATATCAACCTTCCCTATCCTTCACTTCTTTTCACACTCCCTCTCCCCTTCCCCTCTTTAACATTTTATGACAGAATAACAACTCCATAGGGAGATAACAGGGAAGTGTGTTGAAATGCAGCTCTATCTTATTTGGTTATTTTAAGACATACTTATATACAGAGTTACAGTTTTTTTTACTTGTTGTAATAGATCTCTCATTGCATGGTAGAGGACAATAAGCAGAATCTAAAACAGCTACAGTTAGCCAGAAATAGAGCAAACCCAAATAACAGCAAATGCTTGCATTCATTTGCCTATCTAGTTTGAAGACAAGATCTGTTGAACCGTGGCTGGATTAAATTTTTTAAAAGTGTGATGTACGACAGATGTTGCCAGTCATCCTGTATTCTCTGCTTTTGTCACTATGGGATTAAGAGCTAGCTATTTGTTTTGAATTATTTACTATGTAAGAAATAAAGTCAGTTTACAGATTATTACTATGCAGATGTATACTTTGCTACACTTTGTTGCTGAATCTGACTTGTAAATAACTGGACTCTGAAATCAGATGTTTATCTGGAGATGTTAATTTTGAATTCAACCTCTGGTGCAATCAAAGGAATTTTTTCCTGGACCCTCGGTATCCTCATCAGTATGGCTTTGTTCATCAGCCAGAAATGGCAATGCCTTGACTTTTTGTTGTTCAAGTGTGACTTTGCAGGGATGACAGTTATGAAATGCGTAATTGTATTCATAATTCAGTAACTCTGATATAGAAGCTGCTTGGACCAATTATTTATGGACTTTGCAGTCCAATTATTTATGAACATTGCAGTTATAATCAAGTGTGCAAAAATGGCACTTTGAATGTGAACTCAGTTAGAGCCTGATGTAACTTGGTTTAGTTTTTGATTCAGTTTGGAAGCACATGCCAGTTTTTTGCTTTGGCTTTGCTGAAATAGCGCTACCATAGATGAAGAAAAAATTTCTTTTTTTGCTCTACTTGTGCTGAGTTAATCTGACCTATTATACCACTTCTTCGACCACAGAGAACAATAAAGAAACAATTTAAAACTTCTGTAACCACATGAATAATATCTATATAGGCAGAATTTCTAGTTTATCTGTTATGCTGTCACCTGCTCACAAGATAACATGTTTTGTAATTGAAATCCGGTCTAAGTATGAGGGTCAGGTTAAACAAATTAAGAAATTCTCTGCTCTTATGCTCTATGCGACCTTCAAAAAAGACCACACCACCTTTGCAAGGCTTCTTCTGAATGTTTCTTGCATTTCTAATTAAAGTCCTACTGAGTGCAACTAGAGTTGTTCCTTGAACTTTGAGTTTAGGGAGCCAGGATTTCAGCCTCCAGTTATTAGCAGGTAAATCCATAGTAAATAAATAAGAAACAAAGAAAGAAAACTATACTGTGTTTAAAAATTATAATACGGAGACTTAAATATATCACTGCAAAATCAGCTTATATAGGTAAGCTTGAACACAGAGGACGTAACTCTTAGTTCCCACCAATGTGAATCATCAGCAATCTCTCCACCAGTGCCACTGGTATGCATATTTGTGCTACTTTCTTATTCAAGGCAGTTTTAAACCCTGTTAAAGTAGTTACTGAAACAGGGTTAAAAGCTGTTTTGCATTGCAGAAGTAGAGCAAAACAGCTGCAAGGTGACAGTAAATCTGGCTCTGTGAGGTTACACTGACACAAAACCAGCATGAAATCAGTTCAGGTTCTACATATTTATTCCAATGTCAAGGGTAAATCAAATGACAAAATACTAAAAAAAAATAATTTAAAAAAGCTGTTTCATTACATTAGCTATTTTATGTAGAGCGAGATATTTGAGTATCCTAGAGACCTCCTAGAGATTTTATCATCACCTAATGTTTATGTCTGACCAGACTATCTTAAACCAGAAATTAGACTGTGCCAGATAATCACAAACTGCTGCAGCAGAACATAGACCTTTGTCCTGGTTAGAAAGATTAAGAAGTTCATGAAACTATAGGTTTTAGGAGTGTTTAATTCAAATAGAAAACCCTGCTAGAAAAGATAGAGAAGAAACCTGATGAAGGTATTGCAGATTTTCCAAAGCTAGGAACTGTAAAATTTTGATTTGTGAAAGACCATGAGTCAGACCTCACTGAGGCACTCCTGACTGTCTAAGCAGAAAATGGTTTAAAAGTGGCAAAGGTCAGATACTTGGGAAAGCACATGAAATTTTGAAAGGTTACATATGTTTTAATATTTTATGTTTTGCAACATTTTTCCTTGCTAGTGTTTCATTTAATCTGTAAATTTATTTCACTGTGTACAAGAATTTAGTAGTTAAGTAATAATAGAGTTGTTGTTCCCAATTAGCTCATCTTCATTTGTTACTACCTTTTGTTAATGTTTCTTAGAAAAGACTTTACGCGCTCCACAAATCAGGTCATTTAATATTTCACCTTTATTTTTTTTCTTCTTTTCTTGATTTTTCAATTAATTTCATTTCCTGCAGCAAAATGTTTTCTTTGAACTGGATGTATCAACTTGCGAACTCAATGCCATAGAAACATTTACAATGAAACTGCTTTTAAACTGAAGATATTTTTCTGTGGACAGAGGCACAGAGATGCTGCAGAAAGCAGGACTGGAGCAAATACCAATTCTTCTACTAAGGAAAATAGTGAACACTCAGTACAGCACAGTCCTGGTCCTCGACAAGTTTAGCGAACCTTTTAAGAGCAGGGAACATTTTTAGGCTCCTTGTTTATAAATCGAGGAGTTGTCTTTTGAAAATAAGTCAATTTCTTTGAAGTATTTTATTTCTAAAAGCTCGGGGTTTAGGCCAAAGGTAAGTTACAAGTGCTGTGTTCAGCACTCTATTCAGGACAACCACACGGAGCAATATATGAATGAATGAGACCTTCTGTTGGGAACGGATGCCCTGTCAGGTTGTCTTGTTCAAAAAAAGGGTAGTAACTGTGATATTTGTTGTTATTGAAACATGTATTTATTTGGATCACACTCAGCTTGGTATGTTTTACTTGTGTGGAAGCTTGTGAATGGGATCATACGCAAACTATAAGTTCTCATAGTGCTTTTTTTTTCTTTTGGCTAACACACATAGTCAGTGGCTGAAACAGAGACACTACTGGCAGGAAACCCCAAGTGCAAGCTCCTGCTGAGAAAGCAGTCATCAGCCAGGCAGGAAGGTGTCAGCCTTGACTGGTCCTTGGCACAATTTGGTGATTGAAGTTGATGATGTGCTGTCTTCTGATTTCCCTCTTTGTTTCAAAGGGCTTTTTACCGTGACATTTTGGTATATTGCTTTTAATTTCTACTATTCAGAAAAATTGTTATTGAGGAATTAAGAAAAGATTTAATTCTCTGAAGATCTTAATTGCCACTCTTTCAAGATCCTAAATACCTCTTAGAAATTCCATAAGCATACAGCAGGGTTTCACATTTTTCATTATTTGTTTGCGTTCTTCGCTGAATATGAGAAGAGCCATTTTAAAGCTGACTGGAAGGACAAGTTAACTTCACAGGTTTGAAACAAGTTTTAGAGACTTTTATCACTTGAATGCTTATTTAGATTCATTCTGCCCGAGTAGTTAAGAAAATTCCCTGGGAGATTATTATCATTTAGCAGTTTCTATGAAAGGAGTCTTTTTTTTGTGGCTAGTCCCTTGGGTAATTATTCCTGACAAATCCCCTGCTGTGGCTGACACAACCCAGAACTGTTGTCATACATGGTTGTGACAAACCGCTTTCTTAATGGTGCATATCGGGTCTTTCCATTACAGAATGCAGATCATTGATGAATCATTGGGTGTAATGATGAAGCATATTGGGTATAATCTCGGCTCCTTTCTCTTGCACTTCTTAAAACAGTCTAAAAGTCACAGATAAGTATCTTAAAACCACATCTCTGTAAAATAGAAGACCTGTAGATGAAGCTTATTGCTGTTAAACCTGTAAGGGCCAGAGCACAGACAGACAGATATGTATCTAAATAACAGCAAAAAGAAAAACACTAGTGATGTATATTCTGTGAATAAGATATGATGGTTTTCCAATGTATATTATCCTGTGGGCTGAATAACACTTTACCCTTTTCAGTCCTTTTGGAAATATTTTGATGTATGCATTTTGACATACTAGACTGCAGTCTCAAGAGAAGAGGTGTTAAGGTCATATTTGACACTTCACTGTGTATGTTCAAGGACTCCATTTATGATACTGGTTGACCATTTCAAACTGTGTTTCTGACACTTTGGCGCTAATGCAGGCTATGTGTCATGAACAGCTGAGGCAGCTCCGTGAAGTGACAACCATCTGGAGCTTTCTGGTTTTTTTCCAAGTGGCAGCCTTGTTGTCCTCGTTTGAGTATTTCATTCAGTATTCCTTCCCTGTTGTCAATTAAGATGAGTAACAGTAGTAGCATTTTGTTTTCGACACTCCTTGCCATGATTTCTCTGGATAATCATCAAACATTTTGTGTTCCTGTGAGCCTTTGATGCCAACTGGGCAGAAAGTGCTCAAGAACAGAAACAGAACAAACTATTAGCTTGGCACAGTCATGCCAGAAGTGAAGTGGTAGCAGGCTTCTTGGGTCATATTTTTCATCATCTTTATTACTGAAAAATGTCATCATGTCACAATAGCTTTGTGTCATGCTTGCCTTGTGCTGGAGATAGCAGCACCATGAACCATAATGCAGTTGAGAAACCCTTAAATCTCATTGCTGAAGCAACTCCATTTGTACCCCATAAATGGTTTAAGCACCAACCATCTGAAACAATTTAGTGGGACTTGATTTTCTTGATGTTGCTTGTTATTTTTATTGTCATTCATTCATACTGTTGGCTTTACTTTCTTGTCATTCCATTCCATGTTCATGCACACTTCTGTTATCTGGAACTGGTCTGATTGCCATTATTCTACTTGGCCATATTTTGGTAGTTGTAACAACCATTTACTACTCAGGCAAATACCTAGGCATACTTTTTCTGTTTTATCAAAGCCAGGGTTCAAAATAGCACCACAAAATCTTCTGGGTTTTTTGTTGTTTTTTTGCTTTGTTTTGTTTTGTTTTCTTTGTTTGTTTGGTTGTTTTTTTTAGAAAGAGGAATGAAAATAATTAACTCTTTCACAGGGATTTAATAATTTTTCTGTTGCTCCATTTTGTCTTAGAACCAGATGGATAGAGACATTACTTGGCAAGGTTCATCTTCGATTAATGTACATGCTGTAGCACTGACCACAGAGCAGCACAAGAGGATTATGCTGTAACCCTCCATGTAATGTCCTGAATTTCAGGAGCAGAGGGATTTCTGGTATGACTGGGAAAACGAAATGTCTCCAGACAGTACACAAGCCCAGACATGGCAAAGGCATTTCCTACAACCACAGCTCTGCATCTAGCCCTTGCTTAGTGGTTGATGAGCTTCAAGCCATTTGCATAGGACTTTTGTGGGAGTGCTGAAGGTTAACTTATGCCCCTTTTATTTATCCGAACCATTTTTATCTATTTATCTTAAATAAACTTATGGAGGTTTGCAGGTATCAATGTCTAGTCATCAAAATTTACCCTTGAAGAAATTTTGATGATTTTAAATGTCACTTTTTTAACAGGTGATGGGTAACTTGCTCCTAGTCATGCAACTTGGTAGCCAGGAAGTAGAAAATTATTCAGGTCATCTGCTTTTTATTCCATCAATTCCTTTGTCTCTCCATCGCTTTTACTCCAGTCCCACCCATCTGTTTTCCCTTCTTTTATCCTTACTTCTCAGTTTTTAATGTGGAGAGGGGAGAACAAGCCTGTTTAGAAATCAGTCTTTTGGGTGTTGGAATTTTTATTAGGAAAAGGTAGGTAGTAGTCAGTTCTCAAGGTGAGCATCTCTTTCTTTTTCTCTTCTATCTTTGCCCCCCAGCTCCCCTTCTGGAAATAATAAAGAAACTGTTGGTGTCATCAAGGATGGACCTTATGAAGAACACAAAATCTGAAAGTTATTCAGTTTTCAGTGCATGGGAAAGCATCTCTTTTATCTTTGGCTCTGCTTCTCCTATTTCTGTTATTCAGGCAGCCGATGCTAACACAGTTGTAGGGGACTATTGGAAAGCTTTAGAGACTTCAAAGCAATGACAGCTCTGTGAGTTTGCTGCGCATCAACCTCAAGCACATGTGAGGCTGGCTTCCCTAGCAGGACCTGAACAGAGACCTCAAGTTCAAAAGAAGTAACTCTTGCTCATAGCATGAAAGAAATGACAGTTATACACACACTTTTGTGTCTCTAGCTAGTACAGATTCTGACTCTGTTAATGTCTGACAGGTTTTTGTGTGGTGATAGATCTGAAGTGTTAGTTTAAAGACATTTTGGAGAAAATAAAAGTTAAGAAATGCTTCTGAAGGAGAGTCAGTAGTTATGTTTGAGCAGATAACCTTCTGGCTTCTGACATCCTAGATGTCATCCCCTGGATGTGTGATAGCTAGGTACACAGTTAAGGTGGGGAAAGCATGCTGAGAACTTTTCTTTTTCTTTTCTCCTCTGCTGTCAAGTCTTTGCAGTCTTTGGAGGCAAGCACAGTCTGAGAGAAGGCTGCTATAGTGGGATTCTTTATATCACAATATAAAGCTGCTTCATTTGGTTGTGAATTCTTTTTAAGTCCCAACTCCCCAGTCAGTTGAGGTGTCTCTCAACTGTTAAAGAGTGTGTATGAGTTATCAAGTATCCTTCAGACATATGTGTTAATTTTTCCTGCAAAAAAAATATATAAAAGTTCTCTCCGGATGTTTTCATGACATCAGCTATAGACACTTTTATGTGAAAGACAGTTTGAAAGCATATTATTTTTTGATGTAAACCTGAATCATGGATGAAAAGCCATGCAAGATGGCTGCAGAATAAAACTGTAGTCAAAACAATACTATAGCCATGTCTGCACAATGTCAAGTAACTGGGACAGGGTTCAGCAGCTTTAAGACCTCATCTAATGTATCTACATGTCACTGTATGCTCACAAGTTTTTGCTCAGTTCAAGCCTGGGAAATCTTCACAGAATCTTGCATAGGCATTAATTTGTCTGTAATTACTTTCAGGTGTTTTGCAATACCTTTACATTTTTTGGACAAAGGGACAGTTTTCAGGGATTTTCAGAAAAGGTGACAGTACAACTTCACTCAGATGAAGAAAGGTGCTCTAGCTGGGAAATAGAGGGTGTGATCAGAGGCCGGGCCAGGTAGGGCAGAAGGAAGCTTGGCCAAGCTGATATTTCTGCATTGGCTACCACTAATTTAGAAAGATGTATCTTGAGTTTGACCACAAATCATTATGCCCAAGATGCCTAACTGTCTTTTAAATATGTGTCTCAGACTTCTACATGCACTTTTGAAAATGTTTAGCATTTACAAATCAATTAGAGTCTATGGCTATCGTTGTTGCTTAGGATAATTTGTCTGTTGAATCTTTATATTTGCTTCTTGAAACTTATTTTTCCTTGAACAGATTTGGGAAAAAGAATTGTCATTTCAAATCACCCAGCAAGCAACTAGTTCTGCTCACTTCAAACTGAACCTCAATGCTCAAAGATTTCTTTTCCCATGAAGTGATATAAGCTACTGTAATGCCAAAAAAACCCAAAACATAAACCAAACAAGCCACATCTCAGTTTGACTCCCTCAGCTGTGACATGCTTTACAGATATTGCTCGATTAAAAGGCTTAAGGAAATTCACTGGTGGATGAGACTGGTTAAACCAGATACAAAATAAATACCACTGTGCTACGGCAATCAGAGGCATTTCTAGTACTTCTTGGCTGTGTAGTCCCACAACATGAAGTCTGTGCAAGTAACTTTGAGTGTAGAGAACAGTCACAATTTTCCTTTCCTTCTTAACTATTTAATTTGAAAAAGAGAACAATACTAACCCTGAATGAAAAAAAAAACTACCATATTTATTGGGGAAGTCATGGAACAGTGAATGGAAAAATGAATGCAGTATACTGATCCCTCAAGATGAGCTTGCAGACAGTTTTTACTGGGCAGGATAAAACAGTAAGATAAGGTCCAAAGATCTCTGTACAAGGTCAGGAGCAGATAAATGTGGGCTTTGCTGTTTACAAGATTGCCATTTCTTGTTTTATCAGGAGTCTCAAGACATTTTGGGTTGAAGCTTAGAAACATGCAATTTTTTTGAAATCTGATTTTTGTTTTCAAGATATATTTCTAATTGCAGAAAGTAATTGGAAACTTGACTTGTAAAATCTCAGATGAAAAACGAAAAACACCCCCCACACGCTTTGCTGGTTTTAAGAATGATGAGATTTCGACATATATGGCTTGATATATTTAGAAAAAAGACCTGACTCAGATTTTTGTATTCAGTAGGTCCACCTTCCTCTGTATCACAGAACATCATGCCTGTTGGAATGGCAGCTCTCTAGATCTCATGAAGAAATATTTTGCTGACAAAGCTGGGTAGAAAGGGACATCACCTCCAGCTTAGATGACTGCAGTAATTGGAAACTGCCATCCTGTAGCTTCACTTTCACTTCCCCTCTAGAAGCTTTGGCTGCTGTAATAATATAAGTGACATGGTAATCAACATTTCTTTTATTGTGTTTCAACTATTTTTTTCTCGAGATACTGGATTTTGTTTACTTGATTAATATCAGTTACTGTCAGCAAGAACACTTTTTACTTAGGATTAATTCAGTTTGTGGTAGATGGGTTTGCTCATGTGGCTGTACTGGCAGACCTTAACTGGAGTACGCCGAAACCATGGTTCTAGACAATGGGCAAAGCTAATGCTGAAGCAGTTAGCTTATGAGCAAAGAAAGGTCTAGAAATATGCTTTTGACTCTGCAGACTGGCTTCAAGTTGATTTTTTAAATGAATTCACCTGCTGTTGCCAGAGAAGGGCATCACAATTCTATGATTTCTACAGTGCCAGTAGTAGTGAGATTACTTGAGTAGACTGAGATCAGTTACATTGGTACTCTTTTCGGTATGCATTGTAACTCCTGTGTTTCATCTAAGTCAAGTACTTTTGGGGAAAAGCACCGTTTCTTTCTCTTCATTCTCTTTTCTTTTCAAACTGCTCTCTGAAGAGTCTGAACGTTTTTCAGATGAATCATTTAATTCCAGCAATATGAGGTCATACAGCTTCTTTTGGCAGTACTAAGAGGCCATATATACATATATGTAGTCACAGGAACAGCGTAATTTTCACTGTAGTGCAGAGATAGCCAAATTATTAACAATGAAGAGTGGAAGGATTCAAATTTATTTCCGGGTGTTTTGTATTTGTCTTATCTCCACATCCCCCCAAAAATAGAATCTCCTTTCTGAAGCAAACATGAGACATATTTGGAAGAAATTATTGCGAGTTAAACAGCTTCCGAGTGAAAGTGAATGTGCTTTGAATGCAAATGAATATGTATTGGGGGAAATTATGCAGCATGATCTCTTTCACCATTTGACATTCCACAAAATTACAACAGAAGGATGGAGCTATGTTAATGAGGATTTTTTCCTTTTTGGGGGGCTTTCTGTCAAGTTCTTCATCATTCTGAGATGTTTGCCACATTTTTCCTGCATGTTTACTCTGTAATTTTAAAGTATGATATAACCAGTTATTTAATTTAGTCTATACTAGAGAAGTTTCTACCCATTTAAGTCTTTGAAAGGCACTGGTAAGAATTACTGTGCTGCTGTTGCCAGTTTGAATCTGCTTCCTGCTGGAAGTGTATTAGTTTATCCCATTACCCATGGATGAGTGATATTATGGGCAGTACCTGTTTTATTATTTCACATTGGAGCCTACGAAACAAGTGTTTAATCTACAGATTTTGGCTACAGGATGCTGTAACAGCTCCAGTGAGGCCCTTTGGGTGTATCCTGACAATCTCTGCTTGGGAACTATTAGACTGTTGAGTATTAATGTGATACACTGTAATGGTTCCTCAGGTGCTGTTAGTGCATGTTATATTAATGTGAAATTAGGGATTCTTTAAATGACTGATGTAGGAGAAGTATTACGTACCATGCTAAATATCTGGATATAGTAGTTGATTATGCAGCCAGTCTATGCACAGCATCATCATATATAGAGGGTTAAATAATTCATTTTTTTTCCCAGTGTTCTGAAAGCAATTTTGTTGAGTATAGGTTATATACATACATATTTCAAGCTGAAAGATGGGTCAGTGACTACCTTTATTACTTGAAGACTTGTGACTGTTTACATCCTCTGTGGTCTATAGCTCAGCTGTTCCTCTAGGTATATTTCCACAGTACAGTAGAAACAATGCATGAGCTTTTTGCTTGCTAAACAGGGCTACACTTCATTCCATTTATACCCTCAGCAACGGGCTCCTGCCACCTCTCACTGTGCTGACTCTGGCTGTTGTCTGATTCCTCACTGACAACTACATCCATTTTTGCCTGATTACATTGAGGTAACATGCTAATTTGCACTGCTCATAGAACACCTTGGGTGTATCACTTCTTCTGTTCCATGGCTGAACTTTTTTTCCTGCTAGAAACAACACTAAATAAATTGGGGATTTCCTTGATGGTCTTCTTTCCCTGACTAGCAAGTATCTCACATTCCTGATCCATCTGCTCCTTTTCCCAATTCAGTCTAATTTCTTTCTGCCCCTCTCTGACTTTGGTTTCCTTCAATTCCTGCCTATTATCCTTCTAGCTGCTTTTCTGAGACCGAGGGATGACATCGTCTCCTCTCCCATGTCAGTGTATTGCCTGCTGTCCTTCCCCTGATGATCTAGATCCCTGAAGCATCTGATTATGATTATGCATTTGTCCTGACCTACCCTCCATTTCCTTCATTTCCCACACTGATTACTCTTCTCCCAGGACTTGACGAAACGCATTGCACAGCTGTATGAAGGTGGAAAAGGATTTTGCCTTTTCACACTTTTAGTAATAGAAATAAAAGAACAGTATGCTGTGTCTTTGCAACAAAACATGAAAATGAAATACAGTTCATCTCAATTTTCATTTTTTCCTCTCCCATTCTGTTTTAAGTCATTAAAAATACGGAAACGCAAAGGAAAAGTCAAAAGGATTTCACAAGACTTTTAAACCTTACCCTTTGTGAAAGATTTGCAATGAAAATATTTTAAAACATGGTTTGTTATTGTTTTTAATAACTGAGCTGATTTCCTCCTGTCTTCCTTATTTCTTCATAGATACATCTCATCCTCTTCCTCTCAGGTCTGGCTACACTGCCTAATCCTCAGCCCCTGTCGCATTAGGTGGTGACTGCTGGAGGTTCAAGGGACTTAGATCTAGCTCTTAGAGCCCTGTCTACAGAGAGGAAAGAATCTCTCACTTTTATTCTTCAAAAGCTGGACTTTTAGTGTCTTCCCTGGCTTAGTATTTTCTGTTTAGTATCTTTCTTGTCTTGCTTAGTCGCAGTACGTTTAGGGAAATTTCTGCAGCTTTCTTCAAGTTTTTTGCTACTGTTGCCAGGACATTTTATCTAAACCCCAGTGGTGTCTCTTCCCAATATGTTCTTGATTATCCTGGTGGCATTTCCTCACCCCATCCTCAAATATTCATGGTTTAAACTTCTCCTCTCTTTTAGCCTTTGGCTTCCTTACTGACATAATAGGTGTACGACAAACCTGAGTCTGTTTTGGGTCTAAATATTCTTTTACTTTCTTCAGTTACAGTTGTATTATATTTTCACTGCCTTTATTATTTAAAGATATAGAAATATTGAATTTACCCATTTTTCTGTTTCTGCAAGTTGTTATAATTTAAAATTATTCACACTACTTCAGGAAAGCAAGCGTTACTGTCAGAATTGCTGTTCTAGAAACACAATTGTTATTACTGAGAAAGAGTAAATTCTTATTATGCATTAGTGAAAGAACAGCTTGTAGTGTTTTGCATGACTAAAACAAGCAATTTAGCTGATATTAGATAACATTTTGGTCTAACAAGAACTGGCTGTTAATCTGCCACCAAATACTTTTCCATTGAAAAATTTTCCTTTCTGTGCAGGACAGAAGCAAAAGTTGAAATACCAGTGTTTCTGCCAGGACTCAAATTTCAGGTTTATCTTTGCTATAGTTCGAGTCTTTTAGCATCTGGTCTAGTGATCTGTCTGTAAGTATATTTCATAAAATACCCGGTCAGCTTCAAGATAAGCCTGTCATGGATGTTTTTACTTGAATTAATCCCCTGGATAACAAGAGTCAAGATACCTTCACTTCACTTTTACTTATGACCAAATGTCTTCTCCCCTCTGCTCCTCCGCCTTTTTAGGTTTTTACCTTAACTTACTATTTTACTATGATATTCAGGCAGAACTCCTAATCAAATTAGGGCAGAGGTCGTAGGTAAGTGAAACCACTTAGAATTATCAGAGAATACACTATTGATAAATCCAGCACATGTTTTAAAATAACAATTAGTTTTCAATATTCAGGCAGCTCGCTGCTTCTTCAACTTTTGCTTTATGCATTAAAAAATAATCTTGATATATTAATCTGTGTGCAAGGTTTCAGAGGCACATAAACCTCAGCTGGTGGTAAGGAGGAAAGAGTGTATAAGTTTCAGATCAGATAAATAGATTTAATTTCTGATCTTAGTTTGAGTATCAATTGTTTGTGAAAATTAGTAGCTGAAAATCTACTAGAAAGCAGAGGATTTTTTTAAAAAAAATCATCCTGGTCCCTTTCACAAGCAAAAGCAATAAATAACCAGCAGCCCTACTGATAAGTGATTAGCTACATTTCTGGGGGGAAAAAAGTGAAACTCAGGCCTTGGGGCTAGAAAGTGAGAATTAGTTCATGCATCAGGAAGAGCATGAGGGTAGGAAACAGGTTATGAAGGAATCATGCTGCTTTTCCTCTTGTCTCTAGTGTGTATGTCCTAGCGTTATGGTCACTTGGGGGATGTTTATTGTGAGTATTAAACAGTCCAGACTCTTCCAAAACAGTGGACAGTCAAAAAGACTGTAAATATTTTTCCAAACTTCCTAAATTTTTTATGATAACTCTTTTCCT
Organism: Dromococcyx pavoninus; assembly: GCA_033558185.1. Lineage (NCBI taxonomy): Eukaryota > Metazoa > Chordata > Aves > Cuculiformes > Neomorphidae > Dromococcyx > Dromococcyx pavoninus. Next base: position 2,239,746 of record JAUMJL010000192.1, on the reverse strand, counting down.
GTGACACTTCAGCTTTACTTTTATAATATGTCCTCTCTCTTCCCTCACACACACAGAGGACATAGCATGTGGAAGAAGTGATTGAAGGTCAACAAGTGATAATAAAAAATGAATTCAGAGGGAAACAGAGGAAAGGACTGGAGAATTATTGAAGGTAAAGTCTTGAAAGATGCTTTTAATCACTTTCCTCCAAAATGGGTAAGTGATCCCAGTTGAAACTTTTCATAAATTTTTAATCTCAAAGAAGATATTCAGCTTGAACACTAAACTGTGGCAAAGATAAATGCCTGAAAGAGAAGTTCTACAATGGGAACAGTTAGGCAAACTAATTGTAAGTATTGTGAATGACAAAGACTAGAGTAATTAAACTGTGAATCCATAATTTCGCTAAGAGTAAGCCACCTGGCAAAATTATTCAGTGTAAAACTCTTAATCTCAAATTTCTTTCATAAAGAAACAACTGAGGTATTACTAAGCTTATTGTCCTTATAGCACCAGGAATATTTTGTATGCTGACATCTGCATAGTGTTGGACACATTTTTAATTTCAGTCATAGAGAGATTAATGTCCTAGAGATAGGACTATTTTTGATGAGCTGAAAAGAAAACCTGTATATGCCTGCAAAACTGGTTCTTGCTAGTGGTGATAGCTAGGAAAGAAAAAATCAATTTTACAGTAATATTTTCTCATAATGGATGAAAATATAAAGTAAAAGCAAAGTGGTAACGTATTGACTCACATTAAAAAATAACAAGCCCTTGTGGTCTTACTGTTCAAATATGTTGCCCATGATGCATGAAGGTATATCGTGTCTGCTTTATTCTGTGGGAGTGACAGTTTTCAAGCTATCTTAATTCTACAGTGAAGGTTGCTCCCAAAAGAGCAAAAAATATTAGATTTCTATTGGAATGGTATAGGTCTTCCAGCGTGCATCTACACTGGCAGTGTGAGGAGGGAGTCTACAGTGAAAAGTATTTTCTGCTTTGGTCTACCAGGATCTGAAAGGATCTGAGATATGCTGAGATTTTATTGATTATGTTGGGATGCAAACACACTGATCTACTGCAGTCTACAAAATATATTATACCTAGAATATATGCTGGCATCTTCTTTCTGTATTTAGGCACCTAGTCCAGTTATAACTGCTAAATCCCTTTTCAGAGCACTGTTAATCTTAGCAGCAAAAACAACAGGGTGTACAGGGACTGAAAAGATTGAAGGGTACCAAATCCACAGAACTAGAAGATGGCTGGAAACATAGGTTGCATTTCTTCCAGCAAAGATGAGACAACTGAGTATTTTTTGCATCAGCCAGTTACATAGCAGCCTGGAGGAACTCTTCAAGGCAAAAGACCAAAGGCTTACAGAGCCTGTCAAGAAATTAAATGCTGCTACAGGAAAAAATACTTCTTTAAAAATTGAAATTCAAGTCCTCTGAAAGCAAGTCCTTTGCTTTGGCTCAGGGATTTGACCCAGATACATAAACATCATTGAAAACAAAGAAAGAACATTGACTATTTTTCTATCAATTGTTACCTGACTTTTTGAAAACAAGAGACTGATTTTTAAAATACTACGAGGATTACTGCGGAAATGAAACAAAAGAAAAATTATGAGGCATAGTGGTATCTTGGGGCTGCTCTGAGTTCTGTAATGTGAGAAAGGAGAATGAACAAATGGTATACTGAACAACTTTTCCACATTGTTTCTCCAAGGTTTAGAGACAAGGGACCTCCTTTCACTCTGTCTTCAGAATTGCATGGAGACTACGTTGTTGCTGCATTTTCAGCTGCTCAGTTCTCCCTCCTTGGGTTGCAAGTGTGGTGCTGCCTGTGAGCTGTAGAAAAAAGAGACCAGGAGTTCTCAGGATTTTTGAGGGAGTTATCTTCTTTCAGAATTTCTGCTTTTCTGCAATCCTGAATTGGAAAAAAATCATTTTGTTATTAGGAAAGGAATGAGAACACACTATAATTTTCAGTTGAAGTATAAATATTTACCCTTCCAGCTCTGATCCAGTTACAGTGTTTTGACTTTTTTTCATTAGAAATTGCATCTTTCATGTAAAATTTAATTGAAGTCAAGTCCTTAAAAGATGAAGGTGGTGAAATAAGTTACATAACAGAGAAATGAAAACAATCTTTTTCTTTCATGTCTAAATGAAATATTTTGAGTTGACCTAAAATATAATTTTTTTTGCTTTCCCCCCTATATTACTTCTTCCCTATATAGATCTGGTTTTATTTGAATCATTCCCCTCTCACCAACCATTTAAAATTCTGATTTAACATCAAAACTGAAACACATTACATCATAACATCCTAAAATAAAAGTTTGGTTTATATTTCTTAGTCTACTGCCCATGTTCATCAGTTCTCCCATTGTGATACACTGCAAATACTGCAGTGCAGAACAATGAAGAATCCAACTACATAGAAAGACAGTTTAATGTATAGATCCAAATGAAGATAAACTCTATTTCAAACAGCATACAAAATATTATTTACATTGTAGTGAAAGAGAGTTGAGTTAAAGGAGAGTAGTGAAAGAGAGTTGAGTTAAAGGAGAGCAGTTGTTGGTTAGCCTGAAAGGTTTATTTTACCCAGAACTGCATTTTCAATAAGATTTTTTTGTTAGATAGCTATGCCTGTGCTATAGTAGAAAATATAAATAACCAAATATGCAAGATTATGTCAGATTTTATCAGATTTTTCTCTCTCTCCTTAACTGTCATGCTATCTCTCTCCTGAAATGGCAGCAATCAGAGGAGTACAGCTATATTCATACATTCCTCTGCTCTTGGTGAATCATGAATCTTCTAAGTTTGTGAAAAAACTTAAACTTCATTATATGTTTTTAAAATTATTTCTACAAAAAAAAGTTTTTCTTTTAAAATAATTCATGTTTATGAAAGACTTGCTTGCTCAGTCTTTCTGAGTTGCATTCCTACATGCACATGGGATGAAACAGGGACAAAAATTCGTAGCCGTGCTATTGAGAGGGAGCAGGTTCTTTTCCAGTTTTCTTCTATTTTGAAAGCCAGATTGGTGAGGGTCTTGTGGACTGTAAGGAGAGTTTGAGACAGCCGTACAAGCATTTTTGTTTTTCCAGCTTCTGACGGACAACCAAATGGCAGAAATTTTCTATTTGGCTGCTAGACTTCACCACAAGGTCAGTTCCCCAGTGCATTTCTAATGGCAGTTAGTGGCCCATAGCCAAAGGTAGTAATTTTACTGAGTAATGCTCTCCGATGTGTTGCATATCCAGTTATTAATCCTTTGATTTCTCCCATCTTTTGCAAAATAATTCTTTCTTGTGCCAAAAGTCTGTGCAATATTTTCCTGTTTTGAACATGGCTGTCACGAGCTTAAAAGTGCAGAAAGATCAGAGTGAATGCATAATAAATTTTCAGTGTCTATTGAATAGGGAATTTTCCTGAGAGTAAAGCTACAGGGAAATACAGAAGTCAGTGGGGACAGTATATAGTAGATAAGTTGGTTGACAGTAAAGCATAAGAAGGAAATTAGGGAGAGGTGAGCCCTTCTCTCTCTCTTCAGTAATAAACGAATCAAACAAGCAATAACCAAGCCTTCAAAATTAAAAAAAAAAAAAAAAGAGCTAACTAATTCAGAATCCAGTAGTCAATTTAAACTGAACATTGTCAAAGCTGAGATCTGTCAAGGCTTGCTTTGGATTTAATAAGACCATCATTATATACCAATCAAATAATTACTGAAAGACAGTAAATGGACTTTAACTGCACAACATAAATCCTTCTGCCACTTTCTATGACCTTAACATTCTGAGAAAGCACTAAGCACAGAAAGAAATTCTATTCTTTAAACTTTGTTACACAACCCATGGAGGATAGGTAGGATTCCAGTCAATTAAAAGTCTAGTAGTAATTTTGATGGTAACTTTTCAAACTAGTGATTAACAATAAAAAACCTCACTTAATGCCTTTCTTGTTCTAGATGTCTTTTTACGTAGCAACTCAAAGGTGTTGAAGTGTTATTTTTAGTAACGATAAGGGCAAAATTACAGTGTGGGAGCTGATAGAAAGTAGGGATGGGCTTTTTGGTTTTGTGTGATGTGCAGGACAGGCCCTACCAGCTATTTGTCCAGACAGGTCTGCATTTGTATTGACTTGCAGAATTACAAATATGGAACATTTCATAGGCTGCATTTAGAGGAATTTCATTGAAATTGGACTTTCCAAAATGAGATTGTGTTATTAGGGAAGGCCTTATAAGGAACTTGGTTAGTTGTGGGCTTTTCCTTTTTGTCTGCTTGTAAGCAATAACTCCCTCTTCTGTTAAAGATTTCACAGAAGGAGGTCTCCAGGTGAAAGAATAAACTCTGATTCATTTTACATGACAAAAATGATTAATGGGAAGGAAATTATTAAAATCTTTTCCAGACAGCTTCCAAATACCCTTTTCCTCAGTGCATGAGCTCATAGCAGAATGTCAATTTTTGATGACATCTGTTTTTTCTCTCACTCCTTTTTAAGGTCATCAAGATTCCTGCATTATCTTTACAGTCTAGTATCTAGTGTGCACAGAAAAAATGCAGCTGAGCTGTGCATATTCATATCAGCCAATTTTTTCCTGGCTGATCAACATTGCATATATGGTCACTAGAAGGAGTAAATCTTTCCCAAAGACCCAAGCAGAAGCCAAATTTTTGTCCATGGAAGTGTTCTCTGGAAATCACAGTTTTTTCTACTGACTAAATAGAGATATTAGCCAAAAATTTAACCACGAAAGTCGGTGATCAATAGGTGGATGATGTTAATATGTACAGCCCTGCTCTGTGTGTGTATATGTGTGTAGATGAATTCTCATCCCCACTAAAAACTCAACATGGAGTTCTATTATTAGTTTCCCACAAAGTTCTTTTGACCCTGCTTGTTATGTCTGTCATGCGCTGTGAAGTCCTTTGCGATTCACCCAAGTTCTTTTCCTCCCAAACAGGAGGTAACACCTAAGAAACTACTTGCCAGATGTTTTCAGACTATTCAGAACCCAACTGCAACTGAGAAAAGGACTCTGAAAGGAGGAAGGTAGTTGAAGTGCTTACAAAGCTCACAAAGTGTATGTGATGTTATACATGGTTAACTTTCTCATGAACCTATTAAGCTATAGCTTTCACCCCAATTGAGCATTGTAGGAAACAGCTGATCCCCAGGGCATCATGCTGTGAGATGTCAGAGTAAGAAGGAACAGTTTTGTTAGCAGTAATGAACTCTGTAAAGACTTGTATCTTCTGCAGAAATGTGTAATGGAGCTCAATGGATCTTTTGTGAAGAACACTTCAAGGTACATTAACTGAAAACTGAAATAAAAGAGAATGCACCTGGAGCTTATGTGAAAGAGATTCTGAGGACAAGGCTTAGTAATGACAAAACTGGAGTTAAATCCAGCTGGAAACCAGTCACAAGTGGTGTTCTCCAGGGTTCAGTGTTGGGTCCAGTCCTGTTCAATGTATTTATCAATGATGACAACCAGGCTGGGTGGCAGTGCTGATCTGCTTGAAGGAAGAGAGGCTCTACAGAGGAATCAGGACAGGCTGGATCGGTGGGCTGAGACCAACGGGATGAGGTTTAACAAGGCCAAGTACTGGGCACTGCACTTGGGACACAAAAACCCGGTGCAGTGTTACAGGCTCAGGGAAGAATGGCTGGAGAGCTGCCTGGAGGAGAAGGACCTGGGATTGTTGTTTGACAACTGGCTGAATACGAGGCAGCAGTGTGCCCAGGTGTCCAAAAAGGCCAACGGCATCTTGGCCTGTATCAAAAACAGTGTGGCCAACAAGACCAAGGAACTGATTGTGCTGCTGTGCTCAGCACTGGTATCACGGTATCACATTATCACAAGGTTGGAGAAGACCTTTGAGATCATCGAGTCCAATCTATGACCCAACACCAAGACCTACTCGTCATCTAAACCATGGCACTAAGTGCCTCATCCAATCTGCTTTTAAACACCTCCAGGGATGATGACTCTACCACCTCCCTGGGCAGCGCATTCCAATGGCCAATCACCCTTTCAGTGAAGACTTTCTTCCTAAAGGAAATAAGGTGAGGCCACACCTCGAGTGCTGTGTTTAGTTCTGGACCCCTCACTACAAGAAGGACATTGAGATGTTGGAGCGTGTCCAGAGAAGGGTGACAAGACTGATGAAGGGACTGGAGAACAAGTCCTGTGAGGAGCGGCTGAGGGAACTTGGGTTGTTTAGCCTAGAGTAGAGTAGGCTGAGGGGAGACCTCATCACTGTCTACAACTACCTGAAAGGAGGTTGTAGTGAGGTGAGTACTGGTCTCTTCTGGCATGTAACAGGTGATAGGGAAAGAGGAAATGGCCATAAATTGTGCCAGGGGAGGTTCAGATTAGACATCGGGAAAAATTTCTTCACTGAAAGGGTGGTCAGGCACTGAATGAAGCTGCCCATGGAGGTGGTGGAGACACTATCCCTGGAGGTGTTTCAAAGGTGGGTAGATGATTTTCTTAAGGACATGGTTTAGTAAGGGGACAGGTACAGTTGGAATTGATGATCTCAGAGGTCTTTTCCATGATCTTTTTTCTATGATCCTATGAAAAAGACTTCTCATGGGTCAGTAAGGTGATAGGATGACACTCTGAAGAGCTCTGTAGTTGATAACAGGCATTTGGTAGGAGTTCGGTTTTCATCTTCCATTAAAGGAATGAAGAAAAGATCTTTCACCTGGAAAACTTATTATTGTCATGTAATAATTTTTTAAATGTACCTACTAAACCACCATGCCCCATATCAATAGGTTTCTGTACCTTAGTATTGCATTCTATTTCACAATTTATTTACTGCATTGTGAGGTAAATGGGCTCAATTGTAGAGCAATAATGTCCTCTGATTTAGTGGGATTAATGTTAAATATATAAAGCGGAAGATATCTTGCAGGGTAAAACACTATTTTCCTTTTACGCAGTTAAAAATGCTGACGCTTATTACACTTTAAGGAATTTTGTAGTGTGAAGGGCCCTTTTATCATTGGTGTGGTTATTAAAATTTTGGAGATAGATTAAAAACTTCTAGGTGTCATTTTGGCTATATACTCATTGCAGCAACCAAGTGTCATGTTTAGCTTATGAGAAATATTTTGCTGGTCAGAGAATAGAGCAGCTTGTATAGAATACTAGTGGAAGGGCTTTTTAGCTTATGCTTTGTAAAAGTGAACAGAATAACCTTTGTGAGAAAAATGGTCAATTTAAAAATTTATTTAGTATTACCGACTCTTAACAACTTGGTGCTGAATTAGTTCTCTTTCGTGACATTGTAGGACATGAAATTGTGTTCCAAAAATTACTTCTGAAAGTAAAAATATTTTCTAGCATTTTCATTTGAATTTGGCCCATTTTGTACTTGAGTTTTAGATATTTGCCTAGCCATAGATACAAAGCTCATTTTTTTGGAGTTGGTTAAATTTTCAACTTCCTTTCATGCCAGTCATGGCAGCTGCTTACTGCATTGTTTACCTTAAAGCCATACAGATTAGCACTTACTTCCAAAGCTGACTGGTATGGCATGCTCCTTTCAAGGTATGTGACCAGGACAATCTTACTGTGTTTAACTTTTTGGATAACCTTTCTTTCGCCCCACCTCCCCCTTTCAAATATGATTTAAGTCACCTTATATTATTAGAATAGTAGCGTCTCATCATGGTAGATTAAGTGCTGCATATAAAATAGGTAAGGCTCATGCCTTACCTTCATGGGGTCAAGGCTCTAATTGTTTCTTAACTCCCTTGGAATACACGGACTATTACTTCTACCTCACATTGCCTAATTTAGCTAACTGCTGCCTTTGCTGAAGAGGTTCTATAACATATGCTTCTTGTTTAAGAAGCTGTCAAACTGTGGCACCAGATTTTTGAAGAGAAATATGCTGATTCTGTGAAAACAAAGCTTGAGTGAAGACAGCAGCAAAGATAAATGAATTACCAGAAATCAATGGTACTGATTTTGGTGGGGCTGTCTTGTAAATAGTACTGAATTGAGACAGTGCCTTCCTTATGTGTAATGTGAGGGAGAGACCATGTATCTTTTCATAACCATTTATATGTTTGAATGAAAGTATTCCATGACACTACAGGAGCTCTCAGATCAACATTTGCTTAGTCAACTTCATTCTCATAAAAACGCCCTTAAAGACAGCCTCAGTTTTCTGCATTGAATTTCTAGGTCTTAAATGGAAAGGAATGAAAGCCCTGTAAGCTGGGTGCTGATGAACTATTGTTTACTTTGCTGATGAGTACAATTGTCATCACTGTTCGATGACCTGAATATGGCCGGGTAAGGGGCAATGGGGCTGCTCCTCTGAAGCTTGTGCTTTGTTACTACTTGATTACTGCAGATCTTTGAACTGCTTTCTTGCACTTTAGTTTTCCTCTTCTAGCAAGTTGTGCAAACCACACAAATAAGTGTTAAACTATTCAACTTCTATGAGAAATCCACTGCTCTATCTATTGCCACCTCAGCTGGACTCCTCTTCCTGAAGTAAAGAGAGATTTATTTAGGCTGTAGCCCTGAAACTCTACACAGATATTGCCTATGTCTCCTTTTTCAAGCAGCGTAGGCAGGCAGGAAGAGATTTGAAAAGTGATACCTTTGGTAATGAGAATGAAATGCACAAAATATCTGTGTGTCAAGGGTTCTACTTTGGAGTAACACTGTTCTGGACCCATGGACAGAGTACTCATTAGATGTTGGTTTGCATTAAGTGCGTTTTCCTAGTTAGTTTAATCCAACAGGAATCCAGTTCATGGTAGAGATTATTGAGAATAACCAGGAAACTCACTTCAGAAGTGCACTCATGGTTCAACCAACCCAATGTGACCTAGACCAGTACTGACCACTTATGAAGAACATCTGAGACAGAGATAAAATCTGAAGCAGTGTTTTTTCTAGAAAGGAGGAAAGCAAGATGTTTTCTGATGTGGAGGAAGTCACTGCCAGTGTGTTCCTTCATCTTTTCTCCCCTGCTGACTGTGGGCATACAGGGAAGTTCTCAAAGGGAACAGGGCTGCAAAACTGGCCTGGGAGGGAATAACCTTACGTTTGCAGTGGATGGACCAAGGAACGTCTAAGATAATTCAAGCTCTGCACGTTGGGCAAACCAAGGGGTGAAGTAACAGTGAGAGAAGGGATTTGAAACTGAAGTGAGGGATGGCTGTTTGTGTGTAACTTACCCATCCTGCCTACAAGAGGGCTGAATTCTTGGACTAAGGTATAAGCCTAAACTATATAAAAAATTGTGTTGCCAATATACCAGGTTGAAGGCTTGTTCTCAGGGAAGGAATAACGCTGTGGGATCTGGACCACCAGCAGAAATGTTTGTCACTGCTCTTCCTGTTCTGCTAATGTGGTGTTTCCCTGGAAACAAGTGGAATTAGCTAGTCCTTATTCTTACGCTATGACTAAACAAGAAAATCACTTCAGTTTTCCTGAGCCTATCCTATTTCTCCATTTGTCCTCTTTCAACTATTACCCTGTAACTGTCTCAAGATTTTGATTTTACCAAAATCCAAGTATGAAAAATTGCTTTCTTTCCACCCTGGGATACTCTATGTTGGATTTTCAATTTGATGATTAGTAAATATTAATGTAAGGAGAGTAAAGGAGAGGGGAGGAAAGAGAAATTCCTTTTTGCTAGAGTTCCTATGCTTGGTAAGAATACAATGAAGAAATAGCAGCTTCTATATCAAAGGAGAACAGGATATCAAAGGACTGTTTCTGTTTGCAGTCATGTTTTCTACCTGGTGACTCTCAGCCACGTGGTCAGTAGAATATATGGATTCACTGCAGAAACAACACAGAGGAAAAGACCAGCTGAGCCCTGCAGGTCAAACCTCTGTGACATAGAATAACATGAGATTTCTAGAGTAACTGCTTAATTTCCACTGAGTTGTATGTTATACTTTTCATTTCAGAAGAAAAGAACAGAAGAATCTTCTTTGCAGGAGATAAGAGTATGTTTTTTTAAGAAACATTTCATTATATTCTTGAAAACAAAATGTTTAATGAGGCAAAGAGAAGAGGAGATTCCCCAGGTAACTGGTTATAGTGGGGAAAAGGAATGAAAAAAAGAAGGCAACCATCTGGTAGTGATAAGATTTCAGTCTGGCAGTACTGGCAGTATTAGAAAGTAGCTGGTTTTACAAGAAAATATAGAACGAAGTAAACCCAGTAGACTTATAAAAATGCTTTCATAACATGGTAACTAGCCTGCTTAATTGCTTTTCCCTACAAATATCATTTAGCCCACACACCTAATAGATTTATAAAAAATAAAAGCTGAAATGAGCATTCATAGATTTGCCATAATTTCATCTCAAAGCCTAAACACAAGAACAAAGTAAGTTCACATATTTAGAAAAGAAATTCCTCAGCTGTCAAAACATAAACAATCCCAGATTTTTTTATCGGATTAGAATGAAAGACGATTAAAAATAAGTTTTGCTTACAGAAAAATTACTCCATATTTCTTCAAGAAAGCATCTCCTGTCTCTGATGAGTAACTCACCATGAATGCTTACTTTCAGCCAATAAAATATTCCTGCAGTCCTAAAGACACAGAAGACTAAGAGTAAGCAAGGAGTTACAGTTTTCCTGATGGCTTTGTGATTGGTGTTCATTAACATTAAACCACTTAGGTGATGTTTTCTTTTCACTGTCCTCTCTTAAAGACATTCTACTTAAGCTATTACACTTTAGGTATGTGCATCAAGTGGCTTGTAATTCTGAAAATTCTGAGCTGAGGTTATGAAACATAACGAAATGAAACGAACTTTTCAAATTAATTACTTCAAAATTAGATCAAGAAATGGTTTGAAGTAACCTATTCGTAATAAAACATGAGATGAATTATGAGATTACTTGCTTAATGTATGTATTTTCAGCTTTTAAGAATAAATATTATTTGCAGATAATTTTGCAGAGTAAAATTTCTGAAAGATTATAGCTTGCATTTTTCATAACCTGGCTTTTACGGGATTTTTTTTGTGTGTGAAAAAATGTTTTTCAGTGTTTCTGTTTATAAATTATGGTTTATATTATTTCATAAAAATGCAAGATAATATAAGGAGATAAAGTCAAACAGCTGGAGAAAGGCCTTAGTTAAATCAGCCTGGTTTTTACTTTTCTTATTATACATACAAATGCTAAAAGATGACAAGGTGAACCAGCTGTTTTTTCCAGTCTCAATTCAAACACAGATTCTTACACAGAGAGGCTTGAAAATGCTTACCCAAATTTGATTGCTTTGGGTTTCTTTCATTAATCTAAGTAACTGAAAATCAATCATCTAATTTGGTAGCTGTGTCTTTTTTAAACCTCTACTCTCATGTCTGCAAAACCCTTGTACAAAAGGCTATTCAGTTGTCACTCAGCTGAAGAAACGGTTCCTTGCAACACAGAAAAATGGCTATATTGTGCCAACAAATATAGGAAGCAACATCAGAATATAGCAAATATGGCCCATCGCTGACTTCTATGAGATCGACTCAGTGCCTCTTCAGGTCAATAGAAAGTCATTGATTCATTTGTAACAGGCTTTTAATAGGCTTTATTATTTATTACAAACCACAGAGAAGATATTATATCTTAAGCAACTCTCACTGAAATGGATGCACTAAGTGGCATGGTGGCATTTAGTTGCCTAAACACTGTGTTTGATGGCACTCTATTGACTTTAAGCCACCCCACTTGTCTTCTAGCCTCCACTCTGGCAGAAAATGTGCCCCTCCTAAATTCTTTGCCAGGCCTGTGCTGAAGTCAAATGATTCCAGCTACTTCCAAGTAGATTTTATGCTTTAGGAATTAAATTGTACTTTCACTGTTGGAACTATTATTATTATTGCTGATAAAGAAGGTTTTATTTTGCTTATTTTTTTAAAAAAAACTAGGGATAATAGGGATTGTTCTAGCCTTCTGTCTGCATCTAGCTTGAATTCAGTTTATCCTTCTGTGGAAATATTTTTCTGTAATCTGAAGACTTTTTCAATAATTTACAATTATAGCAGAATGTAAATATGCAAAATATGACAGTTTATTGGACTTAAATAGATCTTATTCTGCTTTTGGTCAAGTTTATTTTAGATTACAGCCAACGACTGCCAATTATTTTCAAACAGAATGTTAAAATATTGTATTCTAAGGGCTTTTCACCCTTCTTGCCTGTAAATATGATTACCTTTGAGGAGTAAAATTTAGCTATTCCCTCTGGCATAACAGGGTGGACCATCAAAGTTTCAATGAAAAGTGTGATGAGTTGGGGCTGATTCTTTGACATGCTGACAGTTATCAGCCCTTGCAGTCAACTTAAGTGGAATGCTTTAGAGCCTGACAGAAAATGATCTGCCCTTTTCACTACGGAGCCCTGGGTTCCATGTGTTGCCTGTGTGTAGGAAGGTACTCTCAGAGAACCCCCAAATTAAAATTCAATTACAAACTCTTAGGTACCTAACCTAAGAAACACCTTAATATTATCTACGTATATTTTGATAGCTCTTTATCCTGACTCTGCTGTCAACTGGGGACACCTCCCTGAATTCAGTGCAACAATGATGGTTTAAAATTGGAGTCTGTAGTGAAGTGCAAAGAACAGAAATGAGGGAAACACTTCAAGATAGACAAGTGATTATTTTTAAGTATGAGTTTTGAAATAGTCTATCTCTTTTCTGTCTGTAGAGTTTTCTGCTCTAGTCTTGAGCTATGAGCTTATCAAAGTAAGTTTGAAAATGGAAATTCATGAAACATTGTATATCAGACATGATGGTGGGGACCAGCAAGCTTAATATGCTGAGCTGTAGTTCTTTCTCTTCTTCCCCAGTGGTATCCACTCCCCTTATCTCTGTCCTTCAAAGGAAAAGGATCATAAACTGAGATACAGGAACAAGAGAGGATTTTTTTTCTTTTTTTTTTAAAAAACAACCTTTTTCCTTCCAGGCAAAGAGACAGTTGCCTTCATTTTCTGCAAGAAAATAAAACTTCTGCAAGGGCCCAAGAGAGAAGAAAATACATCTGGGTTACTGATTAAGAAATGTACTGGATAAAATAGCTGTCAGGGCAGAGTGAAAAAGCTCTATTTTTATTTTCCTGCCATATTTGTGAAGAATTGTAGGATTTGGAGGTGTTTTTCTTTTTTTTTAGTTAGTGTTTTTTTAGCATCCAAAGTTAATAGAAAAAAAATCACATGTCCTCTTCCACACCATTTTTTTTTGGTTGTGATCTGGACAAATACCCACAGAAATCTTTAAGGAGATGCATAAGTCTTCCGATAAAGTACTGTGTCTATATTCTCAGAAATTTGGCTCTGAACAGAAAATAGCAGTCAAGAAAAGATATTTTTTACTTTTCTTCTCTTGAGTAGTTGCACAGTAACATGTAGGAAGAAAAAAACTGTAGCAATTCTATTTTATATCGTTCTGAGTTATTAAAAAATAATAATACAATAACTTGGTGTAGGAGATCAAACCAAGGGATGAGGCTGAGTTGTTTAAACGTAATGTCTAGAGTCACTAGAAATATTCTCCATTATCCGAGATCTTTGTCTAAGACTGAGGCATGCAGGTATAGACAATCAGGACTAATAAGACACCTGCATCTGCCTTGTATAACAACTGGAGTCTAAGGAAAATATACCTCACCTTATATGACACTAGATGTTTATGTCAGAAACCCAAATGTCAATATTCGCGTTGTGTTTTTATCATGGAATCACCTGGTTGAAAAAGACCTTTGAGATTGTCAAGTCCAATTGTACCTGTCCATTACTAAACCATATCCCTGAGCACCTCACCTCTACTGTCTTTTAAATACCTCCAGGGATGATGTCTCAACCACTTCCCTGGGCAGCCTATTCCCATGTATCAAAACCCTTTCGGTGAAGAAATTTTTTCTGATGTCTAATCTGAACCTCCCCTGGCACAACTTGAGGCCATTTCCTCTCGTTCTGTTACTAGTTACTTGGGAGAAGAGACCAACACCCATCTTGCTACAACCTCCTTTCTGATAGTGCTCGACAGTGATAAGGTCTCCTCTTAGCCTCCTTTTCTCCAGCATAAGCAATCCCAGTTCCATCAACCACCTCTCATGAGGCTTGTTTTCCAGCCCCTTCACCAGCCTCATTGCCCTTCTCTGGATGCATTCCAGTCCTCAATGTCCTTCTTGTAGTGAGGTGCCCAGAACTGAACACCTTGTTTCAGATGCGTCCTCACCAATGCTGATTACATGGGCACAATCACCTCCCTGGTCCTGCTGGCCACACTGTTTCTTATACAGGTCAAGATGCCATTGGACTTCTTGGACACCTGGGCACACTGCTGGCTCATATTCAGCCAGTTGTCAACCAACACCCCCAGGTCCTTCTCCTTCAGGTAGCTCTCCAGCCAGTCTTCCCGAGCCTGTAACACTGCATGGGGTCGTTGTGTCCCAAGTGCAGGACCCAGTACTTGGCCTTGTTGAACCTCATCCTGTTGGTCTCAGCCCATCAATCCAGCCTGTCCAGAACCCTCTGCAGCGCCTCCCTTCCTTCCAGCAGATCAACACTGCCACCCAGACTGGTGTCATCTGCACACTTGCTAAGGGTGCACTTGATCCCTTCATCCAGATCATGGATAAAGATATTGAACAGAACTGGATCCAACACTGAGCCCTGGGGAACACCATATTTGCTCCGTGTTTGCTTGTATTTCAAATCACATAAATACTGTGAAAATTAGTTAATTTTTGCTTTCTTCACATCTGAATACCTTGAAGTAGGGCTGTGGAAAATAGCATTCTTGTTGTTAGTCAAAAGTTCTAAACCCTATATACTAATCCAACATGTAAAGGAAGTGATCCATGGCTTCTATAGAACACACGCATATGTCCAGTATTTTGACATTTAATTCCTAATGTGCTACTAAAAGGGACTAGACAAATTTTCTTTGTTCTGTATTTGAGTGTCTTAGAAGCTCAGAAAACATTTTAAAAGCCAAAATCAAGTAATAATGCAAAAGGAACATAAAATTGGGAACTACCAGCCAGTGACTGGTCTCCTGTTCTGTAACTTGCCTAACGCAACCTTGATTTGGTTTTAAACCTATAAGAAATCTGAGATAAGGCAGCAGTGAAGAAACAACTCATAGTACTGATGCCCGATCAACAGGAGTTTCTCTTCTGTAGGTCCATAATCAGCCAACCTCAGGATTTATTGAGGGCAAATAATGTTTTATTCTAGATGAACAAATACCACTCTACACAGGCAAGACTTATTGCTCCATCGGCTGGTGGGTATGTTACAAACCTGACATTGTTTAGGGAGAAAAATCACCATCTGTACTACTAGTAGATCTTTTTATAATATTTTAAATTGTTAGTGGAAACAATGACTGACTTTTTACGATTTTAAAAGGAAAAATCACATCCTGTTCTTAAACTTCCCTTTAGAACACAAAAGATGATAGTCAAAAAGAAAGATTAACAGGACATGAGATTTTTTAGTTCTTGAATAGCATTTTAGATGATGAGGAGGTGTTGTTGTTGGGTCATAGGCTGGACTCGATAATCTCAAAAGTATTTTCCAACCTTGTCATACTGTGATACTGTGATTTTCTATATTTTGAATTTTCAGTGAGAACTCCTGTTGGCTGTGACCAGTGAGGTTGATTCTCTCATTTGTTTTTAATGCTTGACTGAGTTTAATTACTATGACTGCCTGACCTCATCTAGGAAAAAAAAGAATAAATTTACTTAGTGTTTTTTTCTCTTTTTGCTTTCATGGTAAGAGCAGTCCCTTTGGTAATGAGTCTCTGCCTCATGAACTGCCAGTTCTTCTGCTCTTATTTGTCCATTTTACAACCCTTGCTTTGGGGTTGTTCCACTGGGAACAACAGGCTGTCTCCTGTATTTTCTTGATGGCTTGGAGAAGCCAGAAAATTGTTAATTGAGATACTGCTGAGTTTCCCTCTCACCTAAGTGAGTTCCCCAAATGCTATGAAACCACAAGAGTTAACACCTTCCTGGAAATGAAACTGGTAAATGTAGCTCTGAGCATCTGATGCTGAAAAGCCTCACAGCAGGGGAGGCAGGCAGAGGGCAGAAGGCTGCTTACCACCAAGAGCACAGAGCTTTGCCATAGGGTGGAGGCTATGGGCCAGTGAAGAAGGGATGGTGGCTAGAAATTGTAGAAATAGTCTATAAAACTCTCCTTCTGACCTCTCCTTCTCCTCTTACATCTGACCCAAAGAAACTGTGGTGCACAGTAAAGATATTTTGCACTTCAGCAAACACACCTTGAAGGCTGACAGGACGACTGGTAACTTTACTGTATTTTTGTAGATGTTTTGTTAGTCCTTAAGGAGCAGCAAGATGACTGTATGGAGAATACAAAAAAGTATAATTTACTGTAATAAAAATATTTATATGACTTAATTGCAACAATCAAGAGTAAGGTTAGAAGCCTTGATCTTGATGATGTTCCTATACATTTCTATATATCACACCCTTCCATTAACTTGTCTAGTGTCAGTGTCAGGCTGTAGAAATGTACTTGACAAGGAGTTCCACATTTGTGCCTATATTTTCCATCAAAATTAGGATAGCAACACCATGCAAATAGATGCAGGATTTAAGTCAGAGAGAGCAAGGGAACGGAGATTTTGGGGAACCTGTGACATTTTGGGGATGCAGAATGAAGAACAGGCTTTTTCCAGATCACAGATTGTACCAATTTCCACTGAAGATTATTAATAATTTATTTAGTATGACCATTTATATTTTAGGTAACACATCTTTCAAAAACAGAGGGGCTTTTTTTTGAAAAAAAGAAAACCAAAACCAAAAATGTTTTAAGTGAGACTTCTCCAGACTGCAAATGTTTCCAGAAGGTGAGTACTAGTTAGTGCAGCACACACTTCTCTGTTATGTGATGTGATCATGCAGCTCACACAGTCAGGTCAGAGCTGGACTGATTCCTGGCCAAGGACCAATTAATTTAAAATGCACTGGATCAAATTTACCTTGATATCTCCATTGTGAAAAGGGAAGGAGTAGGGAAAACTGCTGAACAGGTCATGATTCTCCTTCAACATTTTAGCTCATAATAAGAATTTGTTTCAATGCCAATCTTCACTAAAGAACATGTTGCTTGAGATGTCATTTCTCATTTTTAAAAAAGCTTGTGTTTGCAATATCTTAAGGACTTGAGGCATTTGAGACTGTCATCCTTAATTTTGAGAAGTAAGAGTTATCAAACATTTATTGAAAGCCTTCTGTCAAAGTGAACCTTATATCACTAGGACAGGGAAGAGGCAACAAAAAGTTAGTTCCTGCATGAGAATTGAAAGCTGTTTCCAGTGCTCTTGTTGGCCCTGGCACCAGGCAGATATTCCCTTCAAAAAACCCAATTCAGGCTTTTCTAGTAGTGACTGGCATGCTCTGTTTTGCAGCTGCTTCGTTCTGTTGTATAAGGTGTTGTCATCAATTCCTGTGAGCATTCCGGGCTGTTTAGCAGTCTCGCATATCAGAAGTATCAATTTTGCAATATGAAACCAGAAAAAAATGGTGTGCTGGATAATCACACCTGCTAGAAGAGCAGACCTGGTCATGAACTGTGTCCGTTCCTGACTACTGTGCTGCAGGAGATGGCTGTACTCAGCTGCCACCAAAGCAGAAGGCTATCCTGGCACAATCAAAGAGAAAGAGGATGCTTCATTTGCTTTTTCTTGTCCACAGGAGGAGTATCTTGGCATAGATCACATAAGAGAACTTAAGTTTAGGACTTGTTTGGTCAAACTGAGACTTTTATGAGAAGATTAATTCTAGAAGAAGCTAACCTTGAGTTTGCATAACCGAACTCAAATTCTACTCCACTATGTCCCCAAGTGTCTCAGTTTTTGACACAGCTGACCAGCTGATAGACCAAGAAATTAAGTGTTGCTCTGCTTATCTCCTCTCATGTGTCTCAGGAGCAGTAAATTGTGCCCCTGCTTGACTGAGGAAGACATAGTGGTGGCATGGCACTGAGGTGACAACTTTTGTCAGAAATTGTTGGTTTTAGCCCTCTGGTCGATCTTGCCATTCCCTTATCTGCTGCCATACTTGAATCTCCTGTTTTCCCAGTGCGCTGCAGGATGTACCTAAGCATTGATTTTTAACAAGAAAAGACAGGATGGGATTTTGAAAAGTAAGTCATAAACATGCAGAGGATGAAGCGTGGCAAAAAACGTTAGCTCTGTCTCATAAAGCAACCAAGTACAGGTATGTAAGGAAGCATACATAAAACCTAGACACCAAAGATCAGCCAATTTGCCTCTCTGCGCTCTGAAGCTAATCTATAGTGGCTAAATATTTGACATTCAGGACCACACTGGCCTTGGACAGAGTTGACCGATGTGTCTTACAGAACTTGGTTTGTAATCTATAACAGAATATTTTCGCTAATAAATAATTTTGATACCATTTCAAGACACTTGTCAAGTGGGAGTGAAAAAGAATGAGGTCGTTAGAACAACAGAGCAGGGCATGGCCTGTGTTAACTAGGGCTGGATATAATTTCGAAAGAGTGTTGTGGCCCAGAGGGAGCATTGCTCACTCATCCTTGTATTTTATTCCCACCCCATAAAATGTGACTATGAACAACACTTACCTGAGGAAAATCCCATGGGATTCCCAGTCAGATAAATGGTGATAGCCAGATTCTAACTGATTTATGTTAGATTTACACTGAAGATGCCACCTTAGGACCTTCCAAACTGTAAAGCAAAGCTGAAAGGACTTGCTGCAGCATTACCTTGGTTAGAGATTTTCCCTGCTAAAAGCATATACTGCACTTCAGGCAATTTTTCTTTCAGTACTATCAAAGCATTACAGTAACTGCACCAAGGATGAGAATCTGGCCCCTCAAAGTGCAATTTCTCTAATGCTGTTACTTGGCATACATTACACTGTCATGTATTGGCCAAATGTATTCAGGGCACTTGAGAGATTTATTTAAGCCATTTCTCCCATGCCTGATCTTTCTTATTCCATCGTGTTAAAGAAATCGTCAGCAGCTTGATGGCTAGCTAGCTATCAGTCCTTGCTGGTGAGTGAATCACTCACAGTGACATCAGGGAGATTCCAAAGTATCATTTTCCAAGATTTATTGATGCCATTACTGGAGTAAATACATGGCCATTTGGGAGAAGCAGTTGGAAAAGGTGTGTGCACAGATAGGTAGATGGAGAGGGACAAAATGTTAGAATTAATATTATACTTATTCTTTTATTCTATTTACAATTATTCTTTCTGACTTTTGTGCATGATGAATTGATCCTTGGGGGGGGCACTGAAAGGAGTTCTATGCAACTTGAGATTCTTCT
Source organism: Dromococcyx pavoninus (assembly GCA_033558185.1). Classification (NCBI taxonomy): domain Eukaryota; kingdom Metazoa; phylum Chordata; class Aves; order Cuculiformes; family Neomorphidae; genus Dromococcyx; species Dromococcyx pavoninus. Next base: position 2,220,367 of record JAUMJL010000192.1, on the reverse strand, counting down.
CCTTTGGATTTCTGTACTTTAAATATCTAAATATCTAAAAATACGTGCCTGTTTACAGTGGTGACAACCATAGCTTTTCCTCTTCACGCCCTGTCAAAGACTTGCTGACTTTGGAGCTTGGGTATAGAGTACACCTAAAGATCTGGTAATTAAATTTAAATACCCCTCCATAAGTCTGAAAGTACAGTCCAGACAGAGTTCCAAAAAACCCATGAATGTACTGTGACTTTTTCTAAAGGCAGTCTATATCCTGAAAATACAGTGAAACTATGGGTTGCTATAACCATATAACTTACTGTCTATTCATGGCATAAAATGGATTACATTAATTAGCTCACTTTTCTTGAACTAACAAGAAAAAATCTTATCCTTCTTTCCTGCTGTTACACTAAAAGTCTGATCCTTACATTTACTGAATAATTTGGTCTCTTTATAATATGCCATTCATTCAACAGCTTTAATGAATGTTTAATACAAATAGCAACAAGGATTAGATATTTACTAGAAATATTTATTTTTCTACACTGGAGGATATGGTAATGCCTCTAAATTGCCTTCCAAAATCTCTTGTTATGCTTATTATTTGGGTCCTAGTTTGTTGCAAATATACAGTGCACTGAAACCCTCTTTCATCAGCCGTGAGTGACTTCTTTCAAACAACAAAAGAAAAAAGAGTGTCAAGTCACAGCATTTTTTTATTAAAGAGACATTACCTTTTAAGAAATAGGCTTTTCAGAACTGTGTTCTCTCCCATTTCAAACGAGTTACATGCTGGAAAGCCTCATAGCTCATTCCTCCAAATATTTGCAAGAATTCTAATGTTTATTGGTCACAGCAGGGCTTCTTAATTGGACTCACTTACTTAGGCTGAGAAAAAGGCCAATACCAGTGTGCACAAATTGAGAAAAACCTCCTACAGAAGCAGACTGTATCAAACCCCTGACCTCCCAAAGTTAGAATCTGCAGACGTTCCGTATCTCACACAGAGAAAACACATAATTACATGGAGAGAAAAGAAATAAGATTGGTTAGTACTACAAAAAAGGAACCATCATTGTAAAATGACATTACTTACATAGCACTTTTGATCTCCAGAGCACAGAAATACTTTTCAGAATAAGCTTACCATCGCCCATTGGAGTAGTAGCCTTGTGCTGGATTTAGATTAAATTTCTTGCTAAGTCTCTTTATAGGTGACCATGCATATTTACATGAACTCAAAGGCTACCTACTTCTTTGTGCTACAAAATGTAAAGGAACTGTGAGGTGCCCCCGAATAACTATGATCTGACATTATGATCCTGGCATATAAAGAATATCTTCACACCAGGATATTTTTTCTTGATTAGTACACAAATTCAACAATATTTCTCATGCATTGATCAAGGGGCTGCATATTTTCTGTAATAATCTATGGCATTTCTTGCTTATTCTTAGATGTGGATGTGTGTTTATTTACCACAGGAAAGTGTATGGTGATCTTTTCCTTTCCTTTTACAGGTCTTCTAAACTGAGGCACCTATACCCGTACTAAGCTTCTTAAATTACTGATTGTAACAGTAAGCCTGATGGGTACTAGCAAGTTTGAAATATACAGCTTGGATGTAAATGTAAATACTCTATATTAGGGAAAAATAAATTACGGCATTACAATGAGATCCTTCATCCCCTTCTGCCTCTTCCATAGCTTGATAGGAGTGCCTTACCACAGGACAGAATGCAGGTGTATCCTGGAGATATTTTGCTCCTGACCAAAGCTAACAGAATTCAGGAGGGCAGAACAGTGGCAGAGGAGAACACCAGCAGTCGTCATCAGCACAATGGGTTAGTTACTTGTCTTACCTTTCTTTCAGGTTTGCAAGAAAAATAAAAAAAGAGAAATTACTTGATAGACACCTGTGCCTTCCTTTTCCTTCCTCATCCTCTTTATCTCCTTCTGAGTAGTTGAGAGCTGATGTTCCTGCCAATATGAAACTCAGACTGCAAGTAAGCAGAATGTCCAGCTTGTCTAACTCTCAAGGATACAGGTGTGGTAGTACATGCATGCCTTGCCTAGTCACCACTTCATAATTCATACCATAAAATGGGTCAAATGAATGTTATGAGGAACTTTTCTTACTATTAGGAGACTCACTGTTAAGGCAGCAGAGCTGGAAAGTGTTCTGTGCCAAACTATTTAAAGTACTATAAGAAACTGCAGCCCATGGTGACCTCTTTTCCTGCTCAGCTTGCATGTTTTCCTTACCTTAGCAATGCTCACTGAAAAATATCAATCTGGCAAAACCAAAGCACTTCACAAGAATTTATTGATTCTGTCAAAATCTTCAAATAAAACCAAGTGGAAAGATGGGCCAGTTGGCTCTGGCCCCTACCTCATGTGTTTCCAGTCCTGCATTGTTTCCTGGAGTATCTTCTGTTCTCCACCAAGCCAGGGAAGTTTTGATGCTCCCCTGCCCCATTCCTCCCAGCCAGGCAGGCTGCTCTGGAGGCAACCTGTGCCCAAACTCCTGTGCCCTGCTGACCACCTGCACAAGTAGCCAGCGAACAGATACATACGTGATCTGGCTCAACTGTTCTGGCTGCTTGGCTTTCTGGTCTTTTCCCCAGACAGCTGGATAAATGAGGGGAAAGATGTTGGCTCACCATGCTGGTCACCTTCTTGCTTGCTCTGAAATAGCACAATGCAGTAAAATTCTGTAATCTTTTAGTTTATTTTTTTCTTTTCAAAATTCTGATACAAGAGGATATGTTGTCTAAGATTGTGTGTTCCTTGGAGAATTTTAGTTTTGATTCCAAATATGTTGTGAATAGATAAAGAAAATTACATTTCAATTATTTTTTTATAAAGAAGGATTTACCTTCATCCTTATCCCTACTGCTTCAAGAGAGTCCAAAGAAATCATGAGTTCTCTTAGCAAGAATAATCAGACTTGGAAAAGTTAGTTGTGAAAATTAGAGATGATCTTTGTTTTTGATGCGCATCTTTTTCACCTTGAAATTGCAAAAGGATTTGGCAAATACCCTTTGGAGTTTTTTTTTGTTTCACAACATTCAGAAAAGACCTTTGGATTGGGTAAATTGAAAGAATTGGATTTTTGCTTTTATTCCTCTATTTATATTTATGTTTAATTCTTCATCCTCTATATTATAATCCTATATATATAAAATCCTCTATGTTGACTGACAGATTCCCAAGTTACTTCTTTCCTCAAAATTTTACCTGTTAAGTTTCAATAAATTTTTTATAGTTAAAGCAATCCAGAAGATTGAAATAAAACCAAAATCAAGCAATGAATTAAATCTCTTTCCTCAGACAAAATACTTTTTTATTTTTTGTTTCTATGTTTTGTAGATTGAAGATTTGGACATATTTTCTTTCTAATTGAGTTCAATGGCTAAGCTTTTCTTCTAATAGAGGAGTACTTATCTAAACATGTATCATTTGTCAACCCATTTGAGCTGTGTACTTGCTAGACCCATTAGTAAAAAGAGCAGGACTGCAATACACCATTAGAGTTATTGCAGTCAGCAACTGAGCTTTCTCTTGGTTTGCGTGTGATAGTTCATTTGTCTGATCAAATGAGTTTGACCCTAGAAGTTCTTTGTATAAAATGTGTGGTACATGTAGGTTTTAAAAATCATATTAAAGAAAATGCACAAATGAAAATCTTGTTACATCTCCAGAGCAGGTAATTCTACATCATGAATTGCTTCAATTTTCTGATAAAGGAATAAACTATAAAGATATATTGTTTTCCTAGGGAACACATGAAAAATATTTTTGCTTTAGTAATGAATACGGAAGCTCTTTGCAGGTTCTTTTCCTTTGTATAATTTATTCATTATTACATAGCACAGATGGCCTGAATACCCCTTATTTCTTGTCAAATAGATCAATAAATCCAGCCTGCTTTCTTTTTTTGGTGCTTTTTTTTTCCAACTTTGATACTTGAACAAAATGTGATGCTAATAGGCGTAAAGAAAAAAAAGAAATCTAAGTAAGTCTCTGATTATCATAAGGGTGACACGAAGTCTGTACAAAACAAAGAAGCTTGGACAAAGCTTGAGTCATAAGGATAGGAGAGAGTTGCATGTGTCTATTCAAACAGGGCTGGCAGGGCTGGGACAGGGATCCAGCCCTGTATGTCTCAGCAGCTAGCTCTAAACTTAGTTGTCAGCACTGGGTCTTGTCTTCATTTAACCTCTGTTTTCCTTTGCTGAACCTGAACTCCTTTAACCAAAACTGGATGTTTTCACACAAGGAACTTTCAGTTTTGCCAAATATTTTTTTGTAGTAATACAAGTTTTCCTGTCAAGTTCTGAGTAACGTTTAACCCATCATGCTTAACAGCAGTTTTTCAGCATTTTTCTATTCAGCCTCCACCAAGAGCAGCTTCCCCTCATTCAAAGCCTCATGCAAAGATACTGGCCAAACTCAACTCAAACCAGGGTAAATGGGGAGGTGAACTACAGATTCCCACCAGGTGGGCAGGTGACCCAAGTCCTTCCACACATCTGTAGGATCTGAGGAATGCCACCACCTTCAGCTTCTCGGTGGTAAATGGACTGGACAAGGCAGTCAGGCATTTCCAAAGGATGCTTTTCCTAGCGTGCAGGCTGGCAGTTCTGTAGTGGGATTTTATACACATGGCAGTTTCCAAGCTCATTCATCTTCACTCCCACATGAAGGGCACAGTAGGCATTTTCCTAATGAGCGGCTTTTATGTTCTCTTACTCTGAATTTATCTTCCTACAAATGCTCACAGTGATTAGGGAATATAACCCAACAGTGTAACAATCTGCACAACCACTTCTCTTATGCCAAATCCTGAAAAAGGTAATTCCCAAAGGAAAAAGGTACAACATGTGATACTTCCATCCTCTCTGTGCTCAATTTGCCTTATTGAAACTGTCACAGCTCTTGGGATAATTAAGATTTTGTCACTTTTGCACCTCATTAGTTTAGTAATTCACAGTAGGCGATGTGTTCAGTAGTGGCTTAAAGTATGATTCATTAATTGGGGTCAAACCCTCCTCATAAGCATGCAGGTTGCTCCATCACTAGCTTTGTTAGCTCTCCAAGAAGTGATACATTTGTTTGTCATAAAACATCAGTTATAAAAACTAAGAAAGAAGCATTTGCCTTATAGTCCATTGCAGCTTATTTCCCAATGGAGAAAAGAAAGATACCTAACTCTTACGGGCTCATGTGGAGTTCAAGAAACAGACTGCAGTTCTCTGTGTAATGCATATGGAAAATTAGGCCCTTCAGAGATGTGACCTAAAGGTGTGTGAGGAGTAAAGAGCTTGACTAAAGCTATTAACCACAGCAGAAATCATGCAAACAGATATGGCAAATCCCATCCTTCCCCTAGAACTGTTTTCATCTTCTTAGGATGTGTATGGGGCAACCTAGGTGTTCAGTGATTATATGAAAACTGTACATGCTAATGAGGAAGTTTCCTTAAATACCCAGTTGAAAATAAAGTAATGATCTTGATGGTTAAACAGTTCTCAGCACAGGGACTGCAGCGTTTCAGGGACTCCTGCCGTAAGAACCTTAAACTTCACCTTTGTTAAAAGCACCCTAACCTCTGGGCAGTAAAGTGGGGAATAAGGCAGCAGCATAACCTTCATCCTGTCTAGTTGAAGCTAGAACATAACCCATCCAAAATTGCTAAACAATGAGACTAGTTGAAGAATGAACAGAATGGAGACTGACTCTGCTGCCAAGTGACTAGCTTAGTCTCTGGCAGGCTTCTTTTTTGGCCTCTGTGCTAAGAGGGAAAATCTGTAAGAATCTTGACATATCCCAGAGTTAAAAGGAAAAATTAAATATAAATGACTCTTACCATCCACTGCTTTGCTTAAACTTACCTTCCCACATGCACAGAAATATTTAAAGCATTCTCTCTTGCTGTTATAGAGAACTTCACTTTCTAAAGGCAAAATAATTATGTTTCAGTGATAACAAAATACAGATAATGACTCAACCTTTTCTTGGAATTTCATGTCCATTATACATCTTTTCAGATACAGTTGCCAGTAATGTATAATTTGACGGCACTTTTGATGGGGAGCAATATTTGGGCTGTAATGAAGTGTATTATTCATTAGTATTTTATTGCTGATATCTTGTTTGGTACTGAGAAGCAAGTTCCTACTGTGTATCATTTTCCTTTATTGCTGTGATTATCACTAGATAATCCAGTGTGATTCATAGCTTAAATTTGATTTTATTGTTGTAGGTATTGGAGTGATAAATAACTGCAAAAGCATGCATATTACACTAATTTAAACTTTAATTAGTTGAACTGATGTTACCAGTTTTACTTGGTTGTTTTCTCATTTCACAGTTCTAATGAGTATAATTGCAAAGAGAAACTAGCAATTCAAAATAATGCAGAAGTATTACAGTGATCAATAAATATTCACCTTAAGTGTTACCAGTAAAAGGCACTATGCCTTAGTGAAGCATGTGTTAAATCAGTGGTCTAAGCCTGACACTTCTGAGCATAAGATTCCATATAATTTTTCCCTTAGTTATTTGCAGCAAGAACTGTTTATGGGCATGGATTGACTCCTGCATACTCTGCAATGAGTGCACTTGCAGGGCTCCTCTGCCTCCCCAGTCTCCATCTGATACTTCTGCCATGCACAGGGATATAGGTGCAGAGCAGGAAAGGAATTTGGACTGATTTACAAAAATGTTGAACTGAGTGGTCTCCACCCACTTTACAGGTATTTGGACAAAAAAATTTCTTTTGTTAACACACAGCTTTGTGATTACAAACCTTGGCAGAACTGCCTGATTCAAACTAAGAACATTGCTTCAGTATATTGTTCAATATCTTAATAAAAAAATGCTTATTTAATTTCATTTTTGCCTTTACAAATTCTATTGAAACATTAGTCCAAAATGTCAGTGATTTGGAAATACAGTTTTCAGTGTGACTTTAAAGCTGCTGTTCTCTTCCTTGCCTTTTGTCACACTTTTTTCTAGCCAGTGCTCCTCTTCCCTGTACACATTGGAAATGGCTTCTGGAACCGATCTTTAGGAGTGCATCACACCAAAGCCTTATGGTTTTCACTGTGCCTGACCACTACATGCACAAATGCTTTTATTCTTTCATTGTTTCCAATTGCTATGACTGTAGCTCACAGTAGAAGTTTTCATTTTTTGTTTTGAAAGCTTTTACATTATGTTCTTAGACAGTTTATGTCAGCCTTTGGGATTAGTTAGTTCTTTCTGCGCACAGCAATACCTTTCTGAACTTTCAATGTTGGTGCACTGCAGTTTTGCTTCACCATTGTTAATATTCTGTTTTTTACAAGAAGAAGTGGTAGCTTTGTTGTATGCTCCTCGTTTCACCTGTCCAGCAATGAATAGAAGAGATGAAGTGGATTTAATTCACTATTGAGTGTACTACATCTCCAGTTTACCTATGCTGTTGCTTTTTGACCTGTAATTGCTGATCCATTTTTGATCTGTTTGACAGTACTGTATTAGCTATAAAAAGACAATTCCACATTTTGGGGTAGGAGCGCTTTATTGATCCAGAAGGTTTCAGTGGTGCAGCTGGATTGCATTCACAGTTACAGCTTTTAGGTGTGTTATAAACATTCACGCTGTACAACAGACACTGCTGCTCCGAGTGTATGGTTTTACAATGTAAGAGGAGATAACACATGCTTTTTTAAGATGTAAGGACACAGCAAAGATAGTTGTGGGATCCTCAGCGGTTCTACATTGATCTAGAGTAGGAGAGCATATGATGTACAGTTTTTTATATCATACGCATAATTTTCTTAAGCAATAGTATCTTAAATGTGGAAAGATTGAGCAGGTTTTTGTCTTTACAAGTGGCTGGGCTCCAAGGATTAAAATGGGTTTAAATTAGTCTTCATTACCATTTAACCCCTTCCTCTTCTGAGGTTTCAGTAATTTTTTAAATGATTTCATTTTAAACAGCTCAACCACCCTTTGTGCTGAGGCAATTAACTCATAGTTCTCCAGATGGGAAACCTTCTGGACATTCTTTAAGCAGCCTAAAGAGGCAGCTTGAGAGGCTTGCTGAGAAGATGTGTATGCAGGAACTTACATGTTCTTTTCTCCCAAAGCTGGGAACAGACAATGTGCTGCTGGAAAGAGTGGTCAATCTCCACTCACGGGCCAAATCCAGTCTGTACAAATATTTCAACTGTCTGATGGCTGACTCCTTTCTGCCTTCTTTTCTCAGTGGCCCATGGCAGCATGACCGCTGCATACACCTGCCCATGATCTCACCATTCAGAAGCGGATACCCACCTTATTAGATTTTTAGCAGCATGTCACGCGAGGGTTGGCTGAGTGGTTATCAGGAGTGCCTACTAGCTCTGGAACAAGCATGCAGCTGTTTACAGCTTCAAAGTTTGCAATGCTATGCACTCCTTGAATGCCCCTGTGAGAGTGTGCGAAGCATAACATGGACAAAAGTGTGGGCAATTCTATGCAGCTACATAAAAAGTAAGAAGAGATAACTGAAGGGGAAAACAAAGGTGTCCTCACTCTTATTTTTCAAGTTAATCGAATTAGAAAGGGAAACATACCTCTCATCTAAATTATAGCAAACTGGGTTTGCTGTTTTACTGGATTGTTGTTAGGACAAGCCAGACATAGCAAATCTTGTCACATAATGATTCTTTACAGAGAAAATTTGTAATGGATGAACTTGGTGGCAGCAGGCTGACAAACGAGACAAATATTTATTGCAGATGCCAAAAGGCACAAGAATAAAGCAGGGATAGGTGTTAAGTTCTGCTGGGGACACTATGACAATTATTAAGCCCTTGTGTTCAGTTCAATGCTATCCAAATGAAAATACTATGATGCAGACAGCCATACCAGCATTAATGGCCCACAAGGGGGACAGGTAATTCCTGTGCGTTCAGTGCAGGCAAGCAAATTATTTGTGTGAAGAGAGCTTGCTAATTTGGTCCTTAAAAGGAGAAAATAAATAACATCCCAAAGTAATAAGCTCTAAAGATCTCCTACAGAGATACTCTACTGGATTCTAATTTCATTTGCACCAGCAGAAATTACTCAATTGGAGGCAGCAGAGATAAGAATCAGACCCATAAAAGTACTAGTGATGATTTCATATGCATTTTGTTTTTAAAAAAGATTGTTCTCCCTCATTGTGCAGTATTTTACTCTCACAGAATCTAAAGCTGGAGCTTCAGGGCTGTTGGGGAGAATGAACTTGCCCAGGTGGCCAAGAAGGCCAACGACATTCTGGCCTGCATCAGGAATAGTGTGGCGAGCAGGACCAAAGAAGTTATCGTCCCCCTGTACTCGGCACTGGTCAGGCCTTGCTTTGAATACTGTGTGTAGTTCTGGGCCCCTCAGTTTGGGAAAGATGTCAGGATGCTGGAGTGTGTCCAGAGGAGGGCAACAAGGATGGTGAAGGGGCTGGAGCACAAGCCCTATGATGAGCGTCTGAGGGAGCTGGGGCTGTTTAGTCTGAAGAAGAGGAGGCTCAGGGGAGACCTAATTGCTCTCTACAACTACCTAAAAGGAGGTTGTAGATGGGCAGGGGTTGGTCTCTTCTCTCAGGTGACCAGTGACAGAATTAGAGGGCATGGACTCAAGCTTCGTCAGGGGAGGATTAGGCTTGATCTTAGGAAAAAGTTCTTCACTGAAAGGGTGATTGGCCATTGGAATGCGCTGCCCAGGGAGGTGGTGGAGTCGCTGACCCTGGAGGTGTTTAAGGGGAGACTGGATGAGGCACTGAGTGCCATGGTTTAGATGATGGGTTGATGTTGTGTTGGGTTATAGGTTGGACTTGATGGTCTCAGAGGTCCTTTCCAACCTTGTGATACTGTGATACTGTGAAAAGCAGTCCAAGAAAGGAGCAGGTAAATTATCAAGTTTTGGGGGACAAACCTGTTCTGTACTGGAAATGTAGACTGCATGGTGCCCTGTTCTTTGGGGTGAGATTAGAGCTGCAGTGCTAGGAGTGGCATTCACAGATTTTATACTGAAAATCTCTGGGTTTTAATATGCATTGCAGGCAGCAATACTTGCTATGTTCCTTTTCCTCTTAGATATTTCACTATAACCTCCTGTGATAATTAGCAAGGGGGCTTGATCTGCAAAGGTTTAATAGTTTGGGAGTTCCTGTTAGATGCTAAATGAATGGAAAAACACTTGCCCCTTCAAATAAGGAGTGTCCCTCAACAAGTTAAGAGGCTGGTGATAATTTAAGAGTGAAACACTGTGGCAGACTTGGGTCATACCTTGTTGGAGGATGGAAGTCAGGATTTTTTTATGCTGCTCTAAAAATTAGCAAGTGAAAATCAGAAGTCAAAATGTAGTATCTTTTAAATCCTAAAATTGAAGAAAATCTTAATATAATTGACAGTTAAAGACAGTAATTAAAGCAAAACAAAAAAAACCCCAAACTCTATAGTTTTGTCTCATAATCACCTTCCGTAAGTAAATATATATAATTTAATTTCTGGCTTAGTTAATTGAAAATTTATGCAGGATTTTAGGTCATCTTGCTGGTAAAAGATGTACCCTTTAGTTCCCCATTTTTTCCTGGTATTCATCACTGTGCTAGTACAGTATTTCACAGGAACACATGAAGAACTGTTGCTACCTGGAAACTCAAAGTAAAGGCTATAGCTTTATAGTGGGGTCACTCCATTGACTCTCCTGACACTTAAAAAAAATTCTTCTGATGCAAAAGAGAGGAAAAGAAAAGAATTAGCTTTAATCCACAGAGAGATATATTCCCCATTTAATATTTTTTGTCCTTAGCTTTTGAGTGCTTTTCTGCAATAACTGCCAGGATGTCAGTAGCTCTCAACCAGCTTGGCAAAAATGCTATAAAATTCCACACTGAAGCTGAGCTTCTGGATTTCTGGAACAGCTTTTATTACTGCGTTATCTATGCTGCGAAAAAAATGTGCAAGGGAATATAACATGTAAAGGGGTAAAATAAAATAAATAATAAAATAAAATTCCTTTTCCAAGGCAGCAGTGGATCTGTTATCTGCAGGGATGACATGCAATTTCAGTGCTCAACTGTAAAGCAAAATTCACGAGAAGCATGCTGGGCAGACAGAAAAGGCAACTCTGAAGGAGGTCAATATTACTTCTGGAATATGAGACAGTTGCTAGTCTGGTAGGAACTCAACAAAACATATTCTTTTTTAATTTTGATCTTAGGTAGAAATACCCTGGTTACATGAAGAAAAGGAAGACAGATATGAAGTAGATATTAAAAAGAGTTAAGGCCAGATTTTCATAAGTCAGGAAGGCTCTGTTATAAATATTCAGTGCTTGATTAATAATCCGCCCTTGAGATCTTGAAAAGAGCCTGTCAAAATGTTTGGCCTAAAATCCTTCGTAATTACCAAAACCTCCTGCATTCCTTGAATTCAATTCTATGAATGCAATTCAACACTGAAATCCGTTTGAGACTGCAAAATGCACAGGCAGACGTTCCCCATCAGGTGACGTATCCCACATTAGAGACTCTGTAAATAAGCTGTGTGAAGCAGTTACATGAACCTCAGGGAAAAAATCAGGAGAACAAATGTATTGCTCTTCCTTTACTTGAAAATTTTGGTGGGATTGACGCATAACTTTGTGTCAGTAATTTGTTTTGGGTTTTGGTTTTTTCAAGTAAACTTTTAGCTTGTTTATTTGGCTTTCTAGCACACTGGAAGCAAGGGCTGAATGAATTGACCATTTTCCTGAGTATTTCTACAGTGCGATTTATTCATAAAATATGCTGTGTTTTTTGATCTGAGATCTACATTTCTTCCTAAACATAGCCACGGACTAAGCCTCAGTAATAAGGTATTTTAATAGTTTTAGATAAGTGTTTTAGGAAACTTTTTATTTTTTTAAATAAATTTCCACTGGAAATGCTGGACAATTCTTGGAGATTACTCTGTTCTACCTGATGATGAGTTGACAGCTCCTACTGACAGCTGACATCTCCTACATGCAGTGTAAACTGGTGTTTTTCACTTGAGTCTAAGAACAAGTGTTCTCATTGTAAGTCTGTGCTGTCATGCCTTTAGTGTTTGAATATTCAAATCTATGCTGACTTTCTCACCGTTTATTTTTTTCACCCTCTCTATTAGCTGGACCATAATTCTTCCTGTGTAGAAATCGCTTCACATCTCTGTTTTTAGTCGACGGAGTTGTCAAGATGCCACCTATTTATTCTCATGCTATGACTTCTGAAGTTTCTCTATGACCTGCCTTAATTTAGGCTGGTGTCTGTACTTCCCAGTATCAATTTTGGAATGTGGTTTTGTATTTTCCCGTTCTCAGTTCCCTTGCTAGTAGTATTTCTCTTTACCAGTATTTGTTACATTACTCTACATGTTGGATGTGATTTGATTGTTTATTTATAATATCATTCCAAATGCTGGTACTTGTATTCTTAGGACATATGTTCCTACAATTTTGTACCTTTATTCTTATTTGATCAGTTTGCTATTCTCACATCTGTGTTTTTGCAATGGATGAATTGGACTTCAAAACAACAACAACAAAAGAGCATGATTTAACTCTTTGCATATAATTACAGCAGCACAGAATTTGTAGCCACACTACGTGATTGAGTGCAGCTTATAATGCCCCTGTCAGAAACAGGGATCTTCTAACAGTAATTTGCATAATTATTGCTGTGACAAGAGAGCAGGATCAAATTTGTCCCAAGTAAGTCTTATGATTTATATGGTCCAGAGCCTGGGCCATTTAATGTTTTCCCGACTGACCTCTTTGTCTTAATAGCAGCAAAGATTTTGTCTGCAAACTTGTCCTACATTTTTATTGGGGCATAAGAATGGAGGCAACAGGATCAAATGACTTAGTTTGGATTGCCTAAATAAACAAAATCAGATAAAGAAAACTTCCTTGTTGATAATTTTATCCAGGTCAGTTTGAGTATTCTAACCTCAAACAAAGAATCAAAAAAAATTTATTTGCAGAAGTGTTAATTATTTTTTTTCTTGAAATAGTTTTCAGTGTCCTATGTTACTACAAAGTATACATGAAGTATTTTATGGAGAAAAGTGGGTGGTTTTTTGTGATAATGTACTGTCAGAGAGATAATCCAGTACCTCTGTTAACAATACAGGTTAATTGAATACTAACAGGTTAAAGGATGACCCCTTTGGTTACTTTGTGTCTTCTTTCCATAAATTGAATTTTTATCTTGCTTTTTCACTGTTTAGATAGTGAAGTAGTAGAACTCATACATGGAGACACATATGGCACCTATTCAAAGCTGGCATAATTTGCAAAATCCCCTCTTAAAAGTCAATTCCTGTTATGTAGATAAGGTTTTGCGAGTCACTATTAGGGATGTCTGCTGGTACACCATGTAATATTTTACTGGAAAAGGTACATCTACAATCCTGCCCACAGGATTTAGTTACAAAGGCCTGTGGCTTGGGAATTTACTCTGGGGACTTCACATGCCTTACAGATGGCAGCTGCTAGCAAAAGCATTCAGTCTCAGGTGATATCACTGCCACCAAGCTAGATTTCTTACTGCAAAATGGCAAATGTAGAAGTACAAATCAAGTCTGCTGCAAGAGGCAACTGTGATCATATAGTCTTCTCTGTATCTTTTTTTGGGCCTAGTCCTGGGGCATTTAGTACATGAGTGTTTTATTGTCAGTGGTATAGGTCAGTTGTCAGCAGTTCTCAAACAAAACAATCGTAAACAGAGAGTAGTAATATGCTGGCATTTTTCAGAATGCATCATATTTTTATAGCAGCTATTAAAGTCCTGCCAGAAGGATACAATAAATTAACTCTTCCTGGATCTATAAAATAATTCTCAACTAGATTGCCACTAACACAATTTATTTAAATGTTTAAAGATATTCAACACCATACTGGAAAGTAAGTGGACCCCTTGAGTGACATCCTTTGGTAGTGTTGGACAAGCTTCTTATCTGGTCTTGACTCAGTGAAGAACCAAGAAGCACATTTAGAGCTTTAGTGTCTCTGACCTGCTAACACCTTTAAAAGGCCAAAATTTAATGGGAAAGGGTTTAAATTATTACTAGGAAACAGCCATGAGATGGAAAGAGGCCTGATCAGGTACTACTATCTCACTGACACCCACTATTACAGTGTGGAAAAATTATTTTGTCTGAAAAGTATATAAAGGCTGAAGTTTGATAATGATTTTCTGTCATAATGCAAGATAGTATAAGAAGAAACTGAAGCTGATTTTTTGTTTGGTAATCCACATTCATTTTTACTTAGTAGGAAAACTCAAAATAGTTTCCGTGTCCTACATAAACATTTTAGTTTGGAACAAAAATGCATTCTGGACAAAATTCTTTATTTCTCACATTTATGCTATTTTGGCTTATTCAAGAAATGGTTTCAAAGCCTAAGAATGAGTTTTCTTTAGAAAAGCTAAACTAGAAGTGCCCCATTAATGGACATTCAGTCAACAGGGGCAGAACAAATCTAATCTGAAGTAATCCCTTGCCAGAGAAATGTGTAAAGAATGGACAATAGGATCTCAGAAATGTGGCACTGTCTTCTGTCTGCCTTTAGATCTTTTACCGGGCTGCAATACTTACTAGTGTTAACATAGCTTTGTCATCCTGTGCTTATTAAGCCATGTCCTATTTTCCCTTTCTCTTGAATCTTCCAATATTTAAAAATTGTCAGAGAAGCTACCCATTATTTTTTCCAGTTTTCTGTCTTTCAGACAGTGTGCCAGCTCCATGCATTTGTATTTCACTGAAAGAAAAGACACATGGTAATACCAGACATAAAAACATACAAGGAGGTGCTTTCAAAATTAAATCAATTCACTCTACCTGCCTATCTTCCTATTATTGAAAAATATCTAATTGGACATGGACACTTAGTCGAGCAGTGGTGACCTGATCACAGGCTGCCAGCTGTGAGGTGCACAAAACCTGGGCTCCCACCACTCGTCCCATTAGTGGCACTTGTCACTGGTTCTGCATGACAGTGTTTACTCCTCTGTGGAGTACCTCTTCAGAAATTGTATTTACCGTTTTTCACAGCTGACGACCTCCTTGGATAATTAAAATCTAATGGCAATCTTACATTCTTTGTAAGATTGGCTAAACACTGTTTTGAGTTTCTACTGACAAAAGAAATCTTTGCTAATTCTGTGGTTTGTTTCTTCTCCTCTCAGTTAATTTTTCTCCCTTATATTTAAATCAGACTAATTATGTTATGATCTGCCCCACTGTTTCTAATGGCAAATGTAAAGCAACCAGAATCAACAATTTTCGCCTACTTTTAAACTCCTCCAAGTGTGATGGATTTGAATATTCAAATAAGCCCAGAAGTTTTGTGTTTCCTCCTTTTTTGACAACCTGAATGAGGGAAAAGGCATACACAGAAACTTGGCTGGCAGGTGATGCTGAAGTTGATCTAAAAGTTCTGCTAATAAGGCTCAAAAGGGGGAGACAAGGAACAAGGAAGTTTGGATGAAAGCAAGCACATGATACACAGACACCTCGGTGTTCATGGGAGAAAATTCTCAGCTGCTCAGCCCACACCATGGAGCTCAGCATTCAGCAGCTCCTTATGTGACATTTAAAACCAGATTTCCAAGGAAATTGGCAGTGGCACTGAGCGAAGGTGGTATTTTCCTAATAAAGAAACACACATATGGATTTAGTGAGTTGGAGTTCACTTCACCGAGTTTCTGGGGATAGGCAGACGAGAAGGAACCTGTATGAGATATTCCAATTTTGAAGCTAATAAGGTTTCAGATATTTGATTTGAAATGGACATTTTACAATAAGGAATTAATTTAATTATTTTTAAAGGCTAAACCAAAACAAACAAGTTTATCTCTTTTACAGGCAGATGAAAAGCATTGAAACTTTTGTTGATTAAAAACATGATTATGCTCACAGTGCTCTTTGATACCCAGCATTGTGCTCTTCAGAAAGCCTGATAAAAGTAACACAACTTTTCTTTGACTTCAGAATATTCTTCTGTCTTTCACAGAGTGTAGAGAACCCTTTTTGTAAGCTGAAAAAACAGAGTAACAAAAATAAAATCTGAGATGCAGAGTGACCTGATGCTGAATTCCTCCACTGCTCACTAGGAATTGTGCAGAATGAAACACAGGGAAATGGCAGTGATAGGAACTGAGTGATTGTCTATATGCCAAAGAGAAAGCACATTTTCTGGTAAACTCTGTTCTATTTGGAGCTGAAACCATTACTTTCCTTCCCTACACATAGTGGGGTTAAGAGAGCTTGACTGGTTCTCCACTTATCCCTGTCAGAGGCACAGGTCCTTCAAAACTTGTGTTTCTGGGAACAGTCTTGTACCAGATTCAGCAATTTCTCAAACAGCCACCAATATATTGGTGTGCACTGTGTTCCCGTTTTATAATCCCTCAGGTTCATTTGGCCCTAGGGAAAACAGAAATAGGTTGATTATGGTGCCTGTTCAGTTTCAGCAACACAAAATACTGGGTGAATGCCAGAAATGCAAGGTAGTGATCATAATCAGCATTTGTGGATGTGTCATTTGGGTTTCCAATTCTTTTGCTAATTTGCACTTTGGGGAAACCTCTCTTTTATTTAAACTCATCTGTCATAATCACATAATCTGTCATTAAACACTTCTGCTCAGAAAATTAATTCTAGCTAGACCAGAGACTGCATTCTGGAAATCTTAACAGTGTCTGGGTTAATTAACTCATCCTTTGATTTGTTCACATGTTAATCAGCTCTTGAGGGTCAATAAATTCCCCTTCAGTACAAACAAATTGGATTGGGGAAACTGTTAATACTGTAATAATAATGGTGTCCATTTGGGCTGGTTTTTTGTATGTATTTCCCTGGTTAATTATCATTCAATTTGAAATGAAATATACTGCAGGGTCTGAGTTTTATTTTCTTTCCACTGGCTGAGAAACAGAAAGGTCTAATGTGGAAGTCTTGGGAGACTGCCTGGGAAAAAACTCAGTCTGGCTTTCCAGAGAACCTTTTACTTTTACCTTAAAATGCAGGCTACAGATCAGGTTATTCCTGCCTTTCATTCTTCATAGCATTGAATTGTCTGTCATTCAATCTTTTTAAATTAATTCCAATGATATGAGCTGAGCATATTTAGTCCTCTTCATGGATGCCCTTTGTGCATTTTCTTTCTCATCAAGATTTTTAAGGCATACTCGTTGGTAACGAAGACTAGTGGGACATGGAACACCTTTTAATAAGCTGTTACAAATCTTCAAGGACAAATGTCTCCGATGAATTTTATTTTTTTAATAAATATTCACTTATTATTTGAGTGCAGTTTAAAGCTACCGTAATGATCATTTTATAGATCAAGGGATTATCAGATGATATCCTGTGTTTGTGGTGTCTCTAACAGAGACAGGATCCCCATCTATAAGAAATGTCTTCAGAATCTAAGCATAGGATAAATATAAGATAGGATTGTTTGTAGACATAATAAGAGAAAAAAATCATAAAATTATAAAAGAATGACAAAAGTCGTATACCATAAAAATTCTCATCCAGAATTTTCTAGATATTTTAAGCTGTGGATTATGCAATTAATGTTACAGATAATTAAAAAGTACTGAAAATCATTTGGAGTCACACAACTGAGTGAGCTGCTTTTTGAGATATGAAGATTCCTAACTGGCTTAGTAAATCTTAATAGTCAGACTGTCCAATGAGCATTTATCTTCCTATTTACAATATTATAGGCATTCCTTTTTTGCCATGTACTTCACACAACTCCATCATTCCACAGTCCTCATGCTCTAAAAATGTTGCTGATTCTATGACGTTTCTCTTCAAAAGCCTATGTATGACATTAACGTAAGATCAGCAGTCTACCTATAATGAGTGGGTTTTTTTTATTCAATACAGTTGTGACTGATAATATGTCTTATGTTAGGATGGACTGTTTTTTAGATGGATGCATTGTGCAGTGATCTTTAACACAATAAGGCCTGAAAATAGATCTAAGGTCAGATATCACAATGAGAAGCTTTGGCTTCTACAGTACTTAGTACTTAAAAACTGCATGAAAATCAATCACTCTTTAGGAAATTAAGAGGTGTTAATCACATCGACAGCTTCTCAAGCTGATGTAACTTGCTATAGCTAAACAAAAGAAATTACAGAAATCAATGCAACTGCTCTTTTTTGCTAGTGAATGATCTGAGGCACTGCTTTTTTTCCTCATGTTTCATTAGCAGGTGTTTCCTACTCTTACAGGGGTACCATTACTCTTTAAAACTTAATTATTACTTTTTCAGGTTTTGCATTCTTGAAAACTCTCAACTAGCTAAACCCCCTGCTCATAACTTGAGCTCACTGCTAAATAGGCCCCACAGACTGAACATTTGCCCTCAGGTTCAAACAAAAGTGCCTTCAGTGTAATTTATACTACTACAATTAAGTATAAACTTGATGCCAGTCTAATGGTTATCTTAGGCACATTAAAATAGCTACAAATCATGACATTACTGTAAACCCTCTAATCTGCTGCTAAATAATTATCCCATGCCTTTGCAACACTGAAAGGACAGAGGAATTGCCCTCTGCTGGATTTACTGCCAGACAAACAGGATCCTTTTTTTGATCTGATACTTGCCTTTGCTGCTGCCAGCTTATCTTCCCCAGAGTTTTCTCTTTCATGTTTGATTCACTACTTTCAGAACTGGGAGGTGATCAAAGGTGGCTGTTAGTGTTGTGGATGGAGTGACGCACTTCACTCGTAACAGAGAATTAGTGATGTGTTTATTGATATAAAACAGTAATTTAACAAAGTTTGATAGTAAATACGACAGTGACTAACAAAGTTCACTGGCCAGAGGTGCATTTGATTATTTACTGTATAGAGAACAGCGTCAGCCAAAACTGCCACGAAGATCTTCCCTTTGAGCCAATAGTTTCAGAAAGGACCCTGTTGCTTTCTAAACTTCTTCTCAGAGAGGTGTGGCTGTATACAGTCCTAGCCCCAGATTTGGTCAATGGTTTACATCTAAAGGATTACACATGTACAATCAATCCTTTATTTCACTTAGCTAAGATTTTGAAGTTTCAGTGCTCTGATTTCCAACTCACTCACTGAGTATACAATGCAATAAGGATTCTCTCAACATTGAGAAGCAGCCTTGAGAGGCATTTCTGCTTAAGGGAAGATCCCGGGTGCAACCTGCTGCTGTGCAGGAGAGCTCAACAAGCTCTTGGGCTGCTCATTCTTTATTGAACTCATAGTCATATTTCCATACCGACTTCCAAATTTGGTTTAAGTCAGATATCAACCAGCACTGCAGCCAGCTGGGTTTATTACCATAGATTAACCCTTGGCTATTGTGTTATTATCTGTCTTCCCCTAATCCACCTTGAGCCAGAAGCAGCTGTCACAACTGGGGGTTATCACTGATCAGAGTTAGGGGGAAAGGACAGGTTGGAGTAGCGGGGGAAGGACACTATCACAGTTTGGGGCTATGCAGGTTCGCTTTCTCATGAAAGATGATTACACCACGGCAGGGAGGGAATGACAGGGGGTTCTCATTGCACTTGCGTGGAAGTAGAGATGTGGGGAGGTCTCTGGCTGTGCATGGGGTGTGCAGCCTGCTGGAGGCACCTACAGGCATCCTGTTGATGCACGAAAAATCATCGGGCATTACGTGCTATACCACAAGCAGGTGATATAATCTCTTTATTCTTATGCTTTCTGGAAACTGGAGGCTGCAACAATAGGGGATGTCAAAGGTCTCGAGGAATGAATTTCTGATGTTTGATTTTGGACCAGGCTGGGATTTTTAAGTTATGTTGTCTGGCTTAAGCTCAGACCAGTAGGATAGATCCTGACTGCCATTTCTTGAACGGTGATAGAACATGACATTTGCTGGAAGAGGACTTGAGGTTTTCCTTTTTACATGAGGATTTGTATTTTAAGGTTTCTTACTGAAAGATTTGTTTTCCTAAAGATAATTGTTGAGAAAGAAAGAAACTGCATCCTACCTGCTATTTTACTAACCAATTTTCTTGAGAATCTGTCCTCGCTAGATACTCTTGGGAATTATGGGGAGAGGAAGAGGAACGGTTGTATTGATCTCAAGTGCTGAGTGTCGGTCAACAAGTTTCTCTAAGGAGTCATGCCATGTAACAGATGAACTAACACTAACCTTTGTAATTGATTGTTCATTGATTTTGCTCAGGAGTTACGTGTTTTAATATGAGAAAGGGACTTGTCTTCAATTGTAGTATGTAAACAAAATTCAAGATTTGTCAGGAGGAAGCTGAAAAGGTGATGGGGAAAGATTACGGTTTATTGTTCACTTCAAAACAAGATTGGTCTGCTGAAGAAATTTGATTTTATATGTGATTACCTAATGTTTACCAATGCAAACCTTAATTTTTCCTATTTTCTACAAGGTTGAAAGCATTTTGCTTTTTCATGCCAACACACTTCTTAACTATTATAATTTACAGAGTCATCAAATGGTTTAGTCCTCTTTTTAAGTGCAGCATAGTCACATTTACTCTGTTTGGTGTTGATAACCAGAAAGTCGTAAATGATGGCTTTAAATAGGTGGAGTGAAGATTCGAGATGTGAAGTTCAGAGCTGGCTGAATCTCAGAACTCTTCCATATTTCTTTGAGCCAGTTAATTCAGATACACATTTCAATTTGAGATTTTTGTAATACCAGTTGGAATAATCTGGAAATAAGTTTGTGGTTCAGACTGCTCTCTTTGTTGAAAATAGTTGTTTAAAGCAATCTTGCTTTACAGATCACAACAGGTTACCCAGGTAAACAGATGTAACAAAGTATGTGTTGCTAATTTTAGTTAATGTCTATTTGAGTTGGAAAGTTATCTTTTTGCCTGTTTTTACAATCAAAGTTTACTAGGGTCCATGCAGGAAAAAAAAATCTTACATATAAAGCTAAGAATTTGTATAACTGAACCCTTAATATTCTTCTAAAATAACTATTATTAATGTAGATCCAAGAGAAAGAAAAAAAATGAATGAATGCTATTGCACAAAAAAGGTCTCAACAATTAAAATTAAGATAAAATTGTTATATACATTTCCTAGTATCTAACTCTTTTCTGATGATATGTTCCTCTTTCTGATGCCCTTCTGTGTCCTAAAGTTGATGACAGGGTGCGTTTGGCAGAGTACAGCAAGTTGTCTCCTGAACCCTTTGCTGGGGGAAGATGGTTTAAGTTGGTAGTTTCCTTGTTTTCACTCTAAGATCTGCTTGGGGTCATTTTTACGTGTTTTCTAACATGTTTTTACACCTTATTCTTTCTTTATTTCTCTAGAAGTCTAAGTCATTCTGATGGTATTGTATATAGTGAGTTTTATGGGTGTTATTATCACATGAAGAAGGGCTTTCACGGCTAAGCCAAGCAGCAGAGAAGCTACAGGGAGGAATCAGCAGGTGCAGACAGAGCCAGCCAGACTAAGCCTTGCAGAGCCTGAGGCACCATCCCTGGCCCTGCTGCATTACTGGGCTGCAAAAGTTGCTGTGCCTCCTGGGGGGAAAATTGTGCACTTAAAGGTGCTCCAAACCATTTGTTAGATCAGCTAGAGAAACAGCAATATCATCTGCATTTATAAAGAGAATCAGTGACTGGTCCAGGATGAGTAACCCAGAGTAGAATTTACCTTTCCGATTTCAACTATTGAATAGATATTTTTCTTTAATAATTCTGGCTCCAATGTAATTAACATCTCATGTAAACAAGTATATTTTGTTGTCAAAGAACGGGTCAAACCGCCATTGGTAGAGAGGTATGTCTTCTTTTGTTATAAATATAGGCAATTTCATAAAGACAACTTGCACAATATTTCTACAGCACCCAAATTTAACCATTAGCCATAAGATTTTCAAAATTGTTAAATCCTTCTGTGGTCAGAAAATAATTCACCAAAGATTAAAAAGGAAGTAAAATGTGTTGCGCAGGTGAACCAATTTAAGAGATTAGGGGTCTGTGAGAATAATAGAGACAATTTAAACAATTAAAATGGTAGAACTTTCTGTTTTAAACTCAACTTATTTTCACAGAACTGGGGGACAGCAGACTGAAGTGCACTTATGCCTGTGTACCCAAGGTTATGGTGACAGGGAAGTAGCCCTTGCCCTGTTTCGTATAGTTCCATACCATAACTCCCACTGAAACCTTTAGGAGCAGTCCTTAAACTAGAGCAGGAACCCACTGGAGCAGCTCATCTGATCTGGAAGACACAGAAAGCTGGTGAAGGGTAGACTGACATATTACTTAGATGGTAATGACAACTTCAGGTTTTCCAAGTTCTGGAGATACTCCATTTAGCTCCTTTGTTTTTCTTCTGTGCTGTAGTTTTGTAGAAGCTGATAAATGTACGCACACATCACCAAAAAATTTTTGTTCTTATCTGATGGAATTTGGCCATTTTATAGATACTTTGCATATTGAAAAACAGATGGTTGTTTTTCATGGAATGTCAGAAGGAGAAATATTTGACATTGGCCAGACATATTAAGTAACAGTGCAAATGTAAAACATATGCTAATATGAAATTTTCTGCCATATAAGCAGCCTGGTAGCAGTTATATTCTGCTGAATTCTTGGGATGAATGATAGGTGTCTCATATTTCCCTTGAAATCTCAAAGAGATAAGTGCAGATACCTTTTTTAGGCATTGTTACAAAGGTAAATATTCCTAAAATACTGGGAGTTTGGTTTCTGTTCCCCAAATAAGCTTCTTTATATTAAAAAACAATTAGAATTTCCTACATGACCATCTGGAAATGTAATTTATATTACTGTGTGGATCTCTGCTCAAATTAAGTATTATTTGGGAAAGGATGCTGGTAATTGGGTTTCTTTTTAAATTGCTGATAGATAGAAAACGTCTTTTTTTCTTTTTCCTCCTGGAAGATCTCATTTTCAATTTCTTCTTCAAGTTTAGACCCTTTATTTTTCCTTAAGTTATTTTTTGATGACGTGTCATATTTTTTTTCACATTCCACATGTTTCCTGAAGGAAAAGGAAGGGGATGTTATCGACATAGCTAAGTTTGGAGTGCTAATAAAATAAGGGTAGGCACTGAGGTCAAGCAACACAGACTTGGCAAAGGCAGTAGATAAATTTGCCTGAGGAATTAGACTTTTTTATATATAGTAAGGATTTCTTTGCTTAAGAAAATAACTCCTCATGCAAGACTGGTTCCATTATTTAAAGCATCACTCGGAAGGTATACAATAATGTATAATTATTTCATAGATGTTGTCAGCTACATGGATTAATTGTGGATTTAGTGGGTTTGATTTCCAGTGAAAAAAGACCAATTAGTAAATGTTCTCCAAAAGTGTTCTTAACACAACAACACTGAATGAGAAGAAAGAATAGGTCATCTGGGAAATAAGTGATTAACCAGATAAAACATACTGGGGACTTTTTTTTCCCTTCGGTTAGTTTAGGCTTGAGAGGTTTTTTAGTGTTTGTTATGGTTTTTTTATTACTGAAAGCCAGAAATAATTTCTCCTGTATGGAGGCCTGAAGCTTTCCTTTATCCACTACTGTTTTCTCTGGTTTATGTGAACTGGTCCAGGAAATTTTGTGAAAGACTGAGGCAAGCTTCTAGTTCTTGTTAGCAGGAAGATTTTTCTATATATACTGTAAAGTCTGGATTTGTTATCTTTCTGTCTTCACTTATAGTAATACTCCTTGTATCACGTTAATGTTTCTCACTAGGAATGTATAAAGACCTTAGTTTGTAATTAGGCTTTCATACAAAAATCTTACTACTTTAAAAGAAGATATAGCCCAGCATGGTCATTCAAGTTTCGGCTTTTTAGGTATTTGTAAAATTTCTTTCAAATAAGGATGAAACTATTAACCTGAGCAAATAGGCAAATATATTTCATTTTTTCTGCTTTCATTTATATTAGGTATTTTAGTTTAGAATTTACTTTATTAAGAGAAATAACCTTTATGTGGGTAAGAATATTCACTTAAAGAACAATACTACCATTAAATTTATTTATGAATGTAAATGAAATCTTTGCCTAGAAATCTGGTTCAGTTCAACTTAGAGGTTTCTTGCGTGTAGGAATAAAAACATTAACTAAAAGCAAGAGATCTCTGGATCTTCAGAACATGTGTAGAAAAAAGAGCAGAACACATTGAGAGAAAAAAAGAATGGGACTGTGAAAAGCAACATCAAAGTCAAAATTCTTTCTTCCTCTCTCTTTAAGCCTAGCTCCTAAACCAGGATAAATAAAATGTTTAGCCAAAATAAAACTGAAAATTTAACATAATAAATGAAATTATTTGCCAGTAATGTGAGGCTTGATTGCAGTGGCCAAGAACATAAAGAAAACAAAATATTTATGTTCTATTCACAGAGTTTCACCTGGATTTACTTGCATTAGTATTTATTCTAATGTATTTTTATACTTCTGTCAGATTTTGACTGTACTGAAATAACGAAAGCTGGACTGATCTCACTACTGGGAGATTCTGAAAACTGTTCTCTTGACTTGAAGATTGGAAGGTGCAGCCATTTATTTCATAAAATGTTTGCACCCTTCCAAGTATTTTTTACAACATAAGATTAAATAACTTTTTACATATGTGTTTCTCGCCAAAACTCAGGCACTTTTGAAAACCCTGCAGAAAATTTAGACCTTTATACTGCAGACATCATAAATAGATTTTCTAGATGCCTTTCTTTTTCACTGCTGACAGTCCTTCTGTTATAGCACTTATTCCACCTGTGATGACCTTCTAAACACAGATCGCATTTACCTCCACAGCATTTCCCTTTCTAGTTGTATTTCTTTTCCTTTTTCATCAAGAATAGTTTTCTTCTATAAATACTGTTACTTTAGATCTTCTTAAACATTTTACAGAGGTGGTATATATATATATTTCTCTTTTAGTCTTACTTTTATGAATTTAAAGGGCAAAAAGTGTAGCTGCACTTCAGATTAGGTCACTTGAGATCTTCCACTCTCTTAGTTCTTGTGGTCTGCATGGGTCAGCAAAGATGGTGAAGGCTCAGTGTAACATTTTACTAGAAGGAAGCCAGAGGGTAGTTGGTTTTGACCTTCAGATCTATAACACAAACAGAGATAGTAGGACTGATACAACTTCTTCTAATTTCTTCTAAACAAAATTTTATAGGTTGGATCTGTGGGAGGTTTTTTTTTTTTAAATTTCAGGTATTGGTTGAGAACTTAAAAAACAGCTTCCAGAGGAGGCTTTTTGGGAATCAAACAGATCTGTATCTTTCCAACTCACTTTCTGTTTTTGTCTGTTGTCACACAGAATTTTTAATAAGAAGACAGAAGCAATACCGTTTATATGAAACCAGAGGATTGTAATGAAACTCATTGGTAAGGGAGAAAAACCTGCACAGTGATGCAACCTCTTACCCATCATAGACACAAGCAGATGTCACAGGGACAAGTGCTAGAGTCTTTCTAAGTCCAAAATGATCTCCAGAATCTGGAATAAGCATGTTCAGGCAGGTGTGAATTGTGCAAACTTCTTCCTTGTGCAATTCTTCACATGGCAAGTCTTGATTTTTAAAACTGGTACTTTAGGTTTTGGACATGCGAGGTCATAGAAAAGTTTACAGATAGTACTAGGCTATGTCATGCTGCTGGAATTATGATATGTCTTCATCAAAGGGAGTTATTTTCAAAGACTGAGTGATAAAATAAAGCTAGATGTGAGTAAAATAGGACAAGAAATAATAATAATAAAACCCACAAAATAATAACTTCTACAGTGTGCCCTGGCTTCTTTCTTATAAGCGTGTTTACATATGTGTCTTTTCTACGTGTATGTGTGTGTAAGACTAAACTGTCCCAGTGGCAAAAGTTTTTGGGAAACGTATAAAAAAATCCATGGTTGAAAGGCTTCTGCCTAGTGTTAGAGGATTTGGATGCGGATATTTTCAGGGGTTGGGAAGGAAAATGGCAATTAAGCTTTACTTAGCGTCCTCACTCGCTCTGCCTGCTACCCTTACCCTCTGTTTTTGCCTGGATTGTTGCCTGAATGGAAGAAAGGGAAGTTGGTTATTTGGGAATGATTCAGCTCTTTTTGCCCATTTGACTGTCTGCTAATGGCAGAGGTGTTGGCAAATGCTTTCCATGAGCAGACTTATTGGCAATGCAGACACAGGCTTAACCAGGCTGGTGCAGTCATAGCAAGCCCAGTGGCCTCTGGGAATCTGGCAGTTACTGCCAGTACTTTTCCAGGGTGTACTTGCTCATACTTCTACTCAAGAGATCACACTAAAATATGTGCCTGGACACAGTTAATCACTTAGTCCTGCATCAGATAATACGGTTTCAGTTCCTCAGCTCTACGTCACCTCTGCTTTACCTTGGGTTCAGTCTGCCCCTGAATCATCCCCAGTCTCAGGCCCTTAGGAAAACGTGGTGAAACCAGAACCTGATGGCTTTGCCTGAAGACAGAAAGAGTGTGCAGCAACTTTAGCTGGTGAAAAAAGCTGATTTCTTTTATCCAAGGGCTGTATTATTAGGAAGGACCTTTTCTTTGCAGCCTCTTCTTCCTCCTCTGGGTCTGCTAAGGGTCTTTTTTTTTCTTTCCTCTTTTCTGGACTGGACCATTTTCTGTTGAAGCAAACCACAACCCAGTGGAGTTGAAAGAAAAAGCAATTTATGTGCTTGAAAGTGTGTGTCTCTTCAGCCCCCAGGTGCTGTCATAACAGCCAGGAGGTATACTGGCGCATGTGGAGAAGAGAATAGGCTCTAATAAATTTAGTTATGATTACTAAGAAAAAAATCCTGTGTGTATGCCTACAGAGGCATTTTGTTTTCAGAGATAGTTCTTTGCTCAAAAAAAACCCCAGGAAACATTTTCTTTGTCTGAAAAATAGGATTTTCCCAAGTAAGAGGATTTGCCAAAGACTATTTTAATTTATTTGTTTTTAGACAGTAGTGTCATTGCATTACCTGCAGTATTTGCATGTCTTTGTTGCATATCTTTCAGGGGATTTTGCACACACTAAAGGGGAGTTACATGTATGTTGTTGTTTTGGAAGTTCTGGGAATGAGAATGCTCTATGAATGGGAATTTATGAGGACACCAGTGAATAGTGTTTTTCTACTCTGCAGTATGAACTCAGCAAACAGATGCCAACCCATCTGTAGCCCTCAGTTTAGGCTGAGACTGCAGAATGAATAAGGACTGGAATTAGCAAATCATTGGGGCATGTATTTGTGGCCCTGTTTCGTTCTACTTATTCAGAATCAAACTACTTGCATCCCTGCAGACTTTATGCAGTAAACCATGAAACGCAGAAATAAAAACAATTTTCTAACTCTCAATTCTGTGTTGCATATGCTGCTAAGTGTACATCTAATACTTCTGAAGAAGTTCTTGAGTTCAGGGAATCGCAGGAGCTCCCAGCAGGAAAATGAGGCTCTCCAGCCATATGAGGCTGTGGTATAACCAGAGAGCTTCAGGCTTCAGTGGACTACTTCTGTTGTTTGTTCAGCAGAAAATTTGGTCTCTTTTGCATGATTGTTCTCTTCATGTATCCCAGAATATTGAGGAGAAATTCGGAGTAGAAACTCTGAATATTTTCAGTGGCCCCCTGGAGCTGCCTAAGTCTCTCCAGCTATGGTAGGAAAACCCAGGAGACACCAACCAAATAGAAAGAAGTACATGTACTTCTCTTTTTTTTTTTCCCCATCTCACACTGTGTCCCCAGGGGCTCATTTTAAGTTCTGAATATCAACTTTACACGTCTACATTTCTGCTTACCTCTTGTAGTCATTTATATGCTCCAACCCATGTTCAGTCCTGAAAGATATCTGACTTCTGATCACTGCCTCAAATTTCTGCAGAACAAGATGTCAGATAGACTGATAGTGAAAAAGAAGAGAGAAGCTGGGAGCTCCAGCACAAAGGAAAGTCTGTGCAGGATTTTGCAGTCTGTTGTGTTTGTTTGTTTATTTTAACTAACAAACTGCAGCTTTATGCGTTAATGACTGCAGCTTATGCTAAATCCAGCCCTGTCAGCAATACTGAAATGGTTGGCCTGACTTAAGACCGTTATTGATTACTGCTCTCTATCAGTGGTAGCAGTAATTAACTGCCCATAGGAATACACAAGTTTTCTTCCCTCAGGTTTCTTAATTTTTCATCCTGTCTGGGAAAGGCATGGTGCTGGGGAGGACGTGATGCTTCATCTTGCCTTGTAGCCTCAAGATTTGTCCAATTGTGAACGTGCAGCCAGCAGCAGCCTTGACTCCAGTCTCTCTTCCCTTAATGCATTGCAGTCACTGAGGGCTTGGCTGTGGGTGATGAATAGCATTTGTAGCTTACGTTTATGTGAGGGGAATGGCTATCCTTCTTGATCTCTATGGTCTCAAAAACTATAACATAGTTTCTTTTGATTATGGAGGACAAAGTGTGGTTACTCACCTGGTCCTTGCAGACCTATTGTCTCAGATAATTCTTATGCTTTCTGATTTCTGGTCATAAATACAAACAAATAACCAGAAACAAACATACAAGCTTGTCATGATAGTATTGAGTCAGGTAGGAGATTACACAGTTTCTGAATTTAGAGAGGTTTGTTCTCTCTCTTTTACTAGTCACTGTAGTTTTTTGTATCTTGGGATGGATTTGATGGTCTACTGTGATACTGTTTTTTTGTATTTTGCTCCTGCTCTGAGCAAGGAAGTTGTTTAATGTGGGGAAAGCTCTGACTATTAAGTTATGCCTAATAGCAAATCTGCCCTTGAGCTGTGAGCAGCCATACAATTAGCAGACACAAGATCACTTATTCTGGATTCTGTTTTAGATGCAACTAGTAAGAAAAAATTCTGCCAGCTGGTGAGCAGCTATTTACCCTGTCTTCTCCTCTGCCAATGGTCTTTTAGGGACAGGATTTGGACCAGTATATTTTAACTCGATATATTCCCATCACTCTGCAGGCTGGTCATAAAAGTCATAGCATAGGAAACAGACCTGGACTCCCACACTAGACAAGAAATATCATTGAAGCATGGAATTATGTTTCTAGAAACACAGGTGAGCGTTTAACTACATGTTAAACCATAAAATGGCTGTAAGTATGATTTTGTCTTATCTTTTTAAATACAAAGAGGCTTAGCTAGCCTGCGCTGGGAAAAGCTGGGGTAATATTTTGGTATATAAGTTTCTGGCACGAATGTGGTTGAAACCAAAGCAAACAAAATTGGAATATAGTACTTTTCCAGAACTGTTTCATTTCATGTGTGGACACGTATTGTAGTCAGGTCAAAACACTACAGCTTATTTTCCTACTTGCCTCCCTCCTCCCCTGGTGCACTCCTACATTTCTCTCTCACTGAAACACTGTACAATTAGGAAATCATCCCACAGACAAGGTCCATGGCATGCACAATGAGGATCTAGAAATGAGAAAGGATAGGGGACAGGGAGCATTAGGATGCAGATAGATTAATTTGCATTTGGAGGAACTTAATTCCAAATGTACAATAAAGGGTAGAAAATATTTATGGATATGTTGATCATCGAGAAAAATGAGATATGGGAATGGTATAAGAGCTTTTTACAGGGACAATAAATAATATTTATTACAAATAAACCTTGAAGCTGTAAGAATCCCTCCTTGTCCACCTGAAAGCTATTGTATTTCCATTATTTTATAATACACTATAAATAATAGTGGTTTTCTTAGACCAAAGCATATAATGCACATGAGGTTTTTGAATCAAAGTCATCCTTTTTCATAAAGGGTGATACGTTATTTATTGTGAGGTACGGATTAATTCTAATTTTCCCCAGTTTCTGAAGACAAGCTCAGATCAATCAATTTTGTAGCTGCAGATATGTGTTAGCACGAAGAAACACTGATGCAATCAATGGTACTTAAATGTCTGTCCATCAGGTTGCTTTATGTGTCTCCAGAACCAAAAAGCAAACAGATATTTCGCTTCCAGAAGGTATGTAGAAACTGTGAAACACTTCAAAACAGCACAGAGTTACCCATGAAAGCACAGTGTGTCTGCTTTTCCTCTGTAGCAGAGTGATTTGTACTGAACAGTGTGGAAAATAGCTACTGGAGAGCAGAGCCCTTCAGGACTTAAAGATGTGCCAAGTAGGACCAGAATTGTAACTCTTATGTGTGCATATACACTGCAGCAGCTTCCAACCTCAGAAACATTATCACCATTGATATATGTAGATATATTCATTTAGACATGGCAGGATCAGCCTACAGCTACCCCTATGGTGGCTGTAGCCAGTAAGCAACAGTAACCAGAGGATATAAAGTGTGCACGTATTAGAAGTAAGTGTTGCAGAGACTAATTAGTTACTTCTAGATTAGTAGAGTATAAGGGCTTTATCACGATGCTGAGATAAGAGATACCAGCATGCCCTGAGTCACATGCTAACTGCCAGCTCAGACCCTTTCAGGATCCAGCTGTTAAGCCTCCTGTCTTCTTTTGGCACACTATAGCATGAAGACATTCCAGGAGTTACTCAGTTCTCAAGAACATTTTCCCTAGCAACTCTTCTTGACAAATGAAATCCCCAGCACACTGGCTTTCCATGTGATTATCTGGCAGAATGGGAAAAGTGAATAAAACACTGACTAAAGTTCACCATATTTTGCCAGGCAAAGTTTAGTGTCATAAGACTTTTTTTCCACAAGTGTTTACACATGTATTACAGTATTCATAGAACCAAAAATGTCAGATATTGGCCAACTAAATGTAACATATCACTACTCTACCTGCATTACAATTCTAGATGATGTTTTTGGCCACCAATATGCAGTTTGTCTTCTTTAGACTTCTTTTGAGAAACACAGCAAAATTGTTCATAGTAAAATGTTATTCATCTCAGGAAAGTGAGTCTGGGTACAACTGGACGAGTACACTGAACCATCCCAGGATACATTCTCTGGTTTTAAAACCAACTGCAATGTTTGGCCACTGCCCATGCTTTTAAATTACCTTATAATTCAAAAAAGTGTGGTTATATCCAGATGGCCTGCTAGGAATGATCCCTGACTCACAAGAAACCTCAAATTGTTCCTAGTTGCTCCTGGTTCAAAACTGTGTTAATAGCTGTCCAAAGATTATGCAGTAAGGAGGCTACAATTATGTAACAATATGCTGGCACTGTTGAATTTACTATTTTATAACTTAAATGTCTAAAATGCAGACATCTTTCCACCTCCTCAGCTACCTCCATCCCTCTTCCTTTCCTAACTCGATTATTGCATCATCCTCTCTTCTTGCATCCTGTACTGTTCATATTTATCTACAACACTGCTAACTCACTGCTTTCTCAGTTAAGAACTTTGGCCCTGTCTCCCCTTTCCTTCTTCTTTGTCCATCCTTTATCCATTATTCTTTTGTCCATCCCCTCTGACAGAAACTTCTTGATTTTTTCTGGGTTATTATTATTTCCATCTTGACTAGCAAATAGACAGTGCTAAGGCACAGGCAGAGCCACAGAAGTAGGCTATCTGTAGTGTTAAACTGTTTGAACAGTTCCGTGAATAGTTTTGGATAATTAGCAGTCTCCCAGCTAATTCCTGAGACTGTTTGGGAATAGAAAAGAGACTATTAACCCTGAGCAATTAGAATGTGGCTGTTCTATTTCCATACCAAGTTTACAATTCCTGGGTAGATGTGACCAGACTGCCAGAGAAGGGGCTCAGGGCATCTGTGTAGTGTTTCGGGCTTCTGGAGATCAGAAACAGTGCTAGATTTCTACTGCAGAAAACTAAAGTGCATAGTAACAAGTAATTGAGATGTGTAATAAAATTGTCAGTGCAACATGTTTTCTCCTGGGACTCACACTCCCACTGTGTTACTTAATTACTGCTGCTTAATATCTGTGCTCTAAACAATCTCTTGGTTCCCGAGATTATTTCAGTCACCTTTACCAAAGTTTAATGGTCCAGACAGTGATTAGAATTTTGTTATCTAGTAATTAGTCTGTATAGTAATTGAGTCTCCAGACTTTAAAAATGTGGAGACATCTGCCTACAAGTTACTTTTTCATGAAGAAAAGGAATCTCTTTTCCAAGAGATTCAACAGTGCTACATTTGAAAACACACTGTTGTTTCTTCTCAGATGGTCTCAGATTTGCCTCTCCTATGTACAATTTCATTTGTATATTTCACACAGATGCTTCATTTGTCAAATCTGTTGTTGTACTTGAGGTATTATTAATGAATTAGAATGTTCGTTATAAAAGAATGATTAGACACTTAAACCTCTAGAGTAATATCTTCAAAAATGTACTAAGATGTAGGAAAACATCTGTTATGAGTGCCTAACATTGTTACAATGTGATATAATTATGGAAGTCAGCCATTTCTTGCTCTAGTTCATCACTAAGTTGCATTTAAGAATGACTTCGCAAACACTAGGAGTGTTAGACACTGCAAAGATTACTGAACTGTGAATACCTGGTGTTTTCCAGAGGTCCTCTGGTTTCAAAGACACATGAATGATTGAGTAAAGTTGTCCTCTGGTGTTTAAGATATCCAGTCATTTACTGCTATGGACAGAACACTGGGCTGGGATTCAGCAAACTTAGATTTAATTTCCAAAGCTGTGTCAGCCTGATGGATCACCCTGGGTAGTCACTCCACCTTTTGTGCCTTATTTTCTCTTCTGGAAAACAGGAAAAGTAAGTTTGACCTTGATACCTGAAAAGCAAAGTATAATAGATGACCATTATTATTATTACTCAAAAAATTGATATCCTGTGCTTTGTATAATCCAGTTTTGGGTTTCTATCACAGAGTATAAGTGATGCTGCAATAGAAGTAGCCAGTTTTCTTGTATTGTTCATTCTGCTTTAATCAAAGCATGTGACTTTGAAGATGACTTCATAGACAAAGCATATGGAACCAGTCCTTCATTAGGGTGGTTATGCATCTGTATGAAAGTTTGTAGCAACTACTATTTTATTACAGTTTTCAGTTCTTGTCAGTACTTTTCTACTCTTTTTAGTGTTCTAACTTAGAAATGTTATTAATATCTAAAGATTACTTACCATATTTGCAAAAAAAACCCTGGTATTTGTGCACCCTATAGCACAAATTAAGTCACAGAAGTGAAGTTAGAAATTCCTTGATCACTAAAAAGTATCACTGATACAGAAAGAAAGGATGAAATTATTGTGGGAAATCTGTTGCAGTCTTGGCTCTCTATGTATCCTATCCTCTTCTTCCATTGTCACTGATGGAAATACTCTACACAATTATGATTTAGCATCAACGTAAAATTTAATCTTAATTTAAGGTAGATGAAACAGTTGGATCTTTAGCAGTCATAAACCAGTGTAATATCTAGCAAACTGATCGTAAGAAATCTGTTATAAACAAAATAGGGCTTAATTACAAGTTAAAAAATGACAAGATTCACTCTTATTTACTACGTTGTATAACAAGAATTTATGCAAGAACAGATATATATAGATTTCTGTACAAAGAAATATACTAATATTTAATCATAAAAGAAATATCAATAACCACAGTTAGAAAGATTTATACATCTATTTAAGCACCCAGGTTGATAGATAGAGACAAGTAGAGAGACTAGTCTGAAAAATTCCCTCTTCAGGTTTGTAAGAATATTCACACACATCAGTAATCCTGAAGAGGTCATGGCAGGGTCTCAGGGAATCCAGCTTTGCCTTGGCCTTTTCCTTTGCCGTGTTAGCAAATGATATAATGTGGTACACCTGAATGGTGTCCTAACTGGACCCAGCCTGCTGTGATCCAGAAGATCTCAAACTTACTTATAGAATCCAAGATAATTAAATTTTGTCAGATATCTAAATACTAATTTTGACATTTTAATATTAATTTTGGCCATAACTTAGATGCATTTCTGGCAACTTCTATTAGCTATGTAAGGCGACATCACTTGGGCCATGAACAAGGCGTAAGGCATATTCAGCTGTCAAGGGGGATGACTGATGGTCAGTCTCTTTCTCAGGTGATAAGGGAGCCTTCTCCAGACATATAGGAGTCCAAGAGCACTGAGGGGATGCTTAGGTGCACATGGAACACTCCATCATAAGAATGGGTACTTTCTCCCCTAGTGTGCCTGGTCAAGATGATCGATTATGAGTTCCCTTCCTCAGCCAACAAGGGAGGGTTCTTCCCAAACGCAGTAGTTTTGGGTCAGCCAAAGGTGCATCTGAGCAACCTGAATGACTGTCCATATACAAAGGAAATTATTTTCCCCAACAAACCTGGGTCAACATGAACCTGGTTTTCACTGGATAAGCAAGTAGCCCAGAGAAGAGGGGGAAGGTGTTGCTTCAAGTGAGTCAGAAGTTGTGCTAAGTGGCCTAAAATTGTCTGTGCCACACAGAAGGTCTCTCACCCAAAAGGCAAAAGTGGAACGTTGATTTTAGCTTCGAAATGCAATTTTTCTTCCCCTTTTTCCTTTATTGTCATCTCCTCACCTAGATTTTTTTCTTTCTTAACCAGCAGCAAACCCTTAAGTCTTAGGCAACGAAGTGATTGATGGAGTTTGTCAAAGAAATGTGACAATTGCAGGCACTTTTGTTTTTCCTACATTTTACTGTGTCTCAAAACACTGTCTGTACTGCTCTGACAGATACAGCTAAGATTGCCATGAGAAAATGCACAGCCAGGATTCAGTTTTATGTGCTGTGATACAGGAAGCTGCAGAGCAGATTTGAACATGTGTTACAGAGGTGCCTGGGGGCTCTAGCAACCTTCCCAGGTGTAATTGTCATAGGTATTGCACAGACATGGCTCTTGCCACCTGGACCATCCCTTACTGCTGTGCAACATCACAGGAAACCTTTCCATTCCCATGCCAGGCTGAGTGTGTACGTGGATGAAGCTTGTTTGGTACCAGTGGTGGTCAGAGAGTTGTGATGCCCATTCTGAGTCTTGGAGCTCCTTGGGCTGCATCTCCAGTGCATGTAATTTCTGAATTTTAGTCAGGACTGCTTCCTAGTGAGAGAGACAGCAGTTCAAACACACATCCTTGGGTTTCCTGTTTCTTCCTGGCTGGGTCTAAGCAGCTAAGTGTTCAGCATGTACGGTTCTTTGGTTGCATCTCAAACTGCCGGGTCTCTATTCCCTCTGTAGGTAACATGGAAAAGGCCTCTGATTCTCACAGTAGCTCAGCTAATTGCAAGTTACTCAGCTAGAGTTGGAGGTGTCTAATTAAATACTCTAGAGATATTTCTTAATTTTCTTGGCCTCATTTCAACAGAGGATGTCAAGCTGGTACCTAGTTTAGAGCATTAGCTATTTCACTGAAGTCGGCGGGTTGATTGCAAATGCTCATGAGTATGTCCCTATGCATCCCTACCAGGTGGGAAGGCAATGTCTCTGCAATTTCAGGCAGGAAGCCACAAGTCCTGAACCCTCAGAGCACTCACACATGTATTTATATATTTCAATAGTTGCTTTAGACCCCGGGAATCGTGTGTGCCTAATGTTACACATGTGCTTAAATGATCTGCTTAAATGATTTTAAGTTCCCAGAGAGTAGTAAATCGCAATTACTCAGAATAAGATTGAAGAACCTTTCAAGTGCATTGAACTCCCCGATAATTTGCAAAAGTTAGGGCATTGTCATGTTTGAAAGAACAAATAGCATAGTAGATAAGGAGAAAAGCCTATTCTTAGGGAGAAAAGGTGTCTTGGAAACCATTGTTCCAAAACTGGCTGCCTGGGTCTGCCTCCTTGTGAAGACTACAGATACAGCAGCGACAGAGGAGGATGTTAATCTTAGGTGGCTTTGGTGCATTGAAAATTTCCCATTACAGCTTTATCCAGATTTAACTCAAAATCTTCATATGAATTATTCTGGTGAGAGAACACAATTTCAGCTAGAATAAACACCATAAGAAATTTTGTAACACTGCAACAAAATGCTAGAAGTTAACAAAAAAAAGTGGTATAAATGATATAATTTATGCTTCTGTATTTGACTACATCTTTGCACTCTCTTCATGTCTTTAACCTTCCTAACATATCTATAAGAAAAAAATTGCTTGTTCCTTTGAACACAGTTGTATGTGAAAACAAGGCAAACAAGTAGTAACTTTGAACTTACACTTCTGAAGTATAAATCCATTGCAGTATACTGTGAGGAAAGAAAGGAAGAAAGATTGAAATGATTTCTTCTTTAGCTAATATTTTTTTCTCTAATACCTCTGGAAATTGTACAGGGATATATATGTTTCCATAGCGTAGTAAAGTCATCAGGCAGGACATATTGGAGCAGATTCAGTGATTCTCAGTGATTCAGAAGTCAGTTTATGTGAAATAAGTTCAGTTTGAGCCTAAATAAAAGGTTTGTTTCAGCTACTGCAAAGAGAAGGTGGTTATTATTATTGCTTCATGTGGGATCTTTTACGAACTTGATACGTTGTGAGTCACCTTCCCTGTTTTGTGTTATTTTCCATTTTCATAGCACCTCCCTTCCTGACTTCAGCAAAGCAAGTTCCTAAGTACTGTGAGAAAGGCTGTGCTCCTAATGATAACACTGATGATGTTTGCAGAGCTGGGAAGCCTCATGAGAAAACTTGTTATGCAGATCCAGAAAGATCAGATAAGCTACTTCTACTTCAATGGGATCAAAAGTGGAGCCACATTTTTGAGAAAAGCACTTGATACAGGTTTTCAGGGTTTTGAGTCTGTTTTAAGGACGTAGTAGGAGGAGAGGTTCAGCTGACACAAATCATGACAAGGGAGTTCTGCCAGGCTACATCTGTTTAATACCTGCTGCTGCAAAGTTCTCCCATTGCTCTTTAGATAATAATTCAGCACATTAAAGAGCTTTGGACTTCTTCCGTTGAATTGCCTAAATGATAATATATATTAAGGTGACTTGTAATATCTTCAGACAAGCCTATTTCTTTCTTTCTTGAAGTTAGAAAGGGTGCAGAGGTAAAAAAGCGAAGGGGAGAAAAGACTGCTTGGCAACTTTTTTACAGCACTCTTCTTTATAATAAACAGCACAACTGTTGGAACAATGCACCACAGTCTGCTTCCTTTTTTTGCTAAATGTTAGTAAGTGTTTCAATGGTTTTAAAATCAGAACAGGTAATATTTCCTTGTAACAAAGATTACAGATTTTCTCGCTTACTACTCTAGATTGGATAGTTTCAATGCATTCAGCTATTCATTTTCTCTGTTATTGTGCTTTGCAACCAATGGACTACATTAAGTCTATCATTTGGTGAAAACGTCTGATCATTAGCTAGATAATTTCTATTATTTACTGTACACTCATGAACTCTTATTTTCATATTGTATCTGAGTCCTTAGATCATGTTTTAGAAAATATACCAGACTTCTTGCTTTTAGTGGTAGCCTAGTGATTTGAATGCTGATCTAGTTTATGGTAGACACCCAGAAATCCTAAACAGGCTTGATGGTAAGACCTCTGTGTGCCCTGATTTACTGACATGTTCTGACCACTTGCACTTGTGTCGGCTTTCCATGGACAGCAGGTCTGAAACTTCACATGGTCCACAAAACTTGGCTGTGTAAAGCTGAGCTAAAGGAAGTATTTTTTGAAGTCTTTCACTCTATGCTATTTTCTTATCCTTACTTTTCAAGTGTTATTAAAAAAAAATTGGATATGTAATAGCTGTAAGTATAAGAAGAATGGCAACCTCTCTTTGGCTCTGCTTTATGAGTTTTATTTATGGCTATGTAGAGAGCTGTGATAATTCTATGGAGCTTTATCTGTAATTTTCATTAACAATGTCCTGAGGTCTCCAGAAGTTTTGATGCCAGATATTATCTGTGAAGACACCTTAACTTTACTTTAGCTTCTGTTTCCATTCTTGGTTTCATATTCTAGTGTTTTTAATGAAACAAAGTTTTTGCATGAGACTGGTCTCAGTTCTCTGCAGTAAATTTTTACTTTGCTGTCAAAACTGCAACAAAATATAAATGAAGCAACTGGAAACTGTCCTTGTTTTAACAGTAACTAAAGAATTCTTCCTGCCTTTTAAGAAGTACTTTGTGGCTGCCTCATATAAGGTGCTATGGAAGGACAATAGGCAGTAAAGTACATGAGAAGCACAGGCTGAGGCATTGTTACAAGCAGACATGCAGGCATTTTCCCAAAAGTGTCGATGACAAAGGGATAGACAAGAAGCCTTTGTGATTTTTTTCCCAACAAATCAAATGTTCTATACATTTTCATGCTGAAGCCTAAGAAGAGAAAAAAAAAAACCTAAAGGAGGGTATCAGAGCAAAGATAAGGGCTGGTGTCTCAGCAGGCAGTTGCAGGAGCCCTTTGGCAGGAAGGGGTGGCAGAGGCAGAGCTGGAGACAAGGATGTAGTTGCTTTACTTGGAGAAGGTGGGAGACCTTGTCTCTGCCTCTTCCTGCACTAGGAGAAAGGGAGAAATTGTGGTGATTAAAGATGATAAGGAAGAACCTAAATTTTTAATGGGCTCCTTCAGATGCTGCTTTCCCAGCCATAAATGTCCTGTAATCTAAACAGAAAAATACTGAATCTGTGCAAAACTTCTCTTTTTTTGTTAGAAAACTAGCAATAACTGCAAGAACGTTCACCAATATTGTACCTTCTTTTATAATTTGAAATGTCATCCAAAACTCTACTTATTTTCAGAAATGTGAGGTATTTGGGGAAAACTTCTGTTATTTTTCTCTGTCAAATGTAAGAAATTGAAAAATGAAGCAGAAAAAGGGTTATTTTTGTTAATTAAAAGCTAGCTATTGTAACTGTCTTAACTACCTGGCAATGCATGTAGATTTATTTAAAATAATATGAGCGAGAAATAATTAAAATGTAAAAGTACTTAGAGCAATTTCATAAAATATAACATTTTTAAGAGAACAAGTTCTTTAAAGTAAAATATTTGTGTTACTTTTTGTAGGAAATGACTGGCAGTAAGAATGCATAGTAGAGGAATTTAAAAGAACTGAATGATAAATGCAGCTCTGTTTTTTGATATGTGATGGTTACACTTTTATTGCAACATCCTCAGCTGAAAAAAGCAGCACTATTAAATCCACACATAATTTGAAAATCTTGAAGATCACAAATAATTGTGCCTAAGTTATTAAAGGGTGTTGGTATTGTTATGCATTTGCATACCTTATATTATAGGGAGAGGAAAAAACTGAAATACTCTTCCCAAATTTTAGCTGTTAAAGCTATATCTAGCAGAGAGACAAT
This sequence comes from Dromococcyx pavoninus, assembly GCA_033558185.1. Taxonomy (NCBI): domain Eukaryota; kingdom Metazoa; phylum Chordata; class Aves; order Cuculiformes; family Neomorphidae; genus Dromococcyx; species Dromococcyx pavoninus. The sequence continues at coordinate 2,181,131 of JAUMJL010000192.1, read as the reverse complement.
ACTGTGAATAGATGTAATCTAAAAACCTAAGGTTTTCGTTAATGTGTTACTAAATAATGGAAGATGTCGTGGAATAATATCAGATTTCCTTGTGACTTAGTGCAAAAATAGGTATATTGTCCTCATTTTTCATTCTCACAGAAGACTAAATTTGGAAAGTGAATCTCCTTTTTCAGGAGGAAATTATTTATTAGACACTGTGCATGTTTCTTGAGATAGGGCTAGATGCTTAATGTTAATTTATTTATCAGTGAAGGTACCTATAATTCTTCTACCCGTAAGAATAGAGTGGAAAATATCTTCCTCTTCAAGCTCAAAACCATTCCTTGGGAAGTGTCAGAAACTTCTTGTAATTTGACAGTTTTCCCCAGCGGCCAGGATTTACTATCCATGGTGAAAAAGGAGACCCAGAAATCATGACAGCAATATGTCATGATAATGAACTAAAATGACACCTATTTCTCTGTATCAAAAAGGACATGAGGCAGTACAGAAATGTGCACTGACAATAAAGAGTTTTTAATGGACAACATAATAGAGATAAACATGGAATAAATAATCCAAATGCTTTTTAACTAGTCAAGATTTATTTAGAGAAATCAAGCTTTCAACTGCAGCTTGGAATCTGAGGACAGACCGATTTCAGAGGACTTTCTGTTTTGTTTTGTAGCTCTCTTGCTGACGTGGTACCTTATTCATCTTTGTCAGTGTCAAAATCTACATCAGCCTCTGCAGTGATCAAGCTGTGCTCACTGCAAACTCAACAGTCACGTGTACCTGCAAAGCTGCTGAAGTCCCAAGCTATAAGCGGTAGACTTGTGGCAAAATTACACGTGTTTTAAGCGAGTAGATGCCCTCAGATGTGCAGTCCTCCCTATGTTTCTACTCACAAAACAGGAAATGACTGCTATGTTCAGAGTCAGAATAACAAAATTCATTAAAATTGCCTGTAAAACAAATAGAATTGTACTCTAAAAGTATTTTTAATGGAACTGAATCAAGTCCTTAGCCTAGAGGTTCATTTTTTTAGTGTTGTTTGTACAGGCTCTTCTGTATGAAATTAAATGCCTGACTTGCATTGCTTTTTCTTTGCACTTCTTTAAGATGCCAAATGGGAAAAAAAGGGCAATTTTGAAATCCGTTCATCTTTAAATCTTTAGTATGGTTCCACTCCCCATAGTGTGATTGAAGGAAGAATGCAGAGTCTGTTACCCCGTATCTTAAAAATAAAGATGGAAAAAGCAATAGCAGTGTTGTTAAAGTCTAAGCTTTTACATATAATACAAATAAAAAGGAGTGTTTTGTTTCAAAGACTTTGAATTGGTTAGTTAATAGGAAATGCTTAGCACTGGATGGTATTTCCTAGCAATTCCCAGGATGTTGTTTGGGAGTGCACTCTTCCCTGAGAGCTCAACTCCCCAGAGGACTAGACAGCCCAGTACATAATGAAGAGTTCCCCTCTGAACAGTGTGTGTTATGTGCTTTGAGATGAGCATAATTATGGAGAGGAATCTTGATGAGCTGGCTTGCACTTCAACTCCTGTAAAGCATTACAATTGAACATACTTAAAATGAAATGTTATTTATTAGTCCTGGACTGAACGGGAAATCTTCTTTTGCTCAACGGTTTTGGAATGAAATATTTAAATATATGTGAACCAAAACTATTGGGATTGTTTGCTGTGTGAAAACATTTGATTTTCTAAATTTTGTCTAGGCAAAAGCAAATGTTGAAATACACATCTTCTCCTGGAATTTGAAATTTGGTCAATGTTAGGCTGGGAGTGAGTTCTTTTTGGGTTATGGTCTGAGCTATAGTGATCCTACACAGTGATTAAAAAGCCCTCTGCAACACCTGTATTTATACCTCTCACTGTCATACATGGCAAAGGAGGCAAGTAATGTTCAACATCAATATGAGACTACGATCCTCATGAAGAGCTTTAGTGGTTCTGGGCTGAAATGTTGATGGGGCAAAATGCAGATTTTTTTAAGACTATACAAGGAAGGGCAGAAGTCAAGTTTCTAGAATCAGTTATTAGGCTGTTCATATTACCCTGCCATACGCAGAACTTTTCTCAGACCTGTCCTTTGGAATGACCTGGAGTAGTAATGTAAAAAACTGAGTCAGCTTCAGAATGAAGAACTCAGCCCAAGAATAGTGCATTTCAGCGTGTTTTGTGCAATCATATGGTGTAATGGGCACGCACTTAGAGTCACTAAACATTAAAAATAGCAGAGCTGTCAAATGACTGTTAAATATTAAGAGTCCCAGGCACTAAAGCAACTGATATTGTGGTGAGCAATTTGTCATAGAATCATAGAATGGTTTGGTTTGGAGGAGACCTTGAAGATCGTCCAGTACCAACCCCCTGCCATGGGCAGGGACATGTACCACTAGACCAGGCTGCTCAAGACTCCATTCAACCCGGTCTTGAACGCTTCCAAGGAGTGGGCATCCACAGCTTCCCTGGGCAACTTTTCCAGTGTCTCACCACTGTCATTGTGAAGACTTTCTTCCCAGTGTCTAACCAAAATCTTCCCCCTACCAGTTTAAAAATGTTCCCCCTCATCCTATCACTACTTTATCTTGTAAAAAGTCCCTCTCCAACTTTCTTGTAGGCTCCCTTCAGCTACTGGAAGGCCACCATGAGGTCTCCCCAGAGCCTTTTATTCTCCAGGATGAACAAGCCCAACTCTTCCCTATGTAAAGTGGAACAATTGTATTTTACCATGTGAAGAAAAGTACTTTTGTTTAAATTTCCCTCAGGAATACTGCTGTGTGTTTCAGTAACGATTTGTAATCCGTACAACCAAGAAGCAATGTTGTGATTTATACATCAAATTCAAATATTTTTAATAAAATTACATCTTTTAATGCAAATATAGCTGGTTCCAATGCTTTGGTAAATGCCAGATACTCCAGTATCAAATGATGTAGGTGAGCATATGGCCATTGACTTCAGTAAATTTATACTAATTTATAACAGTTTAGTAATTTGGTGTTATATATTCCATATCCAAAGAAAAATAACAAAGATTTGTGGAATTATTTTCCATGTTTCCTCAATTGCTCTTCTTTACTGGATTTATGAATAATTGACTCCTAAACCAGTCTGAATTACTACCTTTGCATCTGCAGCTCAGACACTGTTTTAAGCTGAATTATTCTGCTGTTTTTTTCAGTGTAAGTTTACCAGATGCATCATCATATGTGAACTTCCCTGTTTCTTCCTGTACATTAACAATTGGATTTGGGGGTACTCTGCTGTAATAGGTGCCCCTGACCCCTAAAATTCTCTGCTGGAAGGCATGGCCAACCAGATACGTCTTTGCCAAGAAGATTATTGGAACTTGCTATAACTGACTTAGAGAGAACTGCCCAAATGAGCAGGAAGAGTAATCCTGCTTTGACGAATATCAACTTCAAATACAATAACTACTCCTTACTTGGGATAATGTCTCTTTTTTTTGCTGTGAATACAAGAATCTTGAATACATGCCGAAGCAATATTTTTATGATCTCTTCACTGTAAAAAGCAGACTCTAACTAGAAAAGAATGGACACCATAAATCTCTGCAAAGCATTTTTTTTCAGTAATTCAGTATTTTTAAAGTTTCAAAATAGTGTTGATGCTATCATATTTTGTTTAAAATATGCCACAAGGCAGACCTGGCTTCATATCATATAGGCAAAATATTCCATATATTCAGAGAGTTTCCATAGATTTAGAGAGTTTACTATCAAGCTGATTTACCCAAATATTCAGCCTACATGGACCTTCCCGAAGCTTCATGCCAATTATTTGGATTATACTTGCTGTTATTACAACTTTAAATATTCAATTACAAGTCAACTTTTAAAACAAAAATGGGAATCAAACATAACTTAATTTGAATTTATGAGGTGCTGAAAATACACTTACCTTTTTTTTCCTGATTGGATCTTAGATATTCAAGCACTCAAAATCAGGTTTTTACAGATTTTTGCCTTGTGTTTGTTACCATGCTAGCTCATCATACTGTGCGTTGTTAAGTTCTACCTGCCCTACCTTGTAGCTGAGCTGAACTTGCAATTCTTTACAGAACTTTTACCTTAGTACAAAAACTTGACTACATTTAATTATACTGGTCAAGAATAGCTTAACACATCACCATCTTTAAGCCAAAAAGCTTTGTAAAATTATACTGTTGAAAACTGCAGCAAACAAAATGTGCATGATATTTTTCTATTGGCTAAGGTGCTCAGGATAACCACCTCTCTTTGGATAAACAGCCTGGCCTATATTAGTTTCGCAGTTTCACCAGAATTTCATTTTTTGCTATAATACAGTAGTGGACAAAGCAAGTGAAAACAAAATCACTTCAAAAGAGAACATTTTGACTAGAAGGCAGTCTTTGTAATAGAAGTTACTTTCGTTTCCTTTGAATAAATAATTCTTTTGTGATAGTCATTTATGTATAAAAGTAGCTTAATGGAGTAAATGATGAGTTGTGGAAGCTGCACAAACATTATCACTAGACAATAAATAATTCCCTCGGAATGTTCCAAGACAAAATAAATCAAAGTCCAAAATTTTGACGTATTTTTTTTAAAATGGCTTTTTATGTAGCAGAAGTTCACTGTAGTCTTGCTCATTTGAAAAGAGTATTTTTGCAAAGCTAGACTCATTTAGGTTTTACAAATTGTTGAAGAGTCACTGGTATCAGGAACTGAGGAAAGAAGCTCTCCTTTGGAGACAGTCAACTATACATCAGCTCTTACTTGGACTGCCTCTATTAAAAGCATTTCCTTTTCAGTGTTTTAAGAATAAAAGAGATGTCACACAAAACCTTAGTGATAACATGCACAGGTTTTGCAGGTACAGGTTTTGTATATTGAATAATGTTACACAATGTCTGCCTCAACTCATTTAGTACTTTTGGTGAAAGGATGTGAAGAACTCTTTCCCATTCTTTGGCTTGCTAGTTTTTTCAATCACTGTTTTTTTTCATGCACATTTGGAAAGCTGGGTTTATCTATAAGGCTTCCAAAGAAGTTCTCCAAAGAGCTTGTTTTCTTGTGACGCCATATGATGGATCAAGTTACCACTATAACGGTAACTTTCATAATGCAAGACGACACAGGACCTGTGTTGGATGACTCAGTAAGAAGTTTATTAATTTGTTTTTGTCAAAGTAATGACTGAGATACAATGACTTGACTGGAGAAAGAAAACTTACAGTTGGTATTACAACTAGGAAGGTTGAAAATAATGTAAATTTTGTCTAGGTTATTTGGAAATATTCAAAGGTGGAAGAGAAAAGCAAAGTAATCTTGCTGCTGAAGGAAGAATGGATGAAAAAAGGCAATTAAAAGTTGGAAATCTGAGGGAAAAATGACTAAGGTATAAATAAGAGTTTTGTTTTATGTTTTTTAAGGGTCTAGAGGGAAAACAGCTATTACGAAACCCAGCACTCTCATTAGAGTATTTAGTCAGGTGTAATGAATATTTGAGAAGTTATAGCAACTTTCTAAAATATTAGACCGTGACATAGTACAGTCTGTCATTTAAAAGCAGTTTTCCAGAAAGCAAGTTGAGCCTACCTCTGTAACCAGAGTCCTCTTTGACTCTCCTTTCCCAAAATACTTGAAGACGTCATTAGAGAAAAACAAGTTGTTGTTTCTTATATATTGTAGTAATATAACCATAGCAGCCTGCTTGTAAAAATAAAATTAAAAAGTACAGCAATTGCATAGAAAAAACAAGCGAGGGATCAACTTATACTTAAAAATGTATTTTAGTAAAAGAAAGTTTCAAGGAAAAAACTGAAATCATGTAATCCCATCTCCTATCTAGTCAGGCTGCATTTCAAGCCTTCAAAATGTAGAACAGTCACTCAAAAAATATTTCTCACACATTAGGCTCATGAGAAAATTATGAGAATGTCAAATCTCCAGAAGAGGAGTTGTGAATCACAGCCTGTAATAGACCAGAGAGCAGAAACTGTGGAAAGTACTTTTACTTGGGAATTGCTGTGAATATGGTCATGCTCATAGACTCAAAAGTTTCTATTTTCTCAAGGGCTGTTTCTTCTTCTCTCTTGGTTTTGTTACTCTCACATTCTGATTCATCTCAATTGCCTTTTATTTACCAAGCAGAGAGAGAAAAGGTAAGTCAGGCTTTCTGAATTATCTGTCAGAGAGAGAGAAATAACAAGGGATACTGTCAGAACTGGAAATTGAACTTTTCACTCATTTCAAGTTCAAATGCCAAAGCATGAGACCAGCGCTGGTCTTAATATGTTAGCTGCAAATTTAGGAAAACAATCAAAAAACTTAAGTCCAGATTTAGAGCTGTGTTAAAATTTGCTTGGTACTAAAGGAGGACTAGGTCAGAATCAGCAGCTGGTGGTTTAAATTACGGAAGCTGAAGTGCTGTGGTGACAAATGCAACCAGGGTAGTGCTTTTAAGAGACAGTGTCCGAGCAAGAACTGGTACAGTTAGAAAAGCACTCCCTGGGGTCAATGAAGCTGGATAAACTGGATTGGGCAATGGATTGGGCAGCAGGACATGCAGGAATTGCAACTACTGGGCAAATCTTGAGGAGCTGTGGTGCTGGCCATAGTGGGAGCAGGAGTACAGTTGAGCATGAGCAAATTATTTTTCAGTTTAGCTGAATGTTTATTTTCTATTTGGCTATCCTGATCTGGAGCGCAGGCCAGCTGTGAAAATCAAACAGTGCAGCCAAGCAGGAGAAGTGATTCTAGGAATCAGATAGGAATTAAAGAAAAAGGAAAAACAGGCTGTGCAAACTATAGAATGAAAGAGAACGAGAAAGAGAGAACAGTAATTTATAAGCTGTGGGTTAGAGAAGAGAGAACAAAAACTGCCTATTAGCTGTATTTGCATTTCATTCTATACTTTTGAGTTATTATTTGTGTTTTAAGTTTTCTGCTTCTGGTAAAATTATATTATCAAATATTAGTTCATTAAAGTAATTTCTGTTTCTGTGATGAACTGTCATCTTTTCAGCAAGACAGTCAGGCTCCTTCCAATGCATGCTCTTTGTCAGAACTTTCAGGAGAAACAGTTTCTCTTAAACTGCCTGTATTTCACACCCTCTTAAATCATTAAGACACAGGCTTTTCTGTCTGCCTTATTCCCAGCTATGATCTGGCAAAGGGATATTCACTGGCAGGCATATGAGGGAGTTATCCATAGTGAATGGAAAAATATTTTACAATGAGTCTTTGGTGTTTGTAGACAGCTTAAAGTTCCTTCTGTTTTGACTATGAATGAATGGAGGGAAAAGGGAGGATGATTTTTTGGGTCTGAAAAGGTTCATCAGTCTACCAGTTGCAACTGCATGCAGAGACTGCTCCTCTGGTCTCCTACAGTTCCCTTTGGGGAGAATGCCTTTTGACTTTTTGCTGAAGTCGAGATTTTTTTTGAGAAATCCATCACTTAAGTGTTTCTATTGGATGTTGGATGTAGAAGGGTGTTAACTGGGGTACAGGCAAAAGCATCCATGAGGTAAGAAGTATCTGGCCTTAATCTGGTGAGATGTGTCCATCCATTAATTTATGGGATTGGGATTCAGTCTCTGTGAGCAGAAACAGTATTGCAACACTCCCTGATTAATGGCAAGGATGCTTGTGATAATTATTATCTTTACCTACGTTTTGCTTACCCTCTGCATGTTAAAGGTCTGTTAACGGTATAACAGAAGTGTGGTCTGGAAAGGCAGGATGTGATACCTCCTCTACAAACATGTTGGAGGTCTTCAGGGAGGATAAATGAGATATAAAAATATCTACTTCCACTTGCTGCTTATAGAGACCAGATGGCCAGATGTCTCAACCACCATTTGCAGTGGACAGTTAATTTGAGTCAGTGACATGCTGTGGTAGATCTGGGTAGGATTTAATAGCTTTATTTCTGTGGGGAAAAAGATCTATGACCTCATCTCTTATGTGCACCCCAGAGTGTAGTAGAAGAAGAGCTATGGCTGGGCACTGATGTGCTTTGGCAACCTAAGCTTGGCAGTGACTTACAGAAACTCTGTGAAGGCACATCCATGGCTTTAAGAGACCCCTGAGATAAAAGAAACCACTTGCCTACTGCATTGCTTTACCAGTTGCTTATGTTCAAATGGTGAGTTATCTCACACTTATCTCACGGATGTAAACCCACAATTTGTTTAATGAAAAACTGTGCAAGCTCATCTAATTTTTTTATTTTTGAGTGGTGCTTGGTCTCCTTCATAATTTATATCTTTTCTGTACAAAGTCAAGGTGGGATCCAGCTGTTCCACATACAAGCTATTGTATGGCTGGCAGCACAAGGCACCATGAGCTGTGCTGGTGAAGGAAATTTCTGGTTCACCCTGGTCAGGGCTGTGTCTTTGTGTGTTTCACATTTTAAGACCTTTAAATACTTACTTAGCTCTTTCTTTTCCTATTAGAAAATAATAAGGTAGTTTGTTTCTAATACCTGTAGGAATCTCTTCAGCTTGTGAGGTTACTTCTTAAATTACTAAGCACAGTCTGTACAGGAGGGGATGAAGATGAGGTCACACTGCTGTAAGACTGAAACAGAACCTCAGATCAAACAATGCTGTTTTGATGTTGAAGATACAGGGCCATCACAAAGTTGTATTTTCAAAGTGGCTCTGAGGAGTTGCACTCTTAAATCCCATTAAAAAATAATAACCCTTTAAAACACCTATCTTTGTGTGTATTTTGGAAATTATAGCATCACCCAGCAGGTAGGAGAGCTATCTCCTTCCTGCAGGAAGGACAGAGTCAGTTGGGCAGGGACTAACGGAGATGAGTAGAAAGAAGATGGCCAGCACCATCACAGCTGAAATCCTACCACCTAAAAGAGGTTGTTGATCTGGAAAGGAAATGTGGTGTTGTGACTCCCTGTGAAGAGGAGAAACTGAGAAATAGCTGGGAAGAAAGAGCAGGAATGGTAGTAAAGTGAGATGGTAATTGAAACTGTAGGGAGAGGGGAACAGCAGAGGTGACCAAAATGAATGGTGAACAAGTAGATTGTGTGAAACTATGTTGGGTGCTTTCTGGGCAGAAGAAAGCACGGTATGAGCTACCTTGTTTTATCAGTATTAGACTAGCTGTCATTACTACAAAACTTTGAAGTTTGAAGACTACAAGTCGTCAAGACATTAATACTAATTTTATTTTGTGTACATTGAAGATTCTAAATATATATATGTAAATGTAAAGATGCAGAGAATACATATATCTGTTTGCCAGAAGTTTATGCTTCAGCAGTAGAGTCAAACTTTTGAAACCTTGATCTCCTTGACTCCACTAATTGAAAAATGTTTCAGCTATGATTTTGAGTCTTTGTTCATCACATTAGTATCAAATGCTTCTTCAGTAATGACACAACTACATGAGCGATGGGTGAATTCAAACATATGAGGTTCAATGACTCCTATGAAGAAAATATAATTTTTCAGGTGCAGAAGTGATCAAAGATTAAAAAATACCACAGTACATGCAAAATTATTATATTCTGTATTTCTAGCTAGGTTAGTCTTGGCAAATAGAAAATAATACTTTACTAAGAGCAGACCAAGTATTAGAATTAGATTCATTGGTATGCTCTAGCTGCTTTGTGATCCATCAGAGCATACAGCTGGTTTGTGTTGTCAGAGCAACAGAAAGAAACCAGAAGGTACAAGAGAAACTGGGCCAGGATGTGCTTGTCTATTATTACTATTTTTAAAGTTAAAATAAAAAACTTCCCATTGTCAACCATCATGAAGCTGACACCTGCTCTATAGTAAATTTGATATGACAGACTCAATTTTCAGAGACTGCTACAGTTATTTAAAACCAAGCTTCTCTTGAGCATAATTCCTGTAACAAGTGTCCAGCCACAGGTCATACTCAGGGGTGTCATTCACCACTTCCGTGTAAGCAGCCACAGACAAGCGAAGCTTAACTTACAGCCAGGGAAGAAGCAGTTTGATCTCTGGACTTAGTAAGTTAATTTCAGGTCACAGAGCCTTCTGATATCCTGCCCTTTCTGTGCTCCATGAGGTAGTTCTCCTGGAACAGAGAAATTCACATATTACATCGAAGTGCCAAGCTAGTCCCTGAAATGCTCATTTAATGGGTACTGAAAACATGGCTGGCAATGCTTTAACTGCTTCAAAAATACTGACCTCTCTGGCATTCTGAGGCAAAGATGGAACAACTTCTCTCTCCTGTATCCCACACGCACGCTGTAAAGGCAATTTGCGGTTATTTCCAGTGGGTTATATAAATTAAATTAAATCCCAATATTATAATTTTTACTAGTTCTCTATCTTCTCAAGTTTTCTCTCAGAAATCACTGTTGCCTAATTTGCCAGTGAAGTTACAATGTGTTGCTGTGTTTGCTCTCAAACTCATTCCAAGTCAAATGACTTTGCTTGCACACATACTGTGTTTTGACTACTTAAGTCAATCTATCTCATTTTGACTAAACCAAATCATGGACTGATTGCCTCAGAGAAGTCTGACAGCAGATGTGACTGAAAAGTGTCTTCCAACTGAGGTCAGTCAGAAGCTTCAGCCTCTTTAACTGGCCTGCTAGCCAGACAACAATACGTGTATACTGACTCAGCAAACCTTCTGGGACAGGGACTGTCACCCGGTTATTGCGCCGTGCCATCTGCTGGCCTCTGCTTGGGATTCCAAGCCATGCTCAAACAGAAATAAAGGCAAACAATCATCAAGCAAAAATCTGCCCATGATTATTTCATACTTTGTCCCTTTGATATTAACTTACCTCCACACAGAGAGAGAAGAGGCAAAGAGAAAATTGTCAAACTGCGCTGAAAAAAAATGCAAGTGGTAGGTAACTGTATTTGGTCTACGGGAGCCAGAGAGCCTGGAACTGTAGCAAAGCAAACCCCCAGAACAGGAATTTTAGTTTAAACAGACCGATAGGGCCATCTCCTGTAAGAGATACTCGAGCATATATATAAGAGACTTCATGTTTGCTTTTTTTTCCTAGTTAGTTGCATTGTTTTGTTCATTTTATAGATTTACAAGGATAAGTATGTTTTTAAGAGCCCCACTTCGTCTACACCTGTTCAAAAGTTAGATAAGACCTACCATAGGCGTTCAGGAAGCTATCATGCTGTAGATCAGGACCTGTAAAACTGAAAAAAACAGAGAAAATCTGGTTCTCTCTTACAGTAGGCGCTAGGAAAACAAGATACTGATATGGGCTGATATTTCTATAGGCAAGCAGACAAGAATGTTAGCTCTCTCATTTTATTTTTCGCTTTTTTCTCACTGGTTAGTGAAAATGGAGGGTGAGATATGACCTAGTGAAGCTTCAGATTTGACCAGTAATTCCAGATATGAAAGGACTACCTGATGTTTAGAAATTATTAAAATCTGAAAAATACTTTCCTTGAGGGAGATTGGGTAAAACAGTTCTTCAGAAAATAAACAAGAAACCAATAAACCAAAAGAAATTGCTTTCAGAATTCTGGTGAGAGGTTGATTGTTCAACTGCCATTTTTGTAAATATTTGTTTGACCGAGCATCTTGACTGCAACAAACAGAGCAAAATGCAACTGATCTTGCTTCCAGCTGTGTCCTGATCAGGACTTTTTAACTGGCTTTATAAAATTTGAATTTGGGCTTTATTTTTAACTAAACAGAATGGAATTTTTGTTGGTGTTACTACTTTATGTATGCAAACGAACAAACATTAGCTTTCACTGTATACAAGTAGTGAGTGGTTTTGTGATTAATTCTTCTAGTACCAGTGTGCATAGAAAGACAAGCCTAAGAACGGACCATGTATTTTGGTTTTTGCTTTCTGTTCTCTTCTGTTTTTCCATAGTTAAGCTGGGAGAGAGGAGGTCAGGCTTCACACCAAGCCCTGGTGAAAGAAAGTGTGTTTATTCTTTGATGCACTTCAAATAAACATCAACAGGAGCTTTTTACTTGGGGATAGCACCTTATCAGAGCTTCTGCAGATCAAAAGTGTTGCAGTTCTCAAGGAAAATTATTGAACCAGGAGCATTAATCTTTTTCAAAAAAGAAAATGCTTGAAGTGCTGCAGCAGCTCAGGTTGCTGAGACATTCTTGCCTCTTTCCTGCTGCATGTATTTGTAGAATCATTTAGGTTTGAAAAAACTTAAGATCATTGATTCCAACCGTTAATCTGACGCTGCCAATTCTATCACTAAACCATGTCACAAAGTTCCCCTTTAATTCCTTCTTGTAGTAAAAAACCTATCTCCTTTTAGTAGATACAACTGAACCAGGAGAACTAGAAATTCAGTTGTATTGGCCAAATAGAGGCTCTGCTAACTTGCGATGGCAAGGCAAGCTGTCTGGCTGGTGGTAACTTGGCTTCCATGCCATCAGGCACTGTGTAGTGCCCATTTGTGAAGCTTGGGGTGCTGCTACAAGCTCAACTGTCCTGCTTCTCTACCTCCTGGTATTCGTTAACCTGGAAAAGGGCTGAAACATTTTCTGTACACATGCCATCTGCCTCTATGCTCTGTCCACTATGTCAGACGTAGTGGTCGGAGTCTGTTATCAGCCGCCCAGCCAGGACGATGAAACCGATGACCTCTTCTATGAGCAACTGGGATAAGTCTCGTGATCACTGGCCCTAGTTCTTGTGGGAGACTTCAACCTTTCAGATGTCTTCTGGAAATATAACACAACAGAAAGAAAATATTCTAGGAGGTTCATAAAAGTGTATGAAAGATAACCTCACTCACAACTGGTGAGTGAACCAACAAGGGAAGGTTCTGTTTGTGAACAGAGAGGCCCTTGTTGGGGAGGTGACTGTTGGAGGACGCCTGGGGTTCAGTGATCATGGGATGATAGAGTTCTCAGTTCTTGGAGGAGTAAGGAGGGCGGTCAGCAGAACTGTCACCTTGGACTTCAGGAGGGCAGACTTCAAATTGTTTAGAAGGCTATTTGATAAAGTACAGTGGGAGACGGTTCTAAATGACAAAGGAGCCCAAGAAGGCTGGATGCTCCTCAAGAAGGAAATTCTGGTGGCACAGGAGCAGGGCATCCCCATGTGCCGTAAAATGAGTCGGCGGGTAAGAAGGCCAGCTTGACTTAACAGAGAGCTCTGTATTGGTCTCAGGAAAAAGATGAAACTATATGAGCTTTGGAAGAGGGGACAGGCAACTCAGGAGGACTAAAAGGAGCAGGTGAGATCATATAGCAAAAAATTAGAAGGGCTAAAGCCCAACTGGAACATCATCTGGCCAGTTTGGTGAAAGACAATAAGAAATGTTTCTTCAAGTATATTAACAACAGGAGGACCAAGGTAAATCTCCCTCCTTTACTGGATGCAATGGGAATGGTAGTAATAAAGGATGAGGACAAGGCAAAGGTACTTAACACCTTCTTTGCCTCGGTCTTTAATAGTAAGATAAGATGTTCTCTGGGCTCCAAACATCCTGAGCCAGAAGACTGCAAAGGTGGACCCTCAATGTTCCAAGAAGACTTGGTTAGAGACCTGCTCGTCCAATTATACACCCACAAGTCTATGGGGCTAGATAGGATGCACCCAAGGGTATTAAGGGAGCTGGCAGAGGTCCTTTCCAAACCCCTTTCCCTCATCTATCAACAGTCATGGCTGACTGGGGAAATACCCTCAACTGGAGACTGCCAAACGTAACTCTCATTTGCAAGAAGGGTTGGAGGGAGGATTCGGGAAATTATAGGCCTGTCAGCTTAACCTTGGTGCTGGGAAGGTCATGGAGCAGATCGTATTGAGTGCTATCACACAGCACATACAGGACAGCCCGGTGATCAGACCCAGTCAACATGGGTTTATGAAAGGAAGGTACTGCCAGACAAACCTGATCTCCTTCTATGACAAGGTTATCTGGTTAATAGAGGAGAAGAAGGCTGTGGATGTGATGTACCGGGGCAGTATTATGATTGAGAAAACTGGCTACCATTGGCCTAGATGGGCACACCCTCTGCTGGGTAAAAAACTGGCCGGATAGCCAGGCCCAGAGGGTGGTTGTAAATGGAGTTAAATCCTGTTGGAGGCTGTTCACGAGTGGTGTTCCCCAGGGTTTAGTGCTTGGTCCAGTCCTGTTCAATATCTTTATTAATTATCTGGATGAAGAGATCAAGTGCACCCTTCACAAGTTTGCAGATGACACTAAGCTGGGTGGAAGCGTTGATCTGCTTGAAGGAAGGACAAGCTGGATTGATGGGCTGAGACCAATGGGGTGAGGTTTAACAAGACCAAATGCCGAGTCCTGCACTTGGGACAAAAAAACCCCATGCAGTGTTACAGAATTGTGGAAGAATGGCTGGAGACCTGCCTGGAGGAGAAGAACCTGGGGCTATTGGTTGACAGCCAGCTGAATATGAGCCAACAGTATGCCCAGGTAGCCAAGAAGGCCAATGGCATCTTGACCTGTATCAGAAACAGTGTGGCCAACAGGACCAGGGAAGTGATTGTGCCCCTGTACTCAGCACTGGTGAGGCCACACCTCGAGTACTGTGGGCAGTTCTGGGCCCCTCAGTACAAGAAGGACATTGACATGCTCCAGAGAAGGGCGACAAGGCTGGTGAAGGGGCTGGAGAACAAGTCCTGTGAGGAGCGGCTGAGGGAACTGAGGTTCTTTAGCTTGGAGAAAAGGAGGCTGAGGGAAGACCTCATCACTGTCTACAACTTCCTGAAAGGAGGCTGTGGAAGAGCAAGTGTTGATCTCTTCTCTCAAGTGACAGGTGATAGGACAAGAGGAAATGGCCATAAGTTGCGCCAGAGGAGGTTCAGACTGGATATTAGGAAGAATTTCTTTACTGAAAGAGTGGTCAGGCACTGGAACAGCTGCCCAGGGAGATGGTTGAGTCACCATCCCTGGAGTTGTTTAAAAAAATGGGTAGATGAGTTTTTGAAGGACGTGGTTTAGCAGAAGATGTGTACAGTTGGACTTGATGACCTCCAAGGTCTTTTCCAAACAGAAGATTCTATAATTCTTTGTTGCCATGTCAGAATCTAACTGTTCAGCTCATAGAGTATTAATTCTTATTTCTCTTATTTCTTATTTTTGGAAATACCATTCTTCAATTAGGAGAGAAAGCACTACTAATAAAACAATTTTCTTTAGCCTTCCCTCCTCTCTTTCACTTATGTTTCCTTCTTTGAAGTGCTACGGTTTGTTCAGGGCCTTTTCATAACTTGTTTCTTAATGAGAGATGCAAATCTCTGCATAATTCTGCTCCTATTTCCCTAACAATCAGAAATCTTCTAGACTTTCTGACATTAAAACATGAATCATCATAATTACGGTGACTTCCAAAACTGTTCATTCTCCTGCCGCATTACATCAGAATATAATGGCAGAAGGAATATAAGAGATTATTCAGTCTTTTAGCACAGGATTTATATGGCCAAAGAAGATACAGGAACTGAACCAAGAACTTCATGATATGCCTCCTAGCAATACTTTCTTTCTAGCAGGGTTCTGAAAGATACCGTCAAGAAGAACATGTGTGCAAGATGTGCCTGTATAAATTTTGACACAGTACATGTTCAGTTAATTTCCCAGTGTGTTGCCTCTCTGGACTGGGGCAAAGACCCAAACCTTATACTCCAGACCAGTTCATACAGGGAAAGACAGATACAGGACTCTAAACCACTCAGTTGAGGGGACAGTCAATTCACTTTTCTTGATTCACACTTGGCATCAGCTCCTTGTCCTAGTTCACTGTATAGCATGAATATCTCCCTAAAATTTTTATTAATTAACCTACAAGCAGAAAAATCCTGCAAGCAGGTATTTGAGATTGATTCTTACCTGCTGCGAAACCTCAATTTAATAGAAACAGAGAAACTCTGCAGCATAGCCAGGTACTGGTAGCCGTGGGTAGCTTATGCTGTAGGCATCGGGAAAGTCAGTGGCTGCCTAACGCAACAGTGGCTAAGAATCTTTATTAATATGAATTTAAAATCATACAATATGTGGAAATACAGTATAACTCTGGTCTCTGAAGCTAATGCAGCATGTTGGATAAGTTTTCCTTCTTTGGAGGTTGTATTATTAGCTTGTTTTTATCCTCATGACGTGATGATTGACAGATAGCATGAACATAACAAAAATATTTCCACAGTTATTAGATTACTATGAATTCTGTTAATTCACCCTCACCTTGACTTTGGGCTTATTTCTCACAAACTTCCAGCTCTTGCATTTTCCTGAGAAAATATTTCTAGAAAATTGATTTCAAAACACATTTCTTTAATTTGTCTGAAAGCACACTTTTTGATTTGATTTTTTTTACATCTTTTCCTTTTGAGATTCTTTTAAATAATTCCTTTAAGTCAACTGGAAATGGAATACACTGAATTATTTAGCTCAATACATTAAATCTGTTTTAGTCTGGATGCATTTACTAATCAGTGTTAGTCCTTATGAAATACTTGGCAATCTTAGCCAATAATGATGCGTCATGCAAGTAATTGAAGCTGAAAAAAATATTTTTTGGGTTTATAACAGTTTTACCAAGGGATAATTAATTGTTGACATCATAAATATAGTGAGATT
This sequence comes from Dromococcyx pavoninus, assembly GCA_033558185.1. Taxonomy (NCBI): domain Eukaryota; kingdom Metazoa; phylum Chordata; class Aves; order Cuculiformes; family Neomorphidae; genus Dromococcyx; species Dromococcyx pavoninus. The sequence continues at coordinate 2,164,574 of JAUMJL010000192.1, read as the reverse complement.
ATTATTGTTTCATGTCAAAATGATGCTGAAGTTTCTTTGCCACAGCTGTGTTCTTCATTGCCATATCTATCTTCTTTTCTGTCTTACTATCCAATTACTACATAGTAGCAATAACAAGAGAAACAAAATTTCTTCTATTATATACTGTCACACTATTTTTCTCTGAATGGAATGAAAATGAAATGGGAAAATATTAAAGCATAGTAGTGTTTCTATTCCCCAAGTAGTTCAGTGGGACTATTCTTGTTTTTCTGGTTCCTGTTCCACAATAAGGTCATGAAAACCTCTCTTGTGTTCTCAGTAACTACAAGCCTCTTCTTTCCCTATCTTCTCCCAGTGGTGACCGCAAAACACATTCATAGCATTTTTCAAATGCTCACAAAGAAGAACGATATTTAAAGAAAGTTTAATAAAATTCCCCTGAATATTTGAACCCTAGTGAGCCCCTTGATACAGTTAATCTGTGCTAGGGGTGTTACCAGGGGACTGGGCTCAGCTGCACAAGCCTACAGAAGTCAAAGGAGGAGGTTGGGGCAGGTGGATTTTTGCTATCTTGGTGCCCTTGCTGCCATGAGGTTTTTGCGGGTTTCCTCAGGCAGAGCATGAGAGACTTGTGAAAGCTGTTGCTTTTGTGAGGCATTTTTTTAAGGAAAATCATCTAACTGGAGAGTTTCTGTCCTCGGATTGCAGTAACAAATGGAGAGGAAAACTGATATTACAGCTCTCAGCATGCCAAGCTAAGGTTGATCTTGGCTCTGCTCACCTTGTCTTATCTCAAAAACAGCTGAGAAGTGGCAGTAAGGGAAAGAAATCATTAATATGTACACTTCAAAACATTTTTATGTCACAACCACTAGGGATTACCCAGATGCGCAGTCAGAAAATATTGTTGATATACAAACTTACGTAGACACTGACATCAAAATATACAAAAACCCATGGACTGCTACATAAAACTTTTCACTCAAGGCTTTCTTCAAGGTACAAGTTTCTTCTAAACATCATATTTGCTTTTCACAGTAGGAAGGCAATTCTGGTAGAAAAAATCTTCTTTCAGCCATGCAGTCTTGATTTTCTGTGGTTCACTGATATTCAAGTCACCTCTTCAAGTTGGATGGCACTCTCTGAAGGGGCAGAGGGAGAAGGAAGGGATACACAGTCTAGGAGGAGGGTTGGAGAGATGGTCTCTGGGTAGGTCTGAATGCCAGTCACTCCTTTCTTACAACAAAGAAAGACCATGAAAAATAATCAGCCTAAAATGAATAAACAAGAGAGAAAACTGCAGAGGAATTTTTCTCTTGCAAATTATATTAAAGAATGAGAAACAGCAAGAACATCTGAATGGACTAAAATACACCTGGAACACCAGTAGGTCTGGGGCATTTTCTAATTAGATACGGCACCCCTGCTCATTTAGACAGTTCAATGGTGCTAAGGCTGTTGACAAATCTGTACTGGTACAGGGTAACTCAACTTGGACACATGGAGCTTTTTCAGCATATCTTGATTTCTATTTTTATGTATAGGCTCAGGAACTAGGATTAAAGAAGCCCATTTTTTATTTTCAACCCTGTGTCCTTTTTTTCCCCTTTCATACACATTTATTATTATTATTTTACAAGTATTGTAATATATTCTTAATGGCTTAATAAAAGGGACAGAGAAACTTGTCCTGGTTTGGGGTTATGATATATATATTTTCTGGGGGAATATAAAAAAAATCTTATTCTACTACTCTTCAACATATTTTTGCTGCTGAGCTTCCCTGCTGTGTCTCACAAGGAGACTTTTCAAATGAATTCATTCAGATTTCCCTATAATCAAGAGAACAGCATGGTATTTATCTCATGCTAATAATTTCTCTGACTTGCACATGGAGTTAATTTATTTACAGAAAGTGACATGTTGTTAAAGACTTTTTGAATACTAGCAATATAGAGAAAATATTAACTATGTTTTTGACAAAAAAAAATTCTGTAAATATTTTGGTGGAAGTACATGGCCAGGAAGGTGTTTCTTATGTTGTCTAAAATAATTGTAAACTATTAGTCTTCCTTATGTTTCTTTTGGGTGGGACTGTTTATATTCACAAACTTCTAAAAATACGTTTAACAATTTCAGTACATTTGAAGATACAGGAAGAAATTTGCATTAGGGTGTACTGCAATCTAGTATAAATTGTTATTGGCATGGAACAGTCTTTTATTGTTACCACAAATATAGTATAGTTAAAGCTTCTTTTTCTCCCTCTTAACTTGGGACTGGTATCTATTGACATCAAGGTGTGATATGCTCCTTTAAGCTTGCTGCTTTGCCCCATGTTTAACAGTATTTTCCTGGAATAAAACAAACTCTTCCCAGCCGGTTGAAACGATTGCTGTTGGGAATAATTGTAATGCTAAATTTTACATGCAGAGGTAACTCACTGAGATGAAAGAAACAAATTTAACGCCTGTGCCTTCAGTCCCACGTTGAAATGGGCTCTAAGTGGTTCAGTCAAATCTTAGCTGTCTGTTGGGCTGGGAAACTGCTGTAGCTAGAGTGTGTTTATGGATCTTATTTTTCAGTTGTGGAGCATTTTGTGCTGTATCACTGTAACGAGAACGCGGCTGTGGGTGCTGTTAACTACACCCCTGTGCCCTGAGGTGGCAGAGGTCAGGGTCTGAGCCTCGTGCCTTGAGCAGCAGACACTGCCCCGTGGCTCCAAGGGAATTGTCCCATAGCTGTCCAATATGTGCAAGCACTTGTCAATGAAAATATTTGGATATGCATTAGAAATAACATTCTCTTCTGCCCCAAACAGTAGAATATTCCCCTAACTCACTGAAGTTAAGATTATTGTGACAAGCAACAATATTGCAGAAGTAGAAGAGATGCTAGGGCTGGAATGTTTCTAGCTCCTAGTGCAATGCAGAATATTAATTCATTGAACTAACTTTATGATAGCCACAAAGAAACACAGATGCTCTGTGTTGCTATTTTAGGAAGCCAACCTAGAGGGCTTTGCAAATTTTAGCTTCTGCCTCAGATTGTAAACTGAACTTTGGAAGAAATATTTTTGTTTGTACTCTTTTCAACTAAAACATTCTCCCCACACACTTTCATTGCTGTGAGCAGCTGTAGTACTTTTTACCATGTGTTCCAATTTTTCAGAAGAAAGGGAATCTGTGAAAATCTGTCATGTGAGATGAGATATTAGGAAACAAGCAAGTAACACCAGTGCGTCTGGAAGTGAAAGAGATTATGCAACTTTGATTGTGGTTCCTTCAGCAACTGACCAGTAAAAAATTTTTATTAAAATACAAGCACAAGCTTCACAGGTTTAACCATTGTGTGCAGTTTCCTTGCTGTCTGTGGTGTCTGGTCTGCTGTGAAGCAGCATCATGGTAGCATATTGCTCTGCCAGAAAAAATCGTTTAAACTGTTATCAGAAAGTGGTCAAAGATGTATGCTACTTTCATTTGCTTCAAACTTTTCAGATTGGGTAGTCACCAGTTCAAATAACAGCAGATGTCCTAGCTGGTAAAAGGGAATTAAAAATGATGAAGTATTCCACATAACCATGATTACATACACTAACATAAAATCACACAGATCTTTAAATCAGCAGCCATCACTTATCACAAACCGATGTGCTTTTTTCATTACATGACTTATTCCATGAAATAAAAAGAAATGCTCCATTTCATGGATTATATGTCACTGGTATGCTACCTTTTTTGTAATGATTTTTGTGAAATTTCCTATTCAGCTTTCTCCTCAATTTATTCTTATTTTTTTCTAGCTCAGGTAAGTCAGATTTGGCTTTCTGAGGTATGAAGTAAGCTGCTGTTCAGGCTGGATCTATGTCTTAGACTTTCGTTTTCCTAGGTTTTACAAGTTTATTTTGTGGTGTTATTATACTGGTGTCAGAAATACATAGGTATTAAACTGAAGTTTCACAAAATCTTCTGAAGTGTATGCTAGATGGATTTCAAATCATTCTGAGTTTCCCTCTTTATTAGATTTTTATATACCTCAATTTGGCTTCAATTCAGAGAAGCACTCAAGCAAGTGCTTAACTATGACATAGTGTTTAAATCCAATATTTTTTTCAGTGGAAACATAAGCTTATGTTAAGTGCTTTGCAAAGCAATATTTTTTGATCTTTTCCCACAGGGTATTCCCCATATTTTAGCCATGTACTTTAGGTTAAGGATTTCTGTACTTCTAGGAGAAATGCAGAAAGTAAGTCTGTAAGTGGACTGGATGAATTCAAATCTGTTTTCCTGTCTTTACTCTTAACTGGCTTTTATTCTTGTAAACTGAATAAATGTATCCAAAATAGAACCCTCAAGAGCCTGAATATGTTTCATCTACCTTTAAAAATGCGATCACTATTTAAGTAGTCTTGACAGCAATACTTTCCCAAGGGATGCTGTCTTTCTGGGAGTAATTGATCACCACTGAATTTCAAAAGATTGTGCAGACAATTTCTGGATAATTCTAACTTATTTCTGTAAAATTTGCATGTGAGAGTTAAATGTAAGTTGCACATTCTCTTTGCCACTGCTAACAGCAGTAAACCTCCAAGCAGCATTTATGAAGGCAATAGTGTGTATAGCTATATAATCAATGTATCTCCATTGCAATCATGGCTGATAATACCATAAAGGACCATCCCTGAGCCAAATATTCAAGTGTAGAGTTGAAGCACAGTGCAACAGAGAAAAGCAAATAGAGATGACAAGGCAACAAAGTTACAGGTGAATAGGAGACGTAGCTTAATACAGAATAGCAGAACAATGCCTGAGAACAGCTTTATCCGTTTTTCCCTGTTGATGAAGGTGATACCCTCCAACGATCATGGAGACAAAGGCAGTAGTACTAATGAACCTCAGAAACTGCTGAGAGATATATTCCTTCAAGATATAAAGGATGCATGATGCTTGACTGAATTTTTTCTTGCTTGCTTTAGCCATGTTGCATCACAACCTGAACAAATGTAGCTAGAAGGGTCTCTGACAGCAAATATGGTACTTGACTACTGCAGGATCTTATTTGGAGATTTATTGGCATTCACACATCCCTAAAAGCGGCTCCTGAAAGATGTTTATTTCTGTTTTCTGGAAGGTAGAATGATCAATGGTCTGGTCCAAAATGCAGTTCTTACACAGGCATAAAGGAGCCAGGAGGAGAAAGTAAGATCTTAAAGACAGAAAGCAATGTGGAAGCAGATTGCGTGAAGCATTTTTCTAACAAATAACCTTTATGTCCCGCTAGTTCAGTGCTACAGAAAATAGCAATGTACTTTCTGAAATGTCTTCTCTGTTATATTATGTTACGGAGAACCCAATGATGACATACACTGTCAGAAACCGGAGAAAGAAATCGAGTCTCCTGGAAGTTACAGCTATTTTCTTTGGTGTTTCTTCCCCTCCTGGCTTAACCATTTTGTCTCATATGTATTCATTTTTTATAATTATTATTTTAATTTGGATAGACATCACAAATTTCAACTTTGAAACCTTAGGCTCCACAAAATGCTGTAAATTAAGAGAACTATGACCAAAAGAGTCCTCCGGGGCGGGTTAGTAGCACAAAGGACTTGTGCAGACTTATCACTGGGGCCAGAGCCAGCAGTGACACCACTGCCACTGAGACTGACTCCTGCTCCACCCGAGATGGCAAATAAAAATGACAGCAACTGGAGAAATGTCTCTCAGTCTGCCTAATCAGTTCATCTACAAGTCTGCTGTCATCCACAGGACATGAGGAGAAAGCAAACGGCAGCTGGCCAAAACTCTGTCATGAGGAACAGATAAAAAAAACGAGTGAACTGTGGCTTTTTTTTTTAAGTGGGCTTTTCATCATTCAATTGTCAATGCGCTCCTTTCTGCAAAGTGTTTTCACTTTGAAAGTCATCTTTATCTGAAGTTTCAAATGAGCAAAGGAGATTAATTTATTTAGAAATTGGGAGGCCTAATAATTCTTTAGAGTTTTGTGTCAGAAGCTTGGTCTTTTTGAATACTTGTCTCTGAGATTTAAGTGAAACTGTGAGGGATGTTTAACTTCTGGACTAAAACTGATATTGGTGGGGTTGTTATGCATGAAGTCATTATTAAGCAGAAAGATTTTAGAAGACTGATAAAAAGGGAAAATAATGGGATCACAGCTGCATGGCATTTTAAAAGTCTAATGTGATGCTGACCCCAGAGGCAGTGCTGGAAGCTGAATGACTGGGGCAGGATGCTGTGGTAAAGCGTATAGCAACCTCACTCTGGAGGAAATGAACTAGGAAAACAGCTGACCAAACGTCCCCAGACTGTACCAATGCTTTTCTATTTACATGTGAGGCAGGAAAAGGAAAATTTTTCATTGTCAAATTCCCTATAAAGGATACACCACAGAGGCCAAGGAATTGCAATAATTGTTTAGAAAGTTAAACTGGTAAGCATCTATTGCCTCAAAATACTTTAAACATGATCATATTACCAGAAATTTCTATTAAACTGTTGAATCTTAGTATACAGAAATCAAGGATGATTATTTTAGAAAGAGAAAGAAGGTGACACTCATTGCTTCCTTTTCTAGTGGGTATAGCTTGTGATTGAAAATAGTACTATATCCAGTTTTGACACCCAAATGGCAGGTACATGGAGAAAATTTCAAAGAGACTCCAGTGTGAATATGGAGGTGATACAAGACCCCAGTCAAATGGTAGTCCTTTCTGTTAATACAAGTGCAGTGTTTGCCATGGAGGTTCAAACTAGACAGTAGGAAAAATTTCTTCATTGAAAGGGTTGTCAGGCACTGGCACAGCTGCCCAGGGAGGTGGTTGAGTCACTGTCCCTGGAGGTGTTTAAAAGGTGGGTAGATGAGTTTCTGAGAAACATGGTTTAGTAGTGGACAGGTATGGTTGGACTCGATTATCTTAAAGGTCTTTTCCAACCAGGTGAATTTATGATTTTATGATTCCATGTTCTTATGCTTTTAATGAAAATGCCTGCAAATTTAGCATGCTAACTTGTACACTACCAGAAAACATGTTGTTTCAAACTTCTCAATGTTCAACAATTCAAAGTTTAGATAAGCTTATTACCCAGTCATTTATGGTTCATAACTATGCTGAAATTACTTTAAGGTAAACATTTAAATAGGTTTGTAAAATAATGCCTTTTGTAGTATAACTATTTTCAGAAACAGGAAAAAGGTTTCTCTATTTCTATCAGATACTCACTGAAGATGTATATTTATCTTTTTTTTTTTAATGACTATTTCTTGGCAGAAAGGGGTAGCTTAAAAAAATTTAAAAAAAGAAACACATAACCGAAAACAGACCAAAGGAGAGAATTTGCAAGTCTAATATATTTCCTCCTTCACAGGAAGAACCCATTCAAATTAAAGAAAAAGATTGTCAAAGAGAAGTAGATGATCTCTCTGAAACTGTGATTGCTTGCAAGTATGGGAGTCTTGAATTCTTTTGATAGGGTTGTAAACTAATAGAATAAGTATATTTGGCAAATCATTTTGCTATATGAAAGTAGGTCTCCCAGGAAACCAAACCAATGATTTATCCTTATTTAATTCTGTAAGTCCATAGTCCTTTGCTGTTGTGAATTTCCCTACAGGATAAAAGTGTTTTTAAAGGCATTTAGATTTGTGTACAACCCAGAGTCATACCTATTTCTTTCTGTAGACCAATAGACCTACTTCAGTTCTCACCAGAATGGAAACTGAAGATTTCAAAGAGACTCCAGTGTGAATATGGAGGTGATACAAGACCCCAATAAAATGGTAGTCCTTTCTGTTAATCCAAGTGCAGTGTTTGACCATCAAAATTAGTTTTTTCTCACCAGGGTTTCATCTGTTCTGAAATTCTGTTGCATACATTCAATTGCAGAGAAGACTTACCAGCATATTTAATTTACCAGTGTAGTCACAGCTACTGCGTCCAGGGAGAGGTTATGACATGTGTAGACACAGAGCCCATCATCTGACTGTATTCATCTTTGGGGATGTGTCTCTCGGAACAGAGGGGAGAAAAAACACTTATACCTGCAATGCCAAGTGGCCCTCCTAACAAGTTTGAATACACTGTTCTAAAGGATGATATTCAATCAAGTCATAATCAGAAATGTTATTTGTTTCAATTTTTTAAGAGAGCACAAAAAATATTTACCACAGTACTATTTTCTGTGTGGGTTTTTTTAATGCTGAGAGGTTTCAAACAAATTCAGACTTCATTACGCAGAAGTCGAACCTAATGACTAAATTAAGAATAAATTATAAGAAAATTAAAAACAGATTTCCTAATATAAGGTGTTACACATATTGAACAAGACAGTTTTTCAAAGCAAATCTATCTTAAAAATCAATCTCTTTCAGGTCCGCTTTTAGAAATAAACTATTCTAGTCTACAGACCCATATACTTCCTATTCTAATGCTCATCTATTTGAATAGCTAATGATTTATAATAAAATCTTTTGAGTTCTATTAGGAGGACATAAAGCTTTCTGTAGGGCTATAATATTTATTGTAAAATATGAATATTAAATTAGGAGATATTTTTCTACTAGTATCAAGATCCTATGACATATTGTCTTTTTCTTCATAATAATCTAGATTACCAGTATTTTGTGATCTGATATAGGCTTATCTGAGAATCTTGGGGAAAATTCATGTAGAAGTCAAAGTACAGCAAATATGCTCTGTGCAAATTAATTGTTTACGTTTAAAATCAGAGATAGAATAAATTCATTAAATGGAAAAATTGACAATTTGCAATGTTTGAGATCAATAATGAGATCTCACTGATGGGGTGTTTTCTTTGTTATTTCCTGTAGCCCCTTCTGGGAAGAAGTCAGCGAGTGCTGCAAGCAAATCTGAATGCAGTAGCTGATCCACTGAAAATTCAAAAGGCTTACAGAGTTTAAGGATTACTGCGAAATTCCTATGAATATTTCACCAACCAACCAATCTGACTGACAGATACTACTGACACTTTTAGAAATTCATATATTCAAAGAAATGCCGTCTCATTATGTGAGAAGCTTATCTAATAGACAAGTTTTTTTTCAAGCTGGAACTTTCATCCATAATTTTAAAGTAAGAGGAAATCTTTGCTGGTTGATAGATGCTATGTTATTTACTGTATTTCTCAGCATAAAATTGTAACTGATGAGTGTTGTGTTCTAGCAAATAATTGCAACAGATTTTAATATGTCTTTGTTTGACTAGATAATGCCTTCACTGAAATTATGGTTGGTTTAGAACATAGTCCATGAAACATTGGGAATTTTATCTTGCAGTAAGCCATGCCTTTGCAAATCTCCCTCTTAACAGGTTCACTCTTCAGCTGTTGTGTTGCAGCTGGATGAGACTAAATAATTTCCAGCGAGACCTTTAAAGTATGTCCTATATATGAGAAGTGCCTAGAAGAAAAATAAAAGGGGCTGTCTAAAAAGTCAACATGGATAAAACAAGCAACGTTTTGTAAGGATGATCTAATTTCCCTCTGTGTCACTGCTGAACCTGTGGTTTTGTGAATTGCAGGTATCATACTTAACTTTTGAAAGACTTTTGATGTCTTCCCTAACACTCTCAAGAGTGAACTGGGGAGGTATGGCTAAAGTGGAGGAAAGAATGGTTAGGTGTAGAACTAATAAAATAACTGCACCAAGGGCATAAGAAAGTGGAACAAAACTCTGTTTTATTATTTATTTAATCATACACTCCTTTTTTTTTCTTATGCTTTTTGTCATACTTGCTAAAGAAAAGTCAGAATCGGATGTGGAAATTCTTTAAAAAGAAGGAAAGAAATTCTTTTTCACTGTCTTGTACCTAAAATATGCCTTATTTGAAACACAGTCTGTCAAAAGTTATGCTATTTTTAAAGATAAATGTTCCCATTGTGACTTACAATAAAATGTTTAGATCTAATTCAGACCTGACCTGGAAGATGCCCAAAGGGCTAAATTTGATCCTGTGTTTCAACATCAGCTGTAGCGGTGGTTCTATGTCTGTATTACTCCTGAAGAGGACAGATATTAGGACATACATTAATAAATAATCCAAGAAGAAAAGGAATACATTGTAGACAAAAGTCAAATCAGTTTGCAATCACAGTATGGTTCTATAGCCAAATGGACAAAGCCCAAACACTTAATTAAAAATGTAATATAAAGTAAATAAACATTTAAGTAATAAAGCTTTATTAATATCACCCGTTGTGTTCTATTTTATAATAATTATATATTTTTGCTTGTGAAAAGCATCTAGGACCATAAGTGATAATTGAAAATATGACTCCATTATAAAAGAAATATTTTCTCCTAGATAAATTTAGGAAGGAGGTGGAATGTGTTTTAGAAGAAAAGTTAGACTGGAAATTGACTTTTCAGAAGTAAAGCCTCTTTCTGTTAGGTAAGTGGACCCATAGCTTTTCTACAAATACACACAAGTTTAACGTGTCAAAGATCTGGGATCTCTACCAATCTACTTGTAACGCTTTGTGTTTTCTTTATACACACAACATTGATTCTAGAGAAATGATGTCCAAATAATGTTCAATATACATCCATTGAAAGACAATGAAAATCAAAGCCTGTCTATGCTAGAAGGTTATGAAAATTTATTTTTCTTGGGGTTTAAGTTGAATGACTGCTTTATATTGATACATTTATACTGATCTTTATATTAGTTATTTGTTTTTCCACTTCGGAAAGACATCTTAGCAATACATATTTGGACCATGCTAGGCACTTTTTAGTAAAATCAAATCAAGGAACAAAAAGAACCCTAGAAGTAAACTTACAGCTTATTTAAACAGTTTTGATGTTAAAGATTTCAAGAATATTGCATTTCTTATACTGCTTGAAAAAATCAAAATAATATTAAGAGCATATTCATGTTTGATGGAGAGAGTTTATCCAAAACAGGTTCTATCAAAACCAGTCCTTTTGACATGAAATGAACTACTAGTCACAAATGTGTACTTGAACAGTAAACTACTCATTTATGTAGATATTTATGTTGTACTCAGCTGGACAGAAATAAGAGTTAGCCCCACAATAGTATGATGTTATGTCAAGAACTTGAAGATCAATATGAAACATAAAATAGTTTCACTTGAAAAAATGATTTTCAGTCAATGCAATATGTGGCATTTATTTAAGAGACCAATAGAAATATCTTAGGTTAATAGAAAAAAGCCGCGTTTCTGACATGGCATATTTGATGTTTAAAAGAGTAATACTAGACTTATCCCAACACGCAGCATGAAGGTCAGGAACACTTAACTGTCCCTCTGTCAGCAATTTTGTTCAGTCTGTTTTTGTCTGTAGCCTTAGAAGAGGCTGCTTCTTTGCAGGTGCTGAATTTTTCTGTAAGATGAACACATGAGGTTCCAGATATCTTAGGAGCACACCAGCTAGGGAGGGACAAATGACCTGGTTTACCTCCCCACCTCATCAATACAAAGACAATAAGGTGATTATTCATTTGTGTAATTTAAACAGACTTGTATTTAAGCAAGTGGAAAAGGTGGAACAAAAATTGAAAAGGATATTCAAAGAACTACAAGCATTTCTGAGTATCTCCTAATTTTTTGTTGTGATTTATTTTCTGTTAGATAATTTTTTTAGCTTATGTCATGTAAGCCAGTTTCTCTCCATTTGAGTGTAGGTATCTGTAAATATTTATGGCTTCAATCCATATGGATATTTTTTTATGCCTTTGTTCTCTTAAAGTCAGTATGAAAACAATCTGTCTTCATAGGGACTGCAGGAAAAAACCTAAACAGTAGCTTGTTGTACTCCTCTGTTTCTCCTGCAAAACCATCTTTTTTCAGCAGTCACAGGTACCTCAAAACTCTGTGTGGACGGTGTTCAGTTTTGCTATCATAGACTGCTTTCAGTTTTCTATCTGTGAAGCAATAAGGATACCTAAGAGGAGACAACGGGAACAACAGAGGTGGCTAAAAGGATTGTAAAGGATAGGTAATACAGTCAATAGTACGTTACGATGCGACCACACAGTTTTCTGTGGTTCCTAGGCAATATAAAGAGACTGGCAAGGCTGAGAAGCTGAAAATAAGTTCTTGCCATCCTATGTTTCCACCTTCTAAATTTTTCCACATTCCTCAAGTATGGGACTTCCTTCATCCTCATAGTCATCTTCCACTGTTCCTCATTTCCTATAAGTAGGGGACTTTTCTTCCCTAGCTCTTCATAAATCAGTTACTTGGTCTTGTGTGCCCCCAGTAACTCTCAGAGGTGAGAACAGTTCTGAAAATGAGGCAGGTTAGAGCAGTTCCTAGGATGCACTAACCTCTGCTGGTTAAGAAAAATCACATATATCCCCTTAGAATGTATACTACAGTCAGACTTCTGAATTTTTAAGGATGAAAAGTCTTATTCTATACAGTGAAATGGAAGTTTAAATTTCTGCATCTTAAGTCACAAGACATTGCTGAGCTGAGATCTGAGTCTACTGTGGACAAGTACATAATTGAGAGGTTCTGCCAAATATGGAAATAAGTTATTACAAATAAAGACAGCATTTAGAAATATTTCTGAGGCTGCATCAGCACATGGCATCTTAATCTTAATTATTGATGAAAATAAAGAAGGAAAGAGGAAAGTTTCATAATTCTTTCATATACCCTTCAACATAGTCAAAAATGCATTCCTTAAGGCTGTTTATTTCATTCTCGTCCAAACACAATATGTGACTGTACAAAAATTATTAAAGCTTTTATGGCAGTTTCTCACCTTTTGTCAGTCTATCTATATGAGAGATGATAAAGTCACTGTATGGGCTTTTGCATTCGCTTATTTGATTTTATAAATGCTAAGTCATCTAGAAGATATGACTGTCAATAGGAACAATGATTTAACAATTATGCACATCATTCCTTTTGATCTCAGCAGAAATTAGCTACTGAACTATCAGTATATTTGGATTTAAATTCCTCTCTGTATCTTCATTAGTCTTCATTTCATTCAAAAAGATTTCAGGAAGGCATTTTCAAAAGGAAGATCTAAAAGCTTATTTAGAAAAGCTCTCTTTGCCATAACATACGTAACTTTAAGTGCAAACTGACCAAAAAAGAGCAGGGTTTTTTTCTGAATAAAATTTCAGTCAATAATATTAATCTTCTTTCTGTAAGTAATATACAAATGTTTATTCTGTAGAACAAGTAATGATTTTTTGTTGCTTCCAAAATTTAAAATAAAGACATAAAAATACCATTCATCTCTGAGAGCAAGTGAATATATTTGCCCAGTCTTCCAACATAACTAGTCAGAGAGATAACCGATGCCTTTGCATGAATCATACACCTGCAATGTTTCTGCTAATTATCATCACAATTGCTGAAAAGCTTGGAGGGAGAGTTGTGAACATTTTGCTTTTGTAAAGTGTGTGTTCTTTCTGCACAATTGATCAAAAGGTATGTGTGTGTGGGATGCAGAGAGAGAAAGACTATCACTCTTTTGTACTTGAACTACAAATAATTTTACTTATTTTCTTTCATCTATGTATTAGCTTCTGCAAACAAATACTGAAACAACACTTAAGCCTAATCAAGTCTAAACAGCACAGAAGAAAATAATTGTTACACTCATGACCACTTCAGTGTTAAATTTGCTATATAACCTTGACTCTTTTATTCACAGGATTCCCATTTCCCATCAAATACCTAAAGTATATCTATTTCCCCCCATAAGATTACATCTGTTCTTGTTTATAGCTACTGACTAGAGGTAATTACACACCAATACAGGAGACAAAATATATTAGTGAATGAATCTCACATATAAACGTCTGAATAAAAATTTGAAGGTCATCTGCTTTGCATGCAACAAAGCATGTTGTCTGCAGAATTACATCCTTTACAGAGATCAGAAAAAAAGCTGATTGTGTTGGGTTGTTTTGTAGTGAATAGACTAAATCTACATCTTTCCCTCCTCAGTTTTGAACAGGGGTTCCACTAGCCTGGGCATCCCAAGCCACCCTTAAATGGAAGTATTCCTTTGATTGGTTCTATTTGCATCTTCCTCCAGCTGTCCAGCATCATTCCTGCTACAACAGATGCTTAAGTCTTTGCAAATGTCCCCCATACACACAACTGTAGAAATAATAATTTGATGAACTCTAAAGATACAAGTATTAGCCATAATACCTTCCTTTTAACACCTGACATTTTCTGAAGACGCTTGCCCTTTGAGACATTTAGACATCTGTTGGCACAGTTTGTAGGTTTCTAATTTGCACATTCATAAAAAGATGAAAATAAAATGTAACTGAGAAGCGGTAGTTGGTTCTTTAAAATTGTAGGTCATAACAATGATACTCAGTTTCAGAAACAGGACAAAATATTAATTATTCCAAACAGCTCAAGAGCAAACCAAAAAAGTTTGACATAGTTCATCAGGGGAATGTTAAAACTGTCATTTGCCAACATTGTTTGTTTTTTTTTTTGATTAGAAAACAAGGAACAGGCTGTTTGATATCAGGTATAAATGTTGTGAGAATTATTGTAATGTTTAAATTGCTGGCAGTATTTTACCATAATGTATCAGAATACTGAGGGTTTTTTTACAACAGTTTAAAACTTATCTACCTGTCACTGTGAGATGAAGGTACCATGGTGTTTGTTTCTTTTTGTTAGGGAACCAAATTGGAAGTTTTGGAAAAAAATTACTTAAAATACATTCTTACATTTATTTGAACAACATGGCTTGGAGATTTTATTTAGGTTAATATTTTGAAGGAAACAGTGTAATTTGAAGTGAAATATATGATCTTCAGTATTTCTGGAATGAAACAATCAGACTCAATATCCTAACATTTAACAAAAACGTTGCTTATCATTTGGGTCTTGCTTTTTGCTACAGGTTAATTTTTTTTCTGGTAAAATTGCAAGAAACATTAATAATCAGTAAGAAAGCTCCAAAATTTTGGATAGCAGCAGAGAACAATGGGAAGTTTACTTGTTTTCAGTATTTATGTACATTTATATTTCAGGATAACAAACCCAAGAAGAATACTTCATCAGAATAGTCTCTTCTTATCTCATTTAATTGAGGAAAAGGCAGGCGTTGCAAATAATTGTAATGTATCAAAACCTTTTCACCTTGCTGACAGTGAAACATAAAAAATTAATTAATTGTTATAAACAGACAATTTTATATTTGAAAGGAGTAAAATCTCACATGCTGCATCTTGTGTTTCCCAACAAGTAATACAGTCATAGCATGACAGCTTGACTATTGATTATTTGATTGCTCTGTGCCTTTTATTAATGCTGCTGTGTTTTATGTTGCTGTCATTTACCAGAACAAGTGCATAAGAAATCACTTTCAACATTTTCAAGGCATCACACATTAGATTATTTATAAGTAAAATGATTGCCAAACATTTGTTATCAAAAAAAAAAAGGCAGTGTGGCTCTTCATAATATAGTCTTTCTGGCATGTTAGATTTTTCTCACTGAAAATTAAACACAGCAGGTTGTATGCATGCCTAGTGATACAGCATTGTAAGATAGGGAAAAGGCAATACTAGATTAAATATTCTCTTCCATCATTTATCTAAAAGCTCTTGAATGTCAAAATGCTTTACTCTGCTTTGGCACTTAAGTGCTTCATTTTCCTGGTTAAAAAAATACAAAAAAGCAAAAACAAAAATGAAAAACTCTTTTTTCTCTTTTTTCCTAAATTCCAGCAATTATAGCTAATACCCTTCAGGGTCTACTTTCCACATTCAGGTTCTCAATTTGAACTGCTTGACCTCTTTGAGGAGCTCTGCAATACAAGCATAATACCACGTGATACAATGAAACTGAACTGAAGGGGAACACTGGGGATAAACAGAACCCTTCAATTTCTCAGAATAACATATACTTGGAGAAATTGAACACAAACATTGTTTAGAACCAACACCAACTTTAAGCTCCCCTTTTCAGTCCCTTTGCTTGCCTTGTTCTCTGCAGTGCTGGCTTACTTCTTCCAACAGGCTCTTTATCAGATATCTTCATTTACTATTCAGCTCACTTCTCACATGCTTGGTGATTGTTTCATTCCACTGGCTTAAATGAATGACTACTCACATTAACAAATGTCTAAATGTGGCTGTTCTTCATCCTCATATTTTTTTTTCCTCACATTTCTGATCAATCTTCACACTCTCCTGGAAGCCCCCGTCTGAAGGCTTTCAAGAGATAATCATGTCTCTTCTAGAAGGTGCAAAACCCTAAGGAGGATCCTCCTGCTTTCCCTCTACTGACTCACTGGTCTGTCTCAGACTCTTGCATCCCTTTTTGGGAAGCCTACATCTCTCATCGGCACTCAAGAAGCACAACTCACTTCTCCTAAGATCAACCAAGCCATGAATCTGTCTTAGTTGTGTCAAAGTAATTTGTTACCTTCTCCATCCATGGCTAGAGTGATTGGTGATGCCAGAAGCTAAGTCAAACAGGCAATTTGAGATAAGCAAGTTTGTAGGCAGAAATCTTGAGTGGAAACTGTTTTACTCTTATGGTATAGTTAATTACCTGTTGAGCCAGAAAGAGAGAATAACTGCGGGATAACTTCCAGAGGAAATTTTGTAGTGAATGCTTAATGACCAAAGTTGAATAAATGTGTCAAGGAGGCAGGGAGGAGCTCGGTCCATACTAAAATACCAAAGTCCAGGGCTTTTTAACAGTTATGCACCTGTGCTCCTTTTTGGTGTGCAGAAAAGATTTTATCACAAAATCTAACAAGAATGACTCAAAAAAATTGGATTGCATTTCATGAAATGATGAGTTCCCATTAGACAAAAGAGTAAGGGACATTGCTATGCAGCAGAATTTGTTATTGCTTTGCTGCCTCACTAGTGAAATACATTTCCGTGCTTACATTCCCCTCAGTGAACTTTAAACATGCAAAAGTTAACCTTTCATCTGATGCTGCTCTATGCCAAGAACAGGAGAACTGTCTCACTAGATAAATAATGGATTCCTCAGCAATGAGCACTAACGACTGCAAACACATGAAGAAATTAGGTTTAATTAGTGTTGTGTACCAGTCATTACCGTTTTTAAGCTGCATAAAAGATACGACCTAAATAATTAGTTTATATACTAATAGTCCATGGGTGATCGCATTGTACGTGTACTTGCACTGGGAGGGCTGACAGCAAAACACACTGCTGAAGGTAATTCAGCCAGGGCATGGGTTCTTCTAGGTTGTCCCGGATCAGAGAGCACAGAATACGCGCAACGCACTATGTCTAAATGAAATAAATATTTAAGTACAGAGTTTTTCCTCCCCTTGGTGGAGAGCAGACTGCGAGCAATTCTGTGAAACTGCACGTGTGAACTCTTAGTTTGTTATATTTGTCGTTTGTATTGATACTCACGGTATGATCTGAGAGTGTGAAAGGAAGAAATGGGGACATTTTTGACTCAAGTTCAGGAAAGCAAAGGACTAAATTGGTTTAGAACAATCCTCTTCTCCAGTAACTCTCCTTCCTTCTCATCATCAGTTAGGAACATTTTGGAAAGGCTGCTGCAAGCCAAGCCTTGCTGGTGGTTGAAGATCACTTGTCACCAGGGAACATATTTTCCTTTTCCCTGCCTCTCCAGCAGTGGTTTTGGCAGAAAGATGGGGTGGACAGATGGGACAGCAACCTCCTAAACAGTTCTGTCTAAGTTAGCAAGATTCATCTACCACAGTCCTCCATGATTCTGATTACTAATGCAATACAGGGCTTGAGATCACTCAGAATTTAAAAATATTCTTCCCAGTATGTCCAGCTGATTATTTTTCCACTTTTACTTCTACTAACAATCATCAATATGTGTTATAACAAGATAAAAATAGGTTCATTTTCTAAACTGATTAGCTTAGATGGTTCAAATAAATTATCACTCTGCAAAAAGAAAGTCTAGCTGGTCTGTTTCTCATAGATATGTATCCTAATAGTTCTGGTTTATTTTGGTGATTGTTGAACACAAGAATTTCCTTCAGTACAAAATTTGATGGGGCCAACACAGAAGTCTGTTTTCTACGATGCTGAATTTAAGGTAATAGACAGAAATAGAATATGATATATAAAACAGAGAACAGTGAGGGGGTTTTAGGTGGCTTTTTTTTGGTTTGTTGTTTGTGGTTAGACATTACCAAGAACTAAAATACAGAAGTAGAAGAGATGGAGAAACAGAAGCTGTCAATGAAATTGACAACAAGACGGAGGAGGACTTCTGAAGGCTATGCCAAAGAAACTGTTGGAGAGAGAAGAAAGGAACAAAAATCAGAAGACAGTGTCATGAGCACTAACAGAATATTTAAAGAAAGAGTGTTTCTAGTGGCGTTAAGACAGCTGACAGGTCCAGATGAATGAAGCTGAACAGGTTCTGTGGTTTGGTGAAAAGGAACCCATGCAGATTTCAACAACAAAATCAAGTGGCTTTTGATGGGCTTGAACTGTATTGAAAATGTCTAAATTGGAACTGGAAAATAGAGTCTCTAAGGAAAGTAACTAGAGCAGATTTGCCAGTGGGAGACAAAAGATGGAATGATAGGTATAGAAAAAAATGGAGCTGTGCTGATATGGGGTATTTAAAAGGGTGAAAAATAATCTGTGACGAGGTAAAGACCAGAAGAGGTGTAGTGCAGGGATGCATGAATAGGTTAATCTGTGATAAATCAAGCTGCTCATATTTCAAAAAACCTGTGAACACATGAAACAACCCTTGGAGCAAGACCTTCAGAGTGAAAAATTTCCCCATCAATGAATGAGGGAAATTCATGTAAGATTTCTAAATATACGCCAGTTGCTTTCCGTGTTTCTGTATTGTATTTTGTTAGTCTGTGAGAGATTATCGCAACGTACTTTTCTTTGGTTCTACATTTAGAGCCTGGTATGTGTGTTTGTGCATCTCTACATGGAGAAGTTAAAGAGAGGAGAAAGAGGGAAAATAAATGAGGGTACAAGGGAGATCAGGAGAGCAATTAGGCTTTTGAGGAAAACTGGAACCTGAGAGAAAAAACAGTTAGGACGTTTCTGGGTCAGTGACAGAGAAAAAAAGTGGAGGAAAGGAAAGGCAGCTGAGCTGAGGGGACAAAATGAGTCCAAGATAATGTTGGAGATATGCTTTGTGAGGCCAGGGAAGGTGTATCAGTCCAGGGCAGCAGGGGTGCAGGAGCTGCAAAGTGTCACTATGCCAGGCTGGGAGAGTTGTGCAGCCCAGGAGTGAGCAGACTGAAAAAGTGATGTAGTCCATGCTGGTGGCAGACCAGCCACAGGATTTCAACCTCAGATACTGCAAAGTGTTAAGCTTCTATATGAGCATCTGTATATATACATTATTGTTATTGAAAACTATTACACACAGCATTGAGAGATGATAAATTCCCCTGAAGTTCAATTCCAAGTTGAGAAAACAAAAGTTAATAGGATAGTTAATAGTAACTTGGATAGGTTGAATATGTAGTAAAAGTTTAGGAATAATCCTTCCTTGACCTTCTGTCCACATAACACAGATGGTGATGAAAATACAAAACTGTGTACAGAGGATAGAGCCAGGCCTTTTATTCTATGGACTAAGGGTCAAAACAGAATCAGTGTAGTCATGTAATTAGAGGAAAATACATTCCATTGTGTATAATAGAAAGATTTCAAAGTGGCAGGGTCCACAGTTTACAAACATCAGTTGAAACTCGCAGTACCCCAAAAAGATGAGAAGGAGTACCATTTGAATACATATGTAAATAAATCAAGGCCCAAGCAAGTTAAGACATAGTGTTTTAGACAGTTTCAAGTACTAGGTGATAAAACTATGGTTATTGTGATTTACTTTTGAAACTTTCACAGGCACATCCTTATTGTGGTCCTGGATGTTTCCAATTGCATGAGTAACACAATGTTTGTTTGTTTATATGTTACACCAAAAAGAATACAGCTTCTGAAGCAAAATACTCCATATTCTTTAGTACTTTTCTCTTATTTGATTACATTCTATAATTTGTCTCATATTTTCTTCTATTTATTTTAATCTCTAATATCACTTCATTTCACACACACTGGAATTATTCCAGAGTGCACTATCATTTGTTTTTGCAAGTGGTTAGATGAACAAGTCAAATATAAGTGAGTAAAAGAGGGTTTTTTCAGAGCACTACAATTTGTTTAAAATGTTTGCTTGAAATTTACCAAAAATATCTAAGAACAATGAAATAAAAATTTATCCAGTTCTCCCACCTTTCTCACATGTGACTCCTAATTATACTTCCTAGATATATGAAAACAGAAAAAGTGGTGCAGGAGCTGGTAGTTTCCAGTCTGGATGCTCTATTTAACTGTTTTTGTGACTGCACTTCCAATGACTCCATAAGTTTAAAAAATATTAACATTTGGGAGTAAAATTCATATTTTGGCATGACTTACAAACAGTAAATACCCCATGGTTATTAAAATCAGATACTTACCTAAGTACTTTAGTGAGGGTTAGTTTAGTTACAGTTTATATTTCTGGTTAAATTAACCCAAACATTTAGTCTGAACTTTCTTACTTTTTAAATTAATGGTTTTGTACATGTCCTCTTGTAAGTGGCAGTGCAAAGCAAGGTTCACACATTGTTTTATTCTGTAATTAATGACTTTAATACAAGCAAAAAACTCCTTTAAAATTAAACATGTCCTTAGTCCTGATATCCTTAACTATTGATTGCCTGTTCTCTCACATCAGTAGTATTCTTCTGTTACATAATGTAATGCACCCACATGGGACAGATATTTTCATTTGTTTGGTTTCCTTACAAGAACACAGTCATTCTACAGAAAGAAACACTGGACATACAATTGCAAGACACCAAATTGAAAAAGCAGTTTAGTCGTTTTGAATGACATCCTCAATGAGCATGTTGAAAATGCAATGAGTAGTCCCATAGTTTTTACACAGAAACATTCAGCAAGAAGCATTATGAACATTATTTTTTCAGTATTTAATATATGCAGCATATCATAAATCAGCCACAAATTATTGCTAGACAATCAAGAGAATGAAAAATGCATTAAAGAAATGCCATATGCAAATAAAGGAGATTGTAAGTGGTTCTTAAAAGATGTGTTCAGAAAACTAGAAACATTTGTTGCTCTCTGTATGCAATATAATTTAATGTGGCTGAAATTTCTTATCAGGTGATAAACATCTCTTCACGTAATAAACTTCAAAGTGACCATTGGCCTATGCACTTTGCACAAGTTAGGACAGATTTTCAGTAGTCAAAGAATCTGAAATTCTGGATAGATGATAATCTGTTAAACCGACAAACTTTACAGTGTAGATGGCATTATTAAGAATAGGTTCAAAAATTATTGAGGTAAAATGTGAGTGACTGACAGGATAGTCAAGCTCAAGGTCCATCTCTTCTTCCAAAACTGTGGCTGTAATTAGTGTGTCAGTCACCCCAGATTGCTGTCTGTAGTAAGGATGCACATATGTTAGCCTATCATCTAGCAGCTGTACCACATTACTGGTTTAAGCAGTTTAAAATTTACCTTTCTATGCTGGATTTGAAATATTGATATGACAAAAATTGGTATATGAACCCCCAGCTGAGCTCAGTCTTATACCAAGCTTAGAGCCTTAACTTCGGCTGAATCATATGCATTTACATATATATATTTCTCAAATACTAAAATCAGTATCAAGGCTTATAAAAATGCCTGAGTTATACATCAATAAAATAGTATCTTTGAACCTAGATGATGACAGATGGAGTTAATTTGAGGAATTTGAATGCAATTTTAAATTTTTGTCAGCCTAGTAGTCATCTGGTATTTAAGACTTTAGAGAACGGGTTTCTCCACCTATATTAATTCTAAACCAAGGATTATGTTTATTTTAGCTATTTATTCATAACTTTATTTGACAAATGGGTTCATTCCATTTTGGTCATCCTTCCTGGAAGGTAAGAAAATTTTTTACTTATTTCTGAATGGTATTGACCGTAGCTGAAGCTAAGTAGGAGGACAAAATATCCAGAACATTTTGACTTTTATTTTTCATTCTTTTTTTGATTTGTAGCCTGATTTTGCAGCCTTCAATCACTGAGAAATAGTGAGCACAGGGTAGTATTAATATTACGACAACTTCAGACAGTATTCATATGAGTACTTCATACTGAATTTTTCCTTTAATATTTCAGAGAAAATTAAGTTTAAAAATACTACTCCTCTGGTAGCAATGTTTCTTTCCCTTTTTCCTCTGTCAAGATGTATTTTGCTAAGGTTACTACTTTGTTCATTTATCTCATGCCACTTAACATCACTCATAACTATTGTGATATATATTGTGCCAACAACAGTTCTGAAAATGAAATATTCATTTAAAATGTGCATAACTTAGCAGTGGTAGCACAGAAACAGCAGCAGCAAGCACAAAAACAGTGCTTGAATTAATTAGCATTATAGCCTCTGGGTTTTGTATGTGTTCTTTGAATTCTAGGAATATCTTTACTATTTCATCCTAAATATCAAAGGTAAAGTGAAATCTTCTTGGTTTATTTTCTTTCAAAAAAGGCATATTTTTGTTAACTTTGTTCCAGATTTTGCTCTTCTTTTTCAAGTATTTTAGTACATCATGGACTGATGTTGAGGTATGAGGATATGGCACAAACTTCCTTTGCATATGGGAGAAATTTAGGTCAAAATTTGATATTTCCCTATTGCCACTGATAAGATTTAAGCAGTGCATTGAATATTGATCATTAAGAAGGAGATTTTAGATGACAAAAGTATAATCATCTTCCTTCTGACTTTATAAATTACTATACTATGTAACAACTAATGTTCCCTCCTTCTTCCCAGTTTCACAAATGTCTCCAAGAGAATCGCACGGACCCTCTCTCTCCATGATTTGTCCAGACTGGATTATTATTCATATTTGATGAAAATAATGATACAGAGAAGAAAATTCCTCCTTCAAGACCAAAAGAACCCTCTGCTGTCATTAGGATAATTAAATACTGTCTGTGAGCATCTGCTGGATGTTTTGCGGCTGTCCTCTGTGTTATGAAGTGGAAGGAGCAACTCACAAAACGTGACACTGATGACTTTTAAAGTTTGTGATTTATCCACTTTACAAGGTGCCCTCTGAAGGTTTAATGTAAAGATATGTCACTAGGAATAGTTCCAACACAGAGGACCATGACTCTAAAATGTAATAATGTTATTTATACCTGCTATTGCCTGATTATCTGGGTCAAACTATCTGCTCTGTATGAAAAAAAAGATGGAACATATTATTCGGCACAGCAAAGTACAAATAGATTTGAAGTTATTTAAGTTGCATATCTGAAGCCTACAGAGCAAATTTTACCTCAATTCATAAGGGATTTTCTGTCCAAGATAACATATGGTCTCAACACTACAATCTGTTGTTGCTACCAGGAGTCATAAAAAGATTTGGAGAGATTTAAAAATTATCAAGTCAGACCAAACTCTAGATTAAGATCTTGTGGTTAGCTAAGGACAGCTGGCTCCAAACTAGACATGTAATGACAATAGGGCTTAAATGTTGTAAGCAAGAGTAAAGTCGCAACGATTTTTCTTGGCTATAATCTTTTCATTCATATAGACACCAAGAGCCTTTAAATAACTTGGATGCTGGAAGGGTCTTAGTACACGCAGGCTCCTGTATAAAAGGAAAGACAAATGGGAAGACGTTTTCTGTTGTAAATGCACAAACTGCTAGAAGAATTTTAAGTAACTGTAAAAATAGCTTAGACAATAATTTGTGCAAAAGAAAGTCTTGACATGTCAGACTGTTGCTAGGAATCTGTTGGGCAAAGAAAACTGCTTTTCCTCTACTTGTCTGCATCTTCATTCTATGGCTGTAGCTAAAAACTGAACAAACCCTAAAATATTAATGGTATTATCATAGAGGTAAATATAACAGAAAAATATGAAATAAGGTTTGCATTTGTAGGAATACTTTTATTTACCCAAACACCTCATTTTGCACTGATTTTTTTGAAATCAGGACATTTTACCTACTGTCCTTTGTACTTATAATGTGGAGGAGAGCAATGAAGGCCCAGCAAAGCTTTGCAAGCCTTTTGAGCTACCTGGGGCTAAATTTTGAGCCTTTTTCTATGAGACTGTTTTGAGCTTATATAAGCGTTTCGTTATAAATATAAATGGTGTAAAAGTTTTTGCCTGAAATGATATTAAACACCATGTTTGAATGCAATTTGCTTTGAAATAAGTCTCTAAGCAATTGTATAGTGCTAAATACCTGGACAACTCAATTCCAGCATTTAGGGAAAGAGACAACCATGTTGGACGAAAAGCTTACTCAAGAAATCACTTTAGCAGCAACTAGGCAGTGGAAGACGTCAGGGAAAGGATCAACTATCAAAATTTAATTCTATTTTTCTCTTGTTGACAACTGATAGCTACAGCTAGAGACAGGATAACATGTTAAATAGTCTGAAAAAATACAGCTGTTTTTACACTATATTCTTCTAATTTTTGCCACAGAAACATTATTTAAAATTTGTACAAGTGCAGAAAGGTTCTGATTGATCATCAGAGTGGAGACCTTGTCATGCAAGATGGTGTAATTATAGATATAACAAAATGTCAGTACATATATGGAAATAAAGAATTTTAATACTTGTTTATAATAGTGAATTTAAATTTAACAGGGACAATGCTACTGTGTATAAATATATCTGTGCATATAACAGAAGAAAATGTGTCTGCTGGATTTCTGGAGGACCAAGATGGACAAAAGAACTGTTTAAATTAAAGGTTAACACCAACACAAATTAATATGAACTGATCACAAAAAGTGTAATTTCTAATCACCAAAATAAATTCTGCAAAATCATTCAAACATGAGAGAAGGAATAATATTAATGGATTTTTGAGAAGAAGCAAGATGTCTGTGATAGCACAGATCTGAATGTGGTAGCTTAAAATCCTTCAGGTTTCACACTTCCATGAAGATTATATAAATTATTAATGTTCCAGGAACAGCTGAGGGTCAGAGGGCAGCTCAGCTGTCGTGCTGAACAGGGCATTAACAGTTAGGAGTTTGGTGCTCTTGTGCTGGGGATGTGAAATTCAAAGTCGACAGGGCTGTCTGCCATGACCATATTACTTTCTGTTTGCTGTAGTCAATGTGTCAAATATTGATGTTTTCTTGATAAACTTTCTAATAAGCTTTCTAATTAAATGAAAAAGACGTTAGAAAACTTTATATACAACTTAAGGATATCTTTTTGTTGTAGCTTTGCCATAACTGCTTCTGTATTCATGAATAACAAATCCTCATTGGATTTCTGATTTAAGAGAAGAGAATATGAATCTACATTTGCTGTTTCTTTGTTTAAATATTTTCTTTCATGCCTCAGAGTTCTGGTATAAAAGATATTTGGACACCAATGTTGTAGGTATTTTTTTCAGAGATGTAGTTCAGAATATGCAGGCAAAATGTCATTAAGGAACTCAAGTAAAACTTTTTTATTTTAGTGTCCCAGCTTTGCCTGAAATAGTTTTATTGCTTAGCAGCCTATACATAGATGATTCCTTACAGCCCTGCACCCCAGAGTTTTTACTTTTCCCAAGTGAACTTCGGTTTATGTTGCTCCCACAAGCAATATCTCATCTGCAGTCTCATCTGACTCACTGATTTCTGATTTCTATTAATTTAGTCAATACTTTCCTTGACCTCCCAGACAAATGTCAGGCAATGTTTCTTCTTGTACTAAATTGATTGTCTCTCTCTTTCACTTAAGGAGTCTTTCTTGTCCGATGTAATAGATTACTACCTTTTTTGATCAGTTTTCCTTCTTAGTGAGTGGAGTCATCTTACTTGCCACTGCTGGCACTTGGCCATTTTCTGCCATCACCAGGGGTTTTGAAAATGCATATTTTTTTATTTCTATTGTAAAACTAAAATAGCTAAAAAAATACAGTCAAAAGATATTTTGTTAATTTCTTCTTTATGAAGGAAGACCAGGAAATATGACATTTCATATGAATTGTTCTGTTTAACTTGAAAAGGAATATTTTCTTGAAAGTGCCAAAAATTAAAAGCAAAGAAAATTAGTCTTGACTTTCCAGCCTTCTAGAAGAAATGGTAGTTATGGTTCTCCTTGATCTAATATATCAAGCAGTCACATTATTTCTGGGAAAGTCAGGTACCAAAACGTTCTTTGATGAGTTAAATACCTAAGGACTTTTCTGAAACAACTCCTGCAGTCCTTTCTATTGGAACTGCCCCACTATGAAGAGACCAAAGGGTGTATGCAGTGCAAAAGGGGAAATTTCAGTCTAATGAGTAGGACTATAGTATATAAATTTCTGGCTTGGACTTCAGCAAATATTTTTAGATGATTTGTGAATATGTATTTATGAATATACATGCATGTACATATTTGTGCAGATAATATATTTGTACATGAGTATTACAGTCTGCAAACCCCCACATAAATGAATAAACACATGCAGATACACTTACGCAGAAATATGTACTTATTGTTTTTTATGTATTGCATGATAAAGTTTCATGTTTGTTTATGTAAAAGCAGAATGGGGAGGTTGATAGAACCCATCTCCACAGGGAAGAATAGCTGCAGGCTCAGGGATGCTGCTCAAACCACTTCCCAAGTTGGGAAGGGCAGGAGCTGACATCCACTCACACTGATAAAGTACAAGGAGTCATCCTTCTGTTTAGTGAAGTATGTAAAAAATATTTTTAAATGAAGTCAATGAGTAATTTAACCTTATTTTGCCAATATTCAGCCCAATACTGCTGCACCAGAGTAACTTAACTTGAGGAAGGATCAAGAGCTGTCATGTTAATTTCACTCTTCTTCATTTCATCTTACTCACATTATTTTGGGATCTATTGGCACTCCGTATGTCCCTACCCACAAAACTTGAGCTCCTGCTGTTTCACCCTATTGCAACCAGTTTTAAATGATCTTTTCTGATGGATAAACCTTAGGACCAATATTTTCTCTTTTGTACTATTAAGCATCACCCTGGTGAATCTCCTGGCCTATTTTCAGATTTCATTCTCTGGTCTGCCTTAAAAACTTCAAGAGAGTTCTTCAGTAACTGCTCATTTTATCTTCTTCTAGGAAGAAAACTATTTCCTGAAACATAGAGCTAAGTGCTTATTTTTCAATGTACCTGAATCATAATGAGCTCTTCAACTAGGAGGTATTAAAAAATGCACACTAATACTAAAAAATGAACCATTAGTTTGGTTGTCATCATGCAAGTTCTTCATAACTTTTTGTTTTTCTTCTTTGATACAAAATCTTCAGGCTAATATGTGTAGATATGAGTGGTGCCTCTCATGTAGTGAGAATTAACAGGATGAGTTTAGTAGTTTGTAGTCACTGAACCAATGTATTTCAGTGTAATTTACCAGTGTAATTACATGGAATACTAAAATCATTGAGCGGATTGAAAAATCTAAAAAGTAGAGTTTGCGGTAACCTCTAGGAATGTCATTCAAGCTATAATAAACATATAAGTAGTATTCATATCACCTCAGTGACAAACAGCTCTGAAAACGATCTGAACTGCTTAACAATACCAAGGGATGATTTGCTGACTAACAAGTCAGTTTAAATAGAAGTCTGAGTGCAATGTTATCTTTTGGAGAAGGAATTTTAGTTCAATATGTTAGTAATGCAAACACATAAAAACAGAATTTGCTGCGAATGAAATGACTATGGTGATGCAAGATTCAGTCATGCCTTTGAGGCAGTGAACTATAGCAGGAGCACTGCTAGGTTACCACAGGCGCAATGGCTGATAAATTTCTCAGCAAGTCAGATTGGAATGTATGCTCTGAGGATGACTCTCTGCAATTTGAAAGGTATGGGCTGAGTTTCTGGCTCTGCTGCAGATTTCCTCTAGGCAAATCATTCACATCTTGCTGTGCCTCAGTTCTCTGTAAAAGTGAGATAATTATTCCCTGCCTCACAATGCGTTTGTAAAGATTGGCGCATTAATGTTTTAAAGGTGCAGTTATGCTGGAGAGCGTAACACTGTCGATAAGGTTGAGAATACAGCCTCAACAATACACTGTGAAACTTGTAAAGCACACACTGTTTTGGGGAAATATGATTTTTTTCTTTCCCCCTTTCCCAGGCTGGTGAGAGTGGCTGTGGTTTTTCCACTTCAGAAGATGTGCAGTCTGGGGAGAACTTGCAGCGAAGGGAATAGCCTGGACATTCATGTGAAGTTTGAAGATGTAAGATGCGTCATCTTTCTGGTTTTCTTGTCTTGTATCTGTCGAGGTTATGCTCTCATTTTGCTACTGTGACTTTTTAATATACAGAACTGGCTGACAAAGTAAGAAGTTTACCTGCTTTTTACCCCTTCTATCTATCCGTGGCAGAAGGCAGCGACAGTTGACTGCTCAATAAGCAAACAGAAACTGAAAATTATCCACCTCTCCCCAACCCCCACAGTGTTATTATTTAAACAATGTTTAAATGACAGCGTCTTTTAGAACTGTAAATCTGTGAAGAACTACAAGATTAACAAAATTACTATGTTATTCAGGCCTGATAGCTCTCATCTACCATACATTCCAAAATAAATATTCAAGGAAAATATTATATCTTTTTTTTCTGTTTCTATGTTCCAGAGACAAATTTCCAAATCCTCTCTCTATAAATTTTAGTCCTCTGCCCTCCACTCAGGAAAATCCATTCAGAGGTGGTGAGGGGGCATCAGGCCACACATGCTTGCAATGATCTACCCCACAGATATTATACTTAGTCAAAAAAACCCTTTATGAGTAATATTTGTCAGAAATGGGTCATTGATAGAATGAACTGTCTGCAATAACTTTATGCTTTTCTAGACAATGATAAAACTCAGCCTCACAGTCTCCCTGATGAAATGATATTTGCTGTAAGATTTTAGTAGTGAGAAGGCAGTACTAAAGCAGAGAGAGTCAACAACTTTCAAATTCATGTGTTAGTCTCTGTTTCCTCAGAAAACTCACTGGTGGGAAGAATTCATGGCTTCCTCACAGAAAATGGTCCCATTCCAGGTGGTGATCATCCTGCACATGACGTCTTTCACTGCAGAGTTTCTTCAAGCTTCCAACTTAAATCAGGTAAAAAAGTTCAGGTAAGTGAAAACATGAAAGTGAACACATCTTGACCAAGGTGTTAACTAGTTTGAAGAAAAAAATTACTAGCAGCATGTTGACAGCATGTGGGTTTTCGATGGTAGCTGGCAACTTCTTCTTCTTCCCTATTTTCCCTTCTAAAAGATGGCCGTGAATATCCATTTTTGGAAGGGTATGGGTTTGTGAATATTGCATATGTATTTCCTAGAGAAATTAGTTTAAGGAAATGTAAGAAGAAAATTGATAGTTCTAGTCCTTGCATTCTGTAAAAAGTCTTCATAATTGGTGCTATTATATAAACAAGATTCTGAGATTATTTGAGAATATCTCCTCTGTATTTCATTAATCACTTACTTAGCAGATAAATAAAATCTTGCAAACTGTCAGTCTTCAGACCTTGAAAATGCAGCTCTTCGACATATGATTCTTGCATCCTACTCACTAATGAAATAGCAGAATGCCTTCTACTCACATTAAATGACATGATTAAATCTATCATCTGCAGTTAATTGTCGTTTTTTCTGTTTGACTTTTATGTTTCTCTAAAATGGTTTAACTGAGCAATGAGAATATCCACGGATGAGGAGCAATTCAATATGAAATGAGAATTGGGGTGATATGACAAGGGATAAGAGAGATAAAATGAGAAGAGGAAGTGACTTCCTTGCCCATCTGGGTCCTGGAGAAAGAAGAAGCTGGATTCTATATTCTTCTCACTTCTCCTGCAGTCACTAATTCAACTGTGTAAAAGCACTTTTTTAGTTTTTTAAGTAAAGAATGGATCAGCTGGTTTGAAGGTTTTACACAGAATTTGTTGGAGAATAAGAAGAAATACCATTGCTCAGATATAAAAATAAAGTATATTTGGCATATATATATGTGTGCACTTGTATTTTTCAAGTGTGTGGCTCATAGAAAACATCAGTCGCTTATTCACAGATGAAAAGAGTGGACCAAAAAAAGGCACAGAATTTCCTGCAGCATAACAAGCAGTTTAAAGTAAGGCAAACAGGGTGGAATTTCATCCTTGCTACTGGTTCATCAAAACATTTCCGTAAAACTGCACCTGATACAATGTTAGCGAGCCAAGGCAAATTATTTTTTCTCCTAATATGCACTGAAGTTCAATATGAAGCACTACTCTGGTGACAGAAATGGAAGTAAATGCTGCTTTCATTTATGTCTCAGTCAGAGTTATCCACCCAGGGCCAGGTTCTCTGCCCTGCAGGGAGCAGAAGGAGCAGATCCACAGCTCCAGTTGCCTGTCAGGAATGTACCCAGAGCAAAGCATGCAGTCTGGTCAGCTGCTGGGGAACTTTAGCCATGTTATGATGTCTGCAGTATAGTTTTATAAAAAACATACCAGCTCTTGATATCTAAGACAACTGCTAAAATAATATTTACTATTGACCTATGTACATGTAAAGACACTGGAAACTGTTATATGTCGATCTCCATGCTCTCTCTTGAGAAGGGAATATGCAATTTCCCTGACTGAATTCTCCAACACCATGTGCAGACAGCTAGGAAAAGCAAGTGTGAAAGACTGATAGAATTCATTTCCTTCTTTCCAATCACTTTCTCAAATTCTCCTCAGCAATAATATACTTTTCAAATTTCAATTGCCCCATTGTTTGCAAATAATATCATTCAAATATTACAGCATTTTGTCAACAATTTTATTTCCATTTATTTTTTCTTTGGCTTCATTACACCCTGAAGTAATATCTCCATCTTTGTGTCCTTTTGTCTGTTCTTCTTCAACAGCAAATTAATTAAAAGCCTATCTATAGAGAGAATATTACTGGAATAATAGGGCTTCGTGTGTTATATAATCTCCCAGGCATTTCTCACCTAGTATTCTTTGCTGAGGCTTCACAGTTATCTAGGCTGTAAAGAAATGAAAGTATCACCTAGCTTCTATGACTGCTGAACCCCAGCCTCAAAGTAGCACTGTTTGATTCTCCTTAAATTCCTTTATATTTTATAGTTGAACTGATGCAACATTTGCACTTTGCTTGCAGCATCTAGTTTGAATAGTGTATTATAAATTTTAGTACAGTCACCTCTACTATTTTGAAATAAAATCCGAAGTGTAACACTTAAAACCTTTCAATGCAAAAGAAACACTTACAGACATGAGAAATAAAAAAATAAAATAAAAATTACAAATTAATCTTGCTCATTTATGTCCTGATAATCAGTTGCTCACATTTAGACAAATGAAATGCCTACTGAATTTGGGTATACGTGACTGTTAGGAGAACATGTTGTAAATGATAAAATGCAGAAAAAAAACTAGCGAGGCAAGTGGACCTACTGGATGATTCCTGTTGACTCTTAACAGTTTAAAATAATGTGAAGTAACAGATGTTTGCAGTACTAATAGCCCACCTGAGTGGGCTCTGTCAAATTAATATGTTGGTGTATACTTCTGTAAATGTGAGCTGTTGTATTTTACTGATGATCTGTGAAGAATTATAGCGTTGAGTATGTAGATCAATTCTGTTACCAAGAACTCTGCTTGAAGTTTTAAAGTCATCTTTTCTGAAATTTCTTTAATTCAATATAGTGTCTTAATCCATCTACTTGAAATTTGAATAAATGAGCCTTTCAAACACCTATTTTGAGCCCAGCATTTATTATTTATGCGTTCCCTATTAAACAAGTTATAAACATAGTGTTTTTTCCAGTTTCATTTTTAAAATAAGTTCACACTTCAAGATTATTTTTTTAAAGTTGCTCATGCAGATGTGGTTTATTCAAGTTCTTTTTACCATTTCAGAATTGTTTTCTGAAATATAATATAACAGAGACTGTCATTCCTCTCCACCAGAACATTTCCCAGAGGGTAAAACTCATTTCACCCACCTAAAAAAAAAAAAAAGTAATAGGACTTTTCTGAGTAAGTTTGACAGTTTTGGAATTTATTCACATTACGTTATAAATGTCATTTTGCTCCACGAATAACACCCTGGCATATTTACCTTTATTTGTAACCTCCATCTGGCAGGAAAAACAAGCATTAATCCCAGATGAAAGCAACTATTCCAGGAAGGGGGATGCTGAGGTCAGGGAATTCCTGAAGACTACTCACTAACAGAGGACCCAGGGTAATCCACCCTTGATGTGGCTGGGCTGCTGGTGTGTCACTGAGCCCAATGGACTGTTTTCACAGGAACCCACGTTAGTTGATGGAGTGGGGAAACCACTGCTCCAACAAAGTAGGCGGAGAACTGGTTGGCCTTTCAGTAATAATCTGCCCCATGTGTGAGAGAATGAAGTTACTACATGAGTAAAGAGGTGCTGAGACGTTTGTTCCCAGCTGGTGTCAAGTACTGTTGTGCCTTTGTGGGAGATTGGCACAGGTGACCTCGTTGGTGCTGCCAGGCAGAGTTTATGGGCAGAAGAGCTGTGGGCAATGCGTTGTTCAGGCTGCTTGGTGAGGGGTGGCATAACGGTTTAGTGCATCTGTCTCCATCCTAGTCATGCTCACTAGCCTTAGAGGACTAAGGTTTGCTGGAAATGGAAAATGCAGGTGCAGCTGCTGGTTTCTGAATTTCCTCAAGCCCTTAAAGAGAGAGCAGAAATCCTTGGCAGTAAGAAAAAAGAAGTAATAAGCATTGGCTAAAATAGCTTACCACTTACAAATGGGCCCAGAAGAAATAAGAGTCAGACATAAGGTTGGTACCCTGATCAGTATCTGTTCCTCAGGCTAAATGATCCCATTTACTACAGAACGTGTTTCCTTCATGTGCCTTCTTCATGGAATGGTATTTTTGCAGAAAATACTTCTGTATGTGTAAGATATAAATAACTGCAACAATGCTCAATCAGTGATTGTATACAGAATAGAAAATAATAAAAATAGTTGTGAAATTTAATATTTATATAAATTACGTACCTAATATTTGTGCATTAAACTAACTCTTCGCACCAAGGGCTTGCATTTCCTTAACTTGTGAGATCTGTGTGAATTTTCTTTGAAATATTTATTAAGTGGTTATTGCAAAAAAACCCATAAAAAATTAGTAGCTGGATCAGCTCCCTATGAAAATCATGGGATGTGGAGGGTTTCAGAGAGCAGGACCGTCTATGAATTGAATACCTCGATACTCTAGAAAAGAGCAAAATTTGTTTATTTCCTACACAGTGATGAATTCTTTTGATGTAAACCACCTGTCAAGTCCATAGCTGGACATGCCTTGGTTATTCTCAAGAGTCACACAAATAAGAAGAGTTGTGGAGTCAGTCAGACATTTTCTGACTCAATGTAAAAAGCAAGAAAATTTAGATGGAAGAGCAAGCAGTTGGTCAAAAGTCAATAGCACAGGAAAGTTGAAATTCCTGTCTGTACGACGTGGCAGTACAAGAGGTCACTGTGATTCAGGGAACACAAGGGCAACCCTTACCCTTCCTGTGAGCAACCATGCAAATAAATAGGCTTTTGTTTCCATCTATAGAAACAGGCTTTTCTTTTTACAAATTTCATCAATATTAATCTCGCTTTGTGTCCACGACTCATTATTTACATTTCAAAAGCTTAAATCATCTAGTGAGGTAGACTAGCTAATGATAGGTAATGTAAGTGTCAGTCACATTTCACTAATAAAGCCAAAGTAGCTGGGCTGAAGAAGGTTTTTTTCAAAGCCATTTATGTATTCCAGTTTTCAAGCTATGAGTCAAGTGCTTCCAGAAAAAAAAAAGACACGATCATTCAGATCCATCTGTGCATGAAAAGTTTAAGAATGGCAAAATACATTGAAAATATTTGAGTTTTATTTGGAATGGAAACAGGAGTTATGGTCCCCTGGCAAGTTAAGATAAAAATTTCTAAACCTGAGAGTACACATTCAACCCAGTGTAGAGCACTGGCAAATGAAAATGGTTCGATTACAGCAATCATAGGTGTAGTTAGCTATGCAGTTATGAATTAATTAAAGATTTCACTATTACTTTTCCTGAAAGAAAAGATCAGAAAAACATAATGATTCCTCCCAGCATCCTTGGGTTGGCGTTTGAGAAATGTGGGTTCTTGCATTGGAGTAATTTTGTTCTAAACATGCTCTTGTCCATGCAAAAGGTGAATTACAGCCACTCTGAAGGGTCTGAGCTGTGCTCAAGAAAATCTAGAAAACAAAGTCCGACGATACAGAGTAGCTTGTATTAAATTGCCTAATGGACCACTACATAGGCTTTTAATCTGTTTGTTCATATTCACTATCTCATGAAATGAGGATAATGAAAATAAAAATACTTAATAATACTTAAGTGACTTAAGGACTGTGGTGCCCAGGCTTTGGTGTTGGCAGGTATCTTCTCTCACTGTGCCACTATGTAGAAGACAGTGAGAACTGTTTTGCTTTGGACATGGAAGCAGTCACTAACACAGAAGTTACCATTAAATCTTTCACTCAGTATAAAATAACACTATTGATGTACAAACACTATTTTACTATTTACTAAACATGGTTAGTGCTACTGATTAGTAGGAGTTTGTGACAGAATATGGTACCAGCTCAATTCTTGTGCAATACCCAAAACCAAACAAATTTTTACAGAATTATAACATCTGAGCCAAGTGCATAGATCATAGCCAATAAATTATAGTGATGCTACAAACTGAACAGTATTTAATAATCATACAATGGATGTTTCAAAGTGAAGTGCTCCAACACTTGTTGTGATTACCATGGTTCTGACTATGCCAATATATGTCAGTCTTTCAACTTGAATGAAGAGCAAAAGTTTTCAAATAAACTGTGATGGAGTAATTAAACTCATCTGCTTGAAGTTAATTCCTTGCATGACTTTTCTCCTAGTGCTCCGTCATACTCTGATCGGGATCAGCTACACCATAGTAGAAAGAATCCTGCCAGGTTGTGTGAGATGTTGTAAAGCAGAACAACCTTCTGTTTTGGAGGGAAAAAAAAAGCGCCTATGTTTTTTTAGGGCTTGGACTTCCTGGAGTTTTTGACAGCTGCTTTTTACACTGCAATTCTTCTTATGGAAAAGTTTTTTAGACACGCGGAGCAGCAAACCAAAGAATCTCAAAACAATCCAGAAGAATGCTATCAATGAAAGGAAATAAGAAAGAGTTACTAGCTTCATACTAATCTTGAATACTTTTTACTCCTGTACAAAAAGTAAAATAAAAATTCAGTGAGAGTAAATTTTCTGCAGCTGTTAAGGAACAGATTATGAAAGATTAACCTGAATTTTCCAGGAAAGTACTGTATCTTCCTTGCAGTAAATGTATCTAAAAAATAGCTTGCTCTTTGAAGAATATTCTGATTTTCCCAATGAAATTTAAGTTGCTTCTCAGATGTGCAGCATAGAAAATCTGTAGTTAAAAAGGGAAAATCGTACTGTGTTTCCTCAGTCTCTATTTGATCTGTAGGAATATTAGGACTATGTGCCTTAAGCTCTGTAGAACAGTGCCAAGATCCACAAGTTCACAGGGGCAGACAGTATTTTATCATAGCCAAAGATCTAAAAGACCAAGATAAGATCAATATTGGTTTTGGTACATGGTTAAGTACATGAAGCATTTCTACAAGAATATTTAATAAAATCTATTTTCTCCTTCAAAGAATTATGGATCTCCATCTTTCATACATAAACCAGTCTTTACTAGGTAGGTTCCAAGTATGTATTCCTATCTTTTCCCCAGCAAGATCATAGCCTCTGAAACCATAAGGTATCTGATATTACTGAGACAGATGTTTATGGTAGAGTTGACATATACGTGAAAATGTATCTTATGAAAACGTCCACAGTATCAGCCCTCAGGCATAAACCCTCCAAAACTAATTCGATTTTCTGCCTGCCTAAGAATATCCTAGTTCTTTTCTGATCTGATTAGCAGAGGAAAATGCTGAAACAAAAGTCAAGTTTTCTTACTGAATTACATCCAGATGAGGCAGGAACTTCTTGATCATATAGATAAGTATGAGAAGATATATACCAGAAATAGGGGGGAAAACCCCAGAAGAAACATAACATGTCACAGCATGATACAGCTCTTCAGAGAGACCTCATTGTTTTGGGTAATTCAATTAAATTTCAAATAAATTTTATGTATGTAAAATATATATATATGCATATTTATACAGATACATAGCCCTCTCATATTACATTAATGAAGTGTGCTTTTGTAGGTTAAATCCACTGTTATGGCCAGTAGAAGCTCTGAGAAATCTTAAAAACAATCTTGCTGATGGAAATAGGTATAATACTTTATATATTTTTTTTACCTGAAGATGGAAAATTAACTTTAGCACAGCAGTAGCACACGCAATGGGGTTGGTTTCAAGATCTTATGATGTTTATATATACAACTCATTAACTTACTAAGCAAACATGGTCATGTTATAATAATTTTTATATGTTCCCTAAATAGGAAGAACACATAAACTAAGGGGTCATGGCTGATCAAGGGGTACAAACTGAAAAAGTTAATGTGCAAATCATTAAAGACACAGGGAAGAAAACCGAGCACCAAAATATTAGAAAGTCCATTCCTTTTCCGGGACAGAAAAAAATTCTTTGCTTTTAGTGTAAAAACCTCATGAAGAAACCGAAGAGAATTTTTTATTTAATTCAAACATCGAACCCTGTATCCACCTCCATTATTTTGAGGCACACCCAGATTAGATCAAGTGAAGTCACCAAGTTGAAAGGTAATAACTTGCTTTTTGAAGATTTTGAACCGTATCTGAATGCTCTAGAGATTTTTGCCTTTCAGCTTTGTTGTTGAAGGCTTTTTTTCTGATGAAAATTACTCTTTCTTGACAGTATTTTTTTTTCCTTTCTTTTAAACCATAACCTTACATTTTTCTCATTGTGTTTTCTTGCTACAGAGGGAGATTCAATCATTACAGATGAAGATTAAGCAGCAGGAACACAGAAACTGAGGAGCAAAGGTGATACTGTCATACAACTGACTTTAGCATTGCAAATAAAGAAGAGAAATAGCATAAGAATAAAAATAGGCAGTTACCCTAATTATAATTTTTTTCACATATTCTTCTTAGTGTCAATAAGTCGTTCAAGCAATGGCAAAGTGATTAACATGTATGCACGTCTTACCGAAAAGTACATTAAATATTTTTTATTATTCAGAATGGAGATTCCAAAGCTACGTAGAATATTTCAATCTATTCATGGCTAATGTGAAAATTGGCAAGGAAATTTGCACTGTAAGAATTTTATTCTTAATTGTTTCATAGGGTATTAATAACAAACTTTCTACTGTAGTCTTTACAAGAGTTTAACAGAATGAAATGGTAGCATAAATATAAATATACACATGCATATAAAGTTTTCCTAAAAATATGGCTCTAAAAATTGAAACTTTCTGTGTCTCAGCCTAATGTCTGTTTAATCCACAGAATGCATTCACACTTATTCAGGAGACAGTTTGGAGTATGCTGCACTGAGGGACAAGAAGAATGCTAACAACCCTCTCTCTGGAAGGCTATTCACTTTTTCTGCATAACCCAGGTTTCAAGTGACCAGACGTAAAACTAACCAAGAACCTGTGAGCCACCATTTGCCCTTTTTAAAATAGAAATCTTTACATTTGAAGTTATTTAGGTCAAACACCCTTTAGTTAAATAATTCAGTCCACTTACCCTCTTACTGAACTCAACCATTTGTGTTCACATTCAAATCAAATAGATTCTCTTCCTTTAGTATCATGTTTCTGTGTTTAAACATTTACCCAGTTAAAAAATAGATTTTGCTTTGTTAAAAACTTCCAGACACTCATTGTTGCTAGACCTTTCCCTGCAAGAATGATTTTGCCTTCGGTACCACAAAGAAAGCAACAGTTTTGCTCACTCGTACTTCGTATGTATTGAATAGCAACTAATTTTGTTTGCTACATATGGAAGCTGATTTTATTTGTTTGTTAGAACTTCAAAGTCTTCCATAAAATTATCAGAGAACACCTATGTATTATAGCATCATGTGTAGTTTAACCTTGAAATTGTTAATTCTATTGCAACTACTTCTCATCAAGATTACAACAGGTCCTAATTTAAGTAATACCCATTCACTGAAAAGAGAAACTTTCTGGTTGCGAAATCTAGGACAAAATGTCTGGAGAGTGTATTTTGGTAGAAGGGTTTAAAGAATCGAAGGAATCATAGAAATATTTATAAAATCTGAAAGAGACAATGTAACATGTTAATGTATACTTCTATGGCGTTGTTAGCAAATGTTTTCATTTACGTCTTCTTTTAGATGGCTCATAACCATTACTGCATTTCACAGTAGACATTTTCTGGGAACATGTAACTTCTCCTTTTGAGTATCCTTGTTGGCTGCACCTTCTCCTGTCTTGGAGATAGCAGTACATGCTGCAGCAAACCTTTCTGGAGAGAGGAATCTCTGATAGTCAGCTTGTTTCTTCAGCTCTAGAGGATTATGTTGGTAAAAGCCCGTGATATTTTTTAATACCTTAAATATATTTTCAGATCATCAGATGGACATGAGACTTAAATAAGATGGAAAGAAAAGCTATCAGTCAATCAAGAAAGCAAGTCTACCCCAAGGCTATAGCCCAGTCTCTCTTGCCTGTAGGAGAGCCCAAATCTCTTTTGCACAGCAAGCACTAAATGATCTCTGATTCTTGCTGCTGCTTTTGATGCCTCATTACATGTCCATCATCACTCAGCAGCAAAAGTGATGTTGTCCAGAGCCAATTTCCCAGGAATTTCCAGACTATCAGCTTAATATAAAACTGACAAATGGCAAAGGAGCAGAAAAATACAAAGAAATGACGAATGCATAAATAGAAAATGCGAAAGATTTTAGACAAGTCATGTTCAATAAGTAGAAAAAAATGCTTAATGGTAACCAGAATATTTTCTATTTATCTGAGGAATACTTGACAACAAAATGCAGGGAGAAAATGAAATTCTGAGGTTATTTTTTTAATTCTATGCATATTGCAGCTTAAAGATCTTGGGAATGGTTTAGAGGGGATTACAAAAGGTTTCTCAAAAAATATGTATTTGGGGTTTGGTAATCCCACTGTTCTTGAGACAACATTCTTGTCTCATTTGATGACTTACGACACCTTCTCTGCACATGATTTTGTGCAAATCCATAACCAGCATGTCATATGCAAAAGAGGCAAGAGGAGAAAACAAGAGACACTGAAATATCTGTGCAATAACTGCAGAATACTGAAAATTAATGGGGTGTACATTGTTTGGGGTTCTTAATGAAAAACCAGCTTCCCAGACAATGTGTAATATGTTACCACTTAGTGTTTCTACTTCAATAATTTCCAGAGAATTAAGGATCACTGGAGAAAGGATATACTTGTCTGTCAAATGTCCTTTTGAAATAGCATCTCCTCAGCTACCCTCAGCTACCTTTTCTGTTACAAAAAGGAAAAAAAAGCTGAAAAATGTGTACAAAAGACAGGGCCACTTTTAGGGGAATCTACCAAGCTTTCCTTGCTACAGCTTCTTCAGGAATTTCAAGGTCATCAGATAAAAAAAGCAGCCTCTTCACAGGGTTACATCTTCCTCCAGGGCATATCCACATTCTCTGGCATGGGGTCTGCCATGGACTACAGGTGGATATGTGCTCCACTGTGGACCTGCATGGGGTTGCAAGGAAACAACTCATGTCACCATGTTCTTGTCCATGGGCTGCAGGGAAATTTCTGCTCTGTGCCTGGAGTACCTCCTCCCTCTCCTTCTTCACTGACCTTGGTGTCTGCAGAGTTGTTCCTCTCGCATATTCTCACTCCTCTCTTTCAGCTGATGTTACACGGCCTTTTTTGTACCCCTTCTCTTTCTTAAATATGCTATTACAGAGGCGCTGACAACGTTGCTGATGGACTCAGCTTTGGCCAGCAATTGGTCTGTCTTGGAGCCAGCTGGCACAGACTAATCACTCACCTTCTCAACTCCAATTGCTTCAGGAAAGACTGAAGGATGAGAT
Organism: Dromococcyx pavoninus; assembly: GCA_033558185.1. NCBI lineage: Eukaryota > Metazoa > Chordata > Aves > Cuculiformes > Neomorphidae > Dromococcyx > Dromococcyx pavoninus. The sequence goes on along the minus strand of JAUMJL010000192.1, from coordinate 2,124,465 downwards.
CAATATTACAACAGCTACTTTTTGCCAAAAATTGCTCAGTTACATCAATAATTAATATGCATCAATAATTTAATATTATTTGCAGTAGCATTTTTACCTCTAACAGTCTAGAGAAATATTGTTTTCAATTCCTGCAGTGAGGAACTTGTACTGTATAATGTAATCAAGTTATTTAAACTTCAAATGAAATATCATAGTTTTAGTTGCCTAATGGAAATTTTGATAGTAGTGCATTGGTTAAATGGCAACTGTTTTGGTTTTCTTCATCTCAGATTTGGAGTTATATTTTACACCTATAACAGCTGCCTCCCTGGTCTCGAGCTGATTTCTCAAAGATGATTTATCACTGACTTCAGGGAACAAGAGATAGATTGAAGTCATTCAAAGCTGTTGTATTGGGTTTACATGGCAAAGTTTTGGTTGCATGAGGGTAGCTTCTGTGAAAAGATATCAGGAGCTGCTCCTGTGTTGAATGGACATAATTTTGTCGCTCCAAAAATGACCTGACACTGCTGAGACAGCCAGTGATGATGGTGGTGCCCTGTGATCATGTGTTTAAGAAAGGGTAAGAAAGTGCTGTGCAGCGGCTGTGAGAGAGGAGTGAGAATATCTGAGAGAAACAGACCTGAAGACACCGAGGCCAAAGTAGGAGAAGTTGTTCCAGGAGGCGAAGGGATTCCCCAGCAGCCCACAAAGAAGACCATAGTGGCGTGGTTTGACTCTGTAGCCTTATGGAAGTTCAAAAATTATCAGGGCTGGGAGGTTTGGGATTGGATGGGGGAATGGGGTTTTGGAAGTGTGTTACAGTTCTAGAAATGATTTTGATTTACTTAGAGAAGAAAGAAAGAGTAAAGAAAAATATCCCAGGGCTAAAACCCCATGCAATCATCTGGGCAGCTGGGTAATAGAGGTTAGCTATGCGTGTCACACTTTTCTACAGGCAAAATGTCCCTGTTACTGGTACACCGCTTTCTTAACCAAAAAAGGCAGATGATATTAAGCAGTAGCAGATGCTACTGTTAAAAGAAAGGGCCTATTAAAAGAAAGGATCCAGGAGGTGTTACAGAAGTAGTTTAGAACTAAAGTATTATGAGTTTTGGAGAAAAATATGAGTTTCAGTTATTAACATTTTTTATGGAATGAAAAAAACTATTTTTTTGAGCCCTTCTAATAAGAATATGTACTATGAGAGGGTTATTGTAGGATTTTAAAATGAATAGCCAGGAAATTTCCTTGTGATTAACTGAAAATAAAAACGATAATAAGAAATTGTCCTGGGACTACTTCAAATATAAGCTGTCACCATCACAATGATGGGAGTTAAGTTCCTATTTCTGAAGGTTTATATAAGTTTTGCAAACATGCTTTCATTTTGCCTTATTTTATGAAAAGGCCAATCTAACTTATCCTTTTGGGACTGAGGCATTCATTGTCATTCTTTTTAATTAAGTTATTAGAGACAACTGAAAGAAAGAGTGAAAAAATGGATTTTGATAGCAGTGAATATCTTTGGGGATTCTTTTCAGATCACATTGGTAGGCTGCTAATACAATGCTAATTTCTTAAATTCATACCTGAAGGCTTTATGAATTCCACCATTTGCCCTGACTCCTATCAGGAAGTAATGATCTGATCCAAAGCCCTCTGCAGTCAGGAAGAAAGATGCAGCTTATTACCTCTGGGAGAATACGTTGTGGGTTGTAAATCAAACGAGAGGCAACAGCTGCAAGTAATTGAGCCAAGTTGCTTAATCTTGGTTGGATACATACAGCATATTGTTTGTTTTGAATGTTGTCCATTTACACTGCACAACAGTGTAAAAATCCATAATAATTATAAATTTTAGGTTATGACTAGTCTAATATGTGATCGAAGTACTGTATCTGCAACAAATCCTGCCATTTCTCATTTCCTAAAATACTCACAAGGAGGAAACAGAAAAAAAGGCAGGAATACTTGTGTTGTGGATTTATTTACAAGTTGCAGTTTTACTGTCTAAAGAATCCAACTGCAGTGCTCTATTGTTTGTTAACACTGTTTTCTTACCAAGTCAAACTGGTTGAAATACTAGCAACAGTCATGGTAGGGCACTGAGGATCGGGAAACTGGTATCAGCTAGTATTAGCAATTCTACCTGTGAGGAAAGTTTACTGATAATTTTAACAATAAAGAAAAAGAGCAAAACCAAGAAAATAATCTAAACCTAAGAAATAATAAACTGTGGTGAAGCTGAAAATAAGGAGTAAATATCTGAGGAAAGGTGTTCCATATGTATATAAGATCAGCAAAGAAATATGTTTATTGAAATATATATTAAATATATGTTGTATCAGAATATGTTCTCCTTCATGTACTGTAGTGTGTGTTATAACCACGTAGGTGAAATAGCCTACATGAAAAAAATGACGTATTTTAGTGAATTTTTGAAGTATTATTATTAATGTATACTGAAATCATTAGGAAACACTGTCACAACTTTATGGGCCCTGGGGAGTATAATATGGCTGGAAAGTCTCACTTCAGCAAGGATTTCATGCAGGGTAAAGTAATAAGAGAAATCACATTTTTTTGCCTTTCTTTTTTTTACCTAAGCTAAGCAGCAAAGCATCATTATGCAACCAAAGATACCTGGGGAAAAAACCCCAACCATACTTCATCCAGTTATACGTAGAACAAAGCAAGGCACATGCAGCCAATTAGAGAATAGATTGTAGCATTTGCCAGAATTAGGAGAGGAATGGTAAGTCAATAAAAAAGCCGACAAGTGAACACCATTTATTACTGCACAGATGAAAACAAGTGAAGAAATGAAGGTCATCTACAAAGCTTGCCCACCAGACATCAGGTTAAACCTGCAGTATCACAAAAGGGCTGTGCTTATCATTTGTATGTGTTAGGAAGGATCCATACTTTAAAAACCACACCCAAATGTCAGCTTTAAATTTCAGTGCAATATCTGATTTCTCTCTCTGACAGGTAAAGAAAAGAATTTCATACAACAAACACTCTCATTCTCCTTTACTTGTTTTTTTGGATCTCCATGCTTTCAGCAAATTCCTGCCACTTCATCTTTGAATGATGAATGATAATTGGATGGCAATGCTAAAAAAATCCACACACAGGAAGCAAACCCTTAGCCAGGAGCACATCACTGTACAGTTTTCATGATTTACCCAAACATCTATGCTGTTAAATAAATGAACTTGAAAGAGCAAGCACAAGCATCTATAATCCATAGATACTGGGTTACCCTGTCTGTGTCCTGAAGTGCTCCAGCTAGCCCTCTACATCACAATTTGTTTTCATGAGGGCTTGCCGGAAGAAATATGATTGGAAGTCAGGCCATATACTTTGCCTTAGGCCAAACATGATGACCCTATGTGACATAGGCATAGCCTAGTAAGTTCTGGAAGCTGACCAAAAAATTAACTGAGACACTACATGCAGGCTGTTTGGAAAAGTCCAGTATGTGTGATTACATTCTATGTCCTTTAGCCAAGAGGATGAAGCACAGCTGAGCTAGAAGGTGTTCAGTTGTCCAGAAACAGAGATGTCTTTTCTGTGGGGGAGGAGAATGGAATCTTGACCAAAAGTAAGAATATGGACCTTCATTAGCTTTTGAAAGTCCTGTGACATTTTGTATGTGGATGTACTTGATACTTCATAGACACATTTTCGGATGCTCTGCAATATCCCAGGAATATTTGTGAGATTTGTGCTCTCACCTTAAATCCAAGGCACTTCTAGAATGTATACATGCTAAATTCCCTTATGTCACAACAGAAGGAAAAATTTCCATAGGACTGCATATTCTTCGCTTTGTTCTTCTCTGACATTTATTAGCATACTTGATTTAACTACATTAATTCTCACAGGAGATATTGTCAAAATGTTAATTAATGGTTAGATTTTTATACTATTATTACATGCTTGACATATGCTTCTTTACTTACAAATGCCAAATCTAAATGTGAACAAAAGTGGTTTACAAAATTCACAATGTCAGATTTCCACCCAAGTGAAAACAGAGTCAACAGGATTCATCTTGTGACTGAAGAGCTGACACATGGCAGTGACTGAACTTACAGGGAAAACGACAAAACATTGTCCTGAATTAACACAAATGGACACAAAAAATGCTGTCTTTCTCACTGAAGTGAGATTCAGTGTGTTCTGGTTTTGAAGCAGAGTTATTCAGCTTTTATACAGTAACACTGAGACCCAACAAGGGACATACTCGTTTCCTTTTAAAAGCTGCTTATGTGAAATTGAGTGCACATGACCTAATAGTTTCTAATTTGCAAAAGATATGTTGCAACACTAACATCTTCCCATGGGGTGTTCGAAGGAATGAGGTTGTCGCTGTATCTGTCAGAGCAGCATAGTCACCTGCTGAGATCTCTCTTCCATTTCAAGATTTCCAGAGTGCAGCAGATGAAGGCACAGCCTTTGCAGGTGCAAAATGGAATCAGAATCATTTATTTGCAACACAAATTCCTCTTTTATAAGACTATTTTTGCAAAGTCACTGTCCCCATGCCAATTTTACATCTGTGATTAGGCTAAAGCATTTGTGCACCTCCTTGAGCTGTTTCTTAATTGGTAGCATAAGTTCCATTTTCCCCTCATTATCGACTCTTAATAAATGCTGGGACTTTCCACTGCTTTCAAGATTAGCCAATTCTCAACTCATTATCAAACCCTGTGAAGGCCTCTGTGCTGTTTCCCAGGCTTAACCCTACACTGGAGTACACTAAACCCAAGAAATAATGTATTATCATTTGTTGATTTCTGTATGACAGCTTCTTTGCACAACCCACTGCACAGAAGTGACTTTTCTGGGGCAAAGTGATCATTCCAAGCTCTTAAAAGAAAAGTTTAATTGAAAAAATGAATAGAAAAATAAGTGAGTGAATGGATGAGTCTACAGTGGGCTGTGAGTACCCACCAGAGTTCAATTAAGAAAACATGTGCTGTTGATGAACTTTTGCTGTTAACTGAGTAGTTAGGTCAGTTTTGAAGGGAAATTGATCTCAGATGTGGAATAAATTTGCACTGACCTTATCCTAAAAATATGTAGTGCTATTCTTATATCTAATATTTCCTTGCCCTCCTTTCCCTGAACCGGTACAAGCGTGCTATTTAATAGGAACAGATATATACCGATGTGTTAGAAGAATGTTCCACACACATCATGATGTATGGTAACAGTCTTAATGTTTTTAACATTTCAGTCACTCAGTTCATGACAGCAATTCTTCTTCCTCACTGTAGGAGAAAATGCATAAGACATATTTGTCAAAAAATCAACTGAAATATATAAACTTGGGGTAACAGTGAACTGAAGTTGAGCTTTGAGCAGCTTTACCTTTTTCCCACTGCATACATTTCTTAGTTTCCATCCTGCAAAAATCTTTCCTTCCCATTCTCCTCTGCTATGTGAAGCCTTTTGTGGGTTCCCTTTTGATTTTACTCAGACTTACATGTTTCTTCTCACACACAAGCCTTGCAAAAAACCACATTTCCATACTCTGAAGTAAGTGCCAATTTACAGAAGGTGAAATTCAGTAAACTCCGAAGAGATTATATCCCAGCTATTTCAGCTGACATCTGTTTGAGTGCTGTGCACGAGTGCATGACATGAGAGTTTTCTTTCGCGTTTCAGAGGCGGAGTTTCAAAGCTCAGAAAAGAAGACACTAAAACAAATGTTTTCTTAGTCTCAGACTTGCACTAGGTGAAGTTCTGAGGTCTTTGGCTTCTGAGCCAGCAGTAAAAGGCAATTACCTAATTGTCTAGTTATGAAGACTGTGTGCAGGCACTGAAGTATTCAATGCCTTAAAACATACTTTATCCCAGAAAAACTTTACATCGGAAAAACTGAACAACTGTATATTCACTTCTTCACATCACCTTCTATTAAGCATTTGTATTAGATTAATCTCTGGCTTTTCTTAGATGTCGTTTATAGTTATGGCATTGACCTCCTTCTGGTTTACCTCCTTCCGTAGAGTTGGTGGCAGACACAACACAGCTATCGCACTTTGGCATCAGCTGAGGAGTTCAAGAACAAGTTCAAAACCAAACAAATGAAAGATAAAATATTTGTAAATATGAATTCTGTGACTGAAGAAAGGGTATTAAGGGAGACTGAACAATTCATCTCTGAAGAATCTTTGGGGAGAATTTTTTATGTCAGGTAAGACTCACTAACTTTGCTTACAGAATATGCCTTTTAAATCCCAGAACATGTGAGTCATTTCTCCTGTCTAGCTTTTGGCAAAAGAATATGGAGAGATAGTTTATGAAAAATGAAGAACAAAGAGAGAGAATATAGCATATGGTTAGTGAATTAACTAAAGCAGAATCATAGAGACTATTATTCCAGTGACACAAAGCATTGTTACCTGGTCTAACATGCTTTGTTCTGTTATTTCTTCTTTCTTCTTCAGCACCTTAAGTGTCAAGGAGAGAAAAAAAGGCTTCTCATAAGCTTCTTGTATTCACTAATAATTTACTTCATTTGTTGAAGTACGATTCCACCTCAGTAGTCTGTGGCAGAAGGGTTCATTTTCCCTGACCTTAACACAGGTTAGCTCAGGTTGTTTTTCTTTTTTTCTTATCTGCTATTTCAAGCAGAGTTGCAAATCTTAAAATGACATTTTTAATGATTTGTTTCTTATACTCACAGTTTTTCTGAAAAGCCATGATCCCTACATGGAAAATCAGCAGGAGAGATCCTATTGAGCATCCTAAAGTGTTTGATGTTAAAGTGCACGCTTGGTACCAGATTTTAGGCAACAAAATAAAAAGGGAGACATTTATAAGCAGGGTAGCCACGTGTTATTGCTTTCTTCTGAAAATAACCTTTGAATCCATACAATCATGTATAGATTTTGATCTTGTAATAATTTTCTGTGGTTTAGTTAGTGCTTGACTGTGATCCTTGGGATTACCAAGGCTGTTCTGATACCTAGGTACAACTTTCTTTTCCCCAGTCAGAAAATATGTTAAATGCTCTAAGAGAAATGCACATGAGATTTCGAAGTTTTAGTGGCTGAGTTTAACTTAAAAGTTGCCTTTCTCTTTTTTTCTCTTCTTTTTTTCTACCTTCTACGCAATACTTCTATATTCTCTACTTTCTGAGAGTTTCACTTTTACTGATCCTGAGATTGATTCCATTATGTTTTTGTCATGAATTATTGAGCCTCCATCATTAAAAATGCAGAAGAAAAATTTTGAATCTTCTGAAGGAGAAATGCAGAGGGGTCAATATACAGGATTAATCTTACCCCCATCCTTCTTTTATGAAGAATCTGTAGACAAATATATAGCATACAGTTGATGCTGGCTTATCTCAGCTGTGTAGCAAGAAGTTTGTTCTGTTATATCCTATCTTTCTGGTTTTCTAGATTTGAAGAGCAGACACTTATAGCGTCTGCAGTGTGGGCTAAAGTGAAATAAGGGAAGTCCATGTATGGAGAGAATAAATGGAGGAAGGTCAGGGAGGTAGAAGAAGAGAGGGTTACACAAGTGGCTGACTGTGGCTGCAGGGGCGGGGGGGCGTGCAACCAAACCACTACTGCAGCCTGCTTGTCAGCAGCGTCTGATACGGATATAGAATTCATGGTTGCCATGCAGGGACAAGGATATATTATACAGGCTCTTCAGAGTAAAGTAGCTGAACAGCAGCTGCTGATCTATTAGGATGGAAAAAAGAGAGAAAGAAAGTGTGTGTTGGAAGCCATACATCTCCCTGAAGTTTAGTGGAGCACAGGTGTCCTTGAGAAAAGTTCCTGAGACTGTGGGCTTTCCTAGGCATTTGAGTGTTAACACAGGAATTACAGTCACTAGCTGTGGTGGGCTAAAGAGATCTGAATTTCAGAGTATCCCTCAGCACTGCACTCTGACAACAGTGTTGGAGACAGCAAGGAACATTGCTGGGGATATCTAAAGAGAAATCATGATAAACTTCTGGGCAGTTCGTTATTTCTTTCTGCATATCATTGACTTCTTTCCCCATATGGGCTGTGGTAATACATAGCCCACCTTCCTATAATCCCTATTTCACTCCTTAGAGATATTTGTTGAGCATATTCTTTATTTCACTTTTTCTCTATGAAGTCAGGACATTTTCTAAGGAAAGATCCAAAGCCTGTATTTACTATAAATCAGTTCACTGTAAAGCATATGGCAGATATTATATAGAAAATCAAATAGATTTGCCTGTTTATTTCCTTTGGATTTTCTGAGCCAAAGCAAGTCATATCTACCAGAATCATTATGGACATGTCTGTTTGAAAAAAAAAAAAGGGAAACTACATGCTCTATCTATTGTCCTAAATTGTCAGCATACCCTGCCCTCTGATTCTTATCATATTGTACATTGTTGGTGTAAGGCACAAAAAAATGTTAGTGTGTTGTTTTTGAAGATCTATCCAAAAGGGTCAGCCCAGTTTACAGCATACACTAGATAAAACAGAACATTGGATCATCTGGGAATTGCCCCAAGTGAAAAGCATTATCTGGCTTTCAAAATCTGGCCTGGCTTGAAACAGTTATGCTCAGTTTTTTAATACACCTTGTGAATGACCTGTGGCTTCCACTAGAAAACAGACAGACTCTAGAAATGCCTGTGCTCTGGTGAAAAGCTGTTCTGTCTTGCACCAAATTCAGTGCCTCATGATGTTGCAGTGATTTTTTTCTCTTCCAGGTCTGACAGTCCCACCAATTGTAGCAAAACTATCTGGTTGACCAAGTAGTCACTTGCAAGTCACTTTGCCTGAGTTCTAACTGCAGAGTGTCAGCATTTGTAATTCATTCTGCTTCTATGATCTTCGTTTGGATACATTTAACTTTTTTTATTCCTACTACACAAAAATCTGAATAGACCCATTATGTAAAACTTCTTACTGCTCTGATAATGTTTCTGGCTGCTAAAGAGCACATACCAAGAAGCGTAGTTACCAATATCAATAAAAAGCTGTTTTTAATCTGGTTCTGAGGGAGAATTTGTTACATATGAAGATCAGTATAAATAAATTCCACACAAAAGAGAAAAAATTAATATATATTTTTATTCATATCATAAGTGCTGCATTTGGTTACACATACTTGCCTCTGTGTAAGCATAGAAGAGGCATAAATTCTTAAGGTGTCCCAAGAAGAAAGCCTTTTTTAAAAACTGTCTTTGGCTGCAACTGCACCAGTTGAATAACCTCTTCAAAACGTACAGTTATCATTCTGGGAAAGGGTCTGGGATGTGATCAGTACCAGTCTGGGTTTGCTAGCTGTAACACACTGGTCTGAAGAAGCTGTCTTTCCTGGTTGTAATCAGTGGGGACCTCTGAGCAGACACTTGTTCGCTGTAATTAGCTAATTTGATGAGAAGTGACAGATTCACTTAGTGGGTAGAAATGTTACTTGTTATAGGGTCTATAGTCTTAACAAATCTCCCAGGTTACAAATACAAAAAAGCAGAGTATTTGTCTTGGTTTTTGTCTCAGGGAAATAGTGAAGAGCAGCAGACTGGCAAATGTAAGAATGTATTAAATCATCCTGCGCTTTCTCTCTTCCATCTGGATGGTTGCCCCTAGCTGTTCTGCTCAGAGCACTGGGTAGAGAGGGCTATTCCCAGATGTGACACCTGGTGTTTGCATGAGTGATAGGGGGATTAGCCAAGGCACTCACTTCTGGTCTATTCATTGCTTCCTCAGCTTCTGAGATCAGCCAAATGGAGAATAATTCAAATTATGGGTAGTTCCTAAGTCTTCTGTGCTCAAAAATTCCTTTTTTCTTTTCACTTGAAACGAAAGATGCACTATTATAATATTGCTATATACTTGGCTTTTGGCCAGGGGCCAGCAGGTGTAGGTCTCCAACCTGTGCTGCTCTGATCAGGTGTGGGCACCACTGATGGATCCTCCCACCGTGCTGCAAGTGTGGCACATGTGTCTAGGGCGGCATCACAGTCAATGACGCTGACTTGCAGGTGAAATGACTTCCAGCAATAAGAGTGTCTGGAAACCAGCTACTAGTGATCTTTTTTGATGTTTATCTTTTTAAGTAAATATCTGCTAGGAAAAATTGAAGAAATGCAAATCCCTCCTTATTAGACACTAATACCACTTCAAAATCACTATTTCTTACATAAATGATAGTGAACATCTCTTTGTGAATAGGATGTTAGGTATCACCAGAATACAGAAGAGAAAAATATAATCTTTTTCAGGAGAAGCATAAAGTGTTCAGGAAAGATCTGGGAGACCAAGGAGTTTTTTTAGCCAATGTTAAAGTGGCAGTTAATTAGGAGTCTTGGTAGATGTTACAAACACTGTGCTTACTTCCCCTTCTCTGATTCACATTCCGTCACTGTAAAATGTGTCCTGACTTTTACAGAAGCTGAATGTCAGAAGTTATTATTGAATTGAACAACATTTTTTATCTATTCAGAAAGTATTAAAATGGGCTACTAACGACTCAAACCCACCTTAGTAACCTGATTTTAAGAAGACAATTTTGAAAATGTTAGTTTAAAAGTCTCTGTGCATCAAGTTTCCCATGCGTAAAATTGGGAAAAATGATAGGATAAAATGCATTAAAGAAGTGGAAACAACTGATAATCTAGTTACCAAGTAATTTAAAGGGTTTTTTTGAAATACAGTCTTGACTATGCTTATTTTGCAAAGTGTAAGTAATTGTCCTAATCAAAATCTGAAAATTACTCACATTTCATGTAGTTCAATGTATTTTATATAGTGTAAGGCTCAAGTTTTTTATTGCAGATGAGCAAATTTTTTATTTGCAGATAGGCAAAAAACATACAATGTAGGCAGTTCTGGCTTGGTAATTTTGGTACACGCGAATTCAAATCTCAGGACAAATAATTTCAGTGTCTGTTATGTTGGATGTATTCTGACAGTACAGTTAGTAAGTAAAAGAGAAAATTAACAGATAAAACTCAAACCAAACCAAAGGAAATATAATCTTACCTGACTGCAGAATAAGAACACAATATATCAAATAATTATTATCATTTTCCATGGAGCCCTTCCCTGGGGTACTGGATGAAAATTCTGCATGATTTCCAGGCGCTAGCGCTCATTGCTCTGGCAATGCTCTGCCCTGCTGGGATGGTATTAGTCTTAGGGGATATTTCCTTGTTACTTCCCACCCTTAGCTGAAATTGGCAATCAGATGTTGAAATAAACAGATCCATCTCAATTATTTTTGCTGGGTGTTACTCCGCGGTTCTCTGGGACACATGCTACTCCATGGGCCTGTTTTAATCTAGGTAAATGGCTTGTGGTTTTCTGTTTTAAAGAGGGATTTCAGTACACAGTAGCCCTTTCTTTGTGTTTTATTGCAGCTCAGCATTCTGACATTTTTGGTTTTTAACTAAGTAGTTGTTTGGAAAAACACTTGACTCAGGAGTTAAAGTCTTATTCTACTTCCCCTGCCACTTCTTCATAATATGTTATAAGAATGATGGTAGCAGGCACAGTACCTCGTTTGGAAATACGTGTTTGGCCCCTGAGGCAAATCTGTGTGCATGAGATGAACTTCACAGGAAGAAAACTGAACCAAACACCGAGCCACATATTCCCTCAGGGAAGGCTCAATTCATGAGGCTATCTTAGGAAGAAAAATATTACCACCACCACCTCCTCCACATAAGCTTTGAAAGTGATAACTGGAACAACAATCTGTGATACATCAGATTTAACTGTACACTTTCTTAGTGGATTGAATTCCCAAAAAGTTTTTTGACAGTGGCTTGTCTTGTTTCTGGATCCTGCTTAGGTGTTGAGATTTGGGATGCTCTGTCTAGCTGAGACAGAGATTGTTTTGTTGCATCCACAGCAGTGCAGTTTTAGACTATTGCATTGAAAAGCATTTGAGGCACTGATGGATCCTGGTTAGCAGCACTTGAGAGCACAGTGTTTTTTAGAGTAACAAACTTATATTTGGATGTCTACATTCTTCAAGTGATTTGTTGTTTCACCCAACACCCTGAAGAAGCTTCTTGTGTCTTTTTGTACCTTTCTGGCTCCTACATCTACGGAAGTGACATAGGTTCTGTAACAGAGCTGCACGCTGGTGGTTGTCTCCCATTATGTTTCTACAGCAACCCAGGTGAGAGATTTCTCTATAAGAAAAAAAAGCTGAAAGCATCACGTTCACAATAATTGTAATGATTGTCTTGGCTCACGAGGGTAATCCTTACTGCAGGCATTTCACAACTGTCTCAAAGAGCCAACACAGAGTATTCACATTTTCTGCTATGCCTTGTCTTTCAGGTTCTAGTGGGATGATGGGTATTGTCTGATGCCCTAGAAATAAATGCATTTTTTTACCTTTTCATGGTTTTCATTAGGAAGTAAACAAAAATAATATTAACAAGAAACAGCTGAAAATCAGATTTAAGAGCAGAAATAATGTTAGGAAAAATTCTTTTGAGTAAAAATGCATTTTTTTACACCATAATCTGAGTTATAATGAGCAAGAATGCATTTTTTAAATGAAAATGGTACTGTTAAAAGACTAGAATCTTTCATTTTTTCCATCAGTAGGATCATATGTGTGCTTAGCAACTTTGAGTTTTACTAAATTTAGAATTCAGTAATCACTTCTTGACAGAGCAACTTGCAAATAAGTAACAGAAAAATTGTAGCTTTTGGCTCAGTACTGTTAAAGACAATGTGAAGATATTTGTATATGTATGCATATATACATTCATAAGTGTATAAACATGCATAATTAGTCACACTAACAAAACGATTACAAAGGCCTACAAAACACATGGTGACATTTAGACAAAAAGAAAATAAACATCTTTAGGTTAACCAATTTGTAAGCCTAGCTGTGAACAGCAGAGCCTTCAACACTCTCACTAAATCCATCAAGCACTTGCCTAATATACATCTGATAGACAGCTGAATTGGATTTTCTAGAATTAAGAGTTCCCAAAATGTCTTTATCTATCTGTTAAGCTAATTTGGGCATTTTTCCTCTCTTAACTGTACACGTGATAAGGTAACTGTGTTAGAATAAAGTATCAGAGAAAGAACACTGACTATCCAGAAATCAAGTCTGAAGAACATTGGAATAAGGACGCATTTGCAAGGAACTAGGCTGAAAATATGAGTTTTTGTCTTCATAAGTCCAAGAAACAAAAATCTGTTTAACCACAGCTGATGCTGAAACGTGTTGCCCTGGCTTGTATGGGTCATGGAAAGCCATGCCCCATCAGTCTAGCAATAGTTTGTTTCTGTGAAAAGTTCTAAGAAGAAACTCAGACAGCTCCAGGAATTTAAAATTAATCTTAAAAAAATATGTATACATGTATAATGAAACTTTGAAGGCAGCTCATGGCTGCAAACAAGAAAGATAAACAAATAATGTGCATACAGAAGTTCAAGGGACTTTTGCCTGCACAGAAGCCCAACTGAGACTGCAGAACATTGTCAACACACTCAGAGAAGTTACGAATTTTAGAAAAATAAATTATTTGGCAAGGTCATGACCAACATGTACTGCATCAAGAATAAACAGAATAAACTAACTCAGTTATGGGATGGATAGACTCATATATAAATGATAAAGTAATACCATCTCATTTATATTTACTGGAGAGTCAACAGGCAAGCTTCACTCTCAGCACTGGGTCAAAATGGGAAAAGTACTCTTATTTTAGCCAAAAATATAACCTTTCTTTTTTTATTCCAAACCAATTCCTCCTCTCATGCTGCATAATCTTGCTGAAGTCATCAAATGCACAAAAATTTGGCCAAAATAGGGAAGTTGTACCCTCAATGCTAGTGCTTCTGTGGAAGATGCAGGATGGGCTTCTTGGTCAGCTTCAGTTGGAGTTGTAACGCTGACCAATTTCACTGTAAGAGGACAAGCTTACTACGATTTCTTCATGGTTCTTGGCATTCTTCTTGGCATTTTTGAGACATGCTTTTGGTCATCAAAATTACATGCAGGACAGCAGTATGCTTCTTGCTTATTCTCAATGTACCAATTTCAATACAATAGTTTTCTTACCAAATGTATATTGTTTTAACCATTTCAGTTTATTCAGATTTATAAAAAAATACTAAGTGAAAAGTGATGATGCGCACAATTTCTAACCTTCCCATGTAATGATTGGTAAAGGAAGATCATAAAATTCAGCCTGGAATTGTTTGGATATCTAAAACCACTGCAAAACCATGAGATTATGTATGTTTTGAACATCAATGGATCAGTGTTTAAAAGTGAAAATGTCAGATGACTTTTGTTGCACAATTCAATTGATTTGCCAGAGAAAAACTTTCTCCAGCACTATTATTTATCTATATACTATACAAAATCAATGTGGGAAGCAATACATAAATCCTGATTTCAATTACTCTAATGGAGTTACTGAAACTCAGTGGAAGGTCTCAGGCAGCATTCAGCAGCACTTGCATGGAAAAGTTGTGTAGCAGCAATAAGTGGAATCAGCAACATTTAGTCTAAAAAAGCTCAAACTCCAAACAGTCTGTTTTCAAAGGGAATAAGACATAGTCACTCACAGAAGAAATATTAGACAGACCATTCTGCGGTAAATCATCCATAAAGAAATGGTGAGAGTTTATAGGGACCATTTTCATGGCTCCAGTGTATCAAAATGTTAGATTTTATACGAACTCATTCTTCCCCTTGAAAATCATGTGTACAGGTGAAAACCTGTATATCTTCCTCTTTTAGTCACTTTGTTGAGGCTATATTTACTGCTCACAAAGAGACTGAGCAAGTGGGCCATCTGCAGCACAGTTCCTCTTAGCCAGATGTAGCTCCCTCAATGAGCTGCTAACCTCTGCCTGCAGATTTACCTTTCTTCTCTTTCTTAGTTCTTGTCTACATATTTTCTCACAGCTTCCTCAAAGACACAAGGGTTTCCACAGACGTTTGAGTGGAGTTTAAGCAACTATGACAACTAAATGTATGTCTGGAAGTTTACAAGTTTGACAGGCAGCAGACAGGAAATTTGCTCGCATTGCTTACTTGGTGTAATGTTGTCACCTTCTACAACCCAACAAAATATGTCTTTGTTCAGTTAATGTTATTTCCTTGGTATATTCTAAAATAGCATGCTGCTTGACACGTACAGGGTAATATTTATCTAGAGAGGTTTTTCTTAGATCATCACCCACTGGGATTATATCTCCATAACAAAAGTAATACCCCCCTCATTTATTTCATCTTATAAGAAGCCTCTGAGGCAAAACAGGCTGTACAAGCATATGCCAGAGCTCTATAATTTTTTGTTAATTGGTTTTGAAGGAATAGTAATTTGTTTTCCTGTGGATTTAATTCCAGCACGAAACGTCAGGAGAAGGAAGAAGAGCATCTTATATTTCTGTGCTTGTTGATTTTAATGCCTCAAACACTGTCTTGTCTCCACTAGCCTATAAGCTTTCAGAGCTGAAGTGCCAGGTGGATAGAATACTGCATTTATTGATGATCTAAGCCATTAGCAAAATTATTGATTTTTCCCCTTTTCTATTGTCTCCTTACAGCAGGAAGTTGCATATCATGTAGCTTCTCCTTGGATGTTTCTGAAGAAATAGGTAGCAAGTATAACACCCACCATTATGGATCATGATGATACTTCATAGATATTATACAAAAAATATATGCATTACACTATGTCACAACTGACAATGCAGAAGAAATTATCTCCTGATTATTGCCTATGCAACTGCATATCAAGTAGAAGATGATAGATTATTCATGTAACAATTCATACAAATCAGTCTTAACCATCTTTTTCATACTCATCTTACTCCTTACAAACCTGATCTTCTTTGTCTTGTTCTTAATTCCTAGGTTGTTATTTAACTATTCATTGATTGCTCGTGTCTTGGATAAAGAGCTTCTCCTGCATTTCTTACAGAATACGGTCCAATAGTACAAGCAGGAGACAAAATATGAAATAAATGCTAAGAAATGTTAAGCTGATTTAAGCACATTAAAAAAACATTGTGTCTGTAACACTATGGTCCCTCAGACGTACAGAGGTTGTTGAGAAATATTGAACAAAATACACTTGGTTTTGGTATTTTTGCTGGGGGGTTTTGTGCTATGTTTGGGGTTGGGGTTTTTTTGTTGTTTTTTTTTTAACATTGTAAAAGTTTTCAAATCTCTTCTGCTAAATAAACATTTTTTCAAGAGATATTAACCTGCCTGTTCTTCTTTCTGTCCTGTGGAAAGTGCATGTGATGTGCAAGAATTAACCCACTGCTGCAAGAAAAAAACAAACCAAACCCAAGAGTTAGAGAAGGAAACTGAGCATAAGGAGGAGAACTATTTCAATGTCAAAAAAACTGCTGCTGTTTCATCCTGGCACTCCCACATATTGGCAACTCTTGTAATGATTAAGTTACATAATCTACCAGGAAAAATATGCAAACTGGCACTTTATTGGAGTGTTAAATGAAAGCTGACTGTGCAGGAGACCAGACTGCTCAAGGTCCCATCCAACCTGGCCTTGAACACTTCCAGGGAGGGAGCAGCCACAACCTCCCTGGTCAACCTGGGCCAGTGCCTCACCACCCTCATTGTGAAGAATTTCTCCCTAATGTCTGATCTAAATCTTCCCCCTTGCAATTCAAAGCCTTTTGTCCTCATCCAATCACTACAAGTCCTCATACAAAGTCGCTCCCCAGCTTTCCTGTAGCCCCTTCAGGTACTGGAAGGCTGCTATAAGGTCTTCTTGGAGCCTTATCCAGGCTGAACAACTTGAACTCTCTCAGCCTTTCCTCATAGCAGAGGTGCTTCAGCCCTCTGATCATCTTTGTAGCCCTCCTCTGGACCCATTCCAACAGTTCCATATCCTTCTTATGTTGGGGATTCCAGTACTGGACACAATGCTCGAGGTGGGGTCTCACAAAAGCAGAGTAGAAGGGGAGAATCACCTCCCCCAACCTGCTGACCATGTTTCTTTCATGCAGCCCAGGACGCAGTTGACCTTCTGGGTTGCGAGAGCACATTGCTGGCTCATGTCGATCTTCTCATCAACCAGCACCCCAAGTGCTTCTCCACAGGGCTGCTCCCAATCGCATTGTCCCTCATCCTGTATTGAAACTGTGGATTGCCCTGACTCAGGTGTAGGATATGGCACTTGACTTTGTTGAATCTCATGAGGTTCATACAGGTTCACGACTCCAGCTTGTGCATGCAACAGTATATAATGAAATGTTTGTCCACTTAATTAGCATTAATTTGACATAATTTGTGTGCTACAGTGTCACCAAGCACAGGGTTATCAAACATTAACTTTACACTGAAAACCAGGGTCTGACCTCATTAGGGTCTCATAAGGAATCTTAATGAAAGGAGATGTAAATAGCCTTTTAACAAGTAGTTCCCACTAACACAGTAATTCAGTACAAGGTTACTCATATTGCGTTGATGACAATATCATATGTTCTCCCTTACATCAGTGATATAAACTGTTACACACCTATATCCAAGGCATAGTTTCTGTGTTCCTTATAAATGTTCTTCTATGCCTGTCAATGACATGTCCAAAAGCACTTTTTTTGAGATCTCTCAAAAGTCTCTCATCTAATGATACCCACATCTATGTTTTCCTAAAGACCCAAGATGAACAAGGACATAGGGAGTTACATTATAAAACAGTGCTTTGTTTTTATGAAACAGGTGAAGACTTCTGTTCAGAAAAGCCAAGAATCAACCAACCTCCTTTCTCCAAACTAAATTGATGTTTAAAAATGAGTGAATATGTATTTTATATCAAAGTTTCAGAGTTTTCTCTTTCCCTTTTATATTTCTGTTGCTATGGCTCCCTTGCAAATATGACGTAGAAAAGGAATGAAAAATAAAAGAGAACTGGGTGAAGAAAAAAGAAACAAAAGACAACAGTTAAAAATTTTTCTGAAAGTTTCATATTTAAAAGTTATCAATTCTAATTTATTTTAATGGAAATTCTTATTTTCCAGGCTTATCTGATTTGCTGTCAAGAACAATTATTATGAAATAAATATTACCTCTACACAGTACTATAATAGACCTGATCTCAATCTGCAAGCAGATTGAAGCCATTCTTGTTTGAACAGTTTCACATTTGAAGCCGTTTGGACCAATTGGTCTTTGAGTTATATAGTAGAAGCAAAAAACCGAGTATTTTGAATACATCTGTAGGTAATGAAGAATTCATAAGTGTGGACTGAGTGCCCTGAATAAATATCATTTCAAGAAGCTGAGATTGAATAGTAAAATAAATATTGTTTGAGATGATTTCATCAGTTGTGTTTTAACGAAGATTACTGACAAAATTATCTTCCATACTTGGAAGGAACGAGGAAAAATTGTGTATCAGTTAAATGCAAATCAATCAGGCTATGAGAAAACCAATGAATTTCATGATATAAAATTAAGAAATAAAGAAAAAACTTTGAGACCTACCTATTTTTGTATATACAGTTATTCAGTAGAGACATATATACATGACCATTTCAAGATACATGTGAATATTTTATAAAATATTTTATAAAATTTTATATATTTCATGTATGTGATGTGTATACCACTTTTTGTTGTGCTTTGAAATGCAGAAAGAGATAAAGAAAGATTATTAGGGAAGATGAAGCAGGTTTACAAGGAAAACAAAAAACCACTTGCTCGGAGACCAATAGCCTACTACGTTGTTATCAAGATAAAGGAGCTGAAGGGCTTTGTGAAGACTATGCCTTGCCTTTTTTTTGGTAAATGGAATAATACAGTTACTGACATTAAAAAGACTCACTGTAAAACTAAGAAAAGAGGGGAAGACTTAGAAGCAAGGACTGATTTTAATGTAGCATGAAATTTTTACAGTGTCCCTTCTCAAGGCAAGAAAATCTTCTATGAGCAGAGAATGGCTGCAAAGACAAGCTGAACAAAGATACCCTTATGGAATTACTCCAGAGTTAAGGAGGCAAGCAAGAGTGGCATTGTGATCTTTAAGGAACTCTAAAGCTACAGTAAAAAAAATATTCTGCCTCATCTTTGCTTCATGACTATGTTAGAACAAAAGTCACAAAAAGCTGACATAAGATCTCCTGATTCAGGTTTTCAATTCAGCTGATCAGAACAAGTGACAAGAGCAGCTGAGGTCCTCTCATACCCCTTAAGAACGTGAAATAATGCTTGTGTCTTCACCTATGTCATCCTTCTATTTAGCCTGGAGAAGAGGAGGCTCAGGGTTGACCTCATCGCTCTCTACAACTATCTGAAAGGAGGTTGTAGACAGGTGGGGGTCAGAGTCTTCTCCCAGGCAACCAGCAACAGAACGAGAGGGCACGAGCTTAGACTCTGCCAGGGAAGGTTTAGGCTGGATATCAGAAAAAAGTTCTTCACAGAGCGAGTAATCAGGCATTGGAATGGCCTGCCCAGAGAGGTGGTGGATTCACCATCCCTGGAGGTTTCTAAAATAAGACTGGATGTGGCACTTAGTGCCACGATCTAGAAATCATGATAGTGTTGGATTAAGGGTTGGACTTGATGATCTTGGAGGTCTCTTCCAACCCAGATAATTCTATGATTCTATGAATAAGGAATATTCTTTTGAAATATCTTCATTTCTTGGATTATAACATAATGTCTTAATAACCAGTTTAAGTCTCAGCTTTTGGTGGAGGAGAGATTTTACTTGTCCTGAGCTTCACCATTTATAAAATAGGAGCAATAATATTTCACTGTCCAAAAAAGGTTTGTTGACATCTTACCAATATTTGTAAGGTACTTCGAAAATTTACAGTTGGAAAACACAGGTAGAATAATTTGTTAAATATTATGTGAGTATTTGCTGTATTTCTCTGCTAGCCACACCCCTGAATTAGCAAAGTATAGACTTTTTAATAGCAAACATGGATGGTAATAGTAACAAGGATATCCTAATAATAACTTTAATAATACTGTAGTAATCTTAATAGTAACATGGATAATGTTAGCAATGTGCATTGAATCTTTCTGTTAGAACTGTAAGACGTTTACGACCAAGTTTCATACTTTCCTCTCCATTGCTTGAATTGTCACACTCATGCAGAAACGAATAATGAGCAAGGACACATCAGTCAGGGCCAGGTGGAAGCATGAAGGAGCTCTTTTCAGACAACCACAAAGTGCTACACAAGACTTGTTTTCAATGCTTTTATGTTAACTCATATTTTCAGTACAAATTTTACACTGGAAAAACCTGCTACTTTATGTAGTCCATTTATTCAAAGGAAATATGTCTACGTAATAAAGTTTAACAATTCTTCAGAAGGAAACAAGCAAACCCATGTCATAACTGCACACTCAGGGAAACAACTATAATAGTTTTACCACCTTCATATGCAATAAAAGATAAAGTATAAGAGCTTGATTTTTGGCAGAAAAAATTTATTCACAGGCCCAACGCCTTCAGCTGACTATGAATTTTCTTCACAGTTAATCCACTCCCTCAAAGTGAAAAGTCTGAAAAATATGTGCACAGTGAAGGGCTCCCTCCCCTTTAAAGTACCTTACCTTGACAGAGCACTTTAATGCTGTCTTAGCTTGAGGGAAGATCCATCACTTAGGCCTATGCAAGGGCCATTGCTATTTGTCAGAGTTTTAAACTCAAGTTTTCAAGGACATAGTTGATCACATTTGCAGCATAAAGAAGCACAGAGAGACTTGTAATAATTATAGTAATTGTGTAACAGAAAAAAAATTGACGAAAGATACATACAAAATGTATTCTCATTTCTCTGTAATATTTGATTAGCAACAAGGCTATTCATTTGGAAAAATAGACTTAAACTGTGAAGACAAAGCTTAGAGATATGTTTCACTGACATATTGGTTCAGTCAAGAGGCATGTTTTGCTCCTTAGCCAACAATTACGATTCTTGCTAATATACAGTAATCAAGATCTGAACATTATACTTATTAATTGGAATGCAAAATTAAAAATAGATAAAGAATCCTTCTTCTGGTGTAATTGTGCCTACCAAGATATGCATGTGATTATCCTTGGTAAGTTTATAAAATATGAACTTCATTAAAAGTAATCTGATTAAATTGTGAAATTAATTATACTCAGCAGAAGGCATCAAACTGGGAGTTTCTGTGCATGTTAATAAGTAATGCATCCTGTACTCTTGCTCACCAAAGTTAAACAAGATGCAAATTCTGTACCTTAATGTTGCGGTAAAGTCTTCGTCTGCTGAGCATCTAAAGGAACTGTCAGAACCTTTTGAATTGTATTTACTCATTCTGTAAGAAAAAAACATGAGCTACAAAACTTTACTGACAGTATCTTTAAAACTGAAATAATGAGTCAAATTCAGGTAGATTAGAAAATTATGCATTTACTCTCATTGGAAAAAAACTAATCTTAAGTTTTTAATTCACCTTAGATAAATAATATACTTTAATTATTAATTTCTGGGGTTGAAAGAAGGTCACTGAAATAAAATTCAGCTGACGCAGTCATTGAATCTGCTTCATATTTTTTCCTTTTTTTTCATGTCCCAGAGGCCTGTACTATATACTTACTTTAGTAGTAGGTCTTGAAATAGCAAAGTAATAGATTTTCGGTGATGTCCTGTATCAATAGATGTGATAAAAAACCCTCTTTTCCTTATTTAATGCCAAGAATGGAGTATGTAATATGCTGATGATTTTTCCTTTTCAGGAAAAAAGGTTGTGTTACAAGTGCCTTCTTATGATTTCATGTTATTCGAGGAATTCTTTCTTTTGAGGACGTTTCTGAAGCACTCTTTGGATTACGGTAGAAGCACAAAAAGGACAAAGTGAGCCAAGAGAATTTCATTTCCTGCTGGTTTCTCATGGCTGACCCTTTTGTTTTGAGACACCTGGCAATTAATACCTAAGCCAGACCCCTGCAAAGATTCTAAAGAACCTATTTGCCATGAGAACCTTCTCTGTCAAAATAATAGAAACAACACTTGAATTCTTTACTGAGAGCATAAAGTGGAGATTGTGTTCTGTCTCTATTTCTCTGAGCAAAATGGCCTCGTTTGCCTCTTGCTTTTTGTGTCCTTAGAAGGAAATTAATTAGTTTTCACATTCATTACCTTATTTATCGTAGTATACTTGATTCATCTGTGCATGTTACTGTTGCTTCTATATCATACAGCTGCATCTTGCATACATTTATTCCTAATCAACAATTCTCACCGTTTGTGCCCGTAATTCAGATGAATCCAAAAAAAGAGAAGACATTTTATACTGTACAAAAAGCCATCCAAGACATCAGCAAAGGAGAAAACTGTTTTCTTGACAATGTGATTTTTTTACCAGGGTGCTTGGTTTATAGTCGTACTTTTCTTTCTTCTTGAGAGATCTACCAGCTTATCCCAGAAAGAGACCAAGAAATGACAAGAGAAGAAAGAATGCGTTCTAAATCTGAAACCTGCCATCAGTGCACAACTTTCATAAACTGGACAGTTCAAAGCAGGATATATATATTTGTATGAACTTATATTATACCTAGCATAACAGGTCTCTAATTTTCAGAGAGGCCTCTGAACTACCGTGCTACAAATATTTAAGAATCACATAGCTGTGTCTCCGTCTCTGTGTTTTGTCTTTAAATCTCTGGGAAATACTGCTGTTTATTACACCCAGCAGCTGCTTAATGTTGGAGTTGGGGTGGGCTGTTGGTCAGGAGGCTTGCTCTGCCTCCTCTTATGGATAATTTACTGCAGCATTTTCTCACTCAGCCCTTATCTTAACAGAAAGTGCAATATTGGGAAGCTTCTTCAGCTGTAAAGAATGAATTTATTTTAATTGCATGAAACCACATTTTCCAGAAGGGTAGGAAGCCCTGTTTAAAGTCACTGCAAAGCATTCACACCATCAAGTCAGGTCCCTGGATGTCAAGCATAAGCTCCTTGTATATTGAGCGGAACACACAGAGCATAATTCAATGCACTTCTAAAAAACATGAGTTCTTTGGATTTATATTGTACTGAGGATTTCAGCTGTAAAAACTACACATGCATGCTGTCTCTATCTCTCATCTCCCATTCTCTTCCTTCCACATTCCTGTAGCTGACGGATTTGGATGGGTTTCAATCCTGTTTGTGAAAGTTGCATAAAAGGTGCCCAGTGAGTCTGCTGCACCAAGGAGACTGTGGGCTTTTGTCACACAAAGACAGCTGTGGCAGAGACTACAGCATCACATCAGGGCTGAGGTAGGAAGGCATCTGTGGAGATTGTCTGGTCCAACTCCTCTGCTCAGGCAAGGATCACAGAGAACAGGGTTCTTAGGGCCATATCCAATCAGGCTTTTAAAATCTCCAGCCTCACTGGGCAACCTGTGCCGGTGCTCATTGGCTAGTGAGATTATTGAATCTATTTTCATGCAACTATTACATCTACTCACCTTAGATAAACCAAAACATCAAACAGAGGCCTACGTTACACTTACTAAAAGCTCTATCTCAAAAAAAAAAAACAGGCAAAAAAGCACGTTAGTTTTTGTAGAAAAGAAGCAATATTAGAACACCATTGTATACAGTGCAAAAAAGCACCTAAAGAGAGTCAAGTGACACGCTTGGTTTGAAGCAAACAGAAAGGAAATACAGGTCCTTTGCCGGGTATTCATTTGAATAGTGTACTTTAAAAGATAAGCAGATGCTTCAGTGCTGGCATAAAAATAATTTTATGTAAAACCCACACAAGCTGCTCTTGTCACAAAATTAACTGCCTTCAAAGCAATGTTTGTTATATTTCCCACAGGTAAAGTAATGCTTGGAGCTAATATTTGGAGCATAATTTTGATAATCAAGTAAGGCTTTTCTTATTCAAAGTAATGGAATTCTCATTTCCACTCTTTATAACCTTTTCGTAGATATTTGGTAGGCTTTGGAAGACAATATACTGCATTCAAATTAAATTTAAATCTCTTCATATTACTTCAGTGCCATAGTAAGGATTCTGTAAGAGTGAGAATTTAAATCTGCATGGTAAAATTATTGTTCTGGCAAAAATTTTTAGACGTGCATGGGAAATAATAGAATACAACACATTCGCAGCACTGGAGCCTTGGATTGAAAGACAAAGAATCCAGGATTTTCCTTTGTTGTTCTGTAGGTGTTATGTGTAGTACTCAGCACCATCTTTCCTTCTGGAGGTAAGAAGGAGAGAAATGTAAAATGGAGAGGATGAAACCAGGATTCACTTGTAAGGCACTGAACTCTCTGAGGGATAATCAAATAGAAACTATGCGATGTCATTAACTGTTTTCTACTTCTATAAATTATTTATTACCTCTGTTTCAGATACAAAGTTTTTACATATAGTGCACATTTTCAAATTGACTGTAGGTTTCGATAAAATATTTAGTGTTTTAAGACCCTGTTAAACAGAGATGATTAAGTAAACCCCAGTTCTTACATGTTCTGAATTTTTCTCTTTTCTTCTGATCCGTTTGCTATAGGATCTATTTTACAACTTAAAACTATGAGCAGAGCACTGATTAGCTATGTTCTATCAGAGAAACCAGGCTATCTGGGAAATTCTGGTCACATTCAGTTGTCATCATTTTTTATATTATTATGATGTATTCATGCATAACATATAGGTAGGAGCTCCAAGGATACACTCATATACTTGAGTATTTGCTTACATATTTATATATCGATATATAATGTTATGCTAAAGTGTTACAAGTTTACTGTCAGTTTTTGTATTCTAGAGGAATATTATTCAAGTCACACATCAATTGCACTTGCCATGTTATTCACTATAATTTCACATGAGCCATTTGAAAGCAGAAAGGTGGTACCTGCAAGGCACTTCAGTTGTATGTGCATTATAGTATTATAGATACTATATATACATATACAGACTAATGACATTTATGTATCCACGTACTCTTTATATATATGTTTTGATATACATATGTGAATATATGTACACTCTGATGAGAACATTGCTTCCTCAGAGACTGCTGCATTCTATATTAAAAAATTGAATATTAGGATGGGAATACGCCCAAAGAAATGAAAACATATTAAATTTAATATAATTAAAAATATGTACAAACTGTACAACAAATAATTAGTCAGTGAAACTACTTGTCAGAAAATACTGTGGATAATTGCCTAATAGGATGAAAACAATTGAATATGTATTACTAATGGCAATATCATGCATAATTGCATTACTTAAGCTGAAAATGTATAATGGATATCAATACGCATAATGTGGGATGAGATATAAGCTTAGCCATTGAACAGAGTAGGAAGAAACATTCCCCACACATATGATTGCATAATCATCAGTTATGCATTTGGAGAGGCATAGATTTTAAGGGCAGAAGGGATAGTTCCAATTATGTCTTCTGACCTTTGAATAAGCACATAGAGCAGAATTCCATTAAATCATGCTTGATTCAGTCCTTAGTTACTAGTTGTATTTTAGAAAATTACTAACCATTTTTACGCCTTGGCTTTAAATATTAATTTTTCTAGTTTCATTTTCCAACTTCTTATTGGAATCTTGCCAGTGTCCTTTTATTGTTATGATTTTACTTGGAAAGAATAAAGAATATTTTCTATTTCCAGGCCACATCATTTCTATGGCTATGATGTACATAATTTTGTTAAGCTGATAGGTGTAGTGGTTGGATTTTTTGGTCCTAAGAAAATAACTAATATTATATATGTGTGTATATATACATACAAATTTATTTACAAACATTTGTTTGTGAATAGTAGACTACATGTTTATGAATCAGTAAAATTTTTAAATCTAAAACTTGATTAGATTTTGAGATATTTTGATTTAATATTGACTTTTTTCCAATTTTTACATTTTATTTGCTTAGTAATAGGGAAAAAATTATTACACTGGGGAATCCCTACTTCTTTCGACATTTAGAAGAAAAACAGAGAAGGCTATTTCAATAATTTTAGCTCTTCTTCATCATATTTTTGGATTAAAATGTATATTAAATGTCACCAGCTCCTCCTAACCCTCTTATTCCGCTTCCCAGTTTCCATCTAATCGTCTATTGGATTTTTCTTGTCTTAGTATTTATTCTGTACTAGGAGGAATTTTTGTGTGTGTTTTGGCCATTCAATAGTGGCACATTATTTTCCATCTGCAAACAGAGATGACGCAAGTGCTTGTCAATAAGGACTGTAGGTCTGACCTGTTGGTATAGAGAGTACTATACCTGTAAAAGGTGTGTTATTAATTACCAGGAAACATGGCTGCTCACTAGCAGTGGCTCAGAAATGTCCTTTTAAAAATATGAAATATCTAGTTGTTATCTTATTGTAAATAATTCAGTGTTTCAACGAATGTATATTTGATTTCCAACTGTTCAATCTTTGGCTTAAAATTGTGAGATATTTCCATTGAGAGGAATTATTTTCCCAAAGTCCTTTTCTACTGACTTACGTGTACATCTCCTCTTGGACCAGGCTTCCAAAGGGTGTAATTTGATTTTGATCTCTCTTTTTAAGTTTTTTTTTTCTTCCGTATTGACTTTTACTAATGTAATTTTTATCCCATGTTCTGTGTACAGTTCTTCTGTTTCCACTAGATTTTCTATCTACAAAGAAAGTGTAAACTATCACTGCTTTTGTGTGCCCGAATTTTTGAGAAGACAGATCTGAGTAGTAGGTATGATGGACATAACCTTGCTTGCCTGATTTTTCCAGTTTGTTTTCAGCTAATGACTGAAATTTGAAAAGCTGGACAATATAGAAAAAGTTAAAATTTTTATTTGAAAATAAAAAATGTTATAAATCACTAAATTAAACAGACCAATTTTTTTTTCTTAAACCATATAACACCACTTCCTTCTAACATGAAACCTTTTTCTTGAGTTCTTGACTACGAAGATATTTAGGGTGGTTTAGATTTTTCATTTACTTTGAACTGAACATACAGAAGGTTCCCACCATTTTCAGCTGTTACTGCTTCGTACAGCTATGAAATGCTTGAAATATCTTTTCTGAACACATTGAGATTCCTTGGCACAGGAGAGCACTGTATAGCCCAAAACTGGCATTGAAGAAATTTTTGCTGTAGGCAACTTGTAGTTGCCTTTTGTTTTTCCTCAAATGCCCGTAATGATAAGAATTGGTATATTTTTAACAGGCTTGTTCTTTGGAGCATATCTAACAGACTGCTAAAGGTGCACAGTGAAAAAGAACACATATGTTGCTGCAGCGGTAGAAAAAACTTAAAATAATACAATGCACCAGGTTGCTTAAACTTCCGAAAGAGAGGGATCCAGAGGTGCCAGAAACTTCATCCATAAGCCTCTGTGTTACTGTAGATGCCACTTGCAAGTTACTTTACATATCCTTTGTTATTTAAATAGACTCAAGTGATGGATGATGACGTATTTAGCTTCAGCCTGGTTGCTTTGTAAAGCAGTATTTCTTTTTGAGAGAATATAAAGAAAAGGTATGGGTAAGTGGCTGACTAACACCAGATAGGGTATTTGACATGCCAGACATGCAGGTTGGATGGAGGGGAAAAATCTGGTCTTTGCCACTTTGAAAAAGAACAGGAGTTTGCCTACATGCTGTTTGTTCCTCTACTACTCATTCTCTGGATTTTGGCTTTCAAGCTTGATCCATTTTGTTGAAGGCTGTGACATTATATAATAAATTGAATTTGAGAGTCTAAGTTTTCTAAATTCTTGGTAATTAGTAATAGGTGGCAGAGTTTTTGTCATTAGGATATTTTTCATTATTTTTCAATCTCCATTTTGTTTACCTCTGTCTCTTCTTTTGCTCAGACAGTATAAAACAATTCAAGGTAAGTTTTTTTTATTTTATTTCACTCCCATCATATTTTTCCACCACAGTCTTGTTTTTCACAATTTTTCTTTCTTCTTCTTTAACATATTATTCATTTTTGTGTAGTATACATTTTGTTAATAGGAATACCAGATAATCTAAACATTTCTTGTGCATCATAAAAAATATGAAAAACTAATAAAGCAATGGAGACAATGAAGGTGGAGTATATTTCTCCTTTTTTAAAATAAAAATCTATATCAAACACACAGATAGCTATCAAGCATAATAAAAACTGAATCCTCAGAGTCAGATGTCTTAGAGCACTTAACAATCCAGAAAGCATCGAGCAGCAATGATTTAGAATACTCCTTGGTTATTTTTTACATTTACAGATGTTCAGCTGCATGTGCTTGAAGGGGGAGACAGAGTATATTGTCTCTCCATACATGCAAGGCTACCCACAGACATGGAGCTTATTAAACAAAATGGAGTTTCTGTAGTTTTCCTTTGGTTATGTTCTGTGTTATCTGAGGTCTTTTTTTATTAGCTGTTTCAATTGAAATACTGATCAGTGGACTAGTCTTGGAATATGTTTCTTTACATTTGTGTATTCTTTAATTGTTTCCCAAAACATCTCACTTGTATTCTTTTCCATTCCTTTTTGCTTGGATGGATCAATATTTTAAAATAAAGTACTTGCATTTTATGAGCAGCTCACCTGTAACCCAAATGGGTAATTGATCTTTTTTAAAGATAAATGTGAGTAGTCTGAATAGTCTAAGAGACTTCGTGTTTGATAATTTGTAATTTATAATTTGTTGTTTTTCCAAAGACAAGTTACAAAGATACATCAGGTTGATGTGAAATTAAAATAACTTGGATGTAAAAATTGTTGATAATGGACAGTAGATGATACAGAGAAATAATTGCCATATGGGCATACAAACTGAATTTATGTGAGTTATATATATAGCATCTTCAAGGGAGTAAATAATTTGCTGCCCGGATGCTGTATAAAATTTAATTAAATATATTCTTTAGTGCTATCAGCAGAAAAAATCCTCTAGAGCTTCAATGAGAAGTCCACAAATTTTTCAGTACAAACTCATCTCTTTTCACTGTTGTTACCTACATCATTCACAAGAATGAAGAGAAAATCTCTTATCTTTCTCTCACTAGAAAAAAATCTATAATATCTGGGAAATCTTGATGAAATAAGTTCACAGAAAAATAGGTACACCAGGTTTCTCTGGACAGATCAAACTCACCTCGAGATTGTTAAGTGGCTGTGCTGCTGGGTTGCTTTTTTTTGTTGTTGTTTTTGTTTTGTTGTTCAGGTTTTTTTTTTCTTAAACACATATCCTTGACAGACATTTTCATATCTGGTTTCTTTGCTTTGGTCTATAGTTTTACAATTTTAATCTCTAAATATCAGACATGAAAATACTAATATTTATTTATCCATCAGTCAACATATTGTCCAATACACAAGCTTTGCTCTCACAGGAATATCAGTAGTTAATGTTCTCTTCTATCACTTTTACCACAAGAACAATTACAACACTGTCTGAAGACCTCGTGCTTCAGTTCCCTGACCCACTTGCAACTCAACCAATTTGACCATCTTTATGCTTGACCTGACATACACCTTGCATTCACAATCTCTAGTTTCTTCTGTGGCAAAGATTCTTTGTTCACAAGGTGTCAGCCAGGGGTTCAGTCTCTGAACACAGCTTCTCGTCATAGGGACATGGTTTAGTGTTGAACTTGGCAGTGTTAGGCTTATGGTTAGACTCGATAGCCTTAAAGGTCTTTTCCAACTTAAAGAATTCTGTGATTTTGTGATTCTCTTTTATGGAAGCATGGTGGGGTTTGTTGCCAGATTTGCCTTGAAAGTCTTCCACAGTGTTTAGATCTATTTAATATTTTGTCCTGAAACTTAGCCCATTGTCTCCTTAAGTGAAATCAAGGCTCTTCCCTTCCAGCGATAGGTAAATGCATTTGTTTTATGAGGAATATCCTGAACTTAACAGCCTAATAAAAATTTCTTTAATACATCAAACACTCTTCTCTGTCATTGGTAGCTATCTACATTTTTCCAGCAAGCGCTCCTTTCTTATCAAACTGTAGATTGAAACCAAACTGTAATCAATTATCTTATCAATGAATGACTTTTAACAGAGATCCTGCCCCATAATAATTAGCCATTCAGGGCTGACAACAGGTTTGAGGTGGCTGATCCCTAAGTTATTAGGCATATTGAAAGTGAGTTTTGCAAAAATATCTGCCAAGATAGAATATTGAGTTTCAGATATCTTTCAATAGTTGAACGGGTATGGAACTCCTCTGAAAGTTCTCTAGTGATTGTGATGCAACACCTGAATTTTTTTGTTCCTATGTAATATCAATAAATTTGATTGATTGTGTTCATAAGGACTTTCTAAATAGATATCACAATGAGTTTCATTGTAATACTTATGAAGATTATGATATTATTACATATTAAATGCACTTATCTAATCTCATGCTGACACACTGAATGGGTGACAAGATTACCCTAAGACAGAACAATTAATACTGGAACGTTTTCAAAAAAATTAACCCTCATGCCTGAAGGTTTAAGATGCAACTCTGTAACTATTAGAAGAAATGCAGTGGGCATATTTTTATGCGCAACTGCTTATATCTTCCTATAGAGTTTTAATTCTAATCTCTAGAAACGGGATATTGAACTGGTTAAGCTATGAGTTTGATTTTGCTGTACTACTTGGAACAGCAACAAAACTATCAGTGAGAGAAGACTGTGTGTATGTGTGAGAGAAATTACCTGCCTCTACTGACCAGAAGCAATTCTTTATTTCATTTACAAGTGACTTGTATTATGGGATGTGATTTAGCTTGACTGTGAGAGATGTTTACTATGCAACTCACATGTTTTGCTGCGTTGGAAGGAGAACAAGTTGATTCTGCTTACCAGGATGACTACAATTTCCAGAAATCCTACGGCTACCTAAGTCATTGATTATTCATATTTCAGTAAAAATAAATGGTTGAAATAGAGGTTCACAATATCAGAAGTGTGCAAACAGAGCCAAGTAATACCCACCTTTGCTTGTTACGCAAAAGAGATGCGACACTTTTATTGTAGAGGAGACTAATGCTTCAGACTGCAAGTCTGAAGCACATGGTGCTTGGAAAGCAAGTAATCCCACACTCAGTGCATGGGCCAGAGGAGAAATCTGAGTAATGGACTTGAAAACTATATACTCAGACGTAAGATTCGTAATTTCACCTGCAGAGAGATCAATTTGAGACTGGTTTTGATTTAGAGAACTTAGAAAAGATGTTGAAAATACAGAATGCTGGGAAATAGGTTAATAGTTTTCCTCCAAAATAACCCATGTGTACTGAATGGCTATGTAATTAAATTGAGACTATAGTGTATTTATTACATTACAATGGAAGTCCCATGCTGTTTCAACTTACAAACCCATTTTCGGGCAAAGTAAACTTCAAGGGTACTCAAATTTCTC
This sequence comes from Dromococcyx pavoninus, assembly GCA_033558185.1. Classification (NCBI taxonomy): domain Eukaryota; kingdom Metazoa; phylum Chordata; class Aves; order Cuculiformes; family Neomorphidae; genus Dromococcyx; species Dromococcyx pavoninus. The sequence continues at coordinate 2,093,138 of JAUMJL010000192.1, read as the reverse complement.
CAGCAGTCTCAGAGCAGTAGGATTCTCTTCCTACAGCACTTGGCAATACAGCTACTAACAGTGCTGGCACTGAGACATCGTAATTGAACTTAGAATCAATCACTGTGTCTTTTAGACAACTGAAAACCACACAACTTACTTCCCAATCTGTCAGTCTTGCCATTGGTGAAGCACATGGTGGCTGAATAGTGTTTGAAGGCTTTCTTCCAGCCATGAAGTCTAGAAACCTCAGATATAATTATATCAGTCTTTAGCACAAAAGAGAGCTTGAAGGAACTGTAAAGCTGGCTGGTTGGACCACTGAAGAGAGCGCCACATTTTTAAATAAAGACAATAAAAATAATTAGAGTTCTCTCATAATTGGTACCTTGTTGTAAAAACTGTGCAACTTCCCACATACAAAGAAGCTGTACTGTGGTAAAAAGACTCCATTCTAGAAATAACGCTGGAAAAAAAAGCAAATTGTAAAAGAGATCTCTCTTATATATTATATACTGTTGTAGAAATACCAGAAGGGAAAACAAAGAAGATTCATGAGCCCCAAATAAAATGTGACTTGTTAGACCTATGGAACAAATGATAAAAAGTACTTTTCTCATGGTACTGTGAATGTTTAGAGAGAGAAGGTTTTGTGGAATAAGTAATTATTAAAGCATCACAATTTACTGCAAGGTTTACTTTAAAGTCAAGCAAGTAAAAAATGAAATCAGACGTTATGGAGAATGCAGCATGAGCTTGCAGTTTTAGTAAATGATACAGTTTTTAATTTCTTAATCAGAACTGCTTCTGTTGCCCTATGTACAAACTAGGAATCAAGGCATGACAATAAAAGTCAACATTTAATCTATTAATCCATTAATAATGATAAATTCCAGGGACAATCTCTAAATTGCCTAGTTGTAAAAGTAGTTCTATGGTAACTGTAAGGATCAAAGTATGTGAATAAAGCAACATTTCTGGAGAAAATTATCTCTTATAGCAAAGATGAGAGAGAGGAAAAAAACCTCAGAAAACACACAGTGGCTCATATTTTCTTGGTTAAGTTCTCCTGTGTCTCTCAAACATCTGATTTTTTCCAATTGTTTCAGCTAACTAAGTGATGTGTCCTCTCCTTAAAAGTCTTGCTCCTCCATTTTTACTTAATTATATGGAATCTATTTTCCTTACCCATATGATATAACTCAACCAGAGTAAATATTCATTTACTCTCTCACTGAAAGTGAAATCGTTCTTCATCTCTCATCATAATTTCTTCTTTACCTTCTCTCTGGTTTTTTCCATTTTTACTGTATTCTTGCTGAGAGTCAGAGAGCAGAATTGCATCTAGTATGTAATATGCGGGCACACATATGGACATTTTCCATTTGGATTTTTTATAACTGTTCTAGGAATTCCTAATATTTGAATCTTAGAAATCTACTCATAATACAGAGGCTCTACTTCAATGTCTTGAATGAGATTTTATTATAAGACCATTCCATCTCTTTATATGCAGAGAAAAAGAGATATATGCTTGTTTATTAAATTTCCATTTTTGGCTTAGAATGTAAATACATAGATAGAATTAACTAAAATAATAAAGTCTGCTTTCTCACTAGTCTAAATGAAGAAAAAGAAAAGACATGTAGTTTCAGCTTAGCTCATTTCATTTCATTTTTTTTCCTGGAAACAACTACATTTTTCAAAATATCATAAAAATATTTAAAAATAAGTTTAAAAAGTAATAAATCAAATAGGTATTTAGAACATTATATCTGTTTTTCACTTAGTAATGGATTAGTTTGTGGTTTTACATCATTATCAACAAAGTTAAGAGGAATTAAAAATTCTACCATCTGGCTTCTGATTTATTCATTAAGTGAAGTATTCAGAAAAAAGTAGTAACATAAATCAGTTTAAAACAGAGTACTCCAAAAAAAGGAGAAATTTTCTACTAAACAAACATATGCACATCAAAGAAGAATCAGAAATTAAGGATTTGTTTTGGAATGGATTTGAAAGAATCTAATTCACCTGAGATTTATGAACTTCTCACAGATGAAGACCTTTGCCAACTGAGTCAGTTTTTAAGACATGATGATGGAAAAATTTGGACTACAATTTTCTATAGCTGCTGATTACAGAAAGAATAGTCAGGAGGTAAATGACTTTCCTAATCCAAAACTAGCTCTAAATCAAGAGCAAACCCAGGCTGCCAGGCCTAGGCCTCCATTACCTAAAGCAACCCCATAATATAAAACTTGCTATTAGATAAAAGTTGGGTTTAAGTAGCTGTCCTGTTTCAGCTGTTGAATCAATCTTACTTTGAAAGGCTGCAGTAATGTGGGTTTTGAATGACAGTTGAATGACTCACAACACTTCTCTTGTAATTGTCCTGTATTACTACATGTTCCTCTAAACACATGTATTTCTGTATCAGCACAGGTAAGAAACACTGTTGAAGACCATTCTTTTTTTTCTACCACTGTTTAACCTGTGGAAAGTAAGATTCAAGATCTAACTGCAAACACTGAAATATGCTTTTGCTCCGCCGGTCTCTATCTATCTATTACTGTACTTCGTACAGTTAAGGGTAGCATTGTTGGCTTGCAGTGGATTTCTGTCAACATAGGACGCACTCCCTTCTAAAGTGCAACAAATTCTTTACAGTTTTAACAATTCATAATGAATATCCTGTTGACTGTGTTTCCTTCTTTCTCATCTGTGTCTTTAATGGGAACAAACTGGCTAGAAGTGTTATGTGAAGGAGGAGGAAATAAAAAAATCTTTACAAAAAATGTATAAGATTTCTACTTGCAGAAGATATTCATTATGTCATTAAAATATGGAAATACAACATCCATAATCAAAATATGCCTTAAGTCAACATTTTCCATTAAGGCAAATTCTTTTTTTTTGGGGGGGGAGAAAGATTTTTTTTAATCTCTGCAATGTTTATAACTCAACACAACCCAATACAAAACTCTTGACAACCCATTTTTTTTGTGTTTCCCTAGTGTTTATGTAATGACTTCACTTTAACTGCTCATCTCCCTTAGAACTTCTGATAAAATGTTGGTAAAATTCTGAAATTCCCTTTAATTTAGCCATCAGCTAAAAGTACTTATCCAGTCTCTTGTTTTAAAGGTTCCATAGTCCCTTAAGAATGGCAGTAGTATAGGCACCTGTGTCACACCAAATTTTTAAGTCACAGGTTCTTCTTGGCAAATATATTTTCACTGCTTCCTGATTTCTTGTGAAACCAGCTAAGCTTCCATGTAGATTGTTTCTAAAAATAACAGAAAAGATGCTTTGCTTCAAAGCTGTTGTTTCTGCTGGAGCTCTACAATAAAGAGCAAATTGTGCATCAAAGGGAAAAAACACAGTTATGTGGGGACAAGAAGATGTTAACACCTACTAAATAGCCAATAATAACTATTATATGTTCATAAATTATATGCCTATTCAGTGCATATTTTTCATTCTTACCTCTCAGATTTTCCAAATGACAATTATTTTGCTTTGTTGTTGGCCTGGCTTCTCACACTGTCAAAATTTAAAAAAGCATACAAAGCAGTTTCATTTCTAGAAAAGGAATCAGGAACTGAGTCAAAGAATTTCTTCTGTCTTATGCTGAAGCCAACTAAACTGACTTGGTTAGGGTGGAACCATACCTTTAGTAAGCTGTGTTCTTCACAGGTTGTTTAATGTAGCTTTGGTGCAATGCTCCTCAATAATGAATAATTCATTGCCTCTCTTGCCTCGGGGCATGTAACAAAGAAGGAAATTAGTATCACAATATATTGACTTTTTGTTACTATTACTTATGAGATGGCTGTAATCTAGAGGGAAAAAACAGTATACCTTCACATGCAAGACATTATTTCAGAGTGAGTTGTAGCAAGTATAAGCTTAACAGGCAAACATGACTGAAAATATCATCTTCGACAGACTATTTATCAGCATATGAGAATATTATATGTTATAGCTAATTAGACAAGTTAAGCATCCTCTTTCTTGATTTCCAGTCTGAGAATATCTTCTAAACATATTTGACATTTCAGTAGAGATGATGGTAACAGGAAATATGAATACTCATTAACAGATATCAATTTTTAGAATAGAAGAGAAAAAAAAATTTTGCATGTATTGCTGGATGCAAATATGTCAGCCAGGTCTTTGTTACTCTATGGTGGGCACAGATGTTTTTGATGTTACCTCTGTGCTAAGATGAAACAAAGTGTGGATACTTTGACAAATCTGACTGGCAGTCAGAAGAGCTATGGTTTGTGTTTTGCTCCATTGCAGACATCCTACAAGCTCCTTCATAGGCAATCTGACACTTTGATGTCAAAACCTTTCCAGCTGCTCTATGATTTTTGTCCCTTAAAATAAGTGGAGTGTCAGACTTGTGATACAGTCTGTTACAGGTGCAAATGTTAATGAGAGACACAGTGAAAGACCTGACTATAAGGACGTGACATCTAATGGATTTTGAGCAGCTCTGGGTAGAACAGATACAAAATACAAGTAACCATAGATGGGCAGTCTTTGCACCAGGGATGCAGATTTTTAGTCTGAGCATGAGTTTGAGAGGGAAACAAAGGACTAGCTGCTTGCCACCCTTGGTATTAGGGCATGGCACGTGGGGAGAGAGAGGAGCTGGTAGTGATGGATTTTGGGAGCAGTATGAGCCACATAGGCTCAGATTGCCCATGGTCCACCACCACTGAGGAGGGTACAGCTCCAGCCCCTTCAGCTCTCTCCACTGGGAGTCACCATTAGTGAGGTAGAGAAAATCCTGAGACTCTGTGGAAAAGAAAACCGTATTTTGATGCATTATTCGGGGTGTTGTCTACATGGGATTGCTGGCAGGAGCTCCTCTTTTCAAATGTTTGTATGAAAGAAGGAAGTGATGGTTCATATCCCAAATACAATAATCAAATGGTCACTGCACTCAGAATGCATAACTTGCCTCCATGTGTGAGCCCTAAATGCTAGGATATAAAGAAAAAATGCAGTCAGCTACCACACCTGAGGGAGGGAGGGAGAGAGGGAGGGAGGGAAGGAGGGAGGAAGGAAGGAAGGAAGGCTGTAGCCTAGTACATTAAAGTTTGTAATCACAATCTCAGACAGTAGTTTTCACTCTAGTTAATAAGACACAAATAATTTTGTATCTTAAACAAAAATGATTCTTCGAATTGAAAGGACAGTTCCTGCAATCAATACATTTCACAAGCAGTAACAATATCAAGCAATAGTCTATTGGGAATGACTATTGCGATGGCGGTGATTCATCATGTAACACGTGATAATTAAGTCTGCTTTCTTCATGATACAGAATGGTAAGGAGACCAACAGGACAACCATCCACTGATAGAACACCTGTGTCAATTCACCACTGTATAAAGTTAAAGATAAGACAGTGACTCTGATAAAAATTTACAATGAAAATGACTCCTTGCAGGCTAGAAAGCACATTAAATGATCCCTAATGCAAGCATCTTTCGGTTTTCATCTGCTCAATGGTCTGCCTTAAGGAAACATTAATTTTACTAGATACAAAGGTTTGTTCAATACTTGACATAGAAGTGCTCCAAAAAACTGGTAGTGTAATTACTTACACTTTCATCAATAACCCCAACCAAATCACAAGTGTTATTACTTTTCAAAGATAATCCACAAGAACTAAAACAAAAGACAAGTTATCTTTAATTTTTTTGTGCAGTGGATTTTCAGCTATGACAAATAAGCTAAGTGCTTCCTATTCCTAGATCTGGCTATGTGCCTTGGTCATGTCCCAAGTGTATAAAGAGATAGACAACCCCAGCTATGTACTCGTATTTGCGTTCCCCTTTCCCATCCCCTGTCCACATCCATTGATCAACTCACAGTCTGTTCCAGTATTCATTTTTAAAAAGTGTGTCAGTGGGTGCTAGAAGGGAGAAACAGCATATCACAGCATGTGAGATACAACCTTCTACAAGGGTATGCTCTATTTAGAAGTCAGAATTAGTAGTCAACCAGTGCAGATTTTAAAGAATTTGGTCCTGGCATGCTGTAGCATGCATTTCAAACTCTAACTATACTATGAGCAGACATAATGTACTGTTCATGTCTGTTCATAATAAAGCTTAGGACTTTTAAAAGGTTTTTTTATGTTCCTTTAAAAATCTTTAAAAATGTGGAAAGAAAATCAATGCTAGGTTCTGCCTGGATTTAAATTAAAGCTTCAGGTATTCTTCATTTCAGTAGTGTAATCCTAAAGAGACAATAGAACAGTGATTCTTTTAGCACAACAGTCTAAGATCAGGCAGAGAAGTAGAAACATGTCTTGGATGATAAATGCTCCTCTATGACTGCTAAAACCAAAAGCTTTATCAACAAACTGAAGAAGCATCTTTAAAATCTCTGCTGTCTCCTCCAGTTTCTTCCTTATTCTTGTATTCCAGCATCACAAGAATATTCTGTGTAACAAACTCAGCTACATCCCAATCTCAGAATTTCTCAGTCATTGAAGTACAGCTGCATCATGACACCTTCTTGGTGTTACGTGACTCCCAGACAAGCTGTGTCATCAGCACATCATAAATCATTCTACCCAGTCTCTCACTGACCATTCATATTGCTCCTGACTTCTCTGTATGTTACTACGTATGCATGCCCTGAATAGGATATGCTGATGTATCTTCATTCTACTGGCTCAGATCACTATTTATGACCCTTCCAAAAATCTCTAAATCATGACCTTACGGTACATGCAGATTTTACCACTGCTTCTCAATAGCATTATATCTCCTTCATATTTCTAAAGAGGTGAAGTGAGTTTGGTAGACTTGAAGGAGATGCATTATCACTTGTAACAAAATTATCAGATATTTTTATAAAAACATAGATGCTTGTAATTATTATGCTTCTGCATAACAGTCTGAAAATGCAATATCTTACCTTGTGCAGAATGTTCTGAAATGATGTGAGTTTGCATGTAACTCTAAATGAAAGCACAAATTCGTAGAGGAGAATAAATGCATAAACTGTTTACATTACTCACTGTGGAAACACTCATCATTGAGGACTGAATAAGATGAAAACAACATTGTTTTCCTTGATGTACTAAAGTAATAACAATAAATGAAGGTTAATTAATATGGAGATTTCAATTAAAAACTCCATATCATATTTCAGATTCAAGTATTGTGTGATCTTGATTAATAGCAAATACTAAAACGTTTTTATTTCAGAGCTGATTTATTTATTTTCAGTTCTTATATTTTCCAGATGATTTCAAATTTTCCAGTTCACTGACTGAACCAAAATGACACATTACTTACTATGTATTACACTAACCATAAAATATTACTTGTCTGTCCATTTAAATATGTGGTTTAGTTAAGTTTTCTTGGTTTGAGTATTTTTCTGTAAGAAAAATCTATGTGCCCATTTATTTAAACAATTTTTTGATAATTTCTCTCTTTAATTGATTTTCCTTACCTTGTCTTAATGATTTGACTCAGTGACAATTTTAGAAAGCAGCATTCATGATATAAAAAAGGTTTTAAAGGGATTGGTAAAATTTCAATCTGTTCTTCATTTTCAGAAATAAGAGATTTTGAAAACAACATTTCTTATGTGTGAGTGAAGAGATGGAAGATGAACCTAGGTAAGATCCAGGCACAAACAACTCTAGTCAGATAGACTCACAGGCTTGGCTTTCCATCCTTTATTTTGGAAACAACTGAGGTCTTGAAAATATTTTTACTTTGGAGTTAATAGAGGTAGTAACGCAAATCTAAACAGTATAGACTGGTCATGAATAAATACTAGCTAAGGAATAGAAGGTTACTAGTGATCAGAAGAGAGAGGTTCAAAGTGGAAAAAAGGTTGTTTTTTATGATGTTTGATATGCTTTTGTCAGTGCTATATAAAATATACCTGTGTAAAGGATCAAGGCGTGTAATCTCTACACGTACAGGGACTTAGGCTGAAGCCTAGAACCAGGATAGAAGACCCACATTCAGCAAAGGAAGTTGGCACATTGTCCTCAAAAGTCAGTTTTATGCTGTCTACCCTATATAGAGACCGCTCCAAATAAGAAAGTGCTGAGTGACAGTTCATGTAATTTCCATAACTCATTGAGAAGAAGCAGTTGTAGGAAAGATCTCAGGCCTCAATCAGGTCAGAGTAATCTTGACAAAGCTTGGTGAGCCAGAAGTTCCTTCTGGCCCTATGTCCTTTTCTCAATGTGCTTGTTGCTCGAGGATATTTTTGAGGAGTCATCTATAATAAATGCAAGATAGTGCAGTAACGCAGATCAAAGTAAGAAATTCAAACTGAGTAATAGGTAAGAGATTACAAAGAGTCCCAGTGATTACTTGTTCTGTCACATAAGTTGAAGGGTTTTTATGACAAACTGTTTCTCCCTCAGTACCTCCTTTTTAGCTTGCATGTCTTGCACAAACGTCATCTGTGGCTGCCCAGTGTTACTCCTTTTCCTTAAATTTTGCTTTGATTTTGCATACTACAGACAATGCTAGGGGCTGGATTTCTTCTATCATATTCAGAAGAAGAAAGTACTGGTTAAAAAATATGGCATGCTCTATGGAAAACAGATATAGCATTCAAAATGAAATTCTTCACAGTCACTCTTCTTCATCCTCTTTTAACCCATAAGGGAATTGTTTCCAGCTTGGGTCACAAAGGAGAAAATATTGCCAGAGCTATTCTATTCTGCACCTGCAGCTAGCAAATAAATGGAGAGTATTAACTGATTGAATCACTAGGTCTCCAAACAACTTGCTCTGTCAAAGACCTTCACTAGCATTTCAATTAATTGATCTGAGCAGATTGTCTGTGGCTGCTAAGCACTTTCATTTGCTTAAAGCTAACGCATCTTGTTGAGCTAAGTTCCTGTTATCAGCCATGCTCGAGTAGTATTGATGCAATCCAAGATATTTTCCACAAGTGACACCAATTCCTTGCCGGATGCTAATCTTGATAGCTTATTTCCTTCTGCTGTTAAAATTCTCAGTGACAGTCTATTAAAATGTAAGCTCTTCCCCTTGTTTATTTCTAAAGTGTCTCCTTTTAGTTTTGTCCCAGTCCTGTCAAGCTGCAAGAAGCTCTTTTTTGAATATCAGATTATAGATGGTTAGGAAGTAGCTGCATTTATCTTCTAGATATTGAAATTATTTTCTTTCTTTAAAATTTTCCTTTCTATCCCCACCTTAAAAAGAGCAGTTTTTCATACTTTCTCTGAGCAAATAAATAAGAGTCGTGTCTGTGCTAAGGGGAGTACCAGGCTGGACATTCATATGCTTCATGGAAAGTTCTTCCAGAAAAGTAACATAAAAATACCCAAGAGTAGCTATCACTAGTAAAAAAGCGTAAGTTACAAAAGTACATGTCAGGTATCTTGGTCTATCTTAGATGCTTACTGAAGGATGAGGCATACTTTACAAGCTAAATATTCATGCTGCGAATGAGAGTACAGTCAGAGTATGGGAGAGGATGCTGGAGTTACATGGCAACTTGGGTTTCCATGAGATGTTGGAAAACTCATCTTAACCTATGCCACATCACCCCAATGAGCAGCCTTAGCTATGCTTCCATCCTGCCTCAGGTGTACAGCAAATCTGAACTCGTGGTGATGGAGTGGTTTGGGGAGACAAGTGATGACTGCTGTGTGACCGTAGGTTACAGAAAGGAGAATAGATCTCATTTATGTGAAATTTAGGTACTTAGAAATACAGCTAAATGAAATTGATGTACTGCCTTGACCTTTAATTATTTCACAATGACTGGCTTAAGCAACAATCTCTGACATCTTCCCTAAAAATCAGCCATTTCATTTTAGCTTACAGCAGGAGCATATTGAGATATAATTACAATCATACTTTCTTTAGACTTGAATTGCCTCATGAATGCCAAATAACAATTGACATTCTGAAAACAAATGGCCTGTATTCACCTTTCCTTTAAATGAAAGCAGCATACAATTTTCTCAAACACTGACTCCCCTTTCTTCCTTTGAAGGATTTTTTCCAAATTTAGCAGTTCTCTGAGACATGGATATGTGAAACCTCCTTTTCCATATATTTTTTGCATGCGTTAAGCTGCTGGCTTTGCAGTGACTGTTGTAGATTGAATATGGTGGCTCTGCTCTGTAGAAATGTCTCAAAGCTATCAAAATCCTTTGTGAGTTCAAAGGCTAGCAAAACCCATATGGCTAGGAATTTTTAAGTCTTTCTTCCCTACCCCTTTAAACTATTCAGCTAAAAGTAAATCTCTGCTGGCACACCTTCTTCAGTATATCTATCATTCAGCTAAATCTTAGTCTTTATAACTACTTGCTTCATTAAGGTATTCTTTACTTTCTTGCCAATAGATGGAAGTAAATGCAAGTAAACATCATGTCTTGTCAAGGCTCACTATATATTAAAGTATTGAGTAATTAATTTTCATTTACCTGAATTAACAGGAACTGTGTACAGAGCTACTTCAGGTGACCACACCTGGTAAAAAAATTTTACGTCATTTTAAGAATACTGCTAGAAGCTAATTTTTGAAAACTTTCTAAAACTGTTTTTATCAGATGCCTTATTTTAGTTGAAGATATTTAGATTCCAGACACGCAGCCTTTAAATGCTAAGATGCTATATGCTAAGAACACAGCAGCAATATTTATCTGAGCATCCAACAGTATTTTTACTTTATTTCTTCTAATGCATCTAGCATGTAAGTAAAATGTTCCATTAAGAGTGCCTGGAGTCACAATTTCAAAATTAAAAACCTATGTTTGATTAACCATAACAATATCCAGAGTATTTTGTGGTAATATTTTATTATATCTTAATTCTTATCACCTATAACATAGATCAATTATTTAAAAATTAATTAATTTATCCTCACAGTCCAACAGACAGAGCTTTGCCACTGAGGTATCTTAATCTATTAAAGCACAAACTCTTAATTCCGTACATATTAAAATACAAGATATGTCGACTACATTATAGGTCTTGTAATTGATTCAGAGTGCTTTTCTAAATATTACCTGATTCGGACTAGGGGTGATACTGTACTGATTTTCATAGTTGTGGAATATGTCCCTCTACACAAGGACTGTAGTTAATATTTACTAGAGAGTAGTAATACATATTCCATACCAAGATGCTGTAAATTTTGTCAGGAAGAGTATTTCTAAAAATTTATTGTAAGGTTGCAATTATGGTGCTCACAATTTTTCAGAGTGTATGTATATTTATATATACTGCTAGTAACAATGATTTGAACTGTACTATTAAAATGTTATTATCTAGCTGAAGAATTTTATGATTGCTATTGTAAGAAAAATAACTGAAAATTATGCTTTTATGACACGATTTTCTGTCACTGACACAAATATGTATCCATTCAGCAAGTACAAGGTCATATTTTGGATCTCTTCAGAAATAATTTTTTACATAGAAAAACTTTGATATTTCCAAGAAGGCAGGGGTTTTTATGCCAGATGACCAGCACATAAGATATTACAGGGAACAAGTCTTAGACATAAGATACAACTAAACGAAGAAGCAGAATTAGAAACACCAATTAGGGTGAAAAAGGGAAGGATAGGACTGTGATGAGAGCTATTAGTCTGGCTAAACAATGGGCTCTTCTTGGACCTCAAGAAATATAATAAGGGAAATTTACAGAAAGCAGAAAACAGGTCCAATTTTAGGGGAAGATGATAGAGTAATAACACAAAGGAACAAAATCAGGAAGTTCAAGATACAAAAATACAAAGCTAGCAAAGGACATAAAAGATAACGAGAGATAATATAAATGATAGTAAGAAATGCTGTGGGAAATGTATACTGGAATGTATGTTTTAGGAAAAGGTTATACGATTATTAAACAGGAAGGGAAATTTACTGGAAAATGACATTAAGAAGGTAAACAGATATGACATTCCTTGCATAAAGGTTTTCAAAGAATTAGTGACAGTTGCAATCAATCAGGTGACTGACACAAGTTCTGCTAATAACAAAAAGATGTTACCTTAGCCTGGAACAAGGCAAACACAGAGGTTAGTGATCACCTACAAAAGTCAGAGATTTGGAAACTTTGTTAAAACAAGCTTTATCCTATATCACTTAAAGAGGTGGCCTGGGCAATATATTTTAGTGATTACTCTAAACAGCTCTTGGAATATGGTGAGATACTAGATCAATGAAGAGGATCAAAATAAGGCTTTTCTTGAACAAAGAGAAAAGCATGGTCTGTAAAAACTGAATTATAAACTAACCACCTGATTTTAATTTTGCAGAAATATTCTGGGAACAAATGAGTACCAAGAAAAAAAAAGATAATCGACAGTCAATATGCATTTGCTAAGAACAAATCATATCAAAGAAATCTGATTTCGTGTTATAAAAGAGAAAGAGGGACTCATGAATAGAGAAGAAGCAGTAGATAGATATCCATGGTCTAAATGCTAATGTGATACTCTTTCATAGGAGATTCTCATAAGCAAGCTAAGAACTTATGGTCAAGATGACACTATCAGGTGTTGGCTATGAAAACTGTAACTGAGCCCCCTGTTGAAAGGAAAAATGTATAGACTGAGCTTTTACAAGTGCCATTGTCTTGCTGTAGCTAAACAAAATGAAACTGGAAAAGTATGGGTTCCTGGAGTAGAGCTGAAATGGATCATGATAAACTAGAGAAATGGCCTGAAAAAATAAGATGCAACTCAGTAAAGACGAAAGTATAGTTTACTAATTAAGCACGAGAAACCCGTAGCATAAATACAAGCTATGAAATATGATTTGGTATCAGTGTTTTAGAAAAAGTCCTTCAGGTAAAATGGATTACAACATGAATATGACTCAAAAATTAACATTTTTTTGAAAGAGCCTGTAAATGGATAAACAGTATATATAAACAACGGCCTAGTTGTATCTTAACTTCACTCTCTAATTTTGGATGCCATAATTCATGAAGATCTTGATCAGTTGGATACAATGCAGAGAAGAAAGATCTGAGGTTTAGAAAACATCAAAAAAAGTTGAAAGAGGTTGTTTAAAATCTAGGGCAGATAAGGCTGTAGAGGAGAGTGACAACAGAATTTAAAAGTATAAGAGACTGCTATGAAGAGGAAGGGAGCAATTTGCTCTTTATCATGTACAGAACAAGAAATAGTGTGCTTAAATGGCAGCAAGAAAGATCTGGTTTAGATGTCATGAAAACCTTTTTAACAATAAAGGTAGTAATGGATTAAGATACCTCAGTGGCAACAAGGTAGTAACAAATTGCTCCAGAGGCTGTAGAAATAGTTGGAAATCTTTGAGACCAGGTTAAATGAGCAACATTAAGGATCACTTAGAGTTTGTCTGGCCATAGGGAAAGGGGATAGAAAAGGATATCATGTTATTCTTTTCCAGGCTTATTTTTTAATGTTTACGTGGACATACCAGAAAATAATACTGGCCATGGACTTAAATCATACGAGGTTGTGTGGAGTATAATTGAATCTTGTAATGGATGTATAATGCTAATTTAAGGGAGAAGGAGCACACGTGCTTCGCTAGTTCAGCAGAACTCAAGTTCAAGGTTGGGCTATTGCTGAGTTTAACAAGAAATAGTTGCCTTTCACAGGGAATTCTCCTGCTTCTGAAACAGAAGTTTCTGCCTCGTATCTGGAGGTGTAGCAGCGCTTTCTCCATATCTCAGTCTCCCAGTTTATTCCTACTGTAAAATGAGATGGAAAGTTGAAAGTATACTTATTGTATTAAAATCCTCCCTATTATTGAGGTCAGTGTATTTAAAGACCATCTGGTGACGTAAGCTACTTTATAATGCATATTCTAGAAATTATTCATAAAACCCCCTATATTATATATGTATATATATACACATATATACACATATATATACACACATATATGTGACTTAACTTTTTCAAGAAAAGTGGTTTAATAAAAAACTACTAAGCAAGTCATAATTCCTGAGTCCCTGCTGATGACTTGCTGTTAATTATATCTCACAATGATATGCAGCTCATTCTATTTTACTTGCTTCCACCATGAAATGCAGTGAGCCCTCCAGAAAGATCATCTCTCTAGTCACCAGAAATAACTCTATTACAGCACTAAAGATTATCATTTTAGACTTTATGAGAGGCATAATAGAGGTGCCTAATTCCAAGAACATCACTCAGAGTTACCCCTTCCTCCTTTTCAGATGACTCAAACTACTGGTTAATGATTCCTTCCTTCTTTCCTCATGCTAGTTGTTGAAGAAAATCCGATGCTGAGAGCCGTGAAGTACATCCAGCTTTGACACTTCATCCTTGCTACCTAATGTATTATTAATACATTAATAAAGCTTTAAATTCTTTACTCAGTCTCACCAGAATACCAGTTTTTCTCCATTTCCCTTTCTTAGAATCCAAGATCTATCTTTACAGCTCAGCACACAGCAACCTCCATCCTACCTTTTCAGCTTTCTCAAAACTTATTCCTGACACGGATGTTTCTACTCTCAACAGTGATGTAACATATGTAATTTCAGTCCTCTGTGAACAATTTTATGCCCACACTCCTGGCCTTTGTTTGTTTGATACCTCCTACTGATACAATTATGTTAACTGCTATGCATCATTTTTGAAGGGAAGATCACAGAGAAGTTTCAAGTGCTGGTTTATATAATTCTCACACAATTTCTCACAGTACAGGGTTCTATTAGGGCAACTGCTGGCTTATGAGAATAAATACAGTGTGTGCATTTTTCATGAGTAAAAGAAAGAAGTTATATAAAGCCTCTACTTAGGAAGACATATTATTCCTTTATCAAAAATATAATCCAAACAACAGTTGTTCAAGAAAATATTTGTGAATCTTGAAAATTTCATCAACTTTGGCATGGATAATACTTACCCCTTATTTACTTTTGCAAAATATTCAGTGAACACTTACAGATTGCTACACAAGATCAGTACATGAAAACCTGATGATAAGAAAGGTTACATTCTCTAATAGCAACAAAAATGCATGTCATCCAGAATGCAACTTTGAGGTAACCTGCAAACATCTTGTAAGAGAAACAGAGCCCAACTGTACTCAGCAGTAGAGCAAATCTAATGGGTAACAACAATTGAGCTTACCAACAATTGCTCCACATAACCTGAAGCTAAATCATGAAGCAGAAAACCTTACAGGACCCATTGTCCGGGTGCCCACCTCTTTACTTACAAGCTGCCTGGAAGCTGTGTCATAAATGCTGTCAGAAACAGAGGACTGAGCTGAAGAACCCAGACTCTTGTCTCTCACAGAGTTGCATTCAGTGGCCTCACTGGCTCTAGTTAGTAAAGGAAAGCAAATAAATAAATCCTTTTAATCTTTTTTTTACAGCTCTCTGTGAAATCCAGACAGTGTTGAGCAGTGGGGGATGATAAACGTTAGAAGTGCCTATTCTGATCTTTGTCTTAGTGTGCTCACAGAAGTCTAAGAGATTCAGCTAGTACTGAGAATATCTCTGTGCTTTAAAGGAAATCCTTTCTTAAATTAAATATTAGTAAGCACTGATTATAAAACTAATTCAAAGGCATAGTCAAGTACTACCATCTGTTAATATCTACGAAATATATAAGAACAAGTTAGCAAACGGATAGTTAACTGTCAGAATCATTCAGGGATCAAGCAGCCTGATATAAAGGTTCATTTACTAATTATGAAAGGAAACTTTACAGAATACATTCTTTTTTCTTTCAGGTTGCTCTTCACAAAATACATAATGCAAAAAAAAATCTAGCTATGGATTCCAGCACTCCATAAGATATTGAGAAAATCACCTTCTGAAAAAAGAAAACAAATGCTCTTGTCAGGATGCCATTTACACTGTTTATTCAAAATAATAAATTCATTTAACTTTAATGAGCGAAATGAATCAGATTTGTCAGAAGTAAGAAAAGTTTGCCAGCCAGTGAATGAGTAGAGAGGGAGTCTGAAAATCGGCTTTGATGATGGGTAGTTTCTGTCCCTCTCATTAACTGAATATATGGGGTTGTTATATCAGTGAGAAAACGCTTTGAAAACTGTGAAACAATCAACTGCACATTCAGAGTAAGTGCACATGGACTACCTGGATAGTTACATGTCTCTTGTCAAAGGTTAGGACATACAGATACTGATTGACCCTAAATTTACTCTTTTATTTAAAAACAGTTTGAACAGAAAAAGCCAAATCTCACTGTCTTAGTCATTAGAAAACCGCCTAAATCAAAACAAAAGTAGGCTGTTAATTCTTCCCAACATTTACCTCTGAATTGTGAACAGAAAGGAAAAAAAACTGTATTAAGTAATAAGCTGGCACCCACCTCCCTTCCATAGAGAAGCAGTTTCACAACTGGCAAAAAAATTATTCCCTTGCAACAGTGCTTTAGCAAAGAAATCCTCTTCTATCTGTTTTGGATGAGAGATGGCGTATTGAACATATAAAACTTGGCATCTGCACCTTCCTGAAATCTCATCAGAACCCACTGCCTGAGAAGCTTCGAGTCAGATACCAGCAGTGACAAAAGAACCAGCTAACTGCTTGCAGCCTCCTGATTGGTAAGCCATCACTCCACTGTCAGAGAGTAATCAATTTGATAGGCTTATCTTGCAGGAAAAGAAGTGATTAGGGAGACAAAAACAACAAACAGAGCAAAATAATCAGTGCCTCTAAGATTCTAATTTAGCGTCACATTTAAGCATCTCACCTGATTACTTGGATGAGATTACGAGCACAGTGCACCTACCCTGTTCAGGCCTATGCTCACCACTTTCTAATGTGGTTTACTGGGTGAGAAATTCTAATATCAGCTCAAATGTGCCACCTGGTTCATTCCTTTGAATGTTGCAGACATCTGATTCTCCTTGCCTTAAATTGTCAGTGTAACACACCCATGCGAAGCAAACACAGAGAAAGCAAACCAACAAAAACTCTTACTCTTTGCCTCCACAGCATACCAACAACGAGAAGCAGAGGTTTGGTCCCACCACTGGGAAACTGAAGATATCAGAAGAGAGAACTTAAGACCACAGTGTGTTTATTTCCTTTCTGCCAAGAAAACACACTGAGGAGCTATTGAAAGTTCTGTGTCAGTGTACATCCATGGACATACTTGCTTTCTCTCTGAGTTATTCAGCGTAAGGGAAGAGGAAATCTGGGGGATTTTAATTCCCAGAGGATAAATTCTTTATCTAAACAATCAAGTCCTAAATGACTGTTGTTTACCAACATCTATTAAGAAAATAGAGTATGCTACCAAAAAAATGGTAGTAAATAACAAATGTTTCAATACAACTTACAGTTGAATTCAGTGTTAGTAAGACAACTAATAAGAAAGTTAAATACCATCAAGGTATTCCCCATCAGTAAGGGCAGGGAAATGTCTACATCAAGTTGACTTAGATGCACCTGGCATTAAGGCACCAGTGCTCGATGATTCTTACAGTCTCTCCTAACTCACTCAATGCTGAATATTTCACAAGCAGAGTTTTCCAGCTCCCTGATGAGTAGCTACCATCCTGGCAAGAGGAGGCACAAAGATCTCTAAATGTCCTCAGATGAAGTATTCCACTGTTTCTCAGTATGTAGTTATAGGTGTTCTCAGCACTGTAGAAATTGTCATTTTCATTAATTCATTAATTGCTACCCCATCTAACAGCAGAAAAAGAGGTTCAGGGGTTTTCTCAGTTTCTCCTTTATTTGTCAGCTCTGCCCTAACCCACATCGCTAGGCCAACTTAACACTTGTTAAAGGAGAGCAATTTGGTGAGATGGCTGCCTACCAGATAGGTTAATGGCCAAACACACCACACAAAACTTGGAGCGGGGATCTGATGGTGTAGTTTCCTCCCTTGCTCCATTACTGTTTTTTAGAAATTAATGGAGAGTGTCTCCTTTTTTTTTCTTCCCCTTCCTCCCCAGCCCAATTTCTAAATTTCTCCCTGACAGCAAGAGGTGAATATTTCAACCTTTTCAGACTGAGAAAAAAGAACTAAGATCCTAGGATGTTTATTTTCATCTTAGCTGAGCAAAATCACAATGATTTAGATCAGTTACTCATAAATGCTCATTTCTCATAAATGAAGAGAATTTACCATGTCCAAAACTATGTTTCACTTTTCAGTTTTACTGAAACTTTTATTAGGCTACTCAAGGGCATTATTAGTGCTGTACATTGTTTTTCAGAAGGAAAATCTGATATCGAACTGTAAGTGTAAATTATGGGAAAAATGAAAGAAGGTGGATTTCTGACAAGTAATTCTGTGCTGAAAAGAATAAAAGTGATATATAAAAGCAAATATCATATAAAAATGTTTCTCTCTACCAGTAGAGAAGAAAATATTTTCAAATGTATATATTGCCTGCTTGCTGAAGAGTAAACCCATTAACAACCAAATGTATAGTACTGGTGCTAATCCAGGGGAACAAATAAGAAGTAGATAAGGGATACCTAGCAGAGACACCCATTTCCATGAGCTTTGATGACTGAATTATCTATCATTTTAAAATAGTGATTTTTTTTTTTCTTTTCTCTGTTTTTGTACAGGAGTTTCTTGGTATCAGTGAACATCAGGGACTGTTTTGAATGGATAGCCTAGAAAGGCATAGATCTATATTTCATTTTTATATATCTATAGGGTGATAGAGTGACTAAAATATGCTTAAAAAAATCAGGAACATGATAAAGTTTGAGAACTAATCCCTTTTGTCTTCTACAGAACATCTTAAAATCCTTTCATGTCAATTCAATCATTCTAGTTTTGAATACCTAATGACAGTCATAGATGTTTTATTATAAGGTAAAAACTGAATTTAAACTTCTCTTAACTGAGTTTTCAAGTTTTGGAGCTTCCTTTGTTGACTTCATGTTAGATATCCTTTTGCTGTGTTCTATAGCATGATATATGAGGTCTGAACTTAACCTTTTTCTTCTGTTATAATTCAGTGACATTTGGAAATGTAATGCTTCTAGTTTTCTTTACATAATTTTATCTGAAGTAATAATGGATAAAATACATGAAGTTTTAAGTCTTACTCTCTAAGTCTGTTTTCTTTTTCTCTTTAAGCAAGTCTTACTAAAGTGGGGTTAGTTTTCTAATAGCCTCATTTTTATTTCAAATAATCTTTATTTATATTTCTCTCTTTCTGTTTGATTTGATATTAAAGTTTCCTCTATGTTTATTTCTCTGTAAGACGCTTCTATTTCCAGCAACATGAATTTCTAGACCCTTGATTTTACTATGTTTATCTCTGCCTTTTAAATGACATAATTCACTTTAATATGTAACAACTTTATATCCTTTTAAAAATATTTATATTCTAGCACCAATCTACATCCCCATGAATCCTAATTTTATTATGCTATTTTCTCTTGTGTTCTTTTGCCTTGCATTCTTGTTTCCATCTCTCCAATTAAAACTGTCTGTGGTTTGTTTCAGGAAAGAGTTATAAGAATGATCCAGGGAAAACTCTTCATTTAATCATTAGATTTATTAGACAATCCCAGCAGTCATTAAGGAAGAACAATGTTCTTTTACAGGCTGGTCAAACACAAAACAATCAATTATTCATCATCAAAACTTGTTCCCTGGTTTAGAAGACACTTAGCATTGGAACAAGTGGAAATACGTTGCAGCCCCAAGATCTTTAAACACCACCCTTGCCACAAGAGGAGTCTCAATTACATAGGTACCAATTCTGCCCAGCACCACACCTTCCTCAAGATGTCTTTTGAAACCAAGGCTTCACAAGCCCACCTCTCAGCCCACGTGTCCTTGTAAGCACACAGACCCGCTCTTTGGAGAAAGACGAAATGAGAGAGGGCTGATAGAAATCAGAGAAGCCAAAAACGAAGTTTAAATTCTAACCTACATGAGTGTTTAAACACTGGAATTAGTTAAGAAAGAAGCCGACAAAATCTTTTTGTCGGTCACCTTTTGCATATGTGTAATTGGGATCACCACAAAAGAATTATATTAATATGTAGAGGAGGTAATATTAAAAAACACAGATGAGATCATAATTGAGCTTGTGAACTTGTTTTATCTGTGAGGACCAATGGACTGCACTTGAAGCATGAAGTACCCGTGACTCAGGAGTTACATAGTATCATTAATCCATTTAAGTGTCATGTGGGCTAAAAAAGTCAAGACATTCTAACTGAAATCACTCAACATTTCTCACCAACATGAAATGCATAAATCAACAGCAGGTGTAAGAAATGTGCCCGCATTTTCATCCTCTAGTGCTCGGTGTTTGCCTCAAAACAGAAAAGAGAATAAAGACCTTCTGTACCCTCCCTACACCCCTTTGGATCCAGAGGTCTTCCAGGCTGCAGTGTGGCAGGGAACAAGGTTTTGGAGATCTGACCTCACTGGCTCTTCCATCACCCTCCAGGGAAAGGTAAGGCCTTGCCACTCAAGTATCCCTCTGAAAATACAGGGCTGGAATTAGACTGTTACACTTTAAGCTAATACATAATATTTTAGAATTATTATTAGAGACACAAGTGAGATACTAATTTTAGGTACCACACAGAAACTTTTCCAGACCCTTATAAATAATATTTTGACTCTCTATTAGAAGAACTAAATACTTATTTAAACTTTCTAGTACTAAATGGTGTTGTGATATATAGTGGTTTTCTAGAGGAAATATATAAGGTACAGGGTCTCTCTCATATTTTACAATGAAAACAAAATGTCAATTAAAGATGCAATATTTTGCCCTTTCCTGAAGAACAGTAATGAAGAGCTGCACTGTCTATTGTTGTCTTCTGTGTGGATAAGAGAAACAGTAGACAGGAAGAAATAGGAAAAAATAATAATTAAAAAACCCACTACTTATTCAAAGAGACTAAATTAGAAACTAATTCAGACCTTATTAATTTCATTTGGGAAAATCCCATCGTCTTTAGTCATTTTTGGCTCCAGCTCTTAAATTAGGTAATTAATATTTTGAAGCACACTGATTCTAAGTACCACATAATTTATGTTCAGGTATTCTTTTGACTTCCAGTGCATTAGGGAAAACCATCATGAGCAGAAGTGTCTGCAGTTTATCTGAGTCAGTATGCTGTTCTACTGCCAAAGCATAAATTTTATTTTATTTCTGTCTGCAAACAGGTTGCTTCCAGGTAGTTAAACAAAACAGTAGTTGAAGGTAAATTAGACAAATCTCTCTTCCAGAGAGAACCGGAATATTTTAGCCCACTGGGAAACAGTTTCTGTCTTCCAGTATTATAAGGAGTATAGCCAGTTTATCCTGATACTCAAAATAGTGTATTCAGATGCTCAGTAAAAAATGTAACAGAGAAACATATTATATGAGTGCATCTGACCAAGGGAGGTTTTATTTCATGAAGTTGCATGAGTTTCATACTTCCCTTAAAGTACTTGGCTTTAGCAGTTCTAAATGAAAACCAAAGCATTGTTATTCGTAATGTTCAAATGCGTTCAGATGCATTTGAAATGAAAAAAAGATCTAGAAGTGCAATGCTTGTTGTTTGTGTAAACTGAATCTCTCCTAGCATCTTTCTTCAAATGCTGTGCTTTAGGGTTCACACCCCTGTCTTTGCCAATCACAGTGCCTTCACTCAGTCATATCTCTAGAAGAGGACTGTGATAATAGGAATGACGGCCTTTGCCATAGAAAATTGGTAATTATCGTTTTTGGGGCAATAGGAAAACCTTACACTTGGAGCCTACTGCTCGGGTTTATTAATACAAATTAGTGGTTATCGCTGCCTGTAAAATCCTGCCTAAAATAAGTGTTTGTACGATGTTGATAGCTCCCAGAGGGAACTTAGGAGAGTAATAATAAGATTAGGTACAGAACACACTACTTCTTGTGACTAAGAAAAACATGAAGTTAAAGGACAGAATGGTAGAGTAGCTGCCTATTGCTGTGGCTGTACCCACAGAAGCCAACAAGAGACTAAGAGAGAGTTCAGTGCCTGGGACCATGAAGCATCATCGCTATATACAGATGATCTTTCAGTTCTCTTCTATTCCCTGTTTTCTGTCACTGGTTCCTGCAGTTGCTGGAAGACATATAAATCCATATAGACTCACAGTCAAAGTTTTTATCTCTCTGTTTACCTGTGTGTATGTAGTTTTCAATTTATTGTTTCCCAAATACTCTGTGTATCTGGAAAGAAGTTCTTCTGTTCTAGATATGTTCGGAATTTAAAATTGTTCCTTATTGCAGAAGAAAATTAACGGAAAGTTTATGCGATGCTCTTCTGCAGTCATTTTGATCGAGGGTTGATAAGGACATGAATACTACAAATGGAAAAAGAGATACTACTTACTATGTTGTGTGATTACAAAGTGAGCAGAATTAATTTCAATGGCTGAGAAACAAGATATTTAAGCTGGTACTTCAAAAGATAATTAGTCCAAAAAAGGAGGCCGAGAGAGGACAGTTCCAGAGAAGCTGATAGCCTGGGCAGTGACTGTAACATGACATGACCTTGTTTGTTTGAGACCACTGGCTATGCAAGAGATTTTTCTCCTGCTTTTTACTGAATGAAAGCATTGCCAATCAAAACTGTTTTAGGTTCTGGTTGTACTTGCCTTCCGTCTCCTAACTTTAACCTCTCCTGAAGTATATCTGAAGAAATAAATCCTAAACTGTTCATGTTTGACACAGAAATATTTTTGTGCAGAGTCTTTACCAAAACTCTTGCCTATTTTCCTTGAATTTGCTTATAATTCATAAATAAGTCTTTATGACTACTCAATCACTGATAAAACACATTTTCAGAGATGTGCAACAATGATTAATGGTCTGGTGAGGAAACAATGGCAAGGGGAGTGCACAGTGCCTTTCTGAAGTTGTATTACTTCTGCTGATGTTCTTCCAGGAACAAACATTTCAGAAAGAGATATTTAGCTTTCTCTACCCCCTCTGCTTTTTTTGAGCCAGCTTAATCCCTTCTGACACAAGTAAAACTCACCACATACCAAAATCCCCATCCACTCTAAATTTTCTTGTTCTTTTTTAAATAGAGTCTCTGATTTTTTTGTCTTGTTGGATATATTTAATGGAAAATATTTTCCCTTATCCAACCACGGTCAAAAAACTTATCCCATGATATCTGGAGAAAAAAAAAATCAGGGATTAATCAGGGATTAAGCTCCAGAGAGTAGTCATCCTGCAACAATGATTCTCCCTCCCTTCTGTGCTCCGGACCACAGAGAAGAGATTCCAATTTCAGGTGTTTTTTGTATTTTTTCCAAGTCCTCCATAGACTTGGACAGGGCTGCTTGATTGCTGAGACAGTGTCTGGTGTTCTATGTCCTTTGCACAGAGCAGAAATGTCAGACAATAAACTGAGGCTCATCAGCATAAAAGGCATAACCTAGGATCTCTTCTCAACAAGAAAACATCCAGAATCCTGACTGCTGAATGAACTGAATCTGTTCTTGACCTTAAATGTAAGACAGATTAAAAAAAAAAAGGATCAAACTGCAGTTCTAGCAGCTTCCAGATGAGAGATGAGAGAAAAAGACAAGAGAACAAACACCAGACACAGTAAGGTGCCTGTCTATCATGCTTTTCCATATTTATACCAATGACTCCTGAACTTTGAAGAGATCAGCAGACCATGATCCTGGTACGTTTGTAGCCATATCTCTGTTATTACCCATTTCATGAAACAAACCTGATGTTATCTGAACGAAATTTATTCTCCGGCCTCCCACATCCTATCATATTTAATGGCTTTTTTCCCCTCCACTGATGTCTTTGTTTATACCCACAGCCACATCCCAGTAAGTTTATTACCAATTCATGGCTGAGGCTGAATTTCTCTCTCTAGAGAAACAAGACTCTTAAATGTAATTAGCATTCAAATAGGGCAATTATTTTATACTTGTGTATGCAAGATTATTTCAACACTCAAAATGACCAAAATGCTTCAGTTCTCAGCTATAGGGAAAAAGGATTAGTGGCAGTTATACTGTGAATATAAAAATTAAACCATCATTAGTACAGCTGAATCAATTAAGTACAGCATCACGGCAGTCAGTGTGCGTATATTATGCAAATGCATAAAGCACAACCTTTCCTCACTGCTTAAAACTCACTAAAACAGAAATATTCTGGTCTGGTGCGATTAAAATAGTGAACAAATTCAGAGCACTGTGAATTGCTAACTAACTTACTCTTTCCTCTGTAACCTTTTGTTCTTTAATTTTTGAAATGAATAGATTACATATTTAAGATGGGGGAGGCAACTAAGAGGATCCACTTATTACAATCAAATCTTTTCCTTTCAGAGACTTTTAATATTTTCCTGAAAGATTCTTGGGGGGTTCTGTACTTGGCATGTAATATTCTTGATCCACAGCTAACTCTGGAAACAAACCAAGAAACAGATCTTTTATTCAAAGTTTCACAGCGCCATCATGTTCGTGTTTTGCTGTTGCTCTGACTGCATGTATTGTAGTATCCTTACATGACATGTTTACAAAACGGATAATTTATTTTCATTCTCAGTGTACCCTTGGGTATTCTTTTTTAGACTCATCCATCGTAAGACTCCATCTTTTCAGAAGAAAACTGCGCATGTTAAAGCAATTTGAAAAATTTTACTAATACCTAAGGAAAAATGTTGAAGTCTGATAAAAATTCCTATTTCTTCACCACTCATACTTTTACATATTCCTCCTTCCCAGAATACTGCCTTCTTTTTAGAACTAATATTGAAAGGACACTGAAGCCCTAGAAACTGTTGTTTTGACAAACCTGACAGCTTTGTTCTGCTGAAGAATCTCATTAATATAATTATGTTGAAGCGAGCTAACAAGGATAACACTATAGTGTAAATGTCTCTTTTTTTTTTTTGCTACTGGTCATAACTTTTGCAAAACCAAAATAAATGTACCTGACTCTTCAATGCATAGTATTTATAAATTTTACATTTGGTCAAATAATTGTAAATACTAAGGCTTTTGAAAGGCTTTTGAGTGAGAAATCATCAAATAAGCATGCGCGAAGACGTGACTATAACCCTTCTGTAGCACTTTTGTGAACCATCTCTTTCTGCAATCAGTCTGTACTATAAGAACAAAGGAAGGTTATTCATAAATGCTCAGTAGCCGAATGAGGACAGTCTGTAGGCTCCTGTGAAAACCATGAGGAGAGACATCATCCTGGTGAGGTTACTTACTGTGGCTAACCTAGGCTTCTGTTCTGATGGACCCCCAGGAAAGCTTTTTTCTCCCATGATGTTAGAAGACAACTATGAATATTAACTGCAATATGGAACACAGTAAACTAATGTGAATGACTCCTTTGATGGTTATAATGAAAAAGAGACATTATACTAACTGTTAATATCTCTGCAAACTATAATTCCCGCAATGACCTCAAAAGCACAAAACCATTTTAAAGAATAATCTGAGGACTCTTTTGTATTGGAGTTTGTGTGTGTTGATCAGTTGTTTTTTTTCTGTGTGTTTTTTTTTCTCCTCAAAGAAATACAATCCAGGGAAGTGAAAGCAAGATATAAAAAGCAAATTATGATGCAAATTTCAGTCAAGAAATCACTGACGCTTCTCTATACTTATTTTTTGTACACTAAAACAAATACATAAAAGAAAAAACATGAAGTTACAATTTAAGAAAGGCTACTACTCTCCATATTTACGCTGTTATACATAAACATGTATAAACATATTGTATTAGATGTAGTAGAAAATTTGTATATGCACTTTCTCAGTGAAGTGTTTCTTTATCAGAGATTGATGTATTTGTTTTGTGCAAACCATCACCCATTTAAAGTTTCAGTGATTCCATCTACTATTAGTTATTCCATTTACTTAGTAAAATACTATGTATTATAATAGTCATGGCTCATAGATTGTTTAGCAAAGGTTAACCATAAAATTTATCAGTATTTTGTTTTCTTTTCCAATGTAACTCTGGCTCAGTCAATTTGTTTTGAAGACAGGACTTTTAATTCACTGCGATGAATACCTTTACCAGATCAATTGCTGCACTAGCATTATGTTGTTGAATAAATACCACGTGTTACAACAGGATTTCCGAGAACACAAAATCTAGGAAACTGACCACCTTAATTCTAGTGAGGTGTAAATTCTAATGTGCATTTTTTAAAGGAATGTAACTAATTATAACTAAGATTTGAAAAATATTGCCCTAGTGTGGTAACAAATTTATTTCTATAACACCTAATAATATATTTGCATATATCCTCTCTAATCAAAGAATGAAATAGTTATGAGATGTAGCAGTGAGAATCTACGTTATTTAGAAATACGAATAATATGATACATGAGGAATGAAGGGGCCTCTGCTGGAAATATTCTCAACTGATTTTACAAGCATACAAATCACTGACTGAATTTTAAAAGGATTAGGCCTAATACTACCAAACATATGTGAAAATAAAGGACAAAAATAATGAAACTGAATTGAGATATTTTAAATTGACAGACAAAAAATTAAAATATTTTCTCAACAGACTCAGGTTCATTTTTATATCCTGGAAATTTTATACCAAGAATACGACATCTCTAGGGCTCTTGGCTCTTACACACTACTGTTCCCATTTTACTCCGTGACTAAATACAATAAATATTTTATCGCAAAAATCAGGCTACAAAAAGAGTTATCTTGCCACAAAAATGCATTTTGTAGGCTTTATGGCAGAGCTGTTGAAGAAATTATTTCTTGTAGCTTCAGCTTTGTTGAAACAATTATTTAGTTACTAACATCTATATAATTGCCTCTGAATTTCTCCCTTGTTTAGAGTCCAGAGAAGGATGTATTAGAAAGTGATAGGGTAACAAGGAAAAAGTTTTCCTTAGCTTAATGGTGCCCGGTGCAGCTGATTGATAGTGTCAGTGTATAAAGTATATGTAAATGCCAGAAGTCTCATTGTTAAAGTTAGATTTCTGGGTTATCCTTGGGCTGAGATGTTGTTTGGCAATTAAAATACGCTCCAAATAATTATTTTCAAGGAAAAAAGAACAAAAAACCTTTCAGCTTTAAGGGGAGGAATAAAAAACCCAGCAAAACTAAACTCTATTTATTACTGTTTGAACTCTGAATCTCAGAGTCAAACTCTGCTTTGTCCTGCTTTATGCTATGTCCTACAATGAGACAGTCTGTAGCAGCAACAGTCTGAGGTCTGAGATCATACACAACTCAAATCTCCCACTGGTATGCCTCCATTAACTAAAGTTCTCTCTTAAAATCCACACAGTCTAAACAAAAACGAAATTTCTGCAACTCTTAGTACTCTAAACTTCTTCCTTGGAAAGGAACAAACAGAGAATACCAAGGAAGTTGCCCATTTTCATCAGCATAATTAAAGTACCCAGTTTAACTATCCATTGCTTTAAACCCATTCAAGCAGCATTTTTTTTTCAAATTTGATGAAGCTCATAATCCTTTTAGTAATCAAATCAAGACTGAAGAATGTAAATGTTACATTGCCATTTAGCAGACAGTTACATAGACTGTGAAATAATTAAATCCCAGTTTTCAAATTATTCCTACTTATATTTTTGATCTCAGTAAGGACTAAGTTACAGCATCTGGAACGACCTGATATTGAATCGGTTTGTGGTTCATATAGAATGTAAAAAATTCATCCAAAAAAGAATTACTTCTATAACCCTATAAGCAACTTTAAAAATAGAATAAAGGCAAGAGTTTCCTCTCATTTATAACATGCACTATCAGTTCCTACTGCAATACCATGTGCTTACTTTTTGCTGCTGTTTAAATTGTTATTACTTTAATTTCTGGAAAGTAATGCCTCTACTGATGGATGAAGTGCTGCCAAGATATCTACTGTCCTCCTTGATTGCTATGGATATTATTCTTATGTGTTATGCTAATATCAGTTAAAATAACCAGTTTTAAGAACAACTTTCATGTATTTCACTGTCCTGTTTCTTTAATGAGTTCCTCTAGTTTATGTATCACCTATTAAAATTTAGTCTTGCCTCTGAACTGGATGTAATCTACTTCCTTGAAATTATAATTGAGGAAAGCAATATATGTTTTTAAACAAATATTCACAAATTTGAATCTGATGGCAAATTAAAAAAACGTGTTCTGTTAATTGTTTTTAGTCAACAACTTTTATGAACAGGTTTTACATTTTCTGTGGATTTTTGTTTACTGAAAAATCATCTTTCTGTTCCCTGAACATAGAAATTCATTATTTGTGTTGTGCAATGCAGTATCTTGCCTTGAAGAAACTGAGCAAGTTTTAGAGATGAGTGAAAGAATGTAATGTCTGAAAGTCAGGAGCCTCTGGCAGCACAAGAGAAGCCAGGGCTGAGCAAAAGCTAAAGTCCCATCCTGGGACTCCCAACCACGGGGCTACTGCAGATGCACAACTGCCCAAGAAGTAACTGAACGGAAAGAAAACCAGAAGGCAGCTCAGACTGTTTCATCTTACACCCAGCTCCACTTTGTTTCTAGTGTAAGCATGCAGCTGGTAAGTCAAGCTGACCCTGTGTTGACCAGAGGTTTCACAAGTTGTTCGGGGCAGTCAGGATGTGTTGTCACTTGCAGTTATGCATATTCCAGACAGCAAACTACTAAATTATCACTGCCAGATTAGGATGCAGTTTTACAGTTCTGGAAGACTTTGGTAGTCTATGGTTTCTTTCCTGATTGATACATTGTAAGCGAGGACAGGCAGATAAGCCTGAAATGAACTGTGCCTTTCTCTTGAAGTGTAAAGCGTAGAGTGCTGCAAAACTTCTCTGCTTACTGGGCTATGACACAAAAGGGATATGGCACTCTTTCCACCCTATTTTTTTTAAAGAACATTGCCCTGACTGAGCTATGCTGCTCTCTGACCTCAATGCTGTCAGTGTAAGCTCCACAATACTAATTGAATCAGCTTTTGGAGGGTTTTAAGACATGAGCACCTAAATTTTCAACCCTAAGTAGATCTCAGGTTAAGATAAAGGTCTAATCAATATCTAATAGTTAAATAAAGGCAACAGTACCTGTGATCATTCACGGAAGCAGCAATGTAGACACCTAACCTATATCTGGGGAAACTACTATTTTTCATGAATCTACAAAAAGCCAAGTAATAAAGAACAGATTTTCTGAATGCTTCTCCTGGACTTATTGCCATAAATTCCATTTGCACTACATTTAAAGCTTGTATTATATCCATATTTATTGTATCCTGTTTACTTTTTACTTATTTCATATTATAAGAATTTGACTTTCTCCTGTCTCTTCTGTCTCTGCTAGAATAAATTCACCTTAATTTTGAAAACGGTATTTTTGCATTAATCTTACAGCTGTTGTTTCCTCGATGAGCTACACTTTCTTACTTTTGGGCTGATGCCAGTTCTTGTTCAATTTACTCTTCTGCTGCTCAGAGAGTCTGTTGTTCCCTTGAGCAGTTGGTCAGTACTTACAGGTCTGATGAAATTAGCACTACCTGTTACTTTCCCAGTAATTGGGCCTCAAATAACCAGTTGTGATTTCAGCACTCTCTAGTCTCTCATTTAGCTGTCATCAATCTACTCCCTGTACCATGTTACTATCCCGCTTCCCCAGCCCCTTCAAAAGCCTTCAGGCAGAAGGTAACAACCAGACAGTAGAGGAGAGGGAGAAAATGTTACAAAACTTCGGTAAATTAAAAACAGAATCTCATGTTTTCTCAGCTAGGTGCCTATGGTAATAATTTAATGTACATGTTTTTTTCCAAAATTATATGGTAGGGTGCAACAAGTAGCTCTCATAATTAACCATTATAATTTCATTCATTCATTCAGACTTGCTGCTGTGAATATACCACAGATTTCTTCAAAAGAAAAAAATGTATTTACTGCACTCATACTTCTCACTGTAATCAATTTTACAATTTCTAAGTCTTAACTCTCAGGAAAACATGACTATATATCTCTGCTTAATACCCATGATTAATATATTACACACACACTTTTAAGGTTTAAAATACCTTGCTTATGTGGTTTACTATTCTACTTATGATAGATTGAATCTAATAGATCTGAGTATTCTCTGAACACACTCCCTCATCTAAGTTCTTTAACTGGCTACAGAGTTTATCTTGAAAAGAAACATTTCACATATAATTGATTTAATAAAAATGAGACTCTCTAACACTGATACCTGCATTTTTATAATAAGAAGAAATTTTTGTTTCTCCTTTACAATGTTCAAAGTATTCCTATCAAATTAATATTTCTCTATTGAAATGTTCTTTTGGGATAGAAGTAAAACTGATTGTTTTAAAATGAAAATGAGATTTTCCTCGTAATTTCTTACTGATGGAAGGTTTTAGGCAGACTGCTGCTTTCAGTGGGGCCTTCCTTATTCTCAGAGACATCACAGCTAATTTGATTCATTCTTCACAGTCAGAAGGTATGCTAATTTTCCCAGCTGTTAATACTTTCCTGGTCAACTGGTTCCCATTTAGAGGAAAAGTTATTTCAGTCTCCTCTACCATTTTAAGGTTTCCCTGCTGGTAAAAGCTCTTTGTGCAAATGAAAAATATATAATAGCAACTATGGGGGAAGCTGAGCCAGCCAGACATATTCACCTTTCTCCATTGACCTATAATAGAAAGATATTTTAGATGTCTATATGCAGGCTTAGATGTCTATATGCAGACCAGATACCAAAATCTTCAATGAATTTAGGAGTAAATCTTAAAACATCAATTTCTTTTCCTTTGTTAGCAGACAAGGAAATGTTTTTTTTTTCTTGCATTTATGCATTGTGGAACCCTCTGTAGACAGACGAGTATCTTCCATGTGAATCTTCTGTATTGATACTCACTTTTGTTCTACAGACCTGTCATTTTTGTTAAAGACCTTCTTACTCTAGAATTAAGATTAAAATCTAGAAATCTCTCACATTGTTTTAGCTGTCAGTTAAAAGGTAGCCTGGAAGAAATCTGATTTACAAGAAAGACTAAGAGAAAGATCAGTTATCTTTTAGGAAGGCATGATTTTTTTTTCAATTTCACCAATGATAGCTTAATTTATCTGTTGAATCTATAGAGACAGCTAGGTATTCTCTGTACTAAATTACTACTGTGAGATATAGAAATGTATTTGGGCTGCAGCACCTTTTTTATTTTCCTTGTAGGTGGACGACAAACAAAATTCATATGAAATGAGCATCAGCCAGTGAAAATGCAACTGTTTGAACCACAAACAGAACAGATTAGGCTATCAAATATTTCCACTGAAAAAAAGATTTTCCATAAGCATTATATACATCTAAATCACTAGGCTGTCAGATGGGAATTAGAGAAAGAGCTACAAGGATGACAAAGAATGGCTTCGAGCATCACTTACATGTTTATTATTGTGCTATAATACCGTATTCAGGAAAAGTTCCAGAGAGGAATAACCTCTGTTACAGTCAGAAATCAATGTTAAGTCGGAAGGATGGATGATTCTTTCTAAATAATTCTTATTTGTTATGATATAAGATTACCATAACTTGTTCACTGAAGCTTTATTTTTCCAAATGAAGAAGATATGCCCCGTAAGGACATAAAAAAGGTAGAATACCTAGCTTTCTCTACCTATATGTATATATACATGTACAAATAAACACACAGGCATACACATATATACGCATGTCTGAATGTACACAAACCTTATGATTTCAGAAGGCAGAAGCTAATATCCCTTACACCTTGGCTTGGAAGGCATTAAATTAGCCACAACCTGCAACCCTGACCTGTTTAGTATGGTCTGAGTCAATCTGGGCTGTTCTTTCTAACATCTGCTAAACTTTAAAATGTTTTTCCTCCTGTGTTTTGTCCAGCGACAGATTGTGTCAGACCTACTTGCAATTTCACAATTAAATTTTCCAGACAAAATAATAAAGAGCAGTGTGGTGAAGGAGAGAAAGACTATTAACGAAACAACACCTAGCTTCCAACCAGTTCTGTACCTTGGGGGTGTGATACTGGGTCTGCACCCCACCTCTGCTGCTCAGCAGTCTCCCCAGTCTGAAAGGCAGAAGGATAGAAAGCATGTCCATATTTGCCAGTCCAGTGTACCTGTGAGGTGTCTTTGCAAAGTAGCACACCCCGGCCCCACTTCAGATTCTTCAACAGGACTTCACTGCACTGCACCACCTGGGGCTCTGCCATGCTGCACCACACCAGAAAACAGAAACTTGCTTTCACAAAGGTTTTGTTGACTTCCACATGCAGGATCTTCACCATCTCCTGTGAAATGTGACATTATTCATTCAGAACTGTAGAAACTTGAGAACTGCTCTGCCAGAAAACACGGCAGGTATGATGGCAAGATATGTTTTTCCCTTCAGCTGCAGATCCTTTCTTCCCTTCAATAGGAGGGGATTGAACTTGTCGCAGTGCTGAGGGCACAGCACAGGCCTCTGTCTCCTGTTGCCATCTCGGAGGTCGGGGACAGGAGGAGGACAAGTCTGGCCGGGCACCTCATCAGGGCTTGGGGGAGCCCAGACCACTGGTGCAGTGAGGGTGGCCTGGTGTCATCAGTGTCTGCAGACACCAAGCTGACCATGCAGTGGCCAGCTGTCTGTCCCTGCAGTGGCCGCATCCCCAGGGTGTGAGGAAAGCTGCATAAACAGACCTAGTGGGAAGGCACAGATGGCTGCGAGTGCCAGCGTGCTCTGCCGCGAGGGCGACAGGAGCAGCAGCTCTATTTAATTAACTTAAAAAACTTGAACTGGCTTTTTATCTGTGTTTGGAAACATTTACAAATAATGGCATGCTAATTAAGGATGCATTACAAGGAAACTGGACTGGCAGCAGAAGTTTTATTCAAACCCTCATACCCCATTACATCTTCCAGGATTAATTCTCTTTTTCCTAATCCTGTAGGCCACAAATGATGTTAATTAAACTGATACATAGGTCTTCCCTTGTTTTCAAGAAGTAGTATAATGCAGTGTAAATTAGGAATGAATTGAAGGGTTTACTTTTTCTCTAATGACTTCTCTTTATTTAATAGCGTTAGGAGATTGGTTTTGGAGATTGGTTTTAGAGATGGGTTTTAACTGAAATCAATAGAAAGAGTGGAAAATCTAAGTTATTGTAAAAGGAAAAAGGAACTGGGCTCAAGTTTCCCGTCATGGAAAGGCATTGTTTGTCATGCATGAAGAAACACTGTTGTTCTTTTTCTGTTGGAGGATTGTTTTCTTATGCCACCATTCTTGTACTAATCAACTCCCAGGTGTGGAGAATCTCACTGAATGAAGTTGATGTAGTGGTGGCTTGGCTGATAGCAACATGACATTTGTTGAAACTCACTGATTTAATTTTAAGAGTCTAGTATTTTTCTTCTTTTTACTTTCTTTTTCTTTTCTTTTTTTCCATATGTTTTCTTTTTCTTTTAAGCTATAGAGCAGGACAGTTTCCCTCTGCTCTGAAGGGATTATTTACTGTTTTGTATATGCTGTGTTTATAATAAATAAGTTGGCAAAAGCATGAAGGAAGACATAGTAATGGTTCATCAGGATACATGAGGTTATGTTTCTCAAGGATCACCAACTTTGTGTGAGATGTTAACAATTAATTTAAAACTCATAGAGACAACTGTTTGTGCAGAGAAAGAAAAAAAAAAAAGGCTGTACCTACAGCCATGACACAATTCAGGGAAGTGACAGTGCAAAGAGCCAAGCTCCTCCAGGCAATCATCCTCTCATCAAAAGTGTTCTCAAGGGTTTTTTTTATTTCCTTGAAGATTTTTAAGTGCCATGAGTTTGTGTGTGTGTGTGTGTCTGTGCAGGGAAAATGTACATAGACACACACTGAAGCTCATTTGTTTTGATCCGTACATCCCATATACATATATATATTTATGCACATGTATAATATATTTTAACAAAATTCATCTTAACCAACAAAAAAGAAGGCAGAAAATCACATGCAGCCAGCACATGTTGAGATATATAAAATAGGACATAACAGTGTATTTTTTCCTGCCCTGTTACTCATCATCCTAGTTTATTCTCATAGAGGATATGAATTATTCATTTTTAAGCACAATAAGAAAACATTAGTACTTTTTAATGGCCAAGTGGGATTTTGTAATGAAAAACTTGTGAGTCAGGTTCATTGTAATGAGGAACATTTTTACAAGAGCAGGTATTAAGTGTAAGAAGTAGTCATAACTGCTTGTTCAGAGTATGGCATCCTGGGTCATGAAAACTGATAGCTGCATTTTGGTTATTGCTGGAGAAAATGAAAAATGGATTGCAGAGCATTTCTTTTATAAAATAAAAATCGGTGTGTAAATTAGGTCCCAACTAGTAAATCATTCTGGCTCTATTCCTAATAACAGAGCAAATTACCAGCATAATAACAAACACTGGAAAAAAAAAGGAAAAATATTTGGAAAAGTCAGATTAAATGTAGTGACTCAGAGCAGCAGAGGGCTATAATAAAAAAACATGTCACAGTATTCCTCACTTTCCTCTCTTGTTGAATGCTCACTCTAATTATATGTTGATGTTATTAAAAGTTAAGAAAATCACTGGGCATGTAAATAAATTCTCTCCTGTGTAACCAGGTACTACCTTTAGCAGGTTTCTCTGCAGACTTTCTCCATGACAGTAAATAGTCTGAACGGCATGACTAACTCATGTTGATGAACACTGAATTACAGGATCAGTGTATTTTAATTCTCATTTGGCTGAACATTACTTCAGAGAGATTATTTGAGTGCTTGCCAGTTTGAGAATTGCCTGATTTTAGGTGTTTTTTAAAAACGATATTATAGATATGAAAGCTGTAACCATTAACTTTAGTAAGAATATTAGGTTAAAGTCTCCTTCCCTGGCAATCTGTGCTTAGTGTGCATAGATTTGCAGATGACACTAAAATAGATTCTAATTATTAAGGTGAATATTGCTTTCTCCTCTTTATTTTAGATGGCCTATAATATTTATGAGACAGTGACAATCTATGAGACAATCTATTACCTTGTATCTACCATAAAAAGAAAAAAAACAACAAAAACCTTAGTTTAATTCTTGTTATTCTTTTCTTTTTAATCTGGAAAAATTATCCCCTCCCTTGGTAAACAGAGTATTATTTTAGATCCAAGCCAATTGACCTGTTGCTTTATGTAACTCTAATGATCTAGTGCTATACTAATTAAGTACAATACTAATCCAAGTATTTACTTTATCTGAGTAATGAAGAGAAATAATCTGGTATATGGTTTTAAATTTCTACTGTTATTAAAGACTGTAATCCTAAGAGTTGATAGACTTAGAGAAATGCTCCATTCAAAGAGGAAAAGAAGAAATGAAAGCTCCATTTTTACGACATAAAGTACCGTGTAAACAAAATTTCTTGTGTAGTATATTGCTTCTTTTGTCAGCATTTTATCACACTATCTTATACAAACTGTATTTTCACTCTGACTGTTATCTGGACAAGGAATAGACAAGATAAGTCTTCTTGAAGCAAGCTTCGGGTAGAACACAGAGACTGATATTCCAAATTGACTAGGGAGCTTGATGTATGTTTCCTATGCAAAATGTCTAGGTTTGTGCCTTCTGCTTAAAATCTCTGACGTATTTGCTGCAAAGCCAATGACTTGATTGGGTCAGATGTTTATTAGTGTTCCACAAAGCTAAAACATAGGAGATATAAAAGAGCAATTTAAGTTAAGCACATATTTCTGAACGAGGAAAATCTCCACCGCTTCTCCTATCTGGAAAATACTAAGGGTAGTCAGTAGGCTGGGAAAACTTTGTAATAAGCATAACTGAATAAGTTTAGCCTGGTATTAAGAAAAAAAAATAGATCTACAATTATTTTGCTTGCCCCTACGCCCTCTCATTTTTTTCACAAATGACGATGCAAGCGTAGTCTCCAAAGCGTCTTAGAGTTTTCAGGACAATAATTTTTGATTTCTGTTTCCCAGAATCAAACATAAGAGTGTGGCTATAGGAAAGAATTTTTTTTTTCCTTTTTTTAAGATCAAGACCCCTACATATATTCATCCTCTCCATATTACTGACAGAATTTGTCCTTATCTAACAAGACTTAGCTATCTTATAATGGTGTCACTCTCTTACTGAAATGAATAGAGTTATTTTTGGACAATAAAGATAAATTTGAGCCAAACCTTGCTGGACTCGTGGCAAAGCAGACT
Organism: Dromococcyx pavoninus; assembly: GCA_033558185.1. Classification (NCBI taxonomy): domain Eukaryota; kingdom Metazoa; phylum Chordata; class Aves; order Cuculiformes; family Neomorphidae; genus Dromococcyx; species Dromococcyx pavoninus. Next base: position 2,056,972 of record JAUMJL010000192.1, on the reverse strand, counting down.
GTGTAATACATAGGGGAATTGCTACATAGTGGGCAGGATGTGGATTTAACAATTATCAGAATTGTTCAGGTCAGATATGGAACCGCAAGAATTACCATAATATTTCAGAACACTTTTCCACTCAAAATTCATCTTCTGGGAAAAGAAATAAGGCTTTTGCCTTGAAATACAATAACAATAACATAGGTGCTGAATGTGACCTGAAGAACTAGTACTGCAAACAATCATGATGCAAAACAAATGGTCTTGGTAAAACAGATGCATGTATGTTTAGCAATAATAACATCACCTGTAAATAGACATCAAACAATCACACCAATTAAGACTCGGGATTTCAGCTTGGGAAGCAAAATTTGTTCTGACTGCTCTGGGGAAGATATTTTCTTGATTAAATCATCAGTCTGTATTTTGAAATTCATTCATAATTTACACTTTCCAGTTAACTAAACCCATTACTCATTGCCAAGGACAGAGATCAGCTTCCTACTAGTTCCCAGAATACTTTTGATTGTCACTAATAAATTTTTTTCATTCAACAGCTTTTATTGAAGATGTCTGTCCATCTTCCAGGTGCAAACAATGTAATTTCCTTTTTTAAAGCTATTTAATCTGGATCAAGGCAATAGTTACCTGCTCTAAAGTAAACACACCCACACTAGTTACAAACAGTTTTCCCAAGCTTCAGAATTAAGTTCCAAGCCTAAACCAAAAATTTTAAAATGTGTGCAAGTGATTTAGGTGTATGAGGCATATTCTAAATCGCATGAAAGCTTATGAAAACTCTTGTAAATGCTTATATTTGATAAAAGACATCACCACATAACCTCAGGCATCCATTAATTTAAAAAAACATTTGACCATTGTTTTCCTCCTAATCACAACATGAAATCTGTCACATAATGCCCATAATGCACATCTGATTATGAGGCAAAGCTTTTTAATTTGTTGCTACAACTCCTATTTTGTTCTCATAGTTCAAAGTATTTCTCAGTGGATTTTAATTACATAAATTTAGTCTTATCTTATCATTATATACTTACCGTAAAGTATCAGTTAAAATGTATCCAGCTGTTTTAATTGTCATTTTACTTTCCCCATTTGTTTAAGTATATTCAGAGGTATGTTTGTGAGATTGGTGTTGCTCCATAGGGAACTCTACTCATAAATTAGTTTTCTTTATTTACTCTGAGAAAAATGGAACATTATTTAAGTACTCATGTAGACATGTAAGCATGTCCTCTGTGCTTAAGTGCTCTGTGAAGTTAGATTCCAAGACAGAAAAATTTATGAGGACCAGTAACACACAAAATAGCTGCTGGATCGTAACAGGCAGAATTCTGGCCTGCATTTTAAGGTCTTCTGCAAGCCTCTTGCATCCTCCCTTCCTGCACAGTTTCCTTGCCCATTTTCAAGCAGTGCAGCTGTCTGTTCATCCAAAACTTCCCCCAATCCATCTTAAATGTTCCTAATGCATGGGATGTTTCACAATTAATGCTACTGTTTGCACTGGCCATCTTTGCCATCTCTGAGGGTGAGATAGCATTGTTTACTGCTATATGTCATTCTGTAAAACTGTATTTGATGAAGTGCTTTGTATTTTGGGAACTGGTGTAAAAAGAAATATAATAAAATAAAAAGGAAAGATTTACACACTACAAAAAAACCCTTGTGTTAAAATGATTCCAGATTGATTCTCTGGTTGGGTCAATTCTAATGTGTGCTCTGTGGTTTGGGAAATACCTCTATACAATAAGCAAAGTTTGACTGTGAACAGGAGTTTTTTGGATGTGCAAGGAGAGACTGTAAAATAGATTAAGAAATATATGTGACTGGATAACTTCTTGAGAACGGCTCATTGCATTGTCTCTACTATGGCTGATCTGCTAAATAAGGATGAATTTTTGATTGTTTAATGAAATGCTACCATTAGAATGTTATATTGCTTACTTTTTCTTTTAACAAGGAACATAATTTAACTAAACTTGTAGTTCTGACAATTATTAGACTCATTAAATACAAAAATAATCACACACTTCTCAGAAATCTCCCAGTTACAATAAAATTAATATAATCTCAGAGTGGTTTAAAGTCACTTAATGAGGCATGGAATGTCTCCAGATTTTAGTGGAAATCCATGACCAAGAGAGAAATCCTAGCATAAAAATTAACCAGATTCCTTTTGCGGTATAAGAACCAGACATTTTCAGTTCCTTTCTCAATTAAAGACCAGATTTTCTCCTTCTAGTTTACCAGCAATGACTAGTCCTCCTGAACTTTCAAGTACCAAAAATACCCACTGAATGAAAAATAGTGAAATGAAAGTACGTGAAAAAGATTTTCTACATCTAGCAACTTCAAAATGCTATTCAGCAATTGCTGTAGCTGTGTGTACACAATGCTTGTGATACTCATCTATCCAGTAAAACTCCCATCTATCCAGTAAAAGCAGCCAGCCTAAGAACACCATCAAAATATGTGAATAGAAATATTGCACATTTTTCTTCCTCTTCTTTCTATTCTTTGGTTTTAGAAAGTGGCAAACAAACGAAGAAACTATAATAGAAGAAAAATGAAACAATAACAAAGGGCTGGCAGGTAGAAAAACAATATTGGAAGTCTTTGAATTTAACTTCCTCTGACATCCTATCTTGACATTCATTGTGAAGGTGGAGGGGACAGCTGTCAAAACTAATGCTGCAGGGTTCAGAGAGTAAAAGCAACCATGGAAGGCTGAATGAGAAAGTCTTTGAAACATCTAGAGGTTTCCTTAACTATAAGAAACCTCATGTTAAAAATAACCAGCTATTTTTGAGTATGAGCAGTGTGTGTATAGACAAATCACTATAGAAATGTAAATAGGTCTTCATAAATACACAGATTATTCATGTAACAGAAATAACCTTATCGTCAATATGAAGAAGCTGAAACTAGAAATTCCCCATTCCTCTCTCTACCACTTTAAATGGAGCATATATTGCCCTTTAATAGATGTTTTATAATATTGCCTTTTTGAGTGTCCTTTTTCTTGCTTGGGAGGGCTAAACCAACGGATTTCTGACAATTTTGTTAATACTGTCATACAGAAAATGGTCCCATGCAAAACATTTATTCTAGCTATTGTTTATGTAGAACATTTATAAATTTCATATTTCTAACTTTTCTAAAGGACCCCAGAAAAGAGTAAAGGTCAAACACATTCCCAGGCTATAATCAGAATTTACCTAATTGCTCAGTTGCACATGGAACTACAGATTTCAATACTCATTTATTTCTAGGGCTTATCTGCTTACCTTATTTTAGGTTTTATTCGCTATCTCAAAAGAAACTAAATGAAAGAATAAGCCATGATGCATGATTACATCCATTCCAATAAAAATAGACACTTTTTGCTTCTCATATAATTAATAGTCATATTTCATCAATCCTTCAATTGCAGGAAGAGATTGTACTCTGAAAGAGATTAATTGTTAAATGTATTCACTGGTCCTAGTACATGCAAAATGTGAGTTTGAAGAAGGTTCCAAACCACGATAGTGACGAGTTTTGGAAAAGCACTCCAGAGAAGGTGAGAAGAGGGGGTTTAAGATAAAGTTTGATCAGTATTGAGAAAAAAAATAAAGCAGTTTCTTAAAATAACAGGGGAATGACATCTGTGACCCAAGAGACCCCTTGTACTTGAGTGGATTGGCAAGAATAACTGCAGCATACATATGCATTTTAAAATATATTGTTGTTTACTTCTGATGGGGTAGTGCTAGGAAATTAGGGTGAGTGCAGTGTTTAATTCTGTCACATGTTAAAAAAAGTTACTTCAAGTCCTGTTACCTTTGTTTGGGCTGTTCTTCTTCCATAGTCAATAGCAAATTTCCCCTTGACCAATCTTAAGAAATTCAGACCCAAGATGTGATCACTTTTGGGGATATCCTCTTGTACAAATGAAGGGAGGGGGCAATAGACTCTAAGCTGACCTCTGACAAGAGTGCAACACCACTTTCATACCATAAATCCCAAAATGCCTTCTATTATGCTGATGCTGATTGAGCCAGTTTACAGGGCCACACCAGCAGAGTGCAAACTCTGCAAAAAGGACACCGTATCTATCACTTGAGCTCCTTTATCTGCCTTACCACAAGATTAGAGAAGCATGAACACTGGAGCACAAGCTGACTTGTTGTGCTGGACCAGCACAAAGGAGAGGTGAGGATCTGCTCATGGGTCTCTGATTTCCAAATAAGATTTCAAGATCTTTAATTGAATAAAAAATAGAATTATTTAGAAAGCCAGTGAAACAACATAAGATATTAAGGATTTACCTGCAGGAATCTCATTCCCATTTCAGAAAAGAATAAGGAGATCTGTCCACAAATTATACTGGCCCAATAGGTTTTAAAAATGTGTATTGTCTGACCACAGGGTGCAAGCTTTCCAGGTGTGGACAAAGAGCTAGGGATCAGAAACATGATCCTGTCCCCACTGCCCTACCAAATGCGCTGCTGAAGGCTTAGGGAACTGCATCTACCATCTGCCCAGCCTAGTCTAGGCTCCTGTTAGGGCGATGGACACAGTTTTTGTTTTGGAACAGGTGGGGAAGAATACGAGTTGGTGCAGAACAATTGTTTGTGGAAACATGACGGTGGGGACCAACAATTGGGAATTCTTCTTAAGGCAGTTGTATAGTTACATTCCTCCTCCACACTCTCAGTTTGAATGCTGTCCGTTGCATCTCCTCCATGGCCTGGTTTACCTCCTCTCATGCCAAGGATTTTGTGATTAAATATCAGAGGATATTGCTCAAATCCCAAACATTTTTTAACAAATCATGTTCATAAAAAGTTATTTAATTCTTACAGTCTTTAGGCTATTTTCTTTGAAGTCACTGCACTGAATATTTTCAGCAATAATAAATGTTTGATACCTGAAAATTTACGTATATAACTGCAACCAAATATTGTACCATGTCCTTTAAATTTAGCAATGGAAGAGTAGCTTGGCAAAGTGTTTCATATCTCTTGCATCAAATATAACATTTCTTGGAGACTTTTCTTTTCCACAAGTCAGATATTTTAAACCTGGTGTTACATTATCATCTATTACATGTAAGCTGTGCTCCTGGAAACTAATAAAAGAAAGAATGATGTGAATCATAATTCTGAACTGCAATTGTTTAATTTAACAAATGGAAATCAATTATTTTAGAAATATCAAATGTCATGTTACATTTGTTTCAACATATTCATTTTCATTAAACTTCGTTGACTTCAGATCATTTTAATGATTTTCTCCCTCTGGGCAGATTACTGTCATTTCAATCACTTGAAGACAGACCTTTTTGAATTAATTTTAAGACAGTTTAAGAAACATGCTCTCAAAAGAAACAATATGAAAGAATGTGAGAGATAAAAAAGGATGTTATGTATTTACATTAGAGTAAAGGTTTGATTTTGAGTAACACATATCTCTACAGAATTCAAATCAGTTTGACTTTCAGTTTGAATACCAATGTTTATGCACTTTCTGAAGAATGAAAAGCCAAAATCAATGGCACACCCCCCCCTTCTTGCACATATACCTGTTTATTTCACTGTATTATATAGACACTAGGTCATGTTGTAATAAGCGCCATACATGCTTTACCGTGAGTAGCACATCACGAGCGTGTATGTTTTTAAGGCTGATAAATGACTCGACACATAGCTGATATTCTAAATATTTTTTCTCCTGTTGAAGCCCTAGGACTTCCTTCCACTCTTCCAATCAGAATTTGCAATTGATCATGTGCTTATCTGGGGCCTCGTAAAGATATGCTTAGTCAGCAATAGGGCTGGCCTTCTAGACCATCTCTGTGAGTAACAGAATAATGAAAAGACAGGATTACATTAATTTTAAAGAACCCCAATCACTGATACTCTTATTTCCTACAGAACAAAGTATATAAAAATAATTTTTTTTCCCTATTACAACATGGTCAAATTGTCAGCCTTCTGTCTTCCTGTGCAAAAGCCTGGTTCAGTTGTATTCTTGAGTTCCTTTCTCCAAAGTCCATAGTTGGAGTTTAGCTCACAGGTGCGATGCAGCATTGCCCTCTCTGCTCTCCAAAATCTACCTCATGCCTCACAGACATGGAGCTACCCATGCCTCCTCTCTTTGTGCTGTGCACTTCCAGCTTTCTGGCTGAGCTACTACTCATACAGTTCTCTTCTTGAAGTTGGAAGAGTCACTTTAACTCTTGCTGAGTAACAAACTTGCTGTCTGTCATTTTCAGCTGCTGCAAATTTTCAGCCTTCATCTCTCAGAAACTGTATAACTCTGGGCTGTTGAATGGATCTGTTGAATGAGGCTTTCCTCATTTCTCTCAGGAACATCCTATGTGATGATCGACTGTTTGACCTCCAGTCTTTTCCGGGGGTGGGACGTGGGGGAGAAGACCTTGGAAAATGTCATATAACCTTGAATTATGCTGGCTTTCTTTATCCCAGACACGCTAGTTTGGCCTCATCAGCAACACCTACCAAAACTGTTCAGACTTTGATAGCAGCAATGAACTAGAAGTTTTGCCAAGCACATTTTCCAAGCCGAGCTTTCAAATAAAGCAAAACAACCTTAGCAGGGTGGGCCGTGAGGCAGCTATCAGTTACTCACCACTCTTTTCAGTAAACTGAGTATTCTCAGTAGAGCACCACTTTTAACTCCACTTTTTCCTGTTCACTCACCTGCCAAAAGAGGATCTATTCTAAACCTCCAAAATGGTCTGGGAAAAGGAAGTATCCAGCTGCCCGCAGGAAAGGGCCTAATTAGGGATTTCCCCAAAGAACAGTGGGGAACACATCCAGAGTGCCAGAGTGAGTAATCTCTGAAGATCTGTACAAAGTGTACCTGATTCATAGGCTTTAATTCCCACACACTATAAGCATCTTGTGAAGATACGCTTTTCAGAGGGGAAGCCACTGAAGCTAAGTACTTGCAGTGCTGCTGTGCCACCACCCCACAGTAGATCTGTTTTCATCTAATAAAACAAGAAGTATCTTGTTTTATGGACTTAATTCATAAGAAGAAGGACAAAGAACATGTTTCTTATATGAACAGAGCATGGTATGCCATATTCCCAGCAACGCTCTGCACATGACTCAGGACTAGATTAAAAACAGAAGAACCTCTATCTAATGCATTAGAATTACACTGAAATGTGAATCAAATTAAGTCCTAGAATTTACATCAAATATACAAAATGCAATATATTTATATTGTTGGACTCCAAAGTTATAATAGTTCCTTTATCAGATGTAAAACATACAAGTAAACAAAACAGAATTATTCGGAAAATCTTGTGATTAAGGTACTGATTAATAACATTGATTATCGTGATGTTTAAGCCTATCCAGCTAAGAAAGCTCCTTCTGTTTTCACTAGCAAATTTCTCATGCAGACAAAAAACCAAAAACAATTATCCAAACAAAAAAATTGGGCAAACTGCAGTAGAGGAACTGAACTGCCCCCTGTCTATTTTGAGAAAATTTACAAGTTGTAATTACAGTAATTCCTCTCTTTTCAATGCTGTGAATCAGAAAACTTCACCAAAGAGGGGAAAAGAATTTTTTCTGTCCTGTTTAGTATTACCAGAACATGGAGGCTGCAGGACTTTGGTGTCTGACAAGGGTCGGCAACACCCTGCAATCCTGAATGACTGTGATGCTATAATATCAAATATTTTTTTCTCTAAAAGACAACAGGTTGTTCAATCCAGAATTTTCAGATTCTACTACTGCTGTTAAGTACATTAATTGTTTATAAGACCTAATATTATCATTGGTTTGCATGATGCATATAGCATACAATTAACACCTGTCAAATGATACAACATATTTGGTCTTTTATGACACAGACTTATAGACACAGAAGTGAAAATGTTCCTAGAATACTTCAATACTTGTTCTTCTGTCTCTTCTTCCCCTGCAACCATGTAAGATATTGAAACAGAATATGTTGTTTTCTGTAATTCCATATATTTTTTCTAAAAGTAATGGCAATTAAATAACTACTGGTATAAAGGGCAGGAGGAATAACTAATACTAAGGTGAAAATATTGCTTAATGTTTATGAACTACTTTACATTGGTCTCAGCAATACACTGCTATTATTTCTGTGTAAACCTGACATGAGTAATTTAATGCCCATTATACTTCCTATGAAAATTGTCTTAATCTAATAATAGTGAGTGAAAAATACACCATGGTGTCTGCATTTAATAGTTCAGAGTACTGACTCATGTTATGTATTTGATGGGCTTTAATCATGGCTCATAAATTGACCTTAGAGTAACAAAATCTTATTCTTCTGAGTGGGAAATTGTTCTTCTCTTTACATTTTTCCTCTTCCTTTTTTTTAATTTTTTTTAGTCTCACGACCCATATGGAGACAGAAACTTCTCTTATCTCTGAAACAAATTACTTCAAATAAGATTTAAATGGTTTAAGTAGTCCAGAACTACACCTTTCTCCCATTTAGGCTTATCACTGTATAAGCTTATTGAAGCCTGAATAAAAGGCTTACCAGCTTCAATTAATATCCCTTTGTGAGATGTTTGGGCTTCTTTTCTCTCTCTTTTCTACTATATACTCTCTGTTTTTTCTATTGGGACAATGATTTTAATGATTCATTACATACCACCATTGCAAGGAATTGTATGCTTTTAATGAATGAAATTGCCTTCCTAATGAAGTAGTGTATATTGTAGCGTACTCAGTTACAGCAGAATAGTTTATCTAAATGTGGAAAAAAATTAAAAAAATAAGATTTTGTCTTTTCTACAGGATTTTTTTATTAAAACCTTACATAAAGAGAAATTTATTAAGGTAATTAATATCCAAATCCTGTAAAGGTCATCAGTGTGAAAATACCTTAGCTTTCAGAGTGGAATTCAGACTGTACCTGAGCTTCCAACACTGTCTTGGACAACATTCCACAGCACTGTGCGGAGAACACCTCAGACACTAATCTACAGGTTTTTTGGGGACCATTCCTAGCCCAACAATTTTGTACAACTTCTACAAAAGACCAGAGAGATTTTTCTCTGAGCCTAGTCTGTAGCCTGGCTCAGGCACTTGTGCATAAATAGAAAGTGATTAATCCTGTGGTTATTTATGAATTTTACACTAAATCATAACAGCCAGCAGCAAAAATATACAGAACTGCCACAGAATTTTCAGTCTAAATGAGGAGGTGAGACTTGGTGCCCCTGGATTCATGAAGACAACAGTTTTTAATTTGTCCTGTAAGCTGTTACCTGAACTGACAAACTCATTTTCAAAAAATATAAAATCTGGTCTACCCTTTAATTTAAACACTCAGTAGGTGTGAAAACTGCGATATGTTCTTCACAGTAAATTAGGAACTCTAAATGTAAATATCCCATGTATAAACAGAAAATGTATATATATCAGTAATTATCTCATTTGAAACAAACAAATTCAAGAATAAAATTATTTCTCACTTGAGAGAGAAAAAATATTTATACATATATTTTATATAACACAATTCTCTTTCCCCTAATAATTAATTTGATTTTCATAAATCAAAATTTCTACAGTTTATCAGGGGTTTTTTGAATGCAAGGACTCATTCTAACAATCTATTCAGGTGAAATAACATCACAAATTAAATACTTGATCATTATATAACTTATTTATTTACCACCTACTTATCTGAATTTTGCAGATGTGTCTGTCTGGGTAAAGCCATGACAGGGAAGTCACTTATCACCTGTCAAAGGACCATTTTTATCTGATTTCACTCAGTATTTACCAATCATATTCCTACATGGAGTTACTTCCTCAGTATGTGAAGAATGATCTGCCTCCTAAAATATTTTTTTTCTTTTCCATGTAACTATTTCCAATCTTATACCACTGTCTGTATTACTGAGCTGGACTTTTAGAAGATGAACCAGTTCTTCTCTGCTATGACTCTCCTTGGAGCTCTCCCTGACTGGGGACTTACCTCAATTTCCACCTGTAAGGGATCACTACAATCTGTAGTCACCCTACATTTGTACTCCACTTCAAGCTGAAAAGTGAAATAGCCATAGCTGAAATCTTCCATAATTGAAAAGTCCTTGTTGAACTTCCCAAACAACACAAGTGGTTAATGCTCATTAATTTTCATCAGTTATCAAGGAATTCTAATTTTTAGCTGGACGCTAGCCTGATGTTGAGTTTTTCTTATGTCAAATGTTATTATTTATTGAATACAAAAATTCTTTTACTGCTCATTCCCCCTTACACATGAAATTAGCCATCTTCAGTCCAAAATCTCTATTCATTCCTCACTTCTTTGTGTTTGCTGCATGATTACCTCTCTGTGCCTGTTATCCTCAGTAGGCCTGGGATTTCTCTTCCCTGTCTGGGTGAGTTTTCAAGTCCTCCTGGCACTTGTGCTTTCAAATTCAGTATGTATTGTCAAAGTGCTGAGGTGAGGATATTCATTAATCTGTCCTCTAAATTTAACAACAAACCAGAACTCTATTCCTCTATGACAGGTACCCTGCAAAGAATAAGAAGTGATTAACTTCTGCTCAGTTCCAAGGAGGGTGGCAGAAAAAATTGTCGCTTTGCCTGCTGCACAGATGTAGTAAGTCAATGTCTCTACTCTCTTTGTGAAAAAAACAAAATGCCATGTAGAATAGAATCATAGAATCATAGAATTATCTGGGTTGGAAGAGACCTCCAAGATCATCAAGTCCAACCTTTAATCCAACACTATCATGATTACTAGATCATGGCACTAAGTGCCACATCCAATCTTATTTTAAAAATCTCCAGGGATGGTGAATCCACCACCTCTCTGGGCAGGCCATTCCAATGCCTGATTACTCACTCTGTGAAGAACTTTTTTTCTGATATCCAGCCTAAACCTTCCCTGGCAGAGTCTAAGCTCGTGCCCTCTTGTTCTGTTACTGCTTGCCTGGGAGAAGAGACCGACCCCCACCTGTCTACAACCTCCTTTCAGATAGTTGCAGAGAGCAATGAGGTCACCCCTCAGCCTCCTCTTCTCCAGACTAAACAACCCCAGCTCCCTCAGCCTCTCTTCACAGGACTTGTGCTCAAGTCCCTTCACCGGTTTTGTTGCTCTTCTCTGGACCCGCTCCAGCACCTCAATCTCTTTCTTGAACTGAGGGGCCCAGAACCGAACACAATACTCAAGGTGTGGCCTCACCAACGCCGAGTAAAGGGGAAGGATCACTTCCCTCGTCCTGCTGGCCACACTATTCTTGATACAGGCCAGGATGCCATTGGCCTTCTTGACCACCTGGGCACACTGCTGGCTCATGTTTAGCCTCCTGTCAATGAGTACTCCCAGGTCCCTTTCCACCTGACTGCTCTCCAGCCACTCTGTCCCCAGCCTGTAGCACTGCATGGGATTTTTGTGGCCAAAGTGCAGGACCCGGCACTTGGCCTTGTTGAACTTCATCCTGTTGGACTCAGCCCATCTCTCCAGCCTACCAAGGTACCTCTGCAGAGCCCTCCTGCCTTCCGGCAGGTCGACACTCCCTCCCAACTTGGTGTCATCCGCAAGTTTACTCATGATGGACTCAGTCCCCTCATCTAAATCATCGATGAAGATGTTAAACAGATGTTAAACCAGCGCTCTCTGGGCCCGACCATCCAACCAGTTCTTAACCCAGCTGAGAGTGCACCTGTCCAAGCCCTGGGTTACCAGTTTATCCAGGAGTATGCCATGGGAGACAGTGTCAAAGGCTTTGCTTAAGTCCAGATAGACTACATCCACAGGCTTCCCTTCATCCACCGGGCGGGTTACCTGATCATAAAAGAAGATCAGGTTGGTCAGACAGGACCTGCCCCTCACAAAGGCGTGTGGACTGGGTCGGATGCCATGTCCACCTTGAAGGTGCTGTGTGATTGCACTCAGGATGATTCTGTTCCAATACCTTGCCAGGCACTGAAGTCAGGCTGACAGGCCTATAGTTGCCCAGGTCCCCCTTGCAGCTCTTTTTGTGGATTGGCGTGACATTTGCCAACTTCCAATCATCTGGGACCTCCCCTGAGAGCCAGGATTGTCAGTAGATGACGGAGAGTGGCTTGGCAAGCTCTTCTGCCAACTCCCTCATCACCCTAGGATGGAATCCATCAGGTCCCATAGATTTGTGTGGATCCAGGTGGCTCAGTAATTTCCTCCTGGAACACAGGGGAGCCATTTGGTTTCCTCTCTCTATTTGTGAGCTGTGGAGGCCAGTTATTGTGAGGGCCACCTGTCCTACTGGTGAAGACTGAGGCAAAGTAGGTGTTGAGTACCTCGGCCTTCTCCTCATCCCTGGTAACTGTGTTCCCCCAAAGTACAACAAAGAATGGAGGTTTTCCTTGCCCCTCCTTTTGTTATTAATGTATTTGTAGAAGCGCTTTTTGTTATCCTTAACAGAAGTGGAAATTCTCTCTCTTAAAAGATAATTGTGTTTTATTTGATTAGAGCACTTGCATCTTTTAATATCTGTCTACTGTTGTATGATCTTGTCTTAGCAGCTGGAAGGCTCGGTTAAAACCACAAGAGTAAACATCTTTTTTTTTCTCTGTGGGTAAGCCAGTTACTTTCCCAACAGCTAAAGTAAATCTGTCTTTCTTTATGGGTCCACAGAAGCATTTCAATCTATAGTGGTCAGCATTCATTCGCAAATTCATTTAATGTGTTATTCATACCTCTCCGATGTCTCATGATACTAAAACTAATCTTAATATTAGCCCCTGCTGTATTTTCCTGCTGGCTTCTGTGATTATGAGCTTTTATTGTCCTCTTGTTTACATACCATAAAAATTATATCATGCTTGTTAAAGCTGACTTAGACTCACAAAGGGGTAAAGCTTTTGCCACACTACCGACTTTAAGATTCAAGTAAATGCAGTAAATACCCTCTCACCCACCCAGCTGCTGTTTTAACATTTTGAATGTCAGATGTTTCATCCCAATACTGTCACTGAAGGGAAGTCATCCTATTCTTTCTATGCTTTCTTAACCAGAGAGGAAGCAAAGCCAAATGGCAACAGTGGAAAGGGGTCTGCCTCGTGGGTACAGAAAGAACGCTCATGGTCCCCACTACTCCACAGTGTTTGTTGGGAAGGGAAACCTGGCTTCTCCAGAGGGTCATGTCTCTTCCCTGCATACTAGTGCTAGCTCATTTCATGGCCAGCAGCAAATCTTCTGATTCCTGTGCGTCTTCATTTCCCTCTCTGTAAAAATGCTGTATTGCTTCGATGCATACTGGTGAAACCTCTGCCATGAAGTACTTTTTCTAAATCTTAAAAAAAAACCCCAAAAGATACCGTCTTTTACTGACAGTGAAAGTCTCTTGAGGCTCTTCAGAGGTCCCTGCATTTTTGCCAAGGGGCTTAAGCAGACCCCTCTAGGCAGCCCCCCATGAGAGCTAGGATGTCATATTTTTCCTGTCACTATCCAAAGTGATTTTTAATGCCTGCCTTTGGCATTTTCATTCAGGTGTAGCACTGTGCTAAAAAAACATGTCAGATAGCTGGATCCCCAAGGTTTTTTCATTTATGATGAATTTTCAAAACAAAAATCTTTAAATATTAGTTAAAAAACCCCCAAAACCTATCATTTTTCAGTTTTGCAATGAAAAAGGAGACTATAAATTTAAGAATTAACATAGAATGCTATTAAGCATTGATATCTTTTAAGAGTTTCAGTAATAGTGACAACAAATAGAGCAATTTAGGTCATTAAATTATTTGATGCTGGTGTTATTTAGCATCTTATTTTTTTACACTGATCATTACAATTTAAAAAAAAGATAGTTTCATAGTCAATGAAGGAAAGGAAATAATTACTAAATGAGAAGGAATAACAGATACCCTACTGCAATAACTACTGCAGCCAAATGATATACAAGCGTATTTAGTTTAAGGAAGAGCTTGGGACACATTTCAAGGATCACAGTTTTTGTGATACTAAACAGAATTTGTGATTATTTTTATTCTGCAATCTGTTAAAAAACACATTAGCAGATTATTTTCTGTTCCAGTGGGCAAATAAAATGTTTGGGTGCTCAAAAACAACAGACTGAATTTCCAGTATTTTTAAATTGTACTATATGCAATTATCTGAAAATATTGTGAAAGGTGGAGACAGATGTAAGCCCCTTAATTCTTGGCTCACTACCTTAAGCTTTGTGAAAATGAATGCTAAACAGGTTCAGTTACTAATGTTAGACATTATCCTTGTTTCAATGATCAAGTGCAAGAATGTTTTGAAGGAGAATTAACTAAAGTCTTCTCAATATGAGACATGTCCCTTTTTATTTTTCGTGAAATACATTCTGTATCAAAACTAAGTGTTTCATCAAAGTTTTTTTTTTGAAACGCACAATCACATTTTTGAAAGGATAGTTTATAATTTTTAAAACTTTGCATAATGTTTCAAAATACTGGGTGCAATTCTCAGAAGTAAGAAATTGTGAGAATTTTATCAATGATGTCATAAATGAAATTCTGAAAATATGGAGAGTCATAGTTAAACTATTCATGTTTACAATATTGCATATCCTACATTTGGTATAACAATATAGCATATTAGAAAGGTAACAAAGACTGTCCAGCTTTGATGATGTGTTGTAGAAATATGCACTCATCACGAATGTTTGAGAAATTCATTCTAATATTTTGAGCCACTTTTATATTTTTTGGACATGAAGTTCTGGTTATTTATTTTGGTTACTGCTGAAATAACTTTTAAAGAATGGTTTGGCTTTGATCAGCATTAGTTAATATCTTTGGTGGAAATAAAGGGAAACTTTTGTACACGTAGTCTCTTTTACATTCAGTAACACATCACTGCGTAAGGTATATGGAGATTAGCATTGATTATATAAACTTCCTAACTTTGGGCTTTTACTAACTCTTTTAAATAATTGTCTTTTAAATAGTCTTCTGTTGTGTCTTAAGTAGTGATGCTACTGCTGACAGTCTCTGCCACTTTTGATAGACAGTTTGAAATGATGCACAGTTTGAGATCTTCATCGTACCCCATTTTTAAATTAAAAATTTCTGAGAAAATGAAAATATAATTTCTCAGATTATTTCCAAACCAATAAATTTAAAGGAAAAAAAAAAGACTTTATCTAACTTGAGATCAGTTCCCTAGTATAAATAGAATTTAATGTCTTTTAATATGTGCCAGCTCTGGTCAGCTCTGGACGTTCCCCTGCAATGTGAGTTGTACATAATCCATGCCCAGCACTGACAGGCCAGAATGCAGGTTTAGTCTGTCCTTGGTAGAACACTGGTGCAAACAGCTCTTGGGAGGCCACCAGAGTGTGCAAAAGATGGAGATGTAGAGTTACAGGTTCTCTTGGGATAAAATTTGCATTTCTTTCCTCAGCGCTACAGTAATGCCAGAGTATTACAAGACAGAGAATACCCTTTGGTATAAATGATTTAGTGATTACTATGACAGCTATCCAAAACTTAAAGAATTTAGATTAGTAGTTAAGCTGGATAGATGAAAGCCATGAAAATTGTTGAGCAACTCATTGTTTGTATTTTCAAGTGGAAATTAATTCTTGGGTTTTATTGGTTTTTTGTAGAGCTGCATTTTTCCCATCCCGTCATCATCATAGGTAAAAGTAACACACCCTCCAGCCTTCATTTGGGAAATCAACTCGATAAAAAAAGCTAGAAATAACCATAGAGATTGGGCAGGAGTCCCTTTTTAATTATTTGTTGAGTGATTTGATGACAATCAAAGCTTAAGTAACAGTTACATTCCACAGGCAATGAAAACAAACAAAAAACCCCCTATAATACCATTTGAAGTAAGTCACTGAACCACAATATTTATTCTAAACACGTCAATATTCAGAAATCAGTGGAAGTGGCAAGAACAGTCTGTTCAAGCAAAGAGGATGATATGTATCAGTGTGCCTGCCCTCATGTTTTCTCTTAAAATATAGCAGTTTTGGGGGTGCTTACAAAGTCCAGCCGTGGTAAAGTTGTCTGGATGACAGCTGCAATTCAGGGGCAAGATGGGTGTGCACAGTGTATACAGACAGCATATGCAGAACTGACTGTGGATTCAACCCAAAGACGAGGCAGCTTGAAGGGAAGCAGGTAAGAACCCTGAAAATCTGTAATCATGGGAAGAAAGCCAAGCATACCAGAGTAGTAGCCAACACCTGCCTGCTGTGCCCAGCAAGGGGATAGACACCAGCAGGGAGCAATAAGTACATTGCATGTCCCACTGTGCAATTCCCAGTTTGTAGACAACTTAATAGCATTTCAGAAGTGTTTATTATTACAGTGTATCTGTTATATTAGTGGTAGTGATCCTGCACTTATAGCTCAGTGACTGCCAGTTAATTATGTACCATTGATAAAGCAATAAAATACCTTGATTTGGAGTCAATCTAATGATAGCAATCTCATTCATGATTTACAGACTTTAAAGTCATTAGTAAAAAATGTTCAATTGCCATTGAAAAAGAGTTTGCTCTCCAGGTTTTCTATCTCCCAACTCAATAAACCTGATTTTAAACTTACAAAAATATTGCTATTCCTGCTTCTTCTGCCAACCACTGCATCTTGAATTATTTGCTGACTATAGCCCTGATTACAAGACAAAGGCAGAGCTGGCCTGAATAGTCAATACCCAGGGGATGCTGTAATAAAAGGTGGGAAAACTTGTTCAGTTCTCCTATGCAGATGAAGGAATTCAGATGCAGTCTCTCAATTCCAACAGTGTTTTTAATACTCAGATATTTTAGAAAAGGAGACCCTGTGCATCTATATTTGATAGTTTCCTACCATAAAATATTTCATATTTCACCAGAAGATGGAGTTTGAAAAGAAGCACATCAACTTTCAATGTGTTAGGAGGGAAGGTTGCCTGACCACCCTTTTACTGAGATACATGTTAGACCTCAGTGAAGTATATAACTTATTTGGGAAGCTTTAGGATGACAGAATGGATATTTAAAACCCTGTCCTCCTATGCACAATGAATTTAGCAAAAAACCACATTTGAAAATTAGAAATCTTCTAGGACCATTTATAGGGAAGACAGGTTTTATCCTCTCTAGCAAGCCCTTGACAAACATGATTTTAATTTAAATGTCTTTTGAAGCACATTATGATTTTCCCTGAGTGCTACTGAATTATTATTGTTAGTAAATGAATTATTGGCAGATGCTCAGCAAACTGTCTGTCTCTATTATTCATGTATTCCTTCCTCTTTCACAGTAAAATAAGGAGCAAACAATACTCAAAAAATGATGAGATCAGCAACTTCTTGATAATATATTAAATTAGAAGCTAACCTAAACGTTTCAAAATAACTTGTTTGTGTACTTAGAATTTATAAACCTGAAAAAAAACACTAGAAATGTAGAAACAAGATCACAGAAATACTTAAATGGTTTTCAATTGTAAAAATTCAAGGACCCTGAGGGTTCTTTGATTTTAAAATTTTCCAGAAAAAAGAGGATATATTTATTGTAAATAAGTACAGAGATGCATCCTAAGCTTTTCTGAACTTAGTTGTGTATTTATATTTTTTTCTCTACAACCTTGACACTGAAAACACACTTAACAAAGTGGAAAGCAGTGATTCCCACAAGATCAATAGAATCTAGGTGTGATAAACAACAGCTATTGAGAAACATGTAATGCTACCAGGAGATTTCCCAACTGTTTTTCACACCACTCTTGAAAACTCAGCCATTTTTTTTGTAATTGTCTTCTGTCTCCATTGGAATAAAATATGGACAAAAGTGAGATGCAAAAGATGTACTTAATTTTGAATATTAGTTCCTCTATCTTGTCATTTGAATATGAACGCATTTCTAGAGAGCTCTATTCTAGTCTTCCTATTTTTCTAGCTCTCTTGAAGGTCTTGCAGACCAATAATTGATGGATTTCACCAAGCTCATATGGTAAACCAGTATTATTTTAACATTTTGTTATAAGTGATCTCTTTGCTGCAAAGAGAATTCGATGAAATTAATCCTGTGATTCAGGGAATGCATCTATTGGAAACTTCCTTCAATTTGACAGTAAAAAACGTGCTTTGGATGAAACAGAAACAAAAGCAGAAGCATAATTTTCCTTTTTTTATATGAGTAGAAATCTTCACGCATTAATATAAAATGATCTTAAAACCTATTTTTTTATGCTTTGCAGTTTCTCACACATAATGACTAAAGATATTGAGACACCTGAGAAGGAAAATTGGGAAAATGAATGGAAGAGGGTAGGTATTTTCCAAAGTGGGTTATCCACTAGGAGCAGAAAAATAATATTGCCATTTCATGTTTAAATATGATTTAATATTACATCCAGGATGTTTTCTGCAGTATAGTCAATTGTTCCTAATTCTGCATAGACAAATGTTTTTGCTGAAGCATAGAATTCAATGAGTACAAGATAACATCCCTTTTCTTTTAAATAGTCTCCAATTTGATAAGGTCATTTTAAATTTAAAGTCATCTTTCAGCAGTCCTGCCCAGCTTGGAAGCATCTACAAATTTAATAGCAAATTTAATAGCAAATTTAATAGTCTCTGTTCTTTCACCTGCTTATTAATGAAACATTAACATCTGCGGAATCTCACTTGCACATCCTTCCATTCTGGCACATTGATACTTACTCTCTTAGGAAGGTTTGTCCAGTCATTGGATCCATACTGTAGTGCTTCTGTCTAAACAACATTTCCACAGATCGCTTAAGAGATTAACTAGATGTGATTTACTTTGTACTGGTCCTGGTTGAATACTATTCAATTAATTACTTTTCTTCTAAATGTTTGGAGTTCACTTCTTTGTTCCAGTACTGTTCTAGAGGCCAAAGTTAATCTGCTTTAATCTGAAAATCCCAAATTCCTGCTTTTATTTTTTTTTCTTTCTGAAGATAATTCCACCCTTCTATTTCCTTTATTGTTCCTGAATATTCACAGACAATGCTATGGTCACTGAGATTTCGTCAGCCAGTTCTTTTAGTAACCTGGAATGTGATTTAGCACACCCGTGTTACAAACCAAACAGCTCAGTATCTTTATTTTAGTTTGCTATTTGAAAAACAATGCCAGCTGTTCAAATTATACCCTTTTACATTATTATTTCAGTTTTCATTGAGTCCATCACACCTGTGGTATAACAATTAAATCATCATTTTAATCTTGCATATAGACTACCTGCTCCTACAATTTTCCCCATACTTCCTTTGCTATATTTAATAATCAGGAAAATGCCATCTCGTTCTGCATGAAACATCTCTGAAACACCACACTCACTTATAGGGATAGTATTATTCCTATAATTTCTTTTGCACGGATAGTATTAATCCTATAATATATTTTGCACTATGCTTTTCTTATGAATTGTACAATAGCTTTAAACTCTTTAAAAATATCTGCTTTACGTGCAAATTGCCTGCAATATTGTTTGTTCAAAGAATGTAGTTCTCATCCTCTGATTGATAGAAGGCCAAGTAGCAAATATCATTTCATTTTTTCCACTATTTAGGTACTTGGCATAATCAGACTGCTGGCTAAGAACGTCTTCTGCATCCATACTTTGGAGGCAAGTGATGATAACAGACATACTCACATAAAGCTTTTCACCCAGGAAATCCAGAAAATATTGCAGAGAACATAGTTCAAAAAATATTCGTCTTTTAGGATTGTTTATACTCTGCAATGAAATGGACTCTGGCAACTGTTTAAGAATCTCACTTCAGGAATAAATAATTCAATACATAGAGAAACACAAGAATTCTATGTTTGAGTGAGCAAGAACATGGAAAATTTGAAACTTTTGGTGTCATGTATTATCAAGGATATTCTAGGAGTACTGGGTTAATTTTGTAACCTTTTCTTGCATGAATCAAAGGCAGTTTGGGACAATTGAGAGGCAATGACACTGAAGTATTGAAACACTAATCACAAATTATTCTGAAATATCATATACAAATTATTTAGGAATAAGCATGTGGACTTGTCTGAGTACTGCCCTGACCTTAGAAGGAGACATCACCAGAGAGTCCACAAGTAGGAAACAGTAATGAAAAGAAATCTGTCCCTTGGGACTTGGCACTTTCTGGGCCATCCTTACAAAGGATAAGTGCCTACTAAATAAAAGAGGCATGTAGCTGTCATTTCCAGCTACATTTTGTTTTTCACTGAATAACCTTTGTCCCTGAAATGGAAGCAGCAACACCTTTCTCCCTTCCCCACGCCCCTATTCTCCCTTCCCCACACCCCTCACAAAAAAAATCCAGCCAACGAGGCCAATGAGGTGATCAAAGTGATTTTAGGAACCTGTAGGATTCAGAGGTGTACGGGAGGGAAATAAATAAGTAAATAAATAGATAAATAAATAGAAATAAGAAGTTGTTATGTCTTTAGGAATGTAATGGTAAGAACATGAAGACCTGAATTCTCAGATGGAAGGGCTGAGGGTAGTTAGATTTTAGCTGAGAGACGGATTTGGGTTGGCGAAACTACTCTAGGTAATCCACTGTGTCACAAGGACTGATACTTGAAGTCAGCTGTAACCACCAGGAACTTCATTAAAAAAACCCAACCTGTTCAATGACACAACACTTCCTAACATATTAAAAAAACCCAAATCAATTATGTCAATGTCATCATGGAAAGCTAGGATATTTAGACTTCACTACAAGTATTTTCTGAATCATCTGATTAAACAGTTACAGAGATATTGATAACAGAGCTTTCTTTATAGATGAGAACTGTAAAAAGATTCTTTTTTGGTGATTTTGCACAGAAATATAGAAGATAAACTCTCTTAAAAGTTTATTTTCTCCTGAAGTTTGATATATTTGGAGGACTTCCAGAAGATCTGCACTGCCTAGATGCCATTAAAAAGCAGCAACAGGCATTAAAGATGAAGAAATACATACTATTTCCTTTGGATCTGGGTATGTTATCCATGTGGAATGGAGGGCAGTGTGGGGCATTGATCACACCCTTGGTACTGTGGTGGTTACTTGTTCCAATTGTTTCAGAAAATTGTCACATCTTTTATCTAGAAGCAGAAAAATATCAAAGGCAAATGTAATTGGATCTTAAACATGGAATAGACAAACAAATTGTGGTTTAATTCACATTTAACCCATAGCATTTATAGGTTCTTTCTTTCTATTACAAAATTGTAGCACCTCCTATTGTGATTAATATTACCACAGTGTTTTTTCTCATTGAATGGTCTCTATGCACCATGCTCAGTATGATAACCTGTGTTCTTTCATTTCATCTGCTGATGGAGGAATTCCAGCAGCTTCCTGCTGAGGGCTTTCTACAAAGGGCAATGGCTGCTTTGATGGGAAAAAAAAGAGCTATGTAGAGAAGCATATTTTTATAAGCCAGCCTAGAACAGCAGAAGGCAGGGTGGGAGAAGAGAACCAAGCAAGTTTTCAGGATCCTATATGGATCATACATATAATTTGCATTAACATGAATCATGATTTCCAAGCATTCTAGGTTTTTGTGAATAGAGGAAATAAAAGCAGAATTATGTTTTATTCAGGTTAATTTTCTGCCCCTCTAATTTTGTGTTTCATGAGGGTAATGTAAGTTAATACTTCTGAAGTATTTCTATAAACTGAAAAAACAGCAAAAAATATGAGAAAAAACCCCCAACATGTGAGTTCTATTGAAACAGAAAATACAGAAAAGATAAGCAAAAGCAATGAACTCCTTGTAAAACTGGAGAACAAGGGAATATGTCTTGTGGATATGACTAGTCAGCTTGAGTACTTTCAGTCCTTTAGTAATGTAAGAATTAAAAAGTAAGTGTTTTTTCAGGAAGGGGGACTTGTGTGAAAGGTTATCACTTCCCTAGTGAGAGAGATGAAATAGCTCTGCCCGTCACTTCCGGACTTATCAATATGGAGGTAGAGACACCATGACTATTAGGGTTCTTAATATGAAATATGGTCCTTGCGCTTGGGGAATACAGTCAATTAGAAGCAGAACAGAGCATGAAACTTTAGTGATGACATGCTGCAGTTCATGAGGGGCTACTGGCAAAACTGCATATGTTCTCAGCATTAAACCTTGTCTTTGTCTAGACATTTTTACAAGATCAATACACTTGAGAGAAACAGATTTTTTTTTTGTCCAGGATGTTATCAAGGCTCTCTTTCTAGTACCGATGTTGGAAGGTTATCTCCAGGTTTTATTTCCTACACAGATAATCAGTTTTTGGAATTCAACTTCAAAATATTAAAAGAGGACTTATTACATAGTGTCCTAAGTTACATTCCTCTTATATCTGGAGTTTATGACTTACCATATATTTGCCTGAAGGGAAAGCTCTTTCCTCAGTCCATGGATAAACCAAGAATTTTCTGGCGTTCCTTATGCATATGAGAATTACTTTAATAGGAAACTTTGAAGCATCTGAAAAATAGGATCATCCTCCAGGAAAAAAACACATTGCATCTAAGGTATTTGCATTAGAAAATAATACAGTAACTTAAATATTTTTAAATCTTCCCTGCAGTTATATTAAAATCCTAATAGATCTCTTATCTACTTTTACTGCAGTATTGGACTTTAGCTAAGATTTCAGAATATTTAGAAAATAAAAGCATTATATATACAATTTAGAACAGGTACAAGATGAATCCATCTTGGGTACAGGATAAATCTTACTACTCCTTTTTTTTGCTGCAGAAATGTGAACCACCTCTTCTTGACTGCCATTCTGGCATTTTTAAGTGAGAATAAAAGAAATTTAGAAAGAAAAGTATTTATGAAAGGTTGGGGGTTATTTGTTTTTTTTTCCTGAGATAATATTGAAATGCCCTGAGGAGTCTTATAATATATGTGCTGGAGATATTCACTGATTTCCTAATGACTTGGCAGGTATAGTATTTCTGAGGGTTTGACTTGTTTCAAAGCAGAGGCTGTGACTGACTTACTAAACACCTAGTGGGAAAATTATAAACTGAGTAGAGAAATAGTTCTAAGCAAAAGTAATTTCTTCCCACTTACCACAAAACAAAGACCAAAGCTTATTAAAAATGTAAAGACATTGGCACCTTGAAAGTATCTAAGTCTATAGAAGAGCTTTTTTTTGTTACTGCCTTCTCAGAGTATCTTGAAAGGATATAAAATCTAAGGTTCTAGAGATGATTTCTGCAATAACTGCTTTCTCAGAAAGAGCATGTAGTTAGTGGTGCTCACACACAAGATTTGTAGGGGAAGATGCTGCACGAAGGATGCCCTCTGCCCTCTCTGTGTAAGTGCAAAATGGGAAAGGTAGTTGTTGGCAAAGTAAATGCCAAATGGCAAAGTGCAGTGTGGACCCCTACAGACTGTGAGGTTAGTTGTGCTGCAAAATGAAGAAATTGCTGAAATGACCCACAATTCCAGTCCCCTGAGGTGTCATCCTGTCCTGCAAGCTGCTAGCCCCAGCCTTGGTTCTGCTGAAGTGTTCTGTAACTGATACACCACAATTTAGATTATGAGATCTGGGCACTTTTAAAATCTTCTGCCCCTGAACATGCATTAATCTGTAAAGAAGACCCTATAAAAGCTGAGTGGTGTGATAGTCATCTGGGAAACGCAGTCAGGAATAAACATTCTGGGATTTCACAATAGAAAATCTCATAATTGAAGAGGAAGAACGTGATAGATCAGATGTCATCAAGAATATTGCTAATAAATTCTCACTTCTCAGTTTCTCTGGGTAATGATAAGACTGACTCAGGAAGATTCTTACCACTTAGGCTCATTCTGTTTTCCATAGTTCCACCCGAAGGGAATTCATTTTTCATTTCTTAAGTTTCTGTCTCTGTTTTTCTGGCAGTGTTGCTGGATCATATATATATATATATATATATATATATATACACACACATTTCTGCATCTGGAAGCAGAAGAGGAATGATATGCATTTAAAAGTTTAAAAGCTGTGTATAACAAGCAAGTTGGCTCAGATATTTTTTTTAGCATTGTCTGGCTCTTTCATCCTTTTTCCAGTAATTTTTTGTTCTGTGTATGGTTTTTGTGATTTTTTTTTTAAATAAAAGATAGATTTCAGTTTATCGTAAATACCCTTATACAGAACGTAATTTACGTAAACCTGTTTATACTTACAAATTACTGACATATTAAAATTTTTTCTTAGCTTTATTTAGTACAATTATGAATTATCTTTTCCATCTGTAAGAAATAGCTTTTTATCAAGAACATATTAAACATATAGGTCCCAACAATTGAAGAGAAATCCCAAGGAAATCTTGCAAAACATTGTTTCTCGCAGAAAGATGTAGAAAATTATACATATTCCTATCCATCCCTGTCCTTGTAAACATTTTTTCTTCCCTCTACTTAAGTTCAAGCTAATTCACCTTTTTGACCTCAGCAACGAACTGGGTTGTTCTTGCCAGGTACGCAGGGTAGTTTTAGAACACTTGACATTTTATACTGTCAAAGTCCTGCGTTTGTGTGTCTATCTACACTTATACAAATAGCTTTTCTATTTATCCTTAAGCTCTTTAAAGCCTAATCAAAATAACCTGACATACTGAAATTTTAATCTAAAAATATCTTAGATGACAATGGAGCTGAAACATGCAGACAAAAGAGGAGCTGGAGGTGCAGGATCAATACGCAAGACAAACATGTCTTGGAAATCCATATCGATTCCATTAAAGAAGCATGCTGCAAGTCAAAGTCAAAGTTTTTTCTTCCTGTTGCATGAATATTATGAATAAGTTTTCTGGAAAAAAACCCAACAAACAGTTAAACCTTAAGGCAGAAATGTGTGGCTGCTGTTCTTCCCATGGTTGTGATGGACGTGAGTTGGTAGCAGCTGAGCAGAGGGGCACCAATGAGTGAGTTGCGAAGGATTTTTGGCACGTGTATGCAGTTGTGTACTTTTCTATGACCCTTAAAACTGTTCTGAAAATGAGGTAAGCTATTATGGGCTGAGAGCACAGCATTCCCCAACCTGTTACCAGGCAGCTTTGAAGGATTGAGAGCTCAGTGACAGGATAGTGAAAAGGTTCTGCTCAGAGCTGGGACAGCTGCAGATGGGGCTTATGCCACACCTCCTCCCCATTCCTCTGCGCTTGCCCCTCTGGCACTGGTGTAGGTGTTGCCAGGTATCTGGCTGAAACTGTCAGGACCCATCTGCTGCAAACGAAAAGAAGAGACATTTCATTTGCCCACAGGCTTTTCCATCCTCTTTTGAAGGACTGCTCACAGCCAGAGAAGCACGAGAGCCATCTCTCTACTCAGTGATGATGGCTTCTCTATGCCCAAGCACTCAGTCTTATTTCAAAATGTTACACGAAGATGAAAAAAAGGTAATTACATATTAGCGAATGCTTTTGTAACTATCTGTATGTTTATATGTATACATATATATACACATCGGTGTATGTGTGCTGATATAAATATTTGTACATATTTCTTGTCTCTACCTTAACTGTAGACCACAAAAAGGCTTCCAGTACATCACCCAGTCGAGTAAGACTACACAATAACCCAAAATACTTTTTTGTAACTTTCTTCTTGGTGGCTATGCATACACCCCTGGGGGGGTGTCACTGTCCTGTGAAAAAATTAATTGGATCCTACCACCCTTCTCTTCAAAAGAGCATGTTATGTTATCATTTTTAGCATGCGTTGTTCTGTCTTCATGTGTTTTTTTGATACAATTTAAAGGAATATATAAAACAATAAGATAATACTTCTTGCTAAAAAAAATAAGAAAGCTGTTTCTCTTTTGCTTTAAAATCTGTAGAAAACAATATAAAGTAAACTTTACAATAATTTGAAAGCTGCCTTGAAGTCAACAGGATACTAGGTAATTTTTGCAATCTCATAGGAAGCAAAGCCAAGGAATCAGCAAAAGTGCTCACAAAGATTAAAAAAAAAAATCCTGGAATTTTACTTTTACTTAAAAGTTAGCAAGCAGATACAACTAAAAACAGAATATCAATTTGTATACCACATTTAAAGGCCCAGGCATTTTCTCCTTCAAAAGACACTTGGGAGCAAAAATGAGATTCCTTAAAAAATGAAAACAAATGCTTGATGTTTTAGGTGAAGTTCCAGCTATTTTCATCCAGCTCTGAAAAGGGGTCAACTCCTGTTGTTGGCCACTAAGGACAATAGCGTGCAGGAGGGCTTTATGCAAACATATACTAATAACCAAGTAAATTCAGTGTATGACACAGAGGTTAATCATAAAATTAATATAAAGTAAAAGTTTACCTCTTTGCTGATAATTAGAGGTATTAGCACTTAATTGGGACTATTAGTATCTAGTTAGCACATATTTTGTTATCAGAGCATGCCTCCCAGGAAAATTGCTATGCACCCTACCATTTCCTCATTTCTTCTTAGTTAAAACTCAGACCAAATCCAAATCCTTGCACTTAAGTGAATGCAGGAGAGTGTTTTGCATGTTCCTTTTTTCTTCCTTTCCTTTCCTTTCCTTTCCTTTCCTTTCCTTTCCTTTCCTTTCCTTTCCTTTCCTTTCCTTTCCTTTCCTTTCCTTTCCTTTCCTTTCCTTTCCTTTCCTTTCCTTTCCTTTCCTTTCCTTTCCTTTCCTTTCCTTTCCTTTCCTTTCCTTTCCTTTCCTTTCCTTTCCTTTCCTTTCCTTTCCTTTCCTTTCCTTTCCTTTCCTTTCCTTTCCCTGTCCCTTTCCTGTCCTGTTCTGTCCTGTCCTTCCCAATAACTTTGTATTCCTTTCTAACTGCTAAGTTTTTTTACTGCATGGGAAGTAAAATATTTCAAATTGCTGGTCCCTGTGTGGCTAATTTCTTAGGATGATGCTGGATATATGGCAACAATAAAGAGTTACCTTCCAAGAACACCAAATATTACAACTACACTTGTATAGAGGCCTTGAGTTGCATAAATATAGAAAGATACTTTCCCTTATTTCTATACAACAGGCATTTTATGTCTATCACGCTTTGTCTGCTGTCTTCTTTCCTATCTTTCTCATTTTAAAATAAATGTCATTCAGATTTACTTTCCAATTACATAACAACAAAGACTACTATTAATACAGGAATAGTCCCTTGGTTCACTTCCACCATATCCATGCAAGAGATAAAATACAAACTGAAAAGAAAAAACAATCCAACCGCACCAAAACTTCCACATATAGACTCCTTCTAAAGAAACAAAATTTCTTTTTGGATGCAAGCAAAAGTTAAACCTTTAAATACTGTGCAAGAATTTCTTTAAAGGACCTGTCAAATTTACCATACACAGCAACTCAGACTCCTGCAAACAGTAAAGAAGGGAAAATAGTTCAGAAGTTTGTAATTCAGAAACTAAAATACACTTGTGTCTGTGATCCCTCTCACTATTTTAGTTAGCAGCTGTGGGTACTTGTGAGAGAACAGTTCCCAAAAACCATATATTTTTATAATTGTGTACATGCAGTTGGTTTTGTTCTAACCCCAAGAGATGCAAAGGATCAGCATGGTCTGCATTTATAATTTATTTTAACTGGTGATGAGATGTACACAAGGCAAACACAATCAGAAGTTACCCTTCTTCTTCTCTCTCCTTTCTCTCTCAGGCATTGTGGGCAAGACCCATACTTCTTTCATTCACTGTCATGACCCAGCAAACCAGTGGGCTGCCTGATCCAGGAATAGACCACAACAATGAGCTGAAACGCCTTTTCATAGATGAAAATCCTCACCAACACTAAACCAAAGGTCAAAAGCACTACATACAAAATCTTCCCACTCTTTAGAAAAACTAGTATTCCCACACAAGTTCTCCTTACATAACTAATCTTAAAATCCTTTATTTTGCTCCACTACTGTGCATAACCCTTTGCGCCCCAGTTTTTTTTAGAATTTAAATGTAAGTTTCTTGGATTTAAAGAAAAAATACATTTTGAATAAATCTCCCACAAAGTGACCACAATAATTAAGAGCTTTGAATGTATAACACAGGAGAACATGCATGTTAATATTATGATTGATTATATGTCAATTTTTCTAAAAATATATATGGGCTTGAGTATGCTTCTTTGGCTGCAAAATACGTGAGTAATTATGCATTAACAAAATAATATAGTGAAGTGCGAGATCAGTTAACAAGCTCTGGAATTCAGCACATTTCCTTAAGCACAAGAAGCAGATCCACTATTAATGTCTTAAAACTTTTATAAATGCCATATTTTATTTCACTGTTCTGCATTCACGATTTACATCAGTGTCAAGGCACAAGTGGCATTTTATTTCTGCACAAGGCTTTCACCTACATTTTCTGAGGCTCTTTTGCAAACAATGTGAATTCTTTTAGGTACATTTCTGGTTTAGAAATAGCCAAATAAAACCCACTACGCTGGAGCAAATAGTAATGATTTCTGCGCATACTTTTCCACAGAGTAATTGCTGAGTTTCCATCTCTCTCCAGGATTCAACTTACAAACACTCTGACTCAAGGATGGAAGGTGGATTCAAAGGTACCGAGCAGTCAGAGCAAAACTGGGGTGGCAGGTGTTGCAGTTTCTTGCAGGCTGCTTTCCCAATGAAGAGGAAGGAGTTCCTCAAGCCTGGAGATGGTGCACGATTGCCACCTACAAACATGTGTTTGCAACCACCCTGGACAAATGGCAGTAACATATGCTGTATTTCAGTATCAAACTTCACTATAAAAAATCTGCAGTAATCAGCAAGCCCATAGCAAAATCGACCTGGAAGCTAGAAAAGTGGCCTAGTAGTGATCCGGAGGAGGCCTTTGCATGGAAACAAACACAGATTGACCCCCGCAGTGTGCAGGAGGAAAAGAATTTTTTTCAGAAGTGGAAAGATTGAGAATAATCAGATTTTCAAGTCAAACACATGCTCTCTACTTGCCCAGGACCAACAAAAAATAAGCAGGTGTCATGTTTAAAATTCCTTCCACCTCATTTGGCTATTGAGGGATGTCAGGGTTGATTGTTATTACTGAATACGAATAACTCTTTCTTGAATGTGCAACTGATTTGCATCATCCCTTATTTCTCCAATAAGTGAAACTCTTCCTAAATAGTCAAAAGAGTATGTTTCACATACAATGGTGCAGGGCATGTTTCTGCATTTGTTAGTACTGAGGCAACATTATTTAATTTATTTTTTCTGCTGTCTGATGTAGACTGGGTAGCTTGGGTTAAAACTAGATAGGTACATTCAAGGATGCTAGAAAAGAGGTATACTTTACTGAGTTCAGTAAAACAGCTCATTGGTTATCATTTTCCTGTCTTTTCTGGCATGAAAATATACCTAATTTCAGGGAGCATTATGGTCTATTTTAGTATTGAGACCTACTTTATGTAGAAAAGCTAAGAATATGTTCATGGTGGAACAGACCAGGCGAGAAGGAGCACAATAAACTCTTATTGCCTGAGTTTTTACTGCTATTTTCAGATAAGTATTACAGCCTACCCTGAGGTCCGTGAAGGAGCTGTTTCTGTAGAGATGAAATTGTACTCTGAATCAGAAAGAGGAGATTCAAGAAGAACTGCAAAATCTTGAGGTCTATGGCACAAAGAGAATGATCTTAAATATTTTTCGTGTCCAGGAGATTTGAAATGTGTTTGCTTTATTTATTCTGAGTGTTACAAAAACATTCCTCTCACAATAAGGACTGAGTCAGAGTACACTTGTATACATTGATAACAGTTTCAAGTTGGAAACGTAGTGGGTCAGTAGAACAAGGTCCTGCAAGTGGACTACAGATTGTGTCTCATCCCAAGCAGCTTGGTCCCACAGCTTCTTGAATTCGGGAAGGGCTCCTCTCATCTTACTGCATGTGTTGAAAGGCTCCCTGCAGCTAAAAAGCATGTGCTATGACAGTTCATGTAAATAAGTTTGTTCCATCACTAATAGCATCTCCTATATCTCATGGACTGAAATGCAAGAGAACTTATGACAGATATTCACCAGTGACAATATTCACAGGCAAATTAACTTCTGTGATTTGTTCTCCAAAGGCAATTAATGAAATTGCCTGTGACCATCTTGTTTTATTTGGCGAGGCATCTTATATTCTTCTACAGAACTGAGTCAAAGCTTAGCTTGTTAGCATGAGTCTGAATAATATCTTTCTCTTTTCTCTACAACGTCCTTGAATCTTTGTAAGAAAAAGTGCTACAAGGATTTCAGAGAGAACATGAGATAAGGAAATTTATATGGAGTTAGATAATAGGACTGAGTCACCTGCCTTTATGAACTCCCTATCTTTTCAGAGTTTTAATATTTTTTTATGCAATTGCCCTACTGCAATCTGTTATGTTTTGATGCTAATAGAATTTTTCATATAATCACACTGTGGTAATTGTGTGAATAAAATTTTTTCTGAGCATTCTGTACCCCCTGGCATAGAAGGGAATTGGAATGAAACATATATGGTGGCAAAACTTCTAAGAGGAGGCAAAAATTGTTTGCAACTAAAGCTTCAAGAAGCTTCTAGAAAGGAGATGTCCCAATTTGTTTAAGCACAATTTATTACAAAAGATAGAAAGTACAATAATGATCAAGCTGAAATACAAAGCTTTGCATTTTGCATTTACATTACCCTAAAGGACCAACTAAATGAACCTCAGAAGAGATGAATTTGCAGAAGCATTTAAAATGTTGAATTGAATGTAGGGCAATTTGTG
Source organism: Dromococcyx pavoninus (assembly GCA_033558185.1). NCBI lineage: Eukaryota > Metazoa > Chordata > Aves > Cuculiformes > Neomorphidae > Dromococcyx > Dromococcyx pavoninus. The sequence goes on along the minus strand of JAUMJL010000192.1, from coordinate 2,026,308 downwards.
TTTGTGGTGAAGAAATTGGAATTAAGGGTCTACATTCCTTTCCCCAGTGATATAACTTTCCCAAGATATTTAAATAAAGATTTAGCCAGTGTTACTCTTACAACATTATATTTCACTACTCTGAGTGGCTCAGTAGGTCCAGTAAAATCATCTGTGGATTGTAGAAATTTCAACACCAGCACAAGTGGCAAAATCTAACCTTGAAATTGGGGTGTCAGTTAACATGTCTCTAAAATTCATGCAGTACTGTGAGGTTTATATCAGATGTCATTGATGAAAAGAAGTTCAGGTCAAATACTATGATTTAAAGAAAGAGCAGCTATAAGTCAGATATAGTCTGCTATTAACATAGGCACGTCCATCTTCCTGGTCTTAACCCTCTCCTTTTTAGTACATGGCAGGAATTAAATAAACCATTCTACATATTTCACATTGAGTAATGGATATTCCAATGTTTTTGTGAGACACCTTTTACAAATAATACCATGAACTGTAAAGAAATTTTTCTCTCTGACAGATATTTTTTTAGAGGAACTGCTGGATGCTTTCACAAGAGAATGTTGAATGTTTTCCTGGAAAGCTTTTAGACTTGAGATCAGCTCTTTGTAGCTGACTTTACTGCTCATTTACTAGTTCCTCATTATGTTTACAGAATTATTTCTACTTGTTTTCATTCATACTATTTCATTATATTTTTATTTGACAGCTCGAGTATTTTCCCTCTTCCTTTTATAATGTCAATCTTATTTGTGTTGTTTTTCGCCCCTTCTCTCCTTTCTCCTTGTGACTTGTTCACAGATGCCAGACTTCCTTGTCTTTATTAAGCAGAAGATTTGTTTTCCTGTTCCATCCATTTCTGTTTTTCAGAACTCAGGTTGTTGTATTACTTTTTCCTGATTTTCTATACAAGAGTGGAGCAGTGATTGCTGCTCATTGGAAGGGAGTACTACACATACTGCTTTGTTGGTTTCCTAAAGGGGTCATTTGGTACTAATGACTAGTAATCACTCACCTTAAGCTATAGCTGTTCCAGGAGAACATGTGTTAAAACTTTTCTACCAGCAGGATTTTCTTCTTTCCTTTTGAAAAATCTAAGACCCTATCTAAGAAAATAAACAACTATGTAGGTCAAAATGAGGAACAGACACAGAACTACTTACAGACAGTTCTTCAATTTTCTTCTGAAATAAATCTTAATTGTGAGCCAAAACCAGAAGTCCTGCTGCCAGATTTCTTGCTCACCGTCTCCAGTACAAGTCAGAATGAATTATATTGAACCCAGAGATTCCTGCAGGAAGCCAGAATAGCCAGAATAGCCTAGCTGTGTGTCTGACTTTCCCCATATATCTGAGAAGTTCATGTTCTGATAACATAAATCCTTAAGTAAACCTGCTGGGGCTCACAGATTCAAGCAGATCTTTCAAAACTCATCTTATCTAAGCATTTTTAACTTCCTATGACTGATTTCCAACAGCCATGTCAGAATATCTTTTCTCTGTCTTTTTAACCCTCCATATTTTTATCTATCTCTCTATCTCTTTATGTTTGTCTATCTACCTACCTAAGAAGAGTATCTAATCAAGTGAGTAAAATTCTGCTTTTACATTAACTTTAATACCAAAATAAATGAGTTTTCTTTGATTTACCTGGCTGTCAGAAAAAATCATGACATCCACTCATCAACAAGAATGTATTTGTTTGTCTAGTTTGCTTGGTCTAAACAACTAGTCATTACCTTTTTTCTTTCAACTGATGCTGGACCCAATGATAAGTGTATGGTAGCATTTGCTATAGTTGCCCTAGATCAGTCTTCAAAATCCTTTTCTTCTTAATTAAGCACTTTGAAAATAGAAGGAATATGCCATATTTTGATCCCTGAGACTGAGATTTTCTTTCAGACTACGCTCAATCAGCTTGAGTCAGCTTGAATCTTATAAGAATAAAGGACTGAAAGGGATTTCTCTGCAGTAAATTACTAGTGTGAAAGCTATTATCAACACTTGAAACTAAACCAAACTTTGTAGCCAGCCACAAGATGAAGTTAGATAATAAGAAACAATACAACCAAAGCAAATCAACCATGTTCTCATTAAAGTCACTGGACTTTTTGTCATTGGTCTTGATTGGAGTGGGAACTGTCCCAAATTCTGCACTTCTCCCACTAGAAAAAGGAAACTGAAATTTGTGTTGCTATTTTGCCACTCCTAATCTCATTTCCTCATTTTCCTCCCTCTCCTTCAAATCTAGTTCTCTAGGGACTTTCTGAACAAAGTAGCAAATATGAGGGGAGGGCTGCAGAAATACTGTGTTAAGGCTCATGCAACATAGCTTTAGCTTAAGTTTTGCTGACTATTTGCTGCATCAAAGTGATTTCCTTTCAGCTTGCAGAACTTTATTTCAGTCTAGATTGTGTCTGATCCAGATCCAGGCATTTTACATGCAAAAAATATCATCCTCTGAATGGCAGCTTGAGTAAGTAATTTTCACCTCAGTGCTGAAAATGGGAAGATATTTTAATACCACTGAAAGCACTGGGGGGCAGTGTGATCTTGTGAAGTGTGCATTGGTGCAACTGCCCTGCCATCTGCCTGGGGTATCTCTTCCAGGAGGGACTCCCGTCTTCATCTGCCAGATCTACTGTACCTTCTTGAAAGGAGTATGCGTGTGTGCTCTGCTTCTTCTGGGGAGACCTGTTAGCTGCTGGGTGATAAGGAACTGTAAAATAACCTATAAAGTAACATTCACAAAGACTGGCAGTCTAACAGGTTTGACTTACTATGAACGTGCTACAAATGTTTTCTCTGTGGGACTGTATAAACTCTGAGAACAAGCAGAGAAGTCTCTGTGGTGTCTATGACTGTCTGGCAAGAAAAGTGCATCTTGTCTATTGTTTCCAAAGCATACCTTTTCCTGATAACAGAGGGTGAAGAGTGCTGCAAAGTATAACTGGTTGTTGTATGTTCTCTACTTGATTTTTGTTTACAATTTACAGTTTCTTGCCTTGCACAAAAGTAAGCAAGCAAATTAATCAGTGATATATAACATCAGCCTACCTGGAAAGCAAACAAAGTGGCTGCAAACATAGGTGAAAAAATACACAAACAGAATTTCCCAGAAGGTGCTTATGTAAATTATTGATTTCCTTTTTTATTATCAGAGGGTGCTACTGTTCTTATTGGCCTTTTACTTTAGAAAATTCTGCCTTGTAACACATCACTGGAACTTCTAAATTTACAGAGAAATGGGGAAAACCTGTTAATTTTTCAAACAAGCAGAATGTCTAATGCTGAGGTTTTAATTCTATAATTGTCAGTACTCATTCATAAGGAGAGCATGGTCTTTACGAGTGACTTTTATCTGAAAAGTATGCTCTAAGGGGGTTGCAGTCTTAAAGGCCTAACGAACAAAAAAATTCCCACAATAATTTTCTAGTTCAAGAGCAGGAACGCTGTTGCTGCTTTAATCATGGGACGAACGCTGAACCCCAGAAATGGTGTTGAAGAGTGACTTCCACTCGAGTGTCTTAAGAGGAACTCTGACTCTTGAGCCTTCTACATGGCATAACATAACATGCAATGTATGAGATAGCTTGAATATGAAAGAGAGTATAACTATACTCTCAAGGAACTTTTTCATATGGTGCATTGCTTCTGGTCTTCAGCCAAAAATCATATCTTTGGCCAGTCATTTTTCCTTATGCAGTGTTTCTAAAAGAGCTCCTAAAGCAAGAGTTGTTTTACCTTCTGTCCCATGCTCAATAGTCCTGCTGTTGGTATTAACTCCTTGACAGCAGCTGTCTTTGCGTCTATGTTTTTCGACAGCCAGATACGCCTGGAAAAGGGATGAAAATGTTACAAGAAAAGCTGTATTCCAAAAAGAACAGCCGCACCTGGGCTCTATAAGGCTCTCCTGGAGTATGTAAAGCTCTCCTGGAGTATGTAAAGCTCTCCTGACTAAACTACTGATGGAATGAAACTTGATATGCTTTTGGGTGGGGATTTTTTGTGCCTTTTTTTTCTTTTGTTTGTTTGTTTTAAATTGAAAGTTTCTGTGCTAAATGAAAACAAAACAAAGAAACTTAAGAAAATCACCCATATCAATATGACACAATTGTTGCCCTTATGGTAAACCTTTAAGGAGGGTGTTTAGTCTTTAATCATACAAGATAGACATTTTCAGGGGCACTTGTTTTTTCAGCCAGGCCATACTCCTGCTTTGCATCTGTTTTATATGCAAAATTTTGATTGTCTTTTGCTGTTCTTTTATATAACTGTATATAAGTATATGAAGATAGACTGTGTGGCCATATGCATGCTATATATGCCAGAAACCAGGCTTCACATGCAAATGTACGTGGGGTAAACCAAGGATAAGTAGACTCTCATCCTCTGTACACGGTTGACAAGCCCAGGGAACAGAAGCAGTGGTGAAGGCTAGCACTGTAAGAAATGTAAGGTGTTGAGAAAGGTTAGAGTGAGGTTGTTGCCAGCAGAGACAGATAGATGTCCAACAGTGATAAACTGGGATTTTTGACATTGTCAAGTTTATTGGCTGACCTTATATTTGTAAATAATACCTAGGAAACCACCAAATGAGAAAAAAAGCTACAGAAAACACTAATTACATATGTGCTCTGTCCCTCTTTCAGTCTAATTAGCACACATAGATGTTAAGCTCTAGCAAATAAAACATTCAATTTGGAGAGTGCAGGAAAATATAAATGAAAAAATCTCAAATCTGATCATGCAGTACTATCATTGGAAAGTGTATTTGCTGCTGCTTACTCTGGAGCGATACTTTAACTTTCTTTCTTTTTCACTTCACCTAAAACCACCAGTAAAACTCATGGAGTTGCAGAGTTTCTTTACTTTGCTAAGAGTGCAAGAAATCATGCAAGGTTTGCATGCTACTTGACCGAGTTCAGTTGTAAAGTCCAGGCATCCTTGGAAAGCCCTTCAGATAGTATGAGAATGTAGGGCCTATTGCCTCTAAATTTCACAGAAGATTAGCTTCTTCCAGACAGCAGACCAGGGCCTGAGATTCAAAAAACGTGAATAATATTCAGATAGTGCAATTAAAGTGCTATTTTGAGTCACTTTAGTTCTCTAGGTCTCATTGCCTTTCCTAGAGACATTTCAGAAGTGTGCAATGTGACAGTTAAAAAATGGTTATTATCATTCTATTTCATTTTCCAAGTTTCAAGCAAGGCAGAAAATTCCAATCTGCCAAAATTTAACATAACTGTAGGTTTTGTAAGCTTAAATTTCTGTAGCCTCTGCATGCGCAGTTTTATACTCTATATTGACAGACTGATTCATTCTTTTTATCTTTCATAAATTATGTCAATATGTAAATTAGTACCTCCACACCAGCAATCTTCATCATCTTTACCTCTTTGCATATATCTGTTTTCTTGTCTAAATGCAAACATTAGCTTAAATAATTTCCTATTTATATCAAGGTGTACACCTTTGCAAATATCTATTTGCATTCAGCTATGTTATGATTATTGCAGTGTACACAACAAAAAGTGGTTTATATTCTCCAAGTGTATTCCACAAATTTTAAAAATAAAAGTCTTTAAAAACATTAAATAATGTCAATCAATTGCTCTGAGAGCACACACATACTTAAACTTGGCCAAGACACTTTCATGTTGAAGAGTCTTATGTTAAAACAACCAACAGCAGGAAAAGCATAGGTCTCCACATAGTGCCAGCAGCTGCTTTTTGTAGCAAAGTACAGCTAAGTGGAAGGTCTAACCCGACAGATTTTAAAATCCCAAGACAAAGCTCACATACAGTGACAATAGTCCCATACACTCCTCTATAAGAATTTGTTTTGGAGCAATATTTATATATTTTGGGGCTTAAAACACCATGAAGAAAAATCAATGATATCTGATCTTTCACTGCTTCTTCATCAGGATTTTAAGATATGTCACATATCCTCAGGTCAGCAAAAAGCACATTCATGTTTAAATGTACCAAAACCTACATTTGTAAAACCTATTTTAAAACGAATATTTTCCCATGCTAATGGATAGATGGGCTGGGAAATCACTCTGAAGAGTTCAACAAAGCGACTGAGGCAGCCACAGCCATGACGTAAGGCAAACAGATTGTGAGTAACATTGCAATAAACTGTAGGTTTCACAAGGGCAAAATATCAAGAAATATCTCACATACTACTTTGGTATTTTATGTTTCCTCATGAAACTAAAAAATCCCAAACTCCAAAATATCTACATTCTTTTGTAGACTCCAGAAGTCTGTGTATGTGACAGCTGAGACTCTTGCCTTAAACTCTTGCTCCTATGTCAACAACACACCTAAGCTTTAACATAAGTCTGTCTTGTGCAGTGAACTATATTTATTCAAGTGTAAGTATCAGTACAAGACAAGTCGAAGTGTTCTGGTAATTAAGACTGGACATCCAAGTGAGGATATGGAAATCAAACAATAGACAGTATAAAGAAAATACTTGGTGAAGCAATCCTTTTGATGGAATATACCTTTTTGAAAACCTGACTTTATCTCTGTGAAATGTTGATAGTAATTTTGTTTGGGAAAAGTGTGAAGAACTACTTCTTATTTACAATTAATTTAAAAAATATTTAAATTGAAATGGAAATAAGTCTTTTGATTGACCCAAAATAAATTTACATCAGTTTGGAGATTTGATTTTTGATTGTCTTTACTGTGCAGTGCACTATCATTACTGATTAACTACATATTTACCTTTCTATGCTATATTCTTCGACCCTTTATTTATGGTTGGGCATTTTAGTAAACTCAAAATGCCATGTACATGTTTTGAAATAATATGATGTTTTAATTTACAGTAGTGAAACAAAGGCAGCATTACTTGGATAACTATAGAGAGGCCATTGTTTACAAAACTGTTCCATTTCCTTATAGCAAAAAAAAAATCATTGCATGCTTCAATAGTGAAGTAAGACTCAGTTATGTATTCTGTGCACTTAATGCATTCAGAGCTTCAGTAATTTATTGAAATTTAAGAAGGGCAATCAGAGTGACACAGCAGCAATTCATAAGCAATTGCCATTTAGGCAAGAGGCATAAAATTTTTGATTAGGCAATTCAGGCATTGTTTAAAATGAAGTTGTAATTAGGTAACCTTCACTTACTTAATATATCATCATTAATTTTAATCAGACATATTTGTTATTTTTGGCATTAGAAAAAATCTAATTAAATTCTAATTCAAAATTTACATCTGTATCTTGATGTAGACAGTCTGCTGCAGTGTTACTTTCATGAAAGAATATCCTTCTCTTGACACCCCATTAATGAAATGACCCTATCTGCCAAACTGTGGCTCAGATACCTAGATTAATACGTTTTATGATCCAGTCTTAAAGGGATTGCTATCATATTTGTTTTAAATAGAATAATAAAATGTTTACATTGAATTTGCATAATTTACAGTAATTGTTTTTATAGTATTTTAGTTGGGTTATGAACAAGATTTCCTCATATTTCCGTTACTGATGCTGAAAATTATTTACAGAAGTTTAATGGCTAACTCTTCATGAACGTTACCTCTTAAAGTTCTCGTTTTAATAGATATCATCTACATGACGTATTTCAATATCCAAGATGAATAAACAAATTTTTCTGATAGAAATACTTGCTCTTACCAACTATAAACTGTTTCATACATTTTCAAGTATTCTTCAACCTCTGTCATGTTCTGTTTCTGTTGCAGGAGGTAAATAATTTACTTAAATAACAAGGTGGGTGTTAGTTTCTTCCCCCAAGTATGTAGTGAAAGGACAAAAAGAAATGGCCTCAAGTAGTACCAGGGAAGATTTAGATTGGATATTAGGAAAAAATTATTTTCTGAAAGAGTGATGAAGCAGTAGAACAGGCTGCCTAGGGAAGTGATGGAGCCACCATCCCTGGAGGTGAATAGAGGTGGCAGTTAAGGTCATGATTTAGTAGGCATGGTGTTGTTGGGTTGATGGTTGACCTTGATGATCTTTTCCAATCTTAATGATTCTATGAATTAAAAAAAGAGGTAAAATAGAAGAAACCAAGCCTGAGAATACTTGGAAGTTGCACAAAACCCCAGCTTTGTATTACAAGTAAACTTCACTTCAGAAATTATGCTGTGTTCTACAATCTCAGATGTAACAACATCAATGCTGTGGAAATAATAAATGTGTTTATGTTCTAGCTGTAGGAAGAGGATGACATAAAAAGTATTTTAAGAGTATTTAGTCCATACTCAGGCAAAGGCGAAGGTGACAATGGCTGTCATCTTTTGATAACTGCAAACTTTTAGTTGTTATTAAGTTCATATCCAATACTTAGGTGTTTGTCTAATTAATATTTCAGGACACTTGCACATATGTAATAGAAAAAAGGTGTCAAATCTGCACTGATAGAGATTTTAGTTTGATAATTTTTTATTTTGATGATCTCGAAGGGAGTTGATTTTAAAGAGTTAGACTAGAATAGTTCAGTCTATACACCGTGGAATTATTAAAACTTAACCTTAGACTTCTGCTTGAAATTTTTACTAGAGTGGTTTGTAACTAGTGGTCTTGCTCCAGGATGTTGTTAAATGCATCTCTCAAAAGGTTTTAAGCTTAATGATTTGAAACTGCCCTTCTTTAACACAGTAGAAAAGACATGTAAATCTTCGTTACAGTTAATAGTTTAGATAATTACAGAAGTTTTAAACTTGCTATTTAATTTGACAGGCAATTTAGAGGACCAAGAAAATGTAAGTGTCACTTGTGAACCCTATCAAGAAAATGTTTTTTTTTCTCTCTGCTTCACTGCTCTCTGCTCTGCTAATTCAACTACAGAATGAGAACAGAAACATCTTTGCAATATCAATTTATTGGCAAGCTATAGCAGTTCTTTTGCTCAGTGTTCATTTCAGCTTTCCTGCAGAAATACAAAACATACATGAAGACAGAGGAATGTTATCTTATGATAAGAGCTTCATTGATATGGATTTTTGTCTATATCAGTAAAACTGGTTATTCAAACTCAGATGTAGAAGATTCAAGAGATAATTCAATATCTGATAAATGAAACGATATTAAATCTTTTATTTAAGAGCTGTAATTTCATGGCTTTATTTGGAACAGAATAAGATTTTTAGCAATTGCTTAAAAGAAGAAAACTCATGTACTATAGAGTATTAGCTATATACTTAATTAAAATTTAAGAATCAACTGTAGCCTTGCTGCAGCTTATGAAGCTTAATCTCATCCATTGGTTTCTAACTGCAACATGACAGACTGTAAACTTGTCATTTCCTGCTTATTAGAAGGTGTACTCAATATATCTTACTAAAAGGCAAATATGACGGTTGACTGTAGACGTATAAATATTTAATGTGAGGTTGATTAACATTTTATAATCTATAGATACTGGGACTGACATTAATGACTGAGGCGCAGAAGGTTATCTGGTCCTTGCTGGTTACTAGGTGAGTAAATGTGCTAAGAAGGCTTTGTGGGTCATAGAATATGGTGGATTTTTGTACATAGGATTAATTTATAATGTTCTAGGCAATAGATGCAGCCTTTAGAGAAGATGTGGGTGCAATGGTAGGAATGGTATTATAACAACAGTGCTCCAATTGCCATAGTCACAGGTCTGCACCTTTGGAAATAAGAACTTGTTTTCTGGAGTAATATAGAAGGTCCTTTTCTAAGAATCCAACTACTGAGCACCACCACACTGATAAGAAGACCACTGCAGTATGTACTGTGAGTGTCTGTAAACAAGTGAAATGGGACTGCTCTATCTCACAGCCAAAACAAGCAGAGAGATACGTGTTGAAACCTTGAGGAATACAGACTGTGAAGCCCAACAGCAGTGTGTATTTCAACTGGCAAATACATGAATCATGTTGGTGAGTCCTTTTGAGACAGAAACAAAAGCTGTCCTACAGGAAGGTGGAGTCACAGAGCCCTGAACATTGACAAGGATGCTCCCGTCAACTTCCGGCTTGTGCACCTGCCTCTCCCTGCTCCAGATGCAAAAATACTCATTTTTGATTTTAAAGAAAAACTTTTAAAATCCCTCTGCCACAGAATTTTTGATAGATCCATGCATTAGATAAAGAAGTACATGCTCCACCTAGAGTAGACTAAGAATTTCACACCCTTCCACTCATTCCTATTGGGCTGAAGCAAAACATTTTTTATCTGATTTTTCAGCCTGATAGCTATCACCAGAGTTGGGCCATCGGTGTGGAGAGAGGTCACTACTCACACCTTTTCCTATGTAAATTCAGGCCATCCCAGAGCTGGTGGTGAAGGGAGGGGGTCACACCTGCTGGAAAGGATGGGTTACCCAGCCTGCCTAACGAAGTATTCCATGCCATACATATCTTGCTCATTATAAAAGTTTGGAGATTATGAGGGTCACCTCCCTTCTTCAATGGCTGATGTGCATGGAGGACCTCATCTCTCTGTCTGTCCCTGAACCCGCCTTGGTGTTCCTGTATCCAGTTCCTGTATACAATTCCTGAGCCCAGCTCCCTCCTGCTGCTAAGTCCATTTGGGACCTTCCCAGCGCCTGACATGCAGCATCAACAGTGACCTATGGTTATTGGCAAAATTTGAATAGTTTTTTGCATACTTGTATATATTTTATTAGTTTTCTTATTAATGTTATCTTCCTTTCATTATTGTTGTTTCATCAAAGATGTCCTAGTGTTAGTTTCCAACCCACAAGTCTTTCTCATTTCCCTTTTACCTTTCCTGTGGGGTGGGGAATTGGGATTAAAAGCTGCCCAGATTTAGGTACTGACCTGGCTAGGGGTAGGTGGTGGTGGTGGTGGTGCTAAACTGTAACAATTAGTAACAGAGTTTTTCTTCTCTCCTACCTGAGGAGGTACCCTATGCACAGGAGCCCCACCTGCCCGTCCAGGGAAAACCATCCCTCATAGTTCTGTCTGAGCTCTTTCAGCCACATCACCGCATGTATCTGGTTAATTTTGTCCTAATACTCAGACTTGTTAATTCCTGTCCTTTCTCCAGGCCAAGTAGCCAAAATCCTGAATGATGGCTGGGAATGATTTTGTTACATGTATAATAACTCTCCTGAACTTTTAGTCAACAATTCCTAGAACCTTACAGCCCGTCATGGGTCAAGTTCCCTAATTCACAAATAATTCATATGAAGTGTAGACTAGCTAACATCAAGGTGTTAAGAAGAACAGCTCCTCTTTTACTTATAATAGGAAACTGCTGTGTACTGAATGCAACATGTGACACTATTTGACTTGTTTTTATAAATTTAATTTGCTTTTACACATAGGTAACTGGGAAAAGGAGGAACATTGCATTTAAATGTCAGCTGAAAGCTAGGTAGCTACAGGCATGGAATTTTCATAGAATCATAGGACAATTTAAGCTTGGAAAAGACCTTTAAGGTCATCGAGTTCAACCATAGTTCATTATTGTAAAGAAGCATGAGACTGAGATTTCAATATCAACTCTGCCTGGAACATAATGGTGCAAATAATTTCTTTATACAAAATGCAACAGCATGGTGCATACTTACATATCCTTTAAATGTAGCTAGCCACAAAGTCAAACAGTGATATCTGTCTTTTGGCAACAATGAACAAATTGACCATAGCTTATGCAATGAGAGACAGTTCCAATAGGAAATTTCGTCATGACTAAGACACAAAAATAACCCAAAGAAATTTATCTTCCCAGATAATCTTAAACTGTTCTGCTGGGCTGCAGCAGAATAGTCTCTGAGGCACCCTATCCTTTCACCTAACCTACATAGTCTGAAGCTATTCACAGTGTAGCTATTCACCGTGACTTGCAGGAAAAAAACCAACAGTGTCACTTAACAGTAATGGATATTTGAAGCTGCTTAAGACCTTAATGCCATTTTTCTTCTCATATGCAAGAAATTAATCTCCATTTATTTTCATGAGAAGGCAGCGCTATGTAAATCAGATTTGTAGAAATTTCATCAGGTTGTAGCAAACAGAAATGGAAAAAAATCTTTATATCGGGGGATGTAACAATACTACTACTGTTGTTATTATTGACATGCTGAATCTTTGGAACTGAGATAAATTTGGGCACTAGAAAGAGGTTTTTTGTCAATTGGAATGTCTGCATTTAAAATAGTTTTCTCACAAGGTTTGGAAGACTGCTGTGCTGGTTTTGACCGGAGTAGAGTTAATTTTCTTCATGGTAGCAAGTACAGGGCTGCGTTTTGTATTTATGCTGCAAACTGTTTGATAATGCAGGAGTGTTTTATTATTGCTGAGCAGTGCTTGCACAGAGTCAAGGCCTTTTCTTCTTGTGACACCATCTCACAAGTAGGCTAGAATTGCATAAGAAGCTGGGAGGTGACACAGCCAGGACAGCTGACCCCACCAGACCAAAGCTATGCTCCATACTATATGTTGTCATGCTCAGCAATGTAATGCTGGGAGAGAAGAAGAAAGGAGGGAGACATTCAGAGTGCTGGTGATTGTCTTCCCAAGCAACTGTTACACATGACTGAGCCCTGGTTTCCTGGAGATGACTCAATGGTTGCCTGTTGATGGGAAGTAGAGAATAAATTCTTTGTTTTGCTTTGCTTATGTGTGTGGCTTTTGCTTTACCTATTAAACTGTCTTTATCTCAACTCACAAGTTTTCTCACTTTTACTCTTCTGATTCTCTCCCCTATCTCACCTTGGGGAGTGAGTGAGTGAGCAACTGTGTGGGGCTTTGTCACTGGCTGGGGTTAAACCGTGATAACTGCTCATTTCACAGTGAAAAACAAACAAAAAAGCAAAGGTGCTATTGGAAGGGAAGAAGCACAAAGAATAAATAAAGTCAGCCAATTTAAAGACTCGCTGGAATCCTGAACTTTTAAACATCTCCCTGTTTACTTGATAGTCTGTGAAGATGAAAATAAATGCAACAGCAGACCAAGATCTTATTAACCAGAGTGTATGCAACTGCAGATGTAATCCATGTAGTAACTGCTCACATAGCACTGTGCACAGATGTCAGGAGATATAAACATGAGCACAAACTGAGAGCAAATGTCGTGGCAGTATCCTGATAGTAAAATCTGTTGTCAATCTGTTGTGATTCCTTTATAACAGTAACTCCCGCGTGCTGGAGAATTCAGGTGGTGCTTGCTGTAGCTCGTGTGTGTTCTTGGAGAGCCCTCAGTAAAGTGATGGTGCTCCTTGCAGAAAAACAAGCTTTATTATCTTATTATCTTGCAAAACACAATGCTTGAACAGCACGATGTTTCCACAGTCTTCCTGGTGCTTCACAACACAATCTATAGAATACAAAAATGCTTCAAATAATGAGCTCGAGCCTGGCTCCCCAGGCTTTTATTCAGCAATTAATTGGAAGCAGCAGTCTTTTTTTTTTTTTTAAATTAGACTGGTTTTCACCCTTTTATTAGAAAGTTTGACAGTTTATTTTTCATGCAAAATCTTAAAATCCAAATTTTCCCTAGAATTGTTCATTAGTTTTTGAAATTTATGTGTGATGCAAAATGAAATTCTCATCTCTGTAACAATATGAGACAAACTGGCTGATATCAACATTTTTTGGGCCTTTATGATAATATATTGCACAGAAATCCTTCTGGTCTGGATAAAAGTGAAATACTATCAGCTGATCTTTCCCAACTAAAATTATGTGTGTCAGCAGACTTTATTGTCAGCAACTGCTGCAGATTTGGCTTCCAGGAATTGTACCACTTAGAATACAGGGATTCAGGTTGTAAGTCCCTTCCATAAAGACAAAGATAGAGTTTATTTAAATCATATTAAAGCCAAATGATTTAAAAATTTATACAAAAGTATACACCTTTGAAGGGAAAATGGCCTTCACTAGCTCAGAGTCTGTGGGTGAAGTTATCTTCTAAGGAGGAATGGGCTAGAAAATCAAAATCCCCCAAATCATCACCCAGTGCCACCATTCCAAAAACATGGAATAATTTAGTCCAGCTCGTGTCAACTACAAGCACTCAGTGTATCAGCTTATTTGAAAAAGGAATAATCTTTACTGGCTAATGACAGTTGAAGCTATACATAACAGCACTGAATATGACCATATCTACTTTATCTTGCACAAGGTTCAGGACCTTCTAATTTCTGCCATGGGTAAGTCTAAAAAAGCCACAGCAGGGTTAGTCAGGGCACTGGAATCTCAGCATAGATGAAAGTCAAGCTTAAACAAATTTGCCCACAGGGTTGTTTTTTCAGTGCATGGTGTTAGAAACAGGTATGCATTGGCTATGTTGAGTATATCAAAGACTTTATTTACTTTTAGTCAGCTACTATATAAATTATTTCTTTTGAGGAATCATATATTTGACTACTGTGTCTCATCACCATAAGCTAGTGCTCCATCCAAAATTACTGGTTGTACTCCTGATTTCATGCTGTTTAGTTTAATCCTGCTGCTTTTCAGTTCTCAATATACTCCTGTTGCTGTATGACAACCTCCCCCTCCTGTGTACCTCTTTAATTCAAACCATAAGAAAATATTGTTTGCACTTTAAAATTAATGAATCGCTGAACACTACCAAAACTTCCATTAGGTTGAATAAGAGGATGTCTTAGGTAGCATGCATACTCTCCACATACATGCATTTTCCAGACTACCCACAAGGCATACCTAAGGATGTATAAATGTTTTTTATTCCCCTCCTCTCTCCAAAATAAACAAATAAACAGGATGTGTGCTTGGGAAATATTTGACATCTTTTCCCTATTCAACTGTCTGCATTACAGTGCAAATATAACCTAGAGTGACAGTTTTAAACTAAACCCCATTATTCCTCTCAAAATGTTTTTCCTCTCTGCTTTGTTAAACAAACAAAAACTGGAAATTCTATGTTAAAAAAAAAGTTTGGGGCACCATTACTTAGAATTCATAATCCCTTAATGTTATTCATCACTCTTTCTGAATGTGATCCACTACTTACATAGGACACGAAGCATTTGGAACTACTTTATTGAATTTTTTGTCCTCCACCAATGACTACTTTGCGTAAATCTATCGTTCCTAATATTATTATCTCCTAAATAAACATCATTTATGTGGTCTGAGACAAAAAACCCGGGACTAAACCTATAGCTCAGGAACCAAGAGTGGGAAGGGACAGACAAAGAGATGGTGATAGAACATGTTCGAACCTGCCACACTTCACTCAGTGCAAGTGGACACATGTTTAAATATAGATGTTGTTTTCTTATCCTTGGTCAAACAATGTCAGCAAGTTAACATCAAGTCTCTTGTGAAACTGAAGAAATCCACAACAGAAACTTTTCAGTTATTGACTGAAACTTACAGAGAAGAGATCCCATAGATGGAGTTGGTGTTCAGAGGAACCCATTTTTTTTGTTGGTAGAAGATGTGAAAGCAAAACCAGCAATCATCAATAGCCTTACAGCAAATGATCTGTGGAATTGCTTTGAACATTGGCAGCATTGTATGCATCTGTGTGTCAACTCAGAAGGGAACTATTTTGAAAGTTACTGTAGTTGATTTTCTTAATTTGTTAAATAAAAAGTTCAGGCACAGTCTCAGAGGGTTTTTTTGTGTGGGTCATCATTTGTAATCACAGCTTCTCAGGAGCATAAGTGGCCTTGGTTTCTTGGAGAGAATGAAGAACAGTTGCCAGGAAATGCTTATAATTTATTAAATTTTCCTTTTTTTTGCCTTTTTCAACCATTCCTAGAATTCACATTACAGTGATTATATGAAATCCACTGATTCAAAATGCAATCCAGAGGAAACAAGGTGAAATACCAGGAGTGTGAAACATGGTTTAATTTTAAAGAATTACTGTTCTCATTTCCAGATGCATGTTTACAATAAATTTAAATTATATATATCATAAAAGTATATATAAAAGTAATAGAAGTAGTTTTTGTACTAGAAGGGGAAAAAATCCAAAATACTATCTAATACATTTGCAGATCTAAATACTATAATTACTCTCTCCTTTATAAAAATAATACATTGTGGAAAATACATTGATTGCTATTTACAAGTTTCCAATATCACCGACAACACTAATAAAACCTAATAGCATACTCTGGACACCACAGCTGGCATTATAGTTTTATTCAGATACTGAGAAAATAGCTGAGATCAGTGGAACTTTTCACCCAAGTATGACTACCTTGCTTATCCTCCCTTTGTGCTGCAAAATGGTATGAACTGACATAAATAAAATTGTGAAGCATATCTTTGTTTTTTTCCCCCTAAATTGGATTTTGTCCAGTGAGAGAAAGGTCCTTCCTTCTGCAAAAAGTCTCAGCAGCTGAAGAGGCCATACTAGACCTAGTTGTGAACAGATTGAACTAAAAATAACAGTCATATTATTTAGTCCTCCTTTGTCCTGTCTTTTGTTAAACCTAGCAGAAATATTTCCTTATACAAAGACAGATGGAAAACTCCACCATTTTAGTTGGTGCTATCTGTGAAAACATTGAAAATATAAGGCAAACATTTGATGCAATCCTTTGCTATTCTCCTGAGGAACATTGCAGACAAAGTTTTGCAGTCTATAACCCTGTTTCCAATTAAATTCAACAAGGGCAGTAATAATAGCCCTGGCTGAGCGATCAGAGCTGATACCGCAGTTCAGAGACTCTGATTTAAGTGATTTAAGCCAGGCCTTGAACCCAGGGCTTCAAGTTCAATGGTTTCTAGCTTCCTTCTCATTTCCAGTAATTTCCTAGGAGATTCTCTGGATGAGACAGGAGGCCAGGGAGGCTAGATAAACAAATTATTAAAGCAGTTGTTTTCTAATGCAGCCAACAGTTTGAGTGCAAAGGCTTCCTTTCCTTTATTCTGTCAGATTTCTGACTATTATAAAAAGAATAGACTACCTAAAAATCAAATCATAGGACACGATAATTTTGGGAGACTATTTAATGCAGTTGTGGGTTATTCTTCCTGAACAGATGTTAAATTTAATACAGAAGTCCTCTATCGTCAAGGTGTTAAAATGAAATAAATTCTTAATGCTATTTCTTGTAACAGGAATCAAATTTTTGTTTCCTGAGACCAATGTCTCTCAAAAACTTAATCAACCATGACTACAAAACAAGGTCATTATTTCTGCTCTTCTAATTCTGATTTTGAATAGCACTCTTACTTTCAAGCTACAGGAAACAAACCTGTATACTTCGGATCTAAAGTGGAATGGTTTGAAGGCACGAATTATTTCCCATTCATATCTAGTCAGAAGATTTTATAAGGGTTTTTTTTGACTGAAAGGAGGATAGAAGTGAATTTGAGACATCTGTTCTACTGGTACTGGCATAAAAGAATTATTATTTGACAAATTTATGACATGCTCATAAAAAGTTTTCATTCTTACAAAAGAAAATCCAAAATTTAAATGATAATTCTGCATGAAAATAGAGATATATAGAAATTTAAGTTCCAACATGAAAATAGCAGATTCTACTTAAAGCAATTAATTTGCAGTATCTAGCATTCCATCCAAATTTAAAAGGAAATGATAAACTAGAATTTTGTCTTGATTCAAAAGGCAGGATATGAACATTCATGAAATTATTTATGTGTAGTTCAGATTTAGTTTATCACAGATTAAATACTTCTGTCACTCATCTGACTTCAGCCATGTAAATTATGACATTTAGTCAGAGTTAGTCATTTTAGCTCCTTTACAATTCAACAGAAAGGTATCAAAAGCACACAGATTTTTTTTGCAAGGGAAAAAGGAGAGAACCTTCTTTCTATTTCCAAACACCAGAGTTTCTTTTGTGGTTCTCTGGGGGTCTAAAACTGAAGCTAAACTAACTGAATGGATTTTTTCTTTTTTCCTTTCTTGGATAAATCATTTAAATAACCACATTTAATTCCAAGTGGATATGTAAAATTAACTTTCTTTTCCATGAATATTTGTACTAGTGAACTTAAGGTTTCTAACATTTCCAGGCATAGACAAGTTATAATTAGCATTCAGGAAGTCTACAGCTCCACAGTCAGAAATCATAATATTTCTAAAGCAGCTTTCCATCTGTTTTTCTGAAATGCTGTTTTTACTGAATCCAATCACTAAATATATATAGGGAAACCATGTTGTAATAGTATTTTAGAAATAAACTCCTACCGTGTGTCATGGATGTCCACTTTCAAATTCTGCAGGGAACTGTTAGGATCCTGGACCTCAAAGCCTGAGATACAGATTGGTGTCAACAACACCATGTGATTTTCAAAACACCAATGATAGTAAAAGGCCATATGTAGAATTATAATTATTTGAAAACTCAGGAATAGCTAAGAAATCAAAATTAAGTTCACAGGGAGCTCTCTGTGAGTATTACCAGCTCTAGAGAAGCAGGGTCAGTACTTTAATTAATTTCCTGAATTTGTATCACCAACTTCAATCTCTTGGAAAAGTACAAAGCAATATTAAAACTGAATTGAAAAGGTGTTTTGTTTGTAATTTGTTACTGAGATATTCCTCAGTATGTAGGATAGCAGGACTGAAATATTTCAAATAAAAGTGTCAAGTTTGTCAGCTGGAGAGGTCAAACCAGCAGTGCATGCATCTACAAAGGCAGTGGAAGGGCTGGTTTCTCATAGGTGCTTGTCCTGTGATTTCAGTCAGAATTGTGAGCAGTCAGTCAACATATCTGGAAAATATTAAGCCTTTTAAAAGAGCACAAGCTGCTTTTTGATCCTACTTCTGACACATCTTCTCTTCCTTTTTTTTCTCTCAGCCAGGCATAAGAGATCATCTCACCCCTTCCTGCTGGAGCAGAAAAAGCATCAAGACTTCAAAACCTGACTGTGACCAATGGGGAATCCGACATAAGGTTTGTCCCCCAGCAGCTCCTGCCCGATTGAAGTGCCCTTTGCAGAAAGCAGTGGAAGAGAGAGCCATGAACAGAGTTTGCTCTGCCAAGTTCTGATGCTTTATCTCAAATCACAGCCTTTGTATCACAGGAGCTGTTCCCCAAGCTTTTGGCCTCCTGACAAATCCTCTTCAATAACATATACAAAATGAGTGCAGGTTTCCTGACAGTAACAGGCTTTTCTAGGAATTAGAGCTGAGTTATATCAAAGTTATAATTCTTAAAGAAATCTGATAAGAATAATTTTTTGGTCAGGTCTGGTCAGAGCTGATTTGCAGGCATTAGTGCTGCAGGCAAAAATCTATTTAGATAATCTAACTCACCAGCAATGAAACCTGAGGCTGCATGAAAGCTAAACCCACTTTTGTAGACCAATAGTAGAATACATGATGTGCAATATGTTTTTGTTCAGTTCACTTAAATTTAACCCTAATTTAGACTTATTTTTATGTTTCTGAAATATCTTAATAAAACTAATACCAGACCACAGTAATCTGCCTTGTGTTAGAATTTTTTTTCTTACATTGTTCTCCTTTTAAAGGTAAACTATTTATGAATGAGGAAAGTGGGAAAAAAAAGTATAATCTTGCAGATAGAGATTAATTAAAATGCAAGAGTTCTGAATTTAGCCAGGTGACCTCTTTCGCTGTATCTTGGTTCTGTATTCTGTAAAACGACAGTGACTTCCCCAATGAAAGCATTTTGAAATTGCTTCTCCAAGAAGTCTTCAGGAGTCACACATTATTTCAGAAGAATGTTGGGAGCTTTGGACATGGCAAGTGCCTGGAAGGAGGTGACTTCAGAAGCACAGAGGTCACGTTAACTGGAGTTGTCTCTCGTTTTCCACGCCACCCTGAACAGTGTATGAATTATTCCCACCCAGACTTAGATTAGTACGAGATTTGATTACCTAGATATGAAGTTATTAATACAAAATAATGTATAAAAATATGAAAATAAACATCCAATAGAATAGAGGCAATGTGTTCCTGCAGCTTAACAGGTCACACAGGTTTTGTGACCTCACTGAAGGTTTCACTGTGTGAAACTGGCTCCAACTACTGAGCATACAGTCATGGTATTGTAATACTGAGACAAATAATGTTTCAATCTCAATATTATCATGAATATTTTGAAGATATTAGTCTCCACTGAGCATACTTTTATAAACATACTTGTGCAGATACTGACTTCTCTTTCTGATTGCTGTAGACATCACAGTTCCATATAAAAAATTGTGGCAAATGTGTCTTTGGTAAATCTGATTATTGCTGTGATCTACTACCATGCTTCGTGATGCACCTCATCTGGCTATAAACTTTCTGCATTCATGATGCCAGTGTCACCTTGCCTCTAAGAAGAGGAGAGACACACTCCAACAATTGTAAAAGGCAACATGAGATTTTAAACTTAAGAGGAAAAGCTATTAGAGGGAAAAACCTTGTTTCCCAAGGTAAAATTAACTAATCTGAAGGGGGAAATAAAACAATGAAATGAAATGAAATGAAATGAAATGAAATGAAATGAAATGAAATGAAATGAAATGAAAAAGAAACTGAAGATTTACGTGAGATTTATGGTTCTAACTGCATTTGAGAAGGGTCTTGTCATTCTAGTACAATACACTAAATAATAGCATTTCTTTTCAAACACTTATCCTTTGTTTCAAGGGCAAGGGCTTTTCCCTAAGTAATAATGTCATTGTTGCAGATAAGTTTTTTTTTATGTCAGCTTCATAATTTTTTTCCTTGGGGCTTTCAACAGGATGTCTGGACAGAAATGTTTCTATCAATTTCATCTTTCCTGTGAAGCCTGATAACACCATAACAAAGTTGATAGAGAACAAGATATGAAAGAAAGAATTTTGTTTCTGTCAGAAAAAGGTGACTGTACAGCCATGTGCAGTTGTTTGTTTATTTGGGGTTTTTTCCTGGTGAAATCACCTCTGCACAGGTCTGCTGTTTATTTTTTGTCTGTGGAATTTATTTATAATCTGTATTAAATATTTGTAAAGCTTTCTTCTAGTCTTATGTTTCAGGACAATAAAGAGAGAAAATGTTTACTCCTCTCGTAATTTTCAACAAGTGCTTGGGGGGTTGTCTGCGGGGGATTGCGTGGGGTTTTTTGTTTTTTTTATTATTATTATGTGAGTGGTGCTTGATTACACATGCTGTTTTAGCTGTTTGACTTATTTCAGAAGTTTCTCAGCTGAAACAATTCTAAGGTAGCAGTACATTTTGCTCAAATAAGTGATTGTTTGTTTATAATTTTATAAATGAATTTATAAATAGTCTGAAAAGGTAGAACAAATTAACTGCTTAAACGTGGTTTAAATGCTGTCAAACACTACGAATGGTCTGATGGCTGACCAGATAGCTTGCTTGGTCCCTCATGTTTTCAGGACACTCTTTAGAGTACAGGTTATTCAGAAGAATCCTTTCCTTGCCAGCCTAGCATTTCCCCTTCTACAGCCTAAATCTAATGAACACAAAACCACCAGGTATTTGGGTTTATGCCACGATACTCAGACTTATCCGGATAGTTTGGAGGATTTGCTTGGAGAGCTCTGATACGTCTGAGAGTTATGCGAAGACCAGTTAAGACCAGTTATGTGAAGACCAGTTATGTGAAGACCACCAATGCCAGTGACCTATGGCTTCGGCTTTTGGTAACCACCATGTTGCCCTCCTGGTAGCCCCAGTCCAAGTATCCAGCACTGGCCAAGGCCAGGTTGGGACATGGGCCTGTGAGTGGACCTGACTCAGAGAGATTTATGGCCAAGTAAGGCAGGTCATGGACAGCAGGGCATGAGCTGATGGTCCCAGGGGGCTGTCATGGGATCCTGGGCTGTGGACAGGTAGAGGGGAGTCCTGGGACACAGTCAAGGCCAACATCTGCAAATGCCCTAAGAATCCCAGCATTCTCTTGCTACAAGATTCTTAGAGTCAAAGACTCTTGAAACAAGAGACCTGTATCAATAAGTTCACTCATACCAGGAGTGGGGCCCCACTAGATCTGCTGTTTACAAACAGAGAGGGACTGGTGGGACATGTAGTGGTTGGAGGCCAACTGGGACACAGTGACCATGAAATAATACAGTTTTCAATATTTAGGGATGCAAGGAGGACCACCAATCAAACCTCTGTGCTGGAATTCTGGAGGGCAGATTTTGACCTGTTCAGAAGACTGGTCCAGAACACATCCTGGGACACACTCCTCAAAAACAGGGGTGTACAGGAGGGATGAATGTGCTTCAAGGAAAAAGTCTTGAGTGCACAGGAACAGGCTATACCAATTAGTCAAAAGGCAAGCTGGCGGGGAAGACGACCACCTTGGTTGAATAGGGAGATATCGAAGGAAATCAGAGATAAAAAGAGAGCCTACCAACTGTGGAAAGCAGGGCCGAATACTCAGGAAGAGTATAGGACTATAGTAAGAACATGCAGAAGGAAAATCAGAGAAACAAAAGTGCAATTTGAAATTAATTTGGCTACTTCTGTTAAGGATCACAAAAAGTGCTTCTATAAATACATTAATAACAAAAGGAGGGGCAAGGAAAACCTCCATTCTTTGTTGGACCTGGGGGGGAACATAGTTACCAGGGATGAGGAGAAGGCTGAGGTACTCAACACCTACTTTGCCTCAGTCTTCACCAGTAGGACAGGTGGCCCTCACAATAACTGGCCTCCGCAGCTCACAGATAGAGACAGGAAACCAAATGGCTCCCCTGTGTTCCAGGAGGAAACAGTCTATGAATTACTGAGCCACCTGGATCCACACAAATCTATGGGACCTGATGGATTTCATCCTAGGGTGATGAGGGAGTTGGCAGAAGAGCTTGCGAAGCCACTCTCCACCATTTACCAATAGTCATGGATCTCTGGGGAGGTCCCAGATGATTGGAAGTTGGTAAATGTCACGCCAATCCACAAAAAGGGCTGCAAGGGGGACCTGTGCAACTATAGGCCTGTCAGCCTGACCTCAGTGCCTGGCAAGGTATTGGAACAGATCATCCTGAGTGCAATCACACAGCACCTTCAGGATGGACATGGCATCCGACCCAGTCCACACGCCTTTGTGAGGGGCAGGTCCTGTCTGACCAACCTGATCTCCTTTTATGATCAGGTAACCCGCCTGGTGGATGAAGGGAAGCCTGTGGATGTAGTCTATCTGGACTTGAGCAAAGCCTTTGACACTGTCTCCCATGGCATACTCCTGGATAAACTGGTAACCCAGGGCTTGGACAGGTGCACTCTCAGCTGGGTTAAGAACTGGTTGGATGGTCGGGCCCAGAGAGCGCTGGTTTAACATCTGTTTAACATCTTTATCGATGATTTAGATGAGGGGATTGAGTCCATCATGAGTAAACTTGCGGATGACACCAAGTTGGGAGGGAGTGTCGACCTGCCAGAAGGCAGGAGGGCTCTGCAGAGGGACCTTGATAGGCTGGAGAGACGGGCTGAGTCCAACAGGATGAAGTTCAACAAGGCCAAGTGCCGGGTCCTGCACTTTGGCCACAACAACCCCATGCAGCGCTACAGGCTGGGGACAGAGTGGCTGGAGAGCAGTCAGGTGGAAAGTGACCTGGGGGTACTCATTGACAGGAGGCTAAACATGAGCCAGCAGTGTGCTCAGGTGGCCAAGAAGGCCAATGGCATCCTGGCCTGTATCAAGAATAGTGTGGCCAGCAGGATGACGGAAGTGATCCTTCCCCTGTACTCAGCGTTGGTGAGGCCACACCTTGAGTATTGTGTTCGGTTCTGGGCCCCTCAGTTCAAGAAAGAGATTGAGGTGCTGGAGCGGGTCCAGAGAAGAGCAACAAAACCGGTGAAGGGACTTGAGCACAAGTCCTGTGAAGAGAGGCTGAGGGAGCTGGGGTTGTTTAGTCTGGAGAAGAGGAGGCTGAGGGGTGACCTCATTGCTCTCTGCAACTATCTGAAAGGAGGTTGTAGACAGGTGGAAGTCGGTCTCTTCTCTCAGGCAACCAGTAACAGAACAAGAAGGCATGAGCTTTAACTCTGCCAGGGAAGGTTTAGGCCGGATATCAGAAAAAAAGTTCTTCACAGAACGAGTAATCAGGCATTGGAATGGCCTGCCCAGAGAGGTGGTGGATTCACCATCCCTGGAGGTTTTTAAAATAAGACTGGATGTGGCACTTAGTGCCATGATCTAGTAATCATGATAGTGTTGGATTAAAGGTTGGACTTGATGATCTCGGAGGTCTCTTCCAACCCAGATAATTCTATGATTCTATGATTTTATGTGAGGAATATGGGCATAATAACATTTGCATTTTTGAGGCTAGAATTACAAGGCCTAGAAGAAACCCAGAGCCCTTTCCAGTCACCAGTTTTCATTCCCAGGCAGTGGAGACCTCAGCCCAAAAGGAAACACCATGTATAAGATCCCCCCAGCAAAGGCTCTCTGAACATATTGTTACAACCCTGCCCAGTGTGGTTTTACATTGATGTTCTCTAGCCAAGGTGAGTTCTGTCAGGTCTTTGAGATGACACACACACAGAGGGGCACTATGCATTTGGATCCCAGTCCAAGTATGTCTGCTGTTGACGATGAGGTATTTGGGAAGGGTTTGGGCATGGAGTTCTTCCTTGGGTCCATCCTACCTCCAAACATGACATGTAAGTCTTTCAATAAATTAAAATCTAGGAGGTGGAATCTGGTGTCTTTCTATGTTGACATATCAGGAAAACATTATGCAAACAGAAATGCTACCACAGCTTCTCATAGATCGCAGCAAAAGGCAAAAACCTCCCTAAAGCTCAAGTCAAGAAGAACAGCATTCTCCTCTTCTCTGCTTTTTTCTTTTTTTCCAATCATTCAGCTGGAAATCTGTCAAGCGGCAGAAAATACAGTAATGTGATAATCATCCAGCTGTTGCATAAAACCCTGTCAATGGCAAGTTTGTAGTTACACTGTAGGTAGGGTATTTTTTAAACATGCTTTTCAAGCCATATTCTGTGCATCTGCTAGATGAGACTAATATTTGATCTAGGCTCACATGGCTTTATGCATTTGTTCTTGAAGGAGCTGAAAATGTTCACTCATTACCACTCAGAAATTAAACAATAAGAATTTGACTTTGCCGTCTCAGTTTTTAAGAGATAGTAGCGCACAAACGGATATGAATGATTCTATATAACATCTGCAGTTCTTTACTCAGAAAAACCTTAAGTTTCATTTATCCCCACAACCCAATTACTATTTACCTTTCCAAAAAGCAATTAGAAACATCTGCAAAATGGTTGGAATGCTGTATGGAAACCACAGGGATAAAGAAACTGCACCATACCTCACAGCAGCAGTTAAGTGATAGAAAGTCCATCATTCACTCTGAAAAAATAATCTGTGAATATCTTCTTACTCTCATTTTTTACCTCCTTCCAGGAAAAAGAGAAGAACATAGCAAATGCATTTGTCTCTCCCATAAAACCAGAAATGGAAGACTGAGATAATCTAATTTTGCCCACATTCCGTTTGATACCAGCCAACAGATTTAGCTCTGCTAAAAAAAAAGAATCATAAGGAACACTTTAGGAGAAAGACAACAGACAAAACTGCTCATCAATTTCCTTAACATTTTTGATTGCTTATGAAAAATAAGTATTTCATTACTAATCAGATTTGGTTTACAAAGAAGAAGGAAAAAAAATGAAAAATAACATAAGGTTTCTTAGCAGAAATAAAAGATGGATGGAATAGGATCTAATTAGACTTTAATATCATAGAAATATGAGAGGGCAAAGAAGCTTCCAGATATTTGTAAGTGGGTTGTCATCTCACCCCTCTCTTTCCAGTTCGGCCATTGTTCATGATTCCCCCTTCCTTCTTAGGGTCAACATTTACTCGTGAAAGAGCGTGACAGGTATGAACCCACCCCTAGTATTGTTCAAATTCCTCTAGTACTGGTGGCATGTCATACCAAATACAAGTCTGTCTTTATTAGAAGAGAGGTGCCTGATGATAAATATCACTCAGAAAACTGTAAAGGAAGGATATTTGAGGAAGGTTATCTCATTCTACTTTAAAAAAAATATTATTTGGTCTGCCTATTTATGATCTGAGTAATACTAACACGTTGGAAATAATTGCTAATTCATGTGGTCTATTATTGTTTATTGCAATCTTAAAACCAAACATCCCCTCCCCTCTATCCTTTCATCTCTTCCTTCCTGCTTTTCCCAAAGTCTGGAACATTCTTCTGCTAAAATTGTAATTTAGTGGTGATTGAGATCTAAATCACTTCATACTGAAATATCTCGACCTCAAAAATAGGTCAACAGAAAAGAAGAAAAACCGCACCCGCTCCTTTTTTTCAAAATACGTGACTCATTAACCCTTATCACTAGCTGTGCTTTTGGCATCTATACACCAGCTTGAAAGGCACTTAGATCCACAAATCGGCAGCTCCACTGCTTCCATACAAGCTCTTGATGACCACTCTCAAAATCTAACTCCTACAAGAAAGGCGCCTCCCATGTAGTTTATGATCCTTGGCACAAGCTTTAAAATAAAACCACTATTATATCTCAAACACAACAAAATTAGCATCTTCTTCATCTTATATGTCTAACAGATTGGGATGGAAGACTGGCTTCAGGTACAAGACAACAGCCTGACTTCAGATATATTCTTGTCTTTGAAATCAAACTCCTTTACTTTTTACCTTCATTAAGCTGATTACATAGACATATTTCTCAAAGGTTGCCCAACGTTATTAATTGCAGTAGCTGTGGTTTCCATTTTTTTTTTGACACTTGCAGATTCCTACCATAGCACACAAGCCCACACCCACCTCTTTTATGATCAACCTCAGTGAACTACACTTTACAACCTCTGGCCTAAGACACCAAAAACCTACTTTCCTTTGCAATGAGCATCCGCCTGCTTGAGAAAATATCCACTGTAATTTGGACATCACTTTCTTTTGGCTACAGATACATTCATTTCTTTAAGCAAGTTCTTCAATTACAACAGCTGATCTCAGCCCCTTGAGTAGGAGCAGAATTACTTTTCAGTCCTATGGTAATTCACTCTCTCAGTTTATTCTGGTCAGATTTTGCTTCAGACTTCTCTGTTAGCCATAAAGGTAGTACTTAGAGATCTAAACCAATTCCTTCCTTATAAGCCAAATTCTTTCCCTTCTCATCTCCTCCCTGTCAGCAGCCAAATCATAAAGGATTAAATAATTATAAACTTCCCATAGCACAAGGTCGGTGAATAAGATGATTGTAACTAGTGAGTTTGTCTGATTTTACACTGTTCCTTAACTATTTGGAGGATGAATTGGTAAGAGATAAAATTTTATGACTCTTTAATCTGCAGCACAGTAGTATCTATGTACTCTTATCTTTTGTTTTATTGCTTATCCAATTTTTTCTCCTGGTTTGAAAAACCACTTGTAAATATTTGTAAGAACTGTGGAACAGATGGTTCAGAGTTAGATCAGAGAGTTACCTTGTGTGGTCCCTTTTGTATCTCCAAAATAAGATCATCTCTGCAACTAACCTTTAATTAGACCCAGGAGCAGAGTAGGATTATCTATAATCCTTGAACACTATTCAGAAATGAGAATTACTGAACAATGCTCTAAAGTCAGGAAAGACAAACAAAGAACAGATGATGGAGTCTTGATAAATATATACTTTGTTAAGTATCCCTTAATACTATTCAGTCTTTTACTTCCCTATTACTAATTTCCCTCTTACTGCAGCAACTTCGCATCAGGTGCATGATATTTAGTCAGCTATCTCTGACCAGTTCCAAATTCACTTCAGCATGCATAGACTAGCTGTGAGTGACTTCTGCCTTCAACCCATCAGGGCTGAGATTTTGTGAACAACAATTTTAGTGGCTTCATTTCTTAATAAAAGGGTACTGTAGAGGAAGTGTACTCTCATGGTAATAATCATACTTGGCCCAGAGCTACAATACTGTGTGGGTTTCTTAAGTACTTGCCAGTGAGTTCACTGTGTTGAGGCAGAACACATAAATCTGGAGCATCCTAAAAAAAAATCTATATTGCCTTTAAACACCTTAGTGAAGGAGATTACATAAACCCTTTAGCTGACAGACATCTAACACTAACATGAATTTATGGCTTCAGAAGAGTTCCTTAAAATATGGCCTAAAATTTTATCTTCAGGGGGGAGAGAACATAGTCTTCCTTGTAATAGACCTTTACACTTTGAGAAACTGTCATCAGTCCTCCCTGTTTTAGATTAAATAAAGCTAAATTAAAACTTTCAAGCATTCTCTGACTTTCTTCTGAAATATAGCTCTGTGCCGAAGAAGAGTATCTGAAACCCAGCACAATGTTCCAGTTTAGCCATCATGAGAACTTAGTAAACTGATACAATATTGTCCTATGTTTTGCAGGAAATATTTTTGTTAGTATTTCACATCACAAGATTTGTCTTATTGAAAACATTATTACGTTCTAGATCATTGTTGGTCTGTTGTCCAATATAACTTCCACACTTTTCTTATTAAATTACTTCCTAGTCAGGTTTTTGAATTTTGCCTTTAGGCATCTGATTTCACTTTTCTGGGTATGACGATTTACACTGATCTTTTCTGAATTTCATCCTGTTGACTATGAGTCATTTTCCAGTTTAACAAGAATGAAAAATAAACATTTAATCTTTGCCTCGAGCCTGCCACTCTTCCTAGGCTGGTATCGTTTTGCAAATTTGATAAGCATCTTATTTTACCATTGCAAGTGAAAACAAAATATAGACCTGAATCCGGGTAAACCAAGTCTGGGTCCCTCCTGAGAGTCCTGCCAGTGAGAGAGCATGTCACTGACAGCTGTTGTCTGAATATGCTTTTTAACTCTTTCTAGTTTCGTATCACATTTGTCTTATTTATATCATACGTCCTTAGCCTGTTCATAAGAACAGCATGTAGACAGTAGGATCAACTGTTCCCTCTTTATTTATGCTGTGAAAAAGAAAATTTATTTGCTTTGGCTTGATTTGGTCTGAACAACTTCATGGTGGGTGGATCTTTTATTTTGTTACTTCATTATCTCATTACTTATAACTTGACTACTTAATAATGTATTCCAGTTATTTTCTATTTAAGCTAAGATGACTGATTGAGAATTCCCCTGGTTTTCCCATATTCCTTTAGGTAGAGGTAATTTTTTTGTCTTCCCTTTTGTCTTTCATAGTTTTCCAGTGATACTCATTGTTCCTTCTGCTCAGTACTAATTCTTCGTGTATCCTAGGATGAATTTTTGACATGTTGAGCACATGCACTGATTCCATTCACAAAAACACTGTTCTTTCTTGCCCCACTAACGTAATCTCTGTGGGTCCCTGTTTTAGGAAGAACACACGATGATTATCTGTAATTTCCTAGATTCGTTCTCCAATGTTGATTAGCATCCTGAGTTCCCATGAAGGACACTAAAATTTTGGCTTATTAAAGATACTTCACAAGATCTGTCTCCATTATAATTTCTGTCTTTTAATTATGTAATGTGGACCTCTTCCTACAAGTGTTTGAATATCACAGGCCTTTATTGGCACTGTTGGGAAGGGAGTGCTTACCACAGCACAGGTCTTCTCCCCAACGTGTGAAATCACACCTAATGCCATTCTTGGAAAAAAACCCAAAAATATCCCATTATATCCTGGATTTTCTGCTTAGAAGAGTGTTTATTTGTTAGTATTGCTTATAATTTGACTGATTGCTCTGTTTACTATAGCTTTTATGCCTTTCAAAACTTATTAGGTTTTCACTCTACTATGTTTAATCCCACTTAGTCAGAATTGGCTTAGCCCTACTTGCTTATTTGAGATATTTGATTCTAAATCTTCACTGGCATGATCACAGTATATCCATTTTCAACTTATCACATTAAAATCTCCCATTCCCAGATTTCTTTAAAGCAAGTAATTGACTGTAATCAAGGGTGTGAATGTTTTTGTGCAGTTGCATATTCATCTGCCTGTCATAAGCTTTTTATTACAAACAAAGTGAAACCAGAAAATAAAAACTTTTTTTTTTACCAGGGGTTCTTCCATGAAGGGTGTTTCAATTCAAAAAGGTAGTTAAGCTACATTCTCATGTCCATCATTTATCACTGCCTCAAAAATTATATCATTAATATAAATTAAACCACTGCAAATACCCTGATAAAAAGTAAAAAAATGATGAAAATAGAATTTTATATTAAATATTACTCAAAATTACATATTAGACAAATTTCACCTTTGAATCTCTACTTCTGTCGTCAAATCTGATATTAAAAGATGACTTTTCTACATTGCTTAGGCTCCTGATCATTTATCATGGGGTCACCACACAAAGGAGATTAGGGTCTTTTTAAAATTTTTAACAACCTTCTAAAAAGCCATTTATAGACACCACATACACTCACAATTAGATACCTTATTTCATTTAGCTTCAAAAGCATTGTTGGTGATATCTTTGTATGTGATTAATTGGACAGACATCACAGTTTTGAAATCAGTATCTGCGTGGATTCTGACGTGTTTATGGAAAATAATTTTGCCATAAACCGCTCTTCTGTAGCTATTTACATTTAAAAAAGAAAAAAATATTGTTTGATGACTTAGTGAAGAAACACTACAAAAATAACATAATAACCCAACTTGTAATAGTTAACTACTCTAATTTTTTCGGAAGAGAAAGAAATAAAAACTTCTTTACCAGGGACCAAGATACTGACACAGGACACAGGGGCCAGTGGCAAGTAAGAATCATACAAGATCCGATGTAAAAATACATGACTAAGTCTATAGCTCAGGAACCAAGAGTAGGAGAGAAGAGGCAAAGAGCTGGTTACAGAACAAGTTCCAGCCTGTCATAGTGAGACAAGGCTCAACTCCACCACTTAACTCGGTATGAGAGGACGTGTGTTCAAATATAGATGTTTTCTTACTCTTCGTTGGAAAATGTTGGTTTGCAAGAGTGGACAGCCAGTTAACATCAAGTCTCTTGTGTAACTGAAGAAATCCATGATGGAAGCTTTTCATATATTGGCTGAGACTTATGGTGAAGAGATCCCAAAATCAAGTTAGAGCTCAAAGGAACCTGTTTGGTAGAAGCCGTGAAGTTGTTAGAAGATGTGAAAGCATAAATGATGGAGATTCTCAACAACCATTCAGAAAATGGTTGTGGAATTCCTTTGAATGTCAGCAGCGTAGTATGCATTGTATGTAAGCTCAGAAGGGAACTATTTGAAGGTGATTAATGTTGATTTTCCTAATTTGTTAAATAAAAAGATTTACAGACACAGCCTAAATTTTTTTGTGTGTCAGACCTTGTGTATGTGGGTTCACTCTGGCTAGCACAAAACATGTTTGATATGGGTGTAAGTTATATACAAGAGTTTTGACACTGGTCTTACATCATCAAGAAATCACAAAACTTTTAAAATACTTTGTCAGCACAAAAACCAAGGGAACACTGGTCTCATTCAGCCTGATTTCTCAATGTGAGATTGCTAGTACACTGCATCAGAGTCTGCTAATTAATCCACTAAACTCTCAACCTTGTATAACAGACCATTTCTTGTGTTTTTTCCATTCTTCATTTTCCGCCATACATGGGATGAAACAGTTCTAAGCAAGTTTGCGAGTGTTGTGATCAGATTCTGAATATCAACCAGGTTTAATATTATTTCTTTCACCTGGCTGAATTCCTAAGAGGAAGTCCACAGTGTCCTTTGGTCTTGTTAGTTTGTCAAATAAGCATATATTCTCAACAAATTATATTCTTCTTCCTCCAAGGACATTGCTTTCATGATATCTGTGATTGTTAACTGCTCTTATTATAGGCTCAAACTTATTATTTTCTGTATTTTTGCTTAAATTATTATAAACAACTGAAGTTAAAAAACTGAATTATGAAGCCGAAGCAATTGTTATTACGCTGAGAAAACAGCTCCTACAATATTTCAGGCTTCCTCCTAACAGACCTGTGCTTCATTAATTATCATCATTCTCAAAAGTCATTTTTTTTCCCTTGCTCACACCTTTATGCTCTTCGATTGTTAGTTTATAGCAACGAACATTCTTTACTTATTTGATTTACAGTGGGAAAGCTTCAGGTCCTCCTGAGCTGGATGAAGACTGAGAAGAACTATGGGAGATGAACAGAACTGACAAACAGGTTGTCACTGAAAGCTTTTCCAGAAAAATAGGGTTTTTTACAGTTGGACTGTGTTAGCTATAGGTTTTTAGATTACCTATTTCGTTAGTATTTGTTGTGCCTCAAATGCTAAAACTTATCAATTCTTTAATTGTAGTTATTGCATTTGTTGAAACTACCTCTTTTTTTTGATTGTTAAGGGTCTTTCCCCCTAAAGCACCCACTGCCCAAACATTTCTTCTGTATAGTTTTACTATACTCCCTGATGATTTTCATATCACTCAATTAGAGATATGTATTAGATTTTCTGTAAGCGTCTCTGGTTTCAGGAATGCTTAACATATACTCAGAGTGGTTCCTTGCCTTACAGATGATGACATATTACATCCTGAAAACTGAGGCAAACTGGAATCTTTGATCCCTATATCGTGAATACACGGGTGCAAAGAATGTTCCCTGAAGCTTGAGACAGAAGTGAGAATTCATAGGGCTATAGCACTTTGCAGGAATGTAGTTAGAGAAAGACCATCTCTGGGTGTCTGCACTTATGTGTATCAGATCAGATGGTTCTTGGGAACAGAATAAAAAAAAGAAGAAACAATTAAAACCAAACAACCCATGAAATATAAACATCAACATTTTTACCTAAAATATCTTTACCTGTATAATCTTGGTCTTTCATGGGAAGATTAAGGTTCCCCAAACAGATTTTTTTTTAATGAACAAGTCATTTCAGTAATATACATGGGGTACCGATTTTGGAGTAACTATTTGGAGTATCTATTTTGTTAATATTTGTTGTGCCTCATATGCTAAATCTTCTTATCAATTATTCATTTGCAGTTAGTGCATTTGTTGAAATATTTATAATATATATGTAAAACAAAAGTTAAACCATAATTATTTTTTTTAAAAAAGTTAATTGAGGATTAAAATATTGATGTTTGTATTTTCTGTAGAAAATGACAGCTTTTCATGAGAAGGGACATTTTCACTAAAATTGTGTTTGTCATCAGGTGAAAACTCAGTAATTCATCTCTGTTGACAGAAACAAAACTGAGAACAGAGACAAAATGCAAAAGAAGATCATTACATATCAAAGAGAAAAATGACAACAGATACCAAGCCCCTTTCTAATACAGTATTCATTGGACCAATCTGTTTATCTGGATCTTTCCCTTATAGTTAATATAACATTACTTTTGAAGTCAAACCTTGTGACAAAATTTATTATAACAACTGTCAAATACTTTCTTTTAACAGCATCTATCTGCTTCGCATCTTGAAGTGTGTTCTGTTTAATCAAATAACAAGAACGACAAATGTTAGATATTCTTCTAAAAACATGCCTTTTGCTCATAAACTGAAAGACAAAATGCATTTTCTTTCCCATAAATCTCCTAGCATTATACAAATGTAGGATCCACATTTTCCAGCTCATAGCTACAAATTGTATTAGTGTTTTGTCCCTCCAGTGGAGTTTGTGAATATACAGCTGTTTTTCACAGATATTTACAATTCCATGATTCATTTTATTTTCAATCTTTTTATACCTATATCAAACAAATATAACAATATCATGCTAGAGATAATAGGACAATAATTTTAAAGATTCTTGAACAACTGAATGACAGCCTATTTTACACATTAATGTTTATTTTATGATCTATTTTCCCCAAGTCTTTAGATAATATTGAAGGACAGAATTTAATAGGCCTCTAAGTCAGAGGTGACATGATTCATAGAATATGCAAAAAAAAAATAGAAATAAACGTTATTTAGTCACAAAGATAAGTGTGTGAACTTAGCTTATTCTTAATGCTCTTGACCAGCTTAACTAAAAAAGTTTTCCTAGAAAATAAAATAGGTCTTTAAATACAGCTCTTTTTATTATACCTGTGAGCAAGAACTTAGCTAATAATGCATACATTTTTTTCCTGTTTTCTCATAATTAAGAAAAATCACTCAAGCTTTCTACAATCATCCATTTTTCTTTGTTTCTTGTAAGCCTTTAAAAC
The DNA here is from genome assembly GCA_033558185.1 of Dromococcyx pavoninus. Taxonomy (NCBI): domain Eukaryota; kingdom Metazoa; phylum Chordata; class Aves; order Cuculiformes; family Neomorphidae; genus Dromococcyx; species Dromococcyx pavoninus. Next base: position 1,992,263 of record JAUMJL010000192.1, on the reverse strand, counting down.
TGAACACCATAAAGTATTGTTGTCTTTTACTTCTTAAACTCATGTCATTTATCAAAGGGGTGTACATGAAGAAAGCATCATGATAACCCAAAGAAATGACAGATAATTTCAAAAGTTCTCACTGCTTATTTAAAAACTCACACTGAAGCTGAGTAGTATCCACAGAGTTAACTGAACTGGGTTACATTTTTCTTGTTAAATATGCACTTTGCAAGACAATACATCTAGAAATACCTTTTACCTCTACAGGAAAATTAATGTGTATACTGTCTGTTCAGTATTTAAACTGCATGTTAGACTGAACACCTGATGAAACACCTTGTTTTCCACTAGCCTTTGTTGTGTTACCTGTTGGCACCTCTGATGTACATTATACAAGACCTCCTCATACTGCCATGCATTTTCCCAGCTTAGCCTTTTATGATGTTTTCTGTCACCTAGATATGTATATTCATGCTGCTATTTCTTGTACTAGAAGAGCACTGTGAGGAGAAGAACAGATGTATCACCATTTGCATATCTTGCCTGCCTTTGCACCTGTGTCAGTTTTCCCATCTCAAACTTCTTTCCTCCTTGTACAACTGATATACAACTTGGCCTTGAAGACTAGTCTGTGCTGGACTTCCATAAAAGTCTTGTCAGTGTTGCCCTTCTTCTCTACACTCGTCATGTCAACAGTCACATTATGGGAAGACATAGCATAGAACCTCCATCTAAGAGATTTTGTGAACACATTTACTCTCCACAGTTTTCCAACCAGGTTTTCATATGAAGCAGACAGTAGAAACTTTCTCATGGTTTGGAGGAAGTATAGTAACCATTGGCTCATGTACCTCAGGTACACAGTCACATGAAATATTCCCTTAGGGGCCTGAGAATCCAGCTCTCGAACCCAGGAGTCCACTATCACACCACAAATTAGATTGATGAGAAACTATGGGCAGTACAGCATCAAGGGTTAAAGCATCTTACTCTCAGTCATACCATTACTCGGTAAATTCAGAGTCTTACTTTACTCATCTGTACTCTAGAAGAGTTCATAAACAGGTAATGAGTAAGAAATTATGAAGGAACCACCTGCCAGGGTTTTGCAATTAAGCTGCTTCAGAGAAGCAGGAGTAATTTTTTCTGATGAGGATTTTCAACCTGACACACTGCCCTGGAGCTACATGTGGTCCTCAGACCCTTTTTACGTTGCACAGCCCGAGGAACAGGCTATTCTCAGCAACTTGTCCTGTGGGTAACTCACTCAGCCAGGACATGTTAAAAAAGTGTTTAATTTCTTCTTCAGACAAAGGGGCGTTAAAACATTTCTACTCTGATTGAAATAATTGGATATTAATTGGGCCATGAAGAGGGAACAAAAAGCCTGTACCAGGGTTAGAATATTTATGTAGGCGTCAGGACATCTTTAAATACTTTGTGATAATTATCCGCTGGAGCTGAGCATCAATTCTACCAGGTGAACACCCTTCTCTTCCTGTTCTCTGTAAGCAGTCTGTTCTGCTTCAATACATTCTGATTTTAGCTGGCTAGATAAGTTAAAGACAGAGGAAAAAGATAGGGAAAATATCTGAAGAAAGTTTTCTGAGGGACTGCTGATGTAGAATAGCCCTGCAGTCTCATTTTTGTGTATTTTTCTTTACTGCTCTCCTTAAACATGTGGCGGTAACTGTCTTTCAGCCCTCTTTTTTATTGTCCTGCCTCTGTTCTTGTGGAGAAAGGAGGTTGCAGCATGTCACATGCTCAAGATAGTAAGTTAAAAATTAATTCAGAGAGTTGATTTTTGTAACAAGATGTGCCCTATATTTACAATTGGAAATGTCCATAATATATCTGAAGATTAGATACTTCCTTAAACCATACTAAGGAACCCATAGATGTGCACCTGTTAGATGGATAGGTACAGATGTTGGCATTTTTACAAATGGGTACTTCATGGATAACCTTGAAAATCTTGTCCTATTGTTCTTTAAGGAGCCTTTCTGTTTTACAGATTCTGGCAGAGGGCCAGAGCTCCAACAAGGAGTTTGGGGATGGGGGAGATTGGCTTTTTTCACAGAAACGTATACTCACGGATTGCCCTGACGTAAAATCTAGTTCTTTAGCACAGAAAAGCCAGAGTGGAAGAACAGAGGTAAAGGTTCTACACTGACAATGAGAACACATCTTTACTTCTTTTTGTCCTATGCTAAAAATGCATCCTTTCTTGGGGCAATAAGATGCAGAGAGGTTGTGCCTGTCAAGGTTTCCTTGAAAAGAGTGAACATCATCTATGAGGTATCCCAAAAGAGAGACCAAATCGTCCTTGTAATGCAGATATAGTCCTCGGCAGAAGGCAATAATAGAGAATGAGGTGGAAAGCCAAAAGTAGCTAAGAGAATAAGAGGACCTACCTCATAATTACCATGGAAAGTATGCATTCTGCGCTGAAGGAAACCTCTGAATTTGAATTGAAATTGCAATTAGGTAACTGTCTGGCTCTATGACAATGCTGAGCTAATACAGCATTAGCAACTGTCATTTTTATCATTTTGACAGTCTTTTTTTGTCTGAAACTGAAAGCTGCTGTTTCTTAAGCTGTCATTAGTGATTGTCACTTGGAAGAAGCACTAGCTTGTTGACTAAGGACAAGGGTGATGATTCCCACGGCAAAGCCTTAACAAAGTTGCTGTGTCCTCACTTCTTCTGCACTTGTCTCTGCTCACCATGACATTTACCTCTTGCTTTTTCTGCATCAGATTTTTTTCTTATATCAGTTGCACTGGCTGTGGAAAAATAGTCTCTTTATTTTATGAGAGATTGTGGGAAGGGGAAGAGAAAATTATTAATCTTATTTTTGCCTTTATCGGAGATATATTCTAGACCTTATGAAACTAGCAGTGGCTTTTAACCCATTCTTCAAACAAATAAATATGAATTTTAAAAACTCCTATCATATTGTCTATATTAGTGGTAGGGAGATCTAAATTAGAGATGAGATTAGAAGTCATATTAACTATGCAATGGACTCACAACCTTCAAAAGAAAGTTCATCTGATGAGCCAGAGATATCCCTGAAGTTAATAAAACACACCAAACTATATTAGCATCTTCAATGATTTAACGCACCTATAAAAATGTGACAATTCTCCTTCTCGTTTTAAAATATAACTAACAAACTACAGCTCATTAGTTCACTCCTGTGTTTTATAAATCAGAGCCAAGCAATGAAAATATTTTCAATTTTTAACAAATACATTTCATATCTTTCTACTGTAATATTAACTACAATTAAACAAATTTGACTTGTAAAATGTGATAAATCTCCAAAACTGCAGAAACACAGAAAAGTCACTTTATGCTTTTAAAAGCTAAAGGCAGTTTTCACATTTTGAATGTCACTGCCTTCCTAATAGCTCTTTAGACTGCGACATCACAGCAATAATGCAGTTTCATAGTTATTGACTCTAGCTGAATTCCATCTTTTTTTAATTTGCCTCAGTTCCCTCAGTTCTCAACTAAATAACACCATTAATCAAGAGTATTTTAATTCCAAATGTGAAAATGAGTGCTTCTAGTCCAGTATTTCACTTTAAATGGTATTTTTCAAGGGAACAGCATGTAAGAAAACAAAAAATAACTTGAAATAATGCTGAATACAGTACTTAGTGCCACCATATTTTAATACATTTGGAACACAAAACTACCAGAGAAGAAGGAAATTCTTTTATCCGCTGCTATTGCTACTTATCAATATTATTCAAGTTAGCCAAACTCAGTACTGCACTCAAAAGAGGTAGTTCTGTAATAGCTATATGTTAGATATCTCACATCACACAGCTGATGTTAAGCATTCCAAAGTTCTCGTTTGTGAATAGTACCTGCTTTCCCTTCAGGAAATTACACAGATTCAAGAAAACTGGGAACTAAAAATCATGTGCATCAAGATTAACCATTAGAACACAGTTCGAGGCCAATGAATTCTAATCTTGATTCTGACATTGGCTTGTTCAACCTCCTTTTTGTTTCCTTACCTGTAAAACAGAAATAATATTTTACTTACATATTAAGATACTTCAATATTAATTACAGAAGAATATAAAGAAGAACATTGCTACATCTCTTTCTTTAGAGTATTTCTTAATTTTTCCCTGTGGTACATACACAAAACAAAATATATATATTTTTTACCCAAACTTTAAATTTATGTATACATTCACACAGAGCAAACCAAACCAGTCAGATTAACTTTCAGAGTTGGGGAAGAAATTCATTAATTTTTCCTTGAACTGACAAATAAATTTTATGTCAACATATTGAATTGAAATGGAGAGACAAAAATATAGTCATGAATTTGAAAGCTGTCATGATTTTCATTTAATACATGAATATATTTTTAATATGGTTTGGAGCTCTTTCTTAGTCTTTTACATAAATATCATAGAAAAACTATTCCTGTAGGAATAGTTATTGGTTGTGTCTCAGTGTTAAACTAGCTATGTACCTTAACAGAATACTCTTACATTATTCAGATGTGCTAAATCTTCCTATCTTTCTGTGAAGTGTATGTCTGGAATAAGAGAAAGACATAATATTTCATTTTTTTAGTAGCATAGTAATTTTAGAAAGTAAATTGAGAAAGTAAAACATAATTTACAAAACTGTGTAAAAGAACTTAGGACCACAAAGTGGTGGCAGTATGAACAAATATTCAACTGCTAGTACCAGCTTTGAACAACTAAATAGGAAAACAAACCCCAAGTGATAATAAACATGTCCTCAGATTTGGACTCTCTCCCACTCTTGCTTCAACACAGGGAAGTGATGGCAGCCTGCATAGGGCAGAAGTGCTCCCCAAGTTGCAGCCATCAGAAGCCAGATTGGGGCATATCTGGCTCAGCACACAGCTGTAATTATGCTACCTTTGCCAGAAGCAGTCCAGAAAATAGGCATTAGACTAAACATTTCAGACACGCCAGAGTGGCCTGCCAAAAAGCTGTCAGATGTCAACCTGGAGATGATCAGCTTGAGGCCTGGCTTGGTCTGTGTTAGGACAGAAATATCACAGCCAAGTCTGAGATGTCTGGTGAGGTAAAGGACCTGAGGTAAGGTTCTCTGCCTTGATCAGCACTGAGTTCAAAGTTTTCCTTAGTCTTCTTCAATGGAGTTGTCTAATTTATGAAATGGGAGTGAAACCCTAACAACTGTTATGACGTGAAACCCTGAATGTAAGCAGCTTCCTACATTCATTACATGCTTTATTTCTGATAATTTATGTGGTGATATTGAGGCAAACAATAGACACTCTAATGAAAGAAATTGATTTGTTAATTCTGTCTTACTGAGACTTACAAACAGACCACACACAGAACTGCAAAACGTGAACTGCTGGATGATGATCTGATAAGACTTTGTAATACAAAATTATACACACCCCTACCAGTGTGTTCAGGCATGTTTTCTAAGTTTTATAAAGTTTTAACAAAATAAGAAGTAAGGAATAAGAACTCAAACTAGTAGGGCATTTTTGTACAGGTGCATTGCTTGGCCATTGGAACTGTGGCAGTTTGTCTCGTCTGAAATACAATTCAACTTTTTAGGTTGGTTTACTGTTGAGAACTTCCAATTTCTTTTCTACTTTCAAAGTCAATTCAAACAAAGAGCAAGAAAACTTGGCACTTAGAGATCAAACATTCTCTTCATTGCATATGTCTCAAAAGATTCTCCTGGAGAAAAAAAATAAACCAAAACCAAACTGAACAAACAAAACCAAAAATAATCTACAAAATCTAAGAAGTCTTGAGAATGAGTCATTGCAGCTTCAGGTTATGGCTGGGACTGTAGGGGAGGTTTAGGATACTGATCTGCAGCTACAGTTGAGAGATTCTTGGGGAAAACTCAGAGGTCAAGAGGGAGCTAAACTTCTGGTTGTCTATATTCAGATGACAGATGTCAGTAGCTTCCCTCAGGTAAATAGGTAGTGGAGTGCTGGCAGGCCATGAATTAGGCAGTTTTGAGAATTTTAATTGACCTTTGACTCTTCTGAGGTTATCAAATCCAGTACAAACCTGGTCCTTTGCCAGCAGTGAAAAAAATATTCAATTGTTTAAAAGGTTATAATCTTCCGTGAATTTTGTATTTCCCTTTCTTTTTTACAAAGATCTGTTGGGAAAATAATACCAGAAGCAGAGTGAGAATGCTGTAGTCATTTTTGAATATTCTGCTGACTGGGAGGGCATGCAAAGTCTAAATCACCTGTTAGAACACTGCCTTCACTGCTCTGCTACATGTTTTTATGTGGATGTGAAACTAACACTGAGGTAACTACTGAACCTTTTCTTTTGATAATCTCTGCTACCCTCTCAGCCATTCTTTCCCTGCAATACCTTCCAGCTGTTTTCATTTTAACGCAATACTCTTGGCAGAAAAGTAAATTTCAAAGTCTGATTCTTGAGTGGCTGGATAACAGCCACATTTAATATAAAGCTGCAAGTCCAGAGCAGATTTCAGCACAATGCTGTTGGTTGTTAGAGAGCTGGCAGATATCACAAGGAAGTAGGAAGGAGGTCAGGATTCTCTAATTTTGTGGCTAATATGCCATAAGGGATAACTCCAAGACTTTAGTGGAGCATGCACAACGTATGTGTTTGTCTCAAGCTTGAAATGTTGGCTGACATTGCTTGCTTCCAATTAATCCAAATCAAGGCAGATAATCATTGTTATTAGTTCTTTTTCTTTTTTGTATCTGACTGCATACAGGACCTTAAGCCTTCATTTTTCATCAGAAAGTCCTTGAGGAATTTGTTGCATGAAGACATGAAGAATCTGGAGAAAAAAACGTACATCAGGTCATTGATCATTTCCTACAGGAAATGAAGGAATATTAAAAAAAACCAAACCACTGTGTTACCCAGATTTTAGGTGTAACTAGAGTAGTTTAGGACTTCTAATAAAGAGAAAAAGACTTCAACAAAAGAGAAAAACTGATCTGACATACCTGGTTGTCAGTATCAGACAGGCTTAATTCACACCTTCCCAAAACACAAGAAAACTTGATGATCTTATCTCTGACTTAGGTGTGATGTTCAGCTGTGACACAGAAATACCTAATACAGGAAATATAGCTGTTTAGTCTTTCATAAAGTAAAAGTACTTGCAACGTCAAAAGGAAAAGAAAAAATGCTTTAGAAACTAAATTAAGATACTGAAGAAGAGAATATTCTCACTATTTTTTCTTTTATTTGAGCTCACACTCCTGCAATGAAAAGATCTTGAGGATTTAAAAGTAATGTTTTCTAGAAAGATAAACAATGTGCACAAAGGTCAAGTGTTCATTACTATGATCTACTTCTACCTAGAAAGAGCATAAGAAATAACACAGTGCATAGTTTCCACAATATATGGTATCTATGTTTCAGAAAGCCTGAAAAGATTGTACAAAATACTCATACTTCTAGACCTTTCAAAATTGTTAACAGTGAATAATATTGTGGGAAAAGATATACAAAATGACATCCAAGCTATGAAATACATCAGCATACGCAAGAAAATAGAAGTACTCTCATTTGAGCAGAAGACAAATCAACTTTGCAAGAGGTACCACTAACTTCAGTCACCTGTTCAACAAGCTTGCACTGTTACACATGGTGAAGGGACACCAGTTACAACCTAGCAAGGATGCAGTGTAAAAAAGATCAAATTGCTATAACTCTCTGCTGGAAATCATCCACGATTACTCCAGAATAAAGCAGAGTCATCTGCTTGATCTGGACATACAAGTACAGATGTTTCCTAATTAGAATCTAATAGAAACTCATCAACATTATGTATCTATTAGGTTCACAACAGAAGACAAATCCCTCTTTAATATCTCTTAATGTTTTCAGCCAAGTATTTTAGCAATTACAGCTAAATTTTCAGGAGACTCATTGGTAAAATAAAATAATTCTGGTTTGCAATGGCACTAGGAAAGATTTATCATTTCTTACCCAAAGATTTACTTAGACCTTACAGACTGACAAGAAGTGTTAGAAACAGAGACAATGATTTCTTAGTAAGTATATGAAATATTACAAAATAATAAATATAACACCTCTAATTCTTCAACTTATATCAACGGGAAAAATACTTAGTTTTTTAATCTAACCTAGAAACACAGGTAATTTTAGGAAACAAAAAGTTTATGCCTGATGAACTGAGTGATGATCATTGTGTGGAAATATAGGTAAACACGTGTTCATTGAGGAATTAGGGAAACATTCTCTGCGTACACAGATGCCCAAGAGGCAGGTAGAGTGCCTATTTGTCCTACCACTTAAATGTCTCTTTGCTAGCTCTCTTTCAGTTGCATACATTGGACTTGCACTTCTGAAAATCATTTGGTTTAAGATAAAATTTGACACTCATACGTAGTGGGAGGAATACAAAGTAAGGGACCCAGAAATATTTTAATGTGGTTTGGTCAAACTGAATATTAAACCAATACAAACCCATCTTACTGCTGCTTCTCTCCTCGAAGCTCATGCCCTACAAGTCACCATCATCATGTGCCTGTGGACAGTTCCTTAGCAGCTGCCCAAGGTGTGGTTTATGGTCTTGAAGACAAAAGTTATGTTGAATAAAGGTGGGTATGATCTAAACTAATAAATATTTCCAAATTTAATCTAGTATTGTAAATCCCTGATAGAATCATAATCCATAATGAATTTAAGATCCAATAGGCATTTTAAAACCAATGACTAAAGGCCAGATTGAATAACCTGCTGTATATTTTGTGGTGTATATTAACAATTTTTGAAAGTCTACAGACATTTCCTTTCCAATATCTCAATATCTGTACTACAAAAAATAACATTTTAAAACTAGTACATCTCTGTGTCTTTTGGTGTTTTTTTTTAAGAAGCAAAATGAAAAGAGTAATGCCACTTAAATGAAAATTTGTTGTAATAAGAGAAAGGATATTCTTAAACATATTTAAGAATGAAAATTTGAAAATTCTTTTTTTTAATGTTTTTCACATGCAACATGTAAAGTAACTTCACATTTTGATAATGAAAATGTCAATTAAGTCAATATTACGTAGATGAAACCAAATTAAAATACACCTCTAAGCAAATATCTCTGTCTTTCTGTCAGACTACTTTACAGTCCTTCCTTTTAAGGAAAGGATTTAAGAAGTTTTAGCTGTTGTCATAATTCTGAGTAGTTTTTAATTTCCTCATTAATTTAACTCCGCAGTCTGCTTAAAATGACAAAAGATGAAGACTGTCTAAAGGAGGATGAGACTTTTCAAAGCTGTATGCCATTCACAATAAATGCTGTATTCCTGTATGCCATTCAATAAACCTGGGATCAGAAATCAGTAGTGATTAAAGACCAGGGACATATCCATTTTTTTTCACTAAACGGTGTCAAGCAGTTGCCACCATTTGCTCAGATTTCTTTTTCAAAGCTTTGCAAGGCTATACTGCAGTTGAGATGAAAAAGGCTTGATTCTCAAAAAAAAAAGCTATGTATGGACAAAGTATTTTCATCTCAACCAGAGCGGAGAAGTGAAAACCAAAATTCTTTACCAGTGCTTCCTTGCAACTATCTATCCTCCCCAAATACAGTGATGAGGCACTGGTGTCACTTCAGCAGTGTGCACAAAAGATTTCTGGTTGCAGTTGTGTTGCAGCAGCATAACGCACTACTGCGTGTGTCTGCACCATCATTGCACCCTCTTCTTGTCACTATTGGTCCCTGCATCCTCATAACAATCAGCTAAACTACATGTGGCAGTCACTCTAGCCTCGTTCTGTCAAAGAGGTCTGGGTGAGTCTGAGTGCTTTGAAGAGTGAGGTTGATGATTTTTCTGGCTGTTGTTTTTTTTTACCTTTCCCACCAAGTTCATTTGACAGCAGCAAGTTACAGAAGGGAGCATGTGTGATGATGTCAACAGCTCTGACAGGTCAATAATCTTCAATGGGTAAGTGGTGATAATTTGCTTAGGGAGGTAGTGTTTTATCTTCTCAAACAAAACCTTAGACACGTTGGGATAGTGCAACCACTCTTGTCTTTTACTAGTTATGCTATTTTCAGATTGATAGATTTTTTTCTGTCAGTCCTTCCTCTCACCCAGTAGTATAGCAACGTGCACTTGCCCTACATTATGATTTTATGATGCATAATAATTTTAGGAAAATTCCACTTTTGAGTCACTCTAACAGTAAATTTTTGGTATTCCTGTCAATTATAAGCTAACACTAACAAGATCATCCATTTCTTCCTTACTTATAAAATGAACTACGTAATAAAGCTGAATAACTGTTCAATTTTAGTTTTGGTAGCTAACTTGCCTATCATTTCACATTCAAAATTTTGTTTGTATATAATGTATAGAAAACTGATTGTTAATCTGAGAGCTCTTATTCTCTTCTGCATGCTAAGTACACAGATGTGAGAGCTTTGGAAAGGCTAGATGGTTGAGTGTTGAAAGTAATGTATGTTCTGGCTGTCTGGGATTCTTAACAGCTTTACGATTTGAGGGAGAACACTCTTTAAATTAGGGGTGTCAAACTCACAGCTCCTGCTATTGTCCTGCTCCCACAGTGTAACGCATGTCACTCGCTGCACGTGACCAGCGCTGGCGGGAGCGCAGGGACAAGGAGCTCGGTGCTGCCGCTGGGTAGAAACAAGGTGCCGGTCTGGATAAAACAAGGTGGAGGGCTGGATTCAGCCTGTGGGCCGTGAGTTTGACACCCCTGCTTTAAATGATGTTCAAACATAGCAGAGGTTTAACCTTTTCTTTTTCCTTCCTCTTCTTAGCACAAACTGCTTCACTGACTTCCATATCTATAATTTGGCCCTTGGCATCTAAAAATGTATGAATTCATCTTGGAAACAAATAAGAAGTGAGAAATAAAAATCAATGTGAGAATGTTTTACATTCCCTTGAGCCCCCTTCATCCATCAAATTTCCTGCTTGCTTGAAGAACATGATAATACTAAAAACTGAAAAGGATTACAAGATAAACCTAGGCTTTTAGTGCTCTCACTTCTGCACTATATTCCCTACTGTGTCTGTTGGAAATACGCCTTCACTTCTAGTACCTGATGCTGAAATGATATCAGAAGCACAGGAGATCAAGCCACGGTACAGACATTGTGAGAGGTTTCCTTTCCAGTTTGGATTTTGTTGTGTAGGGAGTTTTTTGGGATGGTTTGCTTTTTTTTAATATTGGTTTGGCTTTTTTTTGCTATGCAGTCCTTATATCCAGCTGCACTGTAGATGACCTGAACAAATACGACAGTCAAATCGCAGAAGGCACCACCTACCCGCTTATGGTCCTTGAAGCAGAAAGGAGAGCACCTTAATAAAGTGAAAAAGATTTCATGATGTGTCAAGTATGTCAGTTTTCTGTGCAAAGTGAGAGCTGAGGCTTTGCAGGGTAAATCAGTCTGAGAAATAACAAAGAGCTCTTATCCACTTTGGAGTGAAAGGAAAAAGCAGGCAATCATTTTAAAACACATCTTTGATTCAAGTGAATCAATTCGTAGTTAATCACTTGCTTAATTTTTAAAAATTGAAGTGCAAATAATTGCATAATATTACTTGAATTGTTTCTAAATATATTAATCAAAATTCCTGTCTTGAGTAAGAGTATTAACTGATATTTCAGTCATGCCCACATGCATTTCCATACTCACAGTCATTATGCTGTCTCTCATCGTCTTTGAACAGGCTCTGACTGGTAAGATTTCATGTGCAAGTGAAAAAAAAAAAAGAGAAAGAAATAGTTTCCTCTGGCTGTCCTTAACAGACTTTTGTAACTAAAAGGAGAATTTCCTCTTCCTAAATCCAATGAGAATGCATGAAACCTAAAAGGATGTGATGTGTTTGATAGGACCATTTCTCCCTCCTTTATTCACTACGCCGTGGCAAAATTGGACAGTAACGTTGCATAGGTTCTTCGTGTTAAGACTGTCAGTAAAGCATAAGAAGAGCAACCTGGTGTCATCTCATCTGTGCCTCATTGTGAGTTATATTGACACGACTCCTTCAGAACTCACCCTCCCCAAAAATCACTACTTAGCAGGGGCTTAATAAATCACCCTCTGGAAGGACGGCCTTATATATCCTTTATAATATATTGATAGAGACTGTATTCCCAATCTATTCTTTTTCAGTTAGTTACGAAGAGATTTTTAATACTCTTTTCTTGCAATATTATAGCAACGTCACTTTAGAACTGGAGTAAATTCACATAATATCAATCTTCTAGCAAAAGTAAATTTTATGCTCTGTATATGATTAAGGTGTATCTAGGGGAGTACTGAAGAAAAAGCAAACTTTAAAGTCTGGAAGAATTACAGATTGTTTCCACTTCTAAGACAACTTTCAGTTCCTGTTCAAGACTGGTCTTTGAGAGAGACCAGTTTAAGAAACTGCATTGGTGCCTCTAAGTAAGTTACTCATTGCTCTTTTTTTCCAGGTAATCAATGATTTGGTAGTTTTAGATATGAATTTACAATAAAGAGTTGTTCCAATTTGAAGTTAGTTTTACTGCATATTATGTTCACTAAAATGTTATTATTTGAGTTGTGCTTATGTTACTGTCACAAGAAATGTACTACAAATACAGCTTCAAGCAAAGCACAGTGTATTGAGGGTAGTTCACTTAATTTACTTGTTAGACATTCACTCAAACTATAAACAAACAGCTACTTGAAAGCCTCTGCATTATCTGCTTTTCTATTTGGATTTAGTGACAATGACTTTCTGTTGTCAGTGGCATTTCTTTTAATTTATTTTATTGTTTCATTTTGTTTGTCTTTTTGCTTCCCTTTAACTGACATGCTTTCAAAATTTATTGTCCTTTTCTTTTTTTTTGGAATGTTGTTAAAGAGAAGCTTTAATTTGAGAATGTAAACATTGTTTCCCTGGCAGGCATAGCCAATCATGTGAAGGGCAAACCAGATACAGCTCCTTTAAGAAAGCTGGAAAGCATCGGTTTTAAATCCAAAATCATAAGAGAGTTTTTACATTCCTCAATATCTCTGAAAGGGGAGAAAACCTCTACTAGAGCTCTGTGTTTTTTGCTGCCTGAGTAGACTGAATATCAGATGTATTCATATATCACAACCTAACCTATTGGTTATATTTAGAAGTAGAGGAAAGTAAGGTACTTACCATGAAATAATTCACCACATCAATTTATCACTGGAGAAAGTGTATTAGTACGAACCCGAATTCAAGATGTTTACCCTGTAAGAGATCATGTCCTCTATACTGGTGAACTCAACCTCCTGAATCGTAAAAAGCCCTGACTATTTATTTCCATTTAACTTCAGAAACAGTGTTCAACACCTAAAAAATATTTTGATGGAGACTCACGTTTCTGCTGAAATACGTATGTGTAAAGAGAAGGCTTTGTTAGGCTATTTTATAACCAAATTTTTTTAAAAAAGTGAATTGGAATAATTTTCCTAATTTAGTCCAAAATCTGGACAAAATACTAATACTGGCCAAAGCAGCAGAACACCTTGCCTCAGAATATAACCTCTCTCATATCATTAACATTAACATTTGCCTGAAACAACTCTGTCTGTTTTGACGAGGTTTTGGAACTGTTTTGAACCCATTGTTCGGGAGACATAGAGTACCTAAAGAGAATTTAGGAAAAAGTAAATGCGCCACAGCTATTTGGATTGTATGCAAGAGAAAAAAAGTACAAATTAATAAAACATTTGGTGTTTTGCAAGTTGTATACTAACAAAGCACCCAACATTCTCCAAAACCTGTGGCATAGAATAATTGAAAATTCAGACAAATATGTAGTAAGGTGTAGTTCATTGTACCTCCCAAAAACATCAGATTATCTAAAATATGTAGGTTTTTTGTTATTTTTAGAATTTCTGGTCCCCTTATGTGTCATAGCAGAAACCTTAGGATGTACGTTATAAATAAAATAAAACCCCCAAAGCTGTGGGGTTTTTTTAATTTTAAAAGAAATGTTATTAACTTTATTAGGTGCATATATGTATGTAACTACATATTACACAACGGCCAGCTAATTATTTCAATAATAATGCTAATTCCAGAAGTTGACTGTTCCACAAACAGTGCCTTACCTTTACAACAAACACCTCAGCTGCATTTTCAGACATTTCAGAATTGACCCCATTCTAAAAAGAGTCAACAAGAGGAAGACTCAGAGAATCTTTTTGGTATTTTTGCCTTTTGTTAGTAAAAAATATCTCAACTCTTCTGTATCCATATTTATACTTTAGTCAAATTCATATCTTGAGAGAACTGTATGTACCAGGAAACACAGTCATGGTCTGAAGTGCACCAACTTTACAGTTACTATATCCAGTCTCTCTGTACGTCGCTTGTTCGGAGTGTGTACCTATACGAATATAAGAAGATAATCTGGTTTGCAGATCTGAAAAATGGTTCCTGCGGTGGGGTGGATTTTCTGCACAATAGTCAGCCTTTTTTGGCAAATATGAAGAAACCTGATTCATATCATTGTTTCTTGTCAAATGAGCTTGAGTTCCAGCTGTCATGGAATAGAGAGTAGAGACATTTTGACCCTAAAGTTTTCCAAAGGCATATGTAATAAAAAGACAAAAAATAACTGATGTTCACTGGGTCAAAAGCAGAACTTGTGCCAGTGATGTTGTGCTGTTGCAGAAAAGAAACTCACAGGTGTAGATATAAGAGCTGCCATTAAGACCCACAGATATCCCTGTAGCTCTGGGTTAGACTGGTAGGACTCAGTGAGAATACTGCATCCAAGATTAGGTAACACATCTCAAGAGAGGCATTGACAAAGTGAGAAAGGCCAAGGGAGAGCCAGAATTAAAAATAAAAAAATCAAAGGTGTTGGAAGCATGAAATGGAGAAAAAAAAAAGAAAATGTCGTTACTTAAGAGTGCAGAACAGAATCTTAGAAGGAGACAAGATAAAACTCTCTAGTTGCACTAAAACTCTTGTGAGAAACAAGGAAACGCATCTGTTGATGGGAGAAATGTCTTATTGTTTTAGACAGCAGCAAAAAAAGACTTGTTTGTATGCAGGAATAGCTAAAGCCTTATAAAAAAAAAATAGGTGAGAAAAGTGAGGCTATAGTTACTCCAGTGGGCTGAGGACCCTCCTTTCCTGGATGGAGTGTGCCAGTAAACAGGAGTGGTGAAGGTAGCTGGTCCTGTATTACTGTAGAGAAGAGGACCCGTTCTTAAAATATTGTCATTACCACAAAAATAAAACTAGAATCATACTTCTGCATGTCATTGAAATAATTTCCTTGCTATGCTGCTTACCCATATCATCAGTTACAACTTGTTTCTAAAGCTCAGAAACACATTTCTACAGAGTAAATTTACATAATGTAGCATCCTCTCTCTAAAAAACATGCCTTCTTAAACTGGCAATAGCTGAATATCTTCACCAGAAACCGGCAAACACTCAGCACGTGTGTTTCAAAAATCATCTCACCAATGCCTACCCATTGGATGACAAAAGAATGACAGAAAGGGGGCAGTCACTTAGGGTTTTCTTTTTGTTGTGTTGTCCTTTAAATTTTAAATACATAATTGAAGTGTATATAATTATATGCATATTCAACAGCATTGTGCCACAAGATTTATACACTTGGAGTTTTTAAGTCATTTAGTCACTTTACCTCAATCTTGTCCCAAGAACAAGTGAATCGAGACAGCTGTGTGAAAATCAACCCCTTCAATAAAAAAATCATGAGTTCATGACTGCCAAGAGGACTGGAGTTCACAGGCTAGTTCAGCAACTACTTGACAAGCCCTCAAGCTACAAAAGAAAAGTGAAGTAGTTTGAGTTAACACTTTCTTTTCATTGCCTATAAATATCTTGAAGAAATGTAATATGTTATAGTGAGCCGAAAATTGGAAGTTGAA
Organism: Dromococcyx pavoninus; assembly: GCA_033558185.1. Lineage (NCBI taxonomy): Eukaryota > Metazoa > Chordata > Aves > Cuculiformes > Neomorphidae > Dromococcyx > Dromococcyx pavoninus. Next base: position 1,976,366 of record JAUMJL010000192.1, on the reverse strand, counting down.
GTGAAGTACCTGAAAAGTCATGCACTAGTGTGTGGCTTAAAAGGTTTTTCTCTCATTATTGGATAAATAAATATAGTGAAAGTGTATTATGTACGACTACTTTATAACTATTTAATTGCTAGAACAGAATAGCCTTCAGATTCCCTGGAAAACTTATGGATAGTCACAGTATTATCTATTTTTTTTAATTCGTTTGGCACAGTATATAAATTACTTCATCCTCTTATTTAGAGATGTGTGATGCATCTTGGGTGGAAAAATCAAAATTATATTGTTGTACCTTTCGTTTTCATGACCTTTTATATCTTTGCCAGAAGATATTTATGTTGCATTTCTTGTCTAAATTGATATAAGCTCCTGATTTTCTTTGATAAATCAGTAACTGTTTCAAAATCAAAACACAAGTGAAGGATACAATATTCAAAAATCTATTCAGAAAAAAAAAGGTGTTACCCCAATGGAAAGTTAAGTCCCACATGTTAAAAACATTAACGAGACAATAGTATGTTTTTCCTTTCTGCTTCTTAGTAACTTTTCTAATTCTGATATTTAGTAGTTTTATTTTAATCTTTTAACATGAAGTGCTTAGTATCCAGTTAAGTGTGTGTCTGTTAATTGCCTGTTCTGAACCTTTTAATTAGCTGTGCCCTGTCTTCAATAGAACTCTCACTGAATTCTGTAAACTCCTATGCTTTTATCTATGCTGAAAGTCATGGCCTTGTAATTCATGTTTTATCCAACTTTAAGCACAGCTTTAGTCTCTTAACATCAAAAATGTGAAATTATGTAAGAAGATGTGCGCCTTTCTCCATAGTTTACCATTTCCCTTCTCTAGAGTTAGTGTGAGGGTTTGATAGTTACAGTCAAATCAAAGGATGAAAACGTGAAATTTTATATAAAATAACAGCTTGACTTTTTGCTTTATAGTTTTTACATTGTTTCTCATTAGCAGTACTGCTAAGTTGTAGAGCAGGCTGGTAAGACTGACAGGATGGAAATGTATTCATGAATATCCTTTTTAGTTGTTGCTATTTTATATCTGAAAACAAAGTAGTTCTGGTGTGAGGGGCTGTGAAATGTAGAAAGGATGTGATTTTGAAATTGTGGGCCACTAAAGTAGGAAGGTCCAATAGCCAAGGAAGGTGTTTGAAGGATCCTTTCAATTTAATGGTCTTAGACTTTATATTGAAGTATTCTTGTTGTGTTTAAAATGTATGAAGCTAGAAATCAGCTTAACATCCTATATTCGAGTGTGACACACAAGTTGTGGAATGTAATTTGTTATATAGAATATCACATACAAACCTGTTTCCTGGAACTGGAAGAAAACCAGGCAAATGAAGAACTACAGATACTACTGAAGCTAATACTTGCAGGCTTACCAGATCCGTCCTCGTTCAACTCAATGTATGTGTTTTGATTTTTTTATTGTGTTTGGGGTTTTTTTTTGGTTATTGTGGTTTTTTGTTCGTTTGTTGGTTGGTGGTTTTTTTAGTCTGAATGGACTAAAAAGATTACATTCTTTATTTGCACCGAAAATTTGTTTCACAAATGATTTTTTTTAATCTTTCCTTTTTTCCCCCCTGCCTTTGAAAATTATAAGAGAAATTTTATTTGTAGTAGTTGTAAATCATGTATCTTCAGTTTATCGATATTCTATATAGCGTACACTCTTCAGTAGTCTTAAAAAAATTGACCTCTAACATAAAAAAAAGATGTTTGACTTATAATGTTTCAGCCTTTGTATTTTGCATCTATACATTATACTCTAAATCATCTTCAATTCTACTTCATTAGTAAATGAAATCTGTAATACAATCTAGCAAAAAGAGCACTCAGGAAATTACTTATTTACTCACTTGTGGCAGGAATACAGCATTTGATTTCGCCACAAGCAACAACAGTGAAATCAGTATCCTTGGCTGTAAAGTTGATGACCTTATATGAAATGCTGTGATATGAGCAGCACTAGACTGTGCTTCCAAGTCCCAGTCTTTGATGTGTGCCTGCAGCTGAGACCATCCCTGTAGATATGCTGCAGTCACCACATGCTCTGCCAAATAGAACTCGAGGATCACACACAACAGCACCAGAAAATTTTACATACAGCTGAATTGCTAGAGAGTTCAGGAAAATGCATCCTGATTTATGTTTGCTGGATGCAGCTGTGTTTTGTGACAGACAAAATCCAAACAGCTATGTATTTCATAGTCAAAATTCATCCAGATGATACTTTAGTCTAGAACTCTTGCCTGTTCCTCACTGCCTTCTCTAATTATTTTCTATAAAGGTGGCATATTCTAAAGCATAAGGACCAAAAAATTGTCTCTTTTGGCAAGTATTTTGTTTCATGTACAAAACATAATAACAATATTTGAGGAAAAACAAACATGTAAGCTCATCTTCCCAATCAGTATTAGCACAATTCAGTTGAGTTACGTATGAGTAAGAAGAGATTTTCAGGTAAAAATCAGAGCTGAAAGTAGTGGACTCACTTGTTATTAACATTACCAGAGGTCCATAATTTCTAGTCATATGCCTCTTTGTCATTCCATTGCAAAGGTATTTATTCTGTATGTTTGAAAAACAGCTACTGGAAACACCACAAATCCCCTATATGCAATAAAGTATGCTTCCTGTATTTTTTGTATTTAGCATCCACAATGTACATTCTCAGGGAAAAGGTTGAGAAGTGGTCCTGGGAAGATAAAAATGTCACTGTGCGTTGAATGTGGCAGAGTCTACAGTCAGAGATCTTGCTGCTTGTTAAGAAAGTGATCACTCTCAACAAGAATGATCAGGCAGCTGCATCATAGTGGAGATTGGCAAAACGTGGGTATGAAAGAGTTAAATACTTTTCTTGAGGTCATGCCTGACTTTCTCTGTCATTTTGGACACATTTCCCAGGTGCCTTCTATTTGTGGTTGTGGTACTCTTACTTGAATACAGAATGCATTTATAAACAAGGATGTTTGGCAGACTGTATTATGCTACACAGTTCTGTTATGTGCCAGTTCAGAGCGATGTCCAATTAGATTATTGCAGATCAACTCATGCAAAAGAACTAACCTGATGAAAAACTGTATTTACTTCTAGATAAATGGAGGTCTGTTATGGTAAAAGCTAAAATTACCATGTGGTAGTCTTCAGATCAGATGCAAGCAATGTAATTGCCATTGCAAAAGCAGAGTAAACAAGAAAACAATCTATGCATCTAGTAAACACTCAGCTTTCCCAATCCTTTCCATAATTCAGAGTAATGACTCCAGTTTGACCTCTTTAGCTACAGTTAAGCACAACAACACAAATGCTTTGGAATTCAGAACATACCTGTTTGTTCCAGCAAAGAATTTAATTCATGGCATTTTCAAGAGACTTTCAGCACCAGTAGAAGTAATAAAGCTTAGTCTGTGCAACTCTGGAAGTATGTGGAAAGCTGAGTCCTGTTGAATCTCTTTGTACTTCAGTAACAGTGCGTGTAAATGTTGGTGACCTTTGGTGCATTATAGTCCCTCTCATTTCCAGCAGAGACTCATCTGAATTTCTTCCCAAACCCTTTAAACAAAATGTGAAGAGATATTGCCAAGCATATGGATAAGGCAACACAAGACTTAACACTTGTCGTGAACATAACAAAACATCTGCCATAAATGCTGGAATTTTTCCACATAACTTTTCACTGAGACCATTGCAAACAACTTTTACTATCTCATAATAGCTTAAGAGAATAAAGAATTAATTTGCTTTGATCAACTTTTTTTTTTTTTGGTGTGGTGCTTATTTTTTTATTTTGCTAAGAAGACTCTTCAGTAGTAATCTGAAATAATTAATCCTGACAAATAAACTTTGGACTCCGTAAGACAAAGAACATAAAATTAAAAAGAGAAGAACAAACCAGAAGATCTCAGAGGTTTTTCCTGGACACATGGTAAGTCCCACAAATACTACCAGCAGTTTGTTCAGTGAGATGGATGTACCCACAGAGCATTCATGGCCATGTGGTTTTGAAGACCGTTCTCTGCCCCAGGCTTGAGCTTACCTCTTCCGTCTCTCTGTGTTCCACATCAGGTTTAGACAAGCAGGGGAAATACATTCTTCTGGTAGAGCTACAAGTTTCCCTATTTCACAGGAATAAGACCACTTAGAAAGCACACCATATCTTGGAAGAATACTTCTTTTTTACTCCATCATTCTTCACTAGGCTAGGGTTTGCCATGGTATTTACCACTGTACTTTATAGTGGTTTGAAAAGTAGTTCTTCAATCTTTCAAAAAAAAAGTTTTTTACCTCCCTCCATCCTCTGTAATTTATGCTGTATTTGAATGTATTTATTTCTGATGATGATGATCCCTTTTTCTGTTTCATTTTCAAGTTCTTTGCCTTCACCCCTTTAAATACAGAAAGTACATTTTTAAGCTCCTTTTGGAGTACGTTTAACTCTCATAATCACTCTCTGTTAATTCCCACATTCTTGTTTCTTTCTGAGCACTTGAAATAACCTGCCACCTCTCCGTTTTCCTTCTGTTGTAGAAATGTTTCATGCCAGCTTTATCTTATGATGGCTCTCTGCAGAAAATCATGTTGACCTTTTTTGCTTACTTATCACAAGCTCACATAGTTTTATTCTGCCAGCCTACGCTGGTCATGGATCATGTCACGGTAGAAATGTAGATATCCGCAAGGCTCTATGATGCTTGAAAAGGGGAAGATGATAGAAACAGTATTTGACAATGTTAAATATTATGTTGGCCTGTTTTGGATTTCTCAAGATGTGCAAATCTACATTATTCCACTGTTATTCGTTTCGGTACTGAGCTTTTGACATTTAGAGCAAGTGAATTCTAAATCGTATATGTCCATACATATTGCCTGAGGTACGTGCCCATTCTGTAGTGCTTCTGTGGGAATGATTTGTACCATATTTATTTATAGAATAGGAGAAAATAACACAGAAATGCCAAGTATCATTTTCCCCTTGACCTTTCTGTTACCACTTTGAAGAGAAAGTTTGTTACTTCTTAGGAGGGATAAATAATCAACAGTCATTAAAAGAAAGAAATATGTCTTGGAGAATGAATTATGGCCATAGCACAAGACAATAGCTGCTGTTACCCACAACTTCAGAATATCAATTACTATTGTCTTTCCATCTTGATCCATAATAAATGCATCTGTGACCTACTAGGTAGTCACACAGGGTCAAAATAAAATGTGAGATTTGGTTGCACTTAGGAATAGCAGCCGTGAAAATCCCCCCTTCAGATGCTGTCTAATTCTGTTGGTACCTAGATTTGAAGATTGAGAGAACTGTACCTTTATACACACTTTCCCTAAATGCTATAGTTGGGATAACACTGGAAAGCCCGGCATGTGTTTGACATTCTTAATAGATAGGTTTTCAAAAATAGACATTTTCCAGACAGACCAGTCCTGTACTCATTTAGAAGCAAATCTAAAATATAAGTTTAGGACAAAAGATAAATGCATTGGTTGCCATCACTGACATCTGTGATATAGTAGTCAGAGAAGTCTTCAAGACAGACATAGAACTTGGTATCTGTCACCTCCTAGGAAAGTGTATGAATCTGCAGACTATTAAGTTTATTTTCCTTTTGCTGAAACTGTTTTGCTACAGCAAAGATGAGTTATACTGCCTATATACTCTTCCTTGAGCTCTGACCCCTGCTTTAAAGAGTATATGTGTTTCAATTTTATAAATGAAAAAAAGAAAATCTGATTCAGAAAGGTCTTCTTTGTCCTTCCTAATTTACAGAATGTTACTGTTAACAACTCAGAAAACACCAAATGGACATGGAACTATTACTGTTTGTACAAAAGGTGAATCATGATGCAATGCCTAAACTTTACTATGATTAGACACGTATGTGTCTTATATGCATCTTTCCTCCTTTCATCAGTGAATTACTACTGAAACAACTTCTGTTCATATGCTTTTTCAATACAGAATTTCATTCAACATTTACTATTTAAGTATTGATGAGATCTTTGACAAAACAGGGCCATGTCTTTCTAATCACAGAAAGTTGAGCTCCCTTAGGGTGGTGAGCATGAACGCTGTGTTGGCCATCACCTGCGCCACTAGGTACTTCACTAATAAGTCTAATTTTCTGCATTAAGTGTAACATTGCTGAAATTAAATTAAAAGAAAAAAATAGGGTGATTTTGTTCTTCAGAGCAGTCACCATATTTTATTTCATAGTAGAAGATGTACTGTCAGTATGGCTAATAGTGGTTTTATCAGTTCTTGTGTGGCACATGAAACCGAATATTCTTTAGCCAGATTGTTTGAGTTTCCTTCTTATATTTCATATTTTCTCTTTACAAGAAATAAGGTTTTAGCAGGGATAAGACAGAAGTAAGAGCAAGAGTTCAGTTTGTTTTCATAGGAGTGTTTATTAGGTTTAGCACTGAAGATTCATCTGTAAGCTATCCTGTCAGAAAACCTCAAGGAAGAATGGGATGAAATCAGAGACAGAAAATGACGCTGATGGCTTAAGCGGACTGTGATACAGTTTGCTATAGAGTCAGATTAATTGCAAAAGTTCTGTTGTGCTGTTTTTTCTGCAGCCAAACCCACTCATGATTCTCTGGGCTAGCCTGTATTGAAACTGTTTCCAGATAAGTGGCCGGAGAAAACAGTAGAAACTAGAGAACAGGATTGAGTTTATTCAGAAATTTTGTACTGCTGTTTTGGGTTGTATTCCTCTGAATGCACTCAAGAACAAATTGACTACTTCATATGGTAAAAATGACTACTTACTGTGAATGGAAAAAGCTCAAGTACAGAAAGATAAGAACTACCTGCATAGGCACTGCTTCAAAGGAAGTCTTTTAATTAATATGCATCCAGGAAGATGAAGGTGCTATAATCACTAGGGACAGAATGAAGAAAAAACAAGGGCAATAGAACAGTAAATTTATAGGCAAGATTAAAAAAAATAATTACAAACAGGAACATTTCAAATGGTTGTGGGGAATGACAGAAAATGGTGAAATACTCTTCAGATATAAAAGAGGTAAAGATAATGGACAATTAATATTATTTCTCCTTTTTCCCTCTAATTTCAGCCACAACCTCTCTGACTTCTGTATGTTCTGTGACTATTTAACACTGTTTTTCAGACTACTTTTGCTTTTTCAGTACTCCAATACTGTAAGTGAATGAAGTGCCCCTTAGTTCACTGAATAGTTTTACCTATAGAAACATATGAAAGAATGTAATGCAGCAAATTAAAATCAAAATTAATTTAAGCACTGTCTCAGATGTACTCATTTTTTTGTTGGCTTTGAGATTACAAAAAGTCATTCACTCTCCAGAAGAAAAACAGACTCAGAATAATATGAGCAATATGCAGAACAGCAAATTCTGTTGAAACTTTGGACACTGGCTGAAATAAGAGTGAATACAAACCTGCAGATAATATTTGGATGGAAATAGGTGCAGTCAAATTATCCACTGCAGATTAATAAGAATAAATCATCAGAATGTTCTAATTCTGCTGCAAGAGTGAAAGGGTGAGAAAAATATTTTAAAGAGATCAGCTATTTTAAATACTTAATAGTCATTAATGGAGTTATTAAATAGTCGTTTGTTTTGAATGTCTTACCTAGATCTGCATTTTCTTCAGTGCAAAAAGGTTTTGGAAGAAAAAGCTTCAAACTTCTAAATACCTCTCAATTTTGTCATGTAAAATTTGTTTGATTAATAATAGAACATAGATAAGGAAAAAAAAGGAACAAAATGCATCAGTGTGATTTGCACTGTTTTATCTATGCATCTGAAAGGCAGAAAATACCTGAATAGGTTTAAGCTGCTACAGACAAGGTTCTTCAAGGTGTGTGAAATCTCCCAAAGACTGGGAGGAGCAGAAGGATATGAGTGCATTATCACTTTGAAAAAAAGTACAATACTTTGTGACATTGCCTCAGAATGTCATGTTCACAAAAGTGTGTATAAATGTTCTTTAGCCACTACAAGGCAATGTGAGGTGCCTTAATATTGATGGAGATTAAGAGACCTCATGTAACTGTCTCACTTTTTGTTATGTGAAGACAAAAATCTCTCTATGTAAGATTTTCTCCATTAAAAATTTCATAGGATAGATTCTACAACCATTACTCATGCTGAGCAGTAGATTACCACATAAACAAATTCACTGAAGTCAATAGATGCATTGAAACATGGTTTATGTCAGGAATGCCTTTCAGTAAATGATCCAGAATTAAGTCAAGGCTCCACAGGATAGAGTCCAGGGCTGGCTTAAGGGAGTAAGATAATTATCTGCAAGTATATTGACAGAAAAAAGCAAGTCAACTCTGCTGCTGTCAGCCCTAGAAAGCATACAATTTAGAGATCCCCTGCTTGTCTAGTATGTATGATAGTATGAATTGGATCAATTAGGTGTTAAATATTTGAGACAAAGATGATGCGAATCAGCAGTGTAGCTCAATCCACCTACACCTGAATATGCAGAACTATCTTATAGCCTCATTCAGCACCTCATCTTGCAGTATAAAACAAAAGTTCATAAATTTAAAGAAACTCACAAACAGAACACTTTGAATAATAAACATTATCAAGCTGATGGCTGCCTTGAAGTATTAGATGAAAATTATTTGTATTGACTAGGCAGGATATTTCTCTTCAAAATGCTTTTTATCACAGTTTGGCTTGAAGTCAGTCTAACAGTCCCTGAATGGGTTAAGGAATATGCTTTGTTAAGAAAAGCTGCCCTTCTTATTAAACGTGCACCTGCACAGTGTTGATGGACCCTCAAACCTGGACAAAATGTGTGGATGACATTTGCGGAGGAATAGGAATAGCACATGCTTTTATACAAACATATTTATTTGACTTCTGTCTTAGGAAAGAGCACCACTAGTAAAAGATCTTTTCTTTATATTTGACACAGACATTCATCAAAAATTTCTGGAGAGAAGGACTTCCCTAAGCTCATTTTTAAGGTTTTGCACTGAGCAAAATTTGTTAACTAGAATCATGCTACCTTAGGTTAGGAGATCCAGAGCTTAGAAGAATGCAACACCTTTGCTAAGTTTCAATAGGGGTTATTGATTTTTAGCTTCAGAGTAAGACTTGGATTTTAAAATCAATGTATGCAAACCTAGTATTCAATAAAATTTAGCGAAGACTAAAATGCCAAGTGTGCAACAGTTGTTTCTCAGCTCATGCGGACAGTTGCGGCAAGAGGTGATGTATAAAGTCCCTGTTATCCTCCTAAGAAATTAACAAGAAGTGTTGTCTGCCACTAATTTTCAAACAAGCCAATCAGTGTCTGTAAACAATGAATGAAATTTTGAACAGCAATTACAATCAGTGCCTATTTTCTCAAGGTATTAGTTTGCAAATAATTGTGGTCTGGTGCACATTCAGGGTGATGGTTGTGGCTGCTTGCTGGATGTGGTGAGTTCATCCCCATTGACCACAAGCTGCAGCAAAGCTCTCCCATCACTGCAGGGTTTAGCAGCATGACAGGATGTTTCCATAAAGCCTGAGATGCACTCTTACCATCCAAAATCTCTGTGCGGCTGTTTGCCTCCTAGTACATTGCTTTGCTAGCCACTGTGTCTAGTTTGGATTTACTTTTGCTTCTATGTGTTTTTCCCTCCTTGCTTTTCTATGAAGTCAAGGCTGCAAGCAGAAACTCCTGAGATCACTTAAGATAAGCCCATGTCACATATTCGGATGTCTTTGATCGACTGTAATATCAAATATATATATGCAATGTACATTACATGAAGCAAGTATTCCCATTTTTATTGGGAAACATTTGGAGTTTGTTGGTATTTGATTATTTTCTTTTTTTTTCTTATTGTCTCAGAATTTTACATTGTCCTCCGAGAGGTTTTTTCCCTGTCAGTCAGAAGGACCCTAGACTGTATCACTGTCTAGTAGAACTAGACTTACAGAAAGTTAACTGTGACTGAATAGCGCAGTGCTGGGGAAGAAAAGAATGTGATGATGAAGGTAAATCACAAGAAGTTTTATATTTACAAATTTTGCTTATATTTCAAGGTTTTTTAATGAAGGGAGAATGTAGGGGGAAAATGCTGCATAAATGGATATTATGCATAGATCATACAGTACAAATAAAATTAGTGTGAATAGTTGTGAGCCTGCAAAATTAGGTTGTTTGACTATTTTAATAATAAATCAACAGCAGAGATCGGGCAGAAGGACTACATTGGTCATGTGCGAAATACTGGTAAACAGTTAAGGACTAAAGAAGATATAACAACATGTTGGGTGTATTTGGGGGTTTCTGTTTGTTTATTTGTTTTAATATGTAGTAGCATCTCCTCCCAGTTCCTGAGAAAACATCCATCATTGCATAGCAGCTTTTGGATCTGAGAACTCATGCAGCAGAAGCAGTCTGGGATTTCACAGCAAACAGCACGTGACCTACATTATTTGACAACAGCAACCTCAACAAAGTGCCTGTTGCCAGTTCCAGCCTTCAAACATTTGTGTCTGAAGGCTGTTATAACAGTGTGTTTGCACAGACATGAACAAGAAATGTGTCACCACGTCAGTGTGACCAGCTGTCCTCTCCCTGCAGTGGCTCAGAGAGGCATTTCAGTTGTGTTCCAGGTGGTTTTTGTTACAAAGTGTTTCAGTCTTTCCCCAGGACTGAGCAGTGATACTACCTCGTGTGTGTTTACTAGTCTGTCCTTGCAAAATCAGATGAAGATTTTGAGTACTTTAAGGTCTGCTTTTCAGTGACTGGCTGTCTAAAGCTACCTCAAAAGTGAAGCCACAAACAGAGATAAAATTCACCCAAATCTACAATCAGTTTTGGAAAATTGTTGACGTATTTTGTCAGCCCACTAAACCTAGAGGTGATAAGCTAAGGTCAGCTTGCACACAGCCTAGATCAGTCTCTAGCTGCTCCTACACATGCACACTTGTATGCAAGGGAGAATGGTTTCCAGCTCAAGACTTCTAATTATCTGAACAACCCCAGTTCAGACAGTCTGAAAAAAAGGCTTTGTTAAGGTTGCCAGCTGCATTTTTAAAGTGCCCACCTGCTGACCATGCTATGTCACAAAGCAGCAAAGGATTTCAAGCTCAGACATCGTTTAGTCACTCTGCTTTCAGGTCTAGAGATCACTTACTATGAGACAAGCACCAGCTGTGTCTTGCGCAATGCAGACATGTTCTGCTCAGCTAGGACTTAGTATGGTCATCCAGAAAATTAAGAATGCACATTTAAATGAAATCTTTACATTCTCTCTTCTTGGAAACCATGCTTCATGTTTATTTCTCTGTGATGTAGCTCCAATTACTCAATAAGGATTACAGTAACTCTTCACATCACGTGGATATTGTGAAATACAAGTCTGTGTGTGCATCTTATCATCAGCTGCTCTGATGAGTGTCACAAAATTCCATTATATAAATGACAGAATTTAAAAGGTGCATAGTAAAAGACACATGTTGAATGAGGAAGCCAGAAAAAATAATGAATTTCTGACCATGTAATAAGTGCCAGTGATTTTAGGCAGTGTCTATAATAGTAATTGTTTATACAATGGAATATATAGGTGAAATAATGAAAAAAGGTATTTAAATATTTAAAGAATGTCATAGCAGCTTCTCAAAGGGAAACTGCATTAAATATGTTAACTTTAATTCTGACATTTAAAAATTCCTCAATGTCTTTCTTTCCAAGCTTTTATAAAACACCAAAGTAAGACAAATTTTTAATATGGTTTTATTTTCTTTGCCTATTATATTTTATATTTCTGGTGAAACATGCTTTATAAATTATTGTACGCAGACATATGTGTGAATAGGAGAAGTGTTCAAAATCATCCTCCAGTCTACCTGATCTCAGAAGTCATTGAATCACACCAGTGCATTCATAAATAACTCCCCTGGGTCTCAGAAACATCAAATACACATGATCTCTCACACTTACTTTCCTTTACCTATCACCTTCATGCCTCTGAAGGCAAAAGGAAATTCCATACAGGTTCCAGGCCAGGGTACAGATGATGTTTTCGTGTTATGTGCTACAGTTTCATTTTGGATGCAGATGGAGTACTCCTACCTTTACAAAAATGGTTGACGCTTAAAGTAGCTTTAATTTGACTAAGGCTGATGTAATTTCTTTGGCAGATTTCAGGGTATTCTCATACACCATGTATCCAAAAACAATAAAATCATGGATCAGGAAAGCTGTGGAGGGACTTTTTACAAGGGTAAGTAGTGATAGGACAAGGGGGAATGGCTTTAAACTGGAAGGGGGAAGATTTAAATTAAACATTAGGAAGAAATTCTTCACAATAAGGGTGGCGAGACACTGGCACAGGTTGCCCGGGGAAGGTGTGGATGCCCCCTCCTGGAAGTGTTCAAGGCCAGGTTGGATGGAACCTTGAACAGCCTGGACTGGTGGAAGGAGCCTCTGCCTATAGCAGAGGGGCTAGAACTCAATGATCTTTAAGGTATCTTCCAACCCAAACCATTCTGTGATTCTATGATTTTTCAATCCAAGGGTGCAGGGGAGAGATGACTATTTACCATTCCCGAATTGCATACGTTTTTTTTGTAAATCAGCCACAAGTTTCTATTAAAATCATACATACTGGGTGTAACAGATACTGCTGTATACTGTGCTTGGATTTGTTATGGTTGCCTTTTGCTCTTTCAGCCATGGAATAATAAATGTTTATGTCTGATACTGCAATATTCATTTGCAGAACTCAAAAACTGTTGCAAAGATGAGAAGACATTGTTATTACAATTGAAAAAAACTGAAGTCAGAGAGATGAGATGACCTGACAAGAAACTCAGATGAAAAAAAATATGGTATGGTTTGTAGATGTCTTGTGCAGTGCTATGACCCCTTCATTGCAGCGGTCCAGAAATCACTGGGATTATATAATACTAATATAGTACATACTGTTGATAAGTGAAATAAGCAGGTACTTAAACATTGTCATTTTTTCTAGGCATCCTGGAAGGAAAAATGCATTTCAGAAGGGATGATGAAGAGGATCATCATCTTACTTTGCAGGAGCTTAAAAGAGACCAAACTTCCCTGTCATGTGCTGTATCATCAAAGGAAGCATAGACGTGTGTTTGAAAACATAAGGAATACAGAGGCTGGTGTAATGGGATTGTCAGAGAAAGGAATGAATCTCAAAGAGTGAATAAATGATGAGAAGTAGTGAAGGGCATTGATTATTAATTTTACACAGAAATAGATTGGTATTTTAACTGTATTTGAATATTCTCTGTTGTCAGTCAAAAAGGAATTAGCTTTCAGAATGACATTTCCAAAACCACATCCAGTGGCTTTTGTTAAAGGGTCAAGCTGACAATGAAGGGGACCTGTCAGAAGTTGGTTTCTTTGCCCTCCTTCTGTTGACTTTCCAGAATAGTTTGCCATTCCCCCTATTGTAACATCCTTCTGTCCTTTGTAATGAAATTAATTCATTGATTAAAGAAAAAAAATCATACAGTCCTCTGCTTGGAAGCTTAGGCAGAGAAGCAGTCACAGCCTTACCATGAATTGAGTGTAATAGTCAATATAATTTCTTGTATAACTTCAGTCCAGCCAGATGGTCAAAATATTTACTACTGGGTTGTACACCTGATCACTGTCATCTACATATTACACTTTCCAGTGTTTGAAGCTGGAAACAAGGGAAGATTTCTTTGGAAAAAGCTATGCAGATTATAGACTACAACACAACAAAACCTTTTTTTTCTCTAAGTAAGTAAAAAAAATCTACCTAAGAGGGGTCCAGATACTGCTGCTTGAAATAGAAACATTGACTGGGAAAAAAAAATAACTTAATCAAAATTGAACTATAAAAGGTTGGATCTGGTGTTATTTTATTTAAAAATTAGTAAATTGGGAACATATTTATGTTCCTGTATTCCGTGTTCGGCTTTCTACAACAGGCTAGACTCCTAATAGTTCATTACAACAGAAGTTAAAGAAACTAGTTTGAATAATCTCAATGACTTAACCAATTAACCTGTAAGAAAAAGAGATTTTATTTAATATTAGAAAAAATCTTTAGAATGAAACAGAAGAATTTGATTTCCATATTTTAGCACTCATATGTCTATACTGACAAAGACCAATATTATTCAATTTCTTTTCCTTTGTTGAGACTATCCTTTTAAATTAGAGCTTGCTATCATCTTAGATTTTATGCTATCCTTTTCCACAATAATTTTCTTATTAATGACAGATATACAGCTCATTAAATTAAGAAGTTGCCACAAAAGTATAAAGTGAGAAAATTAAATTAATTAAGAAGATGCAACAAATGCTTGCATATGCTTAATCAACTTACCATAGCATTAGTATTCTTATGAATTTTACAAGGATGCTAGTTTCATTCTATCAAAACAAAAACATTTCTAACATCTCAGAAACACTTTGCTACACAGATTTCCGGGTAGGAGAGCAGTGAAATCAAGTCAGCAGCTTATTAAACAAGCACCTTTCTTTTAGGCTTTTGTTACTAATTCAGCCCACTGATAGTTATTCACACCAGCCTAATTAGACTAATTCCCTTATACTAAGGATTTATATCTTTCTTATTTTGTCTTTTTTAACTGTTACCTTCAATAATATGATTTTTCTTCTTTTCAAAAATGCAGTCAGATTATTTATATTCTGTAACATTAGAAGTATACACACTTTTTTTTGTAAACTGATAAAAACTAGTGTTTAAACCTCTACACTTCTTGCTTTTTACAAAGCTGAAATAAAATCAATAAATCAAAGTAAAGAAAACCAGTTGCCTGGAAAACTGATCAAATTTTATGGAAATCTGATTGACATGGAGGTACAGTTATATCAAAAAATATTTCTAAACCACTGTAAATATCATAACAATAAATATCAAAAAAAGACAAAAAAAATTATAAATCTTCTCAGCCTGATTCTGTAGCTGTGAATATATTAAAAGTCTGTACTAGAATTGAACAGCTCAAACAATTCTTTTTTTAATCACATGAATAAAGTCTTATGAGTCTCAAGGGAAATGGCATTACTCCTTACCTTCAAAGACTTAATGGATAGAGATTAGCTTTCAGTTTATTATTAAAAGGAATCATTCTGAATGTAAAACACATCTCTCAAACCTTTTACAAAGCGTGATAAGGGAATTAGTTCCAGAAATTGTTTTGTTAGGATGACAACTATGATGGTACTAGGAGTCTGTCTCATCCAAGCATGTATCAGAAATTAAACTGAAGTTATGTGTCTTTAAAAAGGAATTACAGAAAGACAAAGAAGACAGAGACAGAAAGAGAGAAAGAGAGAAAGAGAGAAAGAGAGAAAGAGGGAAAGAGACAAAGAGAGAAAGAAAGAAAGAAAGAAAGAAAGAAAGAAAGAAAGAAAGAAAGAAAGAAAGAAAGAAAGAAAGAAAGAAAGAAAGAAAGAAAGAAAGAAAGAAAGAAAGAAAGAAAGAAAGAAAGAAAGAAAGAAAGAAAGAAAGAAAGAAAGAAAGAAAGAAAGAAAGAAAAAGAAAGAAATTACGGTCAACAAAGCACAATGGTTTTGTACAATTCTTTGCCCCTGCTTTTGCAGTCTGATATAATACGCTTTTGTGGAAGATTAGTTTTGTTAATAACCATCAAGGCTAACAAGATAGCATTCATAGGAACATAAGTCTAGTAGTCTTATCATCAAACCCAAAATTGCATTGAAATATCTAAAGAGAGCAAACGCATACATAACATCTCCTTTTCCATCCTCTGTCCCTTTTTCCTAGTCTATAGATACTCTTCAAGGGCTTTTCAGGGACTTATATGATTTGTTAGTAGCTCTCTGTATGTCTTTCTTCCAAGTGTGTGTTTAGCATCTCTTTTGAGGTCCGCTAAAGACGCTGCATCTGCAGAAATCAGTTCCTAATTTACAGCACAATAAAATGGTGTAATATTGCAAACTAGTTGAGGATAAACTTCTCCATAAAATTCTCTCCTTGTGTTTCCACATTGCCCTCTCTCCTCAGAAGAGCCTCCCTGCTGTCAAGTGCTTATGGTAGGAATGCACTTTGTCTCTGTCTTGGACCTCATCACTCTCTACAACTATCTGAAAGGAGGTTGTAGACAGGTGGGGGTCGGTCTCTTCTCCCAGGCAACCAGCAACAGTACAAGAGTGCACGAGCTTAGACTCTGTCAGGGAAGGTTTAGGCCGGATATCAGAAAAAAAGTTCTTCACAGAACGAGTAATCAGGCATTGGAATGGCCTGCCTAGAGAGGTGGTGGATTCACCATCCCTGGAGATTTTTAAAATAAGATTGGATGTGGCACTTAGTGCCATGATCTAGTAATCATGATAGTGTTGGATTAAGGGTTGGACTTGATGATTTTGGAGGTCTCTTCCAACCCAGATAATTCTATGATTTTATGATTATATATAGCTGAAAATTCATTGGAGCAAGAAAACACCTTTTTGTCCTTTAAATTTCTTTTACAGTTTTGGCTATAGCTTTAGGATAATAATAAAAAAATAAATATAGGGTAATTCGCAAAGAGATGTTGATCTCCTTCTTCAAGATTGCTCAAGACAGAAACTCATAAGATATGTTTAAAAAAAATTAAGTGCAGTTATGCATACACAGTAAAGAAAACAAAATGCATGGACTACTACAGAATTCTCTCATTGCTTTTCTTAAAAATATGTTTATAATTAGCTCTGAAGCTATTTGTTTTATTCCTACTTGGACTTAGATAGTAACAAATATGTATGTGGACAATGCAGGTTCTTAGTTTTTTCTTCGAAACCCAGGACAAATTTAATAATATATCTTGATGCAAAACTAATGAATATTTGGAAATGATCTCCAAAATTTGACTTATTATGTTTGGAAAGTCTGTTTATTGTTCTTGAAAAGGAAAATTTTTTTTAAGCTCATCATTTTATTGTGTGTTATTATAGCTAATTGCATATATGATCCAAAATATTTATAGAAAGAGCCCATAGAAATACCACAAAAATATGGTAACATTTTAATTTCTATACTAAACCATTTTAGACATGAGATATTACAAAGAAGAAAGATAACATTTTTACCAAAAAAAAGAAGCATATGCATCCTGAAAATTATTTGATTTCAGAAGGCACATAAAAGAGATGTAAACTGGTGTTATTTCGCAACAGTTACATTATGAATGTATATGTGTGAAAAAAATATATGGAAAACCAAATTTTGTCATGGATAAATGAATTAAAATGACAGCTGTGGTAAAAATAAATCCTGGGGTTTAACCTGTTTTTCTTTATATGAGTTGATACATCTACCTTGTTTTCTACAAATACATGGACAAGACATATAATAAATGTTCCATACATGCTACAGATATTTATTTTATATTATCATTTCACTGCTATATTTTATGACATTATTTTATGACTCAGAGGATAGCCAAACCCTTTGACTAGATCTCTTCTGGTCCCTGTCAAAAATACTTGACAAATCTTGCGAATGTATTTGCATATATATCTACATATATATCACCATCTAATTCATTGTAATTTTATTCGGAACATATGTCTGCAGAAACATAGAAGATGAATAAAATCTAAAATATGCTATAACTTCAATGTGTGCATGTAAATAATGAGATAAGGAGCGTATTACACTGAAAGTTGAGGGTCTGTATTGGGACCAGTACATTTTAATATCTTCATCTATGACATTGAGGGATCGAGTGAATGCTGAACAAGTCTGTAGATGACACCAAGCTGAGTCGTACAGTTGACACATTGGAGGGACCGGATGTCATCCAGAGGAACCTGGACAAGCTGGAAAAGTGTGCCTGTGAAAACCTCATGAGGTTCAACAAGGCCAAGTGCAAGGTCCTGCACCTGGGTCAGGGCAGTCCTGAGTGTCAATACAATCCGGGGGCCAAAGGGTTTGAGAGAAGATCTGCTGAGAAGGATTTGGGGCTACTGATGGATGCAAAGCTGGACTTGAGTGAGCAATGTGAGCTTGCAGCCGGAAGGCCATCTGTGTCCTGGACATGATTTCAAAAGAATCATGGCGAACAGGTTAAGGGAGGTGGTTCTGACCTGACACTCCACTCTGGTGAATCCATAGCTAGAGTGCTGTGTTCAGGTCTGGAACCCTCAGCATAGGAAAAACATGGACCTGTTGGAGCAGGTCCAGAGGAGGGTCACAAAAATGGTCAGAGGCCTGAAATACCTCCACATCAGAAAGATGGAATATCTCTTCTATGAAGAATATCTGAGCGATTTGGGATTTTTCAGCTTGGAGAAGAGAAGTCTCTGAGGAGAACTTATTGTGTCATTTCAGTACTTCAAGAGGGCGCATAAGAAATATAGGGACAAATTTTTTAGTAGGGCCTTTTACAATAGGACAACAGACAATGATTTAGAACTAAAAGAGATTAGATTTAGAATACATATATGGAAGACGTTTTTTGAAATGAGAATGGTGAAACATTGGAAATGGTTGTGCCAAGAGATGGCAGAAGCCCCATCCCTAGAAACAATCTGAAATGAACTTTTTCACACTTTTGCTAGTTTCATTGTTGTTATTCCTAATTTAAATAATTGTACCAAAAAAGTAACCATACCTCACAGTTCTAAAACATAATCATGCAACTGTAGAAGCATCTGTCATTTTGGGGTGTGTTCATAGAATTTAATTTCTTTAGTAAAGGTGGGAAAATTAAACTGTGCTTGGAGCTATATAAAAAAAGTATTTTTTTCAGATTTCATTATTTTGATGTTTATTTTCAGATTAGTCCCTCATTATTTTTAAATAACTCATAAAAGTGTATGAAAGCCAGGATCTGCACCAACAGTATCAACAGGGTAAAGCAGAGCCAGAAAACCTGGACCTTCAAGAAGATAGACAGGTATATTCATAGACACCATCGTGTCATCTGGAACACAGGGAGTGCTGTTTAACTTCATCTTTATAGGAGACCTACAGAGGACGTTCATGTTCAAGTTCTGCCAAAAGAAAAATATCAAAAGGCAAAAAGCTGGTTTCACCAAAGCTTTTTCTGGATTTCATTTCTATTGGATTCAAATATGTGAAAGCACCTTTTTTTATATGACCTCGACCTTTCTAATAACAAATTGATTTCTTAATCTCCACCCCGTGCACTATGCACAATGATCTAGTTCTTTCACTGCTTTTGTTAAAACCGATTATAAAACTAAAGATCAGGAGACATTTTTTACTGCTTTATGTTCTGCAATGAGATCCTATCTATTTCTGGAGAACTATTTCTAGGTGAAAAGAGTAGTTTAGTAAACTCTTGTTAGAATAGATTACTTGCACACTCTAATATCAAGCATGATGGTGGTTTCAGTAATTTAGATACCTACCCACAACCAAACTTCTAAGAGAAATTAGTTTTTAATTTTGCAGAAACGGTGGAAAACAAGACTGGGCTTTAGAAACATAAAGGCCTCTAATAGTGTTGCAAATACAGGGTTAAAGATCTAATAAGAAAGTGGAATGGAAGAAACCCAATTTCCAGATCGATTCTGACCCTTTCTAAGTGGAAATGCCGTGTACTGTTAATAATGTACCATTCTTTCATATGGCCATCAGTTTGATAGCAATTTGATGCCTGGTTGGTTTAATATGTATTTGACACTGTAAATAAGTTCCCTGAAAAACTACTGGTTATTAGAAATTTCCCCATTTTAATACTGTTTTCTAACTTGTTTTGTGAGTTTGGATAAGTCACTAATTTTCTCAAGAGATTAGTCTATCTACATGGAAAACTGGCAACATAGTGCTCTAGATGGTACACAACTTTTTTTTAATAGTGCTAGCTTAGGTGTGAAGGAGGATCTACACATGTCAGACCAGTGCTCTTCTGTGTGTACTGATTTACCTTGAAAGAGAGCCAGTATTTAGGCATACCCCAATTAAATTTGTTTCTTGATCCAAACAAGTGGACTGATAACACACACTCAGCTGCCTCAGGTGCTCCAGAGGCAGAGCTGTGCTGGTCTCTTGGTACTGATCCCACAGCATATGACATATTTTACATTTGGGGACATTTCCAACTGATTTTGGCCAAGTTTTTTTAATGTACTCAGATTACATCCTTCTAGTATATATTATTTTTCCTTTGTGTTGTATCCTCAGGGACCTGCATCCCTGACAGTACACCATTGCTTCCAGGAATAGGGCAGCAATTTTCATTTATTCTCTACCACCCTGCCTGAGATCACAGTATCTTTTGAGGGTGATATTGTGCTTTCTTTACTAGTTCTGTAACGAACAGTGTTGCCATTGCATATTAGTACTCTTGATTTAAAGAAAATGTGATAATTGAACAAGCTTTTTTAATTTTGTTTGTCTGATTTTATGATTTATTGTTCTTGTATTGCCTTGAGACGCAAATGTATTTCCATACACAACTTAATACGAAATTATTCTATTAACCAGGAGGCTGTTTATTAATCTGTCTACTTTGGAAAATTTCATGTGTTATGCTCTTTTATACTACTTAGTCATTAATATATTCATGTGCCATAAAAAATACAGATGTATGCTGTTTGAGCAGAATAATCAGTTGTTCTGGGGTAAAGCTGTGCTAAGAATCAAGTTGGAAGTCTGCTGGTCAAACAAAAAATCTGTAAAATACTATCAGTCTTTCTTTAAAAAAACCCCACGTATTATTGACTTAAGGTTAATGTCTTATTGATTTTTTTTATCAGATATATGTCTAAATGTTTCATATTAAAAATATCAAAACAACATATATGGATTGTTGGAATATTTATATCTGTTGCCTCTGTCCTTTTGGCTGAAGTAGCTGAAATTCAGCTGGGATTACAATTCACAGTCATCATGAACATGTCTTTCTCTGTTTAAAAAAACCCCACATAGTATAACAACAAAAACAACACATCTTTAGGGGGAAAAAAATTCCTTCACTGAAATATATTTCTGAAATAATTGACAAGCATGTTGAGACCATGACCTAATCCAGTCAAGCACTCCAGTACATATTAATTTTTATTTTGGGTCCTTTTTCTATTTACTTTACTAAGTGGTAGATTTGATATTAGTCCAGGCAATCCCATAACCTAGGAATGATAGTACTAAAATCTTCTAGTAAGGTCACAAGCAAGTGGAAAAAAGTTGTTATTTTCACTCCTGGATCAATGAAGGCTCCCCTGAGAACATAAGTACTTTTACAAGATTTCATGTTTATTGATAAATGACCCATCTTCATTCTGTCCTCTATTCTTTCAGGGGCAGTTTCACACAGATCTGATATGACTGAGAGAAAAAGGTTTTGCTTTGCTGCAAGCAGAGCACTAATTATCCCGTGTTATTTCAGGGACGACCCTGTGGAAGTGTTCTGCTTTGTTCCTCCCAAGGTAATTATAAACCTGGTGGAATATTTATCCCTTCTCAGGCATTTTGTTTACCTTAAGGATGTTAGAATTTATATTCAAAGCCACAGTAGAGTTTAGGTCTTTCAGAATGATGACTATTTCTCCTCCTTGTTCACTGTTTACTGCAGTGGAAGCATGAACACCAGATTTTCAAAAAAAGTACCAAAGCCTCCAAAATAAATCTCAGGCATATATTATGAAGCATTATTAATATTATTACCATTATCATTATTATCACTTTTTTAGTTAAATTCTGGCCTCCCAGGTACTTCTTACTCATTCAAAGTAAAGCTGTGCTCGAAAAGACATCTTTCTATACATTCCTTGGGCATAATGTAAGTTTATATTTATATAACCAAGTATAAAAATAGCCAGTCAGAAGTGTCTCATTTGTTTTTAAGTAGCCTAGATTAGAATTATATGCTAGTTTCTGCAGCAGCTCACCAACAGACTGGAAAAGCAGATGCAGCAGAAGGAGAAGATTAAGAATATATTGAAACTACCAGCCATTCTGGGTGGCTGGATTTTTGTAGGGAAAAATACCAGAGTGCTCTAAGAGACTCCTTTTCCTCTATGACTATTGCATAAGAAATGTACAGATGCAGATGTTTTCATTTTTTATAAATGTACAAGTAAATACCACACTATGATCTTCATCCCGTGAAAAATTGGTGAGCAGAGCAGAAGCAGTAGAAGAATAATCAGTGGAGGTTTAAGTCAGTGGATGGAGACAAGCTTTTATCTACACTGAGAACTTAACTAAATTTATTGGAATTCTGTAAGCTTCTTTCGACAAAAATGTGTGGAAATTGTTTAAAATCTTACAGAACTGCCTATTTGTGTGTGTGTCTACACTTCAAGGGGAAATTTACTTCTTTTTTTTGGTTTGAGCAAAAATTCTGAGAAAAGCTATCCAGTGAAAAGGTTTTGTTAGCATTCTTAAATATGTACTATGCATAGAAACACATGCTACAAGTATATATGTAAAACATATACATACAGACATATAAAATATATAGTGAGAAAAATAAATTTGCTTAAATTATTACGGATACTAACTTATATTACCTTGTGTTTATACACAGATATACAACTTAATTATACAGATTGCGCTGACTTTTTGCTGGGTTGTATCTTCTTGAGGAAGACCCATTCTTTTATTAGTTTTCTTCAGGGATCTTCTATACATGTTAAAAATTAGTAACTATCTACTGACACCCTTAGCTTGATGAACTTTTTGTCTAATAATTGTTAAGTAATTTTTTGTTCTTGCTCTAGGCATTTGTATTTGAGAGGTAAGGAAATGTCATGTAAGGGACACAATCTTTGCAAAGATTGATTCACAGCTAAGTAAGTGAAAAATGCTCATTTCATCAAGTTGTTAGTATGCTGTACAGTAATTATTCTGAGAGTGAAGCGGACACAGCAAAGCCAGCCTGAAAGCACAGTAGCAAGTCAGCTCTTCCCAGCACATCCTGAGGGAAGTTTCTCCAGAGAGACCTAATCAAACACCATAAGAGGACTTACTGCATTGCGACACTAGTGGGGTTTATATTTGTTCAGTAGAACAGTCTGAATTGGTTGATAAACTCCACCTGTTCAAATAAAAAACTGTAATACAGCCAAATGAGGAGTTTTACGCTATTGGGGAAAGAAAGAATGGAAAGCATAAAAATAGAGCATGAAAACATGTGCCCTGGAAAAAAGATATCTCGCAGAAAATTATGTACAGATTCATAGTGCATAGACAACTCAAATGGAGCTACCATTGTAATGCTGGGTCAAAAAGGCCTAAAGCAATCCTTAGATAAATACAGAGGAAAAGAGTAAACAGAAGGAAAGAAGTGATTTTTCTTCTGTACTGGAATATCATGTAGGATTTTTGTCCAATATGGTTGTTGAAAATGTGAAGACACGTCAAAAAGATGTAAAAATGGTTTGAGGATCATAGAAAGTCCTTTTCAGGAAATTACTTAGAGTATAGTTTGTTTAAATTATTAAAAAGAAGTCTGAGAAGTGAGTTGAGTGCTGGATATAAGGACCTTTGAAGGAAGAAAACTCTGGAATGTGTAGACCAAACCCAGGACAACTCAAGCTTGAAACAAACCACATCCTTTTAAACAATGAGTATGGTTAATCACTGGACAAATAACAAAGGGGAGTAGATTTGCCATGCTCTAAGGTCTTCGTATCCAAAAAGAGAGGTTGTCTGGGCAGAAGGAGAAAAGTAACAGATGACTTGACTGAATTTGAGTAACCTGAAATTTTGCTTGGAGCTTCCCTTGCATGATTCACAAGTCCATAAAGCTTATTCCAGAAAATAAGAGCAGCAAACTGCAGGGAAATCTGCAGTCTGCAGCTCTGCTCTGGCCCGCTTCACATAACCCGAGCCCTAAACACCACTGTGAATTTAGGAAATGTGACAAGAACCTAACATAGAAAATGTGCCAAGAGGGACTAGCTGGGAATAAAGCAGGTCTAGGCAGATGCTTTTGCCGTAAAGCTGTGTCGCCCTGTGCAGAGGGAGGGGACAAAATACCTTGTGAAAAGCAAAGAGGACAGCCTGAAAGGGAGTGTGTTACTTGCCAGTTTGTTTCTATGAGTCACTGTCACACACATGCTC
Source organism: Dromococcyx pavoninus (assembly GCA_033558185.1). Classification (NCBI taxonomy): domain Eukaryota; kingdom Metazoa; phylum Chordata; class Aves; order Cuculiformes; family Neomorphidae; genus Dromococcyx; species Dromococcyx pavoninus. The sequence goes on along the minus strand of JAUMJL010000192.1, from coordinate 1,952,333 downwards.
ATATATATAGGTATATAGTCCCCCACGCACTGAAAAAGCCACAAAGGTATTTATTATTCATGGAAAGTCTGATTTCAGAGTCATTCTTCCTACCTTTAATCATAGTCTCTCTAAGTTGTTATTTTTTCCTAATGGGCTAGTCACAAGTTTCATAAAAAAATAATTTAAAAGGAGTTATCCTAAATATTTTTGCATGTGTATCCTAAGATAATTTTTCTTAAATATACATACGGATACAGACAGTTCAGTTTAACTTTACTATGCAATCTTGGGCACCAGGGGAGGTTCAGACTAGACATCAGGAAAAATTTCTTCACTGAAAGGGTTGTCAGGCACTGGCAGAGGCTGCCCAGGGAGGTGGTTGAGCTACCATCCCTGGATGTGTTTAAAAGACAGGTAGATGAGTTTCTCAGGGATATGGTTTAGTAAGCAGACAGGTGGTGTTGGACTCGATGATCTTAGAAGTCTATGATTCTATGTCCTACAGGTTAGAATATGATTAAGCCACTCTTCTTCGGTATTCAAATAGTACCACCACATTTTAGTACTGTTAAATCCTGAAAATATATTCCCTGAATACATCTACTCTGAAAAAAAGAAGACTTTACCACCAGCACTCCTATATGGCACCATACAGAAGGTACTTTCACGGCTTGATGGACTTACTGCAGCTTGGAAACTCCTACTAGACATTTCAGCTGCCTGTATTGCAGAATCTTTGCTGTTATTTTTACTCATACTTCCTAAATGCAAATGTAACTACTTCTGCTTTTAGATTGAAAACTCATTTCACATGTGTCAATGTACAGCTTTCAGAAGGTAATAATGCATTTTAAGTTTTTCTCACTCCATTTACAATTGAACTGAAAAACTGGAAGCAGATGTCATGTATCCATTTACAGTGCAAATACTAGTCACATGCGCATTAGGGTTTTATTCATTATTTCAAAAATTACTTCCTTTCAATAAGAAAATTATTTGACTTCAAAATAAAATGAATAAATCCTGTAGTTAGTGTTATAAAAATATCAGTTTAATATTTATTTCTCTTGTCCCAAGAAAGGAGAACAGCTCAAGGCACCAAGTTGTCAGGGGACCAAGTTTCAGAAAACTAACTTTTATAGAAAAATGCAGGCTAACAGTCAGGTGAGAGGCATTACCTTACAATAGTTTTACAGTACAGCAGTTTTACTAGAGTAAGTAGAATAGTTTTACAGTTCCTGAGACTGAGACATCTTAAAGGAGTCTGAAGCAGGGGTTGTAAATTTAAGGAAGAGGGACAACAAAGGTATTTTCAAACTGGAAAAAAATCTCCTCTTAGACTGGAGTTGCAGCTCTATCTAGGCAATTAGGCTCCAAGAATCAGTCAGTGACTACCTTGTCTGTTAGCCCAGAGGTGAAGAATTATGTGCTAGTGTAGCCAACACTGAGTAATCACAGCAAGTGTGTAAATGCATTTTTCCCACTGCAAAAGTAAGGAGAACCCAACTCTGAGGGGGTTCACCCAATGAAGAAGAATTTACATCTGTGGCTTTCTGACCAGAGCAAGTAATACAGTATTTGTCTTCATCATGTCCCTACATCCTTCCCAGGAAAAGAAATACAGGGACAGCTTAAGGCTATCCGTCTCAAAGTGTGAGGCAAGGGAACGCATCTCAGAAGGAATCAAGAGAAGCCTTCACTCAGACAACGTGCAGTTAGAGCTGTACCAGTAGTGTTTTATTCTGAGGGCAAAGGCTGATCATGTAAAACCCTTAGTTATAAGGCACTTTGCAATCATCTATGCATATTACACCATTATTTCTTAGCACCCTCAGAGTATACTGTTCAGCATAATGATGGGTGAATTTATTTATTCACCAGGGAGACAAATCTTCAAATGGAGGCAGGATATAAGCCTGGTGGCTGACAGAAGTCCCTCTCAAAGACCTCTAGAGGGATGGGAATTCAGGAGAGAATATGGATGATCTCTTGGTTTTTTTGCAGCAAAAGAAATAAATAAGTACAACCAACAGCCAAGCTTCAGACATATTCCAGTTATCAATACGTCTTACCTCAATTAGCTGCTAAAACAAACTTTCCTTCCCTGAGGGGTTTGATAGTTATCAGCTTTGGGTCCTATCACATTGCAACATAAGTTCTCATTAGTGTTACCTCAGCGAAGACCAGATGGATCTTGAGGGAAGCTGTGGGGCATTTTTACCCTTTCCCTGCCCAAAATTGTCATGAGTTTCAGATTGTTAAAATAATTAACAAGAAATCAAGTAATCAACATAAAAGGTGGCAGGTAGGTAGCAAGGAGTCTATGTCTACATTACTCAGACTTGATTAAAAGTGGAGACCCGAAAATACAATCTTCACCACCTTCCTTAAACTTCTGGTAACATGTTTAGAAATATATTAGTTTATCTCTCTCAGCAAGTCTCTGACATCTGTCAAAAATGATAGATACCTGACTTGATAATAAAATTACAGTATCCTAACCAAAATGGGAAGATATCTGTATTACAAACACCTAAGCCATTTCACAGAGCAATTAGTTCCTCCCTACAAAGTTACATAATTGTATCAGGTTCAGAATATGTATCAGGTCCTTATTTGTTTAATCTGTTATTAATGTTTTAGGAAAGCCAAGGAGAGTTAATAATTTTCATATAAAACCTTTGTCCTTGTCTTTGATTTTCCATCCAAAAGATGAACCATGAGACGTAATGTCTTTTTGGAATAATATTTCTTTCACCTGCCTGCAGTCCTTACTATAGTTGTTGTTCTAGAAAAAATACTTAGTTGTAGTGGCAAAGACTCCGTTTCCAAAAAGTGCAGTGTGAGCTGATGAAAGAATTGCAGAAAGCACAAAGTGCTGAAAATTGATATGATGTTGTATTTCCACTTATCTTGCTGAGGAAATAATGAAAGCTGCTCACTTTTATCTGCAATATCTTTTAACAAGCTCTCCTATCTGTGTAGTTACAGTGTAAGAGTATCCAGGATAGTAAAGATCTTTTCAAATGGAAAAGAGGAACTTGTGTCATAAAATGAAAGTACTCTTTTTTTCAAGATCTGAAAAAAGTTCTCTTCAGAAAGGTGTGTTTTCTGTATTAGTCTGGTCCTTGTATCAGTGGGTGACTAGTTCTGAATCTGAAAAGAATAGCTTTTGCTTTCCTAGGAAATAATTACTTAGACACATTTTCTTTCAAAAAAGAAATATTAAAACCAGATCCTTACATCTTCCAGAAAAGCCAGTATCAGCAAGGTAAATGTGCATTTATACAAGGTTGATCTGTGTTAATAGGAAAAATGAAAAGAAGCTTAACACTAGATAAACTGTGAACCTTATGCCATAGTAGCCATTAAGAACAAACTAGCTATAAGATGATTAGCTATCTTTGAATAAGTTGGTTTTGGACTAAAGATGCTTACCTTTGTTTTGTGTTTTGTTCTTTATCAATAACATCAGTCTTGATGTAATTCAAAAGGAGAGGGTGGAGAGAAGAGCTGAAATTGCAGCATTTTATGGGAATGAAAAATAATTAACAATTCCCTAAGAGCTTAATTCACAGACTTCATTCTGTAGCGAACCCCTTTTATTCCCACAAAATGCAGCATTTTGTCAGCAATCTGTCATGTTTTCCTCAGTTTAGCTAACCTACAGGAGTCAGAGATGAGATAGTCATGCTGTCTGATATTTATATATGAGGGAGTAGATGGTGAGTAATTAATTTTGGATAATTCATACAAGTAATGTGTTTGATCAGTTGTTTATTGAAGAAGGTTAGAAAGACTAAGTAGGCTACCTGTTTATGTTCACTTTCCAAGAAGACACAGGCATTTAATTCAAGGGAAAAGGTATTTATACTAGGATCACTTCTAAGATAAATGACAAAGTCTGTGACTTTCTGTCGCAATACATCTTGTGAAGGATATATTGAAGGGCCTCAGAAGGATTTCAAGGATGTCTGTGGGTAAGGAAGAGTTATTTGCAGCTTTATTTGTCATTTTAACCTTTCTGAATTAAAATATCTAGATTTAACCTTTTGAAAGAGAACTTAACTCTGTGACAATGTCAGTGAGTATGAAGACTATGTCACTTGTGTCCAGAATAAATAGGTACTGTAACAACAAAAACCTTTGATGTGTTCCAAACCCAGCTCTTGTAAAGATGTACAACAGATACAGGTTGATATCTCTTAGACCATCAGTAGTGACGCTTCTCTGTTATTTATAAAATTAAGACAAAACACATGCAAAGAGTTTAGTGAAGAAAATATGTTAATTATTACGTCTTTCTCTATTTCATGTATCTTCTCCATTGTTTTAGAGTGAGAAGCCAGTGGAAGGAAAGGAGAGCAGGAAATATGTTAGAATTTTTCGATGCAGGAATACGTATAATTATTGAATGGCATTGTTATTAAGTGATTGCCTGGTACCTTGCCTCAGAGATGCAGTACTGGAATTTTTTGTGGTCCAATCTATTCTAAAAACATGATGGAAAGACCATAGCAACTGTAATTTAGAAAGTTCTTATAAAATGCATAGGTGAATGTTGTCTCAGCTGTTAGAAAGGGAGAACGTAAATTGATCCAGATAAGGTGTCCTTTGAAAAATTGTCAGCACTTGTTGTATCAGTGTTCAGTTATGTTGAAGACAACTTCAAAAATAATTTCTTACATAAATACTAGTAGCCATCTCAGAAGGGACAAGGGTGAACCACTAACCCTCCTGCTATTGAAATACAAAAGTGACCTGTGCTGGTCACTGTACATGAGGAGATGTGACAGAGAAAGAAAAAAAAACCAAAACTAAAACCTGCAGTTGCTCATAGGAGGAGTACCTATGTCTAAGGGAACATTTGAAACAGAGTGTTTACACAATCTCTGTCTCTCAAAGATTTTCTGACCCTACACTGAGTTATCAGGAGAGAGCCCTGAAGCTAGAATTGGTTTATGGCTCAGTAGAATATTCAGGAAAATAAATCATTCCCGATAGATTTAGCCTGGAAAACCGTTTTCATTCAGATGAATTATCTGGTAGCATACAAGGTGTTGCAATGCCTTTTACTTTCAGGTATGGTTTTCAGTAAGCTACTGCGATATTTGAAACACCTTCTTTCAATGTGTTACTCAAGCCTATAACACCTCACCACACCAGACACAGTGAAAATACTGATTAAACAAACAATATAACACAAAATCAGATTATAATGAGTATTAATATTCTTTTATGCAGGTGACAAATTTCTCTCCTGCGTTGAGTGCAGTCCTTTCAGAGACAGACTGACAAGGTCATTTGTGACAGGAATTATGATGGCTGTGCCCTTTGAAATCCACTTCACATAAAATTAGTACTTCAAATGTGAATTCATGAGTTTGCTGCCTGGATGACTACAATTCCTGGACATTTCCCTCCAACCTTTATTTTTCTGTAGAGATCCACAGCTTTCAGTCCAGATATTTTCCCATCTGTGCTCACAGGCACAATATCATCTTTACCAAGTCTCAGTTAATAGGAGGAACTTCGAGAGTAATCATTGGACCTCACTTTTCCTATTAACCATAGAGACTGTCTAAACATCACCGCTGTCTGCAGACCTGGCTTTTAGACAAAACTTGATGAGACAGGTCTTACCCTTGGACAAAAAGATGGTAACAGGAGATAAATAGTGTGGTGAGAGAAGTGCAATAAATTTTGGAAAATAATAGTGGTTTTATGTAGTTTAATAAAAGATGTTTCATATATCATAACTTCTCAAAATATAAAACTTCAGTCAGAAAAGATGACCTCTACATTTTTTTTTCCCCTAAAAATATATTCTTTTTTTTAAACTACATATATTAAATAATTATTTCTATAAGACTGTACTTCTTTAACCCTATGAACTGGAATACATTCACTGAATGGGACACTGCATCCAAAGTATACCTATCTAAACATCACTGTCCTGGAGAAATGCAGTACTCTCACTCTCCCTCTGCCACATCTGGGCACCGCACTAGTACTGCATTTGTCATTGTTTAGCAAGAATAACAGTGATACAGATGAAAGAAAAATATATACTGAGAAAGAGTCAATATACTTTATTAAGACAGTACTATTGCACAGAAGAAAACAAGAAAAATCAAAATAAAATAGTTTATTTTATAGACTTATACACATCATTGATGAGCTTTGTGCCCTCGTTGAAACTAGTGAAAAGCAATAGCTTTAAATACAAATATTTACCAAGCAAGCTTTTATTTAGAAAGAATAGCACTAAATTAAACTTGTATAAAATATATATGTGGATGAAAGTAAAGCAGCACTGCATGGCACAGGAAAGTCAGAAATAGTATTGTCATTAACTAAAATTATTTTTAATATTTCTATGTGATCTCTGATGCTCGTTTCATAATTTCTAAGTATGTGTATCAATTAATGTAAAATTTACAACAACTTTCTCCATCTTATTTCTTTAAAAGTGACAAATTGCAGTATTCTCATTCTAAAAGGCATCTCTTGTTATTCAGTTTTGTCTGCTTGATTCACAGCGTAATGAAATTTCAGTCCAGCTATTAAATATGGAACACAGGATGACAAGGACATATTCTGCTAGGCCAGAATAACATCTAGTGAAACCTAGGATCATTGTTGGTGGACGCCCCTGCAGGCAACCCCAGCATTTGAGCATAGAGGGAAACAAGTCCTGTCCACTCCATCATTGTCTCCCTGGGATCTTCCAGTTGCACATCCTGTCAGGTCCAAAATGTTTGAGATAAGTCATGAGTAGTGGTCTCATAGCAATAATAGTGATTTCTAAACCTGGAATAAAAGCCTCAGAGCACCAGGCTAGAAACTGAACTCTGCCACTTAAGGAAAGAAACAGAAAACTTGATTTGAATACAACAAGTTCTTCTGTCCCACATCACAGATTTTTCTGTTGTTGAATTTCTACATTGTGTTTCATTCTGGAGGTTATTTTGTATGAATGTCTTCACTTCTTTCTATCAATTTTGTTTCCTAGGTTTCGGGGCAAAAAAAAGCTTATCTAAACCTGTAGATAAAGAGACAAATCTATGTGAACTAATTAAGACTGCTGAAGCAAAGAGCACAATAAATTGATTTAAGATGAAGGCAAATGTCTTTATGGAGAAAGAGTTGACAGGAGAAGAAAGTGGAAAAATGGAAGAGCTATACAGCAACTAACTATAGGAAATTTGGTAGCTTTTCTCAACAACTTCTTGTGTTAACCTAATATGTAAAATAAACACAGAAATCCATTTTTTCGGCTATTTATTTATTTATTTCCATTTACAACAGTATTTTTAATTCCCTTTAATGAAATTACAATTGATAAATGCCCTGCAAAGCATTTCACAGGGATAGCATTTAAACTTAAAGACAGAAAACAAACCAATCTTACTTGAAACTGCTCAAAACTTAAATCACATCTAAATGACTGATATTCACTGAAATGATATTCAGAAACAAGATGTTCTCTGGCCTTGAATCTTTGTTGAACAATTACACCAAAATCAACAGTTTCTACTATAAATCAAATGTTTTCTGTTTCACAAGAACAAGGAATTAATAAGAATTAACCATTCTGATTTTCCCTTATTTTTAGCAGAACAAGCTGCTTTCTCTCTGTGATAAACTATAGATCAAAATGGTAGCATTATGGCCTTGCAACAAGGATTCTATGGCCATAGAAAAAGAAAATGGTATAACACAATGACTGATTGCAGTAGAGTGATTCTCCCAGTAGGAGAAGGAGAAAGAATCTTTAGTGCAAATATTAATTTCATAATTAATAATCCCTTCTTACTACTATACTTTACTGATCAAACAAAAAGGGGGGGAATGGAGTGCTGCTATGAGAATACTGAAGTGGGAAAAGAGGAGATGCTGGCAAAGCAAGGAAGTTCGTTTTCTGAAAAACTTCAAAAAATGTATTCTGGGTAAACGGATCCAGTATTTACGTGATCTAAGACCAAAACCTGTTTGGGAACATTGAGGAATCTAAGTCAGGAAAATGAAAGTGAGTGTCTGTTCTCTCTAGCAGCATACTTTTTTCCTCTACCAAGTAGGTAACTGATTACAAGAGCTCCAAACATGAGGATGTTTGTACTTCCACTATAAGGTTCTTCTGAAATGGAGGAAAAGTATATTCCCAGAGTGCTTGTAAAGCTGTTGCATAGGGAAAGGTTTTGAAATTATTTGAAAGTCTGGACCTGATTCTCTGGGGAATTCATGCTGAAAAATCTCCTTTGCTTCATGAGATTACAGAAGTAGTGTCTGCACCTGGCATCCATTTAGATCAATGAAATATAAGAACATATGGGCCTAGCATCATGGGATTCAAAAGAGCAGTTCTGAGTGCACCCTCCTAAGGTATATAATAATTTTGTTATATAAAATAGCTGCGTTAGAAGAAATCATTAAAAGAACATGATTGAATTTGCAAACTAAAAATCAGAGTTATTAATTTCTCTATGATTTTGCCACTGGGTTCATGATTGTTCTGTAGTTGTGGATCCTTTTATTTTTATATTATCTTTGTGAAAACAGAAAAGACATTAAGGACACAGTCTTAAGGACACAGACTAAAATATTTGTAAGAGAGAAGAGTGAAATTATTTAGGATGCTGTATAACCATTCCAGTTTTTCCCGAGATAGGAACATTCTCTACAAGAGATGTTGTAAATGGTATGTCAAAAAGATGTCTAACTTTGTACTAGTTCCTGAGTTTTTATTGATAGATATGAAGACCTCAAAGGATTTTCAGCCTCCTTGTGCTTTCCATGTAGAGGTGCAGACTTTTAGGAATGTCATCCGTATAGATGACTTTTAGAGGAGTATTACTCTTTGCTGATCTCCACTAGAAAATCAAGATCACAACTGTTTAAGTGCTACCATCCAGCCAATTCCTTATCCACTGAGTGGTCCATCCATCAAATCCATGCCTCTCCAATTTAGAGAAAAGAATGTCTTGGGAGACAGCTCTAAATGCTTTGCACAAGTCCAGCTAGATGACATGAGTTGCTATTCCCTTATCTACCAACTCTGTAACCCCACCATAGAAGGACAACAGATTTATCATTATTTGCCCATAGTGAAGTCAGAAATTTCATCTTAGTGAAGGTATTCAAAGGGAAGCTGAAGTCTCAGTGATTTTAGATAAGATGAAAGGTAAAGGTGTTAGTCCTGAGCGCTAGCTTGCCGAGTGAAAAAATTGGTTTGGTTTGTTACTCTTTTTCACAAAAACATGAAACTGAGACACTAAAGAATTTATCCTAGGTCTTTTTGGGAATTCAGACCAAGAAGAGATTTCAGTTTCTGACCTGTCCATCTGGGCTCAAAGACAGCTTGTTCTTCCTTCCTCTGGATGTCCTACCTGAGTCTTCTCTGAAAGTAAGATAAGTCACTCAACATTGAAGTATTTAAATCTAAATTAACATTGTCTCTTCATTTTTTTCAAGTGTTTTCTCATTATACAACTTTCCATCACCTATCCTCTACAGCCACAGTCGATTCTTTGACTGTAACTAGTCACTTCAGCAAAAATAGGCTTGAGTGGAGAATGAATTTTTTTACAGAGGGGAATTTATAAAACCATGTAGATTTTTCCAGGAATGAAACTGAACTTGATCCACAAACTCACACTGTAGCTGAATATTTCTAGATTTCAGAATAATTTTAAAATTATGCTACTTTTATTAGAATTGGAAGTAATGAAATCTCAAAAGAAAGTCCGAATTTCCTGGAAGAGTTGGCTAAATTTTGTGTTTTGAGCATAAGAGAGGCCAATTATGTTGTCAGATGAAAACCACGTGAATCTCGATGCTAAAACTTTTTCAGTCCTTCAGTCTTAACAAATACCTCTTAATGATTCCCATGTAATATTCTATCACTCCTTTATTTTCTGGTTTGATTTATCATTTTTAATGAGTTATATAAAATATATAAAAATGAGATATATTTTACTCATACGCATTCTTTTTCTGATAAAGGCAAAAATATTGCAGAGTACTGGAAAGTCACTAGCAAGATTTTACAGGGAAATTTTGTTTTATAAAAACAGAAAAAATCTAACAAAAATATAGGACATTAGTAGATTTTTTGAAGCGTCTTGTATTTTAATAATGAAGTCTGGATCTCTTGAATCACCACGGAAAAAGGTGTATTCTGAGTACAGGTAATTCTAGTTCATATAAGACCTTCAGTGTTTATTCTAGATAGACTCCGTTAGGTCATTCACTTGAAGGGATGACTGTATGAATCAAATCACAAGTTACTGGACAGAAGAACTTTGTGGTTAACTACGTGGACCAAGGTTAAGATAGGAAGTCAGACTGAGTGATTGTATAAGACCTTGCTATGACTAACTTTCAAAAAACCAGCATTTTTCTTGTAGACTTTCTTATTCCAAAGAAAGCCAAGTAAGCAATGCAATAAGAATGTGAAGCTGAGGTGATAATAAAGTAGCATATCCTTCAGTGATATTTAAGAATTTGATGTGCCAGCAGGAATAGCTAGATACAAGAATTTCCATATCCTTGACACAATGTCCTATTCAAATGAAATGAAATGGCCTTAATGGTTAAAGTGAGACAGATCAGAACAGAAAAATGCCTTTTGCTTTTCTCTTTACTAATGCAAAAATAAAATACCATATTGATAATATGGAAATGACGAAATTAATATCCCATTGAGGTATTATGAACTTCGAAGCTCTTGTTCCGGAGGACTGACTCCAGGAAATTAGAAAAACAGTCAAAATGCTATTGGTTCTTATTTCATTACTTTGCTTCATGCATATCAATTTCAACATTAACTGGGTTTTTTTAGGGCTCACTAGCTTGAAAAACAGTGGCTTTCTCACAACTGAAAAACTACCATCCGTGAGTTTATAAATACTGGAAAATATGGATGCGATTTTGTTACTGTTTAATTAATTATAAAGGGATAATAAAGTAATTTTAAAAAAGAACCTGTTAGAAATTCTGTGCTTCTTCTGGTAATGTATTCTAAAAAATATATTTACAGTTGCAGTAGTAAAGAGTCAGCTTTAAGGACACAGACTGGTATATTTTTGTCAGAGGAAAATATTTTTCAAATTTATTTGTTACTATAGACATTCAAGAAGAGTTATTAAGCATTTTTCATTTATATTTTACAAAATCCTTTTTGTATTTTTGTTTGACTTTTTATAGTTTTCCTTCTCAGAAATACAGAAGATGCATGTCAAATTAATTCCAAAGAATAGTTATTTTGCTTTTTAATACTTTTATGTATTTTGTCATAATGAATAGCTAGTTGGCTGTTTCACATTTAAAGTAGTTCTATAACGGTTTTCCTTTATTGCTGTATATTGTGCATGTCAGCAATTTTCACATGTGAAAATTTGCCACAGCCTGTTTCTCACCTAGATAAATACGCACTGAGAAAATAAAAAAAACTCTGACTGTTACTTGCAGAGAAGTTCTGTGCAAGATTAGTCAGTGCTATAACTAATGTTGGTTTTGGAAAACTAGTCAGTGCAGCTGTCAGAAAATTTTCATTTGAACCGCTCTGTGTTTAAACAGATTTTTTTCCAAGGGTAGAGATCACTCCAGCTACGACAAGGTTAGGCTATTTAAAATTTTGTATTAACTTAAAACTTTATTCAAATGTTCAAGTGTTCAACTGCTACTCCAGGCTACCTCTTGCAGATCTTACGTTAGTTATATCTGTTATCTGAGTAAATGTCCTAGTTATCTCAAATATCATCAATATCCGATACCAGAAAGCTGCCTCAATAGATGCTGTTTGTTTGTGGAGTTGCTATTTCTATTAATAAAGTTTTATGGACTTCATGTTTTCATTATTTCACAGAATTTTTTTAGAATCAATGTACTAAATCGGGAAAAAGTACAGATATAAGTAATATTACTACAGTCTTATGGGATGGGAATGCTTCTATATTAAGGATAATTCACTTGAAGATTCTACTTGGAAAAAACATCAGCTTAAAGGAGATCTAAGACATCAGACTCAAAATGAAAGTGAAGGCTTTTTTTCTCTGCGAGAGCCTATTTTTACTGGAAGATGCAAGTAGAGAAGAATTGCTTAAATCCTCTCAGGGTAGATTCAGCTGTGGTTATTATCTACGACAATTTGAATTAAATTTCTAGATCAGAAATTTTCTAGATCCCTGATTGTTAGGAAGATAAAGTAAGCCAAAGATCTCTGTATTATTTGTTATTATACACTAATCTTACATTACTAGACACTCCCAGACAGATGGCTTACTGCATCTATGATCCGATCTGTTTTCCTTGGTGACCTTTCAACCAGGAAGTGTGCTAAGAGATAAATTATGATCCTTATGAGGAATAGGGTGTTGGTGGTGGATATGTACATAAGTCCATGGGACTGAATGAGATGTACCCAAGAGTTCAGAGGGAATTGCCTGATGTAGTCACCAAGCCACTCTCATGAAAAGTCATGGCAGTCAGGTGAAGTCTCTGGTGACTGGAAAAAGCGTGACATTGCACCCATTTTTAAAAAAGTTAGAAAGGAGGACCCTAGGAACTACCGACCTATCAGCCTCATCTCTGTGCCTGGAGAGGTCACGGAACAGATCCTCCTGGAAGCTATGCTAAGACACTTGGAGGACAGGAGGTGATTTGACACAGCCAGCATGGCTTTACCAAGTGTAAGTCCTGCCTTACCAACCTAGTGGCCTTCTATATGAGAGGGACTACATCAGTGGACAAGACAAAAGCTATGGTTGTCATCTATCTGGACATCTCTAAGGCCTTTGACATGATCCCCCACAACATCCTTCTCTCTAAATTGGCGAGATATGGATTTGATAGATGACTTTTTGCTGGATGAGAAATTGTTGACATGGTCATACCCAGAGGGTAGTGGTCAATGGCTTAATGTCCAGACGGAGATCAGTGACGAGCATTTTCCCTCAGGAGTCTGTTCTTAGACCAGTATTGTTTAATATCTTCATCACTGACATAGATGATGGCATCAAGAGTACCCTCAGCAAGTTTGCAGATGGCACCAAGCTGAGTGTGGAGGCTGATACCCCTGAGGGATGGGATGCCATCTGGAGGGACCTTGACAGTCTGGAGAACTGAATTTGTGAAAGACCTCACGGAGTTCAAAAAGGCCAAGTGCAAGGTCCTGCATCTGGTTCGGGACAACCTTCAGTATCGACAAAGGCTGCGAGTTGAAGAGATTGTGAGCGGACCTGTGGAGAAGGGCCTGCGAGTCCAGGTGATGAGAAGCTGGACATGAGCCAGCAATGTGTGCTCACAGCCCGAAGGATATGATTGGGATCCTGGGCTGCATGAAAAGAAGTGTTGCCAGCAGGTGGAGAGAGGTGATTCTACTCCTCTACTCTGCTCTGATGAGACCACAACTGGAATACTGCATCCTGCTATGGGGCCCACAGCACATGAAAGACATGAAATTGTTGGAGCTGGTCCAGAAGAAAGCCACAAAAATGATCAAAGGCCTGAAACACTTCCCCTATGAAAAGAGGCTGAGAGAGTTCGGGTTGCTCAGCCTGGAGAAGAGAAGACTCTGAAGAGACCTGATTATGACCTCTTAATACTTAAAAGGGGCTTATAAAAAACATGGGGGAAAGCTTTTTAGAAGGACCTTTAGCAACAGGACAAGGGGTGATGGTTTTAAACTAACAGAAGAGAAGCTTAGACTAGATATTAGGAAGAAATTTTTTGTACTGAGGGTGGTGAAACACTGGAACAGGTTGCCCAGAGAAATGGTAGATGCCCCAGCCTTGGAAACAATCAGGGACAGGTTAAACAGGGCTCTGAGCAACCTCATCTAGTTAAAGATGTCCCTGTCCACTGCAGGGGGCTTGGACTACCAGACCTTCATCGCCCTTTCCAATCCAAACCATTCTATGATTCTGTGACAGTAATCGGCAGAGTTGCTTATGTAAACTACGTTCTTTGACTTGCCACAAGTAGTCCACCTGACAGCATGTGACAGCTGGTGAGCACACATGGCACAATTCTCCATATGCTTTCTTTTCTGTCTGGCAAGTTTACCTACTAAGTGCAAATCACTGAGAAGGTCTGCTCTATGTCAATAGCATTGTGTCATGTGCCATTGTTTCTCTTAGGAGTTAGTCTACATTATGCTTCCTTGTGTATGTATTCCACTTGAATCAGATTATTGTTTGAAGTGACAAACGTATCTCTCCTCAAAACTGCGCATGGATTCAGCTTCTTAATCATTGCTTTAGCTCTGAATTTCTGTGTTACAGCTGAAGTTGTAAGTGTTCTGGTTCATTTCCATTGCCTGACAGACTGAAACTAGATTGGCAATGCCACTAGCTACTAACCATATACCAGACTGAAAGCAGCAAAATAGACAAAAATCAGCAACAAATATTTTCAGTATATGTTCTGCATAAATTTCTAATTATTCCCATTGAAAATTATCTTTTAAAGAAAAAGCTCTTTAAAGGTAGAAGCAAAATAAAGGGAAAAAATAGCATGGATACAGATTCTCTCCGTTTTTTCTGTATTCTGGGTTTATGGTTTTCCAGGCAACTATTTCTGTGAAAATAGTTAGAGCTGTCAAGAAGTACTCTTTCCTGAAACACAGTTATGAGGAATTCTAGCCAATGATTCCAAGTGATTATTACTCATGAGACTATTCCATAAGTAAATGCAAATTATGTTCTATTTTGCTGGTTTAGCACAGATGATTTCTTTAAAGTTGTCTTTCATATCTTATCCTTCTGTTTTTGTGGAAGAAAAGTTTGTTCTTTAAAGGAAACTGATACCAAATTCTGTAAGTTGAGGTCTTCTCAGCTGTGCTATACTGGCAAGTAGGATTAGCCTTATTTTTCACATATGTATTTGATAAGTGTCTTCACTACTCTCATCCATTGATTTAAGGATGAGATCAATTACTTGCAGTGCAAATATTATAAAATTGCTTACTTTTTAAGACATTCCGTTTATTTTTGCTATATTTATCAAACAGTCTTGAGGTTCAAATAATTGGACACAGATTGAGTAAAAGGCTGAATGTTAAATATTGAAATAATTTCAGTAAACTGAAAAAAATTCCCATTAGTATCAGAGAGAGAGTTTTGATTCAAAATATTTATGTACTTTGGGCAGGATTCATTAAGGGGGAATGAGTCAGAAACGATAGGCCAAATGAATCATCTCATCTATGCTTCCTACGTGATCAACGGGGGAGAACCATTCTTGATATGATTGATCTGACACTGAGAGTTTCCTGGGTAAGGACAAGGACACCATCCTAGAAACACCTCCCTCTCTCCTCTAACAATGCAAGTTTTCTAGACAACAGCTTTAAACTGGATGCCTTTCTGTAGATGTCTGCATTCAGAAGAAATAAATTCAGAAGAAATAAATACTCAATGTTAAACATTTCATACCTTTAAGAAAAATATAGTCCTCCTTAATGTTAGGGTTCTCATGGAACCAAATCTTTCTTAATTCCTATACATATTTATCTCTTGACTTTTAGGCTGAAGGGGGAGGAGAGTTTGCTCTATTTTTCTTAACAATGCTATCAATTGACAGTTTCTGTCATTTGTTAGAGGATGAACAATTAAACCATCTAGCAAACACTGACTGCTATGAGAATATGTGTAGAGAGCACCTTCAGACAAAAAAAACCCACCACCTATGTCACTGAAAGCTTGCAGGTATGCAAGCCAAAAAGGCAAGAAACCAAGACTGAAGGAGACAGAAGAATTCAGAACAGAGGGTGTGGATGAGGAAAGTTACAGCAAAGGAAGCCTGAGTATTCATTTACGACACTCCTGTCATTTCAAAAGAGTCTCTAGAGGATTGCATGGCCTATGAAAACAAAGATAGGTTGCTTCTCACAGCAAGGGGTAAACTAACATATATTTGCCAGAGCCATAAAACATGTACAGAAACATAAATTCCTGCTATCCTAAGGCTCTGAGGTGGTTTATGCAGTAAAACGCTCCTGTTTGCTTTTCCTTATAACACAGAAAAATAAAGAAACTTAACGATCATTTCTTCAGAGCTGAAGTCAATCCAACTGCTTTAAAAAGGATGCTATGGCAGTTGACAGTATATAATTGAAATTGTTTAAAGTATTTCCTCTTGGGTTTGCGATGGTAGGATGTCTTCTGGGATGTGTTTTCCTTTCAGCAAAGTGACAGGTAGCAGGCAATCAATTGATGGGAAGTTGAGTCTAAGGAAGAACCTAAAAAAGAGGTGAAAACTGACTAAGTAAAAGGAAAAGCAAACAGCAGAGATCTTGTCCCAAGCTCATGGTGGCTCAGTGAGCTTCTCCAGGCTGCAGTAATTACTGACCATGCTCCTGAATGCACAGTTGTCTCCAGTGAAGATGTAAACAGAAAACCTTCAGCCAGGGAGATGCTCCCAGTTAAGTGAGGTGAAGGGAAAATATGAAGTAAAAAATGATTTCAACCTCTCTTCTTGCTTTAGAAAAAACAAATCCAGGTCCAAATAACCTGGGGGACATGATTAAAGATTAAAGATTTTATTCGAGTTGTTTCAGAATTCTTTAAGAGACATAAAAAATGTCACACTGATGAAATAAAATAAGCTATAGTCTTAAAACAATTAATCAAGATTAAATCAAAAGTAAAATCAGCTATAATAAAATTGAAAAGATAAATACGAACAAAAAGAAGAGGTTGTTTGTAGCAATGAAGATAAACTAATGCTAAGAGCTCAGAAAATTGATAAACTTTCTAGAAAATCATAAAAACAACTCTGGACAGATTTAAGGATAAATAATGTTTCAAAGTGCGTCAAGAAATAAAGAAACTTAGGTGAGTTGCATAGATGACAGTTTTGCTTGATTAGACGGTTCATCTTTTGACTGATAAATCACATCTAACAATCAAAGAGACTTGACAAGTTTTACCTTTGCTTTTCAATTACGGAACAGGCAAAAGCATTCAGAAATAGATATTATGATAGAAGATGTTGGATGACTACTTCATTTGTACTATATGATGAACTACTTTCTATTGCATCAGTTACTTTGGGAGGTTTTAACAACAGTTCCAGGAACTAGATATTTTAAAATGAGGATTTTCACATACCTGGAAAACTTGAACTTAAATAGTGCAGGAAAAATCCCTCATTAAGAGTAGCTGATTTTCAATAATTCATGGAAAAGCCAATATTTAAAAAAGACAAACAGGATGATCAAACTAATTATACCTGTCAGCCTGTCATAAAGCCTGAAGAGTGAACATACTCATAAAAGACTTTATCCACAAAAGATTTAAAGGAAAGTATGTAATTCATTCCAATTGGCATGAGTTTATGGAAAACAGATCTTGTTGGATCAGCTTTATGCTTTCCTATTGCTGAAAATAAAACAATCATCTGTGGAGAAAAATGACAAGAAGCAAGCTGTAGATACAGGACCAAGGCTGAGGCCTTGGACTGGCTGTAGGGAGCTGTGACCCTGATGCACACAGGATGTCTAGCTGAACAGAAGATCCCACTGGAATAGTCAGATCAAAGGAGCAACTCATAAAATATTAGGGTCATACAGGATCTTAAAGTGTTATATCCCTTTTTCCTTTATTTCCCTCAACCTTGCCAGGTCAGGATGGAGGTAGAGATTATTCTCAGTAGGCTTTTTGGAGTGGTCACATTTTTTTATAATGGTTACAACTTTTTTAGGGGGGAAGGGTCATTGATAAGAGGTTATAACAGTATGAATACAGACTTTTCTTTGTTAGATGGACTCAGCACCAGGAAATAATCCTGGGTATATATAATTTCTGGGGATAAAAGCAGTCAGAGTGCCTCAATTTGACACTGTTGCAATTTCACATAGGAAGTCTCTGTATAGATTTAGACAGTCACTGGCAGACCGAGAAGATGCTTTGGAGTCTGAGAAGTTATCCACTGTGTCTGAAAGCTTACAGCAAAGGATAAAGTGAGATTTGATAACCTCTTATAAATGCCTACAGAGGAAACAGGAGTTTGATAGTGGAGAATAGTTGTTCCATGGTTACGAACAGATGTTGGATAGTTCAGACTAAGGAGAAATAAAGGCAATACTTTTCAACTACAAGATTTATAAGAACAACCACTACGAATTGATGTTGGATAGTTCAGACTAAGGAGAAATAAAGGCAATACTTTTCAACTACAAGATTTATAAGAACAACCACTTAGAAAGGTCTACAGTGTTTTTTTCTATTACTTACTTTATTGTGATTATATATTTTCATTAAAGATATATTTCATACAAAAGGGAATTAAGCCAATATAACTATAGAGAAAATGAGTGATAGCGCTGCTGATTGTGATTCAGCTCACATGTGGGATACGGAGGCTGCTACTATCACCACAGGTTATATGTCATAAACATCTGTACAAATGTTGCTGAGAACAATTTATTATTTTGAGAGACCATTAGCTGCCCAGACTTTTGGACCTGCTCACTAGTTGGGAGGCTTAAGAACTGGCTTGCGGATGAAATTCAGAGCATGCTATTGCTAATTTCGAAAGCAGAATTTCATTAAGAGACAACAACCTTAGAGCAAGTAGAAGGATGCAATTACCCCAGACCTCCAAGTGTCTAACTGAGGGATTGTACCAATGCAGCTACTGAATATATATTATGCTTCTGTCAGTTAGCTCAGGGGAACGTCTGACAGAGATAATTTAGTTATTCCCTGACAATCTAGAAAGCAGGGACTTCTAACTTTATGCGCTCTGAACTCTGCCAAATGTAGATGCCTACAGTAGGTAACATGAACATCTTCCATACGGACAGCTGTTTGCAGCAAAGCACTGCCTGTCCAAGGAACACGTATAAATAATGTGCCTAACTCACACTGAAAGTCAACAATGAGTAGATAGCTAAAAGCAGAAATGGCACTAAGCTCTTAAACACCTTTGGCTTACAGAGGGATTCAAGCAGGGATGCGTGGCCTAGGTCTATGGAATTCTGCACTCCAAGTATCTCAATTCTCTGCAAATCCTAACTTTAAATTGAGGATTACTGTGCAGGTCACAGAAGTAGCTGCATTCCTAACCACAGCTGTTTCATGACCTACATCCCCTTGAGTTGTTTAGAACTCTTGGTATCTCTCAGGAGAGCTGAGCTATGCTAGCATGTATGTGTGTGTTTTAATCTATTTCTCTAAATTAGGGCCTTTACAATGCATTTGTGCTAAACTATGTAAGACCCAATATTTAAAGCTGCAATTTTCAAATGACCTTAAATATGAAAAAGGCAAAAAATAAAGGAAGTCTTATAGTTCTGTTGAGGATACTGAGAAATAGTCTAGACACACTCATAAGTTTACATTTCAAAACAGTTTCTCTAATCTCCTCAGGCAAATAAAAGTTTTATTCTTTTGATGTACAGATGTAATTCCCTCTGGTGCTTATGAGAATTATGTGTACAATTCAGCAGAATAGACTGTATAATCTAAGGGGTGCTTGGAAAAGGACTTCAAAGACTACAGCTATTGTCTATGATAGTCTGTGAAAATTTCAAACATTTGAATAACAAGCAACATTTTTAATGATCTTGGATTTTCCAATATACACCAAGAATTTTAGTGCACAAAAATCCAATATACAGATATCCAATGAAACTACAGTAATATGAACCCACAAAAAATAAGAACACATTTCAGACTTATTGAGGTACAGCTATAAAAATAGAAGTTATTCAATTTTTATTATTTGTATTATATAAAGAACGTAAAAGACAAAAATGTGAGGTTTTGATCTGAATCTTCTTTGATATAAAAAGAATCTTTACTTAGCCCTAGATGAACCGAAAAGAAAAAAAAACAAGTCAGACAGATACAAGATCCAAAATAAAAAAAAAAAGACTAACCCTATAGCTCGGGAACCAAGAGTGAGAGGGGAGAGAAAAAGAGATGATGGTCGAATATGTTCTTACCTGTCACAGTTAGAAAAGGCTCAGTTTGATTACTTCACTCAGTGCAAGTGGACATGTGTTCAAACACAGAAGTTTTCTTCTCCTCAATTGGAAAATGTCTGTGAGCAAGAATGAACAGCCAGTTAACATTAAGTCTCTTGTGAAACTGAAGAAATCTGTGATGGAAACTTTTCAATTATTGACTGAGGCTTATAGTAAAGAGTTCCCAAAGATCGAATTGGTGCTGAAAAGAACCTAATTTTTGTCAGTAGATGTGAAAGCAAAACCACCGGAGATCCTCAACAGCCTTTCAGAAAATGATCTGTGGAATTTACTTTGAATGTTGGCAACATTATATGCAGCTGTGTGTCAACTCAGAAGGGAACTGTTTTGAAGGTGATTGAGGTTGAATTTCCTAATTCGTTAAATAAAACCAGTTACAGGGACAGTCTCATGGGTTGCGTTTTTTTTGTGTCAGACCTCGTAGATTGAGAATAAATTTTAGATTTCTACTGCATTTCTAAATCTCCTTTTAGGTGTAAAAATTTTACTTATTGTGAGTTTAGTAATATATAAGTACTGATTACACAATAGTAATTTCAAAACCTTGGCTGCATATCAGAACAAAAGCTGAGCAAAGGCACTGTGCTCTCTCCTTCTTGTTGCGCTGAAGATCATTGCTGAGATTATACAGTAGCCTGTGAAACAGAACCACAGTATGTCTGCTACCTGACCTGTAAGATTAATATTTCATTACTGTTGCTAGTAACTGTGTGACCTGCTTGGTGGAGGTACCAGAGCCATTCAAACTGGTAAGAGTGGTAATGACTTGAGGAGCTGAATTCCCCAGCTTTAGACATCTGGAGTACGGAAGTCTGCATCTGTCTCACTGTCTCCGATCTCCTAAATGTTAGTAGAACAATCCCAGAGAGGAATTAATCTCATTCCAAACTAAATTTCTACAACAGTTCAGAATAATTGGTTGTTAAATTTGTCCATTTTATTTTGTTGAGTGTGCAGAGTAGGAAGTAAATGGCTCAGATTTGCATCTAAAGCTAGGTGAGAAGACACCCATCGCCTAGTTTATCCACTGATATAGAAGTTGGTCTGACCTCCAGTGACAGTCTGTAACTATCACTTTAATCAATTCTTTTCATTATAATTTGAAAATAAAATTTTTAATGATAATCTGTAAATTAAACCAAATAATTTAATAAAATCTCTCACGGACAAAGAGAACAGAAAGTCATCTTCAGTCATGCAAACATTTAACAGTTTTCTACCCTGTAGAGAATCTTTAGAGAGGGGAAGCTGCTCAGCTTTCCATTTACTTGTGGCATTTTCATCTAGACTATGCTTTTAAAGTTTCCTTCTAGGAAAGTCACATGAACCTGTGTTGAAAACCTTACTGGACCTGTGGTAGGACAACTGTTGGTTTTCATCCATCCATAATGCCTTTGCCCTTTGTAGGAGGTTTGGGATGATTCTTCCTTACACACAAAGGCTGGTGGTTATTCATCTCTTTGCTTTACTCAGTGTGTTCACAGAAAGCTTGCTTTTTTTCTCCATGTCTTTTTCAGAAACAGAAATTAGAATATCTGCAAGCTTGTGGCACCTCCTTTATAGGTGCAATGCATCTCTTTTTTTTGCCTTTTGCTAGTTTTTCACCACCACCTTTCACAACTACTCAGAGGAAACTTAACACAGAGCTTTTATTAAAAAAATCTTTCGGTACGCTGGAAAAAAACAAACCATCAGATGAAGGCAGTTTGAAAACATCTGATTAAGTCAAGTATTAATTTGTTCCTTGCCATACCAGGCTGATGTCTTGATCCTTCATACCTGATATTAATTATGATAGTGTCTGATGACAAATGAGCTTTTTAGAGAGAGTGAAAAAAGTCATGAATTGTTTAGAAATTTGCAGCATTGTATGTCAATCACTTTTAATCTCTGCAGGAGCAAACTAAGTGTCTCTCATTTTCATCATACCTCTGGAATAATTATAAGTATTTTCTTGCTGCTGTAAATTTCCTCCTTGAGTTTTTTTTTGTAATTTGTTTTTCTAACCCAAAATTTAATTGTAGTGCTGTGTTTTTTGAACCCATGCCTAGTTGTTTGACCTGCTCTCTATTCTCTATTAATTTTTTTGTGCTTAAGATACCAATGAGTTATTTCATCATACTTATAGTTTTCTAATAGTTTGCCCTAATATTCTGTTTAATTGCTAATGTCTTTCACACCTTCTCCTCGTACAAGCCATTTGAAACAATCTTTCTTTACAATTCTCTGATTTCATTGAAGTCTGACTTTCTGAAAGCTGTTTCCATTCTGCCCTTATTTGTGCAATCAGTTTGAAGGGTCATGAAGCTATGACAACCTACCTTTCGATTTGGTGACCTCAGTGTCTTTTCCTCTTGGTTGAAATAATATATAGAATTTCTCCCTTATAAATGTCCTGTAGTTTTGCTATAAATTGGAAGAACTTGTAGGGCAGTTAGTGTCTCATTATGTCCATCTTTCATAAACTGTTTCTGTTATTAAACATTTCTTCTGATGATTGCGCACTTACGGATTTTAAAGGCTCAGCGAGACTTCACCTGTTCTAGTTTACAATTATAACAAAGATTTTTGCTTGAGATAATCCACTGGCTAAAGCAATATTTTGTGAGACTTTGCCACTTATATACCTTTTATTTCTCTTTATATTCATTGTATTGACAATTATGAGTCTCAGCTGTGGCTGAAAATCAATCTTTTGAGACACTCTGTAGAGACAATAACAATAGCCCCCCCGTAATTGTAATATACTTTCACAATAAACATAATTCTACTCAATTCCTTTGCTTTACCTGTATTGCCATTTGTCTGTAATGGCTCATTCAGCACAATGAACTTGTGTGTGTATGCATAAGTGTGCATGCCTGCCTTTAACTGAATATTGAAAACAGAGGGCGATTTTTCACCCTAAGGAGGCTAAATAATAACAGAAAGAGAAGTCTTGGTATGATTCCTGGAATTAAAATTGGCAACTAAGATGCCTGTATTCTGTGGATTTAAAACCTTCTGAGAACAACAAGTAGATCTACAAGAATAGCTGAGTGACTTCGGGAACCTCAAAAATATCTCAAATATTTTCTACTATGGAACTAAAGAAAAAATAGTCTTAGCCACATATAAGCAGACACATCTTCATAAAACCCACAAGATTAATAATTTTAATATAACGTTCAAAATTTAAGTTTAAAATGCATTTAATTTTTCTTGTTCCTTACCACAAATGTTTGTAGACATGTCTTCCCACCATTTCAGAGCTCTTCAATTGGAACTAGACAGGCTGAATTATTTTGGCTCATGTTTCATATAAATCCACACTTAAGCAACACACCCATGAAAGATAAAAAAAGGAAAACTTATCAAGGATTGAGAGGCCTGAGAAAAGTGAAATATTTTTCTATCCTAGAATTAAACTACTGAGGAATTATAATTTCAATCTGCATTAAAAGGAAACTGTATTTTTTAACCCTGTGTTTTCTTAAAATCTTGATTCCATGAGTCTTTAAAACACCCGCTCTACTTCAAAGTATGCTCACAATTGCTTTATTGGATCAGGTCCTAATTCACTCAAACTCATAAATGGACCTTATTAAAAGTCAACAAGCTTGTGCTCCATGGTTTACTTTCAAGTTATTTCATTTGAAGCACAGAATCCAATTAATTCCAAGGAAGCTGTTTTACAGATATTAAATTTACATATTAAGTACTAAATTGAGGCCAAATTGAGGATTACTGATGGTCTAAATGCTTCCGATTCTATAGCTGTCTGCAGTGCAAAACTATTTTTGCAGAATAATTTCCTATTATTAGACAATTTTATAAACTACAGATATATTTTTTCCAAATAGCATTCACTTCATAAATACATGCATCTTTCTTAAACCACCTCACCAGAAAAATACCAGCACATTGTCATGCCATAATTTTCAAATATTGATAGTAAAATAAGTTAGTGTAAAGAAATGATGATGTTTATCCACTGGAAATATTACTTACCTAAATCCTCAGAATTAATTTCCAGAATGTTTTAGGTGTATCTTGTTAAGATGAAGGTTGGTTCTGATTTATAGAATCACTGTGGAGTTCCTTATTAAATTGTCACTCAGAGAGTATAAGAGTGGAAAACCCATTACTGTGGTAATTAGATCTGTGGTATTTTTCAGACTGGTGGTGACAGCTGCCCGCATGGCATATATATTATCCAAGAGGCAACATTACCTCTATTGGGGTAGAAGACTTTGCACAGCCATGACAAAAGTGATAGGGATGTTGCTTTGCCCCTTAGAAGACAGTATCACAATACAGGAAGAATTTCAAAGATTAGACTTACTTTTTTTGCAAATGACAAAACATGCTGAAATCTCATTTCGTTTTGCTCTTTTTTACTTCTTTCTCACCCATGGGTAAGTGCTTTTCACAAACACCCAGTTATGCTCCCTTAAGCACAAAATCTACTGAGAAAAAAAATGAGACATTAATACCAGAGGACTATATTGTTCAAAAACATTGCATTTCTTGCATGATTTCAGCCACAGAATTTCAGGAAATAATTCTATGATAAAATAGATATTTGCATTTCCGGGCTATACCAGGTTGGGCTTAGGTAATAAGTTGCTCCAAACAACTCTTGGTATCTTCGATCATTTACAGTCTCAGAAAATGAAAGTGAGGCAGAACTTCCTAAAATGCCAAAATAATTTTCAAAATATATTTTGAAAGTTATGTCTCTAATCTTTTAACCAGATTTAGGCTGCACTATACACAACTGTTACTGTGAAGCAAACTAAGGTATGATATTCGGATGTTTAACTGCTTTAGAGCAAATTCATGTAGGTTTATGCTTACCTGTGGTAAATGTGTAGTAGCAAACCCCACCTCCATTGGTAGAAACGTGTTCAGAAAGGTAAACGAACTCCCTCAAATTGCCTGGCATTAACTCAAAGCTGTTATTGTTTAGTAGCCAACACTCCTTACAAACCTGAAAATACATATCCTCACTAGTAAAGCATTCACGTTCATGTAGTCAGCACACTAAGCCACATTAGAAAAGCAGTATATTCTTTGCTAAGTCTGTAAAAGATGTCTCAAAACTAGATACAATGACTCAGGTCAGGCCTACCAAAAGCAATACTGTCATCTCCTGAATCCCGAATATTTTTCTCTTCTTTTACTGTGCATAAAAAGTACTCTCTCTTTTTCTCCTGCATTACACTGGGAGATGTTTTTCAGCAGTGTGGCAAGCAGACACAGGACACAAACTGAATCATTCATTAAGTATTTACATGAATACATAGGCTTGTTAAGCATGCTGAATTCTATGCACATTGCTGTTTCTACTCTTTAAAAAAGTAGATTGGGCCAAATAAGAACCTGCTGTGAATCCATCAAAGTCAGTGCACAGTCTCCTCTTGCACTGGATAGGCTTCGTGCCAGGATCTCATGCAGTGCCCTGTTGAGAAAAACGACCTAATGTGTTTTGTCTGTCTCCGACTTCAGTGACTCCCAGATGTTATCTTCTCCATGTTTCCATCTCAGCCTCACTTTCTTTTATATATCTAATTTTATCCCCTTTTGTGTGACATTTTTAGAATTCATCTTTAATATTGGAAATTAGGTAGAACTTTTTGACATTTAAAAGATCATGGACTGCTCAGCAGAAGTCAGAAGACAGGCCACAATTAGTGTACAGTCAAAACTTCTTCCATGCATTTAAATCACTCCATTTCCCAAACTCAGAAAGAACAGCTAGATGAGACACTAGTATCATAAATTGCTGTTGACATAAACAAGAGGCAGTAATTGAGACAGGAGGCTGAGCTCATGGACTTACTTTTAGTCAAAGGACAGAAGCCATTTATCAGGTCGTCTGGAAAAACACAGTTACAGTCAGCTAGCAAATAAGCTAATTAAGCCAGAATATTTACAAAACAGAAAACCAATATTAACTACATTTGTCTGAAATCTTTATGATCTCTTAAGGGTATGTTTGACTGAGCTACTAAATTCCAATTAATAGCAGCTAGAATTTCACAAAAAAGAAAGTTACCCTCAAGATTATCTGCACAATATTCGTGATCCATCCTTCACATGACAGAAGAACATAATGGCAGATTTTTTTTTCTTCTCTGAACTAAGGAGTCTGCTCATGGAACTCACATGTCACCTTACCTTCATCATGACCTCATTTCAAGGTCTCAGTTGGTCAAAGTTTTAAAAAAGTGGTGGGAATCCATGTTAAAACAAGGAAATGGGAAACGTATTTTCTTTTTGCCAAAAGAAATGACAGTTTACATTACTAGTTTTCACCGAATAACCTTTCTGAAGATGTCGGTAAGACCTTCCAGACAGACAGTGGGTGAAGAATCGCACTTAGGAGCTGCCTCCACTAAAGCAGTGATGCTAAAATGAGTGGATTTTCAGAGGAAAGCACAAGAAATTTGGAGCTGCTGTGAACATTTCAGGCTTTTTGCTGATTTTACAGAACCCATTTTAATGTCTGACATAAGAGAAAGTTCAAACATGAGATCACAATAATTTTCCTTGACTGTGTTTTTAGAAGTAGTATCTGTCCCCCAAAAGAGGTCTTGGATTTTTTTGTTCACCTTTATATTTAAGAAGTTGTTTGGAAAATAAATTATCAGAAGCAGCAATATATAACTTCGTTTGGGAGTAGGGGTGCAGTATATCAGCTTCAGGTATTTGACAATTATGGATCTATACCTGGAACACTCAACTTATTTTCTATAATCAATGGTGAAATAAAAATTATTTTGGTACAGAGAAGAGTCTATTCTTCAGAAGTCAGTCAAATTCTCTTATTGTTTACACCTGACCAAAACCAAAACCGAAAACTTCATTGTCAAATGAAGATTCCTACATCCACAAGTGTGCACTGTACTTCAGCAGGTATATTGTTGAATGCATGTTAGTGGTTTAATTTATGAAATATTTGTAAAGATATCATAAATCAGGAGTCCATTCATAGCAGAATTCAGTCCAGCAGATCTAATGAAACTGGTAAAATGCACTACCTGATGTTATCATGAATTTTAATGTATGCAACAACACTTAAGTGAATTAAAAACTTTTAGTAACACCAGAACTAAGTAATTTCATGCTTACAATTATGCTCATTCCAATATAGTATATTGGAATCCAAGTCTGATAACACCCAGACTATTGTGTTTCTGACAATAGTTTGACAAAGGAGAAGTATATACTTTTATTGCATACAATAAATAACCTTTTCTTTAACTTAGATTTGCCTTCTATGCTGATCTTTTACTACCTGAAATTTAAATCTTATCGTATAACCCAGCAACACAAAACAACAGTCTCTCATGCCAATGTTTATTTCCACGTGGGAGGTTAGAAAAGTGTTAGATTTGTAACAGCAATGCTATGACAAAACACTTGAACTCTTAGTTGCTGTGATTATTATCAGTTCCAAACTTACTGAGTTTCCTCTTATTAATGTTATCACTTGGCATAGAATTATGATGCAAGTTTAGCCAGTTATTTAGTCATTTGTGAAGTGCCTTAACTCTGTAAGGCATAGTATTAAAAAAATTCATATTAATTTTGGGGAATACACAGTTCATGGTCCTGTCTGTAATTCAGTTAAATAAAAATGAAGTCAGTTGGCAAAATTACTATATTTGGACTAATTGCATATAATAGCATATGAAAATATAGGAATTATAGATGAAACTAAATCCTTCCCTTCCTTGTCCTGCAAAAACTATGAAAAAAAATTGAACCTCTCACTAAATTACATTCCTTTAATTAGTCAGTTTTCAAATAGAATATTATTCATCTCTTGTCTTCATTTCCTGGCAGAGAACAGAACAAATAAATTAATTCCATTAAGAGCCATTAGAGGAACAATATAGAATACTAAATCTGGTCAATAATAAACCGACCTATTGAATTTTGTAGTAAATTAAAAATCATTTTAAATGCCCACTGGCTAAAGTATTAAAAACAACATCAAACCATTTTGGTTTTGAGTGTAAGAATTAAAAGAACCAAATGAACACTCAGTTCTCTGCTCATTTTTCCCATACAATCCAACCAGTAACTTCACGGTTTTTATCAAACAATGATATACACAAATGATGCTAAGACTTACATTCCTATAAACCAGCATAATGTCATAAGTGTATCTATCTGCACCAGTCTACTCTACTGGAGGTGAAATTTTCTGAGTAATACACTCGAAGGATATGGATGTTCAAAAACCGCGTGCTAACATTGGTATAGAGAAACTTCAAAACAAAGTTAGTTAGGTCGCCATGTCTCTTTTCTGAGAAGCCAGAATATTATTTTCATGGTGCATGATAGGGGGCTAGATCACATTTAAAAAAAACCAAAAACACCTTTTTATAGAAAAATTAAGTATATTTTTTTTATAAACCTCTCCCTCAATACAAAACTGTTAAAAAATAGTGTCCAAAATTAAAAACACTTTCTTATGAACACTACAAAGAATCATAGAACATTGCTGATGATAGATACATAGCTAAAATTTAGGAGACATAATCATTTTATTAATGTAAAAAATAATTCCCATTTCCCACATCTTTTCTTGTTTAGTGTATGGTTGGGAATCTTCACAAATTTTACGTTCCTGTTTGAGCTCTGTATATAAATACATCTATATTCATACATATATACACATATAAACAAATAAATTTTCCTCCAGGCAATGTACAGTCTACAAGGATACTGAAGGTTATTGCAAAAAGGAACTGAACGATCTGTTTGTGTCCATGGTGGATGGGTTGAGAAGCAGCAGATTTAATAGCACGAAGGAAGACTCAGATTAATCTTTATTAAAACTGTTTGTAAAGTAAAACAATATACCAAGAAGGAACAAACTAGGGTAGATATGTGGGAGGTGATAGTCTCCATTTTTCGAGGACTTTATAAGCAAGCTGGAAATTAACAGAAAAAAATACAATTAATCCTACATTAGAGGAAGAAAGCAGATCATATGATCTCTTGAGACCCCCTAGACATTCAAAGTAGAGTTGTGTATATCTTTCTCGAGGCCAAAGAAAGGTGTAAGAGTGATTGTAGAGATCTGGGGACAGTTTCATTCATTCTGACATCAAAATTTTATGCCTACAGATGACCTGACTCCTAGGACAGCTTTACACAAAGGCTTGATATTCTCTTCTGAAACGGGCATATTAAGGCTGGAGGACAAAATCAGGGCCAAAATACCATAATAACCTGAGATGATGACAAAATGAGAAATTCTGTATGTATATATATATATATACAGCAAATATGCATCTTTGGGACCCAAACACACACACATATATGTAGTAAGCACTAGCAGTTACTCCTAAGTTAGCAGCAAGCTCTGATAACAATTTGTCAGAAAAGTTGATGAAAAAATGAAATGGTGAATTGTCTAAAATGCAAGAAATTACTCCTCTGACCAACAGTGTAATGATAAGTTTCCCAGTTTGCAGCCTGCAGACTTTTTAATATCCATCTACAAGGTATTGCAGATCTGTCCTCTCCCAGAAACTCTCGTTTTGGAGGGACTTCAAAGTAGAAAAGGCAGCCAAAAGAATATGTGGATGGGCTGTTATTGAGAATGCATATATTCAGGAAATGGTGAACTCTTGAAATCTGCCAGTTGTTGTCTCTCTGTCTTACACAGCCATTTTTCTTTCTCTTAGAAGACTGCTGATTCTATTAGCTTTGCTTACAGAAAAGAACAATCAGCTTTTCAAAAAATGAAGGACTTTCTTTAAAACACACACTGAGCACAGGTAGGCTGCAGTATTTCCCTAAGACTGAGGCTAGTTTGAAGACAGCACATCAGACAAGGAAAGATAAAGAGTAGCACATTCCTATTTGAAATGTTATATTCAGGTTGTCTCAGAATCAGACACCGAACTTCCACCTCGTGCATGTGTGCAAGTGAGTGATATTGTTTCGTTCTGCCCAAAGTCATTGTGGCAAGATTTGAAATTGCATCTGATTTTAACTCTCTCACTGCTACACAGTTCAATATCACCGTTTGTTTACCAGCACCTGTACTGCTGAACAGCAATAAATGCCAAGAATATAGTAACTGGATATAATAACTCCTGGTGCCTCCCTATAAAACTGTCCCAGATCTGTCCTCTCCTTTTGTCTTCCTACAGACTTGGACCTTGAGGTCCATATATCCAAAGTTTAAGAAGGTTCAGCATGTAGCCAGTTCTCTTCCACAGAAAATGTTAGGCTTTGGGACTGACATTTTTGGGGAGGAATGGATTTCTAGTTCTGACCGTTGGATAAAAAAACCTCACTTTCTACAAACAACAAAGAAACCTTTATGAAGGCGTAAGTCAGTGACCTTGACTGGGTTGTATAAGATGGCATTAATTTCATAATCAGTGTCGTTTTTCTGCAAGTAGAACAAATGATTCCTTCATCAGGAACTTAAGTCAAAGGTGCAAAGTTTTGTTCTTTCTACAGATCAAAAAAAATTTTTGAAACTAAAAAAATATGTTACCTTGCACTTATATTTCATACCAGTATTGACTGAAGTGCAAACTTACTCTGACATACACAGTTTTACTCATTTAATTAGGGAAATGTCAGCACAGTGTTTAAAGAAAACATGGCAAAAAAAAGTCCCTTATTACCTGCTTAGACCTTCCCAGGTATTATACTTTCTGATTTTTTTTGTAGAAAGAATATTAGAAAAATGAATGTTGTGCAGCTGGCATGTAAATATTCCTTTGGATACTGTCTGTAACAGCTGGCTCTCATATAAGAACAGGTGAATTCCTCACAGCCATGTAAGTGCTTGAGGAAGTTGACATTCACTGCAATAACTAGTGAATACGTAGTTTAGGTTATAAATATGTGCCAGTTTACAGATGTTTTTCAGAAGGTTAAAACAAAGAGCTCATTATTTAGCTGCTCCAGATTGTGTAGGACAGGAGAGTCTGTCAGGTTTGTGTCTGTGTGTGTCTGTGAGAAACTCCACATGACTCGTCAAGTGAGTACTTTTTTAACATACAAAAGCTCAAATCAGCGTTAATCACTAACAGCAATCCAGAGTACAGGAAATTTTTTTCCTGCTCCTACAGTCAACTGAAGGAGTTATTCTCCTGATGAGGTGAATTTTCTATTAATCTTATTGGCATAGTCTCTAATAGCAGCAGTCTCTACATCTTCACATAAATCATTAAGGTCTTCACACAAATCATTAAATTCTTCACACAAACATGCCTGATAGCTTTCTGTGAGCAGAGCCTGTGTGAGTTTTGGTTTGGTTTTTTTTTTGTTGTTGTTGATTTTTTTTTTTTAACAAGTTAATTACTGCCTGTCACTCACGAGTTCATTGGAGACTACCACACAAACGGACTTTGTTCTCCGCTTTGCTGGGCAATTCTGACAACAGAGCTGCTTATGCAGTAACACAGTTGCAGTCCTCCTTTTAGGAAATAATAATGAGAGAAGTTTTTATTTTTAAATGCACTGTATAGTCTGAAAAAGTACATGTGGTATGTATTGTGTTGTACTGTTACAAAATTACACTCTATAAAGCAAATTCTCTGTAATTTAGAAAAAAAAAGGAAATAATCTGTCAAGTAAAACAAATCAAAATAGTGAATCACACATCCAAAAATGATTGGCTTAAAAATATTTATTTTTCTTCATCAAATAGTATTGTGTTTATCACCTTGTTTTGAAACTTGTGAGGTTCGCTGAGGTTACATTTTTATGCTCCCTCTGCAACTACAGGGAAATATCTTACCTGAAGTTTAATACTGGCACGGACCCAGGTTTTGTGGTTAAAAATAAAACATCAGATCTTACAAGAATTATGATGATATCATAGTAAAGTTACCTTGAAGAACCTGGTAATGAGTCCTATGTTGGTCCCAGGAATGACTGGCGCAAGGAGATGACCGAGTAACCGATTTCTGTCATGAAACAGGGGCTGAAGACAAAGATAGTACAGTGCGTGTTTAGGCACAAAGATACTTCACTATGTCTGTAGATCTTGTAAGGTAAAGAACCTGCAGTGAGACTACAAGGCTGTCTTGCTCCTACTTCCCCTTCCTCTGCTATCTTTCTGCACTCTTCCCACCCTTGCCCTAGTGCAATACACAGCTCTGGTCCTTCAGTACCTGCTTTTTCCAGAAATCATGTCAACAAATTTTTTTTAATCTTATTTATTAAGGAAAAAAGTATATCTTCTTTATTTTGCCATAGCTCATATTTTGCAGGTCTCTTCCACTTCTGCCCTTGCCCCCTCCCAGTCCTCAAGGTGTTCTGTAACACTGCAAGCACATAGTTTGTGCTTAAACTGGAATATCACCTTCACTGGAAGAGCAGTGAAAAACAATATTAAAGGTCACCTCTGTAGTAAAACGCCCCTGCACCTTTCTGATGCTGGAATACAAGGCTTCTGTTGACTTTACCAAATGAATCAGAAACAGAGCCATTTGGATCCAGGCTTTTCCTTTCCTTAAGATGCCAGAGACTGACCCCCCTACACAAACTGAAATGAAAGGATACCTCACACCACCTCACCTGGATTCAAAGAATTAGCTGCAGGCTATGATGTCCTCAGTCGTAGGATGACCATGCTTGGAAAGCGTAGTTTTCAATCATTTTCAGCCCGATCCTCACGAATTCAGATTCTGTTTTGCTACATAACCATGAACCCAGAGCAACTCCATAGAGTTATGAGCATTTTTACGAGGTTGCTGAGAATGAAATCAGGACAAAACTCCCAGGTTTTTGTCATCTGATTTCTAACAGAGATGTACGCCCTTCAACACATAAAAGGACATTGTGTTCATTTCTATTTTAATGCAGTTCTTACAGGTTGCTAATATTTTACTTTGGAATCACTTCAAAATACAAAAGGAAAGTCATTTCCCACTGCTGAGAATAAAGAGAGAAGCAATGGTTTGAGATTTATTCTATTAAAATATCCCAAAAGATTCCACTGGAAGTGTCTTTGAGTAAAGATTGCATTAATGTAATTTTAAATAAAATCAAGAAAATTAGCATATCATGAGGATAGACCTTAGTGAACAGGTCAATATTTACCCTCAAAAGCAACTTCATGGCTTCAGTGAGTCAGCAGAATATTTGGGAGAAGGACTGGTGGAAGGCCTCTAAGAGGTAGAAATAAAACTGAATTGTTCTGCCTCAATGAAAATGGTAAGATAAAGCAGCTCTTGCTGCCAAGATGTCTTTTCTCCTTTTTCCTTCTCTGTGTTTTCATCTCCTGTTGCAGTAGCTGCTTCCCAGACTCTTTGGTCCATTGCTCAGAAA
Organism: Dromococcyx pavoninus; assembly: GCA_033558185.1. Classification (NCBI taxonomy): domain Eukaryota; kingdom Metazoa; phylum Chordata; class Aves; order Cuculiformes; family Neomorphidae; genus Dromococcyx; species Dromococcyx pavoninus. Next base: position 1,919,053 of record JAUMJL010000192.1, on the reverse strand, counting down.
ATGGAATTTCATACTCTGCAGCTTTGTGTTGCAGGGTAAAGTGGACAAGACATGCTGCTTCAATCTCTTTTTGGGACACCTTCTGTCCTCCAACACTCTGTTGGGCTACAAAAAATGTCTATTTTGCCCACACCTACAGAGACAGTAGTCATACCTCCCAACAAGTTGCTCTGTTTGTTCTTTAATTATATATCTGAGTCTGACTTTTTCTTTTTTGACCTTAAATCCTGAAGCTGAAAAGCTTCAGTCAGCTACAAAAATATTATATTATTTTTAACCACGTAAAAATCAAATGTTGGATACTTAAGTGAATATAGAACTCAAAGTTAAAATGAAACTTTGGTAGATAGATGTGGCCCACATTGCTATTTGTACTGTTAATCAAGCATTGTGTATTAAAGGGGAAGTGGAAAAAAAATCTGTGATTTGGGAAAGCTGTCTTTGTTGAAGGAAAAGAAGTTATTTTGTCAAAATAGCAGAGGCTGATCTTTCAATATAATAAGGTACTGCATTGTAAATGGACACATTTTCAGTTTAAAATACCACTGTTTACCAAAGTAATAACCTTTATATTTTGGAAAGAATTAGTCACATTCTGTGAAATTTTATAGCATTTGATGCTTTATAACGTAAAAGAAAAAAATGTATATGTGAAGGTTTTCCTTGGATCTACAAAAAAATGATGATACATCTTCTGCCTGTTAAATGGCTGCCTTCCAAAGAGTTCTTGCTATCAAATCAAGCTTCATAAATTCTTCAAATGTATTTTTTATTCAGAACTCCGTGATGTATGAGGTTTATATAGGCTTTCTTTTTGTTTTGAGGGAGTTATCCCAGTCATCCTTATATTCTTGAGGATTAACAATGACTGGAAAGTGCGAGCACTAATTTCTGCAGGGGAAATGTATTTCTGAAGCTTTAAGAGGCTATTCAGATTTTTATGGCAAATTCCTGTATGAAGAATCTAAGCATCACCTTATCTTCGTAACCCTCTAGTATTAAAAAAAAAATAATTAGAGCTTTAAAAAAAGAACTTGTGGACATGCTTTCCTGGTAATTGCTTATAGAATACTTCTACCATAAGCATATTTTGAATGATGAGTGTTACAAGGACCAGGAAGCAGCATCGGTTTCCCTTCCAAAGTACAGCATTTATTGCCCTAGCTGTCAAAGATGAATGGATTTAGCACGTGGTGCTTATAACAACTGGTTAGTTGTTCTATGCTTGACATGTGGCAACAGCTTAAACCATTTGGAAGCAGAAGCTCAAGCAGAAGTAAAGCTGGACATTGCTGGAACGAGCACTACTGCACCTATGAGGACAACTTATATCTGGTGCCTTTCAGAAGTTGGTTTCCATTCTGCTGCAAGAAGCCTGCCTCTATGATGTGAGCCTGCATTTTGGAAACGCAGGTCAGGTCAGGGAAAACTACCCCATGTTTTCCCACTCCCTATCAGTCAGAAAACAAGTGCCTTTTAAATGAAAGGAGTCATGTTCACTCTCACCTGAGATGTCGCCGATGACTGCATCAAAAAATTATTATTACATAAAATACGGTAATATAAAGCAAAACCAGCAAGAGATTTGGCACTCTGTTCACCTCGACTAAGACATCAAATACCAGGGCTCTTGCTTTGGAAACAGCAAAGCAGTACACTTACTACAAGAGTCGGGCTGTGTCCTTTCTTCTACTCAGCTGCAGGTTTGAAGGAAGAATTAGGGGGAAAATCACAGGAAGAAAATCCCAAAAGATGAATTTGCTTATTTTCATGATGTTTAAGCACCATTTATTTAAAGTCTATGTTTCAGAAGCATTTCAGTAAGGTGGAGAAAGACCTTTTTCCTAATAAATACTTGGAGAGATTCAGTAAGATAGGGAAGATATCAGTATCAACGTGACTAGAAAATTATACTCAGGTGTAAACACTTCTCGGGAGTGACTCAGTGCCAGACTGTTTAAGGAATGAACATTTCTCCAATCTCAATAGTCATGTTTTCACCTTTGAATGGCATACTTTTAGATTTGTGACTTGGTGTATTGAGAGAGATTGGACAAGTGTTTAGCAGCTCTGTGAGATGAGGAAGAGTGGGATTTCCATCCCTCTTTGTGTGGTTCCTATGTATCACTTTCCTCTCGTAATTCAAGGTGAAAAATAATTGGAACAAGAGCCTCCTACGCACTCTCTGCAGGACATGGCTCTTAGACTACCGTATTGCTTTTTTCCTAGTTTTCATCTTCTGGCTCAATGCCTCCTTAAACGATATATACAAATTGGAACCTTTCAACAAAAAAAAGAAATGAAAGTTCCCCATTCTCCATCTCCTCAAGTGTCCAAGTAACAGATGTGAAGCATCCATACCATACTTCTTTTAAAAACGTTTCAGCCTCTTGGTTCATCTCTTACATATCATAACAATGGAAACTTTCTTTGCTAAAAACTAAGTTCAACTTTCCAGTGGACAGTCCATTAAAAATATTTTTGTAGAAGTCACTTTCACTGTGTGCAGAAGGCTAATGTAATTTTTGATTGTGGAGAGCTTCAGGACAATATATGTAATTGACCCTACGGAACTTCTGGTGATGACTGGGCACAAGCAGTACTGCAGGAGCTTAGAAAAACAGATGCCTTCCATGTTAGGTGACATCTTCTTTGTAATGGAGTCAAGTGCTTAAATTCAAACACTTACTCTAAAAAGAGATTTGTCCAGAAAGCCTCTGAGGCAGGGTCGAATAAAGTAATTAATCCAAGTGTTGAGGTTAGAAGCTGCAACAATCATTGACACAGCAAGAAACTGCAACCATTCACTGCAGGAGCAGAGACAAATGGCACTTGTGAAGAAGGAAGACAACTCGGGTGTCCATCATGATCTCTTCTGATTTTACAAATCTGTGAAGGAGGTAAAGTCTCAGTAGCTATTAACCAGTTTTACCTGTAGCTTGTTGACACGTGAACAGCTCTTCAGTGCTGCCATCATTCCTCACTATTTCTTCTGTTCCTTTTATTTGTTTGCTAACCCATATCACCACACTTCACCTTCAAAGAGCAGGCAAACCCCTGAGGGCAGAGACTGTCTCTTACTCTGTTTGCACAGAGCACAGCATGATCCTGACAGGAGCTGAAGGAGCACACAAGCTTAACTTCTTTCATCAGATACTCCTAAAAGGCAAGAGGATTTTTGAGTGAACAAATTGACTCCAATGATCCTGGGGAAATGCAGGCTGGGATTTTTTCTGGTTGTGTTTTTTTTCCCTCCCTCATAAGAACTGTCATATCAGCACTGTACTGTATCAATAGCGCTTTTACCCTGACATACAGGCACCGTAACTGGGTCACTCCCTGTTTGCTTCCAGGAATTCCAGACATTGAATTCTGAGGCTTGAGTTTTATTTTCCTTTCAAGTCAAGATTTTGTTATCTAAATAAACTTTATCTTTCCTCTGCTTTGAGGTTCTCTGAGCTTGTTCTCAGTGTGTAAAACTTTTTCCCGTAACATCTAGAGAGCTGGCACCTACTGGCCGCAAAATACACCTTCTTTTCCTCAGGTTGCAATTACAGTTAAATTTTACAGAATGTTAGAGAGGGTGTAAGTCCTTACTCAGGGAAACATTGTTCACAGACTACCCTATTATCAACTTGTATGGTGAAGCTAAGGAGGCCAGATCTGCTCTCCCTTAAAAGATAAAACCCTTACAAATCACAAGAAGTTGATACACCAATTTTTGAAGTAAAGCTTATTTCTACCTTATTAAGTAACTGCATAAACAGCCTCTCTTCAGCTTAGCTTCTAAAAATAATTGAAGAAAGAGTAATTATTCACTCTTTTTTACAACTTTCCAAATCTGCATGAAAGATATTTGGAAAAATCACCTTAGGTGATCACAGACTGTTTACCAAACCAGGTAGATTTGTGATGGTCTCTCCTGTTACATGTCTGACTGCTGTTTAGTGTACTACCTATATGACTAGCTTCAGGGAAAAGTCAGGGCAGATGTAGCAGTCTCTTCTTGACAGGTTCCTAGAATTTCAGCCCAAGAAGAATGTGAAAAAAACAACAGCAGCTAAAGGCTGCATGTCCAGCATCGAATTTGGAGTTTCCTGGAAGCTGTGCCTGTACCCAGCTTTTCTGATTTGGAGAGATCACCTCGCAAAATCCCATGTCTGCCATTGTCCCCTTGCTCTAACTGCTGAAGTCCAGCAAAGAAACTCAGTTAATTCACTTTCCAACCTCTGGGTTTCTGGAAACTCACTAATAACTGCAGCAATAGGCCAACTTTATTCACTGAAAAAAATCAGTCAGCTTGAAAGTAATAATTTGTCATTATAGTTATTTTCCTTAGTTTATTATTTTGTCATTTCTTAAAGTCTGTGTGTTCATAGAAGCCAGGGGACAGAGGACAGGGTATTCACACACACTCCTCCTGCAAGTCATCTTTCTCTTACTGAATGGGAAGCAAATTAGTTGACTCATTTCTTTTGCATCTTTATGACACTCCACAAATGCAAAGACAGATTATAACAATTCATCTGGATGGCTGGTGAATGTTGTATGAATTTGTTGAGAAATTACCGAACTAATACAAACATGTCAGTCAACAAGCAGCTCATGTGCTAATGCTGTTTGCATTAGTTATGGGACAAAAGCTATTATCGTATATCCCTTTTAAAAAATGGTATGTAGATTCTAGTTTCTTGTTCGTTTGTTTCTAGAAGGAAGTTTACTAAGCATCAGATTTCCTATAACTATGAAAGGTAATAAATGAACTCAAATGAAATGAAAATAAAATTGTTAAATGGAATGAAGCCATGATGCTTTGTGACTGTTATACAGTTTCTCATGGTGAGTACAAACAAGGTGTAGAAAATCAAACACAGTTCCATAGCAAAAAAAAAAAGCTTGCTCTTAAGAGAGATTTTATGAGTATCGGAAACTGATTCCCCTCTATAAAAAATGCAATATCTTGGAATAAAGAAACTAAAACATACACTGCCAGAGTACAGAAATTCTACCAGAACCAGTGACCTTAATGCAAAATACATGAGGAATCAACTTTCGTTAATGAAATATGGCACAAACTTCTCTGACTTCAGCAGTTAAAATGTTTCCACAAGAACATGTTGCCAGTTGTATACTGAGATCCATCCCTAGCAAACTAGGCCTCCTGGACCACAGAATGGTAGGGGCTGGGGGAAACCTCTGGAGATCACCCTTTCAACCCCTATGCTACAGTGGTTCACCCAGAGCTGGTTGCACAAGAACGCATCCAGGTGGGTTTTTAATATCTCCAGATGAGACTCAACAACTTCTCTGTATCAGTGCTCCACCACCCTCACAGTAAAGAATTTTTCCTTCATGTTATAGAGGAACTTCCTGTGCTCTCATTTGTGCCAGTTGCCTCGTGCTACTGCTGCTGGGCACCACTGAAAAGAGTGTGGCTCCATCCTCCTGACACCCACCCTTTAGATATTTATAAGCACTGATAAGATTCTCCTCTCAGTCTTCTCTTCTCCAGGCTAACAGACCCAAGATGCCCCAGCTTTTCCTCATAAGAGAGATGCTCCATTGCCCTAATCATCTTTGTAACCCTCCACTGGACTCTATCCAGTAGTTCCTGAGCTGGGGAACCCAGAACTGGACACAGTACATACAAGTCAGCAGGAAGGTTAGGAAAGTCACGTTGTCCTGTATTAATCTATTACCATAAGCATTGGCAATATTGTATGTCAAGCTGATCTAAACATAAATTGATAAAACAGTTACTTGAAAAAGCTGAAGAGCAATATGAATTAAGGTAATCTTTCATATCACTTAATTTCCTACCTGAAGTTTTTCCTCGTGCTTTTGTCTGCTTAACACTTCCTCCAAGCTTTTTCAAAAGCCTCTGCTTCACTTTATTCCTATCTGCTGAGATAAATGATTGTCCAAAATTGTGTTTGTCATGTGCAATAGCAACAAACAAGTACTGTAAACCAAGCTGAAGTTCTTAGGCAGGTTTCTACTTTTACAGATATTACTGTTTTATAAGCAGTGGCTTTCTAACAGAAAATACTAAAGCTTCCTTTTACTGAGATTTTTGTGCAGTTTTGTTGTAATTTACAATTTCTCAAGTTGAGTCAATTAGTCTCAGCGCCAGCCCATGTGTCCTGGCCACATGAATTTTTAATAAAGTTGTAGTGTAAACCTCTTAGCTTGAAAAGGAGGTGGTGATTTCTTACTTTCACTTTGCGTTTTGTTTCTCTCACTTGTAATTCTGGCAGATTTTTAGGGACACATCAGCTCTGTAGCAGCACAAACTTCCACATAATAAGCGTAAATAGATAAATAAATAAATTTCAGCAGTATAAAACAGCCTGATACAGACTTCTGTCTGTATATTTTGATTATCTACATATTTCGTCAACTAATTTAGTTCTGCTCCCTCCATGATTAGCCTCTGATAAAAAAAAATCCTTTTCCAGAATATAAAAGTAATATTTATCTGTTCTGTTATAGTTGACTGCATAGTTCCCGTTCACTAGCAGATTGCAGTGTCAACTTTATTGGCACAATTTAATTTTATTTACCAGGAAACTGGTTGTGGCTTTTATTTTTGAAAGTTACAATGAAGTGGGTTTTCAGAGAACAAAGTAAATATTTAACTAGTCACAAGTTATATAAAGCAATTACCTCTATAGGAAGTGCACTTCCCCCTTCTTTATGTAAGGGACCCATTGTCTCCAAAGAGGAATTTTGCCAAAATAATGACTGAACGACACACTTATATAAAAGGAGAGAACGTCATCCACCAATAGCTATGATAAGTAATACATTGCCATTACTGCTTTCTCTGCTGGCAAACGCTGCCCGAAGCATCCAATGCATATTAAAGCAGTCTCGTTTGCATTCCACACAAGGCTGGCTGTATTATAAGCGTTTATCGAATCGTAGGCTCAGAAATATGTGTGTGTTTGTGTAAACTGGCACTTTTACTAGCTAGTGCATTCAGAAAGCGTCAATAACTTACTGCGCTAAAGCACTGACCTTAAGGCTGGCATTATATGATAGAACAGGAAAATTTCTTTAAAAGCATGCAAATTTGAAATGAAACCTGCTTTGCTCGAACAAGGTTTTTGCTGCCCGCTCTACCTTCTCTGGGGGTCGCTGTCCTACCCTCAGCACAGCTCACCACATTCTCCTCTGACAGTCACAACAGCTACCGCAGCCTTACCTCCCTCTGTGGCTTCTTCCATGAGCAAAGCAGGTTAGTTAAGGGTAATTAAGAGCGATTAACTACTGAGATAGCCTCACCGGGCTTTGTGAAGCTCTGCTGAGCCAATGACCTGTCACAAATAACCTCATTGTCCAGAGATAGCAACAGTCAGGAAGGACCTTCTTACTTAGATGTCAGGAGCAGATAAGACACGGGCTATTTTTAGTAATTTTAAGAGTCTTGAGCCGGTTAGGCAAAATACTGAAACTTTCTTCACAGTAACATGGAACAAAGTAATCTGAAGGGCAATCCTGTAAGTGCTGAATTCACAGCTGATTTGCAGAGAGCTATCCGTGCCTAAAATTAAGCACTAACTGAAATTTGGATAGCTGAGTACCAAAACTCTGAGTGTCTTTGATTATCAGAACCTTTGTCAGTGTATGTGGCATTGATAAGTGGTAGAATTGAGGAAAATTTACACTATAGATGAATGCCATTATCTTTATTAAACTTTTGGTTTTAATTCTGAAAACATTTCACTGTTTTACCCTAACTACGCAGATGAGTATAATCTTGTGTTATAAACTCTTTTTAGTCATTCCAGTCTCAAAGACACAAAAAATTGTAAAGAAAGTCAGATTTTGAGGTTTGAAAAATACTCTTGAGATATCCGAAAAAGGGTAAACCTGTCATTTTGTTCCCCTTTTGTATACTGAAGCATTTTTTTTTAAAATTAAAATACCTTAGGTTTGTGAACGCTAGGAGGGGTTTACTGGAAATGCACAGAGAGAGGTTGTAGTTGCACTAAGAGTAAAATCAAATTTATACAGAAGATCAGTTTGTGGTTCCATATAAATATTGTTCTTTTGTGTAATAAACCACAATACTCAGTAACCGGGACAATAGTTGTCCCTACTGGCAAGGTTGCTCTTTGCTATTACAGGAGTACTCTCATAGGTAATGCATTTCTTACAATACAGAGCACTCTGAAAGTGTGAAAGCGCTATCATCTACACTGGGATTGAGTGGTAGCACCATAGTGCATTTTTGGTATTCTTTCACTAACAATATATAACAATGATTATTCCTTTGTGTGACTGAATTCCCACCTAAAGTATGAAATATTGCATCCTTTTATGCTTCAGAAGTTCTGTCAAAATGCATGAGATGGGTAAACTGGTTAGCTGTGAGGATTGTTATTTTATACAGAATAGATAAAAGCTAAAATCCTGCCTTTGGAAGTAAATAAAATCATAGTTACAGATGCCATAATTTTAATTCATCTTGATCACCAACCACATTACAACAAATTTCTCTATACATTGGAACTCATTCAACATTTTGAAATAGGCACAGAGAGAGGATTAATTTTTAAACTTCTCTCCGTTTTCAAGCATTGAATCAAGAGACAAAAATATTTATGCCAAATGGAAGCTAAACCCATGACTTTTATTTTGAAAGAGTGTATTTTCTGTAGAAAGACGGTAAGAATAAGCAGTTGCATTTTTATCGATCATCATTCCAGTAAAAAAATAACTTTAAATCTAATCTAAATGTAATTTAAATCATTCTCAGAAGCCTTCTATTAGGTTTCTGTGAGATTTTTGGACATTACACATAAATCCAGTTTTTGGAGAGATCATAGTATGTGATCATATTACATTCTATTAATACTAAAACTTTAGGATTATATATATATATATATATATACCTTGTTTTATTCCTATTGTCTAAATTTTGTATTTTACATATAAATTCACAGTTTAAAAACTATTCACTTAATAGTAAGCTCTTTTTAGTAAAGATAACAGCAATAGAAATGTCAGAATTATTATCCAGACATTGTTTGATGATGTCAAACCTATTTATTATAATTATATTAATTATATTTTATTCTATTATAATTCAATAAACATTTGACATGTACTCTTTGTAAATCAAAAGCAAATTTACAAAGGTGGAGAATAGTTATTGTATTTGTTTATCATTAGAAGTAGGAACACAGAGATGTAATTACTTAAAATTCAAACAAGAAGTTCTTACCAGAGTTGGGAATAAGCTATAGGTGAATTTGGTCTTTCTTGAAACTGGAGAGAGTTTACTGTTGACTTTACACACATTTGTTTCACACTTCCTGGTTACAGATAAGTAGTTCCTGTTCACCACTTCAAGTGCAGTTGTTTGGGGCACGATCATTCTGGTACCCAGTAGATACCCAGCTTCATCTCACAGGTGTTTTGCAGTGTCTTTTAACGTTACAATAAGGCATCAGAAAAAAATTACTGATATTTTCTTGCTTTTGGCTTGGCTTGTGCAGTGTGTTTTATTGCAAGGATGTATTATAAGAATTATGGTGGTGCCAGTTATGAGACCAAATATTTTTTAAAAAATTGCTGGAAGAGGTTAATAAGGCATTGCCACTAACATATTGTCCATAGAAGTTGACAATTCAGTAACAGATTCGTTTTCTGAACTATATTTGCTATATTTTGCATTTAACGTGTCAAACATACTGTTGCCTATTACCGAAATATCAGTGATCCAAATAAGTGAGCATGTTGAGTCATTTCTATTGGACATCTCAACATATTACTCAAAAACAGGAACTCAGAAAAAAAGCATGAAATTTCTTCATTGTGTTTCCCTCTGAAGGACTGAAAAAGGTCTGGACAGTTTCTATTTATGAAGCAGACCTAGGAAGTGCAGTACAGAGCCTCACCCAAAAAGGCAAACACGGAAATAGAACACAGGACTTTTAAAGGAGTCTTCAATGAAAGAAGAGTGGCATAAGTTGAATACAACCAAATGCAAAAGAACTATCAGGTGACAGAACAAAACACTGCTTGGGAAATACCTGTATAAAAATTGAGTTAACAAAATAGTACGTCCAGTTCAGTGTTCCAAGTTTAATACTCTCAGAGACAAGAGGAAAGAGAAATTCCCCCTGAATCACCCCATTCCAATCCAGATTTGATAGCAGTACATGTTTTAGTGTAAAATGTTCAATATCCTCACCTTTTCTGCTTCCAAGCCTTTTTAAGAAGGCTGTCTCAAGACAATGCCTAACTTTTTTCTCTGTGCTAAAACTACACTTTGCTGGCTTAATTTACCAAGATGCCCACTGCTGATTCTTCCAGCTTGAACATCTCTCTCCTGTTACTGTAGCACATTTAATTCTCACACAAGTTATACAACATTCAGTTCTCAGTTTTCAACTTCAGACAGTCTCTCCAGATATTTTATCCTCTGATCTATCTCTTAAAGACTAAAAATAGCATGAGGTTTTTTATCTGTTACGATCAGAATAGAAAACAATAAACTCTGTGTTTACTGAACTGACCTCAAATTAAATGCTTCTCCAAATCAGTTTCTGGTAAAATGTATCCTGAACTGCAACTTGCGCTTTATTGTCACTAGTATTATCTAGAATTAATTCGTGTTTTTTCTTCATTTTTCATTTCACTTGTCACTGAAAACTTTTTTGAGTTTTGTTTCATAATGTAATAGCATTATTCAAGACCTATTGAGACATGGTATTTGTCTGCATTTCTCATCTCCCCAAATCTTTTCTATTCTGTCCTTGTCCTTTTATATTTCTAAATGGTGGTTGTCCCTGGCTGGGTGCCAAGTGCCCATCAAAACCATGCTATCTCACCCCCTCCTCAACCGACCAAGGGAAAGAACATATAATGAAAGGCCCGTGGGCTTGAAATAAGGACAGGAAGAGACCACTTACCAATTACCATCACGGGCAAAACAGATTCAACTTGGGCAAATAAGTTTGCTCTATTACCAATCAAAATCAGAGTTGGATAACGAGGAAATCAAAACTAAATCTTAAAAAAACTTGCCCCCACCCTTCCCTTCTTCCTGCACTTCACTCCCAAATTCTCTATCTTCTTCCTCACGGCTGTGCAGGGGGACGGGGACTGGGGAATTGCAATCAGTTCATCACATTTTGGCTCTGCCAATCCTTCCTCTTCAGAGGGATAAGTCCTCACACTCTTTCTCTGCTCCAGTGTGGGGTCCTTGCCATGGGAGACAGTTCTCCACTAAGTTCTCTAGCATGAGTCCTTCCCAAGTCTACAATTCTTCGCAAACCACTGCAGCAAGGGTACCTTCCACTTGGTATAGCCCTTCAGGAACAGACTGGCCTAGTGTGTGTCACCCTACAGGATCATAAGTCCTGCCAGGAATCCTGCTCCAATGTGGGCTGCTCTCTCCATGGGTCCGCAGGTCCGTCATAGGCTTTCCATAGGATCATATTATCCTTTGGGCACATCCCTGGGCTCTAGTGTGGGTTTCTTCATGGGCTGCAGGTGGATATCTGTTCCATTGTTAGCATCCATGGGCTGCAAGGGCGCAGCCTGCCCCACCATGGTCTCCGCAAAAGGCTGCAGGGGTATTTCTGCGCTGGTGCCTGGAGTACCTCATCCCTCTCCTTTTTCACTGTCTTTGGTTCTGCAGAGTTGTTTCTCTCACGTATTCTCATTCCTGACCACTGCTGCGCAGTTCCAACCCCCACCCGCCCACCCCTGCCCCATTTCTTAACTATAATATCATAGAGCACTTCCACCATCGTTGTTTGGTTCAACCTTGACCAGCAGCAGGTCTTCCTTGGAGCTGGCTGGCATTGGCTCTTTTGGCCATGGGGAAAGCTTCTAGTAGCTTCTCACAGAAGACATTCCTCTAGCCCCACTGCTACCAAAACCTTGCCATGCAAATCCAATAAAATTTAAAATAATTTATAAGTGTTATCAAAGATTTATAATGCTGGGGTTCTTTGGAACAATAATGGATAAGTCAAAATTAAAAGAAGTATTTATCATTGTAATATCTCTCCACATCTCAATAGGTGAACTTTTATTATCTTTTCACTAGGAAGATGTATCCTTTCTTGTCCAAAGCATTATGAACTAATAGTGAGAAGAAACAAATTATGTCATAAAGCTTGACTATGTGAGTACATTATAGCTGCAATGTCTTGTTTAATAAGTTAATATTTCAAATAACAATGAAATGGTGCTTTACTGTAAAATAATTTCTAAAGAATATTCCGGCTTGCTCTTTATGGCTTTTTTTAATATGAAACAAGCATGAATGTGTCTATGCACGTCAATTCTTTTGCTTTTGAACCATATATGAAGTACATTAAGTAATCAGCTTCTGGTTTTGAACTTTGATACTGCACTTACTTTTCTAAAATTCCTCAGATCATCAATTTACTTCATGACTTAAAAATGTTGTTTAGTGGTACAGTAGGTGACATGTTATTATAGTTAACCTTCCTAATGGCCTAGAAGAATCATGTAACCTGCATGTGTTTCATTTTAAGTACTTTTTCCTCTTAGAAAGTAACTTCTACTCTGTTATCTTGGTACTTCATTATTTTTTCAGTAATTTAATTTAGTTACCCTGATTTGGTAAACAATTTATGTTGTATAGTGCAGTATTTTTCTCTTATACACTTATGATAATTACTTCTTATTCTTTTTCTACCATCTCATGAAGTCCTCATGGACCTGTACATATTAGATATTAATAATATTAAATTGCTCTGAAGGATTGTTTCATAATTTTTGGAATTTCATTCATTAGGCTGAGAGCTGTATGCGTTGTTATTGTTAGAACAAACCTGTCTATATGGCATCAAGAAAACAGCATGTAGAGTAGCAAATGAAGGAGGAGGTTGCAGGAACTCTCCTTGAAGGCTTGAGTGATGCTTGGAACAAAAGAAAAGTCTGCATGAATATGCAGGTTGCACAAGAGTAAAAAGGTTGTGAATCTACCACTCAAATAATCTTCTTGTTTACCTACGTGGTTTCATAGTTTTGTTCCCCCTGCTTTTTATATGCAGGTAAAAGGACAGGTAGTCTCTAGAAGCAGAATGCCTACAGCAGCTGGAACTGAGACTGAAGGCTGGGCTTCAGCACAGGGAAGGATGGGAGGAGACACCAGTTGCAATATATTGATGAGAGAAGAGTCAAATATTGAATAAGGAGTAGTCTATGCCAGATGGAACTAAAGAGGTCATATCTACAGCCTGGCCATATCAGTCAAATCTTCATTTCTACTTCTGTGGGGTGAACTGATCTGTGGTATGTCCTTGATATTGTAGCAGCTGTGAAGCAGACTGGAAGTTGCTGTTGTAGTCTTGGGCTCAAACACATAAATGTTGCAATCAAGATGATAATCATGTTGTGGACCTCATTAGAATATAAAAATAAATCCAAGTAATGAGTATTAGTAAAATCTAAAGGCTTTAATGCTGGGAATAATTTATAGCATAAGCCAGTTAATATCGCCAAATGCTATATGACTTCCCAGGGTTTATAGTTGAGGAAATGTTGTAGCTCCTGTATTTTTGTATAGTCTTCCTATGTCTTAATAATTGCAGTCTATTCTTCAAAGGTGGCCATTTTTACTTTAAATCCGCTATTGTTCATAATAGGTAGATTTCATGCCCTGTCTTGGGTTTCAGATGACATTGGTGGATATCTTCTGATTTCACTGAATATACACATTCATGCAGTTACATAGTTATCAAGCTTCAATGCAAATATGCTTTAAAGACCAAGGCCGTTACATGTCTCCAAAACTCTAGGCCTGAGGCTTTACTTCAGCTATTTAGAATGTGAATTTTTCAGCTTGTTCTAGTATTAAGTGGAGATTACAGTGGCCAAAAAGTTGACTCTGCAGGGAGTGAAATTTCAAACTTCAGACCTGTACTGAAGGATGTGCTCACATATGATCCCCATGCCAGGGGGCACCTAACCTTTCATGCTGTGGATGCAGGTCAACGAGATTAAATCTTAGCCACACCATTCTCTCATCAAAATAAAACAATGTGCAATTTGCAGGCTTCAAAACTCTTTTTTGAATCATCTGTGTCTGTTCTGAGATTAATTTTACTGTAAAGGACTTATTTATGTTCCTGAGAAAAATTAGTGAAACCATTTAGTCATCAGCAGAACAGTAAATCTCTGTACAGCCCTGCACCCATCACCCCATAACTTAATACATGCTCCATAACTTGATATCTGAACAAACTCCTACATGTACTTACTTGTCCTCCCAAGGACTTTGTATAATGATGCTATCTTGGGCCAGATTTCACTTTACAAGCCACACATTTCCAGTTCAGGCATTTCATGGTCTTCCCTGTTCCTTTCATGGCTAGAGGCAGCTATCTTTTAAACTGTTCTCTTTGAGACAATTTACTCCAAACGGTGAAAATTGCTGGCCTGTGACAATGTGACTGTGATCTGGGAGGAGGGCCTGGATCTATCCCTTCTTACCAGGACAATTCATGTATTTCATATTAAACAACATAAGGAGCCTTGAAGCAAATCCCTCATCTAGCAAGTAGTGTATACTCATTTCAGATGGCTTCAAATGCCAGACAAGTACACCATTCAGCTTGCTAATTAGGCTGTTACTTTTGTTCTCTTGCCTTGCTTCTGGCCTTTTGGAGAAGCAGTTTCTGAAAACAGGTTTGTAAGAGCAATGGTACTGTTTGGAAAACTTTCCCTTAAAATATTCTTTGCTTCTTTCTGCTTGGAGAGATTTGGTTAAAAAAAAGATATGTGTTAAGTAGTGAACTACTTGACCCTGGGGCACCCAGAGTATTTTGATTAGAATTGGTGTAAACCTCCAACAAATCTCTGCAGAAGTTGTCCTGTAGTCTCTTGCCTCCCTTTTTCCTTTGTTAGAATGTGCTTTCTTCAGTCACCCTCTTTCCCAAAACAATAGTTTTCTGAAAGTAGGGGTAGTGAAGAAGCACAAAAAAGTGTTGGCAGGTGGGGAAGAAAATGCAAGAAAGCTGTCTGAATTGCCTCACCCAACTAAGAGTCTGATATGCAATCTGCATACATTGCCTATGGCATTTCCCAATCCTCTCTTAAAGGTATTGAAGCAAATGACTTTTGAGAAAAGGCTGACAGAGTGTGGTTTGGTAAATGCGGAAAAGGGATGGAAGAGAGGAGGATCTTTTTTGCTTTCTAGTACTTAATGAGTAGCTATAGGGAAAGTGGAAAGGGACATTTATTGGAGTTGCACACTGAAAGCGTGAGAGGCAGCGGACTGCTATTTCAGCAAAGAATATTCCAATTAGATGAAAGGAAAAAAAAATATTTCAGTGTTGGTCAAGCCATTTGCCCAGAGAGTTTTTTTAGAAACTCCCGCTTTGGAGAGGTTGTAAACTCAACCGGAAAAGGACATGACTAATCCCAACTAAATTTTACTTTGGCCCTGCTTTTCTCAGGTGTTTGGACCAGACAACTGCCATAGTCCCTTCCAACATCAATTATTCTTTTTTCAAAAATATAGCAATAGAACCTGTGTCAGAAATATGATTAGAAACAAGGTTATATTTATTATCTTCAGGTTCCCATTTAATATTTTCTATATTTTTTTTAGCTCTCTTTTTATTCTCCATCTCTGAAATTTGTGGTACAGCACTGTTGTAAAGAACACTTTCCTCGATCTATCAAAATGTTTTGCCTGGTTGATTAAAACTCTTCCTTTACCTCCATAAGAATCATGGAAGATTTTTTTTTAAGATATAGCATTTCCTATGGAAGTACCCATTATAAAGTAAAAATTGGGAGAAATAAATAGGAAAAAATCCTGTTCAAAACTCCAAAGTTTTGAAAACACACTTCGACTGAATGGTTTGCCTAAATATAAAATTTTTATCATTCTCAGATCAATCTATCTGATGTGTTCTCCACATTGTCAAGAAAGTTTCTTACCTTACCACAAGACTCTAGCAGTATGAAGATCAAAGAACTAATGTTCATTATCATATCAAGCTGTCGTTACAGCACTTCCAGTGAACAGTAGGTAGTACCTAACCAGGTAAGTCATGCAGCATTTGTTGTGGTTGTCTTATATTTCCCACTATGACACTCAGTGTTCAAGTGCATCTTAACTTCACCAGGACTTGAAGTTTGTGTTATTTTTTCCATATTGGAGAACCATCTCAAGTGTAACATTTTTGGACAATTTCAGATAAAATTCTTTGTCTATTTTTCTGAATGAAGGTAGACTTGAAATTGTTCCTTGCCTTGCAAAGAAATATTCTGGTTAACTTTACAAACACCACACTCTGGAAAAGAAACTTGCACTCTGTGCTATAATCTACATAAATCTGTATGAATTTCACAACTTAAAAACTAATCTTTGCTTTCACATGCTTAGAGATAGTAAAATTTCCCAAAGCTCCCATCAGCTTTGACCAGGTAGGACTCATGCTCCACAAAACCATTGCACAGCATTTTGGATTGGGATTCAGGCTGGATGGGCAGGGTCCTTGCCAACAGCATGGCTCTTTGCATAGTCTGGCAGCACAAAGGAAATCCCACATCTCAGATTTTCTTGAAGAGAAGCAATACCATGATGAGGGGAAATATAAAAATGTGTCTTCTCAGAGAAAAGGCAGTTGTTAAATTATAACATCTGCAATTAAAAATAATGCAAGGAGCAAATGCCTATGAACAAAAGGCCCTCACTGACCACCAAGGTGGACTCCCTAACAGTGTTTATCAATTTTCTCTACACATAAACCCTAAATATTATGAGTCTACGTGAACTGCTTTATATCCTATCATCAAATTAATTTCAATTCCTAAAAATTATTTTGAGGTACAGAGTCCTATATTTATTTTTTATTGGAATTATACAGCTTTGTGTTAACTAATTGTCATAGCTTAGTCACCAGGACTGGGCCTTACTTACATATATTAAAGGTTCTTAAAGTATTTAGCTAATCAATAATATACTTATATATATGATATCTAATATAAAAAGAAATGCCAATATCTCATGGTTTTGTTTTTAGTGCAAAAGCTTTTCGGTAACCATTATACGTTTTTCCCAGTTCATAAAAAAATTCTGTCCTATGGATTCTTGTCTTTGTTTCCTTGCTACAAATGAGTTTTCTAGCCTGCTGAATCCCAGTACCTCATTTGCAAGTGGTTGTGAACTCACAGGACTATAGTGATTTATCAGTAGATGGGAGGACTATAAGAATATGAAAGCTTTCTAACGTTTTTACAGCCTCAAAGCTTTCTACATGTAGTTGAAAGTGAAAATAACTCTAAAACTGTTAAACTAAAAAATGAACTGTAGAAAAAGGTCAAGATTTGTTGCTGAAGTACAAACTTTTCCTTCCAGAAAACAGGACAGTTTTATTCTTGCTAGCAATGTCATGCTGCCAATTCATTTCATCTAACTTTAAGAAACTGTTTTTAAAGCACTCAGTTTATTAGATTTAGGGCTTTGGGCTGATATAGATTGTTGTGGTACCAGCAAACCTCTGGAGTTATGTCAGCTTGGCATCTCATTCTTAAGTTTATATTCTGTGTCTTGCCACATAAATAAAAGTGGTCATGACAGTATCTCTCCTCACAGGATTTTACACAGATGGGGTTACTGGTGACAGGAACTGGCTGAATTTTTTTTCAGGTTCCTGTGCAACAGGTTAAGCTTTTATGTTATTCCTTCTCTAAAAAAGCAGCAATACAGTCTCAAAGACTACAGATGTGCTATGTGTGATACTTGAAGGAATCCTACCAGTCACAAAGATCCTGGTAAGACATATGTACTTCCCTGACTACCTATGCCTCCTCCCTGGGATACCTCCTTCCTCCAGGAGTTGAGAAAGTAATCTGAATGTCCTGTAGAAAAGGACCGATCCTAAGACTTAATTTGGCTCCCAAATTTTTGGAAGCAGGTCTTATATGGTAAGAAGGCCAAGTCATGTATGGTCTGTTGAGTCCAACACACAGCTGTTGTGACTCAAAGTCTGGTGTTTGTACAGCACCACTATCTACCTGGGTTTGGTTTGACTGCTAAAGTGGGTGAGGTGTGAGAAGGTGCTGAAGCAAGATCTGCCTGACTGCCAGTAAGTGCGACCATTCTGCAGCTGCTGGGGCTATAAAAGCTATCAACTCAAGGATTCAAGATCTCTGACATGAAGAATTGAACAAATGAAAAATAAAGAGAGAAAAGATGTTAAAGGAAACCTGTAGAGGGTAGCTCAGGCAGACTAAGGCTCAGCTTGCTCCAGGTTGAAGCAAAGGCTCGCCTGTGCACCCCCGACAGGTGCCTGCAGAAGTATTTTGTCAGGTTGGAGGAGCATGTTATTGCTCAGCCTGGCACTGTGTTTGTCCTGGCCAGGAACTGCATACGTAACCCTATAAATAACTGCTACGCATTCTCTGAGCTGTGTAGAACCTGTTTCCAAAGCCTCTTTGCATGTAGTAAAAGGTGCCTCAACCAAGGTGACTCATGAGAGAGAATAATGTACATTATTGGCATAAAGATTCCTGCTAACTTAAATTCTGTGTTTGCACTTCACTATAAATATTTTAATTATTGATAAAAGCGTGATAAGGAGGGAATAGAAAGGGACAAATAATGAGAAGGGACAGAGGAATGGAGAGAAAGGGAGGAAAGCAAAGTAGAAATATTGTGTCTGGACTTCTCTTGAAGAACAAGTTGGTAATATAATAATGTATTCAAGCCTAGAGCGTGTCCATGCATAAGCAGAGATCTCCATCATGGCCTGGAGATTGTTGCTGAGACCTCTACCATTCTCTACAGACTGCCCTCCAACCTTGCTGATGCAGGGTGGCAATTTGTCCCCAAAGGCATTGGGGGGCACACCTGTTCCTTCAAATCCTTTCTCTACTGAGATTCACACCAGGGTTGAGAATAGAGAAGGGAAAACAGGAAAAGAGCAGTCTGTGGGACATGGAAGGAAAAGGAAAGAGAAAAGAAAAACAGCCTACCTGAAAAAGTGAAATATTTATCCCACAGTGAAACAGAGGTATGAGAACTTGAATCTTCTCACGCTTTTCTTGGTCTAAGTCTACCTAGGCACAGGTAGGTATTGAGGATGAGCTGATTATCTAATTGTTAACCTTTAGCATTCTGTACTCTTAAACGCTAAAATTAGCTTGAAGTACAAAATTTCTTTCGTTTTCTGAAACAGTGCCATAAGTGAAAGTTTTAATTATAGATTGACCAAACCAAAACCCTCATGTAATAGATTTGAGTGTATTTTATTTTACTGCTGAGGGAAATTCTGTGTGGTACAAAATAAATCATTCAGTTTCTCCTGCTACAAGCCTCCATGGAGCATGGAAAATCTCAGTTATGTCTCATTAGCTTTTCTGCATGTGTGTCTGTAATTATGAAGTGCTATAATTGATCATTTTCCTTTTCAAATTAATTTACAACATAAGAAGGTTTGATTGAGGAAATGTACAAAAGGAATACTTTGGTTTGACCTCACTGCTTGTTGCAGTTCTGGCTGGTGTCCATCAGGGTCATTAAAATCAATTAAGGAGTTAAGTACAGGACATCTATTGTGCTGCCATAGAATCAATAGACCCTTTCAAATCTCCTATAATTTTAGGAATCACAGCAGACAGAATTCCTCTTTTGCAGAATCACAGGTTCTAATCCTGCATGCAATGACTTTGTCAGGTTTATTTATCTTTTTAAAGGCAAATGCATATGCTTTTGAGAACTGGAAATATAGCATGATATATAGAGAGACATTCAGTCCACATTTCATCTCTGATACCACAAATATGCCATGTGAAAACTGAAGTATAGCTGATTTTTTTTCCTTCAATCAATTTAATTGAAATTACTAAATATTCTGTCTTTTAATGGCTGGTCATTTGTAGCTGCAGCTATATTTAGAAATAGGAAAAAAAGAGATATTTGTATCCAACTAAAAAAGAGGTGATCTACATCATAGCTACATGGCTGGATCAGCCAGTGGCAGGCATTGCAGCAACTGAAATAAGAAGTATGTGGAAGGACAGAGTGACAGAGTCCTTTAGGCCCAGAAGCTACACTCTTGCAATAATAACTTAGAGCCAGAAATAAACTTACCCTTTTTGGTGGAATAGGATTATTTCATGTGAGACATGGCTCTATTTAGAAGCTCTAAACTCAGAGCTGTGGCAGTGTTCACTCATATTTGCGTAGCACTTCACAAATGGGACTGATAGTGCCTAGGAGTGTCAGTGCTAATGCCGGGTAAATATTAAATGACTCTTGTGCCTTTTATTATTTTGCAGCTATCGCTGGGCAATAGCTGGTGCTGGTGCTAAGTATAATCAGTTTCAATCACAGTGAAATACAGACCAGATAGTCATACTCAAAACTAAGGATGAATGGAGAATAATACCATACACCTTATTGATGGCCGAGTTTAGTACATATGAAGGAGAAATGACCAAGGAGAGGAAATTCTCTAAAGTTAGTGCCTACATTTACAATCAAATCTTATTTATGGGCAAAGAGGAAGCACACCGTATTTAAATAAAGTTAAAAGTTTATTGATAATATAATCAAAATTGTAGAAGTCTAATCGGTTTTAGTCCACAACTAATTATTATGGAAAAAGAGAGAAGAATAATAGAATTAGCAATGGTACATGCATGCATCTTAGTTTCTACCCATTTTCCTGGGTTTGTGTTCTCCTTTTCCATGCCCTGGCAGAGGAGATTGTTATGGTAAGCTGTCAGCATCTGGAGTCTCTCAACTGGAAGAACTCCACGTTTCTGTTGATAGTTTCATCTCACTTTTAACATTGTTCTTATATGTTTGATAACATGCTCTTTATTCATTGGTCTGCAGCTCCATGTTATGTCCAGGCTTCCTACATGCAGTGTCTTTTTTCTGTGCTGGATACAGTTTGTTTGTTCTTTTTTCCACCTTGAGCTTCTCCAGCTCTGCATGTGTTTGACAGCCCATGGCTGAGCAGTTTATAGCTATTAGGCCTCCAGTGCCAGCCTCTGCCCCATCTTATCATTCGTTTGCTTTTCGTGCCTCCACTTCTGAAGGCTGCTATCTCACAAATATGTGCTTCTGTATGTGACATTATTATGTCAGAGTCAACAAATTAAGGTGGTATCATACAAAGACAATCCAAAGGAAAACAAATTAGTCGTAGACTCCTGGCAATTAGGAAAAATATTGTTACAGCTAAACCATAATAAAGTAAAGCTGCTGATATGTCAAGAAAATTCAGATGGATTAAGTCTGAAAATCCTGAGATTGTCAAACTCGGTTGGCAGGTCTTGCAATCTCAGTACAAGGTTTACATCCACTTGCTAGCAATGACGATACCGTATTGTAGAGCTACATGGTAATATTATTAGCTTTGTGTAAGTTCAGCAGCATATCCTCTAAAATTAACATTTTTTTCATCTGACAAGATGTGTAGTTCAACATTATCATGTTGTCTACCTGCAGTGATATCATTTTTGCTACTGAAAAACCAAACTAAATGAGTTTCCGTATCCAGTGGGAGGACTCCGAAATACTGTTAGTGAGTAATCTGTAATAAACTGTCGTAGAAGATCTCTAAATTAAAATCATGAGTAAAATATCAGTGATGTAACTTCACTTTATACTGTAGCTCTCAGCTTCTGTGAGAATAAGACTAAACATAAACGTAGTCCATGATACCATATATAGTTGTTATCCGCAATATAAAGACAATTCAAAGCACTTACTTTCTTAGTGTGGGAAATAAACTCCTCAATTTCTATAATAGTAATGTGAAGACATAAAAATTGTATTGTTATTGTAGCAGGTGATCTCTGTTCGTCTTTGCTCCTCAAACTCTCAAGCAAACACTCCATTAGGCTGCAATTAGCTTTGCTGTCAACTGAGCAGTAGTGGAGGTGAGTGTCCCGTCTGTCTGGGGAGGTCCAGCCAAGCACAGTCAGAAGGGATATCTAGGAGGGAGCAGAGGGAAGGGATAATGGCAAGGTAACCCTCTCCACAGCCACCAGACTTTGGGGTGGCAGGGAGATCTCCCATCTCCCTTGATCATGGATGAAGGCGTAAGAGCTACTTATATGTTAGGCTTAGTGAGAAGACTGCAGGGGATTTCAGAGGATCCCCACTGCTCCACTGGTGAAGAAGCAGCCTGCCCTTGCACTATGCCTCCAGGCCTGCCTGCCTGCCAGCATTCCCTCTGAGGGCTTCTCCATCTTGTTCTGACAAGAAGCTTTAACTGTCTCTCCTGCATAGATGGGTACCAGGTACACTTCTAAAAGTGGAGTGTGACTGTCAAAGTAACAGGCAGGACTTAAGCGCCCTGCCTCTCCTTGGTTTGCCCTATCAGCTGGCTGGGAAGCTGCAAAATGCTGGCAGCTGAAAATTCATCACTGAAATGTTCTTCGGCATCAGTCTTTCTTTCTTCTATCACCAGCAAGCCCTCAACATCAAGACAAGCAGGGTGACCCTGACAAAGAGCTGACTACTGTCTTATGAGTGCCAGCTATCATGTTTTACTACTGTTGTTTTCTGGTTTAGCAGAAACATTCCTAATTGTGAGTCAAGAACATTTCCTGCCTCAGAATGCAATTATCTATATCGGTAAAGAAATAAACAACCTGAGCTTTCTTCGTGAGCCAGAGTGACTTTCTGCCATAGCAGTATTTGGAGGACTCAGCATCCCTCTTTGGGTGGTGTCTATGCAAGCCCCAAATCTCCAAATAGCAGGGAATCAATAAAGGGGAAAATAGCGTTTGCCAAAGGGCTTAAGAACTTCAGAGTCAACAACAACTGCAGAGTTCCCAATGTAGCCTTCTTTTAAAAGAAGAAGGGGCAAGATACAAGCAAGCATAGCTGGGAAACAGGAGCTTTGGCAAGAAAATGCTCTCTTAACACTCATCAGTTTAAAAAATTCATGTGCACTGTGTAGTGCAGGACTGTGGAAAAACAAATGTTGCATTTATTTATTTCTTTTTTTCTATGGAGCAAATATTAAAAGGACTGCTCTGCAATTTGTAATAAACTACCTGGTGTTTCCTCAACTCCAGCATTTTGGTGTTTCAGATTATATCCTATTTCCACCATGAAATCTGTGGGAAGCAAACTTAGAACCTATGCTACACTTGCATATCTTTCATATTAATCTATACCTAAGAAAAGCGAAGGAATGCTTTTGAATGCAATCAAAGATTACACATCCTTTTTATCAGATTGTCTTTTTTTAGGAAAGCCTGATGTCCTGTTTTCCATAGTGCAATTGCCACACCTGAACTATTTATTCTGAATTTATTTTTCAGCAATGGTTAGGTAGTTATACTTGGAGAGACGAAGTTTTGTAGATCTAAGAAAGTGGTCGTGCTTTTTGATGTTACAGACTGCTTTTCTTCTGCTTCCTCATTATTCATTTTAGCCCGTTTTCTTTTTCTTGAGAAATTAGACATATAGCATCTTGGGTTACTCTCATAGATCTTGAATTTTGTCCTTATAATTTTACCTTTAGTGCAGCTATTTGCGTTATTCTATGCAAATCATTGAGTATTAGAATTCCTACATTCATTTTAACTTTCAGAAATATGTATCATGACATAATATTTTCAATGTTATTTCCCTTTGGGAAATAAAAAAGCAGCTGTTTATTGTTTTAATTAACCATTTGCTGTCACAATCATTTTCACATTTCTTCTTTTATGTCACACAGATTACAAGTCTTGGAAAAATCTGCTAGGTAAAAAATGTTTCTTAAAGAACTGAACCATGCAAATTTAATGAAGCATACATACATTTCTGAGTGGCATGTACTGGAGATAAAAAGAATAACATAGAAGTCCTTACTTTTCAATTACTATTGTTACATTAAGAAAGAAAACATTAAATTTGTCGGAATTCAAAACAGAATTAAAATTCTCCCATTTAATTCCAGTTCCTCTATCATATTTTTTTTCTGAAAAGCACTCAAAGAAAGACTTATTGGAATAATTTATAGCAAAAATTAAATACTCAAGAAATAATTATATATTATAAGCCACTGTCCATGATATTTGAAAAGGCATGGCAGTCAGAGGAAGTCCTTGGGGACTGAAAGAAGGGCAACATTGTGCCCATTTTTAAAAAGGATAAAAAAGATGACCCTGGGAACTACCAGCCCATCAGCCTCACCTCTGTGTCTGGGAAGATCATGGAACAGATCCTCCTAGAAGGTATGCTAAAACACATGGAGGACAGGAAGGTGATTTGAGACAGGCAACATGGCCTCACTAAGGGCAAGTCCTGCCTTATCATCCTAGTGGCTCTCTATGATGGGGTGACTGCATCAGCAGACACAGGAAAAGCAATAGGTGCCATCTATCTGGACTTCTGTAAAGCTTTGACATAGTCGCCCACAGCATCCTTTTCCTTAAATTGGAGAGATACGGATTTGATGGGTGGACAGTTCAGTGGATAAGATATTGGTTGGATAGTCATATTCAGAGAGTAGTGGCCAATGGCTTGATGTCCAGATGGAGACCCGTGAGAAGTGCTGTCCCTCAGGGGTCTGTACTGAGACCAGTGCTGTTTAATATTTTCACTGATGATATGGACAGTGAGATTGAGTGCATTGTCAGAAAGTCTGCAGATGACACCAAGCTGAGTCATCCAGTTGTCATGCCAGAAGGATGGGCTGTCATCCAGAGGCACCTGGACAAGCTGGAGAAGTGAGCCCGTATGAACCTCATGAGATTCAACAAGGCCAAATGCAAGGTCCTGCCCCTGGGTCAGGGCAATCCACATTTCAATACAGGATGGGGGGATGATGTGATTGAGAGCAGCCCTGCAGAGAATGACTTGGGAATTTTGATTGTTGAGAAGCTCAACGTAAGCCAGCAATGTATGCTCACAGCCCAGAAGGCCAACCACATTCTGGGCTACATCAGAAGCATGACCAGCAGGTTAAGGGAGGTGATTCTCCCCCTCTACTCTGCTCTCTTGAGACCCCCATCTGGAGTATTATGTCCAGTTCTGGTATCCTCAACATTAGAAAGGTATGAAACTGTTGGAAAGGGTCCAGAGGAGCGCTACAAAGATGATCAGAGGGCTGGAGCACCTCTGCTGTGAGGACAGGCTGAGAGAGTTGAGGTTTTTCAGCCTGGAGAAGAGAAGGTTCCAGGGAGACCTCATAGTGGCCTTCCAGTACCTGAAGGGGGTCTCACAGAAAGTTGGGGAGGGGCTTTTTACGAGGGCAAGTAGTGATAGGATGAGGGAAATGGCTTAAAATTGGAAGAGGAAGATATAGATTAGACATTAGGAAGAAATCTTCACACTGAGAGTCGTGAAGCACTGGCACAGGTTGCCCAGGGAAGTTATGAAAGGCCCCTCCCTGGAAGTGTTCAAGGTCAGGTTGGATGGGGTCTTGAGCAGCCTGGTCTGATGGGAGGAGTCTCTCCCTGTGGCAGGAGAGTTGGAACTAGATAGTCTTTAAGGTACCTTCCAACCCAAACCATTCTATGATTCTATATGATAGTGAACTTGCATATTGGGTTTGACCACTCCGCAACATGTATGCAAAACTGTTATATAAACCCAAATGGAGAACATCTCTCTCTTCTGTGAGATTCCTATTTGCTGGGTTAAAAAAAAATCTTATTGTAGTTACATAGAAAGAATAATTCAATTTTTCTTTTTTTTCTTTTGTATATGTAATTGTCTCCTAAATGAAATCTGAAGACCTGTCCAGCAAGAAAGGATTCGTTGTATAATAAATTTAATTCTGTATAGGAAGGAAACTTACCTTTCAAATGATCTTGAACTGCAACTTTGAATACACTTTCCCACACAAATAAAAAAGAAAATTAATTAAAAAGAAAAACAAACAGTCGTAAGTGCTTGTTTAGCTTAAAGTCAAAAGGAATAAGTAATTTTTCAGAATTTTTATCCAAAGCCTTTATCAGCAAAAGCTTTGTTTACAGAAATTTCTATAATCATTTAAATCTCAGTGTCCTTCCTCATACTTTTTAAAAAATAATGTTTAGCCAATGCATTAGCTACATTTAGCCTAAACACAATAGGTTAAGGCACTGAATGGAACAAAGCCAAAGTGCAACATGCTTTACCAATGAAAGTAACTCTATTGTACTTTGACAGAGTGCTTGTATTTGCACTTTCTTACAGCAGCTCCCTATCCATGGAAACAGATAATTTATATTTCAGCCATATCTCATTTTCTTATTCTACTCTTCCATTAGTACAGGATCTGACTGCAGAAAAGCCTTATATATAGCCCAAGCAGTGTAAACAGATGGTTTGTTTGCATTGTGTTGTCATCACTATGATTTATTGCAACCACTCCCAGAGTAAGACATTAAATTTACCTTATTCTCCCTCAAGGACCAAGTTTTAGAGCTGATAGTGGAGGATAGAGTAGAGTAGATGAAGGATGTAAAGCTTCCCACCGTCACCAAATTGATTTTTTATGTCCCTGTGGTGCTGAACTGCAGATTCATAAAGTTAGGTCAAAAGCAAGGTTTTCATGCGAATGTTTCGAAAGTGCTGGTACACAGTGATATGTCCTCCTTTGTAAAACATGAAAAGGCCAGATTCTAAGTACTTGCTACTCCAAGACTCTGGCACCCTGCTGATACAGTAACACAGGAGCTCTGTTAACTAATTCCTTGCTCTATAGACCACAACGGTGAAGCAATTCAGAGTCACAACTCTAGCACAGTGATCACAGCACCAAGATTGAAAAATTGTGGTTCTTCCTTCACCAGCTCAAAGAAAACAGCTGGAGGAAATGTTTATTTTAAATATTTCTGTGTTAGCATTACTTTCAAAAATTTCTTACAAAAAAGGTTTCCATTTATCCTGCTATGTAACCACGTGTCTGTCATCTTCAGGAAAATGCAGTCTGCTGAGATATTCCTGCCTGATGGTGGGAGAAAAACAAACTGACTGAGTCAGAAAGAGGCAGCCACGTACATCTGCACCTAAGACAGGATTGTTCTTAAGAAAACAACACAAGATGATTTAAACAAACAAACTGATCATTCACTAAAGTTACTAAAGGAGATGTGACAATCCACTCTTGACTCACTTGCAATTACTGTGAGTAATTATAGCACCTTATGAATTTAAGAAACACTAACCTAAAATTTCCTGAAATCTCAATTTTTAAAAATATATTTTCTAATACAAGTAAAATTAAAATTTAAGCAAGTAATTTAGATGGAGATTCATGCTTTAGAGCATTACACTTCAGTTTTGTTTGGCTTATCATATAAAGGCACGCAAGAGGTACTTAAGATTGAAAAATATCAGAACTCACAGAACAAAAGAGAGGGATGTGCTGGAGGTTCTGGCAAAGAGAAAAGACTATAGAAGCAGATGACAAATGGCCACAAAAGGCTGTGAACCCAAACTAAGATTGGAAAAAGAAGATAAAGCTAGGAAAGAGAAAGCTATCAAGCATGTAGCATAATGGTACAAAGTAATGAATAGCAGTAACTACTCCCATGCAAAGATTTGAGGAAATCTGTAGTCTGAGAAAGTCAGTTTACAAAGACAGTCGCACAACATTAGCCCATCTCTATGCTCTCCTGTTTGTGGCATGTAAGAAAATAACTTTCTGTAGCATCTTGCACAAGAGCTCTTAGCTTACCAATTCTATCAGCAATCTATTAGTGTTAGCATTGCACAGACACTCAGTAAATTCTTTTCACTGTTAACAAAGTTATATCTGCCTGTAAAGGAGCAGAAATGCTCTCTCTCCATCAAGGACCTAACTGCAAGTATCAAGCCATGATGCACAAAGCATGAAAACTCAGGCTGAGCTTCTAACCTATATTTGCTCCATCAGGTCCTAACAAAAGGACAGTCTGTCCTTACTTTGAGACAAATAACAAGGACGTATCCTGGACGTAATAGTTTTGGTCACATCATCTGAAAACAGCAACTCAGCCACACAGACTGAGTCACCTGAGGCAAGGTGCTCTCCCTTGTCCTCCAAGGATGTGACTTTGTTGTCCCCACTCTCTTGTATTAGTAAAAATCTTTGCTTGCTGTTCAGCTCCAGCAGGATGGTGGCCAGAGCTGGTCTGGGAGGTGCCAGAGCAAAGCTCCTGAGGGGTAAGTTTCTGCCGTGCTGCTAAGGATTCCAGGAGAGCAGAAAGCTGGGGACATGGATAATTCTGAGGTCATCAGCAGGAAATTAAACAGGTAAAATGACCTACCCTCATTCTGGGGAGTTTGAAGGGGAGATCCTAGGGAACTCTATGAAACCTGTGACAGAGAAGAATTTAAACAAGACAGAGAAACACCAAATCAATAACTGAAAGGAAATGAGGAGGCAATTGTGTTCCATGTGAACAATGTTAAGGTTAACGAGTCTCCAGCTTGATTTACAGCATGCACATACTCTGTGTGATGCTGGGCAATAACTTAAAAGAGAAAAGCTGATCAAAAAGTTGGTAGACCATAGGAGATAACATTGCAAACAACGCAGACATACAAACACATTTTAATATTATGGTTAGAGATGTGTGCAGGTGGATTCGAGATATCTTCTATTTGTTTAAAAGCTGTCTGCATTCTTAATTTGATAAATAGCAAGATAATTTCCAAAAATATGGTCAAAGTTCTGGAAAACAGCCATTTCAAATGAAATTGATAATATCCCTCTTAAGTGTTAATAATCGTATAAACTTGGCCATACAGCCATGAAAATGAGAATATGATAATGTTATCTGCCTTGTTCTGATACATGTTGATTTCCTCCAGCATGTCTATGGAAAACTTATGCTAATTTCAAAATTTTTACTACCCAGAAAATTTCTGCTTAAAAAAAAAAGTATTAGAATGCTTACTCCTGAAAGGCTGTATACCTTATAATAGGAAAGCCTTTCTGACTCATATATTTAAACCGAATAAGGGAAAATTTATTCCTTCCCCACAGGACTCTAAGTATTTAGTCTTGTGTGTTACAAAACCTACATTCAAAAATGGCAAGTCAGTCAAAATAGAGAATTATCACCTTTAGCCATTTTTAATATATTTTTCAATTGGTTTAGTACTTCTCCTTGCTTCCATATCTGTATAATATATGAAAATAAGTTTTTTGATATTCTCAAGCGAATTTTGTGGTTCTCATTTACACATCAAGATAAAAGCTATTTTTCAGGTTATATCTTTAACTTGTTGCAGCACATCATATTTCCTTTAGCAATTTTGATTATTTAAACAGTATCTCATACTAGTCTAGAAAAATAATTTAAAAAATAAAATAAGGTCTCAGTATAGATTATCTTATAGGTTTTATAGCTTAACTCATCAATTTTTGAGTTCAAAACTATACATCATGATGAATAGTGAAACAAGCTAGACCATACATGTGCATGGCACGGATAGCCTTCAAAAAACAGACATGGAAACACACAATATAGAAAAAGCATTAGAAACTTGTAAGCATACAAATCTGTGGTGCTAAATGTAAAGGAAAATATTCATACTTCAAATGAAATGTAAGAAAATTAATCCTGAGGCATAATGTTCAAAAACGCCTCCACACCTTTAACCTGAATTTTTGAGATGCTCATCATGTAACTCTATAACTCTCCTTAAAAGTATCTGCTAGTAGCACACTGACTACTGTTACTCTGAACTAAATTCCCCCTACTGAGTGAGCAGATACCAAAATTCATTTTGAAATATATTCATCTCCAAATACTGAGGTAACATCCATTTCTTATGGGGTTAGGTTGTTCTCTGTTCAAAACCACTTCTAAAAAAAAAGATTAATGAATTCAGTAAATGTCATAATTATCTTGTTGATGTTCTTTGTTTTCATATTTCTAAAGCTTGGAGCATCCAGTCAGGAAATGTAAACAGCATCGTGTGCCAGTGGAAACATTTGTACCCTGCACTTCACAGATTTTGAATTCTCTGCTTCACCGTTGTATTTTGACTGTTCCCTAGCACACCCATAAACTGCAGAAGTGTTTTATGTATATAATTTGAGCCTTGACATCTATACCTTTTCTTCCTACTCATCGTAACATTTGAACTGGGCCTGGTATGACATGTGTATGCATACATGTCGTTTGCTTGCCTGAAATGGGCTGTGGTAAATACCTACATTCTTTACAAAAAGCTCCAGTCTTTTCTAGTGTTAATGCATTCATGCACATGTTAGCTCAGATGAAGGCCATATAACTACCCAAGTAGATGATTGTGTGAACACGAGAATGATTAAAATCCTAGATAATGCCTACAGAGGGCTGCCTAAGAAAAGTATTCAGGAAGAATGAAATAATTAATCAAGATTGTACTATTAACAATCCACATATATTCCACTTTCAGTACTCAGACTCTTTCCTTTAAGACTTTCTGTCCCCAAGCTCATCATGCAGCACTCATGTGGAACAACAAAAAAATCGCTTGCTTTTAAGTTTAGCAATTTGTGACTTATATAAAGACAACATGATAGATGGATGTCTGGAGTCATTAAATGAACTGGACGCTGTTTTGTAGGAAGTGGCAGCTGGTCTTAAATAGCTACTTTGAAAAAGGTCTGTGTGCTGCCTTTGCCAGCAAGCAGCTAATACATTACTGTAGACAGGAACCACGCTTACATTAACATATTAGGCAAGATACAGTTCTACTAGTGATTGCCATATTTGTGTTTGTTTATGTTATAATAAATTACTATTTAGTTCAGGATGAAACTGAACACCAAAACTCCTTTATGAATCTATCTCTTTGACACTGGTAGGCAACCCTCAAGTAGCTACACAGTATTTCCACAGAAGGAGACCAGTGACCTGGAAACTCCTAGTGAAAAACCTCGTATCAGTGTTTTCACAGTGATATTAACCAAGGCAAAACAAAAAGCAGTTGTTTCTTTTAAAACCAATTATAGGATCATAGAAGGACAAGAGTATTCAGGAAAATACTTTTTAATCAAAATTCTGCAAGTCAGAATTGGTAGCAAACTTGAATTTACTTGTCACTGTTACGTTTTACATTCGTGCACTGGCAGAGATGCAACAAAAAGGATATACAATGGCACAAATCCTCACTTTGCAAGTGATATACTGAAGAGGCCTCTCTGCCTAGAATGAATTTACAGTCCTTAAATCAAGGACCAAACTAAAATTTGGTCACAATGTATAAACAGGTCATAAGCGCTTTCAGCCAATGTTAATTTTTCCTAAATGAATATTAAATTTTAACCAAGCAGAATATACGGTCTTAACAAAATATTCCTTGTGTAAAAAGAAATAATAGTCCTTTGCTCTTAAATTCTGTGTATCAAATATGGAAGTATTTGGTGTTACCTCATCAAAAGTATTTAGAGGACCAAGTCTTGCTGTGATTTTAAACTTGAGTCATTTTTTTTCTGAGAATTGTCAGCAACTACTCATTTTAAAATATGAACTTTTGTTATA
Organism: Dromococcyx pavoninus; assembly: GCA_033558185.1. NCBI lineage: Eukaryota > Metazoa > Chordata > Aves > Cuculiformes > Neomorphidae > Dromococcyx > Dromococcyx pavoninus. The sequence continues at coordinate 1,887,637 of JAUMJL010000192.1, read as the reverse complement.
TGCTTTTATAATGAATTCTGTGGAATGTATGTACAGATGACAAGTTCTAAAAATATTCACTGATTTTCTCTGAGTACAAGGAATATACTATCTTCAAATAGGAGAGGAGAGAGCACTCTGTCGTAACAAATTAGGAATTTTATTTCATTAGAACTGAATGTTTTTGATGTTCTGCATATACTGCAAACATTAACACTAGGTGTATATATAAAATAAAAGGTCTCATATTTCAGGATAACCCTTTATTTTACAGCTTCTCAATTCATATAATGAAACTTCAAGTCCTGTTACTCCTTTGTGACAGTCGAACAAGCCCTTACAATTATGTGAGAATCTCAATTTAATTCTTGAGTGTATTTCTAAAGGCTTCTATGCAGAAGAGCTGTGGAGAGAGGCTTAAGAATTTGAGTCAATCTTTAACTAAATGGAATCTGAGGAAAAGAATACAAAATATTGTATCTACATGTTTTCCTTTACAAAACACAACAACATGCCACTTTTGATGAAACCAGAAGTGTCAGTGCAGGTCTCTTGACCAATGTTTTAGTATTACATCTATCTGCGTAATAAGGACCAGCCCAAACTGTCATATCACAACTACATCATATACATTCAAACTCACTCCCAGACATGGGTTTAATAAAACTATCAAATTGATAAGAAATTTTATTATACTCTATGTATATCTTAGCACAGATTTTAGTGAATATGTCTTTCCCACCTGGCTCTAAACATCCCCTCTTAGGTCATGTATCTGCAGGGCTGTCTTGAAAGGAAAATTTGTTGCTTGCCACCAGAGGGTATAAGCTCAGGCTTCCAATGAAATAGTAAGGATAAAGTCAATAGAAATTGATTGAGGCTGACAGCTCTTGTCTGATGGTGAGATGAGATGAACAGTATGGTGACTAAGATCTAAATTGTCTTTGAGCTCTCTTACAGTGGTGAATAGCAGATGACTGAAGATGACTATCAGAATAGGAAAAATTGTACTACAGGGATATGCTGGGACAGAAGATCTTTGTGTTTAACAGCCTTGGTTTTTTCCTTTCTCTTTTTCCTTTTTTTTTTTTAATTTTGTAAGACATTTGTGTAATCACTTTTGAAACTATGCAGACTCTTGACATCCTCAATATTGTGTGGCAAGAATGTTCAATTTTACTGTGTAAAAGAAATGTCTACATTTGTTTATCTAGAATCAGATCATGTCAGTGTGTTGATGATAATGGGTGGACAGTCATTGCCTGTTATCTACCCACCTGCCTCATGGCATCACGGACTGCAGAAATCCCCACCTGTTTTTTATTTTGAAATGCAATCATCTTTTAAATACTTTGCTGTGTGAAAACTGGTTTTAGTCATCTTTGTCACTCTCTTTTACAATTCTATTATAGTCTTTTTGAGATGAGAATCAGAATTGCAAGTAATCTCCAAAACAAAATAGCGTCTTATGAATCAGCGCAATGATGATATATTTTCCTTGAAATTTCCTAATGCTCCTTTTGCTTTTGTAATTATTGCTTTTCCTTCAAATATCATGAGTATTGATGATTGCTCTCAAGAAGTCTGTTAAAAATAAGCAAAGATGTCATGATAATTTCTGCAATTACTAGGCCTGACAATGTTATAAAACCAGCTTGAGCTCATGAATATTTCAACTACCATAGCCTGCTGACTCTACACTGTAGGTGGATTTTAACATTTGTATGTACTCCCAAAAGACCTCTGGCAGATTGTCATCACTTCCTGAAGTGTTTGTTAGCATTATGGCAAATCACACATTATAATTATTGTTTGCTCCTGCCTGGTCCTATATTGGTTATTAGTGTTTCAGGTAGGATTGTTACTGTGTTTTTTAAAAGTGAAAATATATGTGGTGGCTGAATATATTTGTCATTGATTTTAAAGGTGTTTTTACCTTGATATCCAAATGGTATATCCACTGATGAGGTTTAAGACTGACTTAAAGAATAACTTATCTTAAATAAGATCCATATTTTCATTATTAGTTAATTAGTAGTAATATTTCTTGCAAGATTCCTTTTAAGTATACCAGAAACTGACATCATAAAAACCACAAAAATATTTCTTTAGCAAGCTGAAACAGACATTCTCTGATTATGATTTCAAAGTTTGATTACCAACCTAATCTAAACATTTCATGCAGCAGTGGGAAACATTTTTGAGGGAAGGGGTAACACAGCTTACTTGAGGACAAATTAATTGTCTCTCACATTGTTTATGCATACCAAAAGATGACTTGGATTACCTGCTTCTCTTCTGTGTCTTTTATTTGTAACTTCCTACTTATCAGTAATTGCAGTGTTTGGAAAGGATGCCTTGATGCAGGCACAGCACTGTAAGCAGAGCTGTAATCAAAAATAAGGTTTGTGTGTGGAAGAACAGCTGGTGCAGAGGGAGGCTCTGTGGATGGCACAGCAAATGCAGCTTCCATCTGGGAGCAGAGCTGGATGAATGTGGCATAATGGGATTTTTGAATATTTTTGTGAAACCTCCTGAGTTTTATGCTAGTGTCGTTGAAGGTCCCCATTTCCCTTTGTTCACTGAACAGTGAAACTGGAAAATTTTCTCATTATTCATGTGAAAGACCTGCACAGTTGCAATAGTTCAGGAATAATCTGAAGGAAATAATGGGGCCTTCCTCTGTGAACAAATATGCAGTAATTTGATGAACACATAATATGTTATGAATATACAATACTCATTCAAAATCAGTCACAGGCAACTCACTTGTCTAAACCGATGATGCCAGCAGATCCCTAAATAATTATGAATAGTAAATGTACAATTAATTTCATGGGTTGAGAAGATACTATTCATACACATGTAGTACCTACGAATAGTAATTGGGACAGAGTTCAAATATAATTTATTCTCAGATCCATTACCCCTGCTTTTAGAGTTGATGAACTTGAAGACCACAACTCTTACGTAGACCTCATATAGCCACAATTATAAGTCAACTATAAGAAAAGAAAAGCCTACGGAAGACAAGTTTTAAAAAATCAAATTTTCCCTGCCTGATGGGTATTCTCCCTCATTAGACTGACTCACTTTGTGAACTCTGCAAGGACCGATCATATGTCTTCATTAATATCTGCCGCTTTTTCCCATGACAGTCTCCAAAGCAAGGTAGAGACTTATGGTGGACAAAAATGCCTGTAAGTGGAAAACCAGTGTTAAAGAGTAGTTACCAGTGGGTAGTTATCAAAGTAGAAGCCTGTGCTCATGGGTGTGGTTACAATCAAGAATTTCTTTCATTGTGTCAGAAGTGCAATAATCATATTCTTTTTAATTTTCAAGTAAAACAGATGATCAGAGGCCACGCAGGATATGGCTAACACAATATCTTTACACATCATTTTCTTAAACAATGTCTCTATATACCTCAGCTTTGTTCAAACCCAAACATTACTACTTAGCAGCACCTTCCTCAAAAGGATTTCAATTCAAATCATATCCAGATTAGCCTGAAATATATTTTATCGTATACAGATGAATACAAGATATTCCATTTTAGGCTAGGGTACTGACCAACTCACTGCAAGTTCTGTAAGAGACTATTCAGATGACTGAGGTTCATAAATTATACATATATCGACAGTGATGCCTATTTGGAAAAAAAAAAAAAGCAGAGCATTTCACTGAATGCATAAGTAAGACATAGGAGACATGAAGTAATCCTTTGGCTTTACTCAGCAATACTTCAAGGGCCAACTTTAAACCCCCACCTTTAAAAAAGTTGTTGAACACCTGAGATAGCTACCAAATAGCAGCAGTTGCCAGAAGTTTAGAAAAAATAACCTTCAAAGAGGGAAATGGGGTTATTCAGCATACCAAACCAAAAGCAAAAGAGAAAGAGATAGTATCTTAACATGTAAAAAACAAAGAGGAAGCAAAAAAATACCTTTGCCATACAGCAAGTGCAACTGAGGTTCATTTGGGAAAAACTTTCTGATAGTAAAGACGAAGTATTGAAAGGGAATGTTGCAGAACCTCCTGCTGAAATATTTGCAATAGAAAACTAATTAAACAAGAACTGCTGTAAATGGCTAGGGTACAACCTGGACATTCGAACAGATGAGTTCTTACTCGAACTGGTTTTCAGTGATATTACACTCATTTGCAGAAACAAACAAATTTATTCTTTTTATTAAAGTAAATTAAAAAAAACCCATCCTACTGATGTTTTTCAAAACACATGAGAACATATATATGGATGTCAATGGAGTGACATGAGGTCAGTGATGTTCTTCAACTATGTCTAGGTATATTGAATTTAAGACAGAACCAGCTTTGGATGATTAACAGCGTGGAGCAATTTTAAACCTGATGGAAGTTTATTTTCTTGACTTCAGTGGGTCCTGATTCATCTACACTGGATCTAAAATTGGCACAGAGTGCATGAGTGCTTTGACTTTCATAGTTTAAAAAAAAATCATTGCTAGCTCCATGGGGACAAGCCCACCCATTCATTGTTCTTAGGGTTAACCCACCCATCCATTCTCCTTTCTGATCCCGTTTGTTCTATTTTAACTTCCTTATCTTCTGTATTTCCTTCTTAAATTCTAATATTTATTTTCAACTATGAAAGCTAATGAGACCTGCCAAAAACTTAAAATTCAAAACTAGAGATTACAGGTGATTATAATGTTATCCGAATTGTTATCTAACTTTTGGTAGGTACTCCATAGTTCCTACTGAAAACTTTAGTAAAAGTATTAAGCTTCTAACAAAAAAAATAAGTAAGTTTAAAAGGAAATTGTTAAAAATCTTTACATTGAAGAATGAATTTCTATTGAGATTTAATACGATGTAAAATAAATTTAAACCTTCCGTATTAGAATGTATTTTTTTTATATCATAGAAATAATTAGTTTTTCAAAACCAATTTCAAAATATATTTCAAAATATAGTAAGTACAAAATGAATGCAACAAAATGCCAGATTAAATGTCATTATTTATAACTGGACCATTGCACACAAAAGTAATAAAATACACTTTCACCAGATTTTAGTTTCCTGAGCATGCTCCATCTACTATAACTTGAAGACTAATAGTTCCAACTGAGCCACTCCAGCTGAATTAGCTGTATTTTCTTACTGCACTTACAGTGTACCATGCCTTTGGTGAGTAAACTATTTTTGTAATACAAGAGAACACTTCATATTCAGCACTTAAAATGTGCTAAGATCAGGCACATAGCCAGCTTTGACAGCTTATCTAGCAGGCAATGCTTTGATTGCTTGCAGTAATTCTTTTTATCCTAAGATAAATACTAGGTATATCGGCTTTTACACCACAGGCTGGAGCTACAGACAATATTATATTTATTACTAACAATGCTTGACAAATGAATTTTACTGATGTAGTTCATGAAAGAGTGAATGCAGAGATGCAAGTGATGTGAAATCTCTTGCAAAGAGAATTCTGAACCTCCCTGATACACTGTCATTGCAGAGATCATCACCACCAGAGGATGACTAAAATACTGGGTCTCAACAGCCTCCGGTTTTCTATTCTTTGGTCAAAGAGCTCTCTCTTTCTTTTGGTGAGAACAGACTGTGATTTTGGGCAATAATAAACAAACATCACCAGCATCTTTTAAAAGAAATATCTGCACAGCATGAACAAAGCCAAGTGGATGTGATTTAATAATGGATTTTAAAAGAATCCCTGTACGTAGCAGTGGAAGGCATATAATTGTAAACTTAAGCTTCTGAATCTACTTCTCCTTCGGTGTAAGCCTTCTGTCCTTTGAATCAGCATAAATAATAATCAGTACGTTGCATTCCTTATTGTTTTCAATCTCTCTCATGTTACCTGAGGCACTATTTACTCTAAATACAGAAAAATACCACCAACCACATCCTGTAAGAACAGCTAGAAAATTTTTGGACTTCTGAATGGCTAACACTATCATTTTTGTTACTGAAAATTACAGGGTCTTAATATGATTGCAGGTAGCCACGAAGTGTGATTCTACAGCTCTTTACATTAATATAATATAACAGGGATGCAACGTAGTTTTAAAATAATGTCGCTGGAATCCCTCCACAGTGCATCAATTGGTCTTGCTCACTCTTCCATTCCAGGGCTACAATGCCATCTTGCACACGGATTAATGTTTCAATTATGGCCCTTCTTGGAGATTATTTCACATACAACTCCTACTGCTGCTGAGAACTATATATATGTTTTTCTGAGTCATCAACTTAGTGTAGGAGACTGAGTCCCAGTTTGAAAATGATTCCACCTACGGAATTCTGGAAAAGATGGGCTTTGGAGAAAAAGGAGAGAAATGAGATAGGGAGAAGAGGTAGAACTTGGAAGATTGCAAGTCATGATAGAATTGCTAGAACATAGTCTACTAAGACAGAAAAAAGAATAGCTTGAAATACTGTAAAATTATAAATAAATGGTGCATGTAAAAGTTTACAGATAGCTATCAGGATCCATGTTAATGCAGTAATGCATTAGTAAAGCAAATAGTTTCTTTCTTATTTCTTTACATACCTTTACCCAAAATGTCACTGTGCATCATGCAAGCTCCATTGTCAATACTTTTTATTAATTTTTGCATATATATGATGTGTTATTAAAAACAATAAACAATATAGATCTTGTGCAATTTCAGAACTTTTCTTATAAGAACCACCTGAAATGTCTGTGACAAATAAAGATTTTCCACCAAATACTCATGGTTTCTATTTAGGCTACAGAAACTGTAGTCTGAAATGTATACTCCAATCAGCATCTAGTCATCTATATGAAAATAACAAGATAGGTAGACAGAGAGACAGACAGAAAGTAACTTTCCAACAGTAAATATTGAGAAACTCACTGTGGAGCAGATCACAGCTTTCTAACTGTGCAAGACACTGGGATGTGAAAGAGTTAAACTAAAGCCTCTGGTCTGAATTATTAAGTTAGCTTTTCCTTATTTGACTATTCTAAATGAACCCAGAAGCTCTTCTTTTCAAAGGGTCAGAGCTCTTGTCAAAGTTAAGCCAGATCCAACGAAATATTTTTTTATCAAAACAACCACAAAAGTATAAAGGTTAAATCTTATATTCTCTTCTTCTCAAAACATGTAAATCCTTTAAGACCAGAAAATACAGGTGTTCTTATCTTTGACTGGTTTCATTTGGTACAGATAACACTGAGTAACTTTTAGTTTAATGAGTGTGATTCCCTCATTTCTTTCAAAATTTCTGAAGCTCATCTCTAAGACTCCACCTCTTGAAAAAGTATTTTCTAATTAGTACCAACCTGACCCAGTTTATTAAAGCTAGTGATTTTCTTGATTTTCTTACAGCAAATCCTGGGACTTAGATGAAGTTTAACTTCTTCAATTTCCATTTTATGTCACTGTAGTGGAATAAATTTATTTCTTTTCTATACCGGATTTTTCTTTTCTGTTCCATCATTTTTGTGAAAGCAAGCAACTGAACAGTTAAGTTGTTTGTACTAAAGCAAGTTTTTAAATTTTAACAGTGGTAGTACTTCTGGGGGAAGAAATATTATTATCTTATAAAACTGCTATATTATTAAATATTTTTATGTGTTATGAGAACATACTGCCTTAAGGAAACAATAGTATTAAATCATTATTTCTAATATAAATTTGATTTGCAAGATATTTGTCAATACATTCACATAATTCAAAAAGTTCTTTCACTTTGTTATTACGCAGTCATAACAGATCTGAAATGCACATGAATACAAGTGCTGCTCTATAGTTACTTCCAATTCATGAGCAAAGCCACAAGTGAAAAACTGGCTATTAAATTACAAGTAAATTCTCACTACCGCTCTGGGAGGAGAGAGGCTGTTATCATCCTGCTGTAAACCTCCAGCAAAGGTTTTACTGTTGGACAGGAACACTCTGTTTGCGGCATGCTCTGTGCGGTTGTTCCTCGAAGGTACAAAAAGAGACTGCTAAGAGACAAAAATTATAAGGAAGAGGAAACGTACTTATTCTCAGTTGACACAGAGTCCGTGAAGAACCTGGAAAAATGTCTGGATTGTTTTACTATGTGCCAAAGCCAAATTCTATCTCTATGTTTAAAGAAACCATAACAGATTTCCAGAAATTCATTTATAACCTGCACATTGCCCTAGCTGGAAAAAAGAGATAACAATGAACCTATTTTGAAATCCTTGCAAACTGATCTTGATTCTTTTACTACACAGAAGCCAGAGGGCATCTGGGGCATTAGTAAAGAACTTTCTTTTCATAGAGTCTTCTTATGAAAGGTAAAAAAAAAGGTAGACGCACTACTTCTAATTATCTCATGGGAGCACAGTTAGGAACATCTCAAGATATCTCAAGAGAATATGACTAGCAATAGAAGTATAAGAGCATGAGGTTAGCAAGTGATTGCCTTTTCAGTGGAACTGACCCATGAAGGTGTAATTTCTCAGAAGTACCCACATCCTATTTCAGAAATGATTGAGGTTCCTGGGAGCCAGCATCGTGTTGCGCATAGAAACTAATTCTATTCACACCTTGTGAAAATTTTATTCTGTATGTGTAGTATATTGCTACCCCTTTCCACCAGACTGGGTCATCGAAACTGGTTTCTTTGTGTTCTTTCTGTATGGGAAAACTTGATAGTGAGGCCAGGTATTTCATTGCACACATTCCTTGTAAAAAAAAGATTACGTCAAAGTCTGATTTCTCAGAATACAACAGGAATCAAACAAGAAGGGAAAGTGTTTACTTCCCATTCCAGTATTTTATAACACATATTATTCAAAGACTCTGCTTGAGATTCATTTCAGGTCATACTACAGGCTCTTTTTTTGGCTGTCCACTCCTTTTTTTCAGCTTTTTTTCTGTTTCTGATGTTTTTCTTAGACACAACTGTGCTGCTGCAATCCAACTGATATCTCACCCTACCTCCGTTAGAGCTTCAGGATCTCCTTGTGGTTCAAGTCTTAAGTCCTGCTTCATACTATCATACATAATTTACCCTGGCAATCTAATCATATTGGTTTAGATTACTATTCCATGGACAATAAAATTTTCTAATTTCTCTGAACAAAAGGCTTCCAAACTCATTTTTCATTATGTTTTCTTGTACCTTAAATATGTTTTTTAATGGAGTAAAAGTAAACCTTCTCAACTGAAAAATTCTAAGGAATTTATCTATCTCTAACATTTACTCACTGTGGTCAGAAGAAGAGAGGACTGCTTGAATACTGCTATTTTCAGGAGGTCCTCTGTAACACATAATGATAGCTCAGCCTACTGGTTGACTGAAATAATAATCTTTATTTTTTTTTAAAATTTGCAGTCAGAGCACAGTGCTATGAGGGATATCCCATCCCTACTAAAAGTCTGCACAGTTCTTCTGGAGCAGATGAGTGTCCGAAAAGACAGAATAGGGTTGAGGATTTTGTGATTGCCTGACTGGACAAGTGATATAACCCCAGAAGTGCAAGGCATCCTAGGGGTTTCCCTATTTGTAATAGCAGTGGTATAAAGCCTGATGCAACTACCTCTTCCAAATGTTTCTCAGGAATTCCAGACTTGAAAATGACTGAGTTGGGTAAAAGTGTGCATTCGCTAGAATGATGTCAAAAAAGCCACACACAAAAAAAAAAAAACCTTCACAGTCAACATCAGCAAAAATTTAATTTTAACTAATATGGAAAAAAAATTGCCTTGAAAAAAATATTGGATGACACACTGAGAAAAGATTAGACGTATATGAGGTGAATGTTATACTGACATTTAGACTTAAGCTGCATTTAAGCAATTACTTCAGATACACTGCTTCTAAATAGGTAATTTATATATGTCATGTATCTGCCTGTCTCAGGCTTAGTGTAATCAGAAGTATGATTTTTCAAGTCAGAGGAGAAATAACTACCCAACACACATGTCAAGAGAATGTGAGGAAGAGTAGAATTACCGAATATAGGTTTTATACTGGTTAATTCTTCATTTGACTTGGCTTTAGGAAAAGCTAATGTTTATTTTTCAGATTATTTCCTAGGTAGAATTGAGCAAATATAAAGCCCCATTCTTTTCCTGAGGCAACTGCTCAAATTCACACCAAAATCAACAGATTCTGTTTATAACAGCAGATAATTTTACTTCACATGTTTGCCCAAAATCAGTGCATGTCCTGAGTAGTTCATAATGTATCTTACTCTACTGTGGCAAATCTACTGTGAGTCAGTGAGTCTTATCCTGCAAGTAAAATGACTCTCACAAAAGTAATTGTCTCTTTTTAAAAAGATGGCCTTTTTCAGACTGTTCCTCATCTTCCTGGAAAGATATTATTAAGACTTTCATTGTCCACATGGACCATCCTGGGATGAAAGTATTCCTTCTGTCAAAGGTACACCTCAGTAGGATACTTTCCACTCTGCTCCTCCAGGTATAACAGGGCAGCCACAAATCCGGGGGTTTACTCCAACTCTGTCAGAACTCTTTCGCTCCTTTTCCAACAATACCTCTTTTAAACCATAGTGCTTATGATAGGATTATGCAGCAATGGAGTTTCCAAGATATGTATGGGGCTGTATTAATAAATCAGGACCCAAGTTTTCAAAACACTATCCTCATTCCCAGTTATGAAGTCTCTTCAATGCTTTTAATTTACATTTAAAACTTGCAAGAACTTGTTGTTTAAAAAGAAAGATGTGAGGCAATTCAGATTTTAATTCACTATGAACTAACTGCCTTAAAAAGTCATGACAGTGATATCAAAATAATTCATGTGTTTAAGATAAATACATATGCTACATTAAGCATTAAGTGCAGGTTGCTAGATTGGTGTAAGCCCTGTCTGGAAGACTGTCAGTGAAGTTGAAATTAACATTTTGACACTTTCAAAATTGTAGGAAAACTTTTAATGAATAATTACTTCTACAGAATTATTTACATTCAGAAGTTACAATGAAATTTACCACTGGCTTTAAGTAGAACAACATTTGTCTTAGATTGCTGTTAAAGTACATATAAATCATAATTTACCTTTGCTGCATAACCTAATGCAATCTATTAAGGAAATAGTTCTTTTAATAACAAGATTTCAGGAAACAGAGAGCATAATCGCATGTAAAGAGACAATAAGATTACTGTTATATTTTAATAACGTTTTAATAACTCATTCTGATTTGCACACAGAGCTGAAGGGTCATGTTCTTACAAGACCCTTTTATGGACAGACAGTTTTGTCACCCCAGAAAATAAACCCATAGGCCAAAAGTGAACTGGTGTCCCACCTCATTCCCTCGTTCCCCAGGAAACAGGGCTGAGCCCTGTGCAAGTCACTCTGAGTAGCTGTCAGCATGGTGAGTTTGGAGGTAGTAAGAACTGCAAGATTCATTTGAGCAGAGGTGTTTTACTTTGCATATGGGATAGCTGTAGGCAATTTGCACAGTTGAATCACTTGGATGTAACTCGGTAAGCTCCTATAATTCAACATTTCTGTCTGAAATACCACCCCCTAAGACCCCTTCTTCTGCCTTTATCCATGCTGCTGATGTCAATGGAAAATTTATTTACATCTTCAATGTCCATTCCCATGTCAGTCTTTATAAGATATCTCAACATTTTTGACATATTTGACATTTACAGCAAATATTTTTCTAATTAACAGAAATATTTTTAAATGGAAAAGAGATGCCACTCCAGTATTTATCTGTGATTGAAAACATACATGAAAGTATAAAATAAAAAGCTCAGAAGATAAATGGGAACTCTCATGTCTGTCAAGAACTACTGGATTTCAATATTTAAAAAATATTTAATAAATATTTTTATTTATTTATTTTGGAGGCAACTTCCAGTAAAAACATCTATTAATGCAACCAGAGAGGCACTAGGTAACAGAGATATGTATGATGAGACTATTCTTATTTTGTCTTAAAGCTGAAAAAAGGCATCGTACTTGATAATGCAAAGAATTCTAAACTTCTTACTGAGCTCAAAGTGTTTACCCCTGAACACTTTAAGGGACTGAAAATTTACCATCACTGTATTGGGGTTTTTTACCAGAACAGGCTATTCTCAAGCAGGAGACTGTTCAAATTTCAAATGATCAATGAATGTGGAAAAATATTGGTAATCTGAAGCAATCAGACTTCTGGTATCTGCAAATCACAGGAACAAACTTCCTCTTAGGACTGACAGTACCTTTTACTTCTGGACTCCAGCAAGTGTCAGACTCCTTCCAGTCCCAAACAAATGCTGCCTCTGAGGATTCCTTCATGAATCTTAAGCTACAGGCGTAAACTCAGGCTGTGCACAATTATTTCCAACTTTCAGAAAGTTTGGTCTGATCTTCCATGCTAGCTATGTCCTTGAGTGTAAAAGTCTGCTGTTTTTCACAGGAGATTTCAGATTCAGGAGTACAAGCCAATTCTGTATTTTAGTCTTCCACTTTCTCATTTCAAGTAACTTGGTTCAACCATTTATAGCTCACAGGAAATATTGAGATTTGTTTCAGAAGAGCAAACAGTTTTCTAACCTTCTGCTGATTTCCTATCTGATTAGCTGCTGACTGCTGAATACCCAGCAAATGTGCAGATTAGTATCTCACTAACAAAATAAAAACAAAACAAGAAGACATTTTTCACATTTGAGGAAAATATGTGCAGAATTTTACAACTCTTTTCTTTTTTTTTTTTTTTTTTTTCTTTTTTTAATGCACCTGCACAACTCAGGACTTTGATCTTCCTTCCAGCAAAAAGGATGCATTTATTAAACATACATTATGACATGTTCAAAAATAGAACACATACTGGAAAAAGTCACACCTCATTCTGGCTTACAGCGTGTTCCTCCCATGTTTTGCTAAATCATTTTGTGTTCAGTCACTATTGCCTCTAAAAGTCACATTTGACTGGTGGTGTCTTCAGTATGTCTGTCTTTTAAGCAACAAAATTCCAAAAGCATTACAGATTACATTTAGGTTTGAAATTAGAATTTAACAGGATCAATTTCCAGTTTTCCATTATTATAATGACTATCCCTAAGTTTATTCAAAACACACTCCACTTAGCAGCTAAGCATTCTGGCTAGCTCTGCAGGACACTGAGAGCCCTTAAGAGCATTTCATAGGACTCCCCATGAAAGACCTACTCCTACCCATGCAAGATCCTTATGGTGTGTCCTCTGGGCTTTCCTGGCCTCCACACCATCCGTGGGTCCCTAGCACAGCCCCAGGCCCAACAGCCCTCATGCTACCACAGGGAGACCCCACTACAACCTGCTGTCTCTCTGCATGAGGTGCTCTGAAACAAGTTACCCAAACCCAAGGGACAAGGTTGTGGCTGCTTGGTGTAGGTGGCAGCAAGTTCACGAAAATGAAACCCTAAGGAATCTTGTGATTAGCTGAAATTATACAGCATTTTGCAAAGAAATTTGGAGGAGAGTAACGACTTCTTCAAGAGATGGACTTCAGTCATTAGTGTTTGGCACTGTAGCACTTTGCACCCTCAAGGAATAGAAATAGCAAACTCCTACAAAGGAACTTTTCAAGGTGTCATATGGACTCCGGGAGCTTTGTTTTTATGACAAACAGTCACTACTTCCGTATCCATGACAAATGGCAAAAGCTGATGATGTGCTGTTTATGCAATCAAAAAGGTAGATAAGACAAAAAGCACATAGAAAAACAAGAAAGTAAAATTAAAATTTGGTTAAAAATTAAATAGCTATATATACCTGGCTGAAACATGCAAACAAACATATGTATTGTATGATAAAAGCTCTAGGTAAGAAGAAAAAGCTTAGAGTTTCAAAAATAATGAAGAGAACATCTAGACGCATTTAACCATAGAGCTCGCTTCCGTATCAGAGGAGGGTCTTGCTCACACTTTTTAACTCCTTCATGGCTGATCCTTTCAGACTAACTGAGGTCATCTATTTGAGGAGAATATCTTTACCTTGATTTTATCTGAATGACTACTCATAGGAGCTACTTGTTACAACCTTCTCACAGGAATACTTGCAAAAAAAAGAACTTGAACATATATCAAACCAATTTTGTGCACTTGGTATCTCAGTAAAGTTGATGTCACTTCACTGCAGAACAGAAGGTGATTCGTCTTTTCTCCACTTGCAGCTTGGCTTCTCTGGTTTGGGTTAACGTGTTTTGGTTAAACGAGAAAAGATGATGACTGTTCTTGGATGTCCTTTACAAATTGTTAAGATGATATACTGGACAGTACTGTAGACCTCATCCTCCATCTATAGACCAGACATAGCAAACAGAAATATACACTTTTCGGCACTGTTGTTTCTGGCTCAGCTAAGCTTTGTCTGATCGTGATAATCCAGTTTGCTATACAACTAAGGTATCATCAGGCCAAACAGAACAAACTAATATAGTGATTAATGTACAGATAATTTAGATAATATGCAATATAGAGCAACAACGACAGAAAGAATACCTGTAGGTGACATAACAAGATGGATTTTCCTGGCATGCAAAGCTGATAGAAACTAGAAGCCATTACCTTGCCAAGAAGCATTTAGAAATAATGTGAAACACTGACTCAATAAAATACCATTGATATAATTTTCCAAAGTTAAGAAAATATTCACTGAGTTGCTTGAAATAAAAGGATTCTTTAATTCATGAATGTTTCTGTAACTGAAATTTCAGAACCATCAAAAGATGTCAATAGTCAAAAGCAAGAAAATGCGTGGGATAAAATAAATTCTAAAAATGGAATACAGGGACCACAGTATGTTATAGTCATTCCATACCACTGAAAATGTCACCTGGTAGAGAAATCATGTGTTAATCCCTGAATGGATTTTTATTTAGGCTGGATGTACGAGTGACAGCAGTTAGGAATGGCTGCTATAGTTCTACATCAGTTAGAAAGCTGTCTGTACAATTAGTGTGTCCTCTTCTGTCCCAGTAATTCATTATGATGCACTGTCAAGGTTTGCAGCTTCTTCTAAAGAAAGCAGGCAAGAATCCAGTAGACTTGCCCTGTGTCCTCTGTGTATCTTCTGCACATAAGGCAGAATATCCATGCACCCACCTATGAGATTCTTCACCATGTGGTTACTTTTTTAGGCTTATTTTACAACCTTCCATAGCTTTCCCATTGTCCACGTTGGACACAAGCCATGTGTTTTTATTAGCATTTTGCTAAGCCAACACTAATATTCTTTTCCTCTTCAGCAGGTTTTATTAGATTGGGCTAAGTTACACAGCTTCCAATTCATGACTGGCTCACATTTAGGTGCTTTAAAAATAGGTTAAAGTTCTTATGAAACTTTCTACAAAAATTCATTTAATTGTGGTCTTTATTGAAGCACAAGGTAAGAGTATTTCATTGCGTCCAGTGCTGAAATTTTTTGACTGAAATGAGGTGCTTACAATTTATAAGCAGAGTATATTCACAGCTATTTTGAGAACTTCTGAGGCAGAGCTTACTGTTTGTTCACAAAAAAGACTGCAAACGTCGTTAAACATGATCTTCAGTCAGAGTAGAATTAAAGTTCATATCTTTCTTCCTTATAACAAAATCTTTTCTTGAGCTTCTGTATATCCTATACATATTTTGTCCTTCATAATGCAGCTACTTAGTAGATGTTTCTGCTGCTTCTCCATTCCCTGCAAATTTTCTGTAGGAAACATCTATAGGAAATGCTCTTGAATTCAAAGTCAAAATAATTTACTTAAGAGCAGCTGAACATATATATAGATATATGTTCACCAATATGTTCACCATACTGCACTTAGATCACAATCTTGAAAGTAACTTTGACTGAGGAAGAGCTTTGATATTTCTTTGAAAGCCCTTGTCTTGTTTTGTGTCAACCATTTTTTTTTCTCCTTACAGTAATGTAGTGGAATTTCAAAGCCATACACTGCAGCTTGGGGAGAGAAATGTCAGACATACTTTGCATCAAAAATGCAAGGCAAGTAATCGCAACTGCCTTGAGAAAAATCCTAACAGGACATCTGCCTGTGTGCGGAGCGTAGGTGTGTATCTAACAGCACACAGACATAGAGTTTGCAACTTTGCAGGGCGCTTTATGTAACTTTCTTATGTTGCAAAAGGTTAGGAAAAGCACTAAATGACAGTGGGAAAAATTCTCTAACATTTTAATTCCCCTGCATAGGACAAAAGACTCCACAAGCTGGAAACCAGTTGATACTAATCCTGCTTTTCCAACAGCAAGAACAGCATTTCCCAGAAAATTATCTTAATGGTTTTTTTCCCTCATGTTTGGGTCGCTACAATTCTATCCTAGCTACGTTTACTGGCAAACTTACTAAACAAACAAGTCTGTTCAAACTCTCCATCTTGTATGCTGGCTGAAAGTGGAAGTTTGATTACACACGCCCTTGTTATGGACTGATCATTATCTCTTTGTATACGATTTGTGGAGTGCTATCTCGGTGAGACAACCAGGGCCAACAGAACTGCACAGAGGCACAGTCTGTAGGTTTTCTATCTTCTGCCAACTAATTGTTAACAATATATCTAGTGAAGGATCTATTGCTTCACTTTAATTGTTGGGAAAACAACGCTTACACTGCATGTAACTTTCAGTGGATAGAAGCAAACGAAGCCAGCAACTGACAAAGAAATAAGTATCCATTTCTTTTATCCATCTACAAGAAACGTGTATGAAACCATTTAAAAAGCTTCACTCAAGTTGAATTTCCCCAAGCTGAGATGTAGCAATATTGGTTAGCAAGACAGGGAAAAACAGTTTAGGCACTGATTTCAAATTAATGATAATACTTGAACTGAACTGCTGCTTGGAACAGAAGAGTGAAAATACAGGGTATTAGGAGCATCACTCTTGTTCTACAACTCGACCTCTAAAAGTGAATTCTTTCACATTCTTTACCATAAAGCATATTTTTTAAACTGAGATACTAATTTAGATGATTTGGTTTTGCTCTGTGAAATCTTTCCACCATGAAACTGCAGATAAGATTGAAGGATATAAAGGAATACAAAAGTAGAATTGCTGGCTGTGATTGAAGGGTCTGATGCAGAACCATGAAAAATAACCACAGCCACCACAGAGGTCAAATGCTTCTCAGTAAATTCCTTTACCACTTATCAAAATTTACTGGTACTCTGGGCAAAATCTTAAAATTATACCATGTATTGATCTGTTTGCCTCAAATTTTAGATGAGATTTGTCATGCTTATTACAAGTGCAGCACTGATTTTTGGTTTGTTTTTTTTTTTCCCTACCACAACACTGTGTCTTATCCTGATCTTCGTGGTTTCCCAGAAAGTCATTCCTGGGAGACTGGACTCAGGGAAAGCTAATGGAGAGATCTGCATGTTTCTTCATATACACTGCTAGGTGTCACAGAGCAAATAATCTGAGGGATAATCTGTGGATGGTATTCAAAACCACTCTAATATGAGTCTCAACAAATCTGCCAAAGCAGTTGTATTGTGCCCATATTAGGGAGAAAAGCTAAGACTCAAGAACTGTTCTCCTTCACATTGCATCTAAGAGAGCTGTTTCATATCAACACGGCCAAAAAGACCATGGTTTTGGGAAAAGGTCATTGCTGCACTCAGTCCATAAAAACAACATGAGAACCATTTCCCAAGCAGAGAATGGCTCAGGAGCGGTATCAAATGGGGACAAAAATCCAGACCAGACTAGGAGTTCACCTCAATTTTGTATTTTTTTGCCCCTGGGCCACAAATAGATGATTAAAAAGCCAGAGCTGCATCCTTGCAACCATTGCTATGATCTTGGCCAGTAGGCTGATCTCCCCCTACTTTTGCACCTTGCCTGTGCTGGGTGACACCCCATCTGTCGTCACCAGTGTATGAATCCCGTTTGCTCTGCTCATGTTTTGCAAGACAGCAAGGCTCAGGGCTTGCTCCTCCACTTTATAGTTTGTTTCATTCATTTTTTTATATGGTCAGACCCTCTTCTAGAAGGTTTTCCAATGGAAATTATTTTAACCCCCTGTACCCTGTACTTATAAATTTTACACTAATTGTTACAGGAAGATAATAAGATAATATTATTGAGCAGGTATCTCAAATTTTGCACATCAATGCAGTTGGACTGTTGTGATGAGTCTACCCTGAAAATGATGACAAATAGTGATTTTAATGTAAAAATGACAAGTTTAATGGTTGATCAAGCATAGGCCCAAATGAAAACCTGGGAAAACACATATGACAACAAGTGTTATGAATATAAGAGATGAAAGGTATAATTTGTTACTAAACACCTACTGATTAGTAGAATATTAAAAAGATAGTGCAATCATAAAGTAAAATCATAAAAAATAAACAACAAAAAGTAATGAAAAAGCAACAGTGGATAATCCATGTAATCAGATACTTTCTGTTTTCTGCAATGAACTGGTAGAAAACAGAGAGAGGAAAATACTAAAAGCACTGAACTATATTGCTCAACTGTTGTCTGGAGCTACTGCTCTATTTCTGTACATAGTCAGAGAATGTTAATCTTACTACAATTGCAGATGACTAGTTTGGAAGGGAGGATGCCATGGCTAACAACTTTGTGTAGAATAATTGCACTTCAAAACTTTGTAATGGAAGTTTCCTATGTATTTAGAAATGTACCAACGGAGCAAAAATATATATGCTTTCCACTTTATCAGAAAAATTAAACTTAACACACAAAACTAATTTATATAAAAATCAGTCTTACATGCTGAAATGGTACTTTGAGGGTATGTTTTAAAAATTAAATTGATGACCCTTCAGGGAAAGAGAGAAACACTGAAATCCAGATATTTCTTTTTAAGAATAACAAAAAATAATCCTGCCTATAATTTATGATTCACACGAGTGGAGATAATTGGTCACTAAACTCTGATTTGTCACCAACGGCTACACAGCCTCTGCCTGCAGTCTGGCGAGGAGAGAAGTTGACTGCAATACTTACAACAGAATTACTGAAAAAGTTACTGTAATTACAGCAAAATAATAGCAATCTCAGGACTAATATGACTGATTTTTTGCAACAGTAATAGATCACAAAAGAAAAGTACTTATGGGTTGGTGCATGAAAATACTTTGTATGGTTGCTGCAACCCTCTAGCCTTTCCTGAATCTGCCTCATGTTTGAATAATTTGCAGAGCTGTCTGTGCTTTTTGTAGTGGAAGAGTGTCATTCCTCAAAAGACAGGAAGTACAAAAGCACATGACAGGCACAGGAGAGGCATGAGAAGCACTATCCTTGGAGGAGGGAGTGTGGGGCTAGAAGACCCTCCTGACTGAGAAGACTCCCAATATCTTTCCAGCACTGGATCTGGAAGGATACAAGCTTTGCGAATATGCACCCTAAACAGCTGGTGGATCCTGCAGCCTCGTTGCTCAGAAGAAGACTTTATGTTGTTTCAGAAAGATTTTGTCCTATTTTTCCAAATAAATGCTTTTAATAAATTCCCTTTTTTGTGAAAAATGTAAATATTGTTAGTCCTCATTCCAATTGAAAATTAAAACTTCAAAATACTGGAATTTCACTCACAATGAACATTCCAAGCTTTAGTAAGGTGGTGCCGTTGTTTGTCTTTTCTTCTGTTTAATCTCTTCTTTGGTTTAGATTTCTTTTTCATACTGTTTTCATATAATATCATGAGCCGGGCAGTTGTTCCTTGAGCGGCTTGGCAGAGAGGTTCTGCAGAGCAATTTTTATTTATCAGTTGAATTTTCAAAGTATTAGATGTTATTGAATTGACCCAAATATTACAATAATGAAAAGAGAAGAGAAGAGAAGAGAAGAGAAGAGAAGAGAAGAGAAGAGAAGAGAAGAGAAGAGAAGAGAAGAGAAGAAAAGAAAAGAAAAGAAAAGAAAAGAAAAGAAAAGAAAAGAAAAGAAAAGAAAAGAAAAGAAAAGAAAAGAAAAGAAAAGAAAAGAAAAGAAAAGAAAAGAAAAGAAAAGAAAAGAAAAGAAAAGAAAAGAAAAGAAAAGAAAAGAAAAGAAAAGAAAAGAAAAGAAAAGAAAAGAAAAATATATTTTGAGCTATCAAAGACATTTTAAAATACTAGATGGGGGGGCAGAAATGGTTCTAAGTTTATTTTCTGTTTAATAATATCTTGTCTCAAATTGCATTTTCTCATTTCTTATGTTTGATTATAATGTCCCTTGCATGTTCCTTTCCTAAAATGGGCAACTGTCACCTCAACATCAGTTAGACCAATGTTTGACATACAAAGGTATTGGGAAACTATTATACATTTTAAGTTCTTGAACTTCCTCTAGCTGCTTAACTGCTGCAGTCAGTGAAAACATCCACGAGGATAGTATTAGTCAAACAGGCTAATTAGCCTTCCTAGGGATTAAGTCCACAGTATTTGCCATGGTCTCTTTCTCATACACAGATACTTTGACTCCTACTGCAAACCAACAGTGCAGAACCAAAAATGTGAAACCTGGGTTTGCAACAAGCACAGACTCTGATACTGTGACATTTAAATCTTCATCTAAACCACCACAGTCCAAGCTGACCTTTTGTTAACAAGAGCTAGCCTTCGTGTTGTTCAAATAAAAGTTTACTTCAACAATTTACTCTTCAGAAGTGTAAAACACTTCATGGTTTTTTTCTTAAAATTACTTTATTATTACACTTCAAAGCTACTACTAATAACAAAAACTAAAAACCTTAAACAAAACACAGAGAAAGAAAACAGCATTTCTGAAAAAGTTATACAAATATCTAAGAAATGTTAAGGAACTTTTTTATAACTTTTGGATAGAAAATATTGAGTTTGCTTTGCATTCTTAGGCTAATAAATCATAGCACACTGAAGGATTTTAAAACAAGTTTTACATTGTGTGGTTGTGATAGTCTGTATTAAAAGACTTATACAATGTCAGAACATTCCCAGCTTACGCCACTAGTTATGTGCAGGCAAGAAAGCTTTCAATTTCTATGTTAATGGTTTTGGAGAACAAGTAATACCCAGCTATTTGTTGTTTGGATATCCACGTGTGTCCACATCTTGGTACCCCAAGGTTTCCTCAGCTGTGGTGTCTTGTTCCAGGTGTTTGTGGAGTTTTTTCATCTCCCTTGTCTCTTCTGCTGTTGCCACTGCAGTTTTGTTCACAGAGCCTCATGGGTGCCCTCACCTGTCCCTGCCCTGAGTTGTGCAGGGGACATACAGGACACACATGACAGCATGAGAAAGCAAGGGACCCCCAGTATCATCTTTATCATCCCATATGCCCCCACTTCTACTTCTCTCCCTCATCTGTTGATTTGCTTAGGTTAGGAGTAGAAGGCCCATCCTGAGATGGCGTATATGTTACTCAGATGAGGAAGGAGCTAAGCCCGATGTGAAACAAGACATTGATGACAAGTATTTACACTGCAGCTCTGTGCTTTGTAAGCTCTCCCTTCTGTTTAAATTTTTAGTTTTGCCTTCAAAGCCACTTGACCACACAGAGTTCCATCTCATTTCTGTTCAGATGGGTTAAATTTTTGTCTTTCCTTTTCATTCTTGCAATTTATTCCATCATTCTCTGCTAATAAAATCACTGTCTACAGCATCTTGCAATTTCATTCCACAAGTGTCAACCCAAGTTGTATTCTGTTTGTTTATTCATAAGTCCATTATTAGGTTTAAATAACACCTTTCATAGAGTCCTTCTTTTGCTTCAAATATCCTTTAGCCACTCATGACCTTGGGTTGCATTTAGATACTCTCATTCCCTCTTTTTCATGTTCAAATGCTAAATCCTCTTTCTCTCTCATTCCCCTTTTTCAGCACAGACATCTGAAAACCCAGGTTAATACACTGAATTTATTTTGCCCAGTTCCTCATGTGCCTCTTACAAAATGTCCTTAATGAAAGCCAACCTCTTATCCTTTTCTCATAATCTCCTTCCTAATTCTCCCTGTAATGTTGCTACACTTCCTTTGGCCTTAGAGTTTCACTTCAGTACATGGCCCAGCTGCTGGAACAATACCCTGTGACTGACTGTTGTGCTTTAAACCAATAAAGTAGGTATGAGTTGCCAGCACTGAACAAACAGCACACTGAGGTTTTATTGTTTTGTGCTGCCTGGACTTACTTTTTTTTTAATTCCCACACCTCTTTTGAATCACAGATTTCTAAATTTCTGTTATTGCAAATGAAACTTCCAAGGGGCATGGTCTCCGCCAGCACAGTGCAGGGGAGAAGATGCAAGTAAGGAAGGACTCTGCCTACCAGTTTAGGTTCTGCTTAGTCTACCTTAGTCCTCTTTGAGTAGGACTGTGTATTTAGTGTTCAGGCTCCTTTCTTGCCAAACAGACACAGTGGGTTATTGCAGGGTAGATCCAGAGGCAGCCAGGGAGAGGGGAACAGTGCCAACAGCCATCCCACCTCAGGCGCAGTGAAAAACCTTCAACCCTTTTCTTTAGAAGGCTTATTTTCAACCTAGAAACTAATGAAGGAGCCATGTTATAGCTTTTCTTTCAAATGCCTGGCTGGGCACCCTCATTTTTAGCCAGGGTCAAGAAGTGGGTGTTCCCAGGCTGTCCAGCATCAACTCGAGAGTGCCATAGGAGAACTGGATCTGCCAGAGCAGCTGCCTGGGGTGGATGTTTCAGCTCTGAAGGTCCTAGCTTCCCAAGCGACACCTGAGGTTCCTAAATACTTTTTTACTGCTAGCTCTGAGGGTTCCAGTTCTTAACTCCCTGTCACTTACAAGAGAGTCATAATAGAATTAAAACCCTTTGAAACATAGCAGGTGTGCGATTCATCACTCTTTTGAAGCAGGTATGTCAGAGGGAGGAATAACCTTTCATTATTCTGGAGAACTGAAGAGAGAGGGTTGTGAACTTTCTTTCTTTTCTTTTTTTTTTTCCTTTGAAGTTTTGGCATTGTCTTGGTGTTTTCCTGCTGTGTTTTGCTCCTCTGGAAAATATTTTCACTTAAAAAATTGCAGGACTTACCAACAACAACGACCCAAACACAAGAGAAGGAAAACAACCAAAGTTAAAAAAGGCTCCAATCACAAATATTAAAAAACCCTTAAGTAACAAAGAAACTCAATAGTTGCAAGAAGATAAGACAAATATATCTTCGATATAGCAGTACTACAAATCAGAGATGTCTGAAATATGGTCAAAATAAATCCCTATGGTATTTCAGCGATAAGCTAGTTACCTCTTATAGAAATCAAATTATTTTTTAACAAGCCCTTGGGGGTTTTCCAAACTAAGTTTGAAAAGAAATACTCATTTTTGAAAGTACAAAATCTCTGGGATGCATGTTAACCTCCGGGCACCTGGCTGGTTTATCAAATTTTACTGTGTTCATTTTAATGTAATAAAAGACACCTAGGTGGTTCAAGATTGATAATTGTGTAGCTGCACATCATTCAGCGAGTTCTTGGAGGTGTGAGTGCACATACCTCCACTCTCCGCATATGGTTGTGACAGTAACAATCTTGCTCTCTTATTTAATGATACAGCAAAATAAATTGGAAAAACAAGTGTAAATATCTGTTATTGATGCAAGCCATCATTTTGTTAATTTTTAAAAACTGAGGAAAGTTGGTGGGTTGCCCTGAAATGCAGGCTGCAGAGTGCCATCCCCTCCTGAAGGCAGGCGGCAGCTCTCTGCTGTCATCCTGGCTGTGTGATGGTGTACCCTTTGTCCTCAGGACAGGTCATGCAGAGATGCAAAACCCTCCAGGGGATATGTACCCAAACTACTCTGGATTCTCCTTTTAATTATCTCCTGCCCTTCCAGTTTAAGCAAGAGGATCACCACAGTTTTGAATAGGTGTCTCAGAAACCATGAGTAACAAATTGCTCTTGGAAAATAAAACTAAAAGCTGACATTTTCTGGAAACAGCATGATCCCATGAGCTTAGATTTTAGAGAAATAACGAATATTGAAAAGTTTTGCAGCGATTGTGTGAAATTTGTTGGGATTGCATTACGGAGGAGATGTTTGGGCAATTATCCAAAGACTTTACATGCTTGTAATAGAGCTTGTTCTCAGCTACCGTCCAGTACAGCCACTGATACTGGATGGCAGAAAGAGGGGATGGTGGAAGGAGTGAGGTTTCTCCAGATGTAACAGGAGTTGCTCTCACTGAAAATCACAGCTTCTCTGGTGATGCAGCACATGAGTTTTCTTGCTGATAGGACTGCTTTCAGTGGGTGACAAACTCTGCCCATCTTCACTATATTGGAAGGTTCTTTATGACATCACCTCATAAACTCTAATAGAGTCCTCACATGATGTTTTTACTATGTAGATCCACAAGCACCCAGCAGGGTTAGCTCCATTGTTCTTAGGAATCAGTTGATTTTTTTTTTTCTTCAGTCCAAGAAGATCAAAATTAAAATAAACAACACTGGAATATTTGGCTGGTCTGATCATTTAATTGAAGTGCAGCTCTGCACCAAAATCATTCTTTTCCTTCATTCTGCCCAGGCGTTTATACTGGGTTACTGACTGTTCTCCAATATATTGATCTCCATGTGCTTCTTCATAAAAAAAAAATACTTTAAAATTCCATAAAATATTTAATACCTTTTATTTAATTTCTCTCTTTAATATTTTGTTTAAAATCTTTTGGGCACAGCGTTAGCAGGTGACAATACCTCTATTTGCTGTAAGCAGAAGCCAGCAGGGGAAGCAGTTTGCCTAGGAAGCCAAGGGCAGTCCTTGAATCTGAGTCCCTCAAAATTTGCTCTGTGTCTTGGCACATTGCCTCCCACCAGTGTCCTCTATTTACCTTTCACAGGGTGAAAGCCTGGCCCTTTGTGCCTGTGGGTAGGGCTCCGCATTGGCTTTGACAGGTTCACATAGTCCTGCTTGCCTGTACTCCTTGGGCAAGGGTGAATGGGAACAGGATAACACACAGAGCAAGGCCAATCCTTTCAAACACGAGACTTCAAAGGGAAGACTGTTTCTACTCACAAAGCTGGGCCTCTGTTCGCAATAGTGTCACAGAAGTGGCAAGCAATTTAATTTTTTTGCCCTTTTTCTACTGCCATGGTCATAGTACAGCAAAGAGATGAAAAGTCACAGAGTTGTCACATTATTTTAATGAGTGGAAATGACGGTGAAAGAGAACTGGCACAGATTCCTATGTGTTAATATTCGTATTTATGAGAAAAAAAGGCTCATATAGAAAAAAAAATAATATGTTTTTAGTAGACAGATAATTTCCTCGTATGTTCTTTTTTTGACCAAGAAATTCTTCTGAAAATGTAGAGTGATCTTATTTTGCACACTTTGAATACCTGCACACTAACATTACCATCTTCAGTTAAGAAATAAATAAAGCACCTCTGCATTTCAGAGGCAAAGCTCCAACAATATTAGATTCAATTTTAATGGCAAAAGGAGTCTTGAATAGATAATATAAAGAACTGACAGATCACGACTATCCTGCTACTGTTGCTTGGAAAAGCATAGTGGTAAGGGTACCTCAAATTCCTGGTTAACATTCATGTGGAATGTTGACAGTACCTCTTGTGCTAACCTTTAGGCTTGTCCATATACGGATTTTCAGAAATAGGGTCTTTCTTCAGTTAGCTGCCTGCTGTTCTGCCTGCACTTTCCTGTACCTAGTCAGCCCTGGAGAACAGGAGACTGAGAGGGGACCTGGTAGTAGTTTAGTGCTTCCTCACAAGGGAAGGAGGAGGAGCAGGTGCTGAACTCTTCTCTCTGGTGACCAATGACAGGACCTGAGGGAATGGCAGGAATCTGTGTCGGGGAAAACTTAGACTGGATATTAGGAAAAGGTTCTTCACCCAGAGGGTGGTGGAGCACTGGAACAGCTCACCAGGGAAGCAGTCATGACTCCAAGCCTAACAGTATTCAGGAAGCATTTGGATAATACACTTAGACACATCGTGTGAATGTTGGGATTGTTTTATGCAGGGATAGGAATGATCCTTGTGAGTCCCTTCTAAGTCAGGTCATTTTGTGATTCTGTAAGCCCTCTTCCCACCTCAGGCACACTTGCCTATGGGTGCATGGAGCGCTCTTACAGCTTTTTCGCCCTATGGTACATTATTGTTTCTTAGCTTTCCACTATTTCTTGACAATTGTAAAGGTAAAACGTGTATCCTGGAGAGGCTGTGTGAATCTCAAATGCATTTTTTGTCAAGGAAGATCTTTTTGTTTCAGGAAGAGTTTTTTAAAAATTGTTCCCATACACTTTGTGACGTACAGCTTAGCCAAGCAGCAAGTTCCGGAGTTTTTATTCTTCCTGTAGCCCCACACATGTCTTCTCAGCATGACATTTTATAGGTATCTTTTTGCTATCTATACGATTTATGGCATAGTTATCACAATTTACTCTTTTCCAATGCATTTGGTTTGGAAATACCTCTGTTTGTTTGAATAAAGCTATATAAATAAATGAGTCTTCAGATGATTAGGGTGTACAAAAGCAGAAAAATAGCTTTTTGGGGTCAACCACATGTAATTTGTTCAATACAAAATAACCTAAACATAATATTTCAGTTTTATTTAAAAGTTTATGATAAAATAAGTACACCTCTAGACAGAACATTGTGCTAAGTAGAAATATGAAAATATTGCATTTTTAGTGTATCATAACAAGATGTTCAAATTTTTCAGAGCTGGATGCTTTAGCACAGAAAGAATTCAGTTTTGACAAAATTGTGAAATATCTTATATTTGTTATTTATGTGGTGAAAAATTACATCTAATAAATTAATTGCGTTGTATTAATGGGTTTATCTCTTGGATTATGTTTTTTTTAAATATAATATTTTTCAAATAAATCTATAACACAATTTTGGTTTCAAGACAATACTAAAAATGGCATTAAGGTAAAAGATCAAGGGTCTTTGTAAAGGTATTCTAAAACAAATATATTAATTCACTGTAATGTATAGATTAAAGATATTTAAAACTGTAAAAAGGCAATTTAACCTTCATTGCAGAACTAATAAAGCGTTCTGGTTACTCTAAATCTTTTCATCACCACTGAACCAAAAATGTATTTATTGCGAAGTGTCATAACAAGAATGGTTCTATATTGCGAAGTATTTCTCATCCACTGACATAAAACAATTCACAAAGCACATAGGCACCAGTTTTGGGCATGAATAATGATCAAAGCTCTGTGTTACCAGCTGAGAGACTCTGTGCAGAGGAAGGGATGTGACATCACATGGCAGGAAAGCAAGGCATGGCAAAGCATGGTAAAGCAAGGCAAGGCCAGGTAGGGGAAGTCGTGTGTGTGCAGGAAGTCTGGCAGTGCAGTGAAGGGAGAAAACCCTGCCTGCTCCTGAATTTCTTCTGGTGCTCTGTGGCCTTAAAATTGATATATTATTTTTCTTGGTAGTTGTCTGAAGAAATGTCGAAGCCCAGTAAAGTCTTGTTCCCAGAACAGAAACCTGAGGCCTTGTGTCGCATGCCCTGAGGTCTGGCATGAATGTACAGGAGGCTCCACAGCATTCTGGAGAAGTGTTGCAGGACTCTAGGGAGCCAAACCTGGTTCAGTCTTTGGAACACTGCTATTTGAGATTTGAGTGAGCTTCCTCCAGTCTGTCCTTGGAGAGACCTAATTGATATAATACTGCAGGAGGTTTGAGGAACAAGGTAATATTGAGGTTGGACAAGTAGGAATCCAATATAAAATCTCTTCCTAGCCTTCTTTTATTTTGAAGCACAGTAACACTCTAATTTAAAAGAATATCTTCAGCATAATTACCCATGACAACCCACAAAGTTCATAGCCACAGCTACATTCAGGAGCTACGGCTGCATTGAAAGGTGATACACAGAGCAAAAAATCCCATCTCTTGCAAAACCCAAGCACAATGTCTACATACTCTTTATATACCAGTCACGTTTTTTTTTCTGACCTGAATGCTAGTGAGTATAGACCTTGCGGTACAAGAGCAAGTTTTTTACTCAGTTAATTAAACTGAATTCAAGGAACAGACAAGCTGTATCATACATTTCAGAAATTCTGAGGCTTCTAATAAGGATCTGTCCAACACCCAGCATGTGTAGCATAAGCTGTTAATCTGACCCCCTCCTCTACCCATCAACAATACCAAATGCTGATCTAGAAGTGATGACTCTTATGCTTCTTTCTGCTGCAATCAGAGCTACGAGTCCTCACCAGTAACAGCTTATGAGAGTTAACTGCGGTGTCTCAAGGAATACCTCTGCTGCAATGTTGCGTGTCATAGCTTTAAGAGTCACTAACGGTTTTGCTATTACTTATTTTATTTTGGGATGACAATGATAGATCTTTGTTTGAAATATAGATGTACTCATTCCAGTTAGCTGAAATGTAATGTCTAAATTACTTAGAAGTATCTTTTTAAACATGTATGTAAGGACAAAAGACTTCTACATTGTAAAGCAGCAAATTTCAGTGGGTTAAGAGATACGCAAAAGGATCTGATACTGCACAAGACCAATATTTTTCACTTCTTCTCTATAAATTATAGCTAATTACCTCTGGGTTTTGGACAACGGCACATTCAATCTTGGTCTTTATTTGACCAATTTCTGTTAAAGCCCAACCCCGTGTTTTCCTCCACCTGTGTCACTCAAACCATTGTCCGCTCTCTGGGGCTCAAAAGCAACATTCAGTGGAAACAAGGTTAGGGGAAGTCTGGGACTCCAGAGACCTTCCCTTCCCTGTCATCCCTGCCCTCCCTGCCCATTTTCCTATCTTACTTAAATCACCCCACACATGGCTCTGTGGGGTTTCTAAGCTTCTTTCATAGAGACTTCTATGTGCCAGCCTTTGACCTTGAGAACACATTGGTGGTTGGGTACAGCATGGATATGCTCACCAGTATGTGCAAGGCCAAAGGCTGCTCTCTGTCATTGCACTGTTAATTTCTACAGGACATGGAGAAAGAGACTATTTTACAAACCACATTTTTACTAAAATCTCTGGGATGAAGAATTGCCATTAGTATGAACTGATGCAGAATAATTGGGTAATAAATGTACACCATAATTGACTTCTGTTAAAAATGGGGCTTTGAAGGATAATTGCTGATATCTTTTTCTTATGTAAAAAATGGTTTGCAGATTATGAATAAATAAAATGGAGGGAATTGAACCCACATTTTTAAAAAAGTTCACTAGCACAAAATGTCTTTGAGAACTGAAAGTAACTATATGAATAAAGACCATGATTTAAGAAGATAATTTCTTGTAAAGTTATGTTAAATTATCCACTATATGATCATAGAATCATAGAATTATCTGGGTTGGAAGAAACCTCCAAGATCATCAAGTCCAACCCTTAATCCAACACTATCATGATTACTAGATCATGGCACTAAGTGCCACATCCAGTCTTATTTTAAAAACCTCCAGGGACGGTGAATCCACCACCTCTTTGGGCAGGCCATTCCAATGCCTGATTACTCATTCTGTGAAGAACATTTTTTCTGATATCCAGCGTAAACCTTCCCTGGCAGAGTCTAAGCTCCTGCCCTCTTGTTCTGTTGCTGGTTGTCTGGGAGAAGAGACCGACCCCCACCTGTCTACAACCTCCTTTCAGATAGTTGTAGAGAGTGATGAGGTCACCCCTGAGCCTCCTCTTCTCCAGGCTAAACAACCCCAGCTCCCTCAGCCTCTCTTCATAGGACTTATGCTCAAGTCCCTTCACCAGTTTTGTTGCTCTTCTCTGGACCCGCTCCAGCACCTCAATCTCTTTCTTGAACTGAGGGGCCCAGAACTGAACACAGTACTCAAGGTGTGGCCTCACCAACGCTGAGTACAGGGGAAGGATCACTTCCCTCGTCCTGCTGGCCACATTATTCCTGATACAGGCCAGGATGCCATTGGCCTTCTTGACCACCTGAGCACACTGCTGGCTCATGTTTAGCCTCCTGTCAATGAGTACCCCCAGGTCCCTTTCCACCTGACTGCTCTCCAGCCACTCTGTCCCCAGCCTGTAGCGCTGCATGGGGTTGTTGTGGCCAAAGTGCGGGACCCGGCACTTGGCCTTGTTGAACTTCATTGCGTTGGACTCAACCCATCTCTCCAGCCTATCAAGTTCCCTCAGCAGAGCCCTCCTGCCTTCTGGCAGGTCGACACTCCCTCCCAACTTGGTGTCATCCACAAATTTACTTATGATGGACTCAATCCCCTCATCTAAATCATCGATGAAGATGTTAAACAGAACTGGACCCAACACTGATCCCTGAGGGACACCACTGGTGACCAGCCGCCAGCTGGACACAGCCCCATTCACCAGCACTCTCTGGGCCCAGCCACCCAGCCAGTTCTTAACCCAGCTGAGAGTGCACCTGTCCAAGCCGTGGGCTACCAGTTTATCCAGGAGTATGCCGTGGGAGTATGGTGTGTTACTATACCTAATACTTAAAGTTAGGGCCATGGTCTCGTAGATACTGCAATAAGACAGCCTCAGGAAATGAAGCAGAAACTATCCCTGGGTTAATGAAAACTACTGTGGGTCTCTTTTGTCAAGCATACTGCTGTCAGTCACCCTCCGATAGCAAGGAAAGTTGTGGGGATACCTAAAGACAACTTCCTGCTCTCCAGTTTGGCCAGGCACAGACCTGCTCTGGTCAACTGCAGAGTTGAGGCAGGGTGGTGCTGAGAATGAACATCATTCACCCTGGTAGCTGGATCAAATCCAAGCAATTTAAAGCACAGAAACAAAGTAAATTTGCATCTGTCTTGTGACATCAGTGCAGAAATGCCTACAGTGTCTCAGTATTTCCGTTCTCTGACTGGAGAGTAAAATCATTCTGATGTCCATTTTCAGCTGCAGGGTGTGGTATAACGAACTCCTGTTTCTTTGTATTCTGGAGCTATTGAAAGAAAAACATGTGAAAAGTCCCTCAGATTGTATTTTTCTGCACATTTTTGGGGATCTTTGGACTCTAAAAGGAGAACCTAATCGTTACACAAGTTTCCAAGTAGATCACTTAAGGGACCAGAAGGGCATATGCTCTTTAGTAGTAGCTAGAAGTAGGTTCAAATTTCACTCTGAGATTAAAAAAAGGGTCATAGGCATCAGTGCAAGCCAAATATAGTCCTTTCATTTTTAAAAAAATTTATTCTTTTGCATTTTGTTAATTTTTTTGCTTCAAAAATTGAAGAAATTGCTATCATTTAAACTGGAATAATACTGCTAATGTTTTCAGTGCACATAATACTGTGATTTTTGTGGTTTAAAAAGGTCATATCCAAATCACCTGTGTTATATTGCCAAATCTGTCCAGTAAAATTTGTTAGGAATTTTTCAATTAAAAAATTTCTAATTCCCTGGAGAAGGTTCAGTCTGGAATTCTAGTCAAATGAAAAAGAAGATTAGTGAACAAGATATACATAAAATAGCCAAGGAGTAAGAATTCCTGTTACCCTTCATGATAAGGGAATCTCTGGTTCATGTCCTTCCTGAGCTCAGTTCTCGATAGTGTTGCCATAGTAATTTGTAAAAACATTGAATAGGAATTTAAAGACTATTTTAAACATCATCAGGGAAATTACCTACTCTTCAGCCTCAGCAGCCATGAGTGCCTAAAGCACTGATAACATAGTCACACAGCGCACATGTAGAAGTGTATGTATTTCTTTTTACCAAATAAAAGGAAACTTCGAGCTTGCAGTATGTATCTGGGTCAATTAGATCTGTGTCCATCATAACTGTTCCTTTCAAGTACTGCCTTTACACAATAGACAAACACTAATGCTATAATATCATACTGATAGCTAATATTCCTTTGAATTTTATAACTTCAGACAGAAATATATAGCAATAGAAAAGCAAAATATGGTAGCAAAGCAGTGGCAAAATGCCAAATCTTTCTTTATCCGCTGTGTCCTTAGAAGATTATATGTGGAAAAAACAATTTTTTTACTGATGCTTTCCAAAGGAGCCACAACACAAATACTCAGTGTTGCATAGTTCATTTAGGGTCAGATCCTTCTCTAGCAAGCAGAGGCTTAGCATTTAACTAAATGGAATAGATATGAAACAAAAATATGGCTAATGACTAGATATAACATTTATCAGTATGACTAGAACTTGAACGATTATATGACTTCAAGAAAAAAACATCCAACAGAAATATTTCTTTTCAGTCTTCAGTAGTTTGAAAAATAGCAGCCTTACCTGTAAGAAGCAGGTTTTGCCATAGCAAGTCACACTTGTTTCTCCCAGCTCAGATCATTTCTTGGGATAAATTACTCTAAGCTGTCTGCAAACACCACTGAGAACAACGGGCGAGTGTCTCTGGCCACTTCCAATGCAGCACAAAAGGGCAAGAGCGAACTGCGCCTGTCTGTTAGGGAGCACTGCTCAGAGGAGTCACTTGAGATGTAAATAATTTGGGTGAGAGATATTCCAGAGACCTCATTCTCTCCAGCTGCTACTGCCAAAAGACCATGCATTCTTAAAAATTCAAAGCCACTATTCATTTGTTCTGGCACAATTACATCAGAGGACAAGGTAAAAAACACAGTGCATTTCAGAATCTTAGCAGGAGAGAAGAACTTTCAAAAGCTTGAGATGCTTTCAGTGACATGATATAGGATGGAGTATCCCATCTCCTCTTGCTGTTGACAAATGGACTGAGGAAGCTGCTTCTGTTCTCTAAGCAGCATGATAGCGGGGATGTTTCTCAGAAACAAAAATTACAGAAAATACAGAGGTGGGAATAGCCCATTACATCCCTCCTTGCTGCAGGGAAGGATTAACTATACCTAAACCTTTCCTAGTAGAGAAATATTTGCCAAATCAAAGCTAGATTGTCTCCCCCTTCAAAACCCATTCCACCAACTTCCCAGCCAGCCATCTTTGTGCACCATTCAAGACACACACCAGAAGCCAGGATGGGAAGCTCTGTGCCCATGGGCAGGGAGAGGGAAAGGCCCAGTCTGCAAAGTTTGTTTTCTTAGTGCTGAAGGGCAAGCCAGGATGGATGGGGGAAACGGCTCCTGCTGTGCAGGCAACCTCCCCAGCAGCAGTGGCAGCAATCCCTTTACAACCCCCTCCAGTTTCTATCATCCCAACTTTTTCTCTTCCCACAGTAGTAGAATGAGACTCTGACTCTGGTTTTAGTATTGTGGCACTTGCAAACACTGCCAGCAGCCAGGAAAAGCTTGGGTGGGAGTATTTTTGGAGAGGCGATTCCAGCGCTTCAGAATCTCCTAAAGCACCTCAAAACAACCCTGAGCTCCTTCTCCCCTAGAACACACACCCCCCAAAACTGCTTCATCCTTCTTTGTCACTTGCAGCCCCCCAGCGACATCTTTCCCAGCTTCAAGCTCTCTCATATGTTTTCTGTCCTGCTGCCCTCATCCATCCAAGAAGGTCCTGTACATCCCAGGCCTCTCTCCCAGAGCCCCTTCCTCCTGCACTCCAGCTGCTTCACCTTCCAGATACTGCAAAGCCCAAGCCTCACCCAGAAAGGTCTTTCATCAGAACTGTGTCTCATATTTGTGCCAGGATTTCATTCTGAGCACAGCACATTTATTTCCCTATCAGGCTTGTACAAAAAGACCATTAACAGAGACATATGCCTGCACTTCCCTACCACCTTGTCTAACAGAGACAATCTTTTCTCTTAATAAAGTGCACAAAGCACTGCCATTAATAGTGAAGGTACTGCAGCACCACTATTTGTTTTCAGAATGAGTTAACAGTTCTACATTTTCAGTGTTTGCTCCTCCATCCAGTCAACCTCTTGTTTGAGTTTTGGCTGAGTACAAGAAGCAGTTCAAATAATTATTCTTCTATTTGGACAAAAATGGGTACCCTTTCCATAGTTACAACTGAAATCAGTCTGTCCTGTTTTAGACTTCTATTATTTTGATTCCACAGGTAAGTTTGATGTGGAATTTTAATCCAATATCGCCTTCAGATTCAGAGAAATAATTAAACTATCTTTAAGATAAATTTAAATAGCACAAAGGAAAAGGCACTAAAAACTTGTTCAAGTTTTGCATTTTCAAGTAACGTTCTTTTGTCTACCTCAAGCTTCTGAAATATTCATGCTCAAGGTATACTTGGCAGTAGGTTTGTAATTACAAACTATTAAGCTTTTGTACAGAAAAAGTGAAACTATTTTTTTCTGATTAGCTAATCATAATTTTTTCAGCGAAACAGTCTTCTGCTAGAAAATTATGATTTGAACAGGCAAACTCTTCAGCAGGAGTATGCTGATTATAATGTATTTTCTTACAAAAGTCAGTATACCTTCCAAGTTTTTCAAGTTTGTCCTTTGGTATCAGGTCCACTTCTCTGCCTGGAACTCATCCTTTCTCCCACCACTGTCTTTATAGAGGCTGCACAGTGAGGTGCATCATATAGATCCTGTCAATATTAGTTGTCTATTACAGTCGTGTGAAGGCCAAAGCTGAGGATACATGTATAATAACAATAGCTCTTCACTACCAAGAGCGTACTCATACCTGAACCTGTAATTATACTGTTGCATTAGAGAACACAAAGATTCACAGACTGGTAAAAAGTGACTTATTGCTTAATGATGAAGTAATCATTAGGTGCACATTCCTCAATACACACAAGCCCTTCCTTCTGCTCACAGAATCTATCTTAAAAGTATAAAAATACTTTTTTCAAGCCATTTTATAATTCAATATGAGATGTATATATTCCAGATAGATTTTAGACATGAAAGGAGAAAATTACTTAACAAACCCAACAAATCAGCTGTGTTCGATGTACTGAACAAACAAAAGACTTCCCACACCCATTCAGTCACACATTCCCGAACACACATGCACCAATAGTAATCGAATTTCCTACGACAAGGAGTTTCTACCTGCTTTTGAAAGCTGTTATGAGAACTTCTACTTAAAACTCACATTTGACACCTGATATCAAGCTGGCAAAAACCTTCTCCATCTTTTAAGCTCAAAATAAAACCCTTTAAGCAGCCACAAAGGATGAAGGCAGAGGCTAAACATCCACATTATCTAAATCGATTTAGAGACCTTGTTAGAAAGAATTCGAGTGATTCTTGAACACATAAAGCACAAAAATAACTATCTTTTCCACTGACTCCTAAAACCAAAGTTAAATGTGACAAGTAGGGAGAGAAAGGGGGATAAGCCAGGAAATAGGTGAATCTACGGCATGAAAAGCTTTTATTGCTAAAGAAGAGGAGAAACTAGCAACTGGGAAGTAAAAGTAGGAGACCTTATAAGATAAGATGATCATCTATCTCTGCTGTGAGCAGATGACTTTTTCTACCATTCTCTATCATCAGAACAAAGGACTCATCCCGTTTCTCAGGACTTGCAGTCCCAAGTTGCTCTCAATCCTTCCCCCAAGTTCATGAAATAAAAAAACTGAGAGAACTCATTTCCTTTCCTTAGCAATACTCAGAGTTTTGCAGTTTCCATGAAAACAAAGGGCTTCATCGAAGAGATCCATTGTTCCTTCATCCGAATTCTGTATTGTCTCTCAGTCACTGTGTCTGGAAAGTGTGAAAATAATCTAGGTAGTGTAAAATTAAAAAAATAACTAATGCACGTCCATTTTTTCAAAACACTATTCACATAGTGTCAGAGTATGTGGACATTCTTGGTCATCCAAACTGCTTGTAAAGCTGCCCCTTTATATCCAATTACTCCACCACCATAGCTCTGGACTCTGAGGGCCAGAGATGGACAGGAGTTACAGTCCTGAATTTTTACATCAGGGCATTATAAGTGGAAGCACAAGCGAATTACAGTGCAATTATGGTTAGCAAGAGAGGAAGGTTCCTTTGCAACATGCTCCTAAGTCTTTCCCTCTGCTTTTTTAAGCATCTATTACCTTAAAAATGCCACTACTTTAAGGTCCTAGGAAAGTTCACAGCACATGAGGGGCATCCCTGAATAGGAACACCTCATATCTGAGCTGCCCCTATTGAGTTTCTTCATCTCTGTTCTTTGACAGTGCATACTGTGCCTGTATTAGCAATTTGGTTCAGAGCAGTGTGTAGCTGTGTAGAAAAGCCTCTCGTTTTATTTATTCTGTGTGATTTGGTTCTCAGAGCAGTTTTGGTTTACATGTGCTGGGTTCACTTTGAAAATTTGACCTGGTAACACTCCCCAGAGCTTTTCACTGGAGCACTGCTCCAGCTCCCACTTTGTCTGCTTTTGTCCCCATCCTCAGCATCTGTCATCCCTCTTTTCAAAGGTCACAGGGGCATTTCTTGTTGCTGAGATCCTTCTTAATGTGGGAAGGACATGTTCAATGGGTGTAGCTATCTTTGATTTTGAAGGGGAACAGTCCTCTGCCTGCTATACTGTGTAGAAAGTGGGAGTCACTTCTACAGTGGAAGGTGTGTCTCATGGAGAGACCATGGACTGCTGGTGGTTTATCATAAGGCTGAAAGAGGACAGACTCTTTGAATAGTGTTTCAGCATGGGATAGATGGCTGATTTCACCCAAGGGGTGAAAAGATGTGGAAAGCCATTTGCTCAGGAAACTGAACAGCTCTGCACCACTCTCTCTTCACATTCCTTGCCAGGTTTCTTAATGCCAGCCCTTTCTCCCAGCACCTCCATACAGACCAGCAAGCACTTCTGTGCACTTCTGTGTCCCACACATGGACTCACCTGAGAAGCCCCTGACAATTGCATTCTCTAAATGACCCATTTTACTAAGGTCTGGGAAGGGCAACACAGGACAGGGTATAAAGATGCAGGTTTGCAAATGGAAGGAGCAGGAAATGTGAACGTATTAAGCTGTCTCTTCTAAAACATGAGAAATATTTCTGGTTGCAGTTCAGCCCTCTCACACCTTTATGTGAGAAAGCATGGGGATGCACACTTAAAAGTTGCAAAGAGATGCCTTCAGGTTCAGGTGCAAATGTGAAGTGTGAAGATAGGTCAAGAATATTCTATAATTGTGACAAAGAAAAAGCAACTACCTAAGGTAAAATAGCCATGGAATAGATACCATTTTGTCATGTTCTGTCATTTTCCTTAGGAGGAATCTTATTCAAGTGGAAGATGTGAGGGTTATAGGAAAGTTTAGTTGAATGAGTAAGTTCAAGGTTGTGAAAAGATGTCTTCTTCAATGAAGCAGCAAACATCAAGTTTCCTTATTTGTGAGGATAATAAAGTCAGGAGGGCTTAGGAGTTCCTTCCCTTGGGGAACAATAAGAAAAGAAAAACAGCTCTTCAGAAAAATGTTTGGCAATCCTATGCTAGCGTTGTTAATATTACAGATTATGTAAATAATTTACTGTGTAAATAGATATTTAAACTAAATGATAAATCATTGTAATTCATTATGAACACTGTGTGTAACTGTAGATGCACTGCCAGTTTGACTCTGATAGAGTAATCAAGGCCTGAATTAATAAACAATGGTGAGAGATATTGTTGACTGACATGTCTTCCATTTTGGAGGCTGGTGTTAGCCAATTTGGCTTTAAATGAAAGAGAAGTCATTTTCAATCTACATATCCGTTTCATTTTGTTAGCAGATTGTCTGCTTCTGTTTGCAGATCAGCATGAGTTCCCGACGACAGCTGACTCACATACTGTAAACCAAAAAATATCAAGTAAAATTATGTTTGTCAGCAAAGTAACTAAAACATAAAACCATACAACCATTTAAATATTGACACTTGACTTTTGTCATGTGAGCAGCAGGATATTGTTTATGAGTCTTTTTCTTTTACTGATGAACCTGGAATACTTGTTGGTGCTCGGTATTTTGTCCACCATGGAGATGTCTTCAACATTCTAGATGTCAAAAACAGCATATAAGTGATACAAATATTTTTTGCCAAACTTGTTAAAAGTGAAGAAGAACCAAGGAGTCCCCTGCTGTGTGCACAATAGTGATACTGCTGGGCTTCTACAACCTCTGTTAGAGGCTATGGGCTTCTGCTATGGGCAGTAGCAAAGATACTAAGTGGGGCACTGTGGGTGTTTGCTGAAGGCTGAAAAGAGCTGGAGGTGCCTTCTGACAGTGGAAAGGAGATGCCAACTCATTACGTAGATGTGTGAAGTCTCTAATTTCTAACAGAAGCTGTGCCAGCTTGCCAAAGCTCAAGCTTTCCTTTGCTTGCTCTTCACTTCTGGTGCACACTTTGTGATGTGCTTTCCAGAAGAAGAGAACCAGTGCTCAGCCTAGGTTTTCCAACACTTGGTCGTGAAGGAGGCACAACAACATCCAAGTTCAAGGGAATTGAGGAGACCCTGCAGCTGAGTAGGCTGGCCACCAAACTGGTGGGGTTCTCTAACAAATGATCTTGTGTTGCTCCAGAGATGGAAAAGGTACATAGAAAGAAAAAGAATAACAAACCTAGAGCCTTCTGCTTCAGTAGGCTCTTCTATTCAGATAATAGCTAATGTATGTAAGGACATGTTACCAAAACCAGTTTTCTCATCTGTATAAGGAAAGGAAGATACATTATGCAAAGGAAAAAAGCCCTTAAATACCTGTTACTAGCATTATGCTTTTGCAGCTTGTATTTATTCTTAAAGTTGGGATTTTTTAACATTATTACACAGAAATTATTAAAGAGATTTTTATACAGGAAGAGAAGCTTCATAGTCAGTTAAACACAAAGATTTTCTGAATTTTTTATTTTCGGTTCATGAGCAGGGAAATAGGAGGTACAGATTTGAACACAGGAGCCAAGCCTCTTAGTATGCTCAAGACATTTTTCGCTTGGAGCTGTTATAGGAAAAACATTTTAGCTGAACTGGTTTTTTTGATGGGAGCCAGTTTCAGTGACATGGAAAATTAGTTAATTTATTTTAGTTTTAACAGATTACTCATTTTGGTATTATAATGTCATCTTGTGAGAGTTCAAAGAAATTGAGGTTTCTTTCAATTTTAATGTAAAGACTTACAATAAAAATAATGCCCAAATACAAAATAATATTTGTGATTTATCAAAAATTTGACTTTTCTTTGGGTTTGAGTTGATTAGAGTTAAAATTTTGCCAGCCAACCAACCTATCAACCAGCTAAAGAAACCAATTAGTTTCACATGCTTAACTTGAAAAAGTAACAGGAAAACCATTTGGTATGTAGCTCAGTAGTACAGTAAAGAATACATGCTACTGAATGCAGAAAAGATTACTCTCTTCTCACGTGCTTCACACACTTCTTGACTTTTCTCGTCTCTGTTACACTACTGACATAACTTGTCATTACAGAAATTATGCAGTATGATATTCCATTAAATAGTTCATCAATTATGCATCCCTGGAACAATTTTCCAAATTTACTGGGTTTTTTTCCTGTAAAATATCGCTCTGAGTGTGTAACTGTGTAAACACAACAGCCAAAAGTATGTCAGATTTAGTCTTGAGTCTAAGACCTTAAATACTGTATTATGATAGTTGTCTCAAAAGATAGAGGCTTTGAAGAGCTATCAATAAAGTGAAAGATCTGTTGCTGTTCTGAGCCAGGACTATTGTTCTTTCATGTCCTAATAAGACTCAAGAGCAACTCTTTTGATTGAATGGATCTTAGTAATTACAAATTTATTGTTAATAGGTCAAATGTCTTTACTGAGAGTGGAGGTCAACCCAAGAAAATACTTACAGAAAACACTGTATTCAACAAATCTCCTAAGTGCTGCAAATTCTAGACTACTGTATCTTTAAGTTAAAAAATTAATTTAAAGTACACTCTTGACTTTCAAAACACTAAAAAAAAGATGCTTTCCATGTTCTGATCATTTTTGTTACTCTTAGTCAGAGTAAGGAGTTTATATAGAAGGATTTTTTTTAAATTTTAAATCTCAGGCAATTCTAAAATAGCAAGTAGGCTACTAGCTGCTCTACAGTGCAAAAGCTGTCAATTTTGCACTGTGCAGCCTTCTCAGTCTCTGTCATCCTTAGGTATCACATATCCTGGGTACCTCAGGAACACATATAAGCAAGAATATACTAGAAATCATAATTCCTAATATATCTTCCAATTTGTCAGAATTAGAGTCATCTGTAAACACCAATTTTCTGACAATGCGTTTCCAGTGAGTATAGTGTATAGTTACATGAAAGACAAGGCTTTAGCAATTGTTTCTCATATATTTTTTCTTGCCAGTCGTGAAGGTAACTAAACTTCGGTAGAACTATATTTTGTTTCCTATAGCACATTCATCTCCACATGGTTTAGGAAGATATGAGACGAGATGAAAACCATTGTTTTCTCTTTCTCTTGCCTTTAATGTTAGTACGCTGTGTGAGAGAGGAAGCTGGAGGAAATTGAAGTTTTCCCATGAAAGATCATAAATCTAGATCTGTTACTCATTAACGAACTCCACACAGCTCTTAATTACCTGTAGATTTGCTGTGTAGAAAAAGAGCATGGTAGAGAGTCAGGGAGGGATGCAGGCAGCAGGCAATCACAAGTGAAACCAGTGTACTCTTTCCTCCAGCTTGCTAAGGTGTCTGATAGCCATTAAAAAAAAAAAAAAGAAAAAAAATGTTTGGATCCAAGCCTATTTGATCTGCATGCATCGTAAAATTGATAGCAAAACCAAATGTTCTTTTAAGACATTCTCTCAGGAGAAAAACCTCTCTGCCTGTTAGGGTTGGTTTGGTGATGAAGCCTACCACCCCACTGCTGTATCAGCTGCTGGATTGGTAAGAGCTGGCACTTACCCTTCTCTTTGTGGATGTATAGACTCACACATCTCAGCCAAAAAATACAGAGTTTTAGACTTTAAGTAGCTCTTCAAATAAGTTGTAAAGTAGCTACAACTGTAAAACCCTATTATGTCTGGTCACTGGTAATTACAGTGTTTGCGCCTGTGAGAAATTGTTTGGAATGCCTAAAATGCTATAGGATGATCTTCCCAGGGATGTAGAAAGAGAAATTACATTTTTGCATTTTCATAAGGAGTACTGAAACAACTTGGAGAGAAACAAAAAACAGGAGAGTTTGAACTTGAGAATGACAGTAACACAGGTTTTTTAAGTTACCATTTAACTCTTACAGAGCTGTTATTGGCAAGATATTGGAAAAACAGATTTTTCCCAAATGCCTTATCTCATCCAGTGGGCACAGACTGGAATAAGGAAAATTTCTAACCCAAGCAAACATGATCTCTTCTTGAAGACTGCCTAGTTAATCAGTTTCCATATCAGTATTTTTCAGCAATATCAGAGAGAATTCCGTTGTATCATGCTTGGTTTTATGCCTGACAGCAAAGGAGGCAGAGTTATGAGAAACCCCTGTATTTTGCATACTTAATGACACCCAAATTGCTGCTGGGCACTGGATGATGGAGTAGAATTCACCTTGTGCTTTGTTTTATTCAGAGTCAGAATGCTAAGTCATACAAGGACTATTTGAGAGCCGAAAGCACACATTTTTTTTGATAGAGAGAGACATACAGAAAAGATGGAACTGTCAAATACTGTGAAGGACCTTGCAATCTGGACAGCTGGGGACTCCCAGCTCTCTCTTACAGTGCATAGATAAAGGTAGTTGTTCTGTCTTAGTGTTCAATATTTTGTTATTTCCTTTTCTTTTTTCCATACTCAAAACACTTTATATTCACCAAATTGATATATTAACGTAAGAAACTGGAGCTGTAGCAACAATCAACATGACCACCTCCTCAGGGTAAGGAACTGTGTCTGTTTTATCTGAACGAAATTGATTTAATTGCTTAGTGACAGGACAGGACACAGGTTTTACAAAGGAAGTGGATGTCTTGAATGTATGGTGTGCCTCATGTTTGCTTTTCCACTGCAGCATAGATGTATCTTCTGATTTCTGCTCAGCTGTGGTCATACTGATTTCGTCCTCTCGTTCCCATTCACAATCCTGCTTTCTCTTTCTACAGTCAGTCTGCTGACAGAAAGCTGAGCTGAAGTATTGTTTCAGTGTTGGTTTACTAGTTTTAGTCTTTGCTTTGGCTTCTTCATTCCTCAGTTTCCAGAACATCATACCTTCTTTCGTAATTTCTAATTCATCTTGACTTTTTTTTTCTTGATTGACCCTTATGCTTCTTGACTTCTAAGACCCAACTACTTGCCAACAATCCTTTTTCTGCTCCTTAGGATCTATTCTTAGATCTTGCATCTCTTTTAGAGGAGAAGAGGATGAAAGGGACAGGAATGAAGACAGAGGAGAGGAAGACCTCAGACTTTACCAAAATATTATTTCCTTTTACTTCACATACAAGTTAATTCTGTATTAATCAATGTCGATAGTTGACTGAAATGGATTAAAACAGAAAACAGACAAAAGAAACCAATGAAACCAAAATTTGTTTTAAAATCAATTTAATAAATGTTATATTTGCTTTTACTGTATTTTTTTTCTCTTCCCTTTCTCCCCTTCCAATGTGTGCTACTGTGTACTACAGTATTAAAGGGATACTCATTACTCTCTCTTTTAAAAATTTTCCTGTACTTACCTCAACTAATTCTTCAACTGTACAAAAATTGAAGAAAGTTACAGAGAATGCAAAGGTGGAAAGGAAAACGTTTTTTTCATCAATTGTTATATATGACCCTTCTGATGCAACTCATTTACGCATAACCCACTTTGTACAATTGTTTATTTCTCTGTTGTCATATGCTAATATGTATGCAAAATGCTTTAAGAATAATTTTAAACAATGCTTATAGGAAATTGATATGTCATACCTCAGGCAGTGACAACGTGATTTTTAAAACTAGAGATTTTT
Organism: Dromococcyx pavoninus; assembly: GCA_033558185.1. NCBI lineage: Eukaryota > Metazoa > Chordata > Aves > Cuculiformes > Neomorphidae > Dromococcyx > Dromococcyx pavoninus. Next base: position 1,845,034 of record JAUMJL010000192.1, on the reverse strand, counting down.
CATTCAATCTTGACATCTGATTTACAGCCATTTATACTATACAGGTATTGTATTGAGTACAACCACTCACAGATACAAGAAAACACAAGCTCTTTATATTGCTATGAAGTTCAAGTTTAGACCAGCAAAAAGGTGATGTGATAGCTCTCTCTATTGTGTAATAACAGCATGGACAGTTTCTCTATTTGTGTCTAGCGGTAACGTAATTTCATGGTCTACTGTGTAGCTAGACTCTACGGACTACTAGAAAATACGTGAAATTAAATTATTGATGTCAACATGTTCTTCATACAGATATTTAGAGATAAATAATTACTTGAGAAAACAATTATTCTCTTCTAATACCATGAAGGCAAATGTATTCTCTAAGGCATAACTTTGGAAAAACAATAATCCTGAAGTTTCATCAGAACCACGTACCTTAATTTTTTAACTTGCTTGAAAGAGAGAATGGCTCTCACTTGCCTTAGTCATGGACCCTCTGATCTACAAATGGGATCTCAGAATCACAGAAATGTCGAGATTGGAAAGGACCTCTTAGAAATCGCCTGGTCCAACTTCACTGCTCAAGCAGGGCCACAAAGAGCAGGTTGCCTACGACCATGTCAAGATGTTTTCTGAATATCTCCAAGGATGGAGATTCCACATTCTCTATGGGCAACCTGTGCCAGTGTTCAGGCACCCTCCATTAAAAATGTTTCCTGATGTTCTGACAAAACCTCCTGTGTTTCACTTCGTGCCTCACTGGAAGGAGTCTAGCTCTGTCCTTTTTGTGCCTTCCTACCAGGTGTTTGTACAAATTGATGAGATCCCTTCTGAGCTTTCTCTTCTCTAAGTTGAACTATTCCAGTTGTCTCCATGTTTCTTAGTAGGAGAGATGCTCTAGTCCCTTCTTCAACTGTGTGAGCCTTCATTGGACTCTCTCTCATATATTCATATCTGTTTTGTCTTGGGGAGTCCAAAACTGCACACAGTCCTCCAGATGTGGCCTCACTGGTGCTGCATAGAGGGGAAGGATCACCTTCCCTTGACCTGATGGCAACGGTCCTCCTAATACAGCCTAGGATACCATCAGTGTTTTTTGATGCTAGGGCACATTGCTGAGGCAAAGGTAGCATTAAGTATATCAGCCTTTTCCATGTCCCAAGCAACATGGTCCCCCATTTTTTTAAGAAAATGAGCCCACATTTTCCTTAGTCCTCCTTTTTGTCACATAAGTACTTGAAAAAGCCCTGTGTGGGATGGGAGCTAAACTCATTTGATTCCTTCTGCAATATTTTGGGCCTTACTGCAAAGTACTTCTTCCAAAATTGCACCTCTCCTCACCCCCAATTTATTTACCATATTTTAAGAATTAATTAAGCTCTACTGTCTTTTTACTGTTGCTTTTAACAGGTGACGTAATAACCCCAGAGCAAAATTCATCCTCTTCTGTATCTCTTATTCTCTAAACATAGAGACAGGGGAAACTGCATCCCTTCTTATATAAAAATACTATAAAATCTTTCTTTATAACTGATGCAGAGGTGCTCTAGCTCAAAAGACCACTGAAAAGAATTGAGGTGTCTTTGTAGAAAATACTCATTCAACTGAAAACTGGTGGCTTTTCTAATTCAGATCTGCCTAGGACTATGTGCCAGATCAAGTTATTTTAGGAAGTCCTAGCTGATGGGAGGTGAACATGCTGTCATTAGCTACCATTTAGCAGGACAGCTCCAGGTCAACTGTGTCCTTAGCTTCCTCCTTCCATGTCCAGGAGAACAGTTTCCATGTTGCAAGTTTGTAGCAATGCTGAGTACATAGTGGAAGTGGGAGAGATGAAATACATCCTAGTTAACTCAGAAACTGATTTCAGTAACTGGAATAAATGTTTGCTAAAATAAAATTGAATAAATATTTATTTGCTGGCAGGTATTTTTGATGTTTGCCTAGAAGGTAGGGAACTTTCTGTCTCATTAGCTTTGTGCGTAAGAAGATCATGAATACAATTGCATAAGCTTTGTGTTTCGAGTTCTCAGTAGCATAGATATCTATCTGAAGTATGAGTCAAAATATAAACTTCAACTTCATCTAGTAGAACTCTGTCACCTTTCAGTCTTACTGGGAAAGATGAAGGATTGTTGTCCTGCCTATTTTACACAGCAGGGTTTCAGAAATCTGAGACCCGTAGGTCTTTGTTCCTAGGTAGGACTAAACTGCATCTGGGATTGTATTTGGTAGAATAAGAACTTTGATTATGAAGCAGCTCTAGGGATACACCCCCCCCCATGATATTTGAAAGAAAAAGATCAAAAATAAATTTTCCAGCAATGGACCATGACAGCAAATCTGGATCAATAACAGGCAAGCTGGATCCCACTCACTGCTTTTTCTCATTGTGATAGCTGCTATCATCAGAAGAATGAATAGATCATTATAGAAAAAGGCTGTTGGGTGTAAAAGGGATTTGTTGCTATGCTTAACAAGAAGCAAAGAAGAATAAATTAACCTATTTAGTCATATTCATAGAGAATAATGTTAGACTTTAAGGTGGGAACAATCTTGCACAGTTTTATGTTTAGCATCTGATAAACTGTGAGTCAAAAACAGCTGGATGGTTGTAGAGACGCTTTATAGGTGTTAATTCTCGTAAGGCCTTAATATCTGTTAATGATATAATTAACAATGAATTCCAAGATTAAAGTACAAAACAATGTACGTGCAATATCCCATCCACTCAATATGGAAATATTGTATTGCACATACAAGGAAATTGACATAATCATATCTGGATACTGCTTAATTATCCCAAATCTTTAAACATCTAAATTTTATAGGTAACTTTTTCTTTTTTACTTTCTTCCCCCCCTCCCCTCCACTTAAACTCTGAATGAAGGTTAAGGAAGCTCTAGCACCTATCTGTTCCCTGATACTACCATGGCTTTTACAGAGCCTAAATTAGATGAGGCAAACACAAGAGAAGACACCTTTCACAAGGAAGATATTTTTAGATTTTTCCTTAAAAAAAAAAACCCAAACATATTCTTCCTTTTTTTTTCACTGTTGTTCTGAAGTAATGGCCCAAATCTCAACTACAGCCATTGAGCTAACTTTAGGCTAAATACCAGGGTTTTCTTCTTCTTAACTCCCTGAATGTACATTCAGTTTGTTCCTACTGCATGAAATTATTGAGCCCCATACAATCTGCTGTTTTGAGGACTTTCATATGCTAACCTAAAAAAAAAAATTACATCCCCTGTTACTATTGTGTGAAAATACTATCATATTTCCTGTAAGTGGAGGATTTGTTCCAGTGTCTTTGTGGAAAGTTGTTCTGTTCCTTCTAGGATCTCTAAATTGTTTGGTTTTTTACTATAGAACTGACTGCCTCGTGACTGTGTGATAAACTTTTCCCTGTATCCAAGCAACCAGACTGCTGAACTAATGATAATACTTGCTATAAGATGATTTTCTAATTATCACAATGTTTACTGTCTTTCTAACATCACTAATAATTAAAAATCTGGACATGTTCTGAATGTACAGTACATCGTATTGCAGAAATACTAATTCTAAAATATGAAGAACAGGTTTATCATTTGTTAAATCTAACACTATACTGTTCTTCAGACTAATCTCACTAAATCAGCAAGAAGTGTAAGTGAAAATTTATGTTAAATATCATCAATTATAAGCTCTGGTACAATGCAGATGGCAGTCAGCCACTATGCTTAACTTGCTACTTCATCTGGTCATAAATGTCCTGGCAGAACGTTCTTAGTTTAAAAATACAGAACCAGCAAACTCAAAACTTCCTGCAATTATGCATGTGTTTTATGTAAGTATATGTTTACAAATATATCAGTTTCAATATAGCCAGTTTTTAATAATAAGGAGGATTTCTTCCCATCAGAATATAGAGAACATAAGCCAACAGTAGCTTCCACAGATGATTTTTTTTTATTATTCTTTTACTACATTTTTGCCTGAAATTATGAACAGGTCAAAGTCTAAAACATCTAAGAACATTTCCCTAAGAGAGGATTATACCTGTCTGCTATGAATGAAGAATTAAATGTTCACTTTTGCTTTGTCCTGAGCAAATTGCAGTTCTGAAAAATCAGTGTTTGTTCAAACATGCAAACTGAGACAATAGTCTTTCCAAGTCCCTTTGCTCTTTTTGAATAATGAATACAAAGCACTGAAATAATGATGTGCTATTCAAACAGAAGTGGTATTTTTCTCAACCACTATATCCTACAGGCTGTAAATTTCAGCCTGCTCAGGGACACTTGATCGTGCAAACTAAATTGAACCATTGCATGAACGATTTAGAGGTATGGATGCTTTTGTCCAGGACTGAGTACTTCAGCTGAAACAACTGAAATTAGAACATGTTGTCATCATCCTGTCTACCTGCAAAATTCTTCATAGGTATTTGCATTCCCAGGTAAAACAGGGATTATACTTGAAAGAGTCTGTGACAAAAGATGGAAGCAAAATAGATTCCTCACTATTTTAAAAAGTAAAAAAATATATATCTGGCTGAAAGTGTGGAATATACCAAGTTCTACCTGAGGATGTCCAAATACAGAGTGGCCTATTCACGGAACCAAAAGACTCTTCCCACATCCCAGTTTGGGGGCCAAAATCCAGCAACATAATCTTACTGATAATAATTTTCCTTTGTTACAGTTCCCATTCACCATATACAGTACAGTTAAGGAAAAAAAAAACAAACTCAAAGCCCACAAAAACAAACCATGACCCACATTTGTCAGTCACCTGTATTTGGACATAAAGAAACCAAAGTAGAGATCGTGTTCATTATCTTGTAGCTTTTTACTTTCACTTTTTGCTATGCTTGTTTCACCAGTGCTGCTGCACTCAGAAGCCAGGAGAGCTTCCATATGTTTGTGTCCATGGACTGCCAACACAATGACCCAACCTGGGAGGATGTTTGCCTGATGTGTGAGCAAGACAACAATAACAGAGTGATGGGAAGTGTGCAGCAGACTGCCTATGTAATTGCTTATAAACTATCACCTAAAAGAGGAAAACTTACATTTAGCAGCAGAAAGTCCAGGAAAAAAGCATGTCAGAAACAATGGAACTACTTTGGGTAATATAGTCTGCTCAGAATATGGAACTCTGACTTCTTGCAATATTTTTGGATTAAAAAATATTTAGTATTTTTTAACATAGAACTTTATTTTCCATGCATATTTTGGCTATGCAAAAATAAGAACTAAACTAAAGCTCTATAATTTATCCCTATAAAGGAGAAGTAAGGAGGAAAAGGGGGGCCACCTGGGAACATGCGTTCATGTTAATGGAGACTGTCGTATCTCCCACCAGTACGTACAACAAAAGAATGTTTCTCTGCCTGGTAAGAATTTTTATTTTCTCTCAATTACAATGCTGAATTGAAAAAATTAGTTTGTAGAATTTTGGCCAGCAATATTGTAAATATTGTAAATATTGTAAATATTGTAAATATTGTAAATATTGTAAATATTGTAAATATTATATTATACTAGTAATACTTACTACAAAGTTCATCTCACTTCTATAAAGCAGGTGAGCTGCTTTGAGCATCACTCTAAGTCTGCATTACATGGTTAAAGGCAATGGTATACTAAATCCAAAGCCCATGAAACTTGTTCACCATCCTGCCTGTGACCCATGTCACTCTCTCTAACAATTTATAAATACATTTATTTGGTGCTTTTCTTATTTCAGAATCAAAACCTAAATTCTGTCTCACGAGGTGAAAGACTCATACATTTGATCTACAGTATAACTTGGCACTGGATTTACCTTTCAGTCCCACCTGCCTTCCCAGAATGTATAATTGTGCCAAAAACCATTACCAAGATCAAGCAAGAGCCAGGATGGAGAGATTCTGTGGTCTGTGATAGGCAATCAGGAGAGAAAACTTTAAGCATATGCCATTAGTGAATGTGTTTTTCTGAAAAATGTATTGACTACACCTGTTGATAATAAGAGAGAATCCAGAGTTAAAAACAAAATAAAGCAGAATAAACCACCTTTAGTAATCTATTTAAAACAGCTTTGCTCATACACCAGTGCACTCTTGACTCAAATAAAAGTCCTAAGCTAACCTGTTGGCTGGCCAATAACCCCAGTTTGTAAGGAATTTTATTGATATGGTTGTGGAAATTCAGCTTACTGAAAGTAACACATAGTGGAACATGTCATGGCTTGGAATGAAAAGTAAACACAGTAATGTTTACATTACCATAGCACCAATTTATACTTAGATTCAGCAGAGTATTCCATACAAAATTAGAACTTTACATGTTGCTAAACAAGTAATAGAAGACAGAAATCTCTTCTCTTGCTGATTTTTAGAGTAGTTTGTTTCAACACGTTTGCATTCTGCTTGGATCTCCCAAGACAGCCCCAAGGTAGGCTGAAGAATCGTGCCTTCAGGGATTTGGAGCCAAGGGAGAAGACTCCTCTTCTACTTTGTTGCCATGGTATCTGGAAAATAATGGGCACACTATCACATATGGTGGTTTTCAGAGGCTCTGGCATGCAAGGATTATAGCCTTAGCAAAATATCTGTTCCCCAACTGAAATTTTCCAGACGACTTCACATCGCATGAACAATATTAAAATGTGGGCTGCGGGATAAGAGAGATGCCTCACATTTTCATCTGGAGTGACAAAACTACTTCTTACAAGTAAAAGAGCAGAGAAAGGGCTCTTAGACTACTTCTTTTTCCTGAACTAAGATATCCAGTGGTCAGTACTGACATCTTCCATAAGTTTGATTGTTTGAGTGAATACAAAATCTATTAGTGGAGCTGCTTTTAAAGGAATATTTTGCTGCCTGTTCCACAGTTGTTCTCAATGAACTGTTTTGTGTGAACTCGGACTGCTTTAGGTCGACCATCTGTCTAGGAACTGTATCAAAGGCTTCTTTACTAGGGAGGGAGAATCCTGAAGCAGTTACTTCTTTGTTCCAATTTGAGCAATTATCCCAGACTTGGTAATTTATTTAAAATTAGCATGGGTTTCTTGGAATTGATAAATTTCATTTGAACATATTTTCTCTGTGAAAAAACATGAAAAAAACAAGCTTTTTAGCTGATGCCTGAACAAGAACATTGTGCAAATACTCATTCAACTCACGACCAGTTAATTGCCCACTCTTTTAGTTTAGGTTTTGGAGTGGGTTTTTTTCAGTTTAAAGTCTTTGGAACTAGGATCATGTTATGGGTGCGCATGTTCTGACATTATTTTATAATAACTAAATATGAATTTTAGTCTTAGGCAGATCTTCAGAAAAACTCTGTTAAAGAGTTCTAGTTCCCCATTAGAAGAGTAATCAAGACTGTAATAACTATGTCATCTGAGGCACATTAGTGATCACACTTCAAAATACAATTTCGTATGTTCCCATCTCACTGTCCCACTTCTCAAGAGCTGAACAGAGAAAACACAGAACGAAAGAGAGGTGGGAGGGAATTAATCAGTTCTTGTCAGCCTCTATTGTGTCATTTCAATTACAGGTTCACCTTCTGTGTTCTTCTGAGAAACAGAGCAAGATGCCAGAGGATCAACTGAAATAAAATGGTAGTGGAAGTGCAAAATAAGTTAGAATAAGGTAGACCATGGACAAAAGCTGGAACAGACTAAATGAAGGGGAAGTGGAAAGTTGGAATTGGAGGGAAAAGAGAAACATGGACCAGGTAAAACTTGTTGTAACCTGAGAAAGTGAACATCAAATTTAAAAGTGCAGCATTTGAGATAGAAAAAGCAATCATTAAAAAGAAGACTATCTTCTCAGAGAACAGAAGCAGAAAATGAAGTGGTGTCTAAGAAGATACAGGACAAAGTTTTAACCAAAAACAGTGTGGGGGTGAGAGAACATAGGTGTAGGGAAAATAACAAGAAAAAATGTGGGAATGAAGAACATCATTGAAGAAATGGAAAGCAAAAAAAAGATGCTAAAGAATTGAAGATGGAAAACAAGATAATGTCAAGAAACAAATGAGAGTATAGGCAATGAAGAAGAAATTTTGTAGATAGGAAAAAAGTAAGCAATAAATAAAAGATATAAGTACACTTATAATGAATGGCCACAAAGATGACGACCTTGTGCCATGTCAGTTTGGCTTAAATTTTCTATGCAAGCAGTAGTTTTCCCACTGCTGGTCTAGTTTTTGTAGAATAAAAATACTAAAATATATACTAAGACAAACTTATTTCACAGTGAAAATCTGTGTTCCCATGATAGAAATGGACTTGAGGTCAAGATAGTCTAAGGAGAGGTTCAGATAGCTTGTTTCCTGTGCTTCATAGTACTCCCTTTGGTTAAAACAACAAAAAAAAGCATCTAGGGCTTTATTCTATCATTCAAATACATGCTGAGTAGCACCACGAGCTGCAAGTGATTTGAGTGAAATCAATAGGACTGCTTGCTGAGCAAGTACTTGATTGCTGCTTTGCCAAGGGTCAACAGCAGAATTCCCATTGCTTCCATGAAAAAAGATCAGGCAATAAGACAATAGCTGTGAGAAAGATATGACAGAATTGCATACTACCCATAATAAGTATATGCACAGGGATGGGTAGACAGCAGCACGTTATGTTATATACTAATGCAAAATATGAACAGCTCTTAGGGATGTTTCTCATTTCCACCACCAAATGCAGATGAAAACCACTATAGAACAAAAGGATATCAAATGAATATTTTCATTTTCAAAAATATTGTGTTGCTAAACATCAGATAGACATTATGTCTCAAAAGTACAATGAGGTCTTTTGCACATCCTATTTATAATCCAACGTTAGATAAATTAAATTCACTTTGAAGGTTTTAATAACTTTTTATGAAAACCATATGTTACATAGTCAGTAGACTTTAGATGGATAGTAACACATGTTCATTTGTTTTAATACAACACAAACATAGAATCATACTGAGGACTGGAAGTTGTAATGCTTTTAATTACATTATTTTCTATGTTTAGCTAGTAGGCTTACACCACCTTGAACTTCTCAGATTACCAAATGCCCATACAATAATATCTGGGGTTTTTTTCACTTTTTGAGATATTTGTAATGTAAGCAACAACCTCTTGTCAAATCTTTTCCATTTTTTACCCTTCTGGATTTTGGGTAACTCCTGTTTTATAGAGATTCAAAAGAAATAGTTTGAATTAATGTCCTTTAAAAAAAAATCTGAAAATTTTCTCAGAAATGGTTTCACTGCTCTGAACTGAGTGAGAATGCTCATTTGATTCATCTGTAACTTTCCACTTGATTCATTAAGTTTAATATCAAGAAAGAAGAGGGATTGTTTCTTTTTCAACTGAAAACTCCTTATTTATTATACTGAGGCTTTAGTCTCTTAATATTTCAGAGAGTCATTTCTGAGCACAAAACTCACTATGGGCTTGAAGTTTTGGTAACAAATTATCAAATTACATTTGTACCAAACAGACCTGTTTGTTTAAACCTAACTTTCAGAGTAAGTCTTCAGGGGAAAAAAAACCCACTGTAGTGTAGGTTACTCAAGAAAGAAAGCAAATAGACACAAAATGGAGAAACCAGACAGTTCACATCATTGCACAATTAGACAATCAAAGGAGACTGAAAAGAGTAGGTAAAGATGTGTAGGCTTATAACAACTGGTAGTTTTCTTACTATTGAAATGAATTGTCTTTTAGTATCCACAGTAGCAAATACTGAAACTTATGTTTTTAGTTATTATACCTAGAAAATTGCACAAAAGGGAACATTTGGAGCAATGAAGCAAGGGGAAGAAAATGAGAACCAGTAACAAGAACATAAATTATATTATTGTATCATACATACCTTTCACAAAATGCCTCCTACTTAACTCCATGCCATTGGAAATCCATTCAACCTCATTTTTGCTAACTGACAAAAAAAAATCACACATGAATACTCTTTCCAGACAGATCTTTGCTAAATGGGTCTTCTATATCTATAAATAATTTTATTTTACAGTTGTTTTGTTTGCAATGAGCCAACACACTATGGAGACATATCCATGAGTGAAAATAACTTCATATATCTTCATATATGACTACAGTCATGCAGAAAATAGCAATGTCACAATAAATCTAATACAAGAAACAATACCATAAATGAATGTAGTGCTATGAATTTTGTCACACTGTCTGGGTTTGTGATTCAGTAGGATTTTGCAAATTAAATAAGCTGGGGCCTAGTATAATAAAGTTGCATGTTTGCAGACAGATTTATTTACCAGATGCATCATGCAGGCGTCTCATGATCCGGGTCTGGACTCCAGTCCTGCCATTGCAGAGCCACCAACCTCTTGAGCACATGGGGAGCTAGCTAGATACCTCAGCTGCTGATATGATCTTATCTTCTCTGCAATCCAGCTACTGTCAAAGGAGATGAAGCAAAAGCTAAAAAAAATCTTCATTCAGTTCTGAACAAATATTTTTTAAGAAGGTGTCTGTATAGAAGTGATGTTGTTTTCAGTTTACCAGAAAAGTCCTGCTGTTGCACTGGCTGAAAGAGAGGGCAGTTGCAGTGGTGTTGTCCTGGCTAATCAGGGCATCAGATCATCAGAGTACTCCCACCAGAATCACTGGAGCTTAACACAAACTCTCCTCTTCAGTATGCATCTCGGAAACAACATTTGATCTCCCTAAATTTTGCAGCAGTATTTAGATAGTTCCTTCTTGAGGACTATCTTGCTTCAGGCCCAGTACTAGATGCCTTATCCCAATGCAGAACAGAGGCATGAACTCCCTCAACCGTATTATGCATGAAATCAAAACTGATAGCTTTTCATTTGTTCAGAAAATTGTCCTTCCATTTATCCACGGTCAGTTTTTCTCTGTGCCTCAAATTTGTTCCAAAATCATCGCCGGAGAAAGGAAATAACTCTCATCTTCTCTCTGTATTTCTCAAGCAACAGAGGCCGTGCTTAATTTTATTCTCTGTATGAGAAAAGGGAACAAGCATTGAGTGCTCTAAGTCACCACCTTTTCAAGTTTGGGATCTCTAACACTATATTTCCTACAAGACTATCTCACTTTTTTTAGCTTCACAGTATCTCATGTATAGTCCTGAAGGTGTGTAAGTTCTGTAGACTGTTTCTGTGTTATAAATAAAATAGCCGTGGTAGGATTATAGAAGGAAAGAAAACCCACTATTTATCAACATGTCTTCCACAAGGTCCTTGAAGATGCTTACATATTGAAGTCCTGTTGTAAACACACTAAATATAATACAAAAACTAGAAAAGCTACAAGGAAAATATGAAGGTCAAAAAATCAGAGTATATTCAAGACAAATAGTCATTTGGGCTGATGCATTTGCTCTGTGTTGGCTTAGTGCCTGCGGTGTAATGCCACAAAGGACAGAGCATGCTGAGGAGGACTTTTAATAAGCTGAATTTCTAAATGCGTCTCCAGCTCTTGCCAGCTCATTCCAAAACCTAAGACATATAAGACTTTTACTAGCAAATTTGGTGCCCTCTGTTATCAGGGCCATATTAAGTCTATATAGCTATCAAAATATTTTCAATTCGGCATGCATTTTGGAGAAAAAAACACTCTACAAACCAACTTTATAAATCAAACTAATGCCAAACCTTCATAGGGTATTTTATAAATCACCCAAAAATGTTAAAATCTCGAGGTAAATTTTTTGGAAATTAAAGGGTAGCATGTGGTAGAAATTCATTATCTTTTACAGTAACATCTGCTGGCCTCATTTAAAACAGTGATGTCTAATAATTCCCATGGATTGTGCAGGGACGGAATTCAATAGGGAATGAGATACCATGATGAGTTACCAGAAACATCAGAGGCTATTGTTTAGATCTTTATTTTTACAAGGCCTGATACCTCTGTGAAGGCACCTCTCTGTGTTCTGTCATGCATGTTGGATCAGCACTAGGATGCAATGCCTCTGAAAAAAAAAGCCATTTTCTTCTGGAAAAGATTCAGAAAGTGTCATTAATCAGCTCTCTGCACTACAATAACTTGGTGCTGCTATATGATGCTGCAGCTACTATACCTCAAGAAAAAAAATAAACAGAAAAAGTAAAGTTTGTTGTTACTTAAAGAGTATTACGAGTCACAGAGTGGAAGCTCTTTCCGGCATGCTCCACTAGCCACAGATTCTCCCAGTTTTCATTTCCTATATCATCCCTTCTTTCTACACAATATAGTATTGTCTAGATGTTTGTTGTAGGTGTTCTAGAACAAATCCTAACAGTAGGAGACTGATCCCATTGATTTCTGTGTAAATATTTACATTGTTTCATTTAAGACTGCCTGGATTTGTCACTACATGCATAGCAGCTCTGAAGTGGTTTGCTGCCAAACAACAAACACATTTCACTTTGAAGTGTCTACCTTTTTGAACTAAGTTATTTCCAATAGTGATATGAATTTATAATTTGACTCCCTGATTTTCATACATGTGTTGCAAACATTCTTGCTTAGATACTGTAATAAGATGAACTTAATTTCTCTCCTTGTGTGGTGCTTTCAATCACTCTATTATATCATTTCACATTTTAAAGGTATTTTAAAAAACAAAAACCCATAACAAACAACTCGAAGAAATTTGCCTTTAGATGTTTAAAAATTCAGCAAATAACAGTGATCCAATCAGGGATATTAGTGAACTAGCAAAGCAGTATCCCTCATTGGTTTTAATTATAACCTTGTAGCATCTTAACTAGCTCAGTAAATAATCTTCCTGTCCTCTTGGAACAATTCCATGTGCCTTTAACAGGAGGTCTGGAACTATCAAGCAGCTTTTCTAAACAGAGCTGGCCTTTGCTATTTCAGTCTCCTGAAGAATGGAAATGCATCCACCCTCTCCTATAATTTACTGTGTATCCCTATAATTTACTGTGCTCACCAATTAGAAACCTCTGAATGAAACCATGAAAGGGAAGATGCAAAGTCTATATAGATGAAAACCTTAATAATGTAAAATTGAGTGTATTCCAGCAACAGAACAAGAAAATAAAAAACTTACTCTCCAAGCAAGCAGTTCAATTTTTTGTAGTTTTGATGTAGCATCCTCACATCAGCACAGACATACATGTTTTGTGTGCCTCTTCAAGAAGACAATGTCACCAATGCCTGGTTCACATCTGTCTTGGGGGAAAACTGTTTACTGAAAGAAGAGAAATTGCCTTGTTTTGCTCTTTTATTTTGCTAATACTAAAAGGCAGCTAACAACCAAGATTTGTCCAGCAGCTCAGCTGTAATTCAGACAGTGAGCATCCCACCCTAGCACGAACTGAGTCCCCTTTCTGGATGGCGTTCCAGTCCTTCCAGAGGCCTCAATACTCAACATCTCTCTCAAAGGCAGCACAAGTTTCCTCAGTTCTGCCAGCAGCCTCAATAACCAAAGGCACTTGAATGTTTGAGAACAGAGTTTCCCATTGATTGTTAAAAGAAGCCCAAAATGAATGAAATCATGCAGTCTTACAAGACGCCATGCAAGCTTAGACACACGCTGTTCCTTAGAATTCTCTGCCCACAGCTTGTCTGTGCTATTGCTGCCCTTGGGGTGCAAGGTAGACACTAACTCCTGTTTTCACAGGAAAAGGATTAGATCTACATTTTGGTGTAGATATTACCTTTCTTTATCTTCAGAGAAACTAAGACGCTTGGAACTGATAATACATCAACTTTATTTTGCTTTGTATTCTGTACTATGGTGTTCTGTAAAGTAACTCCTGAACAGGACTTTGTAAGTGAAAATAAAATCAAGGCAACTGTTTTTAGGGAAAAGGAAACTGTAACCCTAATAGATCATAAAATTTATTAAAGCATCTTATTATGCAGACATCCTGTATATACTGAATTTCACTGGGACAAAGTTAATTTTCTTCATAGTAGCTCATATGATGCTGATCCAGATTTGTGACCAAATTACTTTGTGTTTTTGTTGACAACACACTGATGGTTTAGTTATTGCTGAGCAGTGTTTACACAGCATCAAGGCATTTTATTTTTGTTTCTCACATTGTCCCACCAGTGAGTAGGTTCAGGGTGCACAAGAAGTTGGGATAGGACACAACTGGGACAACTGACCCCAACAGGCCAAAAATACAGCCCATGCTACATGGCATCCTGCTCAGCAATAAAACCATGGAGAATGACTAGGGCTGCCATTGATCAGGGCTGGCTGGGCATCAGCTGGCTGGTCATAAACAACTAGGGTTTTCTTGCATCCTTTGCTTTTCTTGGGTTTGTTTTCTTTCATATTCATTTTTGTTTGTTTGTTTTCTTTTTTAAACTTTTTATTAAACTGTGTTTATCTCAACTCACAAGTTGTCTCACTTTTATCCTTCTGATTCTCTCCCACATCCCACTGGCTGTGTGGGGCGGAGTTGCCTATTGGAGTTAAAAACCAACTACACTATATTAGCCATGTTCATGGAATCAAGTCTTTTGTGAAGTATTTTTTGGATGAGGTCTTGAAAATAGGAATTAAAATGTTGGAAGACTGAGTTTTCATCACCTTCTCTATCTAAAAGTGTCAGAACAGTGTTAATTACTTTTAACTGTAAAGAATTGTCTCATAGTCATTTTGCGTACTAATGAAAGCTATTTTTCTCTGTTGACCAACATATTAAAAAACAAACATAACTGATCATCTTACAATTCTCACTGTACTTTTTATTCTTTTCTATATGCACTGATATTGCTATACCCTAGGTTAATGAAGAGATCTTTCTTTTTTTTTCTGGATACATTATTGATGAGAAATTTAGCAGTTATGACTGTTAAAGGGCATGGTAACATTTTGGATTTTTTCATTTTTGATCTGATCTTTAAGTCAACAAGAGCAGCAACAAATTTAGTAAGACTGTTAGCAAGTTGAAAAGCAAAGCAATAGCTGCACTCCCATTTAATTGGCATTCAGTTCTTTCTAGATTAGAAACCATGCCTTGAAGCCCGAATATATTATTTGTACACATTTCATTATTTTTATACTGCTGATTTTAAGAACAAAATGATGATTGTGGTCACCTCCAACAGTGTGTGTTTGTACACTCTGCATCATACATGTGTCCCAGGTGGAAGACAGCATAGTAAGGAAAATCAGTTTAAAAAAAACCAACCTTCTATCTTTCTCCAGCCTTCAGTCTCATGTAAGGCTGTAGATTGTAATTACTAACAGAAGCCTCTCCTTTGTGATCCATTTGAAAGTGTACATATTTTTGTTTTCTTTTAAGTTGCAGTTAAATACTGCATTTTCTATCTGAAAATATAAGAGACTGATGGAGAAGGACAGGAGAGGATGCAGCCTGGGAGTAAAGGAGTAAGTTTTTCAATAAAACAATCTTCTTGTCTGAGAATTTGCAGTAATTCATTTGTTTGGAGACAAAACAATAAAGGAGGACAGTGGGATGCTGAGATGCTAATCAGGAATAAAGACAGCTCTTCCCCACACATTGCAATATCATTGCAGTTCTCTCATCTGTTCTCTGAAATCCAGTCCTCAAAACATACATTGATTTGGTTGATATAAAAATCAGTCTTAAATTGGAGCCTTTATCAGGATAGTTTTCATTTGTCATTTGTTTTTTTGTTTGTTTGTTTCTTCCTTAGTATTGCACCTTCGTGTTCTTATTCCTTCTGGGTATCTGTCACTTTCCTTGTTCTTACTGTGACATGAGGGGCAGCACTACCCCCAGATAAGGCAGCAGACTAATACACCCAGTTGCCTTCATATCTTCATTCACTGCTGTGCTATAATGGGATGTGACACCAGACTGATCTTTTATCTGTTGTCTTGGAACTGATGAATTGCTACAGAGGTATCCAACATCACACAACCTTTATAAGACCGAAATATGTGCATTTCTTCCTATCTACCCCATATGTAGTGATTTTGGTACAAGTGTCTCTTCTAGTATCTCTTTATTTACTAGTATTTCATTTAGTTTTAGGTATTTTGCCCCAAAAGCTGCACTGAAGGTTGTTCATTTTGCCTTCCAACCTATTATTTTATGTCATAGGTGTTTTTTTCATCATATGTTTTATTTACACATACTATGGGAATTTAAATAATAAACACACGGTGTACTCCTTCAATGATTGTAAAAACCATGGCTTGAGCGGTGACTGACATAAAAAAATATTCAGTAAAGAATCAAAGGAAAATAAGCATGCAGAAAGAGGTAAGCACGATTTGTTTGTATTTCCACACAAATCATTCCTTATACCAACTGTCTGTCTGGCAAACTTATGTGTCTGTATAGGAGAAAATGAAACGGAGTAGGTGTCAGAAATTGCACAATAGAAATAGTTGTTTTGATTTTAAAGTTGATCTCCTCATGATCTTTGTCTGTCATACCTTAGCTGTATTACTTTCCTTCCTTTGATATACTGGCAAGAGTGTAGAAGATCTGCTTTCTGTTCACCTGTAAAAAATACAGTCCCAGAAACTACTGGAGTTTCAAGCCAGAAGATTTCCACAAAAGTTAACGTGTGCACTGCTTAATTAGGAAAACCAAACAAACTTTGTCAGGTACAGTAAGGGAAAATTGAAGGGCTTATCTAGACATTTCCAGTATCTGCCATTTGTGGCAGACCAGACAGTGCCAGTTATGGGGATCTCTAAGACCAAGAAACACAAATAAAATTTGTGAATGCAACAGTATTTATACTATCATCCTTAGGATATTGTTTTCAGAGGTTATTTTCATAAGTGTATTTAACGTGTTAGGAAATCAGTTCTGTAGGAAAAGATGCTTCCTGAAGGTGTAGAAAGAGACTGACCAGCACTGATTTTCCCACTGCTAATGCAAAACTTCTTCACTGTTCACATTACTATCTGACAGTTAACCTACTAACTACGTAACAGGAAGGAGGATGGAGACAATCAATTAACATTGATTCTTATGAAGTATTAGCCTAGCAAATAACATGTTTTGTATCTGCTGTTGTGTTTGTGAGTATTTGTCTATTGCAGAGAAAACAGTTAATCAAGGCTGTAAATAATATTTTTCAAATATTTCTTCTATCTAGGAAAAAAATTCATTGAAAAAATACTAAATTCTCAAGGAGTTCTAGATACCTAACATTTCACATATTAGTTAGCTGAGAGAAAGTGCTTATATGAAATTAATTTACAAGTCTAGACAGTACTATTTTAAATTTTAGAATAAATAGTTATTACATTGTCATGTTTTTGCCAAAGTTTTTCTATCAAACCTTTTCTTTTTAACAGAAATTTTTTACAATGTGAAACATTTTATATAATACTACACATAAAAAAATATGGCTTTGTTATTAAGAGACCAAATCACTTCAAACAGAAAATTTCCTGGATCAAAAAAAAGAAATTTTCCTAGCTGTCATTTTGTGATGAATAAATAGCAGGGAAAATAATAAGACTTTCATTATAGACTATCTAAATTAGACAATTAATCTGTCCAGATGTAGTCTGGAAAACTTATTTGTAAATGTGTCATAAAATATATTTGATTTCCAAAGTTGCAGATATTTATTATTAAATATTTTAAGGTTATGATATATAGATCCCAGAGAATAGTGAATGTATCTAGAAAACCCATTCACTTTCTCTAGAAATGTCCAAACATTTTCCATTTTAGCATACTCTACTTACATTTATTATATTTATTTATATCTACTCCACTCTCACAAGACCTCCCTGGAGTATTTGTTTAATTCTGGAGTCCTCAGCACAGGAAGGACATAGATGTGTTAGAGTGAGTCCAGAGGAGGACCATGAAGATGATCAGAGGGTTGGAGCACCACTCGTATGAGGACAGGCTGAGAGAGTTGAGCTTGTTTAGCCTGGAGAAGAGAAGGCTCCTGGGAGACCTGATACCAGCCTTCCAGTACTTAAAGAGAACCTGCAGAAAAGGTGGAGAGGGGCTCTTTATCAGGTAGTGCAGTGATAGGAGGGGAGGGTAACAGTTTTAAGCTGAAAGAGAGTAGATTTGGATTAGATATTAGATATTAGGAAGAAATGTTTTTACTGCAATGGTGGTGAGGCACTGGCACAGGCTGTCCAGAGAAGTCGTGAATGCCCCATCCCTAGAGGTGTTCAAGACCAGGTTATATGAGGCTTTGAGCAACTTGGTCTAGTTGAGAGCATCCCTGCCCATGGCAAGGACATTGGAACTAGAGGATCTTTAAGGTCTCATTCTAATCCAAACCATTCTATGTTTCTATGATTCTATCATTTCTAAAAAGGAAACCTCACCTTTTGTTTTACTGTCTTCAATAGGAAGGCAGTAGTGGTAAGTCTGAAGAAAGTTCAGTGTTCAATATGGTGTCATAGACCAGCTGAAATATAAAGAATGGGACTTTTGGTGCTTCTGATAAAGCCATTGCCTCACTAATAACTACATATGCTCACTCTAACAACACTAATTACTTCTGTTTCAGAAGTAAAAATGTATCCATGCAATAGATGACTGTGCAGATAAAGCCTCAGATGTTTACCTCATTTAAATAGTAATCATGATTTTTAGTTTTATTTTTTAAATTTCTCTGCATTTAAATGTAGCTTAGTGTATAGCTCTTGCATAATGATGCTGACATGAAAACATTCTCTTTTTCTGTAACTGCTTCAAGCTATCTTCAAGACAACTATAAAATAATTCAGCCCAATCGTATTTTATTTAAAAGAAGTTGCTAGACTTTCCAAGTAAGATCTCGGATAAAGTACATTTACTTTATCTCTTCACAACATCAGCACTGCACTAGTGTTACACTAGCATTGCTGGGATACTGCTACATCTGAAAGGGTCATTTATCTTTCCCTGCCATGATTTACAGGTTTTATGTTCCTTCTGTACAACTACAGCTGAGCTTTCCCATCTGCTCTGCAAAGCAAAAGCTTGGAAGTTTGCTCTTAACTTTCATGAGCTCTCTCTGCGGTTACTGAACTACAGTTCCACTGGAATCTTCATTTTACCCACAAAAATTTTGAATAAATTTTGGTTTCAGTTTTGTTTTCTGCCTTTTTTCCTCGGCTGCCTCAGAGTTCTGCCCAGATGCTGAGTCAGGGCTACTTCCCGAGTCTACCTGTGTTGGGCCAGCACCACAGAGTTGGGTTGAGGTCCAGCTTTCCCCTCCATGCATGGGACACAGTAGTTCTGCCAATCTTTCCCATGGTGCCTCTGCACCTGCATCCAACTTTTCTCTTCTAGCAAAGCTAAAACAAGTATGTAGTGTTCATACTGGCCTGTGCTAAACCTGAAAATTACAATGGTTCCAAGGCAAAAATAACCAAAATAACGTACACTGCATCAGGGTTTTAAAGGTTGGTAGCTGTCAAAGTCTAAAGACAAAATTAATATTGACCTGATTGCAAAGAGGGTTGAATATTGACAAAAATCCCCCTGGAGAAAACGGAATTTCAGCAGTGTCGAAGACCAAAACATGACGTGGTGTTCTCATCAAGAACCACACATGACCATAAAAATTCCTAAAATTGAACATTTTCTTGACAAAAAGAAAAATAAGTCACTGTTCTGACCAACTTAATTATACCAAAGCTGCAAGCATAGCCAACATACTCCTATACATTTTTCCCACACATGATGTTTCCTATTGATTTCTAATTAAAGTGGAACTAATTTTAAACATGACTCAGACGTCTCCCTGAACGTTTTTAATAACAATGCCTAGTAGTAGGCTTTTCTCATTTTTCCTAGCTTTGAAAGTTGGCTTTTAGTTGCTTTATATTTTTCACAAAGCACAATTTTTGAACAGATGGGGGGAAGAACAGAATAGGCAATTTTTGCACCTCGAGCGCTCAAAAAAATGTGGTTGGCGGTTGAAAAGAAGTGAAGCTATTCTGGAAAAGAGCTCTTAGTTGTCTACCCTGAGCGCTTCAAAATGGACCATGAATTCTTCTAAAAATATTTCTTTTTTGTGTTTTCTGGAAACCTGTGAGTCCTTCCTTGGTATGTGATCTGGGCTATGTTGTGATTCCTCATGTCTGGCTTTTACTTTCTTTTTTGACTTTTTTTAAGGTCTGCTTGGCAATCATAAGACTAATATGTTATGAGAAAGAAAAACTGTCAAAGATTAATTCACAGGCTGAAGAACTCTTGGAAATGTATATATTGTAAGGCAATAAGGATAAGACAGACTAATGATTTGTTCTGAGAGAGCCACCAAAGGAGGACCTGAATTATCACTGAGTCCAGTTCAGCCACAAGGATTTTGAACTCTAGATTTTATGCAGAAGGTAATTCTCAGAATACTGATAGATGGATATCAGTGAACCCATTGTAGTGATGGGATAGATTCATTTTGTTATATGATATTTTGAAGGCAAAACACTACTACAAAATTATGAAGTAAATATGACATTCATATTTTAAACAGGCAACATGTAGACAAATAAGAAGACTAAATAGGTTTTTTTTAAGAGCGTTTTTTTTAAGAGAAACATGACACTGCTTCTACGGATAAGTGCTATAACAGCCATAAAGAGAATAAACCTGATGGGGATATGACCTCTCTTGAGTACTACATTCTATGTGATTGAAAGCTATTTTTTTCAAACATCTACCACTGGTCCGTTGTGGACCTTGACCACAAATACTTTAAAAAGTTATGAGTTAATGCATCTAAAATAACTGTGCAAACAGATTTTGTGCTGAAATTGGTGACAGACTACCAATGGAAATTTTGTACTTCCACTTGATTATCTGCTTCTTTGGTGACTGAGTGGCTGCAGTTCATAGCTTGCAATAAATATTTACCATTTCATACATCCATTTGACTTTTTGCTCTGTTTTTCTGATTAAAAGAGTAAAAGAATATCAAATCAAAATGTAGCTAATAAAATTAGACAAATATCAATGATAAATTTGCATTGTGCATGTCCAAATCAAGGAAAATATATGAAAAATTTTCTGGAATTTTATACTCTCATGGACACACCTGAATGTGCTGCATCTGCTGAGCTGGATACTAAGGGAACTGCTACTGCAGATGGACACCCACTGCATAGCATGTGTGTTGATGGAAAATCTTTCTCTCCTTTTCCTTCACAGACAGAAAACACAACTTGAGTGTTGTGTGATTTCACCACCAAGTGCCACCTTGCAACAAGCTAGAGCTATTATTGTGTTGTTCATGAGGGATGACATGCCCTTTGACCAAGAAACAGAGATGGCAGAAATAATCCACATACTTCCTCTCATTTCACAGTCCTGCAGGATTCCCTATGGCTGGTTGGGCTCATGGAGTCTAGTGCCATCTCTAAATTTAAACAAGTTAAATCACAGCCTTTCATGTTCCCTCACATGATTCAATCTATTTCTCTCCCGAGATTTTCTAATTGTTTTGTGAATTATATTGATTATTACTTTTTCTATTCATCTGCACAGTTATGTAAATTAGTTTAATGTGAGTTAGTACTGTGAGCTGCGTTAGAAATTTATTTGCATACCATTTCTGGAACTAGACTAAAAGATACTCAGCACCTCCACAAACAGATTTTCATAACTTAAATGAACTAAAAATACTTGCTTTATTGTTGTGCCTAATTCCTCTACTGTTTCAAGCAGCCACAGTACATACGACCTCTTTTCCTGTGTAGTGAAAATAACAGGTCAGATGATTGTCAAAATAAATAAAATATTTTTGGGTAGCCATTCAGCAAATGTTTGCTTGTAACAGCAGAGGAATCAATGATGCCAGTTTTTTAATTCCATAAGACATAGACTAAAACAAAAAAAAGATAACAAATATCTAGAGAACTTCGAATGAGAACCAGGCATTTCAGGCAAACGCAGAGAGTGAAAATGTTATTAAAAAGAATCAGGACAGTGGCTGGAAAGACCTGGACGTACTCAGAGTGGGAAAGTGTTTTTACATAGACTCATTGAAAAGAGATTTATTGTACATTTCCTTTTGTGTGGATTAAAATTCCTGCAGACTTAAACCAGTATCATGTAGTTTTCAATAGTCACTGCATTCATTAAGGAACAACTGCCAAGTAAAACTGCAGCATTGGACGTGTAGTTGAGTTAGCTTCCAGGCAGCTGTTGTGCAAATTATGATGAAGAGCCTTTACCAGGACTGTAATGAGGGAGTTGTTTTTGTTACACATATGAAATTGTCCCTTCCTGAAATACTTCAAGTGAATGTTATAATCTCTTAGTTTAATTCTGAGCTTAAGTCAAAATACATAAATCAATGAAAAATTACTTTTTTTGGTCATTTTCGAATCTATATTCCCTTCTAGTTTACCTAGGTGTTTGGTAGAAAAATGTTTTCTATTTATTATCTTTTGCATTTGGTGTAGAGAAGTAAACTGTGTGAAAGTGACTTGACTTTGAAATGCTGGTAGTTTAGGGTATCCAATATTATCATATTTTTCCCTTGTTCCAGCCTCTTTGACACTCTTGGTGAAAGTGTTGGAAAATCTGACTTTTCTAGGAAACAAAGAGAAATCAATATTTCAAATTATTTACTTATTTGTATATTTAACTATCTGGAAATAAATCAAACTGTAGTTCCTAAAAGCTTCATATTTCTTACTGAGAGCTGATCAGATACTTACAGTGAAAGCCATTAACAAAATTTATGTGTAACTTTCTCGATTTGTGCGGTATATTTACGAATACAAAGCAAGTGGTAGAATGGTAAAAAATATGCCTTATTGAGAAATCTGAGAAACAGTTTTTCATGAAATGTAGAGTTACATGAGCTGATTACAGAAGGAAGACAAGTTGGAAATGGAATTAAATCTCCGGGGAGAAAGTCATTGCTCTAATGAGTTATTTTGAGAACTTTTCTAAAACACAAACATCAAAACATCAGTGCCCCAGATGCATCAACTTTCAGTTGCCATATGGATTGCTTTTTGAGTTCACTGCAGTGTGGATTTTGTAGAGGTGTGAACAAGAAGTGTGGTGGAACGGTTAGACCATAAAATACTGCTAAGGGCTCTGCCACCACCGGTCCAGACTCTCCATCTGATCTACAGTTAAAAGGTTTCTCGTGTCAGAATAAGTGTTGTATGCAGCAAGTGGGAAACATGTTCTGCCCAAGTTCACCTCCACATACCCCCCATCAGTACCAGATCAAGACTGGAGTGTTATGTGAGTAGAAAAGTCTCCTTCAATACACTTTCCTTCCTTTTACAGTGAGCGTCTAGCTGTCTTCTAATGGAGAATAGGTGACAGTTTTTATTTAAGAGCAGGACTATGAAAACCTAAGGTGTATGTGAGGTGATCAAGGTCACCAGCAGGACAGAATGTGAATAAAGAGTTCATCTAAATTCTTTTGAAAATAGATTTAACGGACAGTGATCCATTTGGACCAGTTAGAGAGAAGAGTACTCAATATGTAAGAAACAACGTGGAAGAAAGCACAAAGAGATTTACAAAGGAGAGAGAGAGGAACTGAAGGTCAGTGTCACTGGCAAGGAAATATTGAGCTTTTGACCCTACAGGAATGCAAAGTTTGGCTCCTATGTCGAGCAATTAATGAAGCATTAGTGAAGAAAACATCACTGCTGCTGCCCAGGTCATTGCTTTGGGCTTGCACACATAAGAAACCCCCAAAACATGAGATATATTTGCAGTTCTGTGTACCTGGTTTTAAGGCACAGAAACAGCATGTAGTCTTTGAGCTCAGTTACTCTCCTTTGTAGAGCCTTGTGCAACTCCAGCTGGGATACAAGGTCCATGCTGTCTACACTGGGAAGGGACATCAGCACAGATTGCACTGAACTATTGCGTGAGTATTGTCCATCACACAAGACAAAGCAGAACTGGCGGCACCTGTTGATTTTCCCAGAGGTAGAAATCTGCAAAACTATTACATGCAGAAAACAAAGCAATATCTTTGAGCATAACCACCCAAGCATCCAAGCCTAAATATAAATTACAAAGTGCTCACTGGATAAGTTAACAGTGAGGTCTGTCTAATTGCTAAGTTCCTCGTCAAGAGTCAGATATACATTTACACTGCGTTCTGAAGATGGCTTGATTCAGTTCATATGATAAGTAAGTCATGACATAGAAATATATATATAAAGAGTTTATGAACAATATTATGTCAAATAAACCAAATAAGCCAGAATATATTTTGGTGATGTTAGAAGACACCTATATGAAAAATTACTGCAAAAATTATGTCCGCATACAGGCTGAAGATTCAAAAAGAAACAATTTGATTGTTTGTGACTCCAATACATCTACTATCCATGTTTTCAGATTTCTGTCTGCAACTGAAATGGCGAGGTAAAGTCGAGAACGCAAAAAGAATAGAAAGCAAAGTGCCTCTTTATTCTTGTGATTCATCTGCAGCTGTGCCTTCTCTAAGAATAAAATCTCTGGATGGAAAAGAGAAGAGGAAGAGGACAGTAAGCAACAATCATTTCATTTATCAATTCAGAATAAATACTGACCTTTATGTAGCATATAATTATTTTTTAACATTTATTATGTCTTCCTCATCAAAACAAGTTGTGAAGTATTTTTACTATAATCATAAACCTTTCCTGACTCTTGTCCTTTTCTGACTCTTGTCTATTTTCCTAATGAAGGTAGCTGGAAAAATGGGAAGGGAAACTGTGAATTTTTAATATAAAAGGCCAGGAATATCTAAAAGAAAGGAAACAGCTAACTACTATGACACAAATAAGCTGAAAATAGGAATGTCTACA
Source organism: Dromococcyx pavoninus (assembly GCA_033558185.1). Lineage (NCBI taxonomy): Eukaryota > Metazoa > Chordata > Aves > Cuculiformes > Neomorphidae > Dromococcyx > Dromococcyx pavoninus. Next base: position 1,820,362 of record JAUMJL010000192.1, on the reverse strand, counting down.
ACTGATTTTAGAAAAAAATATCTAAAGAACTGGTGAGTTCTACAGCTGAAGCAATCTTTAGATTTGTTAGCAGAGTTTATTTATTTTGTAGCTTAACTAGATTTAGTTGTTTTAGTTGCTTAGTTGCTTTCCTGCTCAGGGTGAGAGCAATATAATATGTGCCCTCTTTATATTATTTGCCCCCCTCTCCATTTGCTTTATAGCATATCTTTATAGGTTATCTCTTCTTACTCATTTTCTCTCTAAATGAAACAATATTTCAATTTCCTTCCATAGAGTAGTCTGTCTATAATTCTAATAACACCGCTTGTCTGTGAACCTTTTTTATTGCTGTCATATCCTTTTCTGAGATAGAATGATAAGAATTGAGCAAAATATTCCAAATGAGAGCCTATAATTGATCCTTGTAATGACAGTATAATATTTTTGTGCTGTTTTCTAACTCATTTTTCTCAGTACATTCTTTACAGCAACGCTTTGGACTTTAATAATTATTAGAGGAGAAGACATGAGCAGCTCAAATTTCTCTTCCATTGTATAACAGACTGATTCTTTTCAATAATTCAATTAGTTGACAGCTGTATTTCCTTCCTCCAAACATTCTGACCTCTCTGAAGGTGCTCGGAGCTTCCCCTGGTTATTTACAGCTCAAATGTTTGTTCTTTAAATATCCATGCTGAAGTTGTCTATGCTGCATCACAAGGTGCATGTGGATCTCCTCTTTCCCAGCATTTCCCATACAGTGAGCTGCTTCTCATAACTTTCCAAAAAGAACAGATCCCATGATTGGAGTGTGGCTATTGATGGCTACAGGGTTTTCAGAAAGGACAGGTGAGGAAGGAGCGGCAGATGCATTGTCCTCTATGTCAGGAAATTGATGGAATGTGAAGAGTTGTCTCTGAAGTATAGACATGAACAGGTTGAAATCTTATGGGTAAGAATCAAAGAGCGAAGCAACAATGGAAACTTTGTCCTTGGTTTCTACTACAGGCTACACAATCAAGAGGAGCCTACTGACAAAGCCTTCCTCCCTTCTTCCTCCAGCTACTGTGAGGCATTGCACTCTCAGGCTCTCACCGTGCTGGGGGACTTCAAATACCCTGAAGTCAGCTGGAAAAGTAGTATGGCAAGTCATAGGCAATCCAGGAGATTCCTGGAATGTATTAAGGATAAATTCTTAAGTGAGATAGTAGATAATCTGACCAGAGTAGACATGGTACTGGACCTGATGGTCACCAACACAAGTGAGCTAATTGGTGACATCAAGTTTGGAGGCAGCCTGGGGTGATGTCATCATGCACAGGTGGTGTTTTCAGTCCTGAGGGATGCGGGTCAGGGGAATAATAAAGTCAAGATCCTGAATTTTAGGAAAAAAACTTCCATGAGTCAGTCAATAGGACTTCCTGAGAAACTACCCTCAAGGATAAGGGAGAAGAACAGACTTGGCAGATCTTTAAGCATGTTTTCCACAGAGTGCAAGAGCTCTCAATCCAGAGGTGTAATGAATCAGGAAAGGAAGACAAAAGATTGGCATGGCTGAGTCAAGACCTGCTGGTCAAACTAAAGGGTAAGAAGGAAATGCACAGACAGTAAAACCAGGAACAAGCATCGTGGGAAGAGTACAAGGACACTGCCCAATTTTGTAGAGATGGGGCCAGGAAGGCCAAGGCTCGGCTGGAGCTGAACTCGGCAAAGGATGCAAAGACTAATAAGAAGGGCTTCTACAGGTATGTCAGCCAGAAAAGGAAAGTCAAGGAAAGCTTATACTCCCTGATGAGCAAGACTGGCAAACTGGTAAGAACAAATAAGGAGAAGGCTGAGGTATTCAACAACATTTATGTCTCAATCTTAACTGGCAATCTCTTTCCCCACACCTCTCAAGTGGATGAACTGCAAGATAGGGACTAGGGGAACAAAGTCCCTCACACTGTAAGAGAAAATCAGGTTTGTGGCCTCCTGAGGAGTGTGAACATGTATAAGCCTATGGGATCTAATAAGATGCTTTGCAGAGTCCCGAGGGAATTTGATGATGTAGTTGCCAGGCCACTCTCCATGGTATTTGAAAAGTCATGGCAGTCAGGTGAATTTCCTTGTGACTGGAAAAAGGGAAACTTTTCACTCATTTTTAAAAATGGTACAAAGAAGGACTCTGGGAACTACCAATCCGTCAGCCTCACCTCTGTGTCTGGGAAGATCATGGAACACATCCTCCTAGAAGCTGTTCTAAGGCATGTGAAGGACAGATAGGTGATCCAAGACAGACAGCATGGTTTCATGAAGGGCAGGTCCTGCCTGACCAATCTAATTGTCTTCTATAATGGGGTTACAGCGTTGGTGGATAAGGAAAGAGTAAGTGAGGGCATCATTGTGGGCTTGCGTGATTGTACCAAACACATCCTCCTTCCCCTTAATCTGGAAGCCAGTAACCAGAGATTGACAGTATCTATGCCAAGGAAAAATCTAGGTGCCTCTCTTGTGCATGCCTTTCCACCTCCTGGTCACCAACAGCTTTCCCTGACACCTAACCAAGTCCTTTCATAAGGTGTCATGTCTTGTGTACCACAATGCTGCTCCTCTCTTTTCCTCTCTTACTTTCCTTCCCATTTCTGCACTCTCCCCCTCAGTAGCTCTCACCTTCTCATCCCCACCTCCCTCTTCCCACTACAGGTCCTTTGCCCTTTCCTGCAGCAAGTTATGCAGCCTCCAGTTCTCTTTGCCCCTGGGGACTCAGGAGGAAAGTGGTTGGGGAAGGGGATGATGTCTACACCCTGTCGCCTCCATCACTCCTGCTGACCTTGGTCCTGACTGTGTTTCAGTCTTAACAAAAGCCCATCTGCAGATGTCCCTCCGAAACTAGTTTAGTCTTTTTATTTATGCAGTCTCTTTATACCTTTTTTCTGCCAAGGCTTTCTCCTTAAGTGAGTGCACACACCTAATACAGTTAGCAAGGCTTTGCATCCGCTGACTTTGCAAAATTCTTGTGGTATACTATTTACTCTTCTTCCTTTGGGTAGAATTTTTATAATTCCCTTAAAAGAAATCAGGACAAATTATGCTGCTTATTGTTTACAACTTTATCATTTTCTGCATATATTTAATGGCTTTTCTATTGCCATTTTCCTTACAGAGTGGAATTCCATAGATACATAAGTATATTAAATACGTTTGTTGTAAAATGTTGCACATATTTCCTCACGTGCTGGTGCACCTCTTGATTAAATAACTCATAGAGATCAATGACTCAAAGGCACTTTATGTGCAGATAAATTCTATGTTTATCCTGCAGACCACCCACTGCCAGCAAATATAATTATCTTTTTATAATTGGAGAAGAGCTGAGAGATTCAAGAGTGTGTGTGTGCACATGCACACACGCATATATGTCTCGCTTGCTATGTATGTGCATTTATGTACATATATATGCATCTACAAAATGGACATGTGTATATTTACTGAGGATGGACAAGAAAAGGAATTCAAGCAAATTAAAAAGTTCTGGTTAAAATAATTACCCAGCAGCACATTAAAAATGTAACATACTGGCACCAAGTGCACTGCAAATGCATATTAAGGTCTGAGTAAAATGCAAGGCTAAAACTATTACAAATAGGATGGGGAGAAGGTTTGTGCAATGGCTGGGCTCATTGTTTCTTCTTCATCCACAATTACATCTTTCTGTCACTTCATAATTTTTACAGAGTTAGAATTAATTGAGGAAATAATTGCACGAGATTAAATAAAAAAAACGTGGTTTAGGGGAACGTCTTTACCCAGCCTCTAAAAAAAAAAAAGACAAGAGCAGCAAAATCTGGAAATAGAAAAACAGAAGATATCTTGCTGTGATGTGATTTCTAGCAACACCTATGACGCAGTCACAATGACTGAGTGTTTGCAGAGTTAGTAGGTGCTTTCTCCGATATAGAGATGGCTGGGAATCTTTCATCAAAACATGGTTTGAACTAATCCTGCTGGTTTTGTCTGAATTCTTTCTCCTTGGGGGAAAAAACTCATAATTTTTCTGTCCTTTGTGAAAAGTCATTATAACTTATTATTCAAGGCACTCTTTCCCATTTTGGTACCTAATATTTTTGAATGCAGAAATATTTCTTCTTTGCATTGCAATTAAAACTGAACATTGGGTTTTATAAGAGCACAGAAAGGAGGTATTTGGTTTGAAACATAGGATAAAATGTTTCAGTGAGGTAGTAGCTCTCTTTAGCCATGTAAATAATAAAATGAAAGTAGGACACCTCAACATCAATAACATGCACTAGTTTGATGCTAGTGACTGTCATTTCTGAGAGTGAAAACCAGTGAAATAAGAGGTGTGATTTCAAATCTTGGAAACAATTTTGAAACAACTGAAAATCCAAATGCCAAGTTTCTTTATAAAAGAATGCTTTTGTCATGTCAGAAGAGGAAATATATTTATAGAGAGAGGAAATGATTTCTACGATGATTAATATTACTATTTACTTCATATATACACTTTTAGCCAGGCATTACACAATGAAGAGCAAAGTATCGCACAAGATAAGTAACTGCAACTACTGCATGAGTGGAAAAGCCTGGAGTACTTTTCCAAGCTTCACATGAAAGCTATCATGGGGAAGAGGATTGGATCACATGGAGCTGGGAAGCAGAAAACAGTTTGGACAACCAAGGCCTCAAGTACCTAAGCAGAGTGGAGAGGCAGACCCCGACTCTCTCCTTTGACAAGGAAGGCGTGAGTGAGCGTGCAATATCCCAGCCAGGCAGCGTAGGACCAGGGGGGTGAGAAGGGCAGTAAAGCAGTGAGTTAATGTGTGAGACATGACAGCTCTGAAAATGTAAAACTCCAGGTGGGTGCGTGTGAGTGTGTGTGTGCATATGTGCATATCCCTTCCCTTCTCTTTTATGGAAGGACTTTTCAGTGACCTTTCAAAAAGCGTTAGCAAGCCAGAGGGATTTCAGTCAACTGATTGGTACTTATGACAAATAAATCTCCTGTGTAGCTCCTTATATGTGTACTTCAGGCCATGTATTAAAGGTATTAGGTTTAGACAGCAATATTTTTAATGAATGTATCCTTCAGCCACCTCACTACATTATTACTTGTGGCAGTAGATGGTCCCTCTCACAGTTCTGTGTGGTTTCTAGAGGCAGACGTTTAGCAAGGAAATGTCTTCTGAATTTATTCTCCTATGAGCTTTAGGCAACGACTTGTTAAACTTTTCAGTTCATGCGATTTGTATAATTATTTCTCCTTTTCTGACTAAACACTTAATTTTAATTTAGAGGACTGCTCTGGATTTATGTGGTGCTGTGTTTGGGAGAAAACCTTGTGACCTGCACATACCCACATCACTGTGGAGTGTCCCTTGCAGTCTGGGTGTAAAGTTTTTGTTTCCTTTCCATAGGCCTTTCTATTTTCATCCATTTGCTCAGTTAAATCAGGTGCTGAGGCTAAAAAATAATACCAAACACTTATCTTCTTCCCATTAGATCTCCTAACAAAGAACAGCTAATGGAGTGCATGCAATGAATTTTATGTGATGGGATTTTGTGGTAATTTTTCGTTAATTTTCAGCTATTTGAAAATGCAAGGAACGGATCATGAAATTGGTTTTAGAACAACAGATTTGATTTTTTAAGAGGATGAAAAAGGGCGTGCATATGCTTTTATACTCATGAAGAAAACAGTCTTAATTTTACGGAAGTCAAAATAACTGTCCAAGATTAAGATTTTGGACAAAGGAGTTTAAAAGAAATAGATAATTTAAATTTAAATATTCAGTGGAATAAACCAACAGTTTCTGCAAACAGCCTGTTAACATGGAATTTCTAGTGCCTGCCAAATTCTAGTAGCTTTTTTTTTCTTTTTAAGTAAAGATAGAACAACATTTTCTCATTTGAGGTATTTATGTCAGTGCCTGGAGAAGGTGGGACAGAGTGATTCCAGTGAAATCCTGTGTGTTGTGTCAAATCTATTGCCTGCTGCTTTTCATCAACCATAACATTCATTTCATATCTTACGCATCATGTGATCAGAAAAGGAAAATGTTTTCTCTTCTGTTCCCCCAGTTTATCATGCCAGTGCATCACTTTATTACTCAGAGTATGAGACAGACTCCTCTCCAGCGAAAGCAATGAATTGAGATCACCCACATCACAATTTTCACAAGTTTAAAACTGCATGCCTAAGTAAAAAGTCAAGCATTCCAGCTATTTGCCAGCAACATCATTTAAACATTATTTAACATGTTACAAGGGTCCTGACAACAGGGTGGTCAAAATATAAATCAGCACCTTGAACTGAGAGACTTCCCAGGGATAGGCAATTAAAACCCATCAGTCTTTATAAAAGGAATAAACAGGTGGCGGTGGCAGAAGTTTCTCTCCGCTGTTGTGAATTTGTGTGTTTCAGTCTTGGATTGCATGGATCACCCACAGGTGTGAAAAGAGAAAATAGATAATGTAGTTTAACTAGACATTGTTTTTTGCCTGCTTCCTCTCTGGCTTGTGCTTTTTGTTCCAGTCCCTAGATACAGGCGTCCTTGGCCTGGAGAAAGAAATTAGAAAAACATTTTTTACTGATTAACCTGTTGAATTTTTTGGGTTTAGTTGGTTTAGGGGTTTTTTTGCAATGAAGAAGGGGCAGGAAAAGAAGCCTGCAATTTTACCGATTTTTCTTGACCTTCTGGGTAATTTCTATTTGCACATTCTCAACTTCTGGTTTTCTATCTCTGCAACAGCCACATCCAACACATTCCTGCATCGTACTGAAAGACTTCTCATGACTCCTCCAGTCAGGTTCATTTGTTATAGAGGATTGTGTTTGACTGCACTCACCTTCAGATCTTTTTGAAGTTTGCATCCTCTAATTAAGTTTTAGATCCATTGAAGAGTTAGAACAACTGTCTTTAATTAAAGACTTTCTTCTGCCTTCTTTGTATGCGATTGGTGATGACAATAATTCAGGAACATTAATAGAAATCAGATAATGGTGGCTATGATGATTCTAAGTGCTTCTGAAAAGAGTCACATTTTAAGACATAAACACAAAACAATTCTTCATTTATGGCATGAAGCAGTCTTGAACTGTCCCCAAGATGAAATGCACTTTTCATTTTGGATGTATAGTTTCTTCCAAGGCATTAGTGCATTTGGCTGTCTAACCACTACATTCCTCCTACCAAATTATTAATTACACAATCTATCAAAGCAAGCAGTCAGATAAATGGTTGGCACTGCCTTCTTTGCTTTCTTGCTGTCTCAAATCATCTTCCCACTCACAACATATACTCCTTAACTGGAAAAAAAATGGGTTTCATGTTCATGACCGAAGAGTAGAATGAAGGAGGGAACTTTTCAGGCAGGCAATAAGAGCACTGCTCTCCCCTATGGTCTTGGACTTATTCTGCAGTCATTACATGAACAGATAACATAGACTACAGCGCTGTTTACTCTCCTAAACCTACATTTTCTGATGGGAGGAAAGCCTATAGGGAGTCTGGGAGGCAAGCGTACTCAATCATATTTTTTTCTGTACTGTCATGATAATAATTTCTCTAATATTTCCTTCTCATTTGACCTCACTGAACTAGTGGAATAAGTTTTTCAGTAATTAAGGTATTAACAATTAAAAATAAAAATTGAAACTCCTTTTCTAATTCAGCAGTTAGAAAATCTTTCTTCTTGTAAACCAAAAGCGCCTAATGTCTGGCAATTCATATTTCAGACTCCTTGCTTGAATAGCACAGCCTTGGCCCTTAGGACTCTGCAGAACTCCTTCCAGTCTCCATTAATAATAGGGCTTTTCCAGAATTAATTCTGTTTTAAATTCTTCTGTTATTTTTCAAAATCATACAAATCATACACAACACAAAGATAAGTGAATATTTGCCTGTCTCCTCATGTACAGCTCCCAGCTACCCAATTTGATCAATTGCATAGAGGAAATAAATAATTATTAGTTTAATTTGTTATTCTTATTTTCAGTATTCTCCTTAGAAAAATGACCCTATGACCTCCAAAAGTCTTCAGAAAACTGTTTAATTCCATGATTTCTTCAGAAATTCAACTCTTAATAGTTGCTTCTGGGTCAAGGAGTAAATAATGAGTTTACTCCCACTACACCTCTTCTTTAGGAGTGTGCTTTGGATAGTGGAAAACATAGTCTTTTTCAAAATACTCTGATCTCAGAGTTTTAACTTTGTCTTTCTGATTAACATAAAAAAAAGCATCTGAATGAGTGAGGAATTTTACTAGTGATTTCTGTTCTTCATTTGGAACAAGACCAGAGTAACTCTTTCCCAGCGCTATGTCCTGCTATGTCCAAAGCCTAGCTCTGAAGAGGTGACCACTCCCAGCTACCTGACATGTAGTCTTCACTTAGTGAATCTGACCTCTCAGCCCTGGCAATAAAACTGATATAAATGTGTACCTCATCGTTCCTGAACTCTTCCCTGTCAAAATTATTTGGACTAGAAAAGACCTACTGGTGCAGTGCCTAAACTAGTCATGTCTCCTTGACAAGCATCTGGATGTTAAATTCTGCCATTAAGCAATACAGCTCAGTATTTCGGTTTCTTTTGCTTTGATTACCTTCTGGCATACAACCTGTATCAAACTAGAATTGTCACTTCAAATCTCAGAAGTGAGAAAATGAAACACTTGCTATATCTCCAAAAGCTGCAATGAGATGTGATAATGGTGTTTCAGCAGAACAGCTGATAATTTTCCCCTGCCACAATGAAAACTGTGACGATATATGAAATCGTCTCTTTAGCTGATGGTTCAAAGTATATCCCAAAATGTTAGTATGAACACAGATAGGTGTTCATTGTGATCAAACATTTCTAGATGGCAAGTTTTCAATGTAATTTTTCATGAAAAAAAAAATGAAGGGGTAGGAAGAACCTGCAATATAGTAGAATAAATCTTACACAACACATCTTGATCAAAATTTTATAAAATTTTTTTTTAAATGAACATGGTTGTATTGATTGCAATGAGATGATGAAATCACCTCATATTTTACTTATAGACCTGTGTTAGGACCATATTTTTGTGTACAGATATCAAAGAGAAAAGAGTCAGCTTCTATGGGGAGTAAATTTAGGTTAAAAAGCCTTGGAAATCCTTGAAAAGCTGACTTTATGCTAAAAAGAAGTTGTATTTTAGTCACACTCAACTCATCAGTGTTTTCTACTGCCTAATGGAACCTTTTCAACATGCAAAGTGATGTAAATCTTTCTTCTGCATAGAAGATGATTATGCATTTTCTAGAGAAGCAGTAGTTCCAGTTTTGTAGTGGGTTCCAGTTGTGGTTGCAGACACATAGTTGTAGTTGTGATGGCATTTGTTATACATCTCTAGATAAGCAGTACTCAAGGCTGCGTGGCCTTTTCTGAGCTATTTCAAGACAAAAGTGTTGACTTTCAAGCAGAAGTGTTACAGTCCGTATGAGATCTGCTTTCTGTCTTTGGAGAGAGCATGTGTGCACAGGTTCAGGAGAAAGTTTCTGCTCTCATAAGGATTTTGTCTGGTTAATTTGAACCATCCCAACATGAGATTTCTAATTTCAGGTTAAATTCTTTTATTTTGACCAATATACTGTGCATGTAGTGCAAAAATAATAACTACATTATACTACCTGCCAGATTGAAATGTTGGAATTGATGGATTCTGAGTTTGAAGTCATTATAACTTTAATTAAAGTTAGTAACAATGATGTTCTGTCTGGCTACGTGACTACATTCAGTGCCTTATTGATAAATGATTTTTGCTATTAAAAGATAAGGAGGTTGCCATATGCATTTGATATATTTTTTTATGCTTTCATATCTTCTGGTAACATTCAAGTGTTGTCCTTAAATATGCAAGTTGTTTCAAAGTTGAGTTAATCTAAATTTAAAAAATCAGTATTTATTATTACTCGTAATGTTTTCTTGCTACTGCAGGAAGAGCTGATTGTTTTCTTCAATCAAATATTGACTAGAAGAGCCTCTGCAATTATAATCACTGAATATCCTTCCTCCAGAAAGAATACTTATAAATTTAAGCAAAATAATCTTATTACTCTTGCAGTCAGTCTAACTTCATGGACTCATCTACAGACCTTTGCAGTCCTTCATTGGCATGATGGAAGCCTACTGGACCATGCCTAGTAACAGCATTTTACATGGTTCCTCTATTATGTCTTTTGAGTCAGGCGGGCAAGGAAAGCCCTACTGCTACTGATAGGTACTGCCTAAAAAGGGTGCTGGAACAGTGCAGAGGGACCCTAGACGATCTGGGTTCTTTGAGTACAAGACTTTTAGAAGCATTTTTACATATCGCTCCTTGGAAATACAGTGTTAGCAGTTTTTGGTTGATTTTGAGGGGAATATGACAGGATCTGAAGCAGCTCAATATTTTAATTATTTTTGTTCCTTTATAATTCTTACTTTCATATGGGACTCCCTGGAGAGCCTGGGTTTACGTCTTCCTTTCTGAGCCACTGTTTGTAAGAAGAAAGAGCTGAGTTTGCCATGGAGCTGGAGCAAGAAAAGGACCCCCAGGTGGGGATATGCAGAGCTGTCAGGGGCTTTTCAGAGCTCAAGGGGAAGGTGGATGCCCATGTGCATGCAGCTGGTGCCACAGATTTCTGGTGACTCCTGTCAACTCTTAGGTCATGTCGAGATATCACGTCTTAGTTCTCTACAATGTACCACAGCTCCTGAAATACACCATGGTCAATAAATCATAACGCAAAAACAGACAGAAAGCCACACACCAGCTCTTTTTTTCCACCCAATATTTTTGTTCAGTGTAAATACTTCACAGAGTTCAATTTCTATGGAAGTTTATAAAGAAAACAAGCAGGTCTCTGATCTAGAAGGCAGATAAAGATTTGAGAAAAATAAGGATCTGCTCACCGAGTGTTGGTGAGCTGACCCTGAAATGCCAGGGTTTGAAATTCTTGGATTGAAATCTGAGACCTCAGGGTTTCACAGTGAATCCTGAAGCATAGGTCAGGGAAGGATCTCTCTAAAACACCCATGCAACCACCTTTTCAATGGTCTCGTTCTCTATGAAACAGAACTGCATTGCTCTACCACAAAATGGGTTTAATTCCTTTCCTTCAAGACGTTTTGAGATCTGCTTTTGTTGTGCTAAGTTCTGTGTGCTTGCTTGTTTGATAAAGAATGGTATTGGCCAACTGAGAAAAATGAAAGGATGGAATGAAACAAAAGGAAAAGTCCTATAAGTTTATGCCATCAGTTAACAGATGGCTGAGGAGAGTGGGATGGCAAAAACATGATGGTCTATAAATAGCTGAAAGATGGAATTAAAATAGTGTCGGGCTAACCAAAGGCATCTTTAATGAAATATCAAGATTTTACCGAAAAAAGCATAAAGATATATTATATAAATATTTAAAAAGACTAGCCTATTGGAAGACTCTCTTTCTCCTCATCTTCCATATTTCCAAAATGCCACAAAAGGAGTAAGACATGCTTTTCTGTGGATGACGCTAAAGCAGCTTTTGAACATATTGCAGTTAATACCCAAAGAAACTGCTCTTAAATGAATAATGTAACGAAGATAACGAAGATAATCAGGATCAGAACTAATGTGTCTAAAGTCATGATCTGCAACTGTTGATAACAAGATGCCTTTCAAAATAGAAAAAAAGAGAAAATAAGGCAAAAGCAGCACGTATAAGTGTTAAATGCGTTTTTTTGTTCATTAGGTTTGGTTTTGGTTTGAGTATGTTTGATTTAACTTTGATCAGAACAAATGCCTTTTCCACAATAAAAGTTAATAAGGATTTACCTGTTTTAGAGGAAAATGTCTGAAACAACACCATGGATTTACCAAGGATTAAGCAGATCGAACTCTTCAAATGTTAAATTCCATGGGGGCTGCTAATCTTAAGGAAAAAAGTAATAACCTATTTTGTTAAGGGAAGATAACTAAATATGCTGCAGATTTGCCACATGCCCCTTCCGTTTTTTTTTATCTTTTCTGTTTTGTGTCATAAATCCTTGTGATGCCACATGACTGATCACCATTTATTGTAACCTGAAGTCTCCTCAATATTTGTCTGAAAGTTCATTCTGGCCAACTATGTGGATTTAAACACTACTAAAGCTGATACCTGTATAAAACTGAAGGTAAGAGCTAGATAAGGACATAATTTGCACAAACTGTAAGTAAAATTCAGATGCATACATTCAAAATTGCAATCTGAAATAATTTGCTACTAATTTTAAAAACATCTCAATTTCATTTACATGACCCACATGAAAAAATTAGCTAAGTATCTTACCTTTTGCTCCTCTGAGTACCTGCCACAATTCGAACATCTCAATGCCTTACTTCTAGCTAACACGTGGGCCAATTTAGAAGCAAGCATGTCTGTACTCAGGGTATATTGACAGTCACATATTAATTCAGACAAAGAAAAGTGAATTTCCTGATTGTCTCCACCTACGTTGGTTTGGCCCACCATGATGGAGTAGTCTCACAGCATGTGAACTGAGGTTTTGTTTTTGGATGAAACTAAATTGGAAGATGTGCAAGATGTGCCCATAAGTGAGAAATGGGCTTTAATCTCAGATTCATAAAATATAGACATGACTTCTTTTGGTAGTTAGGAAACTCACGCAGACCTGCATATTAAATTCCCTTCTCAGCAAGGGGTGCAGCATGATCAGTACCCCTACTGGAAGTGATGGCTCAAGAAGAGACATGGATCCGTGAGTTTACACTTAGGGTGTGCTCCTTGCACTTTTTAAACACTTTCTAGAGGAAAAACAGTCTTGTCAGCTGTTCCTAGAACCACTTATGGTCTGCAACCAATGTGGCCAAGTCTATCAACTGGGCGTGCAGAGCCGTATTTCTTCTCATACTTTCGGGTTTTAGCACTGTGAATCTTTCATTGCTTTCTGAATCTCATAGCTTTCTGCACAGTGTCATAGTTCCAGAAGGAGGGACTGAAAAGATCCACTAGAAAGCCTGTGACTTGGACTGAGAGCCTGGCAGTGGTTACAGCACAGTCAATAAGGCCCTTGAAGATGTTCTCTGGTAGCTTTGCCCAGAAGGACACAAGGTTGTGTGCTTCCAGGCTTTTCCACATTGTAACTCAAAGCATACCAATGGGTGATAAGGGCATTTGTTTTGAAGGTGTACTCTTGGCCCAAACAAAGCCTTTAACACAGATATATCCTGTAGAAATCCTCTGAAAAAAAAATGTGATCTGTTGCTTGGGCACCCTGAACATGAAAATAACATCAAACTTCAGTCCCTAGGACCCTGCACAAATGTTTTAGACATTGGGCTGCGGCACAAAAAAGGATACAATTATCACTCTTCCTTCAGCAACCCTCTTCCAGCTGGCTGTAGGTTTAGGGTCACTGATCTGTCCAATGTAACAGCAGATCTCAGGGCAGAAGTCCCCACTGAGGCTTGGTGCCCACTGGTAGCAGTGCTTCAATGAAACCCTGAGACAGAGGATTTCCATATCCTTTCCAGATAGCTCTGGATATTGTCTCCCTTAATTGAAGGCAGTATTTTGGTTTTGACATCCTGACTGGAGCCCAGTGACCTGCTCTGGGGATTGAGTGTCTGGAGTTGTGCACTACAGCATCCAAATAATAGAGAAAGACGAAAAAAAAAAGAAAAATAAACACTGGGATTGTGTTCTACAAAACCATATTTCATAGAAATGAACAATTTAAGAATCAGAATATTTCATATTTCAGATTCAGAAATGTACAGGCAGTAAATTCTCAAAATAAACATATTTTTTGTTATATTTCTTGCTGACTTACCAGGCATCATGGCCTCCTGTCTTCTGGTGGCAGTGCTTAATTGGTTACTTCTGTATCTTGTGCCTACTTTGATACAAACAAAAGCAAATCCCAGCAGTAGCCTTTCACAAATAATTTTAAATGCTTATTCTTTTGTCCCAGAGCAGGTGAAACTCATATTAATTTCTCCACAGTTTAGCGAGTTGTCATATTAAAAAGTAATAAAAAACCCCAACCACACCAAAATTACATTCCTGAAATAAATAAGTGCAATGCATTCAACTTTGCAAAAATAAATAAAATGAAAACTGCTCACCATATGGGACTCTGTCAAGCCTTGTGCCTGTGGGTGTAGGCTAATCATCACTAAGCACCTCTTTGTAACTGACTGTTTTTATTTTTAAAACACATAAAGGCACAATAACAACAATAACAATAATAATAAAAGGAATATCTCAGTATTATTCACACTTATTGTGTTTTTATGTAGCAGATACATATGAACTCAGAATATTGCAGGCAAGAGCTCATACATCCTCCTTCTGTCCACCCACATATGCAAGGGCAATTATAGCCCACATGACAAATTTAAAAGTTTTTTCTCCCAGCTTCTGTGATTTTTAATTGCAGAACGAACATCATCTAGTCTGAGTAATAAGGGCCAGAGAAGATGCTTGATTATTTATACATATAGACGACAACTTCTGTTTAACATTCAATGTATCTTTCATACAGACTGCCTTTTGGATATAAGGGACGGAGAATCCTGTATATTTTAGGCAAATTGGTACAGTGGTTTTACTCCTGCTACTAAACCACATATGATTTCTACTCTGAATTTGTCTAAATTCAATTTCCAGGCATTGGACTTCATTATCCTTATTTATAAATTAAAGTCACTATAAGAAGGCTTCTCTCCATAGAGGTACTTCTTTAACATGACATGTTAAACTAATTAACTATCCTGAGTCTCTTGATTCTCTCTACACCTCAAATCAAGTTTTTAGCTCTTTCTTGAACTTTTTTAATCTATTCCAAAACATGAGTAGAATCAGGTATGCCCCCATCCTTATCCCTTCCTGGCAATCATCAGCTCAGACATCGCAGGACTGTGCTCATCTTCGTGGCTTCGGCACTGCAGTGGGAATTTGTATGTAAATTGTTTAGCTCCTAGATGTCTGACTTTTCATTTAGATGTATTAAAATGCATTTCTTTCTGATGAACCTTTATTAAACCTTAAACATTCGTCCGCAGCAACACATAGTTTTTTACCAGTTTTTGTGTAATCTACTATTTTTTGTGATAAAAACATTTTATATTTTTTCCAGATCATGCTTAGGGTTATTGAGAAGCACTACAGTAAGGACCTCAAGAAATACAGATACATAAAAGAGATCATGATATTTTAACATAATGAAGCAATTTTTAAGTTGTACCATGAAGACTGTCAGATTATTTGTTTTATGAAGAAAAATAACATAGAAAACTAAATTATTTGAAGATGTTTAAAGTTAATATGATACACTGCTATTAAACAAACTTCAGTTTTTAACTGAAAACAGACACTAATACCTTTGGCAAGAATAAGTTCCCTACTCATACTCGTGGATTTGCATGAGTTGTACTTCCACCCTTTGGAGTTCCACGAGGAACACTCCCACATAGGGCATATATGGCTCCGCTTGCACATCATGCCACGTATTCAGGGTTGAGGTCCATTCTTCTTTATTGCCAAATTTCTATTATTTTCTTGTAAATGACTCTTCACCAGCGAGCCTGAAATGTTTAAACACTTACTTTAAGTTTCCTGCCTGTACCTGGATTTTATTTGCAACGTTTATTTCATTGCTGTACCTTTAAAGCAAGGTATCCTGCAAGGTTTACCAGGAAACCTAACTCCTGCAGAAACAGCAAAGGTAAAGACCCCACTTTGCACTGATTTTGACTCACTTTTCCAGTCCTAAATACAGTAAATATTCACTCCAGAATGACAAGTCAAGTGGATGAAAAGCAACTACTTAAAAATTGGGTAAGTCTGAAAGCATCCCTGGGTATTGGTTTGTTGTCTGCTCTGAAGACCTAGTACCTAAAAGCAGGTAATTAAATATGAGAAAACTAAGAGGAGTAGGGCTTTGTTCTCCTTTTGGAAGGGAAATGTACTAAGTGCCAGCAAACGTATCTGGGTTTGGGCTGTATCCCAGCTGCTGCATCAGTCCCACCTCCAGGGCCTCATTGTAGAAGTTGGAGCTGGAGATAAGGGAGACAGGAAGACCCTGGTTTGGTTTCAGTATTATCTGGGGATTATTGAATAGGACACTTGGCAAAAAGATTACTTTCTCCTTTCGAATGGAACATGAGTTTTATCTGCAAATTTCAGAGAGAAAATGATAGTGGAATCTATAATGCTACTTCCATATTAATTTCTTGGTATACAGTTGTGCTTTAAGAGCGTTTAAGAGGGTACCTGGAGCACTAATTTAAGGATTCGACAGAATTACTTAAACAATAAAGACAATGCATTTGAAAAATAAACGTAACAAGTTTTTTGTAGATTAATGAAAATAAACACACAGAACAAATTAAATGTAGGAGAGTTCCAGAGAGAGTAAATCCACTTAATAATCTGGAGAAAGGGTAATTCATATCTAAATAATACTCTGCTAAGGATAGGCACCCATAGAGTTTTTCTATGTTCCGGGAGAGAGTTTCCTTTCACTCAGACTTCTTTGAGTTTCACAGAATAGTAAATTTATAAAAAATATTATAAAAGGAGGTTTTAAGACTGTCAGGTTGTCAGGTCTCGTCCTTCACTATAATGACCTAATTCATTCCCGGCAGATAAATAACCACTCTCAATCATATTTAACAGGTTTCTATGAGAAGAAATGTACAATTGCTTTATCCAACACAATAGAAGTTAAACTGGGCCCTGGTCTCAACTACTTAAGATTGTATACACAGCTCTTTCAGGACAAATAAATTACCTTCTTATGTTCACAGTGCATAACTGGAAAGACAACATGCTCAGATCCTACTCTGTACACACACGTAGTCCAAATTTCAGGAGCATCCTGTCTAACAGGAAAATGCTATCCTTTCTTGATCAAGGGTCAGGCTGAAAGATCCCTCATGCGAAGACTTTTATTTATTTTTTTTTAAACAATTTCTTCCCAGGTAGACTAGAAAAAGTCTTGAGATCATTTGAATATTTCTCAGGCTAACAACACAGTCTCCTCTCCTAAGCCTTATTAGAAACATAAGTCATTAGTACCTTCAACCTTAAAAAAAGCATTGTGATTAAATTATTTTATGAGACAGATCTCTCTAGCATTCTTGCACAATAATCAACTGAAGCAAATTTTCAGTAACATCAGTGGAACAGAAGCAGAGCTGCAGAACATACCAAAGCCATAGTAGATGATAGGCTGGTATGCTTATTTGTCACATGTTTATTTAACTAACTAGATGAATTGCTTCTGTTGAAGATGTCTGAAACAGAGGAAAATCATTTGAGTTTTAGAAAATAGTAATTTTTTCAGTGGTTACCCTAAGTTCTATTTGACTAACACTCTATCAAGATAATATGATAAATATGAACTTAGTCCTGCAACAGTTAGCAGGAAAGCACTCCTTATTTACTCAGCTGTGAAAGTAAATTCAGGTATTCCCTTGATATTTGTTACAAATCTATAGTTATGTTAATGACATCTATTGAGGATAAGCTACAAAAATGAAATTTACCTGGGTATATTTCCAGCAATATCTTTAATCACAGATTTCAGAAACCTTTTCTTTGAACAACATGCACTACTTCTATGGCGCTACCATCAGTCTTGTGCACAATTTGTTTTTCAATAGTCCCTTTAGAAAACTGATAGGCGTAATCAAAGTTTGCACAATTTCTGTTTATCATCTAGGAAAACTAGCGAGTCTCCACCAAAGGAAAACATCTCTGACAAATAGTACACCTCAGCTCATTACTGAAAGTTGTGGGCTTATTCTTTGATGCAATTACTAGCAAAATTAGTGGCAAGAAGAAAGTTATTTGTATCCATAAACAAATATTAAAGGTCTTCAGATTTATGTTTACAAAAATTTCATCTGGTTTTATAGCAATAGTAACAGTACTATTGCTAAAGTAGTTGATTTATGAATTAGTAATTAGTATTCCTACTAAGTAGCCAGTAACTACTGAAGAATTTTTTCACATTGGTAAGATGAGGCAAGCAAAAATATGAACATATTTCTGGCAGGTTTTTTTTCTGGTAAAATTCAAGTTTTGTTAAATCAAACTGAATTTGACTATGGGAAGTTTGGAGATTTGCAAAATTCTTAATGAAATATAAATATTCCTCAATATGAAACGTGCAGGAACTAGTACTCTCACCAGTAGACAAAGACCTGTATTCTCCAAACAAAATGTAGGGTGCTTGGGCTCGTGTAACTCCAGCCTGCAGGTTTTGTCATTGTTTGCAGGTTTTGCAGAATGGTTGACTGTTTATTGTTACGAAAATTACTCCTTATAAATGCTTTGTTATATTCGGCTACCTTTAGCTTTATAGAAACAAAAGCATCTTTTTCCATTAAATGCAAAGCCTGCATCCCTTTTGTTCCACATGCACTATTGCTCTCACTATCACAACTTCTGACACTATAGGGTATTGACACAGTCTACACTCTGAACCTTATCATGCATAAGAAGATCACCTAGCCAACTAGTATGTGCAAATACAGATTATTTTATTATTTGTATTTTCTTTAATTGTTTCAAAATGCTCTTAAGACTATTATGCAGATGGATATTTACAGTATTTAGTTCCAGCATCTTGAACAAACACGTTTCAAAGCATTTTGGTAGATGAAAGAGTATAACCAAAAAAATGTTGCGTGTGCAGTAGTGGGTGAGACACACTTCGATGCACACTCACGTTTTTTTAATCAAATTTAATTTTAAATTGAGATTTTGTTGCAGACTAAATTGCTGAGGCACTGCGGAAAACGAGACTGAGCAGAGGGAATAAGCAAGGTACAGGACTATTCAGCTTCTTGTGGAGTGGTCAGGACTTTAAGCATTTCCCGGATCATACAATATTTAAACTATGGTAAAGCTTTACAGGTCTCCAAGTTATAACTAAAAAATCAGTACTTATGAATGATAATGCGTCTGATTCTAGCAAGAACTAGAAAGCAGAAGATACTTTTAATAGAGAAAAAAACCCATGGGTTTGTTGTTATGAGGGAGTAGTGAAATTCACAAAACTCAGATGTATCCTCCTTGATACTGATTGTGGTGCATCACTTATGCTAATGTAAAGGCTACCATCAAAAACAGCCCATTTAAAGTTACTGTTTTCTGGGAGACAATAACTGCATAATGAACTAATATTTATCCCTGCAATCATGCCCTTTGATAACTGAGTTCACGGGAAATCATGCAATCTCTCTGTTTGTTCTTTGAAGTGCAAAATTAGCATAATACCCATAGATCCACCTGATGGGTGGTTTTAGGACAAACATACAGATACCTGGATAGTAAACAGTTCTAAAATACAAATCCAGACAAGCTATCCCCAGCCTTAAGTGCTGTCTAGATGCTGTACATGCCTCATGCTGACTCATCAGACCAACTCCACTCACCATACTCTTGACATTGGACTTGTACCACAACCTCAGCTGTGACTGTCTTCTGGGCTCCGCCCCTGTCCTTCTCCTGCTTCTCACTGCAATTTTTTCTTCTCAGGAGGCAAACATGACTTCTGCATTGTGTTGCTACTTAAAGCTACTATCTGATTATTTTAAAATCTATTTATTAAACAGCTGCTTAAAATTTATTGAAAAGAAGAAGAAGAATGAAACCTGAAGTTTTTTATGTTATTTCTACATCCTACAATCGTATACATACATTATATACTGGATTCCCAGCCAGGGTTACAAGGCCTCTCAGTTCTCTCCCAAAAATTGCTTTTTGTTTCCTATTCTTTTTTGCCTCAGATCAAAAAATTAATGATACTGAAGAAGTAAGGATCTGGCTTCTTAATTTAGCACTGTCTTACTCAACAATTTTTAGAAGCTTCATTGGAATAGGAAGGATACAGAAAAGACGCTGTTTGAAAAGAACACTTTTTTCTCTTATGATCAGTCGGGTTGGGTGGTGGATCAGTCCTAGTCAGTGGTCTGGCTTTCCCAACACCAGTATTTCAGAGAACTCTAACATGAGAACAAATTCCCTATATACTCTTCAAAGTGTAGTGTTGGTAAAATACAATTGTAACTCTGGTATACTCTAAATTCATATGTGGTCTGCGTACAATGTGTACCATATACATGCATACATGTGTGCTTGTGAGCATGTGCACCTGAGAAAAGCTGTATACAACTATCCTGTGCTCCCCAGCAATCTTTGTGCAAAAAACATTATCCATTCAGCTGTGTTTGCACAACAGACACTCTGTCTGAGCAAAGTCACTCCCTGAGCAAGAATTAAGTTACCCTCAGTATGAAAAGCAATTTATTGATCCAGTCCCTGATAAATTTCTTTTTCACTCAATTTTTACCTACTGTTAGCAAAATATAGATCTTTAAAGGGACAATTCAATAACTGCTTTTCCTATTGGGCACGATGTAGCTGGAAGTTCTAAAGATTTAAAAGCATCTGAAATTGTAAGAGGACTCCTGTGCTACACCAGTGGGCTGGGAAAAGAAAAAGGAAAAAACCCACAAACAAACAAACAAACAAATAAAAACAGAGACAAAGCTCTGGCTTGCTTCTTTAGGGACATCAGGAGAGCTAGACTGAAATCCTTACTTTTTCTGAGCCAAATCAAAGAGATGATTTTAAGTATCTCATCTTAATTCATTACAATCAGTCTGTAAGCCAGTTATTTCCTTCACTTCATAAAAAAACAGGACCTGCTTCCTTCTCTGTACAAAACACAAAAAAGGCTGAAATTTCAGACATATTTCCAGCTGCAGTCCTTTGTGATGTATAACTCTTAATGGTATTTTTCTTTGGAAGAAGTATCCTTCAAAAGAAGAAGGTATTTTTCAAATGAACAATGCCCTGATTTACAATGAAAACCTGTTTAAGAAGTTTTCCTTACACCAGGAAGATTCCTGCTTTTCTGTTTGCTAATATACTATTGAAAGCTTTTGTGTCATCTTAGTGAGGCATATTACCTGGGGTTTGAGAGGAGTGTCTCACTTTTTCAGTATACGACTTCCTTTTCCTCCTCCATTCCAGGTGTAACTTTCTTCAGTAACGCTCAGGTTTTTTCCTGAATTGTATTTAACTCCTAATTTTTGCCTGATGTGTGTGACATCTTAGTTTTGCAGTTGGATCTGACAGCACGCATGCCCTTCTGCAGAGGCTTTGGCATAGTTCTATCAGTGTTGAACCTTTCACGCTGCCTGCTATATTACTCCTGAGTAACCATTTGGTTTCTCTCTGTGTAGATTTCTTTGCTTTCATGCCAGTAAAACAAACAATAACAACTTTTTTCTCTCTCTTCTTTATTGCTTTATTGTATTATTGCTGCCTTAGTAATATCAGGTGAGTGGTATTGGCAGCGACAGCCAAAATACTAATTGCTCATTGCCACAGAACATTACAGTGTTCAAATTCCCAGGACTCATTTCTCTCACACCAATACAAGCCATTAATAAAAAAAGAACAGTCATTAATGCTAAAGTGCTAATGTCTCCAAGTGAACACAGAATCAGAGTGCCCTGAGTTGGAAGGGCCCCACAAGGATCAACTAGTATAACTTTTGTCAGTGCATAGAAAAAACCCAAAATTCACACCATGTGTCTGAGGGCATTGTCCAAATGCTTCTTGAATTCTGACAGGTTTGGCACAATGACTGCTTCCCTGGGGAGCTCTTCCAGTGATCCACAACTGTCTGAATGGAGAACCTTTCCTAATAGCCAACCTAAACCTCTCCTGGTACAACTTCCTGCCATTCCCTAGGACTATCATTGGTCACCAGAGAGAAGAGATCAGCTCCTCCTCCCGCTGTGAGGAAGCTCCTGTTCTGCAGGCTGAACAGACCGCGTGACTTTAGCCAGTCTTCATATGGCTTCTTCTCTACACTCTTCACCAACCTTGTGGCCTCCTCTGGATACTCTTCAGTAGCTTTATATCTTTTTTATACTGTGGCACCCAGAACTGCACACAGTACGCAAGGTGGGGTTGCATTATATAACCATGCAGAGATATGCAAGGTTTTGTGACCTCAAATACTGCGATGCACTAAATATTTACAATGAATTGCTTTCTCCCACAACAGCAGTAATAGAAGGAAGTTTATTTTGTCATGCTCAGATTTCAAAAAATAATATCTTCAAGTATAACTTCCCTATACTCAGTAAAACAAGCAAGCTTTTGTGTGTTCCAGTGCTAACACAGAATGTAGATCTTGAAGAACATCTCTAACACATTGAGAGGAATAAATAATTGTATGTTTTTAATATGTTTTAATACAGGATATAGCAAAAGAGATAAAGCTACATTTCCCAGAATATCTTCAGCGAAGTCAGAGTGACACACTTACTATGAAAATTGTACTATAGCCCTTGGTGAATGGTAAAAAAAAATTATGTCAATTAACAAAACACTGGAAACAGAGTATATTTGAAGGATTTAGAATAGGAGTTGAAGTTAGAGAATTACACATAGAAGGAAAGATTTCAGAGTACTTAGAAATCAAAACCTTATATTTAATGAAATACAGTGATACATAGGAATTTCACTCCCCGTTCTGCCCTTGACTTGCAATGTGACCGTGGTTTAGTCTCTTGACCACTTTGTCAGGTTTGGCATAACAGTATGCTTGTTTTCTTCCTATAAAAGAGATACTTTCCATTGGATTTTATTTTTTTTCATAGGAAACAAACAAACACTGAACCACTGAATATTTTAAGAAAACATATACCAAAAAAATTTTAAAAAGTTATAGAATTCTAAGTGGAATTCTACATTTGCATTTCCCATCAAAGACTTTCCAGGAATATTTTCAAGGAATTTAAGCACTTTCCACAAAAATGAACGTCAAGTAATACATTTTCCCATCAAAATTAAGTTTTAGTGGAAAAAGAGAAAATTAGACTAACCAACATAATTACACGCCTACTGATCTATATACATCAGGAAACAAGAGGCTTGGGTTCCCAGGTGGATATGGCTTTCAGCTGACCAGGCGGGTTGAATGACATGGACTTAGCAGTTTTGGACTACGTGACATGCTCCCTGCCAAGGGTCCCCTCCACCCTCTGCAATCTCTTTTCAGCAGCATGGCACACCGTCAGACACATACGTGATGTATCTAAGAATATACAGTGCTAAATCAATTTCCTCTTAGCAACAAGTCAGTCCGTGATTCCATCAATAACATTCATTTATCTTAAATCCTTTGCTTTTAATTAGTCCAAAAAACTTTTCATTGCTTTCTTGTAAAGCTCGTATATAAACTGGCAGGGCAGTGACAGAGTACGTCTGCTCAGCTGACAAGATGATGGAATAATTTCTGGATTCATTTGGACTATAGCACAACCAATGACATATGTCTGATAGAGATGTGTTGAACACTGCAGTATTCATAGGGTTAACTGGCAAAACTTGGAACAAAATAAGTACACGACATAGACAGTAGATCTCAGGGCTTGAGGTGGACTCTTTTACGATAAAGAACATAAACTGGCTAAGAAGTCATAGTCATAGGATAAGTTAGAACGAAACAGCAAAAGCTGATGCACAGAATTAACTTTGTTCAACGCATAGTTCATAGGATCCCAGAAATTCTTTGAAATGCTTTTACTCCCTCATTTTCGAAGAAAGACAATGAAGCATTGCTAACTCCTCCATTGCATCACACATTTGTTTCTCATTCAAAGCTATGTTCTTTGTTCTTTTACTTTCCAGTTTCCTGGGAGTTCACATGGCAATGAGTTAGTTTAATTTTATTAATGCAGAACAGTTTTTTGGTGCTAGTTGTTCACATATTGCTCCTGAGGACACCTGTATTTTTCAGACAGTTGGCTTAAGGTTTGACTGAGCTAGAATTGCAGTTGCCTTAATATTTTCCCAGCTTCACTGAGACTGAGGTTAGTTCCTTAGAATGAGAAGACAAATAGGGAGTGTTCGCAGCTTTCGCTCTGCTTTTACACCCTTAGTACATAAATAAAAAAGTTTTAGTAATTTATAACATCTCTAAAATCATTCTGCTTGTTGTCTCATTGTGCTCACTATTGCTTTTACTAGATCCAGCCTAGATTAACTTTTATTTCATGCCCACAGCTACACAGTTACACCTTTCTCATGCAGAGAAATTCCTAGATGATATTGAGCTTGATTCCTGCCTATCTTGTGTAGTCATGAACAGATAAGTGGATAAGAATTGCTGCTTTTCTGATTTAATATTTCAAACTTTGGGAAGACATAAACAGAAGAAAGCACAAGGCAGCGAAGAAAGCTTAAAATATAGGAGAAAAAGAGAAATATTTAATAACTATGTAAATGATGCAAATTAACTAATCCAGAGCAATTATATTTGTTAGAAATAGCACAGGTTTGTGCTGATAGCATCTTAAATATTTTTTGCTTTAATTACGGGATAATAAACATTTAAAGCAATTATTGAAATGGCACAAGCCTAACCAAGCATGTGATCCCATGAATTATTTCTGCAAGTTGAAATAGCATGTCTTTTCCTGAAGTAGCTAGTTTAAAAACCCCGCATGACAAATAGATTGAGTTCCGTATTCTATGATACACAAACAAAATGAATCGTGTTCTTTTAAAAAAGATGTTTATTATGAAGATTACTAGCCTCTCAGTTAAGTTTTTTGTGAATATTCTTGACTGTTTCAGAATATAACTTTACCATTTCTTCGCACAACAGATTAAAGCTTGGCATAGTTTAGATGAAATTTCATATTATTATGATTATTATTACTGTAGTTATGATGATATGTAGTATTTAAATCATTATTCAGATAATAGAAGAAACAGACTTTTTAGGCACAGACATTATTTAAAAGAGAAAAGAAAGGCTTTTACATACATGCCATTGGATACTCAATTTATTGGAACAGACAAAAATTTTTTAGCATGAGGAGACTCACCCAGAAATGGGTGATACTGTGTTTTCAAAAGTAACCCTTCATAATGCTTGTTAACTGGTTAGCAAAACTTAAGACTTCATTTCAACAATGGATCCTTTCCTTATGATTTGTAAACTGGTGTTCATAGAGTTGTCTGGAGACTTTCTTAGTATCTAGGCAGTCATGTAACTGTCCAAATGTCTTAAATACTGCCATGACATCTCTGAACTTTCTTGACTGCTTGCAAATCAACAAATGTGCTTCAGTATCATTTCCCTTGGCCTGCATGAATAAACAAGAAGCACCCAGACTATCTCAAACACAAAAAAGAAGCCTACAGAGGGTGGAAGCAAGGCAGCCTGGGAGGAATACAGAGAAATTGTCCCACCAGCCAGGGACCAGGTTTAGAAAGCTAAAGCCCTGACAGAATTAAACCTGGCCAGGGACATCAAGGGCAACAGGAAAAGATTATGCATGATGGTGGTAAAAGGAAGATTAAGGAAAATGTGGGCCCTCCCTGCAAAGAAAAAAGGAGACCCAGTTACCCAGGATATGGTGAAGGCTGAGGTACTCAATGACTTTTTTGCCTCAGTCTTCATTGGTAAGGGCTCTAGCCACAATGTCCCACCACCCAAGCTGTAGAAGGCAAAGGCAAGGACTGGGAGAATAAAGAACCATCCACTGTAGGTGAAGATCAGGGGCAAGACCATCTAAGGAACCTGAAAAGTGAACAAGTCCACGGGATCTGATGAGGTGCATGCATAGGTCCTGAGGGAACAGGCAGATGAAATTGCTAGGCTACTGTCCATCATATTTAAGAAATCATGGCAGTCCAGTGAAGTTTTCACTGACTGGAAAAGGGGAAACATAACCCTCACTTTTAAAACAGGAAAAAGAAAGACCCGGGGAACTACAGGCCAGTCAGTCTCTGTGCCCAGAAGGTCATGGAATAGATCCTACTGGAAACTGTGCTAAGGGACATGGAAAATAAGGAAGTGATTGTTGACAAGGCTTTATTAAGAGAAAATTGTGCCTGACAAATTTGGTCCATGTCCAAGTCAAGACTGGTGACGACTGGAGTTCCTCAGGGGTTGGTATTGGGACTGGCACTGTTTAACATCCTTGTCGCAGACAGGTACAGTAGGATTGAGTGCATCCTCAGCAATTTAGATGACGCCAAGTTGAGTGGTGCAGCCGACACACTAGAGGGAAGGGATACCATCGACAGAGATCTTGACAGGTTTGAGAGGTGGCTCTGTGAGAACCTCATGAAATTCAACAAGGCCAACTGCAAGGTCATGTACCTCGGTCAGGGCAATCCTAGGCACAAATACGAAATGAATGGAGAATGGATTGAGAGCAGCCCTGAGGAGAAGGACTTGAGGGTGCTGGTTGATGAGAAGCTCAACACAACTGAGCGATGTGTGCTTGCAGCAGAAAACCAACTGTGTCCTGGGCTGCATCAAAAGCAGTGTGACCAGCAGGTCAAAGGAGGTGATTCTCCTTCTACTCTGTTCTCACTCTGCTTTCTTGAGACCCCACCTGGAATACGGCATCCAGCTCTGGGGCCCTCACAGAAGGACATATACCTGTTGGAATGAGTCCAGAGGAGAGCCACAAAGGTAATCAGAGGGCTGGAGCACTTCTCCTATGAAGATGGGCTGAGAGAGTTGGGGTTGTTCAGCCTGAAGAAGAAAAGGCTCCAGGAAGAACTTCTAGCAGACTTCCATTAGCTGAACAGGCCCTACATGAAAGCTGGAGAGGGACTTTTTACAAGGCATGTAGTGATAGAAAAAGGATGAATAACTTTAAACTGAAAAAGCGTAGATTTAGATTAAATATAAGGAAGAGCTTCTTTACTATGAGGGCGATGAGACACTGGAACAGGTTGTCCAGAGAAACTGGGGATGTCACATCCCTAGAAGTGTTCAGGGACAGGTTGAATGGGGGTTTGAGCAACCTAGTCTACTGATAGATGCCCCTGCCCATGGCAAGGTGTTTGGAACTAGATGACCTTTAAGGTCCTTTCCAAGCCTAACCAGTCTATGATTCCATGATGTTTAAATAGTTAACTCATATAATATAACTTCTATTGGGTCCTGAGATACAAGTCAGGAGCAAATCCCAAGAATATATTCCAAATAAAGTGAAACAAATCTTTGCTTTTATAATGTGATGGGCAGTGCTGAACTGTCTGATGTAAAATTACTATAGAAATTAAAAATAGAAAATAGTAAAGAAAGAATAGCATATCAAGAAAAGATATAAGCAATTTACAAAATTTATGAGTATGCAAATTATAGATGAGAAGGAAAACATGTGTACAAATATTTTACATTTAAAAATAGGATTGTTCTTCAATGAATATAAGAATCATGACTAACTTTTGGAGGAAGAAAACCTTACTAAGCTCAGAGGCTAGATTTCAAAGGTTTGGGGTATGTGCAGATAGAAAGCCTCAGTCTGAACATAGTTTCAAGGCCAGAGAAACAAGACGTTGGAAATTTTTTTGCTACTAACATATGATTAATCATTTTAGAATAAATAATACCTGTCTTTAATATAAAAAGATATCCATATGGATATTAAAAATGAGATCCTTAAACTATCTTTGTGGTTAATTTCTTAGTTCTGAAACAATTTACGCCTGATTTTTCCCTATCACATAGTTTCCTGTTGCCATAACCAAAATGAAGTCACATGCATGCCACATATAGTAGTTTCTCACATTTGCTAAGCTTTGACTTATTTTATTTTCTCTCTGACAGATATTTTATAGTATTTTTATATAATCTTACATTTAACACTCATGTTTACCTAATGTGGTTAACAACCACATTAAGTAATAGGGTAGTAGAAGAAGTATAGCAGGAAGAAATGTCGTGACTGCAGCTTGCTCTGAACATCTGCTCAGGAAGCTCTGCATTAAGGCAGTTTATATGAAAACACTGCCCTTCAAAGGCGCATCCTTTTGTAGTTGTTTCTTTTATCATTTCTATGGTATTTACACCTTGATCTCTAGCAGGCTTACAGTTTTTCAGAAGTACTGTCATAGACCTGCGGAACTGCACAATGTGCAATGCACTAATACATTTCTGCCAAACCATATTGATTTGGGTCTGTTTGGGTGATATAACTTATACTGACAGAAGTTCTTTGGATGCGCTACAAAGTCAGAGGTTTTGCCGTCATTTTTCACTCTAGTGAATACAAAATATTCTCACCATGCCAAAAGATAACAGAGTGTATCAGACTAAATAGAAATGTTTGGATTTACAGCTAAGGCCACAATATTGCAGTGGCACAACTAAAGGCTACAGGGTACAGAGTTCTTGAAAAAATATTTCTACAGACTTCAAAATTTCATTATTCCTGCTACTATCTCAGGATCCAGGATTTGCTTTCCTGAGGGCTTCTCAGAATGCTTCTGAAATAGTCTATGTTTCCTTTTGTATAAAAATTCGGAACACAATACATAAGGAAGTTAATCAACCAGAGCAGTTAATCCAATAATGCCATATTTTGTATTTTTCTACTGGCATTCCATATCTAGCAGTAACTGTGTACTAATACATAAATTTGGGGTAGTTTGTTTGGTACTCTTTAACTGACCATGGTCTCTATGAACATATGCATGCTTATCAGTATAAATATGTACATTTTAGGCCTTGGCTTCACAAAACAATGAAATCAAATATTTACAAAATATACACAACAGAATCCTTCATTTGTTAATGTGATTCATGTTCAACACAAGTGTGTAATAAATTTGTGTCAGTGTCAGCATAACCATCTGCTTGCACTTTTGAAATGCTCATGACTGAAAAAAAAACGGAAGATCAACACACTTCTCTCACTAATAAAAAAAGTTGTGTACGTGAGTTTGAGCAAAAGTGAAAGGTTTGGGAAGGTGGAGTTAGGGACACAATCCCAAAATGCAGAGTAAATGACAAAAGAATTTGAGATAAAATTCTGTCTTCGTTTCCCACACCCTCTACCTGAATTTTATTCTGCATTAACGCGAAGTGCTTTCAAAATTTTTGAGTTTCTTGATCAATTATCCTAAGTGATTAAAATATCTGCTGGAACGCCCCAGAAGAATATTTTATGGGCATGGCTTTTGCATATGGATATGAATATGAACATAGAAAAAGTATAAAAAAATCCACTACTGATTCCGAAGCAGGTAATTAGCCTCGTATTGAAAGCTGTAAAAAAAAAATCCCACACAACTTGATTTGTGAACCTTTTGACTGCATAATTTCCATAAAATTAATTATACTGCAAATCCAGAAGAGTGGAACTTCAGCACTTATAGGCTGTTCACATTGCAATCTTTATTCAGAGCCTTTAAAATAGATCACAAATATTAATTTATTACAAATTATTATCTTGTGACAAAAAAATAGTCTTGCTGCCCCTGCCTCTTTCCATCTTACCTTTCAAGAGACATCTATTTTCCCTGGTAGCCCCAGCCTGGGAGTGAGCAGTTCTTGGAAACAACTTCAGCAGTATAGGTCAACCTTTCCCTATGGATAATTCCCACTTGAATGTGATCTTAGGGAAGCAGATGAATCCTTTTCCAACAGTGCTGAACTGCAGGGAGTCTGCTGCAGAGATGGTGCCTAGCTATACATCAGGGGACTTTTGTGAGAATTTGTTAAGACTCCTGATGATGAAGGTCACCCATTATTGTCTATTTTTTTCAAATCTCAACAGGACTGTACTTATTGCTTTCTAGGCTGCAGCATGATGTGCTATCTTGAAGTGTTGTGGCAGAGAAATACATATTTTCCTGTATTGAAAGAATTGGAAAATCATGTGGTTTTAATTAGCTGTAAAAGGACACTACAGCAGCTGGTACTACAAAGCATATGAAAAGACTTTCCTTGTTTTGGGTTTGCACTTGGAGGATCAGTTAAGTGCCTGCCTTTACAGAGGGTGATGAATGTGAATTATGTGGATTGGAGAAGGCATGGGGTTTTAAACACAGGCTCTTCCCTTTTCACTTCAGTGCGGCCGGGTGGCTGCTAATTTACTCTTGCTCTATTGCCTCTTTCTGGATCGTTACTGAAATGTGTTAGTCATGGACTCCCTAAGATGTTTTACAACATTTCTTGAACAACAGACAGCTGGTGTGCAGCGAAAGCACACTATACAGGCTCCAGTCCTCCTTATACTCTCCTATATGCTCCTGGACAGGTGAGGGCAAAACACAGAAGCCTGCAGAAAATCTCGGGGGCTGGAAAGAAGGAGGTATACCCAGAGTCGGATTTCCACCTCCCTTTTGTTCTGTAACCTCCAAAAGAAAAAAAAGCAGGAATTGCAGGTGCCCAGGCAGCAAGTTTCCTTCCCCTGAGTGTCTGCTTTGGTTTCTGTGATGGAGAAGCTAAGAAGCAGTGCAAAATGTGCTCAGTTAATATTTCTCGAAGCTGCATGAAATCATCTCATATGTTCCGTGCTACTCATTTTAGGAGGGCACAAGCTTCCACTGAGACTTCAGCTTCCTAGAAAGCAGCAATAGCTTCACTCAGATGAAAGGGACACTGCACAAGAGCATTGAAGTTTGGGATGGGCAAGCAATGAACATTAATTGAAAATGAATATTTTCTGTGTTTTGCCACAGTTTGGCCTGAACCTTTAGAATTTTATAGAAGCAACTTCCTATTACCCTCAACTTAATTCATGGAGACATGGACTAAACCAGGTTTTAACTTTTCTGTGTTTTTTTCCCCTCCTCACTATCACTCTCAGATTTTCATCTATTCAAAACTGGCAGCATTTACTAAAGCTTGTCAGATTCTAGTTCCCTTCAGCGTCCAGCATTGCCACTCACAGTTAGCACAACCATGCTATCATGGTGCCATGGAAATGAAAGATCTATATGAGTCCTAAATAGCAGGTTGTCAAAATGATATAGCCTTCAAGATCTGTGCACATCAGCCTTAAGGTTCCAGAAATCAGTCACATTTTTTACCATATTTCTGTAGTTTAGTGTGTCATGTTCTGAGTACCTATGCGAAAGTTTTCCATGTTTTGATAACTAATTTGATAACTATAGAACACTTGGCCAAAATGCTGAAATCCTGGCTAACACTGCAGCCACATAACCACAGACTGGCTATGTGTATACTTAACTTCAGGACACCTTTCAGACTGATTTCTCTAAATCCAATTTCTGTGCAAGTCACTACACCTTCAAAACACTTTTATAGGTTTTTTCATTGTTTCTAACAAACACCATGGAAAGTGGATTATTTTATATAAGGAGTAGCAAACACATACTCCTTGAAAAATTTCCAGGTCAATGATGAAAATATATTACCTGTACCCTAAAGGTGGAGTTGCGTGAATTGGCACAGTGCTGATTTGTCTCTGTTGCAATGTGAAGAGGTATATTTTCCAGCTCATCTGATACTCTGCTGAAGAATTCCTTAAGTGTGTTCTCTATACAAGAACTGGACTCAATCAATTTCCATTAGTGAGAAATCTATGTGAAAAAAAAGTTTTAACTCACCACAGCAGAAACACCATTTCCATTTTTCAAACGTTTCAAAAACGAAAATCATGATGGCTTAAGCAGAATAAGTAACTCATGTGTGGAGATAGTAAGGATAAGTGAATGGGTGTTTGTTTTTACTCACAGTTAGAGTATTCCAACATTAATTTTTGATCCCCTCAAACTACTCAACTTCATTCTTCCAGGTGTTTTCCAACCATCAAATAAGCCAGTAGATGTGCTGGGTGTTCCTCATATAGTATATACAACACTGTAGGTGGCTGTTCACATAGATGCTCCAGCAACACTTGCAAATTCACCTATAGAGATATGATGGGTTGACCTTGGCCAGCTGTCAGACACCCACCAGCTGCTCTCCCAATATCCCTCCTCAACAAGAAAGGAGGAGAAAATAAAATGAAAAGCTTGCAGGTCTGGACAGAGAGGTTACTCACCAGTTATCCTCATGAGCAAAACAGGCTTGACCTGGAGAACATGAATTTATTTCCAGTTAATAGTAGAGTTGGATGGTGAGAAATAAAGACAAAAAATAAAACTAAAACACCTGCGCCCTACCTCTCAATTTTTTTCTCAGGCTCAGCTTCACTCCATTTCCAGCTCCTCTACTTTGCCCCCTGACCCTGGACAGCACAGGGGTTGTGGTCAGTTCATTGCAGCTCCTCTCTGGCGCTCCTTCCTCTTTGTGCTGCTCCCTGCTCCATCCTTAAGGATGACCTGCTCCAGCCTCAGCTTTCTGTGGGCCACAGGCCCTTCAGGACATGTCCACCTGCTGCGGTGTGCAGGAGCTGCAGGGGAAATCCCATTGTGTTGCCTGGAGAATCTTCTCCCCCTCCTCCCACTCTCATTTTGCTTTTTGCACTGTTGTTTCTCACAATTTTTTAAAAAAAAATGTTTTGCCCATCCTGAAATACCCTTTCCCCAAAGTGCTCACCAGCACGGCTGGGGCCTGGGCT
Organism: Dromococcyx pavoninus; assembly: GCA_033558185.1. Taxonomy (NCBI): domain Eukaryota; kingdom Metazoa; phylum Chordata; class Aves; order Cuculiformes; family Neomorphidae; genus Dromococcyx; species Dromococcyx pavoninus. Next base: position 1,788,010 of record JAUMJL010000192.1, on the reverse strand, counting down.
GTGCCCTGAGGTGGGGTAGCTAGATCCAGCAGGAATCAGCTGTGCCCAGCATGGGCCAGCCCCTGCAGCTCCTCACAGAGACCACCCTGAAGCTTCCCCACTGACACCTTACCACCAATAAGGTAGAGTCCTAAAGGTATAATTTGAAACATTTTACAACTGCAACACCTACTCTTAAAAGCATTTTAAGTATGTTAGACAGATTTCAAAGGGATGCAGCTATCTAGATGCTCTGAGGCAATTGAGCTTGGCCTACGTACTTCCAATGTGCATTAGATGTCCAAACAATGCACTGGAATAATACTTACCTAACGTTTATTTTTACAACTTATAATCAATTACAATATCTGCTTCAAGACCTGAACCTTACCAACCTGAATAATATGATTTTAATCAAAGTATTTGATCGCAATGCTCAGAAATTTATGCTGAGCAACACCACCTGCCTTTGCTTTCTGCCCAGCCAACCCTCTGTCAATTTCTCCATAATTGTGTCACCATCTACATCGGACTGATGGCACTTCAGCGTTTCAAAGTTTGAGATTAATGACCAAGATTCCATGTCTTGGCTACCGGAATTTGAGGAAAGGAGTGTGAGTTGAATCGTGGAGGTTAAAAAAGGAAGATATTTTTCTTGTCTTGTAATGGCTGAAAAGTCATTCATGAGCACAGGTGGTTTAAATAATTTATCGTGAGCTACTGAGTCATAACAGAGTTACTGATCTGTCTTTTACTATGGCGATATTCCATTTTTTCAACTCTGTATTTTTTTATTCTGCAGTGGGATTAAACAGCTCTCAATCTGCATTAACCAGAAATGTTAAACATGCTGCAACTGCATAATGATGCATTATATCTGTGCCTTTATAGCATGACTAACAGAGAAGTGCCTTGATGGGACTACATGTGAAAAAGAAGTGTTTTGCTTGGGAAAAGCATGCCTGCATCAGGTTTGATTGCATCATTCTTCTAAGTAATCTGTGTATACTCACTTTGCAACAGGAGGTGATTTGAGACTCCAATGCTGATCTTCTTTTTGAATTTCTGCATCGGCACTGACAGTCTTCCTACCTCATTAAAATTATCTTCTTTATTTTGTGAGTTGCATTGTTCTGTGCAGTTGAGGGGTGTTGATACATTCCTTATTCTAACTTTTAGTCACTGAAAAGTTGCCTAGAAAAAATAATTTTCACAGCTGCTAGTATTTTGCAAATTCCATTTTGTCTTTAAGGCAACTATCAAAATATTTTTGCTTTCCTCACATAACTTAAAATATTTATATGTACTGAAGACATTCTGGATCATATTTCCTGGTAGAGTATGGAAGCTTGGCCCCTTGAAAAGTGTATCTACCAAAACGTCTTTAGAGTTTCAGACTACTTTGATTGCAAAACTTTCACTCACCATAACTGCATATGCTTCTAGTTGCTGCATAAAACATCCACAACATATTTCCTCAAGGAAGACTGTCTCTCCTTTTGACCTCACGAACCATAGCTGAGGTCTCTGCAGGGAATATGGGTCTCATTATGAAAAAAGTTCCACTTGGCAGAATTTCTGTAGTTCAAGAAATGAGGAGTAGTGTAAAACTGTCATTGAAAATATGAAGTAGAGGTGAAAAAAACCCTACTTAAAAAACAAAAGGCTGCTGTCATGAAGCTGTTTGGCTCTATGCAGAGCTAGCCCCTATGTTAGTTGCGTTTTGGTGATGGAGCCTGATTGAAGACACAGATTCCTGTGGGTCCTTCTGTATGGGCAGGGGGCCCACGGACTGCCAGGGATTTCCATCCTTCCAGCTCTGCCGCCCAACTGCCCCCTCGAGCCCCCTGGGGTCTCTCCTCATGCAGTTTCCCCTCGCCTGTCCTGTGCAGCATTTCCTGTCCAGGCTGAGCTGGGGAATCCTTAGAAGTCTGTTCTCTCAGCACAGAAAGAGGTGGAAGGTGAAAACAACCATGGTAAAAGAATATGGCAAATTATAACAATGAAAATGAGTTACAGGGAATCTGGTTTTGAAAGAGTAAAGCTACTAAGTTTTCCAACAAACTGTCAGATACTTTACCTACGACATTTGAAATAATCTTTCCATTTGAAAAATTGTGAACACTGTTGGATATTCTCTGAAACCATTTTGAAATGTGAAGGAAACCATATTCTTTAGATGTATGAAACAGAATATTTCACAAATTCTGTCTCATTTTTTCAGATGTGCTTCGTGGTTGGCTTTAGTGATGACCTTAATCATCAGCCATTAACATGATTTTGATTTTTCTTACACTACAAGGATCAGCTGACTTTATGTAGTGTGTGGTTTGCACTAATTTAGGTGATGGAAAATCAGATAAAATGCAGCATAAGTAGATTGTGCCAGACTAACCTGATCCCTTTTTTAGACAAGATAAATAATTTTCTTGACAAGGGTAATTCTGCAGACCTGATCTGTTTGGAGTAAAGCTTTTGGCATGCTGACACATGGGGAATTGTTAGTTAAGCTGAAAAGGATAAGGATTAGTACAAGAATGTCAATAGAGTAAGGCATGGGCCAAAGGGGAGACAATGAGGTATGTTGTGCTGACAAGGCTTCAGGCTAGATGGATACTGCTGGTGAAATTCCTCATGGAGCAGCAGTTGCTCAGTCTTGGCCAAAAGAGGGGGGATGTGCCAGCTGAGGCTACTGGTGAGATGATGTTCAGAGGCATTGCCAATGCTAAGTGACAATATCTGGTGACAAGACAAAAAATATGAAGTGACTATAAGGTCAAAGTGAGGCGTGAAGTGAGAAATACAGTGAGGCAAAATAAGATAAAGCACATAGGAGCTAAATACAGGAATGTCTGCCATGAGCTGGACATTATCACCTGGAAACAAAAGAAGCAAAAGAAATACTTGTCAGTACTATTCAGCCAGAGCATAGTTATCAGCCAGCAGGGTGACAGAGAGGTGAAAACTGCAAGGTGAACACCAGCTTACGGGCTAGGGCACTCTCACCACTTCTGAGCATTTTCTAACTGGTTGTATTTAGTACCTTATGCAAAACTGGGATATAATTTCACCCATATTGAAGGAAACTTAATTCAAAAGTAAAGATGATACACAAATGCATCTTAGATAAGCTTAAGAGAGGAGGACCCATGTTACAAAACAAGACTAAGAAAGCAACAGGTTTAGCCTAGCAAAACTGGGAGGGGTAGGGGGTGGCATGGTAAAGATTGTAAAACTCAGCAAAACGTTGAGCTAGCTCAAGTCAAGCCCAGTATTCTCAGAAAAGACAAATGGGTATAAAGTATTCAGAAATAAATTGAGGCTTAAAATTAGAAGTTCCTAACTATTATAGGCTGAGGTTCTGCTGTTCCAGAAGAGCAAAAAGGGAGGGAGCAAAAAGAAAAAGATGATCTTAATCACCTGAACTTCTGAATTAAACTGATTCCATGTGATGAACGATGCCATGAATGAGAAAGTGGTGTTGCCCAAGAAGGTCCTTCAAGGGTAACCTCAGGAAGTGCTCAATAGAGGTAATTGTTTTGATTTCCTTAGTTTGTCTGAAATTTAGCTGCAAATACACAACCAGACAGCATCCAGAGGATGACTGCATAGACTCTGGAAACAGCAGTGGCATGCACACATGCTCAAAAAGTGCAAGAGGCCAATGATACAGAACAACCACTGACAAAGATGAAGCTGCAAATTCAGTGGTTTTCAATGCGTAACAAAAAGTTACAGTGCATCAGCCTGTCCAGTCATCCAACTGCATGGTGCTCACTTGCACATTCCCACCTTTCTTGCAGTGCTGTTCTCTGCAAGGAGTGGCATGTGCATGGTGATTTGATCTTAATCCTCCAGGAAGTACCAAAAAGCCGTTAAGTTCTCTGTTGTTCAATGAGAAGAGAAATCAATCAAGACTTTGAGAGATGTGCATCTTCTGATGCCATATTCAATTCTTATTCCTTTAGATGCCTCAGGAAAGATAATGAAATAATACTTCCTAGTTAAAAAAAACCCTCACAACAGAGTCTTCAAGTTTCACCTCTGTCCCTTCTTAAGAACATATTATGAAAACACATATTGTATTATACCAGGAGCTGTGCTATGCAGGTTTGAATCTCTGGTGTCTGCTCAGCCACAGATCTTATTAAAGTCAATGGATTTTTTTTCCATAAGGGGTATTATTTAGTAGTGTTGCTGCAAAATTTATTCCCCTACCTTAGGCATCCCGAAACAGCTCCTTGAGTGTCTTAATGCTTACTTCTATACAAGACATTATCCAATATGTGCTTTCTAGGATCATTGACTTTAATGTGAATATGCTTGCTTTAAAGGCTCATTTTGCACGACTCAAGGTTAACTATATTTATGGTACACAATTGTACTAGGCAACTGGGCTCTGATTTATAAAGTAGTGATATGTGCCTTAACGCAAGGCAAATCCAAAGCCAAGCTGTTCTAAGCTTGCTTCAAATCCTAAAGAAACATATTTTCTAAAGTACATTCTGCATTATATACAGAGATAATTTTTGCTAAAACCTTAGAAATTATAAGGTTATGGTAGATAAAAAGCAGTGTGCTTTTGACCCTAGTCTACTCATACTGTGATTTACTGTTTGGGTCATGTGTATACCCCCACATGAACAGTGTATGTTATTACATTATCTGCCTCATCCTGAAACCATCTTAGCTGTATTTTGTGTGCTCACAATTCCGATGTCTTTACACAAATGTAAAGCTAATCAGCCAATAAAACAGACAAAGGGGAAAAGACAATGAACTTCTCCAGGTTTCTTTTTTTTCAGCTACAGCTTCAATGGCAGAATAAGAAATACTTTATTTCTAATATAATCTTAAGAAAAGTGTGCATCCTGTGATCTCATGGTATCTCTGATATGCAGGGATGCTGAGCAATCAGCAGCTGAGGTACAGAAATTCCAAGGACAACCCTCGCTCTGAAGGATCAGCTGAGATGACTCAGTCACAGGGGGCTCTCAGTTGCTTTGAAGCCCCAGCCTCATATTACAGGGTGTAGTGTTATTTTTAATGTTATATTTAGTTGCAGGGTAAAAGGAAAAGGATAGATAGGCAGTAAAGCAAACGTATGTAGGGATCTTTGCATAACACAGTGTTTTGGGTTTTTTTATGTGTAAGATTTTTTTTCTTTTTCATCTCATAGGTATTTTGTAGGATGTTGTGAATTACTAATTTAATTAATGGAAAACCAATAGGTTCTCAATTTATTATTTAAGAAAGTGTTTGAAATTTAGTATAAAAAAATTTATATATGCTTTCATAGGTTCTGGTCACAACTACTCGTCACTAAGGGTCCTTTTGTGAAAATCTTGGTATCAGGGTGTAGGGTGCAGCCCCTTGTGTAAGTGACTATAGTACCTGGCTGGCACTGGAGCAGCATTAAGGGTGATGAAAACCCACCACCCAGGACTGGCTGCATTTTGATAGCGGAGGAAGGATCTCTAACAGGTATGTCATTCTTCCTTACTCACTACTCAAGGTGCAAGACGAACCCCAAATTTATAAAATTCCTTTATGAAAGTAGAAGATAATTGAAATAATATTATTTATAAAATGAACAGAGAATTAGACACCTCCAAAGTATATACTGCTGTTTTATTTATATCTTCCAGAGCACCAGTTTGTAAACTTTTGTCTTACATGTAACCAAGAAATACAACACAAATACAGCACGCAAACAGAACACGCCCTGCTTCCTTATGCCATAGCAACTTTACAGCCAGCAATGCAGACCAAAAAAACAGGTGTTAAATTCTGTTGAAGATTTTCAAGTTAAATTTATTAATCTTTTATGACAGTAGAAACACGGAAGCTTATGACACCTCAGTTTGCTGTAACAATTTTTCACATACAGTTACAGGATCTTTTAAAATGCTAAAGATTTCCTACATTTGCCTGGTCCAATATGTTTTTATTGTGTATAAACATATTTTAATACATTATTCGGCTTTCTGTGAGTTCATAGCATGCTCCGATTAGCTGAAAGGGAAGAATATTTCAAGAAGGTCTTTTTAAAGCTAGCTAGCAATGAATCAATACCATATTAATACATATTGCAGAGCTGTATGATGAGATGTGACTTGGTTGATGTTATATGCTCCGTAAGAGGCATATTTAATATGCAACTGAAAAATATTTACTTTCCACAAGCAGGATTATGATCTTTGAGCAATAGCTGCTCATATGACTTAATTAAAAACAATTAAAATATATTGCCACCCACCCTGCCCCCCCCAAAAAAAAAAAGAGAAGAAACCATGGCAGACTAATGGAAGACTTCCCCACACAATCTCCTTTTCTGTGAGTCATTTCTACTTCGCAGGCAGTCTGCAAGGTCAGGGGGGTGGGTTTTTTTGCAAACCTCTGGTTAGAAACCCCTGCACCCAGAGGCAGGGGCTGCGGGCTGACCCCCGACGCTCCCCGCCAACCCCCGCAGTGTCCCACCAGCTCAAGGGCGCTGTGGGACCACCGGGACACCGGGCATCGCGCCTTGAAGGTGCCGCCTGGTAGACGCGCCTCCCCGTCGTCCCCGGGCTCCCCCAGGGCGCTCTTAGAACATCCTCCCGCACCAGGTCGGCCGGGGGGCGGCAAACGGGAGTGGCGAGCGGGGCTGGGCCCCGTGAGGTCAGCGGCGGGTGGACCAATGAGCGGCGCGGCGTGGCGCGGCTCGCAGTGGAGCCAGGGTGCCCCTCGTGCGGCGGCTGCATGGGGAGGGCGGTGGCAGCGGCGGCGGGAGGCGGTCCGGCGGCGGCGACGGCGGGCGCGGGGCGAGGGGTCCCGGCGCGCCCCCGCCCACCCGGGGGGCGAGACTGAAGGAGGTGGTGCCGCTGCCTGTGGGCACAGGTGCAGCGGCGGCGCGGGCGGGTGCGGAGCGCCCTCCTCCCGGCGGGGGATGTGCCGGCCGCCGGGGGCGCGCCGCCCGTGGGAAGCGCGCTCCTAACGCCACCTGCGAGCGCCCGGCACGGAGTGGGCGGTGCGGGGTCGCTGGGAGCCGGGCAGGTAGGAACAGAGACGCTGCTTCGGGAGGGTATGAGGCGCTTTTGTTCGGGCTTTTTATTTTTTTTCCTCTCTCATGTGCGGGGCGCCAGTGGCAGGGATTGGCGTGTGAGGTCGCCCAGGGCAGCGGGGCTCCCCGCGGGGAAAGTTACGGAAACTGCGCCTGCGGCTTGGCGGCTTGAGGAGCCGCGGGACTCCCTGCCTGCTGCTCCCCGTCCGCCCGGCGCGGGGGACTGCGCTTGGGGCAGTGGCAGAAGCGGCGGCGACCGCCGGGGGGCTCCGCGGACCGCGGTGGAGCCGCCCCTCTCTCCGCTGGGCTCGGAGGAGCGGTTGCTTCTGGGAACAGCTGCGCCCCCTGAACAGCGAGGTTGCCCCGCCGTGTCGGAGACCGGGACGCACGGTGCGGCCGTCCCATCCTGTGGCGGCTCGCACCGAGAGTCCCGGAGCACGGCTCGACGTGCCGCTGGGCTGACCTGCCGGGACAGTGCGGGAGCGCGCGTGGCGTCCGCGCTCGCTGTGCATCGTGTCTCCTTTCTGGATCAACGAGGTTCCTCGGGGCTGCGTAGCGGAGTGCAGCTGGAGTTTGGGAAGGCATCAGTGGCAGGGTGCGCGCTGGCGACGCACCCATGGGAGTGCCTGAAGCAGCGCGCAAGTGTTTGCTTCAAGCCAGAGCTTGCCGTATTCCCTTTGCTGTGTAAGTCTCAGAGTCGAGAAACCTACATGTGCTCGTGTGCGCAGGGCTATGGGTTTTCTTACTGATTAGCAGACTTCTGGTGGTCTGGGATTACTTCTGCAAAAATGCAGATCCCAACAAATATCTGTGCTGACCATATATAGAAGTAGTTATAGGCGAAGAACTGTGACTTCAGCATTGCTGACACACATTGAGAAACTTTTTTTTTTTAAAAAAAAAAAGGCAAACAAAGACTGGTATATGTCCTAAGTTTGTTTTTGCCCAAGAAGTATATTTTCCTGTGTTTACACTGACTTAACTGTTCATACTTCTTTTTTTGTGTGTTTATTTACCTATGCACCTCAAATTCAGTGAATGATATCTTGATTTTATTTTGTCTGCTTCTGTATTTTTAATCTGAGATTTGGTTTCTGCTTGTGTTGGACCAGGACTGCAGTAGGTAACACTGTTTTTTCAAGAGTGGAAGCCTGGTGTTGTGGCTTTCCGAAATGTGCCTCAGTGTGGACGCAAGCTGGTCACTCATATAGTAGCAGTTCTCTGTGGCATGAAAGAAGTATTGTGGAGGTTTCTGAAGTTGTGTGTCCTAAAAAATTCTTATGATTTGCTCTCTTTGTTTTCTTTTTGTTGTTTTGTTTTTGTCCCCCCTTTATTTTTTAGTAGTTCTGTTATTACCAGAAGCTTTTACACGTACATTATTGCTCATGAATGAAGTAATGTGTTTTTGTTTTGATGCCGTGTGCATGTTAACAGGGTAACTTCAGCTTTAGGGAAGAATTAGTTGGCTCAAACTGAAACAGTGAAAACCGTTCTTTTAAACTATTTTGCATGTAGCAAGTCGGCTGGATTTTAGTAACAAAGCAATGAAATACTCCAGGAGTAATCCAGTATGAAATTCATATGACTTGCTGCCAGCTGTATCAAAACAGGTTGCAAGTTTTCTTCTTTTTTTCTACCAGCTATACTCTGCCACCGAACTCAGAAATTTTTACTTATTCTTTAACGTTTCATTCAAAAGAACTAGAACCTAATTTGTAACAGAAGCTATTTTGAGGTGCAATTTCATTTAATTTTAAAGTAGATGAATAGTAACTTTCTGGAAGGAGCTGATTGCATACTTTGTCGTATATCAGTATATTTTCAAATGCAATCCGTTTTTAGTTCTGTTACTGAAAGACATTTACATTTCATCTTACTCTTACTAATATAGTCTTCACCCAGCAACTTTTCGATGTATTTTAGAGTAGTCGTCTCAGAAATAGGTTTTCATGGTGAAAACCAACCATGACTATATGAAAGATCACAAACATGGTGCTCAATGTTGTCTTCAATTACAATTCTATATATTAGTATTAAGAATTAAAATATAATAATTAATTTGTAAGCTGCTGTAATAAATTGTCACACTTAAAACACTCATCATTCTAAAGCTATAGTTGCTCCTTCAAAACTATCTAACTCTTCTTTCTTGCATTATTAGTTGGATTTCAGTCTTAGTATTATGAATGTTTTCAGGATCAAATACTGAAATGCTAAAGAAAAATCTCGTGATGACTAAGGTGGAAATTTCTCCTACATAAATGCTACAGCATTATGGTGCTTATGTTCATACTTTCCCTCTTTCCTCAGTGTTGATTTTAGCAAACAGAAAGCCTTGACGTGTACCTTTTGTGCTGGCAATTACTGTGCTTAGTAAGTGTTATGTGAGTCGAAAAGGAAGGAGAAGGCGGTGCAAAAGGTGCTTGACACTAAAAGAAAGTTTAAAGTGATCTAGATGACCTTGATTATTTTTGTCCATTCTCATATTATGGCTTGTTTGTCACTAAGAAGAGGATGTACTCTGAGCGGCTGCGGTGTTCTAAGGATGATACAAAGTATCTGGGAAGTATTTGAAGGCCATAAAAGCTCTACTTCGTGCTTGTAAATACATGGTTCCTGGGTTTAGTACATAATATGTTAGAACAGTTTACTAATGTTATTAGTATCCCTTACTGTATTGGCAGCTTTTCATTTAATGAAGATGTATAATTAAGCTTTGAAATAAGGAGCAGTATGGATAAGAATATGTGGGGAAGGATATGTAATGCCACTCTGTCAGTACCCTCAAATATATTTAAGTATCTTATTTTGTGAATGTGTAACAAATACTTAAATGGATCCTTGAGGTTGGAATGAAAAGAAAAAACCTGATGACAACAAAAGTAGTCTGTTTTGCAACTTCATTCAACAACATTTCTACATCCTCCATGACTTCATTCTATGTCTCTTTTCAGTAAAAGAACATCAGTTTTGCTGGATAGCATGGCTGCTCTAACATGTGAAACTGTCAATTATAGGTGCTGGAAATGTGTATATCAGCTACACCTCCAGACACACAGACTGTACGTGTCAGTGGATCCAACAAAAGATCTTGTAGAATATACACTGGAGTATATTCCCAATGGTGTTGGGGAGTAAAACAGAATCAATTCAGTATAAGCCTGGCATGCCATATTTAGATTTGGACTTCATGCTCAGGAGTTTATATCTTGTTTTTGTTGTAAGAGAGGATCAGAGCATGTTGTGACAGTTTCTACTTCTTGTGCCTTGGTTGAGTGCCATCAGAACACAACTTTCTGCTTGCAAGCTTGGCTAGGAGATTGTGAGGGCAAGGAAAAGCCATTTTGCTGAATATAAATTGTTGAAGTTAACAGAAGAGGATGGAAGATTAACCCTTTCATCTTTTAGAATATGTAGTTTCACATTGGAGGCATCATTTAGTGTAAAGGAAGATAGACTTAAGTGATTTTTTTCATTGTTTACAAACCGAAGGCAAGGTCTGTTCTATGGTTGGAAGATTTTTGGAAAAAACAAAAAGAAAGAATGTAATTTGTATTACAAATGATAAATATTCAGTTGCTGAAATAAGAGCTAGAGGGAGTTTGATACTTCTGTAAGTTAATCTTGATGGAGATAGAGAAATATTTGATAATACAGCTAGAGTATGGATTATGGGAATTTTTTTTTCTGGATATAATTCAACAGTGCAGCAACTTGTCAATGCCATTACCTTTCCTTCTTCTGTGCTTTCATTCTGATGTTGGATTAAACAAACTGTTTAGTTTAGAGAAATTTCCTGCAGGCAAATTCAGGGTTTTGTTTATTTAGTGAGATGCAATACAGCAGTGTAGCCACAGTATCGCAGAGCTCCATGTAGACCAAACTTCTGATAATTTGCCTGCTCTTTTTAGTGAACATTATGCCTAGTATTGATCTCCTGGAAGTTGTAGCTGCTGTGCGAGTTCTTGTCAGGGTGGTGAATGTGATTGGGGGATTCGAGATTGTCCAGTTACATTCAGCAGTTGATGGAATTATGGTCAATAATGAGTATTTCTGACTTAGCTTTTCTTTCAACATCTGAATGAGAGGACAGTGTGGTGATATGTAAGGATCATCTCACAGTGTGTGTAGGCGATAATATGTCCTTCTGCATTCACAGTATTTCCCTATGAATAAAGATTAATTGTGATATGGAAAAGCTTTTAATACAAAAAGTCGGAGGTTTCTCTCTTGTATACAAGTTCGTAGAGAATTGATGTTTGTGGTGGGATGGGATTTAAAAAAATGCTTGGAATTTCTATGAGGTGCCTCTGTTGATGGGCCTCACTCCTGTTAAAGAAAATGATCTAATCTCAGTGCCTGTTGTTGGCTAAGGTGCTTTGTGCAATGTTATTTTCCTCCTTAGCTCTAGCTGTGTTCTAGAGTACCTTACTTGACAGCATTAAGTGTATAGGAGCTGAATGCTGAGGACTCTGCGTTGGCCTTAGATCTCCATGTGACATGTAACGGGACCTCCTCCCAGGTCAAGTCTACAAAGTTGTGACACTGTGCACTGTCCTGCAGCACCCTTACTCCTGCCTGTCCTTCTCCTAAGCAGGAGAAGGCCCCTTCAGCATCTGGGATTAATGGTTTTTGAGAAATCTTCCCAGCATTCCTGCATGAAGGTCTGAGGTCTCATCTATAGAATATAAAAGAAATAACCCTGGCAGACTTGAAGGGAAAAATGGTATATATCACACACAAGGATTTATAAAAAGGCTTTGAGGGGCAGTCTGCCATTGACTTACACCACCATCATTTCATTATGAGAATTTATTGAGTTCAGTAACTATGAGGGTTTCTAGTAGGAGAAAATACATTAGTAAGACAGTAAGATGATACTTTTTATGGAATCTTACTAAATATGTACTGAAGAACCAAAGCATTCTACTTCCTTCAGCCTTGCATTATACGCAGTTATGTAGAGCCACACTATTCTTCATAGAACTGAAATAGCAGGTCAAGCCAAAAAGCCGATGACAAATTCTCTCTGAAACTTTAAATACCTTGTAGAAGGTACTGGGCTGCAACAAAACTAAATAATTAATGAGATAATAGCAGTCTTGGTGTAGAGTATTAATTATTACTTTTAGTTTCATATGACCTGGAAAACACTCATTGGCTTCATGGTTATTACTCAGGAATGAAAGTAATTGTCTTGAAGCAACACCCCTCCATCCACTAAAAATGCAAAAGAAAGGTCTCTGCAAAGCACTGAAAAACCAGTGTCAAATCTGTAGAGAAAAGTATCGAATTACATTTCCTTATATTAATGTAGAGGAGCTTGTTCCACAGGGTGCCATTATGTATGAAAGCAGACACATCCTTTTGCTCTCCTAGGACTTCCGGGAGCAACAAAGGCTGAGTCCACTTCAGGGTATTAATGCATCAGCATTCCTGCTGCACATACTGCAGCATGAACTATCCATTATGTGTATAGAATTTAATGACATGAAAGGTTTGAGTTTATAGCTACAGGCTGTATATTGGTCACCTATGTAAAATCAGAAGCCTTTTAGCACTCTCCCATGTTTCTCTAGTAAAAATTAATAGTACTAATTGCCACTTCTTTTATCATTAATTTCTGTATCAACATGAAGTATTGCTATAGCAACAAATCCTTTTGAACTTCATTGCAGACAATTAGTATGAGAATTCAGTCTCAGTATGTAATAAGCACAATAGTAAAAACTACTTAGAGGATTAAGGAACTTTCTTTTTAAAAGAAGGGGAGTAATACAGGCAGTCAAAACTCATGGAAGAACAGAACTTGAAAATTTTCAGTATTATCTTTTTATTAATCATTTCCTGTTGCTGTACCAAGGTACATTTTACTTCTAACAAAATAATTACAGCCCACTGTCTCCTCGGAGAAAAAATACATCACCCTGTGGAATACTCTGCAGATTTTTATCTCTGATAATGATGTTTCACCATAAACTGCTTTCAAAGGATGACTGTTCTGCAGCCCTGGCAGTGTATGTGTGGGAAAACTCTACGTAGGTTTCAGGATTAGCCAGACATCAAACAATCCAAATTTACAATGTCAGAATTAGATAGTGCTTTATCTCTATCTTTTTGACAGCTGAAGCATCCTTTTGTCTTTCATCGAAATGGATTGCTATTTGCATTATACCTTGTCATCTCTCTTGATAACGGGCAGACAAGGGAAGTTATTCATGTATACATACACAAATTAGGAGGCATATGAGATGTGGAAGTTCTAAATATCTGAGGAACAGTGGAATAAAATGGACCTGTCTTGGACTGTGAGTCTGTGATTGCTGTTATTGTCTGTGACAGATTTTGAAGTAGTGAAATCTTATGTATTTGAAGGAAGAGCTAGGTTTCTGAGGATGTTCATTGCAGTGGAAGGTGGCTGTGTGAGAAGTGAACAAAAGAACAGGTGAAGCCTATGTCTCTTGCATGTGTACAAGACAGAGAAAAGAAGGGTGAGGATACCAAACCCAGAAGAATGGAACTACACAACTCCATGTGCTGGGGGAAGAACATGTCTTTCACAGAGATCCTGGGAAGGATGTGGCATCTTGCTTCACCTCATGCAGTGGGTGGCTTCATAATAGGTCTTCCTTGGATGTCAAGACTGGCTCTTCGGTGTAGTATTAAAATATGTTTCCTTACATGCAGTGCACCTGTCACCCACCAGACCTTCTCTGGTTCCTCTGACCAGACTGTTAGATCTGCAATAACAATCAGTAGAAGGCAAATAATAAAAATGCAATTGCATGCAAGGCCATAGCTCTTCGTCTTTCTCTTGTCAGAACACCTCTTCTTGGACAACCTCCCAGAGCCCTTTGGAAGACCTAACCAAATTACTACAAATTTTCTTTAAGCTGTCTGTCTGCAAAACATTATTTTCCATGTATGAAGATGCCAATTTTTAGTGAAGTTAGTAGTATATTCATACAACATCTAGGATTCCTGAGGTCTATCCATACCAGTAGATTAAACGATCTCAAGACTTTTCTGTCATTGAGACAGCTGTATTAAATTTGATTTTAGGAGAGATTCAGGAGAGAATGATAGTTAACCCAGCACCATGTCCTGCAGGGATGATTCCAACTCTCTACATGTATAGATGATGCTTTTCCAGTGTCCAGGCACATACTTTAATTTACTAGTGTGAGCAGAAAGGATGGTATTCAACAGACATACCAGTGTGTAAATGGGAAAAAGAGCTATGATGACTGACATCTTCAATTTGCCAATATAATCAAAGTTACCGTTTTTAAGCAGTCAAAACTTGAAATTTCTCTTCAAGTTGTAACTTTTGGTCTGGATTTGTTAACAAGGAAATCGTAAAGAAAATTCTGTAATAAAAGCTAAAAGAACATTACAAAAACCTATAGCAAAGAAATGGTGAGTGTGTTTTACTTTTAGGATTCTTGGGAGACAAGTAGTCCCTGGAATATTTATGTATGTAAATATCTTTCTAAAATGCCATCTGCAGAAAGCATCTCTCATTAAATACAGAATGTGCAAAGTCACTTTAACAAAGTGTTTCTTAAAGATCACTAAAAAAAAAAAAAAAGAGTCCCATCTTGGGTCTGGAACTGCTGCGCTAAATTCGGGGAGATTTAAATCTAGTAAGGAAACTTAGTAAGGGGATGGAGTTGTTTATTTCAAATTTCTTTCTTTGCATTCTTTTTCTGGTTAATACTTTTGTATAAAATTATCTTGAATTTCCTGTGGGAAGAGATGGAGAAGTTCACTTGTAAGAAAAAGGACATAAGTTTTCTCTAGAAGACAGAAAAATATTATCTCTGGTGTCTGGATGCAGTGTAAAAAGGCTATCGAAGTATGACTTTAGAACAAAGACCGTTGAAGGAAAGGAAAAGGTGTAAATTAAAGCAGATATTTGAATGGGCTAACAGAGAACCTTACAGGACTCCACTCTGGGGGTAAAGGATTGTGCTATAGAAAGTAGTTGCTAAAAATAATGCTGTACAATGCAAAGGGAACACATATAAATAGAAAGCCAATGATAATAATTTGTAGTTCCATTTCTGGAAACTGCAGTTCAGTAGCTACTAGCTAGTGATGATGTGGTAGGCAGATGTATTGATCTTCCTTTTCCTTGGTCAGTGTGATAAAGAAATATAGTAACAAAACTGAAAACATTGTTTTACTTTCCTGTTGATAATCATAGGTATGTGTTTCAGATGGTTGGGTTTTTCCTTTTCAGTCATATATGTAGTTTTCATTGAAAAAGCATAATGCTTACTCAGGCTTCCAAATAAACGTAAAAGTGATTATTACTTTTCCTCCTGTTACATACCTTATTAAAAAAAAAAAAAAGTTATTTTGTGAAAGTAAGTACATGGAAGGTGCAGATTCTTGTGAAGATGAACTGTACTTTCCAGAAGCAGCAGACGGTGTTTATGCCATTCACTACTGAGTCAGTAATTTTCATTCTCACTCAACTCAATGAAAGCTGTGTTTGTTTGCCAAAGGAAATGCTAAAGAGGGGAAAAAAGGGGAAGCAAGATTGAAAAAAGGCTTGTAAAAATAGCAATAGGTTTGTTCATCCTTGAAAAATGGTAGGTTAAATAAAAAGCAAAGTGAGTTTAATACTTGCAAATCTTTCAGTTAGTGTTTAAAGACTGCCTAAGATATGATCACTTTTTGTTGAAGTCTGTCTAGAAATTTCTGATTTCCTTCCTTTCTTTCTTTGGTCTGAGCAGGATCTCATGGATAGAACTTAAACTAAGTTACAAATTCATATATTTGGAAACAGAAGTGTTGTGATTCTTTTTAATATCCAGACTCTTTGGGAACTGACGAAGATTTTTGTGTGGATATCAAAGTCTTAAGATTCATACTGAGTGATCAAACATCTGATGCTTATTTTATTAGTAAAAATGTCATTAAGATATTCATTGAAATCTAATTTTTATTACAATGCTTCCTAAGATTGCATTTTATATGAGCTGTGTTTCTCACATGATCATTCATTAAAAGCGCATTCTTACAAGCTGAGGAGAAGAGAGGTTTAAAGCTATTGAATCTGAATAGATAGCATGTTTCCTACTAGTGTATATTAGTCTGCTCCCCTGTGTCCTCCCCAGATAATAATATTAAGCTGTAAAATAAAAATCATGATTCTGGAAAGACTTTCTCTTCAGTAATGCTAAGCAAGCATGGATTCAGTTTTATAGATTTGTACTAAACACTTTCATGAGTTAGGTTGAAAAAAAGCAGTAGTTGTAGGAATCTGAGTCACTGATTTAAGTAAACATAGTGTTGAGTCCACCATCCAGAAATGTGGTTCAGTAAATAGGTGCTTGGAGTGCAGAACCTTTGTGAAGCATTATAATAATGCTGAAGCTTTTCAAGGCATTTATGAACAGATCTGCTGCTGATGTGACCTACCAGGAGCAGCTCCTGTGTTATGGGTGTGGTAAAATCAAACTTTTAAATGCTTGAAACAGAAGAATGAGGATTATGCAACTCTTGTAGACTGACAGCAATGATGATGAGATCTGTTAAAATCCAGGATATAGCTGAAGATGTTGAGGACTGAAAAAGCAGATATGATCTCAACCAAACTTAATTTAGAAGAAAATGATACAAAAACCCCACATTGTGCCTTCTTTATTTCCCATAACATTAATACACATACACAATTCTAAGTTGCTGTCTTATTTGCAAGTTAAGAAAATGCAGGTTGAAAGATAAATATGGTCAGATATGTTGTTTCCAAGAAGAAAATATTGAAATTGCAGGCTTTTGTGAAACAATTTGTGGCGTGCTGGTTACTTTTTAATGTAGCTAAATGTCTAATATGTAGCAAACTGCCAACATTAGCATGCAGATGTCTTATTTTTGTTATATCAGTTTTACTTTCTGTGGTACAATGAGTCATATGACTGACCAGTATCTTTCTCTGTGTCAGATCTCATCCACTTATTTCACTTGATGTGTTGGTTGATTAGTTGGTTGGTATGTTTCTGGGAATAATGCATTCATTTTAAAACAGCTGCACAGTTTTGCTTCTGCTTCTCTTAAATTTCATTGTAGTTACTGTTTTCATAGCTGTTATGGAGAGTAGAAGTTCCTTTAAAATCCCAAAACCTCATCCCTCTGTTTTTATGAGGTGGGAACATTTCTTTGATATGGTTTACATAATGGGATGGGTAAGAATTTATTTGCATTGTGTATCGATTATATGACAAGAACAGTTGCGTTGTAACCTGTTGTGGTTGTGTGACTTGCATGTCTTTGATCCTACTTTCTGTATTGTAGTTGGAATCAGGCATTCCAATGTCATAAAAAGTGTGTTTTCAAATCTTAATGTTGGATATATAAAAAACTGAATTTCGGGTTTGTTCCTTTGAACTACTTGGATTTTTTTTATGGACAATGTGTTTGAAATTGTAGTGGTGTTTGTTTATTGTTTTAGCAGCTTTTTTCCTTCTTAAAATATTTATTTTTTACTATATTAGAAATAACTTTTTATGACCTTTCACTGATTTTTTTTTTCAATTGATAATGCTGCTGCTTCTGATCTCAGTGTAAAAAATTCAAGGCTTTGTGGATTCATTGGCAACTAGGTTGAATTTGCAATATTAAATTATTAATTTAATTCCTGCAGGAGTCTTGGGAAGTCTTTCACCTAACATCTTCTAATATATATGTTTATATAGATACTATCTTGAATAGTATCTATGCAAGATACTTACCATACTGTTTCGAACAGAAGTCCTAAAAAGAAACATTTCTGTAAGAAATTTGAAGATTCTACTGGTTAAGATAGTAAGTTGTGCTTGGGCTTGAGCATGTACTCTAGAAAACTTTAATGCTGACACCCCTCCCCCCTTCAAACTCCAATGCCAAGTATCTTGGATTATTAATGATTAAGAGCAATGAATAGATGCAGCAAAGTTTCACTCATCATGCTTGGCTAGCTCATGCAGAAGGTTAAGTCTAAAAGGTAAAACATTAAGAGCAAGCACTGTAGAAGTGTTCATAAATTTGATGGTTGTATGTATACACCATCTGGCTGTGTTTCTGTCTTAAAAATATGGGATCACACCTAGCACTGTTAAGCTAAAAGTTGGGGATTTTCTTTTGGGTTAGGAAAAATTGAAACTTCAGGTTGTATTTCACTTTCTTTATCTTTCCTTTTTTAAGCTCAGACATTGAAAACTATATTTTTTTCTCAGTTTTACAGTTTTTTACAGTTTTCTCAGTATTTTCTTTATAACATTATTTTGAGTTTTCCAGTAGCTGTGGTTCAAAAATCGCCCCTTTTCCTCTGCCAAAGATATTAACTACTCCTAGTTAAAATGAAACAGAAGTGCTAATTCTAGAAATACGTAGCCAGTCGGTCTTGTTTGGCCAGTGATGTATGTGGAGTGTATGTGGGCAAACCATACTTCAAGGTTTGTGCTAATCAACTTAAGCAAAATAAATTGAAATAAATTTCCAAACTATTTGCAACAGCTAAATTACATGAATTTAATAAGATTAAAACTATAACATGTGTAGCGACTTTCATGTGAAGGTAAGCTGGAGCAGTATTCTTCCTCTGATCCTAGTTTAGAGTAAGAACTAGGCCAGAACCCTTCATTTGAGGATTATTATTTACCATCTGAATTTCTAGTTTGCTCTTCACCCTGCCCCATGCCCCTGCTAGTTAGCTCTGTCATTTATTCCACATATTCTTTTCTTAGTTATTGGAGAAACTTGAGTGAGATGGCACACATGGAATAGAGTTGAAGTTCTACAGATTAAAACCCAATTTTTTTGTGCTTGTGAAGGTAAGAAAGTTGTATTCTGAAACAGCTAGTAAGAGTGAAAGGTCCTCAGTATAGTATTGCTGTAATACGTATAGCATTAATTATGAATTTGTGATTTTTAGGCATTTTGTCTTTTCAGCAAAATTTGGACAGACAAAATGCTGACTGAAAGCTGAATAATAGATAAAACAAAAAGATGAGCGTCTAGTGGCTCAGTAAAGTTTTCAACAGCTCTAACTCAGTATTTCAATGAGGTTAATAGGTTGCTAGACTACATAATTTATTAGCGACGCTTTACCTTGTTGCTAAATCCTTACTATCTGAATTTAGTGAAATGTTACATCCACTTGAACTGTTATCATGGAAGTCACTGAGATATCATGTAAATATGTGAAAATGACTTCAGTAGTAATGTAGCGCATAAAATCGATAAATAACTGTTTGTTAAAGCTTAGCATAGTCAACGACATGTAGCAAAATAGTTATTGTGTGTTTTTTAATCAGCTGAACTTTACCTAACTTGATGGTCAAATAAAGGTAGCAAATTTTTGATTTGGGCAAAGAAAAAAATCATTAAAATATGGGAGTTATTCACGAGTCTGCACTGTCACTGAAAGGTATAAAGTTGAATGTGCACAGTATATTCGAATGAAAGGTCAGTTTTAATTTTGTAATTACAAATATGGTGTGCAAACAGCTCTAGAGGTGATATATTGCAACATTTTATCTGGAAGAATTTAATGTAGAGAAATGTGGGCTAGCATCTGGGTAGGTGTGAATTACACACATCCCATTAACTCACATTTACTTATGTCAGTTTGTAGCTTCTCTGAAGTCATCAGCTTTGTACAGAACATCTATGTGCACTCAGGTTCTGCCAGCCCTAGGAACTTTAATTACTTTTTTAGGCTTCTTGATGGGGGGTACAGAATATAAAAAGGCAATATGTAGACAGCACATGTACCAGCTGCTGTGGTTTCCCTTTGCACACCCTTGGTGTCCTACAGTTCTGCATTCCTTTTGTATTGTTTGTTGATCTTTCTGAGATGAAAATTACTGAAAGAGTCAGCTGAGTGTTACAGTTTCTATATTGGAAAAGGAAGTGTGTAATTATTGAGTTATAAATTTCCAGGTTGATAAAAGGTTTGACTGACAATCCTGCATTTCAGGAGTTTCTTAAATTTTTTTTGAAGAAAACAAAACTTCGTGCACTACAAATCAACTTTATCGCATAATAACTTCAATACAAAAACCTGAGAACTCTGGACTGAGGAATTTGTTTGCTTTTCTGACAAAGCCTGTAAAAATTAATCAGCTAGCTATAGTCGAAGAAATGTATCCGATTTTTTCAGGCATGACTGATGGATCTCTGCAGTTCCATAACAGCTATATTATCACCTCAGAAAACTTTTAAACTCTTTAGCTTAGACAGCAGATGGATAAAATTCTGTCTAATTTTCACTGAGTTAATGTTATGGGATTTCCTCTTGCTGTTCCCATTAATCTTCTCTGTTTAGTTGAAATTCAGAGAAGGGAGATGAGGACAGTTATCTGACTGCAGAGACAGGCTGGCTACCCAAGATAGTTTATAATAATTGTAGTAAATGGGGAGGAACTGATAAAGTTTAAGTTTCTGTTATTCATGGATTTGGAGCAGCAGTGCTTTAAAATTTTGACATTACCGTTACGCCTTGAAAATCTATATAGGTATTTTCCGCTTCCATGAGACAGCAGAAGTTGTCTGATAGTGATTTACTGGGAGCCTGGAGGCAATGGCAGATGGGATACAATGGGAAGCACTGTTGAAATAATTCACTAGTATGTATTCCTGTCTTGCATTCTTAGAGGCACCTGTCAGTGAGTGAGAAATGTCAAGATTTGGCTCCTGGAAGTCTTTGTATATTGTATTAACATGATTACATCAGCTGTATCTCAATAAACTTGTGAGTTTGTAAACTGCTGGTTGCTAATGAATTATTTATGCAAAGTGTTTCATTTTTGCACTCTCAAAAATGAAGCTGCTAATCTGCTTCAAGAAGAAAATGCCCCTCCTCCCAAGAATTTGCTTTATTCTGTGGCAGTTAATTTGATAGGATATTGACTATAAGGTGGATCAACTGATGATGTTTTTTCCAGCTTTTCAGCTAGAAGAAGTAGTTTGGACGTAGGTTTCCAGTTTCCCAGTCACCTCTTAAAGCTTTTTTTCTTGAAGCTGTTTATTATTTCTGAGGCCTCAGTTTATTTCTCACTCTATTATAAGACTGTAGCAGTCAAAGATTTCCCCAAGCCAAGTTGCTGCAAAATCCTTCAATGACAGATTTAAGTCAGTATTACTGTGTGTCATTATAGCAGGTATTTCACCATTAATGTAAATTGAAGTCAGTACCCACAGTAGAGAAGTGAATTGTGTATGTTGGAGAAAAAATGAGTGAGTATGGGTGATTGTGGGAGCTCTTACAGGGGAAGAAGAGAAAAACTAAGGTTGATACCACAAGATAGTAAATGTTCTTTATACAAGGGTGATCAGGGTGGAAAGAATTCCTCCGTGTGCTCACAAAAATTGAGTCCATTCTTTTTTTTCTGTTTATGAGTCTGCTCCTTGCAAAAGGGATTCCTGTGCTCTGCCTCAGTTGCAGACCCCTTCTCTACCAGAAGTGCAGTAGTCTGGCCAGTAGAAAGGGTGACAACATGGACAGCAGTTGCCAGACCATCACAGTCCATTAATTTAACCTTAATTATACTTTGGCTCATGATTAATACAGGTCACTGTTGTCTGGTCACATTGTAGATCGTGCTGAATATTGTACAATGACAAATAAAACTCCCGTGAGTCATTTTGACGCCGTGGCTTAAACAATCATTGTTTAAACAGGGTAAGGAAACTGTTTATTTAAAAAATGTTTCCAAGAAGTCCTGCTCCCCTTTTGGGGTAAATGGAAGAGTTTCTGCTGAGAGATTACTTTGAACTGTAAAAAGCAGTCAGGGGCTGGAGCATAAGCCCTATGAGGAGCGACTGAGGGAGCTGGGGCTCTTTAGTCTGAAGAAGAGGAGGCTCAGGGGAGACCTCATTGCTCTCTGCAACTACCTAAAAGGAGGTTGTAGTCGGACAGGGGTTGGTCTCTTCTCTCAGGTGACCAGTGACGGAACTAGAGGGCATGGACTCAAGCTTCGTCAGGGAAAGTTTAGGCTTGATGTGAGGAAAAAGTTCTTCACTGAAAGGGTGATCGGCCATTGGAATGCGCTGCCCAGGGAGGTGGTGGAGTCGCCGACCCTGGAGGTGTTTAAGGGGAGACTGGATGAGGCACTGCGTGCCATGGTTTAGATGATGGTTGGTGTTAGTGTTGGTGTTAGTGTTGGGTTATAGGTTGGACTTGATGATCTCAGAGGTCCTTTCCAACCTTGTGATACTGTGATACTGTGAAATAAAAAAGACAATTTAAGAGCTATTCTGCTTTCTCAGCAAGTAAAGTGACAAAATTTCTTTGGATTGGGTAGATCTACTCTTTAGCCCAAGGACTGGGTGAAATGTGTTTGCAGATCAAGAGATGAGTTGATTAGGCTAAAAACGTGTTCTTGGGAGAAGACTTTGGACCAGTGTTTAGAAGCAGCCTAGCTCAATGCCTGCACATTGACAAAACTCATCACTGTGGTAGGAGTATTATTGGATGAGAAGGGGGAAATCATTAGCTTAGGGTAGATCATTCATTTACCATACAAGGTAGCTTTGTTCTAAGGAGTTTTGAACACTGTTTTGGTGATTTCCCTGGAGACTGCCCGAAACATCCAGCTCTTCCGGTTTGAATTGCTTGCAGGTCAGGGTTACACCTTGTATAATGAACTAGCATCTGCCTGAGCAAGAATTGCAGCCTTGCCATCACATCCCTGTTTCTTCCTTAGCAAGTATCCCTCTTTCTGTCCTAATTACAAGTGTTTCATATCACATGGTGTAGCTTCAATGTTGGAGTCCAGTGCCTGTGTCTCCTGAGGAGAAGGGTTGCAGGTGAATTACTTGGGAGAGGACTGTTCTGTAGCCGTGCCCCCTTCTGTCACCATGCAGACCTCTAAGCAGCCCTTCAAATGTCGTGCTTTATCCTGGAGTTTTTAGGGGACCTGAAGTTACCACTGCTTTGGCTGAAAGTGTTGGACTACAAAGTCCAACAAGTGCTGGACTACAAATCTTGGAGCTACCTAAGGAGTGGCTGGGCTGTCTGTGCAGCAGGGGCAGGAGAGCAGCTGGGACTGATGGTCTCGGTTTACTTTGTTCCTGTTCATCATTCAAACCCTTTGGAAAAAGCCATGCCAAGGAAGATATATCTGAAACATAAATGTGTTCTTGAGAAGTCAGAAATATATGCTTGAACCCACAAGTTCAATTCCCCACTGCTTTGGGGAACACCAATTGGCCTGAGTGACAACTGTAAACAAACCCTGTGCATGGGCTTTTCTTTCAAACCTAACTCTGTATTTACATGCCTGTTCCTAGTTGGTTGAGTATAATGTACTTGTTTGACAGAAGATAATGCAGTTTGATCTCCATTTTGCTAGAGAAGGAATCTTGAACAATAGTAATTCAGGTTGACACTCCCCCCATTAATTAAATCTGTTGGCTTCACAGTTTTATTTAAAAGACAAAAGATTTATACTTCTGAGTTTCTTTTGTGTTTATGTAATGAACAACGCGAGAGGATTAAAAGTTGAGTCACTTCAAGACATAAAGCAAATTAAATTATTTGCTGACAAAATCACATCAAAATATTTTAAGGAAACCCAACTAAACTCTAAAACCTTTCATGTGTAATCTTAGTGGAGGTTATATTCTTGGGAATTGTTTGTTTACTGTCACCCTCTTTCGGGAGTAATGAATAAACACATAAATGTATGTGTATGTTGGTACAATTCTGTAACACCTACTTCTTGTTGCAGGATTGCAAGAGTCTGACAGGAGCTTCCATAAATGGTGACTGCTCTTCAGTTTTAATTACACATACATACATGTAGAATGTCTTCAGAAGCTCAAAATTCCCTTCTTGTCATCATGTGCAGTTATATGAGAGGCTTTTTGTTCATAGGACCAGATGATGGCTTTCTTCCAGTGATGAGCAAGTGGGAGTAGGAGCAGAGGGGATCTCTCTGCACTGTGTCCCCTACATAATTACATTTTGAATGATGGAATGACTCAAGGCTAAGTTGTCTGGGCATATACGTACTTACAGGTTAATGTAGGTACAGTAGTTGCATTTATTCTATAATTTTCTTATTCTTTTTTGTATGTGTTTGTAAGAATATGAAAATTGCATTCATTGGCTTGTCAAGTTACTTTCTACCAGTAAGTAAAAAAGTTAAAACAGAAAGCTGTCCCCGCTATATCTAATTCTATATACGAAGTACTTGAATGATTTGACTACAGAAGCTGTTCCACTCTCTCATGTATGTATATTCTTCATTGCCTTGATATTTCAGGGAATTTTGTTCTTGTGTGGAAGTAAACAAAATGTTCCGTCTTTGCTATTTTAAGCAACAAATGGAAACTTTCATGGGTGAAACAAAGAGTTGAAATGTAAACTGAAACAGCTTTCAAGTTGAAGTCCAATTTTGGGGTTATAAGCTGCTTTTTTAAGACTTCACTGTAGCTTCATTGCTTCTTTCGGACATAAGTGTGATTACAAAACACTGTTAACGTTTCCCTGAGGTAACAAAGAAAGGGTGAATGCTTGTCTAAGAAGATAGAGGAGCTGGGAACCTTCGCTCTTTTACTTAACATCTCAGTTGGCTTCTGTGGGGGGAACTGAATAATGGGGAAAGCATTTGACTAAAAACTGTAATTGCCTCCTGCCCGTTGTCTCGTCTTTCCTTCACCTTCTTTTTGGTCTCTTATAGATGCTTTGTTTGTTTACAGTCTAAAAAAATCTGGTCTCACCCAAACCTCTCTTTAGAGGCTGCTATGTTATAAATGTATCCTTTTGTTTATATTTTAATTTTTTTTACAGGGTGCTGGCTTTTTACTCACTGTCAAAATATAACTTTTAACACTGATATGGGTCTTCTCAGCTCCTGGTTTTGATTTGCATTTAACTGAAGATAAGGTGCCTGCAATTGTATGTCAGGTCTGGTATGCTGTGCTGCCACAGATGTAACAGCCAACTAAAGATACTAATCAAATTAACTGCCACATGTCATATGAAGCTCAGTGATTCCAATTTGTTACTTTGGATACTGAACAGGTTTTTCTGGGGTGCCAGTGTAAATCTGTGAGAAATAAGTTGAACATCCTTTCGATCATCAGGTTTCTAACTGAGATGAATGAAGCTGTAATTGATATGGATGTTGTGCCCAGTCCTTTCCCAGCAGCGTGCTCGAGGAAGATATGTGCTGAATTCTTCCTTTGCAAGAACCAATAGAAATTAATGAATTCACCTCTGTGGAAAGGGTCCAATCAAATTTATTATGTTTACCTGAATTTTCTTCCTGATACCTGTATAAAAACAAAGAGGAAAAGCTTCTGGCCCTTATTATCAGGTATATGAGCATTGCTAGTGCAGCTCCAGCTGCTTAAATCTTTCAGGTTTGCAGCATCTGTGGAAGAACTGGCGTGTGATGGTGGGGCGTAAAGCTTTCTGCTACAGCTGAACCTTTAAAGACTACAAGGATTACCTCACTCACTCCTGAAGCATACTGGTCTCTCAGGCAATATGTTGGAAATGTAAAAAACTACGGGTTTCTCATATAACAGTTTAGGATAGTAGGTGATGTGTTTAAAATGCAGGCATGATACAGTTGCCTAAAATGAAGTTTTGCTGCTAGTTCAACACTAAAGCTCATCCCTAAAAATGACCTCAGCTGCCAGGTTACAAATGAACTAATAACTGTGTTTGAAAGTATAGGCTCGTGGGGTTTTTGTGCAGTACTGACATCCATGAATGGCAATTCCCATAAAGATACCATTGCATGTACCCTGCTTGATTCTCTTTCACGCAAATACCTACCTAAAGCGGACTGTGTTTCTACATACTAAAGCTTATGTCTATGACATTTGAGAATTTGGCACACCTTTTTTGCATAGTGCGAAGTACCTAGCTTATTTTTATTGTACAACAGTTTGCATAATTGTTTCATCAACATTAATTTAGTAAACACTGGGCAATGCTATGAAAGCACTCAAGTTGGACAGAAGTATCTCACTGATTTTATACTATCTCGCCTTTGAATTACTTTTTAAAGCTAGCATTTTATGTATGCAATTCTCTTTCTTCCTAAAACTAGATGAAATTTACTTCAGATAGGTGGTATCATTCGTTAATACACATTAGAAAAGATCTTTCCCTAATATTTCCTTACATTTTCTTACCCACATTTCCTTACCCATACACATCTCTCTTGTTTGTTACTCTATAGTAACACTGTATTGATATTGTAACTGTATTGATAAGTCATTTTGCTAAAAATATTTTTACTTGACATCAGTACCATTTGCTATGGTAGACTGTTTTGTTTATTCTAGTAAAATAAACAAAGGTTGCATCAACAGATGGTAATCTTCTCACATGTACACGTATTTTTCTTAAACCAAAGTATAGTAACATTTTATTTTTAATTTTCAATATTTTTTCTTTAAAAGCTGGTTAGTTTCAGAATTATGAACATATTTCAGAAATATGTGTAACTATTAATAGAAAAAATGAATACAATTTTTTGAGAAATAGAATGCAGCAAATTGAAAGGACAGATTTTTTTAATATATTTTGGAAAAATAGATCAGAAAAAAGTAATTTCAGATTTTATATTTTTTTTTAGAAATGTATGGGTTTAGCTTATTACTTTAGTTTCCTGTGAGGAGATAATTAATTATGTCAGTTTCAGATACTCATGGGAAAACTTGAAAATTAGAATTAGAATCTTAGTTCAAGGCTTGGATTCTAATCTAAGACTATGGCCAACATCTCAAACAGGGGTGTCAAACTCATGGCTTATAGGCTAAATCCAGCCCCTCCACCTTGTTTTTTCCACCCTAGTTCCTTGTTTCTACCTGGTGGCAGCGCCGAGCTCCTTGTCACTGCGCTCCTGCCAGTGCTGGTCACGTGTGCAGCGAGTAACACGTGTTACGCTATGGGAGCAGGAGAATGGCAGGAGCCGTGAGTTTGACACCCCTATCTAGAATTACCTCCAAGGTCCTTGCTTTGAAAGATAGCAGGTTTGTTTAGTTTGCTTTAAAATTAATTCTAAGAGAACTAAATTTCATCATAATTTCAAGTGATACATTTGATTTATGGATGATCTTTAAAAGATACGTTTAGGAAATGTTTCATTTATGGCATAGAAGAGAAAGATGATATTTGCAGGATTTGTTTGTTCCTTTAGTTCCTCCAATCAGGTTCATAGTCTAATTTAAGTTTAGTAAATGTTTTTGTTCTAAAATAATTCTTGGAAGAAATGAAATTTATAACTTGTTCTAAATTGTGTAGGGAAGAATTAGACGTGTTTAATTGGGAAAAATTGAAATGAATGAGGTCGGTTTAGCTGAGAAACTGATATTTTAATCTCTGTCTGAGTAATTGTAGTATGAGAATTGCTGCTTTGCTTCCCGTACTGGCTTTATCTGTATAATACATGGCATTTGTTAGTGTGTTGTATCCTGACTTGTTCAAAAATTAAAGCAGACCCAAAGTAAAATTTCTCTGCCATTTTCTAAAAATTGCTTGTTTTTTTGAAAGTTACTTTTTGTTTATTTGATTTTTAAATTCATCCTGGAGTTGAATTCAACTGTAACTAGTTCTATTAGTCCACTCTGTGCCTGTATAGTGTCCTTAAGGCACACTAATGGAAAGCCTGCAAGATAAAGAGGCTTAGCTTTCAGCCTTGGGTGGGTCTCTCTGCAATGTGTTTTAATGTTACCATTCCTTTGAATAATTCTGCTTTATGCTACTATTTTCAGTTTCTAGTGAAACACTATGCAACAGGAAAAAAACCAGGTACCTAAAATGCCACTCAGACACAATTCAGGAGTCTCTGTCAAAAGACATTTGTATCTTGCCTGTCAAGTGACAAAGTCTGAAAATGTCTTGTTACTCTATTTTCTATAGAATACTATATTTCCACCAGTATACAGGGAAAAGTGAAATAGCATGTGGAAGACTGTATACCCACTGGTACTAAGTGGTTTGGGAAGGGAAGGATAAAAAGCCAATGTTGTCTGCAGTGAATGAGTGTGAACTGGAGGGAAAATAAAAGCATTAGGAAGCTTTCTGATTGTTGGCCTTTCTCTGTAAATCAAAGGAGAGCATTTCTTCCTTTTCCTTCAGACTTGCCAAACCTTTAGGTGGCCCCACTCACCCCTGAGATTTCTGCCTACCCTGGTTAAGGACTTAAAAAGAGCTGGCTGAGACTGATGCTGGGAAGTCAGCCGAGGTTGTGCAGCCAAGGATGGAAGGAAGGTCACACAAAGGGAAAATATGCAACAAGCCTGGGGAATCACATCACCTACTTGAGGAGAAAAGACATAAGATCAGTCCCCTGTAACAGCCCAAAATGTTGAAAGCTGCTCCTCTGCTGGGAGGTACCTTTCCTGTACTGAATGGAAGGCAGCAGAAGCAGTGTGACTTTTGCAGTCCATTGGTTCTCATTGGGATGGGAGAGAGCAGCTCCTGTTCCTTGCTTCCAGGACAAGTCATGCATTATTTCTAGCAAGTTCTAATATAAAATGAGTAAGCAATCCCAGAAGCAAAGAAAAGTTAGGAATGTGCTCATCACTTTACTGCTCTAACTACATTATCAATAAAGCATATGGATGTTTCACTTGCCTCTAATATTACCCTAGTGGTAAAGTACTTGCCTAAATGGATTATGAATAGGCTGCCTCTCAAAAATGGCTCTTCAAAAAGAAACCTATTCATCTCTTCAGGGCTTAAAGAAATTTTTGTTAATGATAATTATTTTATTAAATATTTTTTTGTTAAACAGATTAAATCATTGACAATTATGCTGTCTACACATTTTATCAAAATAGTAAACTATGACAGTGAAATCAAATACTTTATAGAGTTGAAGCACCCAATTTCTAAAACTGGGGAAGGCAGACCATAGTCATGGGGCTGGTTATCAAAGCGTGAAGCACATGAATTTAGTTGCTGGGCCTTTCAATGTCCGAATACCCTAGATGGTGCTGTAGAAGAAGACGCTGGTGATATTTATGTGTGTGTATATATATATAAGAGAGTATACAAATATATATAGGACTATATATACACACACCAGTGTGTATGTGTATCACTGTGTATATATATAAAAAAACCCTGATGCAGATTGGTGAGTCTGACCCTAGACAGCGTACCCTTTTGGTAGTCGTATTGAAAGAAATGTTAGGGAAGGAGGAAGAAATTATTGAAAAGAGCACACAGACAAGGAGTTAGGAGAAATGCTTCTGAATAAAAAAACTTCAGAGCTCAGTTTGCTAACGAAACCAAAGATTGGAAGATAACGCTGTAGTAGGAATTTTGTGGACATAAAGCCAAGAATTAAAGCACTCTCTGCCATAGCACTACAGACAGATGTGAAGTGACTGAGAGTGAGGTTCAAATTTTAGCATCAACATGGGTGAGTTACCATAATCTGTGGAGGTTCTCCAGCCCCTAGCACTCCTCATTATGCCTCTCTGCCATGCTGGCAGGTCTGCTCTGGAAAGCTAGTACTAGCAGGATTAAATACAGCAGAATAAATTATTCAAATGAGATTTGCAATGTACAGGAGCTCAGAGAAAGTCTTTGTGTATGTAGTGTCTTCTGGCCTTAAGTCTGATTAAATATTTTTATACTTCAAAGGAAAGTTCCTGAAGTTTTAGTTAAATTGACTATTGACTACTGTTGTGATAGGACAAGGGGTAAAGGTTTTAAACTGAAAGAGGGCATGTTCAGACTAGATACAAGAAAGAAATCTTTTATGTTGAAGGTGGTGAAATACTGGAACAGGTTGCCCAGAGAGGTGGTAGGAGCCCCGTCCCTGGAAACATTCAAAGCCAGGCTGGACAGGGCCCTGAGCTCCCTGATCACTTGAAGATGTCCCTGGTTATAGCAGAGAGGTTGGACTAGATGACCTTTAAATGTTCCTTCCAACCCAAACTATTCTATGATTAAGTTGCCTGTACAGGAATCGTGTAATGGCCTTACTAACAAGATGTGTTTGTTTAAAATATAGTTGAGTTGCATTGCATTTGTCATCTTCCCAAATCTGTGTGACCTCTCCTTCCTGCTTTAACAAATTCTGTAACAGAAATACTTCTCTATGGCATTTTATTTGTCATTGAATAGTAGTACAAAGAAACACCTAATGAGGACCCTAGTCTAAACCCTTACGGCCATGGTTCAGAAGAATTTAAGATAATGGCATACTAACCTTGATGTGGTAGTTGTTTTGGAGAACTCTAGAGGAATCATTCTTTCATCTTGCACTGATAATTAGAAGATGCTTAATTTAAGGCTTCCTTTCAAGAAACTATGATTAATTTGTATATTAATGCCTAAGTAAGGATTTAAATTTTGAAAGGCTTAAATAATTTCCATTCACTTAAAGGAGATTCAGGCAAGAAAGATCCCCTGTGCTTTAAGACCACAAAAGTATTTTAAAAATTTAATGAGATTTAATTAAAAAATGCTGGTATTTCAGTTGTTTTTGATATTACTCTAGCAGTAAATTACTTTCCTAAAGAATCTTTCCGTAATGATAGTTATTAGTGGTAGTTCTGTGGGGGTTTGTTTTAGTTTTTTTTTTGCTTTTCTTACTTAGGCTTTCCAAACCACTGCTGCTGCTTCTCCTCATCACAACTCTAAATGGGAGCAGTAGAGCAGAAGATCATCTGTCTTGGTCTGTATTCACAAGCAGTTCTTTTTTTACACTGCACGTGCACAAATGCTGCCAGGGACTCTTCGTTCAACCCTGAGCAGCAGGGAATGGCCACTTCCTTAAAATTTGTCTGATGAGAGAGGTGGAGTTCTTCAAGAAGAAAACCTCTGTCAAGTTTACCTTCATCTGTTCCCAATCAGCATCTCTGAATTGATGGGTGGACGCTAAACAATCAAAAAGAAAATGTCAAAATGCAGCTGTCTGTCAGCTTTGTCTCCATTATATGTCAAGTAATTTTTCAAAAATAACGAATAAAAAATTAATTCAGGTAACATTAATTCAGTAGCTGTTTTGAATATGTTAGTACAATAGAAATCCTGTTGCACGAAAAGAAATAAGATTGAGGCTGTTATCTTTCAGCACGGATCACACTGTAATATTGTTAGTACTCTATATACTCTTCTACCTTGTGGAAGGGAGAAAGATAAAGGAAAGGTAAGGCTTCTGTGCTAGTGTGCACCTCATGATTTTTTCTATCACGATGCTTTTGATCTCTGCATCTTTTTTTTGTTCTGGTCCAGTAAAGTATTGTATATTAATTGAAAGCAGACTTCCGTAGCATTTTGAAATTTATCATTTTTTTCTCTTTTCACATTTCCTGAGGTCAGTACGTGTGTGTGGACAAAGAGCTTATTTTTGTGTTTTCTGTTCAACAGTTAAATCTTTTCCTGCTGATTGTTGTCTTAAGTCTTTTAAGTGCTTTTTTTTTCTGGCTGTCTGACTTTCAGCACTATGAATCCCTTAAAGTTCTTGCATGGTGAAATGCTGACAGAAATCTTGTAATACTATGGATTTGGATGTTAAGAAGGCAGGACATCAAAATCTCAAAACTTTCTCTTGAGAGCTCTGCATTGCTTCTAGGAAAAACAGCTGTCAAACTAGGTTTGCACTTGAGTTCTATGAAAGTGCTTTCAGCTGCATGATGCTCCCACCTCGCAAATATTTGCTTATCCAGTGATCTACTTGGAACCCAGCTGATCTACGCTTGGTGGTCTCTGCAAGCCTCATAAGTGTTTGTGGCTTCAAAATCTTTAGGTCTGTGATACTGCTGCAGCTGCTATCGATACTTTTCCCCCTATTTTATTGTATACCTGGCGTTGGCTATCTCAGCTGTCACTTTCTCACTTATTCTGTAGTTGGTTCAAAAGAAAAAAAAAAGGAACAGAATATTTGCGACTTGGTTGATATGCTGTGTGTCATTTACCCTTTTTTTTAAACGGCAGTATATCACTATAGGTGAGGGAAGGCAATTCACTCCCTTTTCCTTAGCATAAAAGCTTTTAGTAAATGGAAGGTTGGGATGGGCTGGGAGCCAGGAGACTGGGTGCTAGTTTCTCTCAACTGCGAACTGACGCTGGTTGTCTGGGCAGTGTACAATCCCTGTTGACTCAAGCCTCTGGTCTCATTTTTAATGTTGAAGTAACTAGCATTTTGTATATATTTAACTGATGTTGTACTCAATCATTTTAGTGAGTGTTTGAAACAGGGTTCAAATCTCAGCTTTTTATCACACTTCAATCTCAGTACTTCTGACATGAATGTGCAAAATATATTCAGTGGTGTCTGTTAACGTCTGATTTCCTTAGCAGGTCACAGTTTTGCCTCAGAGACGTAACTCGGGAACCTCAATATTGGCCCTGCCATTGTCCTGTGGCAATAGAGAGGTTACAACTAGTGGCACAGAAAAGTGCGGGCAGAAAGGAGGTCTTGAAAGGAAATAAAAAATAGAAACCTAAACAAAACCAAACCTCAAAACCTGTGCTAGCTGTTAGCTGTCAGTGTCTTTGGGAGTTCACAATGCAGCTGGCCACGTCATCAGTTCCTCTTACAGCTTCTCCATTACCGTCAGAGGCAGAGAGAGATCTAAAAGATCGTGTGTTCATATCCTCCTGATCCGCTGTATGAATGGAATAGCATGGGATGGGCTTTTATTATGAAAACTGTAATCGCATATGCAGTAGTGCTGTCCCTGTGCTTTATGCATTTTCTTATTAGAACTTTGTGAGCATGTCTCTTCTCTTTTAATTATTCTACTTCCTATATTAAATATTTCATGGTAATATAAGTGCTATAGAAACAGAAGGCTGTATTTATAAACAAATAAGTAATAGATTTTAAGGTAAAACTTTTTTTTGAAACTTCAATTATATTCCTTAATCATTCAGTGATTTCTGCCATATAGTGCTGCAAGACAAGTAGAATTACTGAAAGGGAAGATCTGCAGGAAGGTTGTGCCTATTCATGTTTTGATGGGCCAATAGCTGTTTGCTAGCATGCAATTAAGGAAAGAGCATCAGTGTATTGCAGAAGTATGAGCAATATAGCAATCAGAATATTTGTGCTATGAGCTTCATATAAAAGCTCGAAGCTCTGCTTGATTTTATTTGCATATTTGAGACTGATGAAAAAATGGGTTGTGAAGCATGTGAGTACAATCTCTGCAGTGATGCCTGAACACGATGATGTCTGAGAACCTGTCTGGAAAAAAGAAAATTCCAATTTCCATTTAGGAGGAAAAAATACAGTAAGAATATTCTAGATTTCTGACGATAATAGATTTGTGACGTAATAGCATTAACTAACTTTCGATCCAAAACGTGCATAGCCTCTAACCCAAGAAATAAACAGAAGCAGGGCAAAAGAAAAAGTCTTCAGAGGAATCTCCAAAATGCAAACAGTTGGCCTGAAAGGAGCAGTTTGAAGCATGGGGGAGAGGCACACACATACTGGTGTAAACAGTATTTTCTATTTGGACAAAGAAACTGAATTTTAGGATGGTTATGCTTCTCTCAAAACTGAGCAGAAAAGAACATAATGTACCTAAAAAAAGAGACAGAAGTATACATATCCTGCAAAATGAAATGATTTGTTTAATAAACTTCTACATCCCCTAGCTGAAATAATTTCCTTGAATGTGATGGAACCTGGGTGTTGCTTATGTATTTGACGCTGACCCATGAGTTGTCAGATAGCTGAAGATGAAGCAGTTGAAGGTAAAATCTAATAATGTGTAAGCATAAGTAAAAGTTGGGTGGTACAGAGCTAAATCAAATTGGTAGTTGACTGCACTTGGCTGAAAACAAGTAGAAACTACAATAGTGTGAGTATGTACAGCAGATTAAATATAATGCTGGAGAGGAAATCAGGGGCCTGCTTAGTCCCTCTTCTATTTTCTGGTGACATCTGATTCTGTAAGTAGGGATGTTTTATATAGAAGTAAATTTAAAAAAAAAAGGCAAACCCAAAACAAATTAATGAACACAAGATCATTACACCACAGAGAAGAATTAATCAGTAACTGTACTGTGACTGAAGATCATACCAATTAAACCTTCATAGCTACTAACGATATGCACGTAATGGTGAAAGAAGGCCATTTCAAAAGCTAGCAGTCTTAAACCTTAACAAGGGGCTGATGGATGAAAGGACAGCCAAGCAGGAAAAGTAGTAAATATGTTCAGCTTCACTGTAGAGATAAATGGGAATGCTTTAGGATGGTGCTGTGATGAGGAGTTGCTGCACATAAGGTCATATTTTTTTGTGATCTGAGGTTTTCTGGAGTTGAGCCTTACTGTTCTGACTCGGTGAAGGTTGTCTTCCCTCCTCCGCCCCCCCCCCAGACTGTGGATTGTTGTGTTCAAAACATGACTTATGTGTTTAATAGTGATTATAAAAATACCTTGGAGGATATTCATTAATTCATTAGTGTTGGCAATTACATCTCCCTAACCTTTTCCAGCCAGTCATACTTCCTGGCTAGAGTGAGGAACTTCTCTTTTCTTGTTGGTCTTCTGCTCTAATTGAGCAGATGGCAAAATAACAATGTTGATTAAACAAACAATTCAGTGTTTATAAACTAGGTTTTGCTACACTTTCTTAGCAGGACCCAAACATTTGGTCCAAGTAGTGTGCCTTAATGAGTTACTATAGTAACTGTAGTGTTTTTCCTTGAATTTGCAAGGAGCTGAAAGTGTGAACCTGGTGGATGACTCTGAGTTACCTAATGTGCAGCATTTGAGTAAGCTATGAGAAGGCAAATTTATGTCAGAGATCTTTTGGAATGGCCATCCAACCACATCTAGCTGCAAATAATTATTTTTTCCAACTCTGTCATTCAGAGTGTTTCTGCCCTGGAGAACATGCTGATCCCCTGAGTCACCGATCTTGAATAATTAAGCTGTTGCTTTCAACCGACATACCTGTATTTCTTCTAGTCTATTTGTTGATCTGGGCCTAACAACTTCATAGGGTCTAGCATAAAAAATTTTCCTGATTATCAAGACAATCAGATCTGTTTAAAGATGTTGCTTAAATCAGGTAACCCCTGTGGAGGAACTCTAATGCAAATCAATTTCTCTTGACGCTCTCTAATTGTGCTTCAGGGTATGGTAATCGTACTTATTTCTGTAAAAACATATGATAGTTTTAGAAGTCTGAGGTAATAACTCTGTATAACTTGTTAAGGTCATCTTAGTCCTGCACTGTCCCTCCTCATCCTCAGTTCAGTGGGTAACTGTAGCTAAAATTAACTGAGGGCTGTTTTTCATATATATTCACTGAAAAGAAAAAGTAGAGCTCTACAGAGGCAGAAAAAAAGACAATATTTAGTGTGCGTTCACATTACATATTATTTTTAGAAAGAACATAAAGCAGAAAGACCCACTAACTCTCTTACCTGGGAAACAGGGCTTCATTCACCATCAAGTTCTTTGGATTCGTCAGTGAGTTAAATTTAACAAATAATTTTTTAAATATAAAAATAATTGTTTTAAAAACTATTCTTAATAAGTTTTAATTAAATGTAAAATACAGATGAGCTTTACAAGAGTCCTATCAAGGTATAGCAGCATGTAATTGAAAATTTGGTTGCTAACACTGAAACTGAAGATTAAATTTTTCATGTATTTGGATTACAAAGAACTTTATTCAAAAGTCAGTTTGGAAGAGGATAAAATGTTTTAAGACAAAGTTAAAAGATTTTAACTTAAATTTCTAAACTTTGATGCATATCAGCATTTTAAATATAAAATTATTGAAAATAAATACCACTTCATGGAGCACTTTAAAATGTTGTGGGTTGTGTTTATTTTTTTATTCCCCACACACTTCAAATACTGTCAAAAAATAAAACTGTTGAAATTAAATGCCGGTACATTGAATATGATTTTTATGAAACATTTTGATTTCAGGAAAGCAGCATTTTTCTGGTGGATAGTTATTCAGTTGTAGTTTCTTCCAACTAGATCTAGTATAAAGTGGTTTATTTATACACTGTTTATTTGTGCATGTTTTATTTTGTATGGCACACTTTAATTTCATTTTTGGAGCTTTACAAAGATTAAACTTTATAGAGCCCTTTTCTGCAGATATTATCCCCATTACACGGGAAGGTAAGCAAATACAGAGGAAGGTTAATTGAATTGCCCTGCTGCAGTATGTGAGTATTGGAGCTGGAACTACAATTTGGGAATGATCATTCCCAAGTCAGTACTTTAATATAGCACAGGAGTCTTTCCTCTGGTAATGTAACCATAGAAAAAGGAATGGCAGAAAACACAAAGTTAACAAGATCTTAAAATTAAGCTCTAAGGTATTGCATTTCAACCTGTTAAGACTGTGTTTCTTCTTTATATGTTATTTTCAATAACAGCCTTCTTAGCTTCTTGCCATGGCAGGTTAGATAAATGGGACCAACTATGGCCAACATGAACCTTGCTGCTCATTTTAGAGACCAGAGTTTTAGTTGATCATATGTCTTGGTTATGGTTTTCTATGTATTTGAATAAGTAGTAAGGCATAGACTCTTGAGGGCTTTTAGGAACTTAGCCTTATAGTGAAGATCAGTTGAGAAATATTTGTATGACTAATGAAGGAGATGGCCTTGTAGTCGTAGTGATGACTTCATGTTGTTGACTGTTTAAGCAAAATATCAGCCACTGTCCTGATGAAAGTAAATCTCCAACATTCCAAAAGCTGTGCAAGTGATCCGTGACATGTATGTACGGTCAGCTTCTACCAGACTAGTTTTTGTTATAACTTTAACTCCTGTTGGTGTGCTTGTTTCACTTAAATCAGGATTGAAAGTTGAGATCTCGTCATGAAGTATATTACATGATTGATTTTTAGAAGAATTATTTAAGGTTAAGCCTTTACTTTGTTACTCTAACTTGAGTTTCTGTGAAAATCTTAGTTTAGTGATCCTGTTGGACTTACAGCAGAGATAGAAACAAGCAGTGCTGGCATGTGGCTTGTTTAATGCCAAACCCCTCAGCGATAAGATTGTGCAAGGACGGGGGGAACAGGGACAGTAGGGAAGAGGGTCTTTGATCCTTTCCTAGAAGGGATCCTCATGCGTGCAGTGTAATCGCACCAGCAACAGGTATAGTACACCCTTTCATGGATTCTGTTTAATGGCAGCTTTTGGGCTTTCAGGGAGGGAAGGGGAAAGCTTGTTAGTGGTTGAGAGAAGAATGTGCTCAAAATCTGCTTTATCCCTGTGGTCTTAGAACTGCACAGCACTCTCTGGTGACAGGAAGTAAAGCTATGGATACGTTACACCCTTTGCCGTAGTAATTAATTTGTAATTCTGTGTTTCAGTTGCTCATTATCTTAAGCATTTAGTACAAATGTGTTTATGGAAAATTTAAGATTTTTATGTGGTAGTGGAGGGGCAGCAATCTTTCTTCCATCAGGAGGGTGTTTTAAGAATAAGCATTTTTTTGTCAAAGTAAATATCCAACTGCTT
The DNA here is from genome assembly GCA_033558185.1 of Dromococcyx pavoninus. Lineage (NCBI taxonomy): Eukaryota > Metazoa > Chordata > Aves > Cuculiformes > Neomorphidae > Dromococcyx > Dromococcyx pavoninus. The sequence continues at coordinate 1,750,554 of JAUMJL010000192.1, read as the reverse complement.
TATTACTTTTCTGGGACTGTTTTTAGATTATTGTAGCTTGGTTTTAAACTGCATGTCAAAAATTATTTACCCCAACATCTGTAAAATGTTCTGCGAATCCTGATAGTTTAGGTCCATGTCCATACACACATATTTGTAATAAATAGATGAAAACTGCTGACAGATAAGCATGCGAAGAAAGAAGAATTCAGGGTGAAATGGTTTTGTTATTTCGAGAAGTGTCTTTTTAGTAGATTTCTTTTATGAAAGACATTGCCAGAGCTCCTGTTGCAGATAAACTTGCTTACTTGGGACTAAGTTTTAATGCAGGAACAAAGTTTATGTGCTCCCTTTTTCTTGCTGAGACTTTCAGAAATAAAACAAAGCTGTAATACTTTTTGTCCTTTCTCTAAAAAACTGAAGAAACAACAGATTCCAAATGCATTTGAATATTGTATAGGTATGATAAAGTAGCTAACTTGTCTCCATGAGAGGGAAGTATGCAGGGCTCTTTTTCTTGCCTTGTGGGTAAAATAAGGAAAACATCTTTCTATACAAATGTGGCGACTGTATGTACTAGGGAATAAGGGAATGTACTTTTGCCACTGACAAGCTGCAAGTTCAGGATTTTATTTACACTGTGGTAGAGCTTTTGTCTGTATCGATGATTCCCCACTAGGCCCAGTGTCTCTTGAAAGTTTAAGTTTTCTTGTGCAAAAATCTGCAATGTCTGCAACCAGGAAGAGTTCTATTCCTCCCTGGAAATGGGAATAGTAGTACTCTATGTTGTTTTTTTTTTATGGTTTTGTATGCATCTGTGGAGATGATGCAGAGTACCAGTTGACTGTTCATTGTTAAGGCTAGAGAAAAACAAAAGTGTATTGAGATAATACCTCCCAGAGCGTTCCATAGTAACTTCTAAAATTAGTTCATTGAGACTCCACAGGTTATTTCTAATCAGTGCAGTTGAACTGTGTTTTAAGGGCTGCGGTAGAGCTAGGCCACCATGTGAGATTGCAGCTATTAGACCCTTCTGTTACATTGTGATACTGATAACTTTTCCTGCTCTGTAAAAGCTGCCTCTGTCCTTAGCTGTACTTCTCTGATTTATGAGACTCTTAAAGGACTGCCATGACAATTCCCTGCTCTCCTGCAGTGAGTTTTATTGATTGACACTGAAGGAGGTGGGGTAAGCAACCTGGTTGTTCCTTACAAATCACTTCTGTAGTGAAGGCAGGCACTGATGTTGGTTGTCTTGGGCACTTCAAGCTGAAGTCATACCACAGCATCTGCTGGACATTGGTCTCTCTGTAGCAGCTGGTGAACTTTCTGGTTCAAAGTTTCAGAGAAGAATTTAGAGACTCATAACATTCTCTTTAACTTTAAGCTCAACAGATCCTAGCCAATTTTCTAAAAGTCTGAAGCCCACATTCAAGTTTGAGGTAGACTTTTCCCTTGCCCCTGCTTTTCTCCCTCAGTCATTCCAGCATCTGGTGTAAAAGCCTTCAGAGGGAGAGAGCTGCCCCGAGAAATGTTGTGGGAAGATTGTGTCCTTCGCTGTTTCCCCCAAAAAACACTGACCTATCTGTCCTGTACATATTGTACAATAGAGGGAAACTGGATTGGTGTTACAACCATCTTGGAGATGCTGGTCAGCACTTGCCATAAATACTCAATGTAAAATTAGGAGAGATATAGAACTTTCTTCTTTATGAGAAAGAGATCACTAACAACTTGCTCTTTTTGTGTGATCTTTGATGATAATTTTGAAGTTCTTTCTGAAGAAATATATTGTAGGGAAAAAATATTCATGGAAAACCCCCAAACAAATCAGTCTGACTTTAAAGAATGAGACACAAATATCAAACTATGTGCAGTAGCTAGGTCTGCAGGAACCATACATTCTCTTTACCCAAAATGATTTGACTACTGTCAGGAAGGCTGTTATATTTTGAGAAATAGTTTAAAAACACAAGACAAATATATCAAGATAATTGACTCAGGCTGTTTCAGAATGATAACTTGAGAGCTATGCTTCTGTGCAGTTAAAACTGTGTCCTTGTAGATCTGGAAAAGATGTAAATGTTGGAAGGGGGAAGCTTTCATTTCCTTCTGCAAGTCCCAGGAGAAGGCTGAGGCACTGATACTGCTTGTGGTTACCTGTCTGGTCCTCAGGCTCAGGCTCAGCCTCAGCTGCAAACTGCTGCATGGTGCCCGGGCAGCAGGCAGAGGCTAGGGTCCTCTCCATCTGCCCACCTCTGCTGCAGCCATGGTCTTTACTAGCCCGGCATTCTCATGGCTTTGTTTAGTTGACCGTCTCTCTTGTAACCAAGAGGGCTAGAGTTACTTCCCACTTTTTGGGCAATCTACTTTCCGCCTCCACTGCAAGCTGCAGTGGTGCCATTATCCCTTGGAAGCACACTCAGGCACATCCAGAGTAGGATGGGTCCAACATGAGGAGGCGGTAGGCCCTTGGAAAAGTTCTGCCAAGTCCAATGGGAAAGGTTGGAGGGAGGGAAACACCAATATACAAATCCTTACCTGGCACTGTGTTGCTTTTTCTTGGTCTCTAGGGTTGGAAATTGGGAAAGAATACCTGAGGTTGAAGGGTTTGGCCATTGTCTTTCACACCATCGTCTGTTGGACTTCAGCATTCACTCTGTAGTTCCTTGGAGAAACCTCCCCTTTGACCAAGCCTATCCATAAATACTGACCTGTTACCTTTGTTGGGGGGCAACTGGGAGGGGGTGCCTGCAGGAGCAGAGCAGAGCTGTGACCTCACCTGAGATGTGTTTACAAAGCAGGCTGGGCATGGCAGGTGATTAGTTGCTCCTCTCCTGCTCATGACCCCCGGCAACAGATGGCAGGGCAGGCACTTGACACCTTGGGGACCCCATTGACTCAGCCTTCCCCTGCTCAAGCAATGTGTATGATGTCCCTCCCTGTAGTGGCTGCCTTTCTTGGTGTGATGTCTGACATTGCTGTTTGCTTCATCGCTTTTCCTACCCACTCTGAAATAATCTAGGCAGTCTGAGCTCAGCCCTCAGCCTCCTGGACAGGGGCCTGGCCCGCAGGTGGGCTTTGCTCTGAGATGCACGAGAGAAATGCCTCTGACCTGCAGGTGCTCCCAGGAGGAGGGAAAAGAAAAAAAACCCTGACGGTTTTTAATTCTCCTTGTACTAAATAGCATCCCCCCACCATTTTTCTGTGCATTCAGGTGCCCATACGTCCAACAGTTCTCCCTGCATGTCGAAGCAGAGGCCACAGAACATGACTATGCCATTTACAAGCAGCAGAGGCAGCCCAGGTAAAGCTGTGCAGGTCTTCTTTTTAAGAGCTGTAGTTTGATTTGTGTGATTAATAAATACAAAGAGGTGTCTCATGTACTTGAATGAAAACACTTGGACATCTTTCTCCTCACCTTATAATCCCTTTGGCGATGTGCTTTTTATTTCTCTCTCATCTTTGGGTTTTTTCCTCTATTTTTATTTCCTGCTATTTCTTTTGCATACTGGCAGCAAAACTACTTTAAAAAAAAAATTGCTATGTGACTAGTTGAAGAGCAAGTGCAGGTACACTGTTTCTTAAATGACTGTGCTGGCACACAGGCCAACAGGGAACCCTTTGGAGGCGCCCGACCCTGTTGGCTTAGGGTGGGAGGAGATATCTGTGCCCAGTGTGGAGGCAGAGGCAAGTGCATAGTGGTGGGCTGTGAGCAGGCTCTCCTCTCTAACTGGCACCACCTTGGAGGTGTCTCCCCCAGGCAGGAGTTGGGTGTGATCTAAGAAGAAGCGGGATAGGAACTCTACAGTGCCTGTGAGTGAGGTGCCATGTCCAACAGCTAGAGCATGTGTGGATGCTGTGACCTTTCCCTGCTTGCTCTGCCCTAGGAGGTGAGGAACAAGCAACAGTGTGTCCTTATGTCTTGTCTTCTGTAGCATTTTTCCACCTTGCTTGTCTCATCAATTTAATCTGCACCCTAGGATGTTTCCAAAGACTTGTGATAGTATACTTCTTGTTTTGAGGGAAGAAATAAATATTTTTTTAAAAGAGAATATAAGCACCAATATTTTCTAATTTTGAAGTCCCAGACTTCAAAATTCAGGGGTTTAGGGTGCTGGGAGGGTCACAAACTATGATTTAGGCTGTATACTCATTATTGTGTCAGCTGCTCTGGTATCCTGAAATCTCGGAGCTAGTCTAACATCACCTAGCATTATCAACTCTCTCACAGTTCTTACTTGAGAATTTAGCTCATTTTATTTGCTACTTTCTGTTTCCCAAAGGATCAAAAATCGAGCTTCTGCAGACTGATATGTTTGTTCAGTAGCTCCTTCCATTGTTCCAATATTATAAAGCACAAAACTGTAAACAGCCACAATGTTTAGAGTTCAAATGCATTAGTACCTTGATGCTTTTAGTGCTGAGTACTTCACGTGGGCTTTATTAAAAGGACTTATTTTGCCTGCTACTGAGTATTGTATATGTGTGGAAATCCAAAACCATAAGATTTCCAGGGATTATTTTTCTTTTTCTGACTTGTAGAATTTGCCAGTGTCAGTATCAACTTTAGAGTACCTGTACATATAGTGAGCTTTATTGTTTTCTAGGTTTTGGCTATAACTGTTTTTCTGTTATTTTTCTATAGGTTTCACAAGTTGTAAAGGTGGTCAAATTTAACTAAATTTACAGCTAACCAATGTAAGAATTGAATTGAAACTTTGGATTACTGATTTTCTAAAAAATAACTAAACTACGCTGTTACCACAGGTAAACTAAATCACAATTTTCAATAACTGAACTAATTCTAATTTTAGTAACTAAAACTAGAAAATGAAGATAAAGAGTTGAACAATATGTAAGGTTTGAAAAAGATCAGTGTTGCTAATTTGTATTGGATTTTAACACAAGGGTTCTATTTATTATAAGATTGTTACCATAGAAGTATAAACTCAAAGGTAGTAATGATGACTTAGTGTAATATGTTATATTAAATAAACTTGTCCTGTTAATGCTGCATGCAAGGCTTTATTTACATTACCGTAAGCTGTTTTCTGCTGCATTTACAATTCTACTATACAAATAAATTAAGGGATCTCATGACAGTATGATTTACTTGCTCCCTGCAAATTGTAAGGCATTAATATTTTTAAGCATGTTTGCTTGCAACTGGTTACATTAAATTTTTTGTTGGGGCAGCATCAAGACTAACATCTAGGAAAGGAAATAGATGAAGAAATAGATGAAAGTCAGACTTATCTTCTTGTTCTTATACTTAAAGGATGAGCAAATATTAAATATTGTATTTAGAATTCAATGCTGTTGCAAGCAAAATTGAATAACCTTTTAAAATATACTCCTTTCCTGTACTAACAGATGAACACCCACAAAATGAACTATATTAAAAGATCTAGTACACGATCACACACAAAGCTTTTGGCTGTTTGATCTTCTTATAAATGTACTCTTTTAGAAATCAGTGAATTTATGCTTTAACTTTGGTTGAGCTGAACAGGTGCAGCTCAGCAAATGATTTGGCCTGTAATATTGGTGGCAGTAATAGATAAGCTGTGAGGGAAAAACTGAGACTGAACTATCAGTCCCAGGGTAATTTGCAGTGCTGAGAAATTGGAGAGTAAGGTCAGGGAAGAAGTATTTCTGTTTAGATAATGAAGCAGATTTTGTCTGCACTCCAGGTACAAAGACCATGGAACATCATAGTCCAGTCTGGTTTTGTATAATATTTTCGTTAAGATACATACTTCCGACGTATGGGTATAACTCCTGTGAACATCTGTTCCTTTAAAAAAAAGTGTAAAGTATAATTTCATTTTATAAAAGCGTAGAGCTGGTAGAATTAATTTGAAATATCTCAATGTAAGTATTTGGAGTTAAGCTCTTCCTCTTTCTATCATTTTTCACTGAAAGCTGCTTGACAAAACACAGGGTAACCTGTTCTTTTTGTAAACATTGCCTCCTTTGGTTGCTCAACCTGATGCAGTTCCCGTTTGTTAGGAGCTGTCAGCCCTGGTCCTCGGAGGAGAGGGATGCTACTCACACACACAGCTGACTCCCTTCTGCAGGACACAATACAGCAGTCACCCCCAGGGAGGGCACGTGCCATCAGGCATTCTGAGCCACTAAGTTCAACAACACTTGAACTTATAAACTGTCTAATTGAAACACTTATAGGATTTCTAGTGATTTGTCTGTTAAGATAAAAAAGAAATGTTCATAATGCAGCCCTTTTCTCTGAAGCTCCCGCACTTGCAGAAAATGGTGTATACATGGCTTCCTCAATGGTTTTAAGCATTCATACTTTTATTTCCTGTATACATAGGAGCAAGAGAGAAATGTCAGCTCTGCTATGCTCAATTGATTGTGTTGCAATGTTACTTACATCCAGACTTATCTTTTTGTGTTCTTCCCAGCTGGATGCACTTCTCAATTACAACTTCTGTGTTTTGTGCATCTGTGGTGTGATGCTGTTGGTTTAAAGGTCCTGTGTGATGTTCAGTTTGTTCTCAGAGATTTTCCTCCAGCTTTTAGGTTAATGCATGTAGAAGGCAGCAAAGTAGGTGGGACTAATGCCCATGGAAGCTAAGCGTGGTGTTTGGAAAAACTATAGATATTGCTATAGTTTTAAATAATTGGGGGAGTGGGAGAAGTAGAGGCCACTACTCTTATGCCTTCTAGCAGATCACTTTGAGAATGTGACTTTTACTTTTATTAACTATTTGTCTTAATTTTTCCTTCTCTTATTTTTCTTATTTCACCTGTTCTTTTCCTGGAGCAGTGGGGTAGGGGGAATAACCTTGCAATTCTGTAAACTGTTTTTCTGCGCTGTATTCTCTACTTAACACAGGATCAGCACTTTAGTATTTTTTTTTCCAGAATGATTCTCCCGTTATGTTTCAATGAAACAAAAACTTGCAAAGAATACTCATAAATAAAACCAAATAAATTTCACAGGAAAACTGAAGAGGTTACTGAAATGCCATTTCAATGTTTCTAACCTAGTAGATCTGCTTTGTCTGAAAGTATTTTAGAAGCACAATATTGTTTTGATTACTGCAGCGAAGTTACAGTACTGTGAAGTGTTTTTAAAAGAACTATTTTCTAGTCTATAAAAGGTTCTTATGCAATTAAAAATGGACTCTTGACTTCAGTAACATGTTCTTTCATTGGATACGTTGATTTAGTTGTCAATATTATGTTGAAGATTTTTTTGCATGAAAAAAGTCATGCAGGATCCCTAGGGCTGAGTATCAGGTAATAAACAGGAAACCAACTCAGCAAAAAATCAACCAACCAACAACAAAAAAACCCCTAGTAATGGTGTGTAATTGAGAAAGAAGGTACTTTTTAGCATTCTGAGCTGGACACGATGACTTATCTGGGAAATTACAAGTTATCTGAGAGCAATTGCTGCTGATTTCAAGTTTCATAAGAAAATACTATTATTTTGCCATTTCTGGTGAAGGTGAGCTGATAACATTTGTGTAATGGGTCTGCAGATTTGTAAGCTGTAATTCGAATGTAAATAGGTGCTACCTGACCTCTCTTCCTAGTTTCTCTGAAAAAAAAAAAAAGAACTTGATACTTTATTGCTATTTGGCAAAATATTAATGAACCTTGTAGGAAGATTTTACACATTTATTAGATAATGCTTATGAAAAGCTCTGAATCTGACAAACATAGAAGAGTAGAAGGCTTCGAAAGAGTAACATAGACAAATTGGCTTTCTGATACTGAATCTGTCTGTCTAAGATCTGTCTGTGTGTCCGTGGGCTCCCAGGAGGGCGCAGGGCTGACAGTGCTCTGGGCCATCTCCAACAGACCGGGAGGTATCTCACTTGCTTTAGGATGTCTTAGGTAATACCAGGCACCCATGGTTAGGCAACAGAAATGACTCTTATGTGTTAAATAAGACAGACATCTCTGTAGACACCTAAATGTAGATGTGGGAATCTCAAAGCAGGCCTTGCACTGGAAGCTTGACATTTTTCATTATAGCATAAAGTAAGAATGTCTTGCTTTCTCTTCTCCTTAAAACCTGATATTTTTTCTTGATTTTTCTCTTGTTATGACAAAAATTTGGACTACAGTTTGTAATCAGTGTGAAAACACTGAGAAACTCTGACCCAAGGCATCTCCCACTTAGTTCAGAATCCCCCTTATGTGCTTGGATGTATACTTGTGTGAAGTTTTTTCTTTCACTGCTTAGCTTATGATTTTATCCTTACAGAAGAATTAAAGGGAAAAAGCCCCATCGTATTTTCCTTGCTTCATTTAATCTTTGTTATCAGCATTAAACCATCAGTACTTACATGAAAAGTTTTCTTCTTGCACTGACATGACTTCAGAATATATTTTCTTTTATCCAAGTAGGGCATATTTCTGTGCGTGTGTGCTATTCTTTTTCTAAGTAAGTTCTTCTATAGTCTTGCTCATTTCTGTTGTTCTGACCTATCTGTAGCCATTTTCCAGCCACATCTCTAATGGAGACAAGCTTCAGCTGGTATGTGTGGGATCAAAATGTACTTAGATATGAAGGGTTCCATTTTTATATTTTACAATGGTTTTACATAGTTTAAAATTATACTGGCTGTTCTGTAGTCCTATTATGTAACATCAGTTTTCACTTCAAATTCATTTCCTCCAGGGCTCCTGTTACTGTTGCTTTTCAACTTCTTCCTGTATACTAAATTGTTATGAGGACCCTCAGGTAAGAAAGGCCTAATAGTGCTAGAAAACAAAAAATCAGGGAAACAAAGGTCAGTCCTACCTGGGGAGCAAGAAAAGGTTCATTGAGGAGCTGTTAAAATCTCGTAAGACAAAAGCATGGAGAGCAAGATTTTTTTTTACCATTTCTGTAGTGCCTTTCATAGCTAAATCACTATTAATTTAGAGACTTTATTGTTAAGAAACAGTCTGTTTGTAACACTGCTTTTAAATGTTGTGTAAGTACTGAATATGTACATGTTCTGTTTAATTGTTTCTTCTTTTTATTTTTTCCTGGAAAGGGCAAATACAAGTACTAGGAAATGTAGTAACATGTTTTGGGGTTTTTTTTTGTATATATTAGCCTATGGATTTTCTCATTCCAAACAGTATTTATTAAAAAAATATTTTATTGATACGGAGCTTATCAACATAGTGAATATGTTGTCAGTGTCGGGACAGCTACCTATAAATGTTTTATGGTGTCCATAGGTAATGTTAAGATGAAGTGAGATGGTGAGGACCAGACTTTCATTTCACTGTGTGAAGGAAATACAAATTGTTTTCATTGGTTTTGTTTTGTGTGGGGTTTTTTTGTGTGGTTGCTGTTTTTGTTTTGTTGTGGGTTTTTTTTTCCACTTTTTAGAAAGTATTACCATTTTTGTAGTATTTTAACCTACAGAAGAGAATTTTGGTGACTTCCCTGGGGCTATGCTTACTATCTGCATTGTTCTAACTTTTCAGACCTTTTCCATAACTGCTAATTCTGGTCGAATATGAGTACTTAAAGAGAATGTAAGACAGCCATTTAATCTATGTAGAACTATATTGCTGTCAAAATATCAAAGGTAATCCATGTCCAGAAACAGAAGTGATTTTAACTTAGAATTTTTTTTTATTTTGTTTTTTGCTGTTGAATTCAGTGTTGTGACTGGTGGCAGAATGATCCATACAGTTATGCTTGTTTGTCTCTTTCAGTTAATGTTTTGATTACACTTGGAAAATACCCCTGGATTTGGGTTTGTTTTTATAGGGCATGCTGATAGTCCAGGATGCCCCTTTCCGTACAGAGAATAGAAGCAGGGGATATAATGAGTCAAAGAAGAGTGCATAATCCAAACTGGGAATTATTAAGGAAGAAAAAAATAACAAAAAGTGTGTACATCTTTAAAATTCTTCATAGATATTCCAGAGGTTTTCTTGTGACTAACTTAAAAATTACGCCTGCAGCAGCAGTTCAGCAAAGAGAGCCTCTGTGCTGCCTGTTGGGAGGGGACTGGGGCACACTTTTACCTTCCTGCTTATCACTGCTGGTAGAGAAAGTCATCTTGTACACTGTACTTGAATCACAGGTACTAGAGGAAGAAATTTCCTTTGTGGCTTTAGCAGCCTTTTGGATGCTGTCATCAGTCCCTACCTGGGCCACTGATAAATTCTTGGCTTGTTTGAATTACTCAGTATATAGCAATACAGCAAGCTGAAAAATAAAAAACCTTAGAAGTACACTTGCATCCAAAATCTTAAGAGGACTCGGTGTATGTCTTGTTTTGTAAGAAGCTTTCTTTTTATCTAGAGGCTTTGTACAGTCAATATCAGGCTAGACAGTTCACTCAACGTTTTCCAAATTTTATTGTTTTTATAAAGTCACCTTTCCCATTTCTCCTCTGCTGAACATGTGAAACCATTTCAGGAAGGTGCTGCGTGTGAGTACTCGGAGGAACTGTGGTGGTTGCACTGCCTGTGTCTTCTTTCTCACTACCCCTGAGGGCATGGGGCTGCTACTGTCCCTGGAATTATAGGTGGAACACTTCAGAATCAAGTGGGAAATGCCTGTAAATTTTCATGAGACTAGGCTGCCAGAATCTCCTAGACCACTTTTAAAATTTTAACTTGTGATTGAACGCTTCTTGGGAAGATGTTTTCCTTGAATACTCATTTCTTATCGGCTGAAGGGAAGTGGGTTTTAATTGTGCTGGTTTTTGAAGCTGGAAGAATCAGATTTGACTGGAAGTATTTGTTCTACATAAAATATGTAGTCATTTAATTCTGAAGGATGATGCTGCCTGTATACTATATACTAGTCTTTTCAAAATGGCTTCTCTTGACATATCTGATCTGTTCATAAAGTCTTTATTTTTTAATCATATGAAATGCCCTGGTGTATTATTTTTATAACTCATACTCCGTGTAATATTAGACTGAAGCATTTACCACAAGTTTTGGATCTGATACAACAACATATACTCCTATTATTTTTCTCTATGTATTCTTTTTTCTTTACATATATATTCTAGGAAATTGCAGGGTCTCCTGCTCATTGCTGTGAGTGGTGTAAGCAGATAACCGATAGACTTTGATATCTGGGTGCAAGTCTAACTGTGCAAACACAACAGGACCAATCAACCTTAATCCAAAGAATCAGGAAGGATGGAGAGGTATTGCAGGGAAAGGTGTGCTTCAGACGCATGGGCTAGTGGGAGGCAGTGTAGTGTTCAGAAAGGACAGGTCTCTTCTGTTCATCTTTTCTATTAAGTCCACTGATGATTTAACATAGTGAATAAGTAAATACCAAAGCTATAAAACAATACTCTTTTGATCAGTAAATCAAACTGACCCAGTTCAGAGGAAGTCAAATTTCAAAGTTACTGCTGGGAAAATGATGTCAAATATGACATTCGTCTGAAGAACTACTACTAGCGTTGGGTGGTGTTTGTTTTTTTTAATAATTATATAAATAATATACATTATAAAAGTATTGAAACCTGGAGAGACCAAAGTGGCTGGGTACTGTTTTTGATAACATGCTAAACTCTCAGCCAGTGGTGAAGGTGGTCATGCTAGACATAGTAGACTCAGATTCAACTTACTTTTTTTGTCTAAGGAGGCTTAGACACACAACTCCCCCTCCCTGAAGAAAGGGCTCTGTAAACTAGTCTAGAAGTAACTCAGAAATAAGATCTGTTGTGCTGTTCTGTATACAAAATTAAACATTCAGGGAGCAAGGACTGGAACCCGATGTCTCATATCCCAAGTGACTAATCTAGCCACCAGGATAGAGTGTTGCATTTTCTCATTACCCTTCCCTTCCTCAATTTACATACAGTATATGCATGGGAGGCAGTTCCAATTGGCCCGTGGTATTAAAAGTTATCACACTGGCATGTAGTTTTCCACTGGCTATAATTGGACCCTGCCCAATTCAAGTGCTGGAGGAAGTGATTAGCCAAAAGGTATTTTGATAGGTCAAGTACCAAGACTTTGTATGGTTAATTACAAAGACAAAGTTTTATTATTTTTATTTGCTTTATCTGAGGAATTTTTGTGCCCTTGGGGTTGCTTCAAGGAGCTAAGAGACCTTCAATTGCAGTCTCAACTGAAGAGAATACGAGGAAATGGTCTCCTGAGGTGCCTTAGAATGACTGTTGAGGGATTGAGGAAGGTGATCCTTCCCATCTACTTGGCACTGGTGAGGCAACATCAGCAGTGCTGGGTTCAGTTCTGAGCTGCTCAGTACAAGATGGATATGGATATATTATTGAAGCAAGTCCAGCACAGTGCTGCAAAGATGACTAGAGGACTGGAACATCTGCTCTATGAGGAGAGGCTGAGAGAAGTGTGACTGTTCAGTCTGGAGAAGAGAAGGCTCAGAGGGATCTCATCAATGTATACAAATACCTGATGGGGCAAAATGAAGAGGAGAGAGACAGACTTTTCACTAGTGTCTTGTGACATGGCAAGAGCCAGTGTGTTTCAGTGTTAACCTGATGACTTCCGAGTTCCAGAGTACTTCAGCAGTAAGGAACAGCATGTGCAGGTGTTGTTCTTGCTCCCAGCACACAATCACTGGGAATTGTGGTGTGTAGTTTGAAGAAGAAAAGCTGTAGAGATATTTTTTCTCCTAAATCCATTTATCTCCCTGATGTTGGGTACTGTGAAAGCTTCAATTATAAACAAAGCTTCAACAGAGAAAAATGTAAATTAGTTTTCATTAATACATTCAAGGAAAGAGATGATTTTAATAAAATATGTTAAAAATTTAAATGTAAAGTGCATCTTGGCAGAATTCTGAGCCTCCTTGTTCAAGTGTGATGCTGAGAACCCACTTCTGCTTTGGAAGGTCTTCGGTATGGTCAGGTCCCCATGATCTAGTCTTCCAAGGCTAACTAAAAAAGTTGTGGTTTGCTTTCAGTTGGAGCTGCATAGCGTCTCTACTGTTCCTAGGTTTTGCTTGGAAAGGGGTAGTATATATTTCCTTGTGCTTCTGTCAGAAGTGGCTTGACCCCTCTATCTGTGCAGGTTTTGGCTGGGGCTGCATGTGATGTGTTAAAGGTTTGAGGGTCATTCCTCTCAGCCGTTCCTTGATGGCTTACCTCACTTACCACACACTGCTTGTCCCCAGGCCTCAGTTGTGATGCAGAACAGCTCGTGGGACTGTGCAAGGGAGTATAATAAGATACGGCTGGAGGCTAAGAATAGTCAGTTTTGCAGAGCTGTTTTCAGTCTTCATCACTTGCCTGCCTTGGATCACTGCCGGCTGCCCTCAGCCCCAGACGCTTGAACTGGTGCGAGCAATACAATGGCCGACAGGCCTGCCTTGTGCCCGCACTGCTGCCGGGCAGAAGGGCTCTGCACCCCCATGTGGAGAGGCAAATACTAGGCATGGTATGCCTTAGGAAATAAAGTGAAGAAGTAGTGCTGTATTTCTGAATGCAGTTTAAAAGCTGAGTGTATATATTAAGTCTCTATGATCAACAACCATATTTCTGGAAGTTGTCATTAGTACAAAATTTGCTATGTCGCACTGTGGAGACTTGGGTTCTCTGTGACTGAATATCTTCCAACAGCTTCCCATGTAACTGAGTGATGGTTTTTGCCTTTCACAATTGTGTTTTGAGTTCTTCCAGTGAAAATTTCTGTACTTCATAAACCAGCAGGCCATGGGATTCAAAACAACCACAGAGCAAAGTGTGAATCCTGAACATCATCTTTTAAATACCTTTCTTTTAAAATCTCTTCCTTCTCCTCCTATGTCAGTAAACAGAATCCTTTACAGTTATTAGGAAAGACAGCCTATGTAAACTTGACATTGTAACTTCCAGGCTGAGAAGTCAGTTATGAAGACATACCTTAAAGGGGGTTAGTTAGTATTTGATTATAAAGTACACAATGCTTGTAAGTTCATTGACTCAATCCGTTAGCCAATTTATTAGTAAATGAGATGGCACATGGCTAGTTCTGTAAGCTTAAAATTTTCTAGGACATTTAATATTAATTTGTGAAGAATGTCTTTATGGCTTTTCTTTTCACCTCCTTTGAATAAATCCATTCCTTCATTTATCTTGACTGAAGGAAACCAGTTCTGTTGCTTTTGTAATTATCAACAAGGAGGCTGGGACAGCGTAGGTGTTGCTTATTTACACTTAGTGCTTTAATTTCAGTCCTTTATGGTGATTTTTTTTCTTAAGTTAATTGATGATAAACCTATTGAAAAGTGATCTTTTTTTTAGAAGATGAAATGAGAAAGAGAAAAATTACACATTACATGTTTTATTACAAGAAGTTTAGAAAGAGGTGGAAGATGTGCATGTGTATACAGGGAAAAAAGGGAGCACAAGTGTTAAAATGAAGAAAATTACTATTACACCTATAAATTTTGGATGACTACTTGGGCTACCTAGAAGCTCGATACTGCGGGACTCCCAAAATAGTAAGTATCAGAGTAAGCAATTTTGTTTGTCAACAAAGATTTCTCTTTTTCAATCTTTAATACGTGTATAAAACAAAACATTAAAAAAGGGGAACATTCAAGAGCTGGAATATGTTAGATAAGTTAGTTAATTTATATTGCCTCAATGCATATCATAATTTTACTTTGTAATAGAAAGTAGGCAACAGCTGAAGAGGCAGCATAAGTAAAGAGGAGAGCTACTCAGTGTATATGTTATCTGTTAGTTGCAACTTATAATAGAATGAAAAAAATCATTAAAATAGCAACATTTGAATTACTGAAGTTTCTCTTTGTAGATTAAGTGAATTGAAAGTGATGGCCCTGTTTGACATCAGTTTGATGAGTCAATGCTTTTGTTTCCAGCTAATTTCATTTCAGTTGCTGAAAGGAGTTTAAGACAATTTCATGTTTTCCTTGAGGTCTTTGTTGTTTTTCCTGCCTCCATGCTCTTAAGAGCTGTTTAGTTAGTTCCACTGATACAATTTGTGACTAAATGTTCTGTTTTTTCATTTTTTTTGATTGGTAACTTCAATTTTGATGGGAAAGTGTAGATGCAAAAATGAAAATTAGTTTCAGACTAACTTAATTCTAGAAAGTTCCTTCTTTGGATATGTTCACTGAATTTTATTATAGTTCAATAAAATATTTGATGATGGTTTCCTGAGATTTACTTCAACCACCTTGATTTGCATTTTCCATAAGGGAATGTAGTTTGATATTTTAGTTAATTTTCAATAACAGCAACTTTTGAAGTTATTTTTCAGTTGTTTCATTTCCATTTGTTGAACTAATTTGTAATCTGGAATATCAAGGAACATTTATTATTTCAATCAAAGAATTCAGGTTATTTAAATATTTCTGAACTGTCATTTCTATTCTATTTTTTTTCAACATACAAAAGTGTTACCAAATTATAAACAGGAATAGTAATTTATTCTGCAACCTTGAATAATTTTACAAGGATGTTTTAGCTAATTTCCTATCTAACATTTATTATCCTGATAAATAGCTTTTAACATGTTTCATTAGTGATTTTAGTCTTCTGTTAGCAATCGGTAATACCTTAATTCTTCAAGTTGTTCACATGTGTGTTTTACTGTCCCTAAGAAGAAAAAGCTGTGCAAGAAGTGTCCAATGTTAGTAAATCTTGATTTTGATGTATCCTGAAAAATGCTGAGAATTAGTATCTGCAACTCATTCGTCCTCCCAGGGGAAGGATTCTTTTTGTTGCTTAACAGCTTCCCTCTCCAGATGTTCATTTTCAAACCTCTGCTGCTGTTTATCCCTCAGTGGAGCTGCTTGGACTGCTTGTTAGGAGATACTGGAAGTAATAGTTACACTGATGGGGTTCATTGCTTATCTGTAAACAGGGAAGCTGGGCAGCAGCAAACTTCTTAAATTTACCTTTTTTCTGTAACAGGGGGCTCATGGAGCTTCTCCTTAACACACAGTGCAGCCTGACCCCATGAAATGATTTGCTTTACTTTCTCTCGCTAACGTCACTTTCAGTCTCTCTTTTGGCATTGTCTCTGAGCATAGAAATAATTTTTTAAGTGGCTTTGCTAGGACTGCTTGAATATGTAAAGCTAGACATACTTGAAAACTTTATTGAATCAGGGACCAGATTTTTCATAATCTTCTCTTTATTTTTAATCTGAATGAGTGGGTCAGTCTCGGGAACCAGATGTCTTGCTTTCAGAGTTCTGCACTTTGTCAGTTGTGATCAGCCCTTACTTTTTTTTTTAACCAACATTTATTTAATTTTTTTTTCTTCCAGTCCACAGGAAAAAAAAATGAGATTCTAATTGTGTTAACAGTTCTTTTAAAGAAGGCGTAAATAACACCAAATGACCAATAGCTGTATCTCAGCTGTACACCTTTGGGAAGTTGCTAAGTGATTTTTAAATTTCTTTTGAGGTAAAGACAACTAATTCTGAGGCCTTTCTTTGTAGATGCGTTTTGCAAAGTGAGATTATATGACAATAAGTGAGCAAGGTATTTACCATGACTTCTCTATGCTGTGCATGCCAGGACTCCTGGCATTACTGGAAAATGACATCAGGCTGAGTTAAGTGTTGTGTAAAGTATTGAAGAAACTTCTTTTAAGCTTGGAGAGTGAAAGATTCTTAGTGTACGTATTTCCTTAGACATCTCTTAGGTCAAATTGTAATTACAGGGAAATGTCCTCCAAATGGCATTATTTCCAATTATATGCAAATTTTATTTAATTTTATACTTTTGAAAAAAGTTTTAGAAGCTTTAAGATTTGTGTTTCAGTGTTTTCAGAAGGCATGAGTGTATCCTGGAATGGAGTACGTGTTTGCATTCACTTGGTGTTACATGCAGCCTATGCAATGTTAACTATCAGAACCCAACCAATCATTTGAAATTTTTCCTAATAGTTACGGTTTTCTGTATCAGAAAAAGTTGGTTAGAAGCTCATAAAAGTGAAGTAATTGCCTGACTTTGTAATATTAAATTCCATTAAGACTACCACAGTCAGTTGGCCAATATTGCATAGCCACAATACTTGTATTTAGAGAAGGAAACATTGACTTTTTTAGATTGAGAACAAAACTTATTTTACAGTGGTGTAGTAGCAAGTGGGGTAGACTGGGGACAGAGTGGCTGGAGAGTAGTGAGGCAGAAAGGGACCTGGGAGTGCTGGTTGACAGGAAGCTCAACATGAGCCAGCAGTGTGCCCAGGTGGCCAAGAAGGCCAATGGCATTCTGGCCTGCATCAGGAATAGTGTGGTGAGCAAGACCAGAGAAGTTATCGTCCCCCTGTACTCGGCACTAGTCAGACCTCATCTGGAATACTGTGTACAGTTCTGGGCCCCCCAGTTTGGGAAAGATGTCAGGATACTGGAATGTGTTCAGAGGAGGGCAACGAAGATGGTAAAGGGGCTGGAGCATAAGCCCTACGAGGAGCGACTGAGGGAGTTGGGGCTGTTTAGTCTAAAGAAGAGGAGGCTCAGGGGAGACCTCATTGCTCTCTACAACTACCTAAAAGGAGGTTGTAGTCGGTCAGGGGTTGGTCTCTTCTCTCAGGTGACCAGTGACAGAACTAGAGGGCATGGACTCAAGCTACGTCAGGGAAAGTTTAGGCTTGATGTGAGGAAGAAGTTCTTTACTGAAAGGGTGATTGGCCATTGGAATGCGTTGCCCAGGGAGGTGGTGGAGTCGCCGACCCTGGAGGTGTTTAAGGGGAGATTGGATGTGGCACTGAGTGCCATGGTTTAGATGATGGTTGGTGTTAGTGTTGGGTTATAGGTTGGACTTGATGATCTCAGAGGTCCTTTCCAACCTTGTCATACTGTGATACTGTGAAGTGGTGGACATCTAGTCTTTAATGCATTTATCTTAACAACATTATTGGGAGATCACAAATCCTAGTAGAACTCCAGCTATAACATGAATATGAGGTACAGAGACCACAGCAAAAATTGAAAGATTAATACGTGTTTAAACCTATTTCAAGAGCTCTTCAGAAATCAAGAACTACCTTGTCAAGAACTATCATTTTATAGCACCTTATTTTTTCCCTCTTCAGTTGTTCAGGAAGTGGTAAAAACCTTGTTTTGTCTTAAATTGACAGGGAAAGTTTGAAAAGAAAGAGCAAAGGAATTGAAACTCTAAATACCAGCAGCATATTTTCTGAATTCAAGTTTGTAAACAATTCGGTGAAAGTTGTGATGCTTTGTATGTTTTGTTAATTTCTTAATCAAGATTCAATGTTCTGCCAGGTCTTAATAAAAACAAGGTTTCAGTGGTAGTGTACTTAACCAAGTCTATAATGTTACAAATATGTATGACAAAAGTAATGTTCCAAAAACTCAAATTAAGTAAACATGAATTGTATTCACTTCCATTACCACTTTTGATTAATTTATCACTGTATCTGTTGTTGTCTCTCAATTTTATAATACCTGTAGTTTTTAGTTTACTTATTAACCTTGCTAAATATTTGTACTATGACTTACTTTCGGTCTTCTGTAAGCGCTGCTGAATTCCAAGTGACAGTCCACGTGGCTGAGGATACAGTTCAACCTAATCTAGTTCAACCTAATTTACTATTTCTGTAAAGCACCTCTGAGAGTTTCTTGAGCTTTTAAAATATTTGATCCCATGTGCTGTCCTTTCCTTTCTGTATGTTTTTAGGATTTCTGATATTTTTGAGTGTTATATATCTTTCCATGTATTTCTTTTTTCCTTCTTCAGATTCAAATGTAGTTCTTCCCTGTATCTCTAATTCATGCCTTTCCTTCATGCTTTCCAGTCACTTTGGTGTGGATTTCTCCTACATTATTGTTTTCATTGGATTTGTTTTAAGGCACTATGATCGATCAATAGTTTACACTAAATCTCTATTACAAAACTAAGTGCCTGTCATTAATTCACAAAATGTTGTAAGATATTCTTGATTATATATGAACTATACAGTTCTTATTTGTATTTGCAATTCTAATAACCTTGACATTGTCCTTTTTGTTGTCATTTGGGAGTTTTGCTGAAAGAGTATATTCATGTACTGAATCTTCTGCCTTTAAATGGACTTGAATGCAGATTTTATAAGGCAGAATTAAAATAATTTGTGCAGTCTTGGTCTTCTATTATTGTACAGAAGTGTAAAAAAGCATAATGCAGAGTAGTTGTCTTTCTCTGCTTCAGTTGGCTTGAGTGTCAGGAATACTGCGGATCATGGCTGAAGTACGTAAAATCTTGCTCAACACATTACCACTGTTTGTCTTACCACATTAAATTTGTCTTAATATATTTCTTGATCATTTAAAGTAAAAAGGAAACATTAAGCTTAACTCTTCATGAGGAGAAATGCAGGCATAAATCATCCCACTTCTGTGTTGTCATATGAAAACCTGGAACCATGAAAAACAATTTCATCAACCTTTCCCTGGTTGTATGTATTCATTTTTTTGGACAGGATCCTTTACTATAACATTAAACTTGATAACTCATTTTTATCATTACATTGCCTGTTAATAAGCATTGCTTCACATTTGCTTATATTATTCTAGACTTGTAAAATATAGATATACTCTTATAATATGAAATATAATATTTAACATTAATTACTAAGTTTGCTTTGTAATGCAGTAGTCTTGTTTGAATGCAATCATCTTGGGTAAGTATAAAATAATTAGTCTGTATTGGCAATTCCTTTAGTTTTACAGTTTTATTATGCACTTATATGTAATGAACCAGTTAAGCATGGTTTGTGTTACCTAAACTAAGAAAGCAAAACAGAACAACCTTTTATTTTTTGGTGACTAATCCTGATGATTTCTCATGTTATACTGTCATTGTAACGTTGTTTTCTAATGTTGCAAAGTATAATTGTAGATTTCAGAAAATGTTAAAGCCCACTGCAGTTGTTAATGATGGAGACATGGAAGGCTTGATAAGTTTCATGTGACAGAGACAAGTATCTACTAATCTACAAAGGGAGAAAATAAAGAGCCAAAAGGGTAGGTGGCATCTTCCAGGTCATTCCTCCAAGACTAGCTGATTCCTGTTCCTTCCTATGCTGGTGAGCTTATTACTAAAGGAGGAAACATTATAAACAATGTGACAGTGTAAATTACACCAGTTGTCTTCCCAGCAAAATACACAGGAAGGAAGTGACACCCATGCAGCGGACACACTTTTGAAAACTTCTGTTTTATCTCAAGTGGCAACATTTAATCAGAGAGTTTAATTCTTGCATGTATGTTCTCTTTAGTTTCTGTGTCTTACATTTTTTGTTCAGCCCACCTGATTTACCCTTCTGGCTCATAAGTATTAGAATCCTCAGCTTTTCATGCTATTCTTCAGTTTTGAAGCATCGATTCGGGATTTTGGGGGGGATGAACTAGTTGGCTTGGCATTTATTTTTCTAGTAAATTCTGGAGACTGCCCAGCAATTAAGAATTTTTAGTAGCTAAAAGTAAAACATTTATAGTTTCTTCTATGTAAGCCACTAAAGATAATATCTTTATGTCCCAGATTTTCCTTTTCTCACTCCAAATAGGTATATTTATATGATAAAATAGAATTCCAAAATTATTTTCTTCACATTAAAATCTACTCAGTGACAAATATATTTCTCTGACAAAGGTCCAGTGCCATCAAAAGAAAGATCTAAATGGATGACTCTAGGTGGTTATGAATGTTATGGTCATTATTAAAGTGTTACTGAAGAAGGGTAGTGTTAAATGGCTTTCTGGTCATAAATTTTTATTTTCTGGATAAGTTTTTCTCTTATCACTAAATGAAGTATTTGAAAGAGGTCTTACACCATGGCTGGCAACATTAAGCTTTCAACAGTTCATTTCCTTGCTGAGTTTGCTTTTAATCAGAAAGAAAAATATTAATAGTCAAGTTGGCAGCTATGATGATCATTTTAACTTGCTGAGTATAGAGTAAAGAGTAATTTATGACTAAGTAACTCCTTTCTTTAAAATATAAAGGGTTTTATGGTTGTTCATGGAAGTATGGGAAATACTTTATGATAGAGCTGATCAGAAAACAAATCACAGATATGGACAGTATTTTAAATACACATTGATTATTCTACTGTTAAGCAAAGAAAGAGGACCTAGGTTGTGCCCTGCAGTTGACCTTTTTCCTCTCCCCCATAGACAGGCAAGCTCTTGTCTCTTTAAGAAAGTCATTAATATTTTAGAAGAGCTTTTATAAAACTAATATGAATAAGTGTCTTTTTGGTTACAAAAAAAGCAACAAGAAAAGGAAGGATGTTTTAAGAAAAGTGCCGCAGATTAAGTAATTGTCCTCTTTTATAAAATAATTTTGTAACTTCGGCTCAGTTCCTTCCTCTGCTTGAAAGGTATTTCCTTCCCTGGGATGGTGCAGTGACTGCAAGGCTATAGGAAATTTAGGTGTTTTTAAAGGCTGATTGCAGTTGGCAGTCCTTTTGATTTCTGCAGGTCATACTGTTCCCATTATTGCACTCTTTGCAAAGGGGGGGGGGGGGGGGGGAAGGTTGTGTGGTTTTTTTTTTTTTCCCCGGTATGCAAGTGGGAGGATAGGTTCCAGGGACCTTTAGGCAGGTGTCTCTTGTCTCCTGTGCTGGTGAGCAGAGCTTGGATACTCACAGAGAGCCAATTCCTCAGCACTCTTCACCAGTGTCACTGCACATATTACAGCAGAGGTGTGTGGAGGGTTGGCAGGCAGCCCCTCTCAGGTTCCTTCCACCACATGACTACATTGGATGCCTTCCCACCCCCTCCCCCTTTCTCTCACTGCTCCAGCCATTTAATTTTTATTTTATTTTTATTTTTCACTTTTACTGGAATTGTTATTTCTCATTCAGAGGGCTTGATTTTAATTCTAGCCTGGCTTAGGTTCAGCCAGACCCTAGTTCAGTTTATTTGGCTGCTGGATGTTTCTGACAACCCTTAGTGTAGATAGGCCTGATAGAGTGCCTGTTTCCTAGCCGAGTCTAGGACAACACTCCATGGGTGCAGGCCTAACCCTAAGCCTAACTGTAATGACTCCCTGTGGAGAATTGTCCCTTCCTGGCCCTATCCTATGTGCATGGCTGCAGCTGTTCTCTGTGGCCTGGGCATCAGCTCTGCCCCCTGTCTCGAGAAAGCCAGTGCTTTGCGGATCCCAGCATTATACTTGAGTCTGCATTAAAGGTGTACAAAGGTAGAACTGCATTCCATAGTTTGTGTGTATGAAATACATTAACTGGATTTGTCCATCTTAAGAAATACTGCTCAGTTGGGTTGTGTTTTGGTAATAAACAACCTCGTATATGAAACACTGTAGCTCCCTTGCAGTCTGGTGAAGCAGGAAAGATGTCAGTGCAGTCTGGCTAAATATTGTGGAGTTTGAAGCACCTAAGGGTCCAGCATTAATTATGGAAGGATTTGCTGTAAATCATGTAGACAAACTCATTCTTCATCCAAAATTGAGAAAAATTATCTCTATTATTACGTATTCTCGTTTCCAACCTTCAGTTTCAAATTGTGGTGGCAACATCACTGCAGTAGATAATGCCTAGGGAAAAACCAGCCCAAGTGATTAGGGGCAAAGGATTGTAAGAAACTTATAAAAAAACAAAGATAAAAAAAAAAAAAAAAGAAGCATACTATTTAGACTACAATAATATAAATTTGGACTGCAGCGTGTGGATACATTCCTTCACAGAACTGGGGTGGACACATTTTTTATTATTCTGAAAGAGAAACCACAGCTAAATATGGGGACGGTTCCTTTTTCTTTTCCCGAGAAAAAGTGAAACCCAAATTTTTTTGTTGTCCTCATCAAATTGCTTACTTTAACTTACTCCAAACTGTACTTTGAACGTAAAAATGATGCCAGAATGCATTCAATACCATGTGTAATGCCAGGACTGATTGTGTCATAATTAAAAGTATCACTCATGTCTGTTAGTGGTGATAAATCCAACACTTATTTAAATACATGCATCTGCCATTCTGTAAGTGTACATACTGTGTGAAACCAGGTATATATGATAATGCATCTGTGGCTGTTAGGGTGCTGTACAGACATGTGAAAACAAAGTTAGGTCAGAAGTATTATGGTATTAGTAGAAACTATGAGCATAAGTCTGAATGTAGACACATTAATCATTTGCAGTTTCTTATTCTGTGCACATTTTATATGAAGAGACTGGGTTAACTGAAGTTATGTTTCTCCTACACTGTCTGTAATAATATTACTTGCATTCTCTTTCTCAAGGGACTTATTTCATAAAATTTTAGTTCTTATATGTTCTTCCAAAGCAAGCTGATCATTCTTTGTATGAAGCAGGAAGCCACATATGGAGCTTATTTAATTAGTGTTGCGTTTTCCCTTAAAAGATACAAATTTTTAGTCATAGATCATATGTTGGGGTTTTTTATGTTTGAGATCAGAAACTGAAGAAGTGTCACTCAAACAGTTCTTAGTGGTTTTGTTGTGGATGGATAAAACACAAAGCATTAAAAGATACTGCAGCTCTTATTTAGAGTCTTAGCAGCTACTGTAAACATCCTCTTTGCCTTCCATGATTTTTTTTTCTCAAACATGTGAAGTTTCCTTTTACCAAGAACAGGGATCAAGGCTATCCCGTTTTATCTTGGCACCATCCATATGCTTATCCCTTTGAATTGTTTTTCACAACATCGTGTCTAAAAAAAACTTTTCAGTTTGAATAGTTTGTTGTTTGGTTTTGTTTCTTTTCACCAAAAATTTTTTCCATTCTTCTTGAGGAAATCTAAGTGATCTAGATTAACTCTTTTCAGTAACCTAGCAAGCAATCTACAAGAAATCTGATTTTAAGTGGTACTCTAGCTCATGCCTGGCTCTGTTTTGCTGGAGAGTGCTTTAGCAGTGATGCTGAGGCTAGAACTTTTTTTTCTTTTTTTGAGGGCAGGAGGGCAGAGAGGGATGGATACCCATTATTATGCTTTTAGTAGGTGTTTCAGTCTCTTGTTCTGGCTGCCAAAGGGACTGGAGTTTATATAGTATCTGAGAAACTTACTTCAGAAAAAGTCTAGTTAAAATGGAAATATTTTTGCGAAATACCCATGCCAACAAATGGGTATTTCTGATTAGAAAGGCTTTGAACTAGTTATGGCTGACAGCTGTCTTTTTTATAGTTCTTTGTCTTTGGGCACTGTAGAAAAGCGTGGCACAGTACTAAAAAGAGTTCATTAACCTTTTGTTTCTCTTCTATGATCACAATCAGTATGTTCTTAGCACATAAATCTAGCTGAATTTCATTTGCAAGACGGACATAAGTGTGAGGAAAGATGTGGACTAGCCTGTGGTACGGTCTGTAAAATGTGTGATGTAATTTTCAGTCTTGCTATGCATCGACTTCATTTCCAAACAATTTGTCTTCCAGATATGTTTTGAAAGAGGTTTTTCTGACTTCACTATATTTATCTCCAAATGAAATTTATTCGTATGATACTCAACTCTGCTTCAGTTTCTGTGCCTTTATTGTGCAAGTTACCTTTATCTTCATTTTTTAAATGCCAAGAAAAAATTTCTGGGCAAGATGGCTTCCAATCTCAGTTTTGGACCTTTGCTTCAAATTCTTAGATAAGGTTCCTTCTGGTTTTTGTTTTAGTATGTAGCTACTTTTCTTTAGGAAAAAAAGACTTGCCTTGTTGCAGTGTTTTAGGGCACCCCTGTCAGTTGAGAAACTCTGGGCTATTTGAAAGAAAATTTGTGGGAATTGGTACCATGTGCTGAATGAGGAGCTAGAGAGTTCTGTCCCATCTTCATCTGCAGAAGCAGCATCCTGTTACCTAGTCATTGCCCGTAAACTGGCCATATTGCAGAGAGGTGGACTGAAGTCAGCTATCTTGTATTCTACTAGGAGCTGGAGAAATGGGAAGGAGCTGGTGGACTTGTTGCATTTCCTTCCTCAGCAGCTTCCTGCAAGAGCTGAAAACTTTCTGTTCCAGTGTTTGGAATATACAGGTGCCTGTCCTTTCCTGTGGAGCACAAATGTGCAAACAGTAATCCAGAAAATAACATTACTGTTTCTGTATAATAGGGTTCTTTTGGTTTGTTTTAAGAAACTTTTTTCCTCTACTTTCCTTTTGTGCTCCCCTGTATTTCTGTTCATATTGGCATATACTTCTGCAAATTAAAACAGCAAATGCCTCCCTCCATTCTACTTCATTTGTATGTAATGCCTCATTAATTTTATTTCCTAGTGAAATTTGTTTCCAAAAATGACTTGGAAACACATTTCTTTTTTGCCTTTTATCTTAATACTTCTTCCTAGCTTTGGTGTATTATTTAATTCTGTAATTTTATTATTTACAACCTGAGATCATTTATGAAAAGCTCAGTGCATAGACATGCACACTGTTTAAAGCTGGTTAGAGATTTTCTGAAAACAAATGAACAGCAAATGTCTTTTGAAAGTGGAACCTGATTGAGCCTTTCTTTTCAAACACCTAGGCTTAGGGAACTTTGTTTGAAAGGAGAAGTCTGAGGACCCATTAGTTTCAGAGCTGTAGCTTTCTTCAGTTAGACAAGAACAACATTTGGGGGGGAAAATATAAAAGGGGAAAAGCCGCATTATTTTATTATTGAACAGTCAATAATGACAAAGAGAAAAAGAAATCACCATTTGTACCTCCTTGCTCTTGGTTCATGAAAATTATAAGAAATCCTCTCGTGGTTTTGATTCCATGGCCTGGGTCCTTTACAGCAAATAGCTCAAGTGACTCTACATCTTATCTGTATATGCAAAACAACTCACATGAAATGGAAGAGAGAAGTGAACACTGTTAAATAAAAATCAGTATTTGGCTTTGAGCCAAAAGCACAATTTGCCTGATCCCTTTGGGATCAGTGGTGAGTCCATCCTAAAGAAGTGATAAAATATCAATGTAGTTCTAAGATTCTCCAAGCCACAGCAAGGTCTCTGGGAGTAGTTATTGCTTACAGCTGGCTGATTTTCATTCTTAGAGTCAATGAGTATCAAAACACATTAGTGTTCATTGCAAATGAGTCCCTTGCTTCTGAAAAATGCCAACAAATTGTAATTTTTCTATTAATCTATTTATCCAGGATATGTTTTTGCCTTGATTGTCTATTAAACATCAGGGCTAAAGAAAAAAAATAATTTATGATACCTATTTAGAATATAGTTATAGGAAGTGACACCTAACTGCCTTGGAGTGTTCTGCCATGTGAAAAATAATTGAGTTAACCTTGAATAAGCAGTGTAACCTTGTCAGAGGTGTGTTCTGCTCAGGTTAAATGCTGCTTCTCAGCACTGCTAATTGGGTTGTTGCACTAATATTAACTAAACTGCCTTCTTCACATTAGTGACCTGGCACTTTCAATTGAACTCAATTTTGGTGAATTTGGACCTTTTGATTTATGTACAGTTCAGGATATTTTCCAGTTATTTTACCATTCTGTGAGAAATAATGAAAGATTCAAAATTATGTTCTCTGTATTTTTATCTTAATGATCCCCATATATGTCAGTGCAGTTGTGAAAGATGCAACAATATTGCATGCCTGAAAGTAAAATGAATAACCCCCTTTAGTAATTATCCTTCCATATGTTTTGTTGTTTCTTGCTAAATATTCAAATCCTGCTTTAAAATGTATCTCTGACCAGTGTGAGAAACAGCTGAGAGGCTGTCAGTCAAATGAGATTTCCTCATCTAATAGAAGAGATTAACAAGGCAAATTCAAATATGTAGGTCTACATATCACATCTTCTATGAAATGTAGAAGTATATATTTAACTACAATATGTTTTGACAATATATGGATTTTCAATATATTTACTTTGTGTTGATCTATGACCTGAGCCATGAGATCAAAGACTAAAACTATCCTCTGCAAGAGGTTCCTCAACACTGTGAAACATAACGTTGGGCCAGGTTCCTTAAAAAAGTAGATTTAAAATTTGAGCCTTTTTTTTTTTACATTCTGGAGTTATTTTAATTTTTCAGTAACTTGCTATAGCTGTAAATAATTCTGTACTTTGCATTTGCAAAGTCACTTCTTTCAAGATTCTTATTCATGCTTTCTGTTTAATCAGAATTGCCTTCTAGCTATAAGTTCAGATGAGAAACCCATCTTTCTTTTCTCAAAATTTACGTTCCATTTTAGAACTTACTATTTTGGAAAGTTGCTAGACACTTCCAGCTGGCAGAATTTGATGTCATGGTTCAGTTCATGAAAACACATCAAGGATTTATCTACCTGATAATCTACTATTTAGGTACTGAAAAAGTTCTCTGCTTAACTAACCCACATGCAAATATTTATGTACTGTGTGACACCCCCGGGATGCCAAAAAGTTGCTTTCTACACTTGGCAATTGTCATCATATCCCTTATAACTAACATGTGATTGAGACAGTGTAGACTGTCTAATAATTGCTTGTCGACATGATAGTTGGAGAAATTGTGATCAGGTACCTTTATAATCTTCATGTTCTGTCATGAGAAGGTCTGAGAAGGCTTTTGCTCAGAATTTTCTTCTCTGTCGTGACCCAAAGTTGTTCAGGGACAGCCTCTCTGTAGGAAGAGAATAAATCTGCTCATCATTCTTATTTCGCCTTAGTAGTTGGCAAAGGACACCTTCTGAACGTGAAGCAAAACATAGTATAGATAAACTGGAGATATTAGGAAAATATGTTTTAGGCCTCTCTTCAATGAGGAGTGAGTCAGAACCATATAGTCTAATTTGGCAGCAACTAGAAGTAAAAAAGAGACTTCAAGCAAGATAATTATTTGTCTAAAAGTGGCAGAGAGGCTTGATAGCATACCCATGCTAAAACCAGAGTCCTTCATTCTAAAGATTGTCTTGGACAAAAGTTGGTTATTGTTGTGCTATGTGTGCTGGGGCCCAATAACAGTACCCTGTGTTCATCCTTGGGAAGGACCCTCATAGGTTAGGCCAGGCCATAAAAATGGTGGTAGATCATAAGTCTGTCATTCCAAAAGCTGTATTAAGGGCACACTAATTTATGGCACATAGCATTATTGAATGGTACTGCTTATAGATGCAAATCTTTATTATGGTTTCAGTAGCTTCATCATTTTAGACACTAGCCTCTGCGTCTCCTTTGCAGCCATGTAATTTGAAGTGTTCCAATGCCAAAACCTCCTGCAGATCAGCATCTCTTATGTCACTGTTCTGCTTTACTGCTATTCTGCATGACATTTCTGAATGTATTTCTGCTGAATCTCTTTAGCTTTCTGCCTTTGTAATGGCTTACTACTTTCTTAAGCTAGCTGGCCAAGTATAAACAGAATAAGCAATGATGGATAGCATCTATACATAAGTTAAAAATATTTTTACTATGGCACGTTAAAGCATCTACGTAAGTTCATGTTAAGTGTGAGGGGAATGCGGGTGGGAAGGACTGTGGAAACTGGATTGATTTACAGGATGGAATGAAATTACCTCTCTTCAGAGGAAAACAGTTGTTATGAAAACTATCATTTTGGGCAATTTTAGGGAATTTTTATTTGAATTTATTTTGGAGGGAAAGGGGAAAATTCTTGAAAGTCTTCATCAACTGAAGATGCAGATGTTTATTAATAACAAGTCCAAAGCTCCTGAAGTATTCTACTTAATCAGGAAAAGGTGTTATTTAAAATCAGGCTTGACATTGCCCAGTGAGCGTACTTTAAGCTTCCCCTTCTTGAGGTCAGTTCTGGTGAAGTTAAATTTATCTTTGGTGCTCTTCTTGTCACACAGACCTTTGCTTGATCGATACAGCAAGGGCTGGACTGATGTGGGAGTGCCTCTTCAAAATAAAATGCACAGTTCCTTTGGTACTTGTGCTATGGAACATCTTTTTTTTCCTTCTTTCTGTGAACATGTGACTTTTAAAAATTATGTGATGCTTATTCATCTAGCCTTAGGTCATTACTCTGACTTAATTTTGAAACTAATGAGTTTAGCAGAGAATACAATATTTCATATTTGAGCTCCTAAAGCTATTCAATGTCAAAAAGTTTTGGTTGTAATTGTTTTGTTTTAGTTTTAATATATGGCAACTAACATTTATCAGGAAACTGAAAGAGAAAAGTTCTCTTGTGGAAGGTTCTTTAGTCACTGTGATGTGGTGGATGGCAGGGTCCAGGTTGTGTGCCCACCTGAGAGAGAATTAAAGTCCTAAGGATGGTTGGATGATGGTAAAATTGTTTTCATGAGAGGGAAAGAAAACCAGGAAAAATATTACTTGTAGCGTTTCTATCAATTTGCCCAAAGCAGCAGTACTTTCTTATTGACGCATAACTACTTTTAAGAGACTCTTCTCTGTTTAAAATAACATTTATTTTTAAAAGAATGTTAAGTATTAGACTTTGTTAACACATGGCATATTTTGCATCTCCTTGCTGTATTCAACTACTGTAGTAATTCTGTTTAGTGTTTAGCCTTTTCTTTGCATGAATTAATGTAACTATTTTGAAATGCTTGATATTACAAGTCCTTTCTTCCAAATTGCAGTTCAGATATAGAGGGTTCATTCATGTTAACATGTAGAAGGTAGAATGGTAGATGGACAGCTATTGTTCATGCACCAGGACAATAGGAATAGTTTATTTTCCAAGAATCTACCCTCATGTGTTCAGTTAAACTATTCTCTAGGAAATTTAATCTGTAAAACCTCTAGAAGACCTGAAGAGCAAAAGAAGACAATCTTTCTTTAATTGTCAGAAAAGAAACAGAGAGATCATTGAATCACAAACGTAGATGTCATGGAGATTTACAGAAGGGTGCTTTGCTCTGATTAATAAAGTGTTAAGTTGAGCAATAGTTGAAATGTTATCAGTTTTATGAAACAGCAATTATAGCAGGTTGAACAAGCTGAAAAAGCAGAATAAATTTAGCAAAGTGAAGTAAAATCAAGTTCAAAGAATGGGGCAAACTCATCTGCAAGCGACGTTCATGTTTTATACTCTTTCCCTGTGGGAGTGTTCAAAGCCAGTCAGTAGCTTTGGTACTGACTTGCTTGAGCCTCACTCTTTGTCAGCTCTGAGGGGTTTTTAATTTATTTTTCCTTGAAGAACAATATTTTGGCTTTGCAAAATAAATTGGCTTAAAATATTTGGTTATATTTTAAAACTCGTTTAGTAAGTAACATTTTTGCTGAGAATTAAGGCAGCTCTAAGGAGCCCAACTATCTTAGAAATCTAGCTGCTTAGGTGGATTGTCAAATAGTAATTTTTAGATGCTGTGCTTCATTACAGGAGATAGATGCTTTATTTACATAATTCTGCATTGATAAAATCTAGTAACAAGTGAAAAACAAAAAACTGCCCTTATCCAGGTTTACATATTTTAATTTCTATGAATTGTGATCAGAATAAAATAAAAATTCAATTGCTAATGACTTTTAGATATTATTTCTGTCATTAAGAGATCTGCTTTTTGTCCCATGCCTTTCTCTGTTCCACAAAAGCAGTCGCAAAGCAGAATTTTTGGCATGCCATTTTCAGTTTTTCTTCCTCTGTACAGAGAAGTGGTTTGTAGTTTGAAGACAACAAACACAGTGCCAGGCATTTAACTCCTCTTCAACTGCAACTGAAAGAAGTTGATTCTATGCAACTGAAAGCTAATTTGATTCTATATAAATAAGTTTCTTTAAAGAACCAAAGAACATCTGTTGCTACTTGCATGGCTTTAGGATTTGTCTTTTAATGAAAAAATCATTTTGTTCTGCTTCAATATTTGAGTCCTTCTATCCATCACCAGCTACATATGCATTAGTGTTTGTTTCTGATCAATGGTGTGGTTTTAATGCAAATTCCCTATTGGTGCCTTCTTACTGCCTACTTAGTGCATGTTGCTTCATTACCTGGTTTTAACAAGCATGAACTGGCTTCTTCTCAGAGGAAATTAAACTAGAAATCGCATTTCAGATCCACAGCAATGGAGTATATCACGGTCTTTCTTCCACATAGAGTAATTACGTGATTTGAATTATAAAATTGTCTGAGATCTTAAGTATGGCTTATCATAATTTTTAAGGCAGTAAACCAGAAAACATAGTAAATTGTGCTTCATAATTTTCTTTTTTTTTTCCACCCTTGGTAGTTTCCTTTTAAATTATTTATATGTAATGGACAATTAATTTAAGCTTACTTAAGAAAATGCAGGGAAGAAATGAAAGGATTGGGCTGCTGTTTAGAGAGGATCTGAACATCAAGCATGGTGGATCAGAAACAAATCAGCAATTTGCCAGTTAAAAGCAAATGCCTGGTGTGATCTACAGCTTTCAAATGCCTAGAGCTGAAGCTTGATATAAATGTTGTAAGGGATTGTTATTAGCATTCATTGAAAAACAAAAAGATTGCTTTTAAGAAAGCACTTCCAAAATTGTGGGATTTTTTCCAATGAGTGGAAAAATAAAGGAAAAATCTCCATTTTTTCTTGATGAAAGAGAAGATGGATGCACTTTCTCCCCCTCCTCGTTTGCCTTGCACAGTGGGATGTGCGGGATGCTGGTTGAGACACGTAGCTTCAGTAAAGGCCTTATTCTGGGCTTTATGTGGCAGGTCTCACTCTTCCCTGCTTTGCAAGCCTATGTTCTTGATCTCTTGAGAAAGATTCTTCATGAAAATATGAGTACAAGGATGCTTTCCAGTGAAGAATATTAAGTTCAAAGATTTCCTCTTACCCTTAGTGGATTCAGTCATGTGCTTCCTGTCCCAGGCTGTGTTGTGAGGTGTGCTTGGTTGCAACTTACTGGAATCAAAGATTTCAGTCTTCTCAAGTTCCTAGCAGACAAATAACTACTTCAAGAAAAGAAAATGCCCTTACAAAGATGTTTTTGCTGGGAATTACTGGGACATGGGTTCTGGGGTCTGGTGATTTTTTTGGAGGGCTTGTTTTGATTTTAACTTATGCCTCTTCTGTCTTCTCTTCTACCCCTGCTGCACTTTGGGAAGAAGAAGCAGTTAGAAACCTTCCACAATTACTGAAACAGGAGGAGACATGGCTTTAATACATTTGATGGACTGAGCTAGTCTGGTAGTATGAAACAAGCAAATACAAGTGCATTTTGGAATGCGCATAACATGAAATCAAGCAAAAGTAACATAAAATAGATTGTAACAGTGTGTTTGACAGGCGATGTTATTAAAAAAACCAACCAACCACATTACGGTTGGTTTTTGCAGGAGACGGGGAACACCTATATCGTTTATTCAGAAAGGTTGTCTGATGTAAGGGTCACCTTGTCATCAGAGCAGGTGAGCAGGTTCTCTGCAGCAGCACTGTGTAGATGTGTTATGCTTCAGTTGCTGTAAACTGACAGCTGAAATGGCACCTAAAGGAAATTATTCCAGTTTTGACCCATCTGCTCTCTGTTGGGTGGTGGCATTTTCTAGCAAGAGTAAGTTTGTGGCAATGGCTAAATTTTTAGAATAAGCTTTTAGGGCTTTTATGTGTTGCAGCTTGTGTCAGAAGGGAGACAGCACCTTTTATTTCAATAAGCATTGCATGCTTCTGTCTTTGCTTTGCAAATGTTTTTAATCTACCTTTGCCAATCTTATGTCTTTTAAGACTGATATGCTCAGAGTTATTTGTAATTGGCTGCTTTTTTTACGCAGATTGGTGGTTCTGTTTTTCCAATGATAGACTGAGTGTATCATTGCATTTCATGGCAGTATCCCATCTGTATGGCCAACTGGCCTGTCCCATGTCACAGGAGTACCGTGTGGCTCTTGCTGAAGCAGTCTTGTAACTCAGGCTTTTCTGTGGCTGCTTCTGCTCCCACTGTCAGGTGACTTTTTCAGTTTTGTTTCAAACAAGGTCACCTGTGAGTCTTTGTTAGTCATACAGACATCAACTTGCACTGTAGGACCTGGTAGAAGTTGTTAGCTTCTAGGTTGACATGTCACCCTAGCCATATCCTATCACTTCATGCACCTCTCCTCCTTTTTCTAGATTCTTATACCTAAAGACAAGGACAAAACTTTCTGAACAGTCCCTTGGCAGGTCAGTGAGGTGCCAGGGTAACCAGATACAATGCCAGGTATGATGGCAGGGCTTCTTTGGTAGCCATGGACAGGGCATAGTCCTGGGGAAGATGCTACTAAAAAAAAGAGCCATCTTTAGATGTTTTTTGCTGTTGGCTGTCTTGCTGTCAAATGCAGTGGCAGTGAGGGTTCATGCCCTGAGCTGCCATCCCAGAACCACAGTTTGTTCACAAATGCCAATATAAACCTGTGTGTCTTAAGTGTCCAGGATGGGTTCTTTCCTCTAAAAAGAGTATGTTCCTAGGGCACTTATCTGGAATCTTGGTTTGGGAATGAGTATGTAGGGCTTTCTTCTTACCACATACCTCTCTCA
Organism: Dromococcyx pavoninus; assembly: GCA_033558185.1. Classification (NCBI taxonomy): domain Eukaryota; kingdom Metazoa; phylum Chordata; class Aves; order Cuculiformes; family Neomorphidae; genus Dromococcyx; species Dromococcyx pavoninus. The sequence goes on along the minus strand of JAUMJL010000192.1, from coordinate 1,717,293 downwards.
TGAATTAAATAATATGCCAATTCTTAGCGGTGCAGTAACAGTTACTCATAATAATTCTGAGGGGTTATGTGTTTTATGTGTAAACTGCACAGTGTGTTGTGACAAGGTCCTTTATTTAGTTTTGGGGTTACCCCATTCCTCAATAACATGTACTATGACAAGAAAATGCAAGTACGGAAGAGTTTAAAACATGGTTTGATGTAGTCCAGGTGTTTGGCACCAGAATGAGAGAAAAAGCTCTTTGCATCCCTACCTCTGCCACTATGTGGTAAGGGGATTTAGAGAAAGTTAGCTAATAAGTGTTCCTCTTTCCCTACTTGAGATTCAGTCCTGAAGATTTTAAGGATGTGCTATGTAATTTATAGATCTTTTATAGAAGGAAACCCTGCTTTCTGACTTCAGACTCTAACTTCTAGGGAGCAAATAATTTCTGTTGTATGGGATACTGACAGTATCTCATTATTAAATAGTGAGGTGTTCAAATAACAAATTTTGACTGGTGTAGCGTGATTTATGCCTGTCAGTAGAGTAATTAGAAAACTTTTGACAAATTTAGATACTTTTCCTATTACAAATATTCTCATATTGCAGCATGGAAACAAGTCAACTGGCATAAATCTGTTCAGAAAGAATTATAATGTGTTACACATAACAGAAAATGAGGGGGGAAATAGGGGTGAGAAAAAGAAAGCTTTCTACAAAGCAAGATGATTCAAAATAAAAGATATCAAATGCAGCATTAAACAGTAAAAATACAGAAAGCTCCATCCAGGCCGAATCCCTGTCTTGAGTACTGCTGATTCCTGTATATCAGACGTTATTTGATGGCTCTAGATGTTTTCATGAATGGGTAAAAACTGATTCACTATGCTTAATTCCTACTTTGCAAATAGTTGAGTACAAAGTAATAATAAAAATACTGGTCAGATAATGCAGTAACGAATATGCTATGTGGGATTTTTTGAAAATGAGAAACACCTTTAGGTTTTTTGTTTTCCTTTGAGACTCAGGAGCCATTTTTTTAATAAGCATTTTTTAAAAAGAATTCTGTATTGTCACATCATTCATAGTGGCACAAATCTGGCAGAATATACATGCCTTGGAGCACTTCTCTGCCTTAGTAGGAAGAGACACAGATTCACTGAATAAACTTTTTCCCAAACCCAAATTGTTTATGATTGCAGAATAGGTATTTTTACCCTTATTTGTAGTCTTTGAATTCTTAACTTGACTTCAGCTCCTTCAGCACAAATCACCATGGTTATGTAAAAACACCTAGAGGCACCTAAAGTTCCTGCACTGGAATGTGGCAGAACAGTTTTCTGTTTTCTTGGCTTTCTGTCCCCGGAGCTGAGATCTCCTCCCTATGGCTTTCTGACAAAAACTTGGAAAGTTAAAGATGATTCAATATGTGAAGGCTTCCTATAGCTCTAACAGACGAAGTATTTCTGAGGTGAAAGTGTTGGGTCCCATTACTCCCTTCCTTTGCCCACCCTTTTGGGTTCATTCCCTTTAGCTCTTTCTGCTGTCCTAAATCTAGACTATTCCAGTTAGACATCACAGTAATAAAATGGAACAGAATCATCCATGCATCTGATGAGATAAAGACATCTTAACATAAAGTTTTACTTTAATTACCTTTTATGGAGCGCAAGGGAATTCTAAATAGCCAAATGAGCTTTATGTGATTAATAAAACTGACCATTCCCAGAAAATGATAGACCAGAAAAAACTTAAATTTTGCCAATTGAAAAAGGAAAATGATATAAATGAAATCTCATTTTTTCATGTGATTTGACTACATGCCAAAACATTTTAAGTGCTTCAGAAATGATCAACACATTTACAGCAGAAAGCAATTATAAACATTTTAAAATATTAATTTAATTTCCACCTTTTTCAGAAGCCAAAATACACGTTTAAAAATTGGGAATCCCTTTGATGAATCTGAATCCAAGTGCAACCTGATTAAACCTTTTTTTTTTTTTTTTGCAATTGCTACAACCTGATGGGCTTCTCACCTGGATCCTCTTCAAAGGTGGAGTATGAAGTAGTTAAGAGACTTTCTCAAGCCCTTGCAGGAATGGTGTGTTAAAATAGGGAATGGATCATCTCCCTTGTAAACGGCAATCTGGTACCATAATCATGATGGTGTCTGCTGACACTGCTGTCTTTGAAAGCAGATCTCTTCCTGACACTCTACTGGTATAAACAGTGACTCCAAGGACAGGACATGTCCAGATTTAATTTAGGTATGTCTAGCCAAGCAATGAACTGAAAAATAGGTAAGTTATCTGTAAGATGTTATCAGATTTCAGAGAAAATTGTACAGCTACAGCTCCCTACCTAGCAGAAGCTGTAAGGAAATTTTTGCCTTTTATTTATTCATAGAGAAAAATCATCCTTTAAAATACTCAGTTTCTCACATTGTATTGAAGGTGACTTTCTACATGGATACTTGGTAAAACCTTTCCACGACTTAAAATCAAAATTTAAAGGATTTCATAGACCCCATTTGATTCTTTACCTTTAGGAAACACAGATGACTTTTTTATTTAGATTATTGATATATGGATATGTACAACTGGGGTTGTCTGTCCAGCTGTAACTTCATAGAGCCTTTTATGGTGCACAAGGTAACTTAAGTACTTTCATCTGGAAATCCAGAATAGTTGTAATAATTGAAGAACGTGGACATTTTTTCAGTGCTCACTGCAGTGCTACACTTTAGAAATATTTATCTTTTAGGTAAGAAAGATTGCAAAAGCTCTACAATGGAGCAAACAAACATTACTCGTTCAGACCTAAGAATGATGAACGATTTTTAAGCTTAAAATATGTCTCAGAACCAGACACTCTTAAGAGGGCATTGTTCTGCCTGCCACATCTCAATTTTTTTTCTCTGTGACTTTTTCCTTTACCCTTTTCCATATGTGATATCCATGCACAACCACTGTGCTCATACTGCTACTGCCTTCCTTCTGTCCATATCCTCTTCAGAGCCAGCATTTCAGAGAAAAGAGATGTACCATTTATTCATTCATTCATTCAGCCCTTTCCTGCCTCCTTCTTGTTAGCAAAACGAGCAGGAAGCTATTTGTGCCTGGTGACTCACCATGAGATTTTTACGAGGGGATTGTGCTGAACATCACTGATTCACACACTCTAGGCTTTGTTGGAGGTCAATGTCTTGGCAGCATTCCCCTGTAAATACCATATGAGTACAGAGTTGTTGATCTTGAGAGCCTTAAATCATTTCTGCCTTCCATGGTAGCAGCTGCTTGTTCAGAAGTCACCAACAGGGGACGAGGTGACAAATTCTGAGTATTGAAAGGAGAAATTTCCTGACAGTCAAGGGGTGTGCGGGTGCTTGCTCAGCAACAGCCTCTTCCCCCTTTCCTTCACCCTGAAGCATTCACTGATTTTTAATTTCCTTAATTCAAAGAGCTGTTGAGATGAACGCATAAAATCTGATTAAATATTGTTCATGGCCTTTCACTTTGTAATTCTTTTCCTCTCTTACCACACTGTTGCTTTCTGTCCCTTTATTTTCACATTTTCTGTTTTCTAATGGGCACTACTCTTCAGGGGTAAAAAAAAAACCTTGGCATTAACCTTCATGGTCCTTAAGCTTAAGGAGCTATCAACTCATTGAAATCGGGGAAATTACTATGAATTTAAGAGTTAAGCTACAGAATCCCAGCTGGAGATTTTGCATTTACTTGTTTGGATTTCTCTTAACACTTTTTGCATATTCACGGGCACATACACACGAAGCAGCTGTAATAGGCTGCGTGTTCAGTGGTATAGGGGGAGGTCCAAGAGGCAGTTCTGCAGGCAGTAACACAACTGCCTAATTAACTTTGTTTTCCTGAGCTGTGCCAATGACAAAATACTTAATTTCTGCAGAATGAGGCACATGTTGTACACGAGATCTTGAAATGGTTGAAGGTTTCTGCCATCTGACACCCCCAGTCAGTCCCTACTACTTCTTGATTCCCATGTGTTGCTGTGCTTCTGCACGATATTTGCTTCGAGTAGTTCTGTCTCCACTTGTAGTACAGAGCTCCTTCGCTGCGAAGGCAAAGATCATCGGCCTTGGAAAGGACCCCTTATAGATGAAGTCTGCTACCGCTAGGCTTGCCATTGGATAGTTCATTTAATTTGCTGATGGAGACTGCCAGGATGCTTGTGATAGGGTAAGATGAAGAGCATTCTCCAAATTGCCATCTTGCCCTGCGTACATGTAGTTTTGAGCAGAGGTCAGTGTAGACACAGATCTTCCTCTCTCTCAGTATATAATGTCTAGTCAATAAAGTCTCGATACATGGAATACTAACAGATCATTCTTTTACCTTCTTCACAGCCATGGGGTTTTCCCTTTGTGATGTGTTTTCTTACAGAAGAATAAAATGTACAGCGTAAGCTTTGTTACATATGCTTCTCACAAGCTTGCAGAGAAAATTCATCCATCACTGAAATATTGCTATTACCTTTTTACCTTTGCTTTATGAACTAGTATATAAAGCAACATTATTTTTAATGATATAGGGATGCTCAGTTAGATGTGGTGTTTAAAACAGTTAGTTCCATAAACAAAGAAAAGAATGAAGCTTTATTTCTTTTGGATTTGTTTTCTGTCTTATACCATTTTATATCTTCCTATCACAAATCTGCTGTTCCTTCTGCCTTTGGTCACAACCTTTGTCATAGTCTCATTGGTGTATCTTCGTTTTTTCTTCTCTCTCCAGTCTTTGTGGACAGGATAGGACTCAGAAAACATGATGCTAGAATAGAACTGCTGACATGCTTGGTGCCAGCAGGTGGAATTTCTACAAGGCAGAACAGATTAAGGCTGAGTTTTTCTTGCCATTTTTCCCAGGCATCCTTTCGTTACTAGTGTCTGTTTCACTACCTAATCATGCTGAAAATTGAACAAATCTCACAACCTGGAGAGTCACATCTCCTTTCTATTTTGGAAAGCTTTCACTTAGAACTAGGGGAAAAAACCTCCCACCCTGTAAAAGGGATGGTTCTTCATTTTGTTATTATCATGATTTAGTTGTAGGAGATAGAAAAATCGGTTAACTTGGTATTAGAACTGCTCATTCAGGTAAACTTCTATTTCATTGGAGAGCATCTGAGTGGCAAGGTTTGCTGATGGTGCAGACTTATTTGGGATAGTGAGGGCAAGTAAAGAATCACAAAGGGATTTTAGGAGATGGAGTTAATACCATACACAGAAGCCACCACTAAAGTGGCTCAGCGATTTTGTCAAGTGGCTGAAGGCTGAGAAAAAGGTGGGGAGTGCTTCAGAATCACTTATGGTGCTGCCTAGGCATTTCCTTTTGGCTGCTTTTGGAAATGACAATCTGAGCTCCTTGAATGTCTTTCTTGAGGCAGTGTAGTACTTTTATATTCCTACAAGTTTCTGAAAAAGGATTGTGTTTAAAAAGCCAGAAAAGTTATTTCAAGCATGACAAATAACTAAGGAAAGGAAAAGCATGAAAGGAAAGAAAACCAAACAAACCACTCATGCATAAATTGTACTGGGGAATAAACAACTATTTGTAATGTAGTTCATATGAAATAAAACCTAGAAGCCCGTATTTCTTATTAGGAAGTCTTTGGCTGTCTTGGTTAGGTGGACTGTGCTCTGATTTATAAAAGATGTTAGCATCTTTGGGAGAATCAAATGTTTTCAGATCACTGGACAGGAAAATCTTCAGTTTGGCTGGTTGTACAAAGTAATCTTCAGTGCAAGTTTCAGAAGATGAGATTAAAATAACACATTTACAATTACTGCCTTTAGAAACTTTTGGAGAAACAAAATCTGTTACAAAAATAGTTTGTTTTGCCTGGAAAGAGATGGTCATTAATGTTTTTTGACTTATCATGATCACTATGTACAAATAAACACAATTCCCTGTCACCTGAGTATCTGAGGAATTGTAGGTTAACTCTACTCAGAAGAAAAGTCAGTGTGTTTCAGATCTTGCCCTTTCAGAATTATCATGTACTGTTGCAATTACAGTTTTAGATAGTATTCATCATTATTGATTTCCTTGGGATATAATGAAACTAAACTCCACATAGGTAATCAATATTTTTCTCTCTCTCTTTTCCTTTTTATTTGCTTTTCCCTTCCTTCCCTCCCCAGAAGTCAGTCTTGGAGGTAATCCTAAGGTTATTATGGTTTTGGTGTGTGCTTCCTCATCAGGTTGATTCAGGACTGTGAATGTCTCATTGTTTTCGTTAATTCATGGGTGATTATTTTTTAGAAAGGAACGTGCAGTCTTCAGCTCCTCTGTCTGAGTATAGTTCATATGTTGTTCAATTAAGTTATTGGTGAAAATAAGGAATCTGTCATCTTGAATTAGGGTTTTTCTTCTAGAGAAAGCTCCTTGAGCTTTTTTTTATAGTTACAGCCAAATTATCCTTTTTGAGACAACAGTTGTATCACTTTGAAAGGAGGCTGTGGGAGAGCGAGTGCTGGTCTCTTCTCTCAAGTGACAGGTGATAGGACAAGGGGAAATGGCCATAAGTTGCTCCGGGGAGGTTCAGACTGGATATTAGGAAGAATTTCTGTACCAAAAGGGTGGTCAGGCACTGGAACAGCTGCCCAGGGAGGTGGTCAAGTCGCCATCCCTGGAGGTGTTTAAAAAATGGGTAGATGAATTTTTGAGGGACATCATTTAGCGGATGATGGCTGCCATTGGACTCAATCTCAAAAGTCTTTTCCAACCAGAAGATTCTATGATTCTATGATCACGCAGACTCATTTACCTCTTGCATACTTTCATCTCACTGATTTTGAACTACAAATTTTAAAGCTAAAACACTGTCTAGTGAAGTCATGCTCATTGCCAGTAAAAAGTATTAAGCCAACCCTTAAATTTATATTACCGTAATGTTATCTACATTTCCTCTCAATCTGTAGTTTTGTCACATTTACAGTGTATGCCAAGAGGATTTGAATGGAGGAAACAGAAGATTGAAAGTAGTTCAGTACTGTACTGACATATAGGCACTGCGCATTTCGGTTGAAGGCTTGATAAGCTTAATCTGATACTCCTAGTATTTGGGATGCCTGAAACTTTCTACTGAAATTAATTTTTGATACTATAACAATGGATGTTCTTTGAGTACCTAAAAGATTTATAGGGATTTCAGATGTATGCTTCTAATTATTTACAGTGGAGAATAGGGTTAAATTTTATGCACTTATATACAATCTTATTTTTTCATTATTTATGTACTGTATGAAATGCTGTGGAATTTTAAATCTTGATTTCTGTAGCTTATGTTGATTTTATTTGAAGCAAATTGCAAAATTAGTGGACACATATGTAATCTGATTAAAAAAAAAGAGACAATAAATAAATCATATCTGTTGAAGGAAATAAATGGTTTCTAGTGTTCCACTAGGGTAAACTAATCATAGCTGCTTGCCCCACCCCACCCCACCCCACATCCAGCCCCATCCCACCTCACCCCACCTCCAATCCCATCCCCCGGCCACTTTACCCTTTTGATACCAGTTACAATATAGGATCACAGCTTTGTACTCCTTTAGAATTTTTTAACAACACAATTATCCTGTTATTTTGTATAATGCACATATAAAGTTACATGGTTCTGTGGGTAGTATGAGGTAACAATCACGAATAATAAAGGCTAGAAAGATAAAGTTGTGACCACAGAAGAGTATTGCGTTTTAATGAAAACATCTTTCTTTGTTGATATTCTATTGAATTATTCTAGTTGTTTTATTATGGGATTTTGAAATAGAATGTAGAAAATGAACGGTAACCTGTATTTTGAACCTTCACCAACCTTGAAATAATTATCCTTTTCAGTAATTTAATTAAGTGACAGTAAGTGCTGTAGATTTTTTTTTATGTTGTTCTTCAGTAGTTGCCTGTTTTGGAGGATAGAAGTAGGAGAATATTGGTGAATAATTTGATAGTACATAGAGGTGCTCACTGTTCAAACACAGTGTTATGACAGTTTCTTTGCACACTGCTGGACCCTCCTTAATGCAATTATAAATCTCTTGACTGTCCATAGCAGGAGGAATGAGGCTTTGCTGCTGTGCTCAAAAGGATGTTTCTGAGCATGCGGGCCATGTGCTGAACTCTTCAAACCTTGTTAACAGAGGAGGAAATAAAGTCAACATTTGGGCTGTGTATTCTGGGGTTTCGTTAAAACCAGAAATTTGCAATGACTGAAACATTCTTTCTAGGTCTTTGAAAACAGAAGTCCATTGACATAGAAACCTATATCCCAACTGGTAGGCTTAACAAAGTTATCCACTTAAAAGAGAGGTTGAGGAGTTATTTTATTTTGGCAGTACAAAAGTTGCTGTCTCTTAAATACAAGCATTTGTACCTGCTTCATCTAAAGAAAAGGTATGGGATAAAGAAGACTTTGAAAGGAAGGTATTCTATTGAAGTCTATTAAGACTGAAAATTGCGATTTCTTTTTCTATTTTCTATTATAATAAACCAAGACAGGAATGATATGGTTCTTCAGACATGTACCTAAAGTTTATGAAGTGGTTATCACTCCATATATAGCGTGTTTTGCTTGCCTTTTGGAAGCTTTTTTCATATCTAAAGGTTACCATTTAGGTCATAGCTTTTATAGGTTTAGCATAAGCCTTTAATCTCTCTTTAATGATTTTTATATGTAGCTTATCCTCATAATTATTATAATAAATCTACCACGTAGCAAAGTACAGTACATCCTTGTAGTATCAGAATTCTTCATCTTATTTGTTTATTTCTTATTAGAAGAAAAATTACTGCTTGTCTCTTCTTATTTCCCCTCAAAAGGACCTTCCTAGACACTATAATGGCACAGAGCAAGAGTAATGTAGAAAAAATATACTCTGATTTGGCTAACAGCATCTTAGTCAGGGAAACAGTTTTAATTTTGAGGGGAAAAGATTGCAGACTCTTTTTTTTTACTCTTTTGTTGCCTGGGGTTAAGTTACAATAAGAATTATGCTAAAACAGTAATAAAAATAGGTTTTTAAACATTAGATTTTATCACCCATATAAAAATCAGTAATATAACTTGACTGTCTGAGATTTGTACGATATGTACTTATGTCTTAATAACAGAAGACATCTGCTGAACTAATTTGCTCAGCAATTTAAAGAGTTGCATATATTGTGAACTGATGGATATTATCTATTACCTCAAAGCCTTTTGAACTTCTTACGTCTTATTGATTATAGCAAAATTACTTGTTTCTGAGTGATTTTGTTATACGGTATTTTCACAGAAAAATAAATGTAATGAAACTCTAACTCTCCTTTCTTCTGATCTCTTGTGATTTTCTTCCTGCTTTCAGGATGCTACTTCCAATACAAGTCTTCCAGCAATGAGAAGATAATTTGCTGAGTCTGTGCCTCGTGTCTCCTTTATTTTTCTGGTCATTCAGAGGAAAAATACCTGATTAGGTATTTTAATACTGAGCCAGCTGGCTGTCTTCTCCAAGAGACTGAAAGTAATTTTCCTGGTTCTTATATTTCCTGATGTGAGGTTCTAACCTTCCCTCTTCCCAAACCTGCTGCTCTAAACAGGCAGCCTGTGAATTGCTTAGAGCGTCACTAAGCAAGCTTCAGGGTAAAGCAACGCTTCAAATGTTCAATAACTCATCCATGTACAAGATAGGAGAGGTATAGTATTGACACTTTTCAACTTCTTCCCAACCAGTCTTTACAACTCTTTTCTTCCTCCGGTACTATCTGCTGCAACCTTTGAGTAGTGCCTGTATGTTTCTAACTGTAGCTCTGAGATCCCTTAGGGATTTTGACTGGTGCTTGGCTGTTCCATTGTAAGTGCATAAACACTGGCCATGCTTTAGCTGGTCATGTGGTGGTTAAGCAAAAAGCAGCACCAATGCACAGAGGTGTTGAGAACTCAGTGTATCTTTTATTGCAAGTCAGCAGAGCAAGATGTGAAGTTTTGAGGACAAGTCCATATTACTGATGTTGAGGAGGACGTGCTGTGAAGCTATTCCAACTTTGGTTCTCTTAGGCAGGTTTTATTACAATATAATATAAGTTGTATTTCAAGCTTTATTTTTTCCACAAGTGATATGTCTGGCATATTTAGAGGTTTATTGTAAATTAACATCAGTTCATTAAAGAATTAGTTCCAGGGACACGTGCTAAGCACAACAGATTGACCAAGGGAATTGTTTTCTGCTCTCAGGCACCACCCACAGTTAGTCCTGGATAAGCATTCTTTTCTGGATGAAAAGTGATTTTCTTTTGATCTTATTTGTTTTGTTTTGTCTTTTTTTTTTAATGAACTGTTATTGCTAGGTGGTAGAATATGTGCTCAAACCATCAATCTTGACTTAATTTATTGCCCTCCTATTTTATTCATACCTCACATAAGCAAAAGATAATGAGATAGAAAAAACGGGTTTAACTGTTGTGTAGCACAACAGGAGTGTCAGTAGTTCCCCAAAATATTATTTGGCTCATAAAATATGAAGATACAAATACTTGCTTTGCTAAGCAATATCAGTGGCTGTTCACAGAATTTAAATGTGCTGAGAAGCAGTATTTTTGCATGTGACATGTCCTTTCTGTTGCTAATATGTTAAAAATGTTCTGGTGGGTCAGCCATTTTCTGCAAGGTAGAAAAGAAATATAAAATTATTCCAATAGGGTAAAAAGAAGAAATAAGTAGTTGTCAGAGAGCACAGTTGTTCCTGAGGTCCATCGGTCAAGAACCTGCTAGACTGTAAACAGCCATGAAAGTTAATCTTGTGTCATAGAAAGGATGTGCACGGCAATGCTGGAGAATGAATGTCACATTTTCATTACGTATTTGCTCAGAGCACAGCTCCTCACAGGAAATAAATTGGCCCTATTTCTTTGCTGTATATACTTCTAATGGAAGATAGTGAGTCACAAGTGAAGTTCATAGACTGATTTAGGAGGAAAGTATTTTTAAAATTACATAGCTTTTAAAAGTTATACTCAGATGAAATTAAACACACAGTTTGTTTCCATGCATATAAGATGTGATATTCAGAACCTGTTGATATTAACTGACGTGTTGATTCCCCTATTCTCTTCCCTTAAAGCAGCAAAATGGGTATTTTTTCCTATAAATAGCTTAAAAAATGCTCAGACAAATACTGACATGGCATTGCAAGGCTTCGTGCAGATCTGAAGTAAATAGCGGAAATGAAGTTCATGGCTTGAAGGTGGAATTAAGAGCAAAATGTTCATTCAAATATTTCTAAAAAACATTCAACAAAAATAATAGATACCACTAGTGATTGCATGGAGTCCTACCTACATTCCAAGCCAAAATGACATTGTTAATCAGTAATTCATTACTAGAATTTTTATTTTCAGTAAATTACAATAAAATAATAACTTTATATACATGACATCGTTCAAGTGTTGAGTCATACCCATAAATTCATTACAAACAATAAGTGAGAATGTGGTAAGGTGGGAGATCATTGTGGAGAAAAAAGCAAAGGAAGATGTAAAAGGAGTGTAAATTGCGTTTCACAGTTTCGCTTGTTCTACTGCAAGCAGTGTTCACTGGTCACAGGTAAATGGTCCTTCCTGCCCGAGTCTTAAAATCTATTGTTTGAAAAATTAGTATGAACCAGTCCTTTGAAAATGGAGGAGTTTTTTGAACAATGCATGTTGTCAGATGCACTTTTAATTAACTGTGCTCCAAATTTTTTGGACATATTTTTCTTTTTTGAGAACAGCATTTTAATAGAAAATCTTATCATTTGGACTCTGAGAAGCAGATTTTTTGTTGTAAGTGTAAGCTGAATTGGTTACACTTTAAAAATAGGTCAGTGACTAGTAGAGTTTGTATAGAGACTAGAAAGACTGTCAGTACTCATTAGACATTGTGGTTACAAGGTCTCACTTTTAAGATAAACTTAAGAGTTTCAAGCAATAATATACTACTCCACAGTTTTTAAATAATGCATATTTATAATATTAAACAAAGTTTGATGAAAACAAGTTACAAATATTTGCCAGGGGCCAAACTGCTTGGTTATTTGGGTATGAACCAGTTTTGTTTATTATAAGACGACAAATGCATCCAGTTTCTTTCCCTGCTGTAAACAATGTATTGTTTTTCTTCAGAGTGTTGTAATAATCAATTGGCACTTAGCTTATCGTTGATGCAAATCTTAGCATAACCAAACCTAACGAGAAGTTTTCAGTTAAATAAACTAAACTGTATAAATAGGAGTCAGTTTCAATATAGTCAATAATTTTAAACAGGCTGTTATCATGAAAGCTCTTTAGAACTTGTATGCCTTTACACAGTGTGACCATCCTCGTTTGCAGTGTGTAGCTGGCATTGCTTTTGGGTTTCTGTGTTTTCTTTTTGTTACGTTATACCAGGTAGTAATCATGGGTTTGACCAATTTAAAAAAAAAGAAAGAAAAAGGGTCAAGATTTATGCTTAGAATTAGAGGTACAGGTACACAAAATGTTCTACCTTGTGATATGCTTTGATGAGTGAAAACTAATATATCCAATAACTAAATATTTATCCAATACTAAACTATGTGTTTTGGCTCAGAGAGATGCATGCAGAGTAGCAGAGGTAGTGACTGCATGGATAACTGTGTGCCTCTCTGCCCTTGCAGCACTGGACCCTGCTTGTATAACCTGGCCATAAGGGGTGTGAGAGTGACTCATGAATGTTATCTGCACAAGTCAAGCCATATTTGCAGTTAGCTGTTTGAGACTAATCTTTCACTGATTGTTAAATACATGCAAAATATCTCTGGTTTCTAATTAGGTTTCGGTGCAGCTTGCTTGTTAGGAAAAAAAAAACATTTGCCTTTATTGAAATGACAGCTTAGATTTCAATAGAGAACAACGTTTGCAAACTACTGTCAATAATGTTCACTTCCTTCAAAGCAACTTTTCTAATTAATGAAATTAACTGCTAATTCGTGTTCCATCTGGATACTTATATAGCTGCATAGGACACTCACACAATTGCCCTTTTCTAGAAAGGCTTCTGTGGAGATATATGTACAGTCTTAAACATGTGTGTGACAAATGTGCAGTCTTAAACTGTCCACATTTCTAAAAAGAGAATCCAGGATGAAATTTTTACTGTCTTTAGAGACCATCTGAGTATTTTCTACTGACATTAGAACCTCTGCTCTTGGAGCAGGTTACCCTTTGTGCTGGTGGTACTGGTGTCAGTCCTTGTACCTGTGCTGGGTCACTGCTGACCTTGCAGGGGCTGGCTGCAGGGATGTGCAGTCCCTACGTAGTACTGATGCACAGGGACCACTTTTTTATGTAGTTCTATGTGTGACTGTAATTTCAACCAGGTGTTTTTTGTCCAATAGTGAAGTCACAACTAAACTCTTACTGCCCGCTTGTGCCATGTAGGTGCTGGGAACAGATCAAGACTCTGGCTACAATGAACAAATTTTTGGTTATTTAAGTTTCAGGTGTTTTGTAACTTTTGCTAATACTTAGTAGCTTTCTGGAAAAGTCTCTGTATTGTGAATACTACCTTATTGGGGTTTCTTTGTATGTAAAAAATATAATAATGTTAATTCTCACAAGGTTTATTTTTCTTTCATATTCTTGAAGTAACTGAAAACATCAGAATCTTTTTATGGCTATTAATTTTATGGGCAGTGAAAATACCACAGAAAGGCCAAAACTTTTATTGTTTTGGCTCTGCAAATATCGTATGGTTGAATGATGGTCAGAGGCTTTTGTGTTTTAATAACTTTGTACTTCATAGAAGTAAGTTCATTCTGTTGCATTTGAGACACAGTGATTGATCACGTGTATGTACCTAGTCCATTGACATATAAAATAGAGTGCATTTACTTTAACAGCAAGTTTACCTCAGGTTATAGCAGTGTAATTATTTAGGCAAAGGTATAGTTGTTCAGAAATTATGATTTGACTGCAGCAATTACGTGACCAGGCCCTGCTCTTGGTGTGCATTGATGGCTTTCTACCCTTTACAGCTTCTCACTCTGCAAAGAACAATATGCAAAGTTTGTGAAAATTTTGGGGAAGATACTGTTGAGTGAAAAAGAAAGGATGTGCTGATAAAAAAGGCTCTCTGAGTTATCCTGTTTTTTTGTTTTGAGGGAAAAAACCAAAACCCAGAACCAACTAGAAAAAAATACCCAAACCCAAACAACCCCAAATTTGTCAAATTTTCATTTTGACCCAGGGTTTCAGCTTAGGAGCCTGCACTTTCTCAGAATTTGGAGGAACCATGAAAGAATGGTTATATATATATTTTTTTTAAAGAAACTATTAAAAATTTGTTGAGAGAAACCAAGATTGCTGAAAATTGCTGACATTATTTGTTATTCAATGAAACTCCATCAGCATTTACCTCAGTCGTATACAGCTACTTGGCCTGGAGCCTGCTGCTCTTGCCTTTTTGCCCATCATCTGCGTTTAAAAATGCAACTTTGAGATCAGATTCTCCAATGAACTTTGTATCACTCTGGTCTTCATGTTAAGTGAAATAGAAACAAGGAATTACTAGGAATATGTTTCTGTTGATGGGATGATGGGTGTTCCTTGTCCTGCGTGCACTCCTAACCCAAGTTAAGCAGCATGCCTTGTGTTAGAGGTGTTGGCGTTGCCAGTCGCCTGCTGACACGTGTGCTGGGCTCAGGCCCAGCCAGGCTGCCTGCTCCCATCACGCCCTTCCCCGTCATGCACCTTTGGAGCTGATTTTGGCATACGGATTTTATGCTTTGGTTGAAAGTGCACTGTAAAGTCCTACATAAAATAATAAAAATTAAAAATAAAATTACTCTCGAAAATTGTGTTTTGAATATTCAGATGTGTAAAACTATCATCTTTAAACAACAATGAATTAAAAAATCTGAATGCTGACAAGTCAGCTGAAAGCCAAAACCACTGTAAAGATAGTATCTGAGCAAAATACATTTCAGTGCTTGTAAGAGAAGCTCTTGCTGGATGGTGATGTTGTGCAACAGGCCCTTTTTTAATTCTCTTTATAAAAGTATGCTTTAATGAGCAGTGAAATTTTATTTTAAATAAGGAACACTCACTTTTCATTATTTCAATGTCTGATTATCTTTTGTGTGTTTTGTTTTTTGTTTTTGGTTTTTTTAAGATCTTGATGTTTATGGCAACAGCTTTCATCAGCGTATGGTATAATGGGCTACGGGTTGGATGATTTACAGTCATGTGAAAAATGATGTATACTTCTCTTCTTCCTTGTCCATGGTAAGTTTTGTTCCTATACATACCTAAAAAACCCTTGAGTTTGCAGTGACTTGCATAGGATGTTGTTCCCATTATTTTCATATGGACTAGGCTAGAGTTGTTAATTTACTGAATACATAACAACTGGGTCTTTTTCTTAAGCTGTTTAGGAATGTTTTAGAAACTTAACCTCAAACAGTAACCGTATAAAATTTTTCTTCCTTTTGGGTGTTTTTGGAGGAGTGCAAAGATCCTGATACACAGATTGATGTTATCTTTCCCTTCAGCTTGAAAAAATCTTCACCTCCGTATGGAGAGTCTTAGTTCAAATTAGATTCCAGCCGAATGTTCTTTTTTGGTATGACGCATACTACAATGTATTTAAGAACAAAATGACTGTAACTACATTACAAATATAATTCAAAACATGGGAAAAAAATAAACAGGAGAAAATGTTTAGAAAGAATTTTTCAGTTTTATTTTTTACACTGCTTTTATATTTTCTGCCTACAATTAATCTGATTATAGTATCCGTGAGCAATATTAAGTATTGTATAAACAGTAATATTAAAAGCAAGGCTCCTGATAGTATAACTGAACTATCACTTCTGGTTTACAGTTCCCAGACATGCAATAATGAGATCCAAAGCACTATTTGTTCATTTGGCTAAATGCATTGACAACGCAAATTTGGATATGTAAATGTTCTGCTCACTGACTGCTCTTTAACACATCAGAAAGAGCAGCCTTCTCCTGTCCAAACACGAGGTGAAGCATTTGAGGTTAAAATCCCCGCTGTCTTTCTCTTCTTCTTTTTAAGGGTTTTGACACAGCTTTTATGCACACAAGGTTTATTTGTGAATGGTACTGTATTTTCTCGAATAGTTGCTTAGCCATTAAATTCTGTCTGTAAATTTTTTTACCATGAATCTGTGTCTAGGGTTCAAGGTAGGAAAGATATGACACGACAACATGAAAGGTATTTTTCCTGTTCTACTCCTGTTCCAGATTTCAGGGTCCTTAGAAGTATGCAGTAGTAGAGAAGAGTAGAGAGATGCAAGTATTGAGAATAGAAGAGGCAAATCAATGGCATCAGTCAAAGACATTTTTATGGTATGCTGAAGTACTGTAATGAAGTAAGACAGAGTCAATACAGTTTCTAGAGGTGTGTTTGCACTTGATGAAAATGACAGACATACAGCACATCTTTTTTTATCCTTTGGAGGGCATCTTCTGCCTTCCTCTCAGCAATTTCAACTGTCTTTGCTTTTCAAATGATATGTCTCCCAGGTACTAGCCATTCAACTCTGAAGCCAGGGAGCGAGATAAATAGCAAAGAAAGCATCACCTCACTTGTTTCTACTGACAAATTTTGTTTAATTGGGTTATCTAGCACCTGTTGATTCTGCAAGGCAGTTCCTGGAGTATTCAGTGAGTTCTGCGTCTGTCCCTAACCAGGTTTTTATTTGCTGAATTAACCAATTTGCTTCAAAGACTTGACCTTTTCTTTTCTCCTCTCCTCTTCCTTATCAGCAATGTGCCATACATTTCTGAGCCTGTTTTGCATCCTGAATGTGCATTGATTCATGATGAAATAAGAACTTTGACAGGTCTGGTAGAAGAACTGACTTCTTTAAACAGCGTAAAGGATGTGCATGCCATATGTGTAAACACTGCAAAATATTGTTTGCTTTTCCAGAGGTCTTCTACACCGCATTTTAATGCAATTATTCCCTGTGTCCACCAGCATGAAAACAGAATCCAGTCCACAGTGTTTCCTTTGTGGCCAAATAAAAAAAAAATAGCGTGATCATATCTTAAATTGTTTAAGAAATGCTGTTTTATGTTGCACCGACAATTAAAAACACTCGTTGCTTTGGCAGTTTTCTTTGTCAGAATTGTTCCTCTTTGCAGTCAGAGTCTTCAAGCAGAGGATGTATGTGTGAAAGGGCATCTGCATGCCCCCATCCCCCACACTGCTACTTTCTAACCAGATTAAAGCTAAAGTGGACATCAGGAAGCAAACTGAATGTCAGCACACATGATGTGAAACCTAGAAAATTTTCTACCTTTACTACAGTAGCTTGTGGAATGATATCTGGAGGCTAAGTATGTGTTACTTGTCAAAGTCAAATCCTACAAGAGAAGAAACGATATTCAAAACAGTAATATACATTTAGAATCTGTAAAATAATAATGATGATTATAGTAATTCTGGTTTGTTCCCAAATCCTCTATCCCGTTAGCTAGATCAGGGAAACCTACTACAAAAAGATGTGTTAAGATGATGAAGTCCGGCTTTTAGAGGAGATGGTAGGATATGAGAAGAATTATGTGAAAGGGTAGTGGAATCTCTTACAAGGAAAGAGTACTGGAAATACAAAATTGTACATCAGCCTATAGTTCCTGGGTGTTGTCTTTGTCTTCGTTCTACATTGGACAAGCTGATGTCAACTTTGGCGGTTTTTTTGTGGCTGGAAAGAAGTCCACTGAGATAGAAAAAAAAAAACAAAACACAAACCCCAAACCTAACCATAACAAAAAAATGGAAAACTTTAAGTAGCTCCTATATATAAAGAAAATTCGTATGGTATTTTAATATCAAAGAAACAATAAAGAGCAGAAACCAGGTGCTGTTTAGGAGATGTGATAATTAAAAATAGAATATATAAAAGGTTAAAGGTCAGGACATCTACAAACAAGATCAGTGACCCAGACCATATGCTAAGTTATAAGGATAATGAAGGAATTTTTAGTATATAATTGCATCAACTTGGAAGGCACACTGAAAATAAGTCTATGAAGCTGAGTAAAAGAATGGTAGCAGGTATCCCAAAGTCCTAATAATTACCAGCTGTGTTTTCTGAGTCTTATATAGTGTAGAGGACAACTTGAAGGAACAACATCAGCAGCTGATGCAGTTCTATTACCTGAGTTTTCTTCTTATTGCCTTTTTTAAAAATATGTAGAAAGTTTAACCCTGGATTTCAGTTTCTCAACTTGAAGCAATCTATCCAAACCTATGTACCAAAACCTCCTATACAAACTAATGGAAAGCTTGCATTTTGGATAAACGCTTATTTCAGCCTCTAATACTATGGCTCTTCACAGTTTACAGATAGTGTGGTAACTGAAGTGCTCCATTTTAACTGTAAACCATCATTAATAAGTATTAAAGCAAATTACTTTTTGTTATTTCAATGGTTTTTCCTTATTGTGGAAATTCAGTTCTCCAGAATGTTGCTGGTTTTGCTTAGAGTTTTGCTTTGCTAGAGTTCACACAGATGCACTCGGTGACTCTGGGTCTGTCCTGTCGTGTCACCTGCTAGCTGAGCTGTCCGAACACATTATGGGCTTCTTTTGGTTGCCAGAATAAATAGCATAACACTGAGAGAATCAAAATGAAGCATGCATTATTTATAGAAGTAATCACAATCCTACTGAGATATATCCTCAACTGAGATGTCTCCAGCTAGTAAATAGAAACAAAGAAAAAACTGTTAGGGTTTGTTTTGAAAATTCTGGTTTGAGTGAACTTAAACTAATTTTTAATGCTGCTTCAGTACATTAAAATAAAGTCAGAGCTTCCCTTTGCCCTTTTACTTGTGTTTCTGCATGCTTCAGTGTACTTAAATTTCAAACTAATATTGTGATCCAGAAGACTCATGCTTTGTCAAGGGTTTTGAATAAATTATGCCCTAGAATCTTCAAACACTACAGAGAGAATAGCCTCAAAGTTAGGTGTTGGTTAAAGAAGGCTCGGTAACCAAAGAGGCATTGCTGCTGATGTGCGTTCTACTAATGATAATCTATTAGTAGGGAATCTTGACTAATTATTTTCTATCAGTGTGTCCAGGTTGGTGTGCTAGTCAATGGATTGGTGTGTCATTGTATTTCCTATTAAAGAGCATCTTTCTAATGTGAGTGTGATAGGATTTGGCTTTAAATTGACTGCTGCAAGAAATTTATTTGTCTGAATGGAGACAGGAAAATATTTTCTCTTTCTATAGGCTTGAATTTGTACATAGTTTTCTTGATTCATAGATTATTTGTGCCAAGTAACAACCTCTCTGGGCTTTTTGCATTTAAAAAACAATAGTAAATGAGTAACAATGCTTGGAATGAGAAGAGGCTCTGTTGTAAAATTACTGTTGTGTTTAAATTCTATACTCTTTAACTGCACCAGGCTGTTAAGTGCTGGGTTTAAAGCTCCAGCAAAGTTGCTTGAAAATATATCCAATTAATTAAACTTTAATTTTTAGCCGTTGTACTGTGATACTGTAAAAATGCAATGTCAGCCATTTTCTACAGAAGACTAAGGGCTTTGCCAGTTTTATTTGGATAAAAACAAAAAAAGGGCCACATACAATTACTAGTCAACTTTTTCTTTAGAATGTTAATCCATTTTTTTTCTCAATAATTAGTGATAGAAGAATATATTGTGAGTGCTTCAGATCTGTTTGGTTTTTATTATTCTCCTACTGTGAAGGTAAAGTTTCTAATAGAAAACCAAGATGCAGTGAATAACTATCCAACCCATTATTAGTCTGATAGGGGATGGTCCTGGAAAGCTGGAAGGGCTTAAATAGTGTGTAGTCTAGGAGACCCATATCAGTGATCGACTGCCGTTGATGCCCTAGTAGCAGCATCTCCTCCCATCAAAGTTAGACGTTGTTGAGTGGCAGATAATTAGTGCAACTAGCTTGGTGAGAGATCTTTTTGAAGGGAGAGCTTGCTTTGCTTTAGATAATCCATAACTGAGTTGATTATACCTACTTATATTCTCACTGAAATACCTGTCTAGGTGATCTGGCCACCATCACTTGTGTGGAGGCCAGAAGATACCAGCAGTTGTATCCTCACCACTTTTTTTGTCACCACCAACTAAGAGGAAACAGGTGAGTTTTGGGGAAGAGATTTTATATCATATAGGACCCAATGGCTGATATATTTTGATCGTTCAGCCTCTGTAAGGCAAATCTGCTGCCAGGTGTTCTCGTTTCATGTTTCTCAGAGTGGCTGGAGTGGCAGGAAGAGGCACGTGGCATTATTGCATGTGGTGTCACCTCTCCTGCCTGCTTACACTTCTGACCAGCACAGCAACTTGTTTTACAGTGTAATTAATCACACAGTTTTAATTCCAACTACCTGGCTTGAGAAAATATACTAAATGCTTACTATGAAAATCGAGCACCTTATAGTTACCTAGGATTAATCACCCAAAAATGTGCCTAGAAGGTGCAATTTTGTTTCTCTTTTTAAAAAAACCCTAAATATATCCATGTCCTGTTTGATTGATAATGACTGCTGGAGCCATATCCCTGAGAAACCTGATTTTTATAACTCCCAGAGTTTCTCTCAGAAAGGATGCAATAGGGGTTTCTGAGAAAAAGAATAAAAAAGATATGGTGCTTAGAGAAATTAGTAATTTTTTCTTTGTTCTTGCATAGTTAGCAGGCAAAATTCCTTACTGAATGCTTATTATTTCAGAGCTTTTGGAGGTTTATGTTATGTAAATACATATGTTGGAACTAGATTTTTATATGAGCATAATTCTGAAACAAACAAGATAATACTGAGATATTTAAAAGCTATGTGGCCCCAGCTGTGGGAGAATAAAGCAGGACTTGATAATGAGAGTAAACGAGGGTGGCTCTGCCTTTTCCAGGGGTTGGTTGTCCATCCTCTCTGCTCCTGGTCTTTACTCACATTGGGGGGGTTTTCTGTGCCATGAGCCCAGCTTTGCACCTGGAGAATGTCATGAGGTTCCTGTTGGCCCAAACCTCAGGAGTATTAAGGTGCTTCCAGCTAGAAACCCTGCCATCAGCCATGTCAGGACTACCCCTAATTTACTGTCAGTTGTATATTATTAATGAGACATCTTTGGCAACCATCAGGTCATGGATGAAGCCATTGAACAACATAGGCCACCAAGATTTACCTTTGCAATGAGGTATAAATTAATTTTTCATTTTATTTTTAATTATTTTCATTGTTTATTTTGGAAATATTTATTTTGGACTCTACCTTTAGAATGGTGGAGTCCAACCGTAAACCTCAAGCTGTGAAACCATGTCCCTAAACCATGTCCCTAAGTTCCATATCTACACATCTTTTAAGTACCTCCATATCACTGTTGTTGCATCACTTAACAGTAGAAATTTTTTATAAGGACATGTGCCTGAATTAAGCATAATCATTTGAACATTCATTCGAAAAATAGCTTCACAAAGCACAAGGTAGAAAACAGGCAAGAATCACTGCTCTTCTGTGACTTCCAACTGATGAAATGCATATGGTTTATCTGTATTGCCATCACCTTTGATTATTCTCATAGTCAGTATAAGCAATAGGAGGAATGGGGGAAAGAGGAAACTGATAGAAAAGACACAGCTTCTGAAAAGCAATTTACGTTTCTCAGCTCAGGAAAGCAAAATCTAGGCTTTTGAAAGGACTAACGAAGTCCTTGAGAAGGAGAGGAATGACATTCATAAGTTTAATTCATTCTGTTACAGCAGGCATCCACAGTTAATTCTGCATTCATTGCTTTTAGATGAGATCTGTATTAAATCTGAGTAAATTTATTCAGAAATTTACATGCCTTTTTTTTTCCCTTTTACTGTTGTCAATAAAAGCATCTAGGTATTGGCAGTTTGTTACCTTGGCTAGAGCTGTCTCATTGATATTGGAACTGGTGCTACAATACTAGATCAGTGTTGAATTTTACAAGTAGATCAGTCATACTTTCTGATTGAATAACTACTGTTTGTAGATAATGTTCACCTTTTTAGACTCTCTGGTTACACCAAAATGCTATTCGATACCCTTCTTTACCAGAAAATTCACAAAGTTGGAGTAAAACCAACATAAATTCCTCAAAACTTTAAGGAGTGTCTTGTGGAGTTGCTTTTGACAAAAGCGACTTATTCTTTAGTATCATTCTTTGTGAAGTTTAACATCTGCTTTGTGCAAAACGGTGTAACACTTCACCTTATCAGCTTTCCTCTCATATTATGTTCCCTTGTATTATACTTTTTTTTCTACAGCTTTACATAAACATGTCTTCTGACTGCATTTATGTGAATTGAGTGCATTTTGCAGTGGTTTGTAGCAAATAATTTGGGCTATAAATTTCTGCAGGAGCAGATTTCTCTGGCAAATTTTTATTTTTTTCTGCTGAATTATTTGCTTAAATGCTACAATGTATAGATTTGGTATCAAAAATAGTTCTTTGGCATGCTAATATTAAGGATGTAGTTACTTAGAGACATCAGAATACTGTTTTTTGATGGTGCAACTGGCTTAGTGAGACATAATATTCATTATTCTAAGAATTAATATATGCTGTTATATCTCAGTGTTAGTTTGCTGTATGCTATTAACTGATGTCTTTTTTGTGTGATGTATAAACATATACATAAAAAAGATGAAAGAATTGTTTAAATTTAAAGGAGACACTTTAAAAAAGAAGTTTAGGGAGGAGGGAGGGATCATCCTCTTGTGAGAGATGAGCAAACTTGGGAAGTAATTTCTTTCTTTTAAAATGAAACTTATACTACTTTTTTTAAAATTACATGCTTTATCTGTTTTTTGAATCCATTACTGTGCATCTCTTATTATACAGATCTTTATTATAAGGTAGGATTCATCTGGTCTCTCTGGGTTGTCAATGGGAGAGGCAGGCAACTCCAGAAGACAATTCTTCTCTTACATCTATCTTAGGCACTTATCTTAGAAGGGGATATATTACTCTCTGGAGTTAGCTGTGCATGCAATATTTTTACTTCCTATTTCAAAAACAGGTCAAGATAAGCATTGAGAACTCAATGCTTCCTGTAGTTCTTTTTGTTTTGTTGGAGCTGTAGCAATTGCATCTCTGAGGCAACCGCACTTGTTTAAGTGGATTCTACATTTTAAGTACATCTTAAGTGCTCTCTCTTAAAATGATAGAAACTTTCAGGCGGGGAGATACAGGACTTTACCACTGTTATTACGTAGCACAGTAGGGAAAAAAAAAGTCTTCAATTATACTGGTATTGATTCTAAATAGGTGGTGTTCTTCAGATCTTTTATTTGCTTCATGGTTCATCATTCACTCGTGTTGTGTTGTAACTAGCACATTTATATATGAAGTGTTAAATTTATTAAAAGTAGGAGGCTTTTACAAAAAAAAGAAAAGATCAGGAGAAGTGAGACTTTGAACAATTTTCTGCTTTCTCTGTTTGTTAATAGAAAACAGTAAGATATATCGATATTACTCATTTAACTGCTTTGTGCAATATAATTTCTCTTACTGAATCCTGTGTCATCTCTTTTCTAGAAAATCTTGGTCTTACTATATTATTATTTTTCTTTCATCATTTATTCTATTTCGGACAAGCTCATGCTGCTTGTTACCTTTCATGTTGCCTATACTAACAGAACTTTAAAAAAACTTTGCTTTATTTAGAATCTTTCACCTAACACAGGATCAAGTATAAAAATACAGCAATGCTTCAGTGTAGTATCAGAGTATTGCCTATGTTTACTCACTACTGTAGCTTTTATCCAAGTACCTTTTGAATTCTAGTGTCTTTGCCATGTCTTCCCTTTGGCAAGAGCTTTACCAGTTTAACCTATTTACTCATCTGTAGTTTTTCATAGATTAGACAGTCTTAATTTCCTGTCCTATGTGAAACAGGTGTTGTGATGCTCTGTTAAATAGTGTTTCACCACAGCAATGCAGGCATTTTAGTGGTGTGGATATTATTTCCCATTGGAGAATATATAGCTTTATTCAGGACTTTAATATTTACAGTCCGAGTTTCATCTTCAGCCAAGTGAAGTTAATGGCTTGACTCTGCATTATACAAGACCTTCTTGTACAGTGCTAATTAATCAATGCCATGCATTAAAGCTGAAAGCTTTTGGATAAAAAATAACAGCAAGGTTTCAACCATTTGTACTAATAAAAGAAAATATGCCATTTTGGGTTATGGTGGCCAGATTTCAGCTTTTATTACATCTTGTGTAATAACCTTCTTAGGAAATTTAAATTATATAGTCTGCTGTTCTTTAATTCTTCCTCTAAGCTGTTTTGTTTCTTGGCACTGTTGAGCAGTTGCTGTGTTCCCGCCTCCAGGTAGCGTCACTTCAAATGCCTGGAAAAAAAATGATTCCACTTAGAAACCGGTAACACACAGTAACATATAAGAGGTATTAAAATATTTCTTGGTCCACTTTTTCCTGCCTGAAAGATTGTTGGTATTTTGGCTTTACTACATTAGAAGGAGAGAACATTTTTCATGTTAGGAGAATAATTTAATTGCTTTATAGCCTGACGAGCTTTGTAGGTATCAAAGAGCAGCTGAAGGCTTTTGAGAGAGGATTTGTGAGTGTGATTATACTCAGGGGAGAGGAAGGAAGTGAAGGATCGGCCTCAAAGTGGTGTATCCTGTGAGAACTGAGGCATCAAACAATCTTTCCAATAAAAGCCTGAAGGAAAACATTAGCATCTGCAGCAGGTGATGCCAAGGAGTCTGAAAAGCTCAGATTAAATGAATGCAGGTGTTGGTGTTAGAGAATCAGGTCTCTAAAGAATAGTGCTAGTTACTATCAAGGGATTGTTCTTGGCAAAAGAGGTTTTGAGGTAATTTAAATTGCCATGCAACTCAACTTTGTATTGACTCCAAGCAAGGTCATAAAATAGTCATGCATATAATTTAGTTCTGAACGTGAGTCAGCTGCAGAGCAGGAAGACTCTTAGATTTTGTTTGGAAAATTTACATACTTGAGCTGATTCAAGCACAAGCTCACCATATTTGTTAAAGATCTGGTGTGTATTTTTAAAACCAGATGAACTAGAAGCTAACTGAGGAGAAACAATTCAAAATAATTTATTTTTTTTAATACGGAGTTTGCCAGTTCTCTGTGCACAATAAAGAACAACAGCTTTCTCAAAAAATCAGTAAATAGAATCCTTGAGGTGTATGTAAAAGGTGCTATTAAATCCTTTTAAAGTATATTAACATTGTGAATAAGCAACATGCGTTATGGTTCTTGAAAGATATAAGAACTTCTTATCCGTTTTGTTTGGTGTAATCTAGTTGGACAAGATCTGGCCATTTTAAAAGAATGTGGCTTTGGCAAGAGGTGACTTAATTTCCATGTTTAGAATGGTCATGGTGACTCCACATGAGGCAGCAGAGTTTTTGATTATGTTTAACTTTTATTTTTATTCCCAGTGTTCTATGAACTTTGGATTGAATTCATGATTCTAATGTGATTACGGAGAAGCTTCTACCTATTTGAAGGACTGAAATAAAGCCCTTTGAGTTTTCCTCTGCCTCTCTTCCCCCTTTACTTAAATTAGTCACGTCGGAGAAGAAAGCCAAAGCAAGATACCAGGATTCGTGTGCAAAGAAATTTGTCATAATCTAGTTATGCTATTGCTAAGAAAACTTTGACTCATCAAAGTTACATCATACAATGCTCTCAAAAAGTTGGCTACTCTCAGTCTGGACTAAATTATTGGAATAACTGGATACTTCTCAGGCTTGATGGACTGTATATTATTTTGTCAAATACTTTCACTAACCCTTAAGGTTTCAGTTCCCTGATGTGACAGGTGAAAAATCAGCTGAAGCTGAACGTCCTCCCCCTTTCCCTCTTCTTCTCCATGTGTTATTCACAGCCAACATAGATGTCACTAATTTCCAGCAATATTGTGCCTGTCTCCACCAGTCCTTAGAAACTGGGAGATTGAAAAATGAATTTTTTTGTAGATTTCATAAACTTGTGTTAGCATCTTCCATCATCCCAGAATAAGATTGAGTTCCATGAATGCCTTTTTTCCCCTACCAATGAAATCCATGCTGCTTTTCCAAGAATTTAATTTAAAAACTATGTTGTTTTTCCCAAAGGGGACTTCTAAGTTAGGCCAGTTAAAAACAATAAGCCATCACCTTTCCCCTCCATTTAATATGGATAGCAATTCCAGTGTAACTAATCCATTATCCATGACTAGCTGTTACAGTGTGGGTCTTCATGTGCCACTCAGTTTATGTGAGGAACTGCACTAAGCACAAGAACTAAGAGCTTAAAAATTCCTCTAATGTGGCAGAAGAATTTTGCTTCCAAACATGTGAACATTTGTGGACTGTAACCCACTTCATTTCAGCAGAGATCTTACTCCCTGGCTCAGCTGAGAGGATGGTGGTTGCTATGCCCCAGCACAATTTCATTCGGAAAAGTCATTTGGGGAAATAAAGGGCATGGATAAAACAAGGCTGCCCAACTTGAAACTCTAGTTGCACAGCAGTAGCTAATGTTGAGGTTTCAAAAAGAAGGCCTGTGGCAGAGTGTCATTTTATGACTTTGGGACTTATGCTTTTTTGACTTGAAATAGCGCAGTCTAGAAAATTATTTACAAGTTAGAGAAGCAGACTTTTCCAGGAAGTTCCTTCACTTCTGTGTTATCCACAGAAAGTTTGTCAGACTTTAAGAGACCGTCTTACAGTCTTACAGTCTCTTAAGGTTCTGCAGATCCCTGATATCTGGGGAAAACATGTCTCATGGCCTGCTGTGGTGAGTGATAAACTAGCATGATGTCTGTATTTTCACTGCACATAAATTGAAATTCATAATCCAGGAAAAGAATAGTTGAGGTTAAGACAACTGTGGCATGGTGAGAGAAGACCAGCAAGTCACTTTAGTAGCTGGTTTGTGTACTCTTACACCTACTGGAGGTAAAAAAAAAAAAATAGAGCAGAAATCAGGAATAAAGGAGGGAGGGGGCATTGAAAAGACAGGAAGCAAAGGTGAATATGTAGTTTAGAATAAAATATTTTTTCTTTGGAGGTTGGAAAGTCTCTGCTATTCAAGGCTTTCTGCAGCTTGCCTTTCAGGGTAGGAGGGCTTTTTTGGAAATACCTTCCTTAGAAAGTAGGTCAAGCAGCTTCTGTCATTGTAGTGGTTTGTTTCTGAGGGAAAGGGCAAAATGAATGTAATTTTCTGGCGATGCTTGAGAACTGTCGCCATCTACTCCTTGACAGAGTGCAGATGACAGTAAGTGGCATGTTAGGGTACAAGTTAAATTAGCTGTATTAATTAGCTGTCTGAGCTCTCTGTTTATTGTTTTTGTGCTATGGGTCTTTCCTAGATGCGTCTTGCAGGTTACATAAAATAGAATCAAAGCAGTTGGCTCTATTTTATGTATGTTTACTTATCTCTGTTTTATAATCTACTTTTCAAATGTGCAAACTACTCTGATTAACTCTGCTTGTATAATCTGGCCCAGAGTGGTGGTATGTGTGCTAACTTTTTTGTGTTTCAACGTGGAAATTTTATTGTTCAATTGAATTTGAAGAGTAAAAAGTAAATGGAGTAATAGTAACAGGTACAGGAGTGATTTTTCAGGACTTTAAAAGGAGGAGAAACTGGCAGTGTATCAAACTGACAGTCTATAAATTCTTCAAATTTAGATTGAGTGAAGTGTGGAGGTATTTTTGAATTGTGCAGCTATTCAGCTTTTTCCATACTAAAAGCCCATAAATATATTCCTTATAGTTTGTTCTTCTGAACAGGTCTAGTTTGATCTAGGATAATGACTTTTTTAGTAGGGTCGGGAGAGCTGTTAATAACCTTAGGAAGGTGTTTTGGACTTTCTTGGTCAGTTGGAAATGAACTCTTCTCGTATTTTTTGCAGAAGGAATTACAGCAATGCATAAGTGTATGATAGGATGTAACATCTAGTACTGGATTGTGTCCACACATGCTGAAATCTCTGCCTGTCCCAGCACTAGCAGAATGGAAGCTGGTGATTTCTCCATGCATTGACCATGATGCTGACAGGATTGGTTACCTTTCTTCAGTCCATCTCCTTCCTTTTCTTCAGAGGTTGGGATCAGCTCTCTGCTGGTGCGCTTACCCAAAATCTGATCCCAGACTGCAGATCACTCAGTAAGGGTAACAGGATGGAAAGCCAGTCCAGAGCTGTGCAATGCCAGCGTAGCTTTACACAGCGCTGCAACAAAAAAGGTTATACGGTGCCTTGAAGGCACGATTAGTAACTTGGTTTTCTGCATGGGGGTGCCTGGCCTGTCTCCTGAGTGCTGGCAGGTGTAGTGCACAGGGGATGACATACAGACTTGGCACTGCTTTGCAGTTCAGTTCCCATTCCCCCGTTTGCCCACGACATCTGATTGCTTGTGTCCCTCTGTCCTCAGTTCATTTAAATGCCTCACTGATTGATAAGAAGAGGGCAAAATTTGGATTTGTAACAGTTCCAAAGTTGAGTAGTTACTTCGTGTATTCTTTTTAAGTCCTGGTTGGGCTTGGTTTTGTTTTGTATTTGTATTTCATGATTAGGTGAAATAGTGATTAAACTAACATCCAAATGAGGCTTACAGTGGGCTTCAATATGTATAGAAATGTGTTCTCTTTTTTTAAAAAAAAAATTAACCTATTCAGTATTTACTTAGTTCTGTAGGAGGGCATGAATAAGATCTGACTTAGTTAATTTTTTGCTTTTTCTGTGTCTCTGTTTCGATATAGGCCTTTTTGGTCACTATAGCTTGTAATGTCGCAAGCTTCTGTCTCCTTTCTTGAGAAAGAGATTTCAGGTTATGTTTCCCCCATATTTATTGATGAATCCATCAATATTTATGGATTCAAAACTGGTTATTTCTTTGTTTGCTGCCACCAGTTGTTTTTCAAGCTCTCTTGGCTTTTATTGAGGTGCTGGTGCTGTTTTGGGTTAGAGTGTTTGTTTTTCTCTCACTGTCATTATCCTTGAAAGAGAATAATGGAGACTAAACTTCATTAAAGGGAAGAGTAATTTTTACACAAGACCAAAATGTATAAAACATGTATAAATGTAGTTTAGGAGTTAGAAGGGAAGCTCTTAGTCATTTAAGGCAGTTGGACTCTGCAGCAGCTCTGAAATATAAATAATGAATTTAATAAATATATTAAACCAATCATATGACCCTTTGATATCAAGCACCTGGGTATCTGAAGCTCATCTTGCTAGTTCCATACAAATGCAATCAGCATTTCACAGAAATGGGGTGACTTTTAGAAATCTGACTGTTTTAGTAGTTTATTGGAGACCAGTAAGGCACCATGGCACAGCAACATAAGAGAACCGATTCATTGTCAGCTAAATCTAATCAGGTCTGTAGAATGGCATTGTTCACCATATATTATCCCCCTTAAAACAAGGGAATACAGGATTTCCTAGCTACAGCTCTTTTAAATAACAGCTACTGGCATCAGGAAAAGCAGAACAGATAGTGTGGTGCCTTGAACTGAGTCTTTTTCTACAGGCTGTCAGGGCTCGGTAATCTAATCTGTTGTATTAATGATAACTGATAGAGTTAAGCACCACAGAGCAGTGCCAGAAAGGAAGTTATAAATAGAGGTCTTGCAGCACTGGGGAATTATATTGAAATCGTCCTTCTGAACGGTGTACATCACAGCTGCTGGAGTGACAGAAATGACTGGGAATGTTTCAGCGCCTGGAAGGTCCACTACGAGAGTCTTAGCGCAAACAAAATTAACAGATCTAGATTTTAAAAAGCAAGATGTTGAACTATGTTAAAAATTGCTTTGCTTACAGCTTTGAAACACTCTTGCATCCGACAAAAATATTCATGGGATTGAGAAGTTATCCCCCTCTTGCTCGAGACTGCCTTTTCTTGTGTAGATATTTCCCCTTTTCCTCAGTTAATTCTGCACTCAACCATAAAGATGAAAGCACTGATGAGGTTGTTCTCGTTCACTTTATGTTTTGAGTGTGTCCTGTGTTTAAGTCTTCTGTCTTCTGCCTTCTGCCCCCAGTTATTTTCTCAGAGTGGAACATTTAAGATTCGTTTTTTAACCTGAAGTCACTGTTCTCCTGCTTGGAAGATTTGTCAGCTTTCTGAACTCCAGCCACTCTTGCAGCCATGGCAAAAGATAACTCCTCTGTAGCTTGAGACTACCAGCTGAATGCAATCCATAGAGGCAATTAATTAATTTACTTATTAGCTCTTCTTTTATGCTGATGGGGCACAAATTAATTATCCCCTCTGCCTTTGCTATATTCTTTCTCACATCTGGAGGCTGTACTTGCATGCCCTGAGGTTACTTTTTTGCAGCTCTTTCTTTCCCAGTGGGTCAGGCACAACTGTGTTTGTTGCTCCTACCTTCCGTCAGATGCCAGGATGGTGGGTCTGTCCCCTCCTGGCCCAGGTAGGTGGGAGAAATGCTATGTCCCTAGCACTGGCATGAACTGCCACTTGTAGCCTGCTTCTCAGGATCTCTTCCCAAATTTTCCTCTCATCTGCAAGACTCGGGGTCCCACTGTGCAGATCTAAGAGGTCTGTGCAACCTGTGGCCTAGATGTGTGTTGTTTGAGCTCTTCAACAAGGAGCCCAAAGCCTTGAACCAAGTGTCTCAATCACTGTTCCCCACCAAACCTCATAAAACAAATTATTATTTTGTTGGGGAAAAGGGTGGGGGGGTATTTATGCACTAGCAGTGACTGAAACCATCAAAAGCTTCTCTAAAAGACTTTTTCCTTATTAGAATATTTGGTGTTGAAGAAACTGAGTTGCTTTCAGCTGCAGTGATGGAAATATTACGATTTCATATGCTGTAAAATCAGGAATGGTATGTTGTTGATCTGTTAGCTTAAAGTTCCTGTTCTATACCGTTTTAAAATGTCATTGATACAATAATTTGCTAAGATATACTAGCAATGCTTTGTAGAGCTCTGACATTTTGCATTATAAAATAATTCTTGAAGCAAGGGGGTTATTTATTATCTCATCCCTCTAGGCTGATAACCAAAGCAGAGGTTGTCACTCAAAATACAGATTACAGTATGTAACGAAAAAAAAATTTAAATTGTTTCAGATGTTTTTTAGTAAGAGATATAAAATACGCTAACGTTAATTTATGATCTTGAAATTAAAAACAGATTTATTTTCAAATAAAATTGGTGCATTATAGAAGATCCACATTTCAGAATATCTAATCATAATAATAGGATACAATAATAGTCCCATTTTTCTCATCTGAAAGGCAAATTAATATTTAGGCACACAAGTAAAAGTGGTCTTGATCTCTTTCTTGATCTGTTTTTATTATTATTATTCCTGTCCTAGAAGCACTGAGTCTACAGAATTTTCTGCACTCTACATAGGCAACTTTTTTTTTGTCTGCAGTTTGACACAGTGTAGTTTTAACACTGTTAATAGCATTTACAGGGGAATAATTCATAGGTTCTATTGCTTATGTCACTGTCAAAAAGGAAAGAAATTTGCCAGACCTGGGTAGTTGTTAAAAGGCAGTATAAGCTTGAACAACTTTGTGAAGGGCACACGTGTTCTTCATGGCGCAGCGCCCTGCCTGCTGGATGAGAATTGAGGACATTCTTCAGGTTTTAGTTTCTGCCTTTCTTTTAGGTTTTGGAGGCAACAGATGATATCGCTGAACGCTGAATGCTCACAGTACTTTCTGTGAAATAATTTTATCATGCTTGGCCAATTTAGGAGCATACCTGAGCCATGAGTGGGCTGAGAGACATCTCTGACCCTATTAATGTGCTGTAGAACAACTTGTCTACTAGGATAGATTCACCTGACCCAGTGAAATGATTCTGTTAGGTTTAAATTATGCTTTACTGTTGTTTTTAATATAGCTTCATGTTTTCGGGGCATAATCTGGCTTTTCCCATACTGTGACTTTCTCTCTGAATTTCAGCAGAACTGCTCATGCATTTAAAATAAAATGTGCCTAAGTGCTCTGGTGGCCGGGGGCCAGAACACTCAACATGTTGCAGGGCTGAGCCTTAAGTACGTGCTGCTTTAATGTATAGTCTTCTCTAGCCCAGGATAATTTGGGATTAACTGTATAGGAAGTGTCATTTTCCTGTGAGGACTTGGAAGATACTTCTCTGTAGTGAGTGTTAGCCTGGGCTCCTAGCAAATACAAATGCGAAGAAGTAATGCCTGTGGCATTAACATTTTTTACGTTGTTGTCAAATGAGGTGCTTTCTGTGACTAATAAATTGGTCAGTTAATTTTCTCATCACCATATTCATACTTGTTCCTGCAGTTGAACATTACTCTCGTTTTTTCAGATGTTGTTGAAGATGGCATTTTACTTAACCTTTGCCGTTATAAGAGCTTTAAATGCCTTTATGCTGATATTGAAGAAATAGATTTTGTGGTTTAATCTGCACATAGAGTACCTTTATTGCTGCTGAGAAGGCAGAGGGAGGCCGGTAGGAGATTTCCATTCTCTGTCTTTTGTTCCTGTTAGACCACAGAGGCTTTCAGGGATCCTTATCAGCAAAGCAATTTTTTTCCATCGTAGTAGTGATATAAAGTGTGATATAGTTCAGACATGCATTTTTGCAAGTATTATTTGATAAGCAAGTCTTTAACATGTGGTTTTATGCATATTCTATTTTTTCAGTTTCTGTGAGGGAACTTTTTCTGTTTGGGGGATAATTGAAAGACATCCTTATTTATGTTTAATAACTTTCATTTGAATAAAAATCTGGGTTATTTAGGTTTGGATAAGTTATCTAGTGACAGAAGATAAGAAAGGTGAAAGGGGTTGTTAACTAGTGTATGGTTAAATTTTGTTTATTTATCACTGCATTCTGGATGCAATGTCTGGCTTACTCTTATTCTGCTGCTTTTATTTCTCTTTTTTTTTTCCCCAGTCAGCTAGTTTTATATAAATTGTTACACAGCATAGAGAAGGAGCTTTTTTTGAAATGTTGTTTTCCAGAGGATATTTCTACCCTTATGCTTGCCAGTGCTGGCCTGTTTCAAATCTGACTGGGCTGAATAGGGTAGCTCCAGTGTTCAGAAGTCTCAGGGGGGAACGTTTAAAATGCTACACAAGCGAAATTCAAGAATTGTGCTTATTGAGTCAGTAAAGCATGGAAAAGGGGCAAGTGGCTTTCCAGTCTCCTGAGGGAAATCTCTTGATTTGATGACAGAAGATGAAATTATGGGTGCAGAATAAAAATAAAACAGAGTGTATGGAGCTAGTAAAGCTTAAAAATATGAAAACTAAAATCTGTAAACAGAGGGCTGGAAGTGGGGCAGGCCTGGGTCTGGAGGTTGCAGAAAGGGACATTGTAGAGGGTCACAGATGACCATCTAGAGTTTGGGGTATTTTCTCAAAAAAACTCAACTGGAAAAATAACAACCAACCAACAAAAAAATACTGCAGTTTCAGCTGTGGTGATGAAGAAATATAAATAATACTGACAATACACTAGCAATTCAGAGTGGTGTCAGTCGGTTCTCTGTATAAGCATTACAACTGCTTTGTATTCTGTGAAGGGGCTATTTCCGCCACTTTCACAAGTCCAGTTCAGTCCTCAAGTAAGCTTCCATATGGTCAAACATTTTGGTTTCCTAAACTTGCCTTTACTACTGTAGCTGATAGATTATCCTGCTGAGGACTGCTGCTGCCTGGGAGTTAGTGTGAAGTAGCTCAAAACTGTTTATTCCTCTACTTATTGCTGCTGTTTTTTTCCAAGCAAGTTTGTGTGTTTCTAGTCAAAACATATGCTGGCATCTGCTAAGTGCAGTGTTTATGGTGAGTGAAAATAAACAGAGCATACAATTTGCCTCTTTTCTTCAGATACTGTAGGTGGTGAAATAACAACTGTTAAGCCAGGGTTTGTTTTTTGCATCCTCTGCAACATTTTGTGCTTGCCAATCATACCTATTTTTCCACAGTAATTCTGAAACTCATTACTTGCCATTTTCTCCCTCTGTTTCTTTTTTTTCAGCAGAGATCAAACCCCTTCTCTCTACATTTTTTTTAATTTTCACTGAATTCGTGGAAAATATCACGTAGATGAACTCCAGTGATCTTGTGAGAACTTTTATTGTAGAGTACCAATAAAAATAGAACATGGAGAAAAACGGTCCAAGATCTGAAATAGAAAAAAGGTCCAAAAAGGCATTTCTTGGACTTCATACTGCTTGAGGGATATATGTGACTTCCATGCTTGCCAAAACCTGCAGGGTAGGAGGTAACAGAGAAACACATTCCTTTGTCTAGGGAAGTTTTCCTGTATGCTATTCAGACAATATTTAAATAGTCCATAAAAGATGATATAATCAGCATGAAGAGAAGTTGGCGTGGAAGTATGCAGCAAACAAAAAGAGTTAATTTTTTTATGCTTAGACCTTTGCACTTTTCAGGAGGGAAAAAAAAGAGAAACAAAGGCTGCTTTATAGTGGAAAGGACCTCTAGAAACACCTCGTTCAGTCCAGTGCTTGAATCATGACTAGCTTCATGGCTGGGCTGTGCCCTGAACTGTGGTCACTCAGGTTTTGATATCATCCGAACCTCTGTGGCTTCTGGCATTGCCTCTGCTCAGCCTCCTGGTCCCAGCGTGGTGTTGCTGGGTTACTCTGGTCTCCAGCACATCCAGAAGACAGACAGAGGAGTCAGCTTCTTGTCTTTAGATGACCACGTGAAAACCTGTGCGATGGAAAACACAGAGCTTTTTCGCAGAAAAACAAAAACCTTAGAGATAAGAGGACAAAATGCTCCTTTAAGTTTTGAAAAGCAGGATAGTAGATGAAATAAACAGGTTAATTCCACTTTTGATAGCAAGTACTGTTGCTCTGATTAAAATCTGGAAGTACACTGCTACATTACTAGAAAGCAGGACTCGCTGTTTTCCAAAGGGGAAAAAAGTTTTATCGTCTTTAATTATGATGGATACAAATCAGTAAAATCTTTGCATAATACCATAATTTGTACTAAGTGATGGCTTTCAAGATTGAAATAAAATATGACTGTGTAGACCATAGCTCTGTCCTCACTAGTAATAGATCTTTGCTAAGTGGGTTATCACTGCCAGTAGTCCAAAACTGTTCTGTGTCACAAGCTATTGTAACTCATCACAGTGCTGTGCTACTAAAATATAGTTAATTCTTACTAAACTATCCTCAAACAAAATACAAGATATTTCAGGATACAGGGTGCTGCAGAAGTGGTTTTACATAATATAAGAAAATAATCTTTTTCATGTTGTATTGATGTTTATAATTTGAAAAGTCAATATTTATTGCTATTAAAGGATATGTTGTCGAGAAAGAGTAAGCTGATGTTTGTGCATAAAAGTAATCCTACAAAAGACTGATTAGGAGGATTGCCAGTTGCCTTCTTTTTATGGAGCATAATGACAGGCTTCAGATGTGTTTTCTGCTGCGATCCCTTTGAAGGAGCTCAGCAACCATAGAATAATGATGTCAGAAACCAGTTTGTATTTCCGCTCGATTAGCTCGTGCCACTCTTATCTCTTTTCTGAATTTGCTTTAAAAATCCTGCTAAATCCTTTCATTGCTTTCTATATGCCTCAACCCACTCTGTCAAATTGCGGGGGATGATGCTTATGAAAACATCTTGCTGACTCACCTGTGGCACGGCAGAGCCTGGGGAGAATGGGGCTGACAGCAGGGAAGGACCCTAAATGTGTGGTCACAGCCAGGGTCCCCTTTTACTTGTCCTGGAAAGGTATTTCAGAGACTGCTCATGACTCTGGTGTTTTGGGAAGGATATTTGTTTCACCCTTCCTAGCAAATCACATGATAAACTGTCTCCGGCACTAGAACAATTTAGGTGTCTGTTCTGAAATGGCACGAGCAAGTGTTCCTTTGATAACCACCCATCCAGGAATGTTAGCAGAAAGCAGTTGTAGTAGCCTGACGTAATAAAAGTTACAAAAATTTGTATGGGGGCTTATTGTTGCTCTGCACCAGAGCACTTGAGCAGGTTACAGTCCTTGTATGTACAGTGATGGCTGTAAGTCTGCTGCATCTTCCTCGTGGTGATTCTGGGTGATCTGCTCACTTCCAGAGCAAGAAGTAGTATGGGGATATGACAGAAAAGAAAAGAGAGGAGTCTTGTTTAAGATTTCGAGTGATACTAAAGATGCATTTGTGAGGAAATACATCAGTGAAGTGTGAAACTGTGACTAAATGCAAACCTTTGAAATGACTGAATTTGGTCAAGTCCTTGTGCAGTTGCTTTACACAGCTTTAAGTTTTTCAATAAAATAACACTAAAATCTAAAGTAAATGCAAAACCAAAACCAAACAACTATCCTCTAGAATGTTGTTCCAGGCAGCACAAAAGGGACAGATTAACGTCAAGTAGCAGCATTCAAAATTCCCTTTGTTTTCCACAGGCTTCTGTCTTTTTATGTATTTCATAGCTTTTCCTCTGTGAGAATAACAGGCATGAAAGTTTTCTAACAATGTATCAGCAGCTTGTTTTGATTTCTGTGTACTACAGATGTGTCTTCCACAAGGTGTTTGGGGAGGCAAATAAATAATTTTGATAATCTGTGTAATATTAGTCATAATAAATCACTTCTAATACAGAGAGATATCTCTGATACTGGTTAGTCTAACATCTAGAATTAAACTATTTTATCCTTTGATAAGTTACTTGTAGTTGTTCACGAAGTGCTGTAACCTAGTTTGTAGTTTTCTGCTACAAAACCAGTAAGTATTGATGAAGTGATGAACGCTTATAAAGCCTTTCATGACATGTTATCTTTAATAAAAATCTTGCAGTCTGCAGCTGGAGTCTGGGTAATAGATTGCCTGTGACTAAGCATTATGGAAACTTTTGGACTTGCTTAAGATCAAAGAGTTCAACGCTTTTAACTCTGTGCATGATTGTTACCTTAGTTGATTATAGACATGTGCACATTTGTGTTACATAGGGCTGAGTTCGTACATTGTACTTAAATGAGGTATTGAGCAGGCGCTTGAGCATCCAGGACAGGAACGTCCTAATTCCTTGATGAAGGATAGCTCAGAAATGGAAAACTGGCACAACCATCGTCTGGAAGGAGGCTTGGCAGGACTCCAGCCTCCTGCCTGAACTTTCCATTCGTGTTGAGCAATGCAGAAAATGGCTCAGGTCTCTTACAACTCAGAGCATTACAGTGAAGAGGCTGCATAGAAAACACTTGAGACCTGGGAACTAGTTACAGGAGCACTTCTGTAGTTTATTCTGGAAAAAAGTGGAGGAACAGAAGTGACCATATGCATAGGTACAAGTGAAAAGAAATGGGTAAGAAGGAATATTCAGCGCAGTGAAACTCCTACAGATGAAAAGTCCCTATCCTTACATACTGATTTGCCTATTTAACTACACTTATAAGAATAATTCTCAAAAGGCAAGTTGGAGAAGCTTAATAGACCATTTCTAGCAAGGGAAGCTATGAGGGAGATGTCAAATTGCTGTCCCAGGACAGAGAGAAGAAGTCTGGATACAAACTCTGGCTTAAAAGTCATCCTTCACCTCTGAGATGCATAGAACCAGACACAGTTTGCAGGCCAGCAATGAGCACTTTGCCTCCTGAGGCTCTTCAGCCACCTGCCTGGGGCAGCCA
The DNA here is from genome assembly GCA_033558185.1 of Dromococcyx pavoninus. Classification (NCBI taxonomy): domain Eukaryota; kingdom Metazoa; phylum Chordata; class Aves; order Cuculiformes; family Neomorphidae; genus Dromococcyx; species Dromococcyx pavoninus. The sequence goes on along the minus strand of JAUMJL010000192.1, from coordinate 1,679,625 downwards.
TGCACTGCCTCAGAGTGCCCACTGCCTCTCCCCTCCAAAGCCCCCAGGGATGTCTTTGCTCAGGAGCAGCCCAGCAGAGCTGCTTGGTGCGATGTGCTGAAGGTATCCAGGAGAGGGCAAGGGAGGAACAACAAATAAAGGCAGGCCCAGAGGGAAGCCTGTAGTCTGGTCTTCATATTCTTGGAGCAGAAAACAGTAGCTTCTTGGCCCTCCCACCTCTGAAGAGCTCAGCTGACAGGTGCAAATTATGTTCTCTTGCGTCCTTTTCTTATCCCTCACTTCTGCTGCCGTCCTCTTTATCAGTCAAAGATAATCTTGCAACCACACACTTGAAAAACAAAAGGCAAGTTTGTCTTTTAACTCCTGTCCAGTCTCCCTGCTCCAACTTTTTTATACAATATTAGAAAGCAAATAGCCTCATGCCAGTTTTCCCTTTCCTTTTACACACACAGAGAAATAAACAGGATCTTTCTTCCAGCCCTAGCTCTGATCTTCAGCAGGCTCTCTCTGGAATCCCAGAGATGAAAAGCGTATATTAGGCAGCCAAGCACCATCTCTCTCTTTCAGAAACAACTCTCTTTGAAAAGAGGCAGTGGATTTTCTCCTGTAGCCCTTGCATCAACTCAAACAACCCTTCTTCCTTGAGGCCTTTGCCTTCTGTCATTAATTGATTTCTGGTGTCTATTCTGTTAATCCAGACGCCTTGTCAGTGTCGCAGTGGCGCCTGGGTATTTCTTTACAAGCTGTGACATCCAAGCTGACTTTCAGCTGGATGCCATCCCTGACTTTGATTTTCTTCTCCAGATACTTGCAGAGCTGTGCCAGATATTTTTCTTGTGAGTATAGAAGAGAGTATTCTGGTAGTATAGATCTAGAACAATCGTTGTGCCCATTTGTTCAGACATCCAGACACACTGGTCCTAGATCTTTCTTGAAATAGTATTTTTTAGTCCATTTTTTACATAATAAAAAAATTGTTTCCATTTTAAAGCATTGCTTATTGTATTACTGTGGATTTTTTAAATTACTTTCTGGGCAGTTAAGCACTAGGTGTTGAGATGACTTTGCCATTGTATCAGTATTTTATTGAGTTTTATTTGGTCCTTACTAATTACATATGCAGTTGCGTTTGCTAGTGTAACAAGTTTTGAAAGTATTATTCAAAAGATAATAAGTAAGATTTGCCCTTACAGTTACTCATCTCCACTGTCTCTATAAATGTTGTGCAATATAGTGTTTGCTGTAACAGGGAACCCAGTCAGCAACTCAGCAGGTACGTTCTGATCCTACAAAGTTAATGACTGAAATTCAGTAATGTTTGCTGAGTCACACTGATAATATGCACCAATATTCTTTATAGGAAAAGTACGTTGACTTGTCGTGTAGCAAAAAAAAAAAAAAGTCTGTTTGAGTTTGCTCTCCTTCCTTTAAGGTGTGACTGTCCTGAGAAATAATTCACCAACATTTTCTCTTTAGGCAATGGCAAATAAATTACAGCATTGGACTGTTCAAAGTATTACGTCTCCAATCCTGTTATGAGTGCACAGATGAGTCAATAAAATGCTGGATCATATTAATAATTTATTATAGAGATAATTATACAGGAAATAAAAGGGACAGAGGGCCATTGTGTACTTGCATCGTTTCTGAACATTGAGATGTATTTTATGCCTGATGGAGCTTCTTAATCCTACTTAAGAAACATTGGCCTATAACTGTGCAGTACTGTTGACGCAGCCCCTGAGATACTAATTACTTCCTAAAAGTCTTAACATGAGAGAGAAATAGTGCAGCTTTAAGAATTTTAGATGAGCTGAACAGTAAAGTTTAAGGAAAAAAAATTATTAAAGTAATTTAAAATTAACAATCAGCCTTGTCAATATCTTGCATGCTTTTCACTAGTACTTTCCTTAAGCCCAAATATGACTTCTAGAGGATCAGAATAACAATCACAGAGTGAGATCTTATCTTTTAGAAAGGTAGGAGACATTTTCAGTTAGCTTCCACAGATCCGAATTTCTTTGACATCTTCCTGCAGGTTGAAAAATAATGCAATAATCAATAAAAATGCTGTTGTATGTATAAAATGTCATTATTTACACTCTGAATGAAAGAGGAGCATGCGTAGATTGAAGCCAGGAGAGATCATTGAAGTCATACAAATTCTCACACTGTATTATCCTCAGTTGGTACTTTCCCCACCCCCAATGGAAAACATTTTAGATGCCTTCCCCTTACTGTTGTAGTCACTTTTTAAAGTTACTTTTAAGTTTTTTAAACTTCTTGGTGGTGAAGCTGTGTGAATTTTAGTGAAGAATCATATTGTCTAATGTATTAAAAGACAAACCACCTTGCGTGTCATGTCTATGCTGAATGTTGTCAGTGGGACAAGAAGATTGAATTTTTTTGTAAGAAACCTTACCAAACCAATCACTTTGACCCTTAATCTTACTTTTTTATTGAACTTAGAATGTTGGGCTGGCCAAGGATGGTGTAGTTACCTAGATAATTTTAGATGCTTGTTTTCTTTTGATTGCCTGTACAGTGAGAATAATTTCTCTAGAGAAATTACCTACGGTACCAAAATTTGGTTTGTGTGGCAAGTCGTGGTCACAGAGCCTGTTCTATCATTTCGGGCCAGAGAAACAGGTGCATTAGAATTGCTCTTTTTTCATTCTCATTACAGCTCATATTTCCCAGTGCTCCATGTCATGCTTTAAAACTGGTCACTGAAACAGTGTGTCCTCATTTTTTCAATCCTTAGTCAAACCCTGAGACCAAACTTGCATTTTTGTTGCATGGAACTGAACTTGTTACAACAGGAAACACAACTGGCTCTGTAGGGATATTGTTCTTACAAGATCTCACCGGAAATCTGGTAACACCTTCCTTTTGTTGTAGTTCCCTTACCCTCTCCTGGATGTCTCAGAACATCACTCCAATCAGTTGTGACAGGCTGTTCCTGAGCAAAGGCACTTCCAAGGGCTTTGGAAGAGAGAGACAGTGCATGGCTGCCTGAGGTGACTGCAGAGCCTCAGGAGGTGAAGTGCTCATTGCTGGGCTGCAAACTGTGGCAGGCCTCATTCTTATCAGGAGTGAAGGATGACTTTTAAGCCAGAGTTCATATCCAGACTTCTTTTTTGTTCAGGGACAGTGATTTTGCATCTCCCTCATAGTTTTCCTTGCTCAATAACAGAATTTCTCTGTTAAGTTACTTAGACTTTTCTTTCGAGAATTAATGCTTATGGAGTGCTGTTAAATATGTAAAGTAGTACAAGACAAAGCTTTCTGTTACTTCCTTTGCATGCCATCACCAGCTTTTTAATAGGTAATTTAAACCATTCTCATGTGAGGTTTTTTAGTTGATTAGTTATTTTTTTTTAGAAGAAAGTTTATTGTATCTTCTTGAAGAGGTTACAGAATTAGGGTTACTGCCTCTAACTTTTGTTTTAATCTTTGGCTTAAAGGAGAAAAGATTAATCCATTGTAGAGGTATTTCAGTGCAGATAAACAAACTTTTGAAGCACAATAGACATTTATAATGTTATTTTAATTTTTTTTAATATTATGAAGAGCTGTTCTGATGGAACCATGGAAAAGTGTGTGTGTGGGGTAAATCTCTGTTTCATACAATATACCTATAGTGAGCTATTTATGTTTACTTTAGAAGAAATAATTGAATTAGCTATTGTAGAGGATGTTCTTTTAGACATGTAAGAAAGCATTCTCTTTGAAGAACAAAAATCAAAGCAGTTGGTTTGAAGAACTGTAGTCTCTGTGCTTAGGGACATAAATGCTGACTTGTGCCTTGTTTAGATTAGGCTGCATGGCCTCTGCTTAGCCAGTCAGCATGGCAGGAGGGAGCATGTGTGCTGGGGCATGGAAAACAACCTTTTCCTTTTAAAATTCCCCAGACCTGAACTTCTCTCTCAAAGGGACACCTCCTTACTGTCAGTTCTCGTGGCTGAGTGTTTTTGTTTACGTGTATGGGATTCATCCCCATTTATTGCTCTGAAAGGAAGACTCTCTTAGCCCTTAAAACAAGTGATGCTTTCAAAGAACTGTCCCCGCTTAGTATGTATTTCAGAAGTTGTTGCTTTGCATTTGTGAGGGAGCCAGCAGCATGCTGTCTTCTGGATGAGAGTAGAGGCTTCTCAGGTGGCTGCGCTCTGGGCTTCTGCAAGCCTCACGTTGATCAAAGAGGTGTGGTCAGGGGACAGGAGGACTGGTGTGAAAAAGAAACCTTGTGGCACTTGTGAGTGCCCTGCTCACAGCACCGGCTGCTCCACTGCATTGCGCCAGCTGTTGTGTGCCGCACCACTTACTGATCTTTGTGTAGCCTCTCATTGCCCTCTGGAGACAGATATATTCAAACCCCAGGAGACAAAGAACATTTCTAAAGGTTTTTATTCCCCTCGTTTTTTGGGGTTTTTTTTGTGTTAATCCCCCCTGGAAGCTGAAAAATGACTGTGAAGCACTTTCAGTGAAATGCTGCTGGATGGAAACCTAAACATATCATACTGGGACAAGCTTTTGAAGAGATTGAGAGCTTTCCTAATGTGTTCAGTAGTCAGGGTTAGTTTGAGGGAGTGACAGCTCCCTTTGATATCCTGGGCTCCAAATATTTAAGGAGAGTGTTGTAGGAAAGGAACAGAAGGCTGGTAATGTGGTGCTTTGTTCTGAAATCATGAGCTGTGTGAAGAAAACCTTGAAACTATAAGATTTAAGAAAGAGAAATGTTCATGCCTCAGGAGAGAATTTGAGTTGTGAGAAGCTGAAATTCAGGTAATTCTGTGGTTTGATCTGCATATCATTTTATTTTTTGAGCTAATTCACTCAAGCACATGCGGGCTTTAGCTTACTGGGAATGTTTCAATTAGAAACATACTGAACAGATTGACATAAGTTGGAAATATTTGAAAACTGTGTTTTTGCTGTGATTTCTATAGAAGGCAGGATGTTTACTGTTACAGTCTCTCTTGATCTTTGCTTCTCTTTACAGCTGGTGTTTGCTGAAAAATTGGTGACTGATAGTAGTTCAAATGTAATTGTGTGCACTTAATCACAACATGTGGCAATTTTTAGAAAATATCTTAGATAATTTTTCATTTTTATGTTGAACACAGGTGATGATTTCATCTCAGGTCTCCCTGTTCCAAGCTTTGTTGCTGGCAAAGGGAAGGAGTCCTACGGTTCCTACTTTGATACTAAAATTGTAGCTGTTTTCAAATTTTCCGTGATATGATAATGGTATCATAGTTCAATTTTAGACTTTAGCTGATCAGAGAAAGAACTCTAATTAAAGCACTGTGTGATCTTTGAAGCAATTGATATTTTATTCCTCTCTTTTCTTTAAGAAGCCCTCATTTTGTACATCTTACGACCATTAATACTTTTTTCACTTCAGGAAAAGTGATCTCTTAAAATTTTTCCTCCCCTTTAGAAAGGGTGATGGAATGGCTTAAAATATTTCAGAAGTACCAGCAGATTTTCCAGACCTCTCAGTCTGGTAGTGGAGACATATATGCATTCACTGTGAAATGCTCTTTTGAACAGTGATGACATAAGGTGTGCAAGCCACAGAAGTCCTACTTGGACTCTGGTAGCGTTTGCATTGCCTTGATGGGAAACAAGGAATTTTCGTGATAGATCACCAAACAGTAAATCCATAAAAGAAATACAGGGTTACAAGGCTAGCTGAGTATCAAGATAACCATCTCTCTCTCTACTCTGTTTCACACAGTCATATTTCAGCGGAGTCGTACCCATGTAATTTTGGGGGAGTGAAGTCGAGAATCTGTACCCAAGCACATTTGGTTGTTTTGAGCATACAAGCAGTTCTCTGCATTCTGTTTTATTACAATAAAGTGTACTATAACATCTACTTGGTGATGATGCTAATTGGAGAATTTATTCTTTCCCTTCAGGGTCTCTGTCTAGCATGTTGAATTCATATTTGTCATATGAAAGGCCAAATTTTTCTAAGTGCAAACAAAGTATTAGCACACATAAGATGTCCTTGCAGCCTGCCCCAGCGTTTCCCACATTCTGTGGAATCACAGAATTGCGTGGGTTCAAAGCGAACTTGAAAGATTATCTTGTCTAACCTCCCTGACTTGAGCAGGGACATCTTTCACTAGATCAGGTTGCTCAGAGCTCCATGCAACATGACGCTTAACATTTCCAATGATGTCCAGTCCAAGAGGTTCTCAGGGCAGCAGGGAGTGGACGGACCCCCTCCCTGCTAAGGTGTGGCCGAAAAGAGGAAGGTAAATGTAGAGGGATGTAGTCAAATCAAAACACCTCACTGTAGTATCTGTGTTAGTCATGATCAACAGGCTACGGGCTGTTCTTATTGTTTTGACTTGTAATTTGATTTGGGAGAGTGTCTGATTAAGAACTCTGTACTGATCCAGCAGTCATCTTCATTCATCATAATAGTACCCACGAGATGTAGCTGAGTCACCAAGCTGGGTTATTTTTTCTAACGTGCATCTGTGGTTTATTTAATTATAAAGTCCAGATCTCCCTGCTTTCTGTTACAAGCTTTTTATTTTACTCTGGTAGTGTCAAAATCAATTTGTAATTCTGTGGTGTACACATGAAATTAGTTTTAATTTACTATGTGTTTCCAAGGGTGACTGACATTTAATATTTTGTTCTGAGGGTCTCATTAGTACTGTGCACCCGTAATCTGTTCCATGGGTGTAATGACAGAGGGTAAGTGAGCTTTTGAACAGCATCCATCTGTTCACTTAGTGAATGGCCAGAGGGGAATACAGGAAAAAAAATAGATAATTGTCAGCACTTCTGCATTTGTAGTTTAGAAAAGTCAAATACAATACCATGGGTTTACAGTGAGCTTCAAGGATATTGACCCTCCATGACCCAGGAGACACTTCTTAGTAGTATTTCATATACACAAGTGATAAGAAAATTATGGCAAAACCTGTAAAGGCAGAACTGATTTTCAAGCATGAGAGCAATTGCTACACTGTGAGAGTAGTAGTTCCTTTTGTGTCGCTATCTTCAATATTGAGAAGTAAGTTACTTTAATCTAGTAACTTCCAGTCCATCTCTTATCTATGCTGTACTCAATACATATGTTGTGGGTGCGTGGCCATTGGTTGGCTTTATTTTGTCGTCCTATGAGTGACATGTCTTATTTGAAGTTCTATATGGTTCTATAAATCTCTTGTCAACTGAAGTTATAGAAGAAAGGTTTGATTTGTCTTTTTTTTTTGGTGTGTGTGTGCTCATTGAAAAAGTAGCCATCTGCTTCATCTCTAGACTTCAGTGAGCTTGGGGGAAGGTTGGTAAGAGATTTTTTCCTGGAAGGAAAGTGTGTTTTGTGTTAGTTCTTTTTATTAAAAATAGACCATTTTAATTGGTTTTGTCTGGCAAAACTAATGTCTTTTCACTAAAATAAGTTATTTCTACTAACTATAAGGACAAAATAGACTAGCAAAAGCCTTTCATTATGTCAACACAAATATTTACTTTGAAATATTCAGGGATTGTTTTCAATAATGGATATTTTAGCTATGAATGATAAGAATTTAATCTGAGCGCAGCATTGCATATTCAAAAGTATATATAAACCATTGCCTGTTATTTAGGTACAAAAAGCATCCTTAATGGAATAAATCGTGTAAGCCTAATGTGTTGAATTGCATATGAGAGGATGCTTTTATAATTTGAATTCATATACGAGTTGTAAAGAAGCTTTGGTTTCCATGAGAAGTTCATCTCAAATTGAGATGGAAAACCCAGTTAACTGCAATCATAGCAACTGCATAACAGTTACTTACAGAAATATAATTATATGATCTCATGGCTGCTTTAGCAGTTGATTTGAAAGGGTAAGTTGACTAAATTCCAAATCTAGAATGAGAAGCATCTCAAAAATAGGGCAATAATGTTTTAATGGTGAGATGCTATGAATGAGACATGCCTCTTCCGATTTTTTTTTCACTTGCAGCTTTGTTCCCCATTAACTTCCTGTGAGAGAGTGATGTATAGAGAAAATGGGGGGGGGGAGGAAACTGCAATTTTCAGAAATGTAATGTCTTCTACAAACTGTTGTCAAACTTACCTGAAAAGATTACTTTATGTGAGTTATTTTAAATATCACTGCCATCTTTAGAAGTCCTCACCATGTTTAACAAGAAATACTTCTACACAGAGAAACGTTTCACTTTAATCTTCCTTGTTTCTTAAATGTAAAAGAAAGTCATAATATTTTTTTCATACAGGTAAGATATTTGGAGAACTTTGTGTTACCAGAAACAAACTTTACAGTCTTGGCTTGCTAACAAGATTTTTTAACCTATAATTCAAGTAAGCAAACCAGGAGCAGTCAGTGCAATTGGCATAAATACCATAGGAAAAGAAGTAAAGAAAGAAAAACAGAGTTAAGTGATTCTGAGATAACAGAAACCTGTGTGAACGTAGGTAAAGAGAATGATAACTTATTATAAAGCAAAGTATTTCGAACCTCTTCCAGTATTTCCACTTTTATCAAACTGTGAAATAATTTATGTGAATTGTCTTGATGGTTTTGTGAGGTTTTTTGTCTCTTTAGGAAAAAAAACATCTTGCAAGTTTCATTTTTTTTCTCTGACCTTTCATTAAATTCCTTTTTAAAATCTCTATTCTTCTTTACGTTATGCTGTACCTCTGCCTGATAAAATTCCTCTGCCTTGCTCATTAGGCATGAGGTGTCTATTATGGTTCTGCAAGAACAGGACAAATGGTAAGGGAAGAAGAAAGAACAGATTGTACTGTTAGATTGCACAGTTATTTATGCCAGGGCAAAGGACACTCAAAGGATTGCTTTCCAGAACAACTACTCTTATCTAGACTTTTTACAGTGCTTTTGAAGTTGTGTCTGGTGCTTATAGTCTCTGTCGTCACCGAGCCTTTGACTTTCAGCAGTCCACAGGACCAGCTATAACATAACATTTTCTCATTTGGAGAAATGTTATTCTGCGCTGCAGAGGGGTTACATCTTCCTTACATTCAGTCCTGCTTTGAAATCTTGCTTTTGTCTTGTACGTTTCCATGTTCTTTTTTTTAGAAAAATTTTAGGGTGATTTTTGTCTTTTATTACACTGAATTAATGTAGAGCTTGTACTTAAAGAAATTGTGAAATATTAGATTTTATATTTAGATGCATCTATATATTCACATATTCTATAGAAAATGTATTTAGATATGTAGTAAATAACTAGTAATACTGCATGCAATTTTTACCTTAAAATATTTTATAGCAATATATTAATTAAACCCACAATAGTAAAACAAACAAAGAAACCCTCCCCATACTTTCATTTGGTGATTTTTTAGAAAGCGATGGAAACTGCAAGAATCTGCCAAAAATACATTCATCTTGCTATTAACTTTCTCCAGTATGCTTTTAATTTCTGCTCTATTTGTATAGCTATTAGTTTTGCTTTCTATATAAAATACAAAGTTTGTCTTTATAAAGATATGTCTTTATGAATTGTATATCGTATAGAATTTATACATTTATATGTAGATAACGAAAATCTTTACATTATAAGGGTATATTATGTTTTTGCATTAGAAATGTCTTTGTATTAGGAGATTATTGCAAAGAGAGAGAAAGAACAATTAACAGTGTGTCATGTTAGTCTGAAACAAGGCTGTTGTATTCCTTGCTTGCAAAAAAAAAAAAAGAGGACTCCTGTCTGCCTTTTCTCATCTTAACAGGCTAGACTTTTTGACCAATCTCATTTGCTAATCATTCACACTCCATTCTTCTCATGCCTCCAATAAGCATAGGGAGCTAGAAAGTTGTTATATCTAGGAATTGGCCATCCTTATATGTAAATACCTCCCATTTATGTAAACGGCATATGAAAATAGAAAAGGAAAACAGCCAAAAATATGTTCTTGACATTCAAAGGTTAAAATTTTTCTTTCAATATTTATGTGCACTAATTTTATCAGAAGTATTATCTCCTGAAGACAAGAAATGCTAATGTTAGTATCGGCATTTTTTCTATATAGCTTTTTGTCTCAGTGACAGCAGCTGTTCAAAATTTTCTCCCGAATGGCCTAACCATTTTGAAAAACTTGAAAGTATCGAAGAATGAAAAGGAGAGGTCTGGTTTCAAAGTTTGCTTCCCGTGCAGAGGACTGAAATATAGTGGACAGGCTATCAGTTGCAAGACAGTGTGCTTTAGATTTTATGCTCCCAAATCCCTCTCCTGCCTGAGCCAACTTTAATATAGTTTGGTCACTTATCCCTAGACTTCCTGGCCTGATGCAAGGCTGCTTACTGCATTTCAGCCTATCACAGCAATTATATCTCTTTAGAGCACAGCTAAGCTTATCAAGCTTGTCTGTTCGATTTAAGCAGAAGACAAGAAGGACAGGAGAGAAGAAGACATGGGAATGATCATCAAGTGCTGCAGAGCAATAAGAATCTTAGATCTGTCTTTAACATATTCAGCCTATTTGCTCATATTAAACATGTTTAGCTCTGGCATCCTGACAGGGCAATAAGGCTGTTTTTGCAGTTGCTTTCTTTTGGACTCCAGAGACTGTTTGCTGTTGCAAATTGTGTTGCTGCTCATTTGATACCTCCTTCTTTAAGAGAAAAATAAAACAACGTTGCTGTCCTATCCAGTTGAAGAATCTAAACGAATTTGTAGCTATGAGATGTTAAGTCTATCTCTTTGTTCTTTTTCCTGCTCCAATATTTTAGGCCATCATTATCCTGACTTGTAATTTCAGTCTGTATAAGACTGTAACTATGAGAGTCATGAAGTGAACAAAGAATAAAAATCCGCCATATTCTTAGAATGTTTCGTGAATATGGCACTTTAACAAAGCACAGACAAGATATGCCAGATTTTTCTAGGTGCATGACCGTTTCTTGGTCAATGAATGCACACCAATAAAAGACACACAGATTCTGTCTTTTTTAGCATAGAGTATTTTTTTTCATTTTTCTTCCAAATTTTAGAAAGAAATAAAGAAACCTTAGAACATCAATGTGTCCTGCTAAAAAGGAAATGCTGTTTCATTTGAACTATCTTCAATTGACATGGATATTGGTCTTTGTTCATCATTCCTCAAGCAGCTTTCAGTAGACGACTTTATAAAAATATAGGTTATATTCTTATAGTCACATAACAGCAAGAATTTTGTATTCTGTTATAGCAGCTAAGTGATTATATATACAGATATCTTATTTATATTTTCCATAACCCAAGAATAATTGGAGGAGGAAGGTGGTTCATGGAAAAAGACTGTGTCCTTTCAGTGACTATTTGTCTACTTAGAGTTTTAATTTACTTGAGGAGTCCATGTTTGAAGCAAATCTCTTGATCTACAGTTTTGTTCATGTTGTGAAGACATCTTGATGTATGAAACTAAACTGGAGGCAGCATACAGAAGCCAAAATTGTAAGTGAAGAACTTTAGAGATTCTGTGTATTTCATGTACTTCAATTCATTGCAATCTCTTAAAGTACTTCACATGTGACTTTAAATCTCTACTAAGCAATGAAGCAGAAAATACTTGCTATGAGTCTGCAGTTCTTGATTTTGGCCTGAAGTTAGTCCAAGATCAAATGCAGCATCTTTTCAGTATTACTAGGTGATGAGCAGCATGTGAAATACAAAAAAAAACCCAACCAAAACACATTAATACTAATCTAGGCTTGTTTAACTTTTCTTTAAAAAAAAAAGCTTCACAATCTTTTTTCTTTTAATGTTAATGTAGCAGAAAGCAGAATTAACTTTCTCTCCATCCATTCTAGTCTTTGTTGAATGACTTTCAGAATTCATTTTGGTATAGAAATCAAAAGGGCTCCTATATATTTCTTTTTGATTTATGGATTAATTTTATGTTAGTATTAAGAATGTCTCTTTACAAAAAAATGTTCTGAATTTAATTTTAAAAACCTGTATGATTCCCAAGTTTTATTTGTGGAGCTTTAGAGCAGCTTTGTCTGGAAACAAACAAAAAATATTGAGACACTTTTACATCTTAAATATTCTTTTATTCTCTTTATACACTGTGTTTAGTTTGAAATTCTGGATTATTTGAAAACCAGTTATGGGAGCAACTGTTTCAAGCCTTTTTGTAAGAGAAAAATTGTAATCAGTGTTTAAGTATCAATATCTATTTGGAGACGGCAAAACCTCTTATCTAAGTTTTGATATATGCAGGATTAAAGACTGTAAAAGCTCTTACTGGAGTTCTGATATAATATATGCAGAATTAGAAATATTTGTTGGCATGCTTTGTAACCTGTTTATCAACATTTGCTAAGGATGTATTGTTGGAATACCACTCGACACTCTGGCTTATTTTCAGGCTACAGATTTAAAATGCAAGAAGGTAAATCCTGCAATGTTTAAATGTATTAAATGCAAATAAGAGGACTTGACAAGGCAGATGAAATTCAGCAAATCACTTGCTTCTATGATATAAATTTTTCTTTATTTGGGAAAAATGCTATATATTTGGAAAATAAAATCAAAATACTTGAAGGATTATGTGAAGTTATGGTGATTTTTTTTTCTCATTTCTAATAAGAAGGATATTGAGTAAGTAGGACAGTGAGTAAGGAGTATGAACTCACTTAGTGCTTTTTATGTTCTAAATTTTGGTTGGAATAATGTGTATCTCTCCATTGAGGACTGACTGGAACACGTCTGTGTGAGATGTTTTCTCAGAGGCATCTTATTTACATTACAGACCAAAGACTTTCTCTAGCTTGTATTTTTACAGAATACCTGTAAACAGGGGAAGACAGAATAGATGTGTTTCTACTTACCAGTTCTGACTTTTCTGAAATTTTAAGGCTGCTGAATTTTCAGAAAAAGTATTTATATGAACTAATTAGGTGACATTTATATGAACTAAAGGTGACATTTAGATATGACATGCTAAATGATGATATTTTCAAAACCCCCTTAACTTATGTTGAAAACCTGTTAGTATTTTCAGTTTTGTCTCTATATGCAGTGCAGGAAGATCTTGAAATAGGTTACTGTCTGTATTATGTAGATACATATATTTATTCTGTGGGCTTTTTCAGAAATTACACTGGTCTGACATTAGTCAGAGTGAATTTCAGTCTCAAAAAACCCAGGCAAGACTCCAAACTCTTCCTTTTGAACTCTTGAGATGATGTAAACTCACTAAGTTACCTGAAGCTGATATGAATTTATATTCTCTCTGCCTTCTGAGTGTGGATTTTTTTAATATATGAGCATTAACATGTCATATCTAACTGTTAAGTGTAAGCATACAATATATACTGCAGAGCCTTTCATTGTAATTCATTGCAGTCAGCAGTGGGTATGACAGTGAGGTGTTACTAATTTAAAGAGATTAAAAAGTAAACTGTACTGACTCGCTGCATGATTAATTTGCTGTGGTGTGGCAGCAGCCAAAATGGAGACTGGTCTGGCGTCTTGAGACTCCTTATCTGTTGGTTCTTCCCCAGCCCCGTCTTCACTCCAATGAGAATTGGAATGACCATGAAGCACAGGTTAGCTAGGTTTTATTAAAGAGTGCACTTTCTGGCCAATGTTCATAAAACTAAAGTGAAAATGGGAGAAAAGAGGAAAGAGCAAAGTACACATAAGTCATGCCATAAGGGAAGATCGCCTGTCATTCTCAAGCAGATTACTCTGTTTTGGAAGAACAAAGCCGATATTAAAGATGACAGGTGGTGACTGCTGATTTATACCATAACTTCTAAGGTATCTTTACATTCTATGTGTATATATAAAAAAAAGACATAAAATATATGAATTCTCTGCTTCAGTTCATCTAAAGTTCAGGAAGCTTGAAAGAGCTGTCTTTTCCAAGAAACACCTTATTCCAGAGGTGTGCTGGGAGCACAGTGTACATCCCGTCGAAGGGGTAATCCCACGTACTGTTTTCTGTGTTTCTCAAGTGTTTTCAAAGATATAATTGACTTTTACGTCTGTTCCCAAAAGTCTCAGTTCTTCCTATCTTGTCAGTTTTTCCTCTTGCACAACCAAACCAGAGCACTGGGGAAACATAAGAGGACTTGTGACAGCTCAGGGGTAATTGATCATGTACCTCTTTTGGGAGTCTGGGGAAGAATGTAAACAGCGAGACAATGTCAAGGTGGGAAATGATGCTTTTGAGTCTTATTTGCTCTTACAGCTTCATTTTTTTTTTTCTCAGCTCTAATTAAATGGAAAATTGACTCTATGGACCATTTTGGATGACAATGATTTTTGATTTTTGGATATTTCTTTTTTGACAAGTTTTTTGTTTGCTGAAATTACTGTTGGGAAATTCGTCGCATCTTGAAGTGTTCTCATCATTAATAGGAATTTGCACATTGTCAAAGGTGTGTAACCTTGCACTATAATTAGACGTGAAGAAATATTAGAACAGGATTAAGAGCTTGAAATATAACCACCACTACATGGAAAGTCAGAGGTAAGTGTGAAGAACAGATTTAGTAATTTCTTTACCCATACAGAAATGTCTAAATAATGAGGTGTTTTCAAACTAAGCCTTCAGTTTCTATTAGATATGAGAATTCCATTGTCTGTCTGGTTTAAAGAATTATGCTCTGTCACCTCTTGGTTAGGGCACTTTGTCCCCACATCCTGCTGCCAACAAATAGAAATTGGAAACTGTTCAGTATGGGTTTGGGTTTCTGTTTTTTTCTTATGGAGAATTTCTCTCCCATTGTGCACTCTTTTGGCACAGCCAGCGTATAACCTGTCAAAATTGGAAAAAAAAAAAAAAGTTTAACTACTCTCCAAAACTTTATCTAATTGAAGTGATGTAGCACAACGGAAATTTCAGTAACGTAGGTGCAGTCAAAGATTTTTTGCTAAGCATGCCGGACACACAAATGGTTCATAGATGAGATTGTAATTTTTTCATCAGAATTCATGTCTTGTTGTAACAAAAGACTCAAAGGATTTTGCTGGGATGCAGTGATGTGACTAAATGTTGTTTTCTATTTACTACCTAAGCAGTTCGTGGGCCATTCTTGCTTCTGTTCTTTTTTGTTTTGAATCTGCATTTCGTTGTGTTGTCCTGCCAAGGGCAAAGTTGCTGCCCAAATTTCAATTTAGTTAAAGGGCAAAAAAACCATTAATAACATCTGTTGGATTTGAGGAATTCAGCAGATTGTTTATAATGATCCATGCTGATTTGCTGAGTTAACAACTTAATATATTTAATTTTTAAAACCCAAAAGAAGACAGTAAAGTTGATTGGAACCTTGTCGGATTTTCATGTGTGCCCTTTTTTTTTTTAAATGCATTGGAAATAAGAATGTATATTTTTCTCATATCAAAAAATGATCTTACATCTTTCTTATCAGCACATTGTTATTAAGCATGTGATTATGTGATGGTTATGTCCATAATATATATTTCACAATTTAAGAAAAAAGGGGATAAGATAATCATTGTCTGCAACAATAATCAGTGAAGCACTGTTAATTAGCTTTTTATATAAAATAAACTTCAATAGAACAAGAGGAACTTGGTGAACTGTATTTTTTTCAAACTTAAAAGTTATTAAAAATAAGTATTTAGAAGAAATTTTGTTTCTTAGGTAACGTATGCTATTACATAGGCTATTCTGAACATAATACTGCGTTGTTGAATACTTGTATCTAATACAGTTTGATAGACTCAAATGACTTAAGCTACTGTACTGCTTGTGAAAATATTACACAAGCCACATAGGTGATGTTTTTTAAGAGCTTAATGCATAAGCATATATGAGATTTGCTGGAATTCTGAGTGCTTGTGCGTAAGTACTTTCCATCCATACTTATGCTCATAAGCAACCAAGAACCTTCTCAGCTCTTAGACCAAGTGTCTGACTTGCTCTGATTTATTCTGGTTGGTGTAACAGACTAGTTTCAAATCCAAAAAGTAAAATATGAACTAGAAATTTCCCAACCAGCTGTTAAGCTAAGTCTTGGGAGAATTTTGCTTAAGGAAAAATAAAAAAAGTATAAAGTACAGTACTGCTGCTATAGTAACTTTGTTACCTTCTGTTCTTTTTAAAACGATGAAGCAAAGACAAAGAAACTGACTATGGCAAATTTGAGGTGATATAAAGATTTTAATGTACTTCTTTACTTGATTCTCATCATTCCTGTAGTATTTTTCTGCTTGCAAGTGATGTAAGCAGTCTAATCTCATGGCAATATAACCTTTTAACACAGCAATCTATCATAAGTCTTGGTGTGCATGGATATTTTTTTTAGATTATTTTCAAACAGAGTATAGGTGGGAGGTTTGTCCCCTCTCAGCTATCAAGCTCATTTGTCATTATCAATTTAAATGAAACTCAGAGAAAAACTTTAAAAAATATTCTCAAAAGGGCTGTTTCTTTATATCATGCATGTATATGGCTTTCAATGTTTGAGTCAGGTGTTACGAGTCAGCAGGGCCAAGATTGGCATTTAGTGTCAACTAAAGGTGGTTCAACTCTTCAGCTCAAGACAAGAAAGAATAGATTCAGTAGTTATTTGAGAAGTACCCTGGGTAAATTTTCAGAATTAATGTTCATGATGGTCTTCAGTTACTGTCTTTCTAAATTTCAAAGTGGCACTATATCAAATGCAGTGCTCCACAATTTAACAAATCTTTTCCCTTGTGGCTAAGGTATAAAGTTGGCATAGTTTGTTGATTAAAAAAGAGAATTTGCTTCTTCCTTCTGCATTGAAAGGAAAAGTTGGTTTACACTGGATTCATTTAGAATTCATCATACACAAATTATTTTCCATGCTTCTCACAGAAATTCTACTGGTGAAACCCACGTGAGGCCGGGTGTTTATTAGTCCAAATGAAATATATCTGTAGTTTATTAACAGAGATCTCTTCCAACTGATGTTGCTTCTAACTCAGCCTTGGATTTAGGAGTTTTAATTGGATACTCTCTGTCTTGAATCATGAACAATAACTGGGCAAATGCTAACTGTTTCCTAGCCATTTCTATCTTCTGTAGATATGATGGTTCTGCAGGATCAATATAAATTATGAATAATAGTTAATGATAGTTAATAATAATAAATAGCTAATAAAATAGTTAATAACTGTACCAGTAGGTAACATTGCTTTTACAGTAAACAAGGATTAGATCTTCTGAGTGAGCAGGTTCTGCCTTGTTTCCTAATTGTGCAATCTCAGTTTCTGCAGAGATGGTGAACTTAACAAACTCTGAATAATTCATTTGTCTCTAGTAATGTCATGTGAAGTCAAGGATGTTCTGTGGTCTCAGCAGCCCTGACAACTTCAAAGCAGTATTAAATTTGGGTTTCACAACACAGATATCCAGCTATGCCAAAGTCTGGTGTTTTCTGCTTGTCACATGTTCCTGTGTTACTGCAAAACTGTTTGTGCAGCTATGTGGTTAAACAGATTGGAAAACTGATTCACCTTTTTTTCTGAAGAAAGGCTGAAAAAGGAAAAAAGGAGATTGCCAAGAGGTTGTCTAATGTTTTATATCATAAAGTGTAGTTTGAATCTTTGTGTTCCCATCCAGAGGGATTGCTTACTGGTTATAACCTCCATTTGACAAAAGCAAAATAGGTCAGAAGAGTTAAATCATCATTCAGAAATATTTTGCAGTTGGCTTTGGAATAGAGGGTGTGAAGTTAAAAAATGATTAAATGCTGCAAGTACCTTTCTCCTGTTACAAAGATTTAACCTTCACATTGTGAATAACAGCTGCTGCCATTTAATAGTGAAGCTGCTGTTAACCCAAACTGACAGAAAACTGTCTTCTAATGTGGAACAGAAGCAGCAAAAGTGGAAGTGAATGATATCTTTCTAAGGTTTTTAATACTCATAAAAATGTTAATACTTTAGGCACTAGTAATCATCACTTTCTTTTATAAAAACAAAAAAATAATAAAGAAAATACTATTGAATATAGATGTTTCTAGCATCTGCATCTCAGGCTGTACTTTCATAGTTGTTAATAGTTGATTTGTGCCTTACAAGACTACTCAGAAATATAGGTATAATCTGCACCAAGAAGAGGCAAAACTCTTTTGTTTGTTTCTGTTCAGACTTACTAACCTGTGTGACAAGGAGTTTCTACCACCTTTATTCTTTTACACATCACATCGTCAGAACAATAGAGCTGGCATGTAGGAGTAAAGAGAAATACACCTGAGTGAAAGTAGAAGGTTAAACATATTAGCCTAAGAAGTGAGCATCTCACAATTTGTGGAGTTGGTTGCTTAGCAAAAGTCAACATCAAACACATAGCTCAGAGAACCACGTTAAGAGTGCTGCGTGAAATGTAAAAGAGTAGAATAGTTAATGACTGTTGCGGTGTAGTAAAGGCTGAGTGCTAAGGCAAGCTGTGACAGTGTCATGTATTTCTAAGGCTCATTTAAATTCTTTTCTGTGATCTGTTATAGCTGGCATTTGCCTGTTGGTTGCAGTTCAAAAAGCAAGTTAATCATGCCTTTTTCCTGCACAACTCAACTGATACTATTGCTTTGTGAAAAATGAAGAAGCTGCTACCTGTAGTCCTGTTGTCCATTCTGAAGTACTGGAATAAAAGACCTAATGGTGCTCCCTGCCAGAATCTGTAACAGAGCAGGCATATGACCTTTATAAAATCTGCAAAAAGAGAAAATGTTTTTTTCCTGACATGATCCTTGACAAGCATAGTGTGGATCATAAAGATTTTTAATATGAGCCAGTCAGGCACAGGAATGATAAATCTGGTTTTACGTGATATTTGCAGTGGATTGAAAAGCTGATACTAGGAATTAAAAATCAATCATTTTCATCAAAAACAACCGTAGCAATACTGTCAATTGATACTATCAAGTAATCAGTAACATCATATCAATTTCTAGTAGAAATCAGTCATATCTCTTCTATCTTCTGGTGAAGTGTTTCAATCTGCGTTAAATGCAAAAAAAAAAAAAAGTCCATTGATATCAGAAGTGAACTTGCTTATGCCAAACCAAAATTTCTGACATACACTTCTTATATACTTGAAGTGTCTTAAGTTAATTTGCAATCACTTTGGAATTTCAGGGTTTGAATCTTGATTTTTTTTTTTTGTTTCTGGAATTAGCATTGGTGGTAAATGTAAACAAGCATTTTTGCACAGTATTTGTCTTGCTGCTTACTCTAGATGTGGTTGGGAAAAATTTCACTTAGTTTTGTTTTTACAAGAGATTTAATTATATGTAATAGCAGGAAATGCACAAGAATGATGATGATGAGAGTACTGACATAATCTAGTTCAGATGCTAAAAGGTACATTGTCAGAAAGTTTATTCTGGCCTAACCGTGGGGGTTTTTTTGCGGCTATTAAAATAGGTACTGCATTTAAGCTACCTGAAGTATTCATCATCTAACCACTTAAAGCAGATCAGAGCACCTAAATCTTAAGTAAAATATGAAAAAAGAAAATAGATGTAGGTAGTCAATTCTTGTCTTGATGTTCTTCTACTTGATAATTACCGAAACCCAGTCATCTTTCAATGGTGTAATGCTTCTAGCTCTTAATTTGCCTATCTCTATGGAGATAATGCTAAAGTTGAACAAACAATTATATGTTTTTAATCTTAATATTTTCTTGTATTTTTGATTGCCAGCAGTGTTGCTACCCAAAAGATTGGCAATAGCTAGAAAGAACTGAGTAGGCTTAACATAGTTCTCCGGTTTCTTTGTATGGCCTAGTTTCTTAACTTCTCTGTAGTTCTTAGCAGTTACTAAAGATATTACCTTGCTGTCCACGTAAGTGCTGCTCCTATCATCAGATGTGCTCTTCAGTATGGAATGTAAGATACTCTTCTCTGTCCTCTGTTTAAGAATTAGATTCTTCCACCTCTCTGGCCAAGTCTGACTTCAAGTGGTTTTGCTTTCACTGGTGGTTTTCCTTCTATGAGCTCATTAAGATGTGTTAGCTTAAATTTTCCAAATTACACAACTCTAATCAGAATAATTAAGTAGTCCCCCCAAAATCACGGAGCTGGCTTTGAAAATGAGAAAATAAAACATGGGATGTGAAGTTACCTTTCTGTGTGCTGGATTGGTATTTGGCTACAGCTAAGAAGTTTAGATTTATTTGTCTGTAACTCTGGTTATACTCCCGTGTCTTCATTAATTTTCCAAGGAAAACTGAAAAAAATGTATCCCATGAGTTGAAACCTTGCATTGTTTTTTCTTTTTCTTTCTTCATTGTGAAAGCAAAAGATTTATGAAAGCAAACAGCATACCAAGTTTTCTATTCAAGTGTTTTATTATAAATTATTGGTAATCTGTAAATATCTCCCTGAATAAATTGCTCAGTTCTTGGGCCTGGTTTCCTCTTTCCTATGCTTATATCAAGACTGATTTTCTGAGGTTTTCTTTACAGACTTTAAAAGTTGTAGTTCACAACTCAGTGTACCTCATCACCACATTCATGCCCTCCTTACTGTACTTCATAACGGACATATGCAGAGAGAAGTAGCTCCAACCTATACACTGTAAAACCACATTAGAGCAGAGGTGATGTTTTTCCTTATCTCTCTGTCACTCCATGGCACTAATAGGGCATTTTCTTAAAACAGATCCAAATTTTCTAAGTCTCCTTTTTACTCTCTGCTTGAAGGCAAAGGAAGGTACGGATACTTGGAACAGGAAGGATTCCAAAGAAATTGGCATCTTTTATAGGGAAATACTTTGTAAATTGTCCTTTATGCTACTTTTAATTAGATTAATTACATAATTAGAAAACTTTTCAGATCCAAAACACTTTCTTTGAAGTCACAGTTCAAAGGGAAGGCTATTTGATCATTTCAGAGATGAGGAGTAAAATATTGATGTCAGTGCTGGTTCAAGGAGAGTGCATGGGTTATGGACTGTCTCTTCGTCTGAACTCCATGTATATCTCTTGGAACTTGTAACAAGACAAATCAACTAAGGGAAATTGTGCTCAGGCCAGCCATGTTTTTTTCTTTTAACTGCCTGAATCAGTTTCTCCATTCGTTTCTACTAGTTTTTCAGGCAATGGCCTTCTAGTCTGGATCTGCTAGAGCTAATACACAGCAGATAATGTGTGAGTAGTTAACAGAGGATGTTTCTTCTGTAGTGGTGCTTCCAGGATTAATTATACACAGTGCTTAGCTTCTCTGTGATTGCTCTCTCTCACTTGATGATGTTCAGTCAGTTATAGAGATGAGGTGCAGAACAGAGATTACAAGTAGAACAGTGTTAAGATCCAGTTTTCCACAAATGAGGCTACAGAACAGTCTCTTGTAGACCTTTAATTTGGTTTAATCTTTCCAGGTTTGAAACTGGCTTGGCAAATAAATAGAAAATGTACCAGCTGCCAAACAGGGTAGAGAATAATTTGTTCATAACTCTCCGAGGTATTTGGTTAGTCTGACCTTTGTTTTCAGTAGTAGATGTTCCTGTCAGGAACATGAATGAATGAGGTTCCTATATAGTTAATAAATTTAAAGTAATTTTATGCAAACTGTTTATTTTGGATCTATGATCTGTAGAAATCTGAAGCAGTTCCCTAGAAATGCATACTTTATAGGGTTTAAAAAAATCTTGTAAAGCATACAAAACCTGGAAGTAGAATAGTTTAAGAAGTGTCTTTTAACTGTATCTACATGTTTATAGATATTATTTCTCATAGTTGAACAAAAACTTGTCTTGAATTTTAAAATATGTTGTTAATCTGTCCATTCCAGTATTCATTTATCAGCTATTTGTAAACCAGATAAGGGATCTTGTGAACAGTACGGATATGTATGCCCAGATACAAGCGAAAAAAAACCTAACAACCCAAACCTGTTAATTTTGTAAAATAAAACATAAGACTGCTTCGAAGGAATACTAAAATACTCCCACCACATTTCATCCCGGATATTCATAATATCCCTGAAATTACCTACATGTATGTTATTGTAGTAACAAGCAGGTTACATTTATGTTATTGCAAATACATGTAACTAGTTGACAGGGTTAAATAAATAAATCAATCTCTCTTTTTCTTGCTAAAATATGTTTAGTTTATGTTACCAAACATACTGTCCATCATTAATTATCCATTAATATTTGTATCGTACTTCAAACACTCTTGTAAATCATTTGATCAGGATTCAGCTCTTTAGGGACTGCTAGCTATTCTGTCATATCAGATGGTTCTTCCACATTTTCCTTCTTGGGTGGTAATCATAAGATGCAAATGGCAAGTTCTTGCGAGATATTTTCTAGCATCTGATTCATCATGGGCTCCTCTGGCATCTGGACTAGATGAGCTGGAAGAACTTCTGAGCTACACTCATAATGAAGTGGCTTCCTGTCCTCTTCAATGCAGTGTCCCCTCCAAGATGTGAGAAAATCTGCATGTTATGTCTTGCCACAAAGTCCAAAGATGCAGATTACAGCCATAAAATGCAAATGTGTAGTGTAAATTGAACGTGCTGCGTAACCGTAAGGCATGTGGATAACTGAGCAGTCTGTTATGATCGCTGCTGGGTTTCACTGATGTGAAAAGCCAAAAAACCTGAGTAGTAACAAATAATTTTGCAAATTTTTGGAGTAACAAAGCTCAAAGTAGAGGCAAAGGGAAAGATAGTTTATATATTTTGAATTTAAATTGGAAATGAAGATTTACTTTGTGTGACTTTCGTATGTATGCTAATTTTTTTTATTCTTGATAGGTATTCTTCGTCTGTAGTTCTGTATTACAAATAGATAACCAGGAGCTCTTTATAGCCTAGTGAGCCTTCAGGTACTTTGATGGAGAATATTTACCTATAAGTACATATCAACTCCATTTTTTTATGGTGTGGCGTTTCAGCTAAATATTTAAGATTGAAAAACAGGTACCACCCTAGTATGTTAACAATGGTAACAGTAAACCTGAAAATAGAGAGCATATCTTTCTGTCAATTAAATTAAATTGTTATCATCTAGAGACACAATTGAACTTGACAGTTATTTGTAAAATGTCTGCTTTCTGGTTTTTTGTCATCGATTGTTGTCTTAGATAATCAAGATTGTTGTCTTGATAACTACTTGCTTAAGGAAAAAAAGAATAAAGAAGAAAAAGATAAAACTCGAGGAAGTTTAGATATCACATTAACAAAAGTTGAAAAATATGGGGATAAAACCCCATATAAAACCATATAAAACACCCTTTCACTTGAACAACTATTTTCCAAAATGCTTTTGATTTTTTTCAGAATGCAACACATTTTTGCATAAATCCTGATTATAGTTAAAAGTCTGAAAGCTCAAAAAATAATTTCAATTTCAATAAGCATATAAAACTGGAATACTTTTAATTTCTACTTAGGCTCTATTTAAAAGAATAACCTGGACTGAATAGACTGAATCTGGCTGGAATCATTGAATTCTTTTGGCCATAAAAAGAACTTTAGGTAATCTTCTAAATGTCACTAACAACAGTACATTGATGTAAGAATACCTTCTTGTGAAGAAGAACTTGTTTCTTATTGATGCGAGTGAAAAAGATTAAATCAGAGAAGTTACAAATAACGCATTAGGAGGAATTAGACCATTTTCTAATTGTCCTTTTACCTCTCCCTACTATAATGTTAGTATTTGAAAGTAAGTCAACCTAAGGTAGGAATTTGCTATTTTTCTCATTTCTGAACAAATAAAAGAACTTCTATGTAGTAGCAAATAAATTTTTTTCATTCTTAAAATTTTTACAAGATTTCACTTAGACTCATTAGTCAAGTGGGAAAAACACTCCTCAGTATAAGTTGAGGTATTGTAATGATATAGAGTTAAAATTTCTTTTTTTTTCTTTTGCTTTATTACTTATGTGTATCTATATTTTACTCTTGATGTTATATATATGCTAAGAGGTTTTTTGGACCTTTTTTTTCTTTGTAGGTGAATTCAGAAAATCTAGTTTCTTAAAGCAAGAGGTAGATTGGAGAGTGTATAAGTCATGCACTATAAGTTAAGGGAGGAAATGGTCCTATGTTTAAGAAAGGCAAAGAAAGGGAAATGAAGAAAAATATAGCTGGAAGTTTCTCTGTGAGGCTTTGTTTTGGACCACCTGTGTCATTCCTCCCTCTTACTCCAGGACTAATCCTGATGTGAGACTCTCTGGTCTGTGTAAGAAGCCATGGGGAACTGTTGTGCAGTATAAACTGGTTGGCATTGAGGCTTGCAGGGTGCTTGGTGCAGCAGCATTATTTCAGCAAAGCCTCCAAATGCTGTCCAGCAGCACAATGCAAATTCAGGAGCGCCCTAAACTCTCCGCTCCTGGCAATATTTAGTTGGGGTTTTCTTCTTCCTCTAAAAGCTTTAGTGTGTAAGAACATAAATGTTATGCATGTATCTATTGCAAGATTATATCAATGTAATCTTTCAAGAAACAATGATCTTAGCTCTTCATTTTGAGTGAGGGGCATTCAAAAGTGGAGAGAGTGATCTATGTCCTTGTACCTCTTCCTTCTGAGTTGAGCTTTGAGTTGAGTAGAGTAGTTCAGTTGAAGCAGCTTTAATTAATAATTTGGATTGCTGACAGGCAAGGATAGGCTGCCCAGGGAGGTGGTTGAGTCACTGTCCCTGGAGGTGTTTAAAAGATGAGTAGATGTCATACCTGGGGACATGGTCTAGCAGTGGACCATGAGAATGAGCTAGGGTAAAGCCCAGCAAATCTGCCCAATTATTTATTATAGTAAGTAAATACTGTTGCACCATCAGAAGGACCAGAAACAAACTATGAAATATAGTTGTTCAGAGTGGAGTTTCCCCCAAACAAGGAATATGCTTTCTTCATCAAAGTATAAAATCTTAGAGAAAAGGTCTTGTCTAAAGTAAACACATTGGTTACCCATTGTTTTACTGGAGAGACTATCACAAGTTTACCAAAGTCATTAGAATGCTAGGCAGTTGTGAACAGATAGGCTTCTTTTATGTAAAAGCAATTGTCAAAGTCATATCCATTATAAAATTCTGTTCTCTGCACCAAAGCAAATCTCTGTCTCAGCTAACATTGCTTTGAAATGTATCTCATTTAAATTTGCGAGTAAACAACCAAAAGGCACTCTCTCTGCATGAAATAAGATGATGATTCTACCTGGTTGAAGGCTTACCCACCTGGGAGCTAGCTTTGCGGCATCATTACTCTTACCCATCGTTTGTCCCTTTACTCTGCTTTCTTCCCTTTCAGAGTACAGAGTGGTCTACTTTTAAATAGGTGACATTCTTACATTTAATGCATATATAATAGTGTTTGAGGCATCAACACACTTTGCATAATTTCACACTGCTTTTTGAATTTATAGGCTTATTAAAATGTTCCCAGTTATTCCTTTTGTACACTGGGCTAAGAAAGAGCTACTTTCATACAAATAGCAGGGCCTTTTAAAAGTTCACTTATTTGAAGTTACATGATAAGGCAAAAAAAGTTTTGCAGATGGAACTTCTTTATCTGATGCCAGGTAGCAAGACTGTCCTTGCAAATGACTAGCTATTAAAATAAAACCACTCTGTTGTTTGAACTGATATTCCCATTAAATTAACTTTCCATGAGATTACTGCACTACTCAAACAAATAGATGACATCAGAAGCAGTTTCATCAGTTCTTTGCCAAGCTTTCTTCCTGAATAGGGGTAATACTGAGCAGTTAGCAATGTTTGCTTCTCTTTTTATTGTGTTTTTAATTGACTTAATGTACAGTGAGATTATGACCTGATTCCTATACTGGAAAAAGTGCATGCAGAAAATTTAATTTTTAAAGACATTAATAACTATAGGAATATGATAACATTCAGAGCTGAAGCAATTCATGTTCCTGGCTGTAAGCAGTATATTTACTTTGTTGGCAGCACTGTTTGAAAAAATAGGAGGACATGAAATGCTATCTTAATGCCTGTTGGAGAAGAGCTATGCTGTACCAAGGTGTATAGAATAGGGGAAGATATCTGCAGGACCACCAGACCCCCTGAGCTGAAAAAAGAGTGGCATAAGTGGTACTAAATGGGTGCTATCATAGCTTTGTACTGTCAGTATAATCTTGTCGATGCAAGGACAGTCTCTTTTGTGTAAATAAGGATGTTTAAAAGATGCATTTTCTTTGAAACAAGGAGGGAATTTTGAGCAGATGTACAGAGTCACACCTTGCTCTCCGCTCTGCTTCAGGACTCATTTCAGCAACATGCTGTCCTTGGTAGAGTTCATGGCAAAATCAAGGTTTAGCTACGAATCATGAAACCAACTGACTTCTCTATTGGCATATGTTTACAAGGGCTGAGGGTGTTATGATAGAAAACCATAAAACGTTAAATATTCATGTATGTAACATCAAAGTTGTTTTCTCACGTGTTCTTAATGCTTAGATTTCTCTTCAGAAATGTTTTCAAGTAAACAACAGCCAAATAAATCAGGTAGAAATATAGGAATTACTGAGTAAACTGTGTATCTTTAGCAGACTTGATATAAGCTTTACAAGTTTAGTATAGCGATCAACAGATTTCAGACTGTTTTCAGATGGCTGTGAAGAGGGTGCTAATCTTCAGATCTTGACTGTATCACTGCTTTACAAGAAGGAAAAGGCCAGATTTTTATTTAGACTCTTGACTTAGTTTTGGGTGGAATCCAACTTGCCTAAAGTTATCTGTCTCGATGTTCAATGTTTAATCTAACTTAGCCATTGGGCTTTTTCCGATGATCATGGAGAGAGACTGCTGCAAGGAGTGATTCACATCAGACTAAAATAAGTTGTTACATTACGTTGTATCAACAGCGCTCTTCAGGGCATTTCTTATGTCCCTGAGAAACCGAGCCTTAGAGATATTGCTGAAGGAAAAGATGTAGTGTTTTTTAGAATTGATGCAGTTATTTTCATAGCGCTGGAGTGATATTATTCCTCCTGAAGTCATTCAAAAGTTACCCATACCGGCCCATTTTCTGTGAAGGGAAAAAAAAACCCAAACAACATTATAAGTTCTGTTGGGTGTTCTGCATTGGCATTTCATTATATTATACTAATGCAAGACTGCTCTCTGAGCTCAGTCTTGGGGTTTTTAACTTCAGCTTTGACATTATTCCTCTTACTGCATTCAGAATAGCTGAGCTTTCTGTATCATTTTCTGTAATGTCAACAAGATATATAATTTCTGTAATTTCATTGTTAGCTTGTAATTAATCAGGACCTTCCTTGACTCATGAACCCAATGAGGATGATCACAGAATTTTTGTCTGTTAAGTCTTCATTAAGTAATTTAATATTACCGGAGTGAGAGCCCTTGGTTGGGCTGATTGTATACTAATGTTCTGTTGCCTTCCAGAGGTAGCAACTGTAATAAGGCAATGTTGCTAAAGATCTTAATTGTCTCAATACATCTTGGTGTGCTTTAATGCCTCTAAATTAATTATGCAATTTAATACTGTTATTAAGTCTTGAATTGCATTACTTCAGCAAAAACGTAAAGCTAATGTGATTGTGTGCCATAGAAATGGAAGTACCTATGTTTTTAAGGATTATCCCTCAACATTGCAATTATTCAGTAAATGTCTAGTTCAGACGGTTCACAAAACAGATTGCTTATGTGCTCCTGGGGGCCACTGAAGATCTTACATGTAACTTATGACTTACAATAAAAGGTAAAAAGCCACAAGTACAAGATGTCTTAGAAAGAAAGTGTAAGAAATGAAGGCCATTATGCCCATATGAAGGACAATAGCTAAAGTGCCTGTAGAAGCAGAAAATATGTTAAATAAAATCTAT
The DNA here is from genome assembly GCA_033558185.1 of Dromococcyx pavoninus. Lineage (NCBI taxonomy): Eukaryota > Metazoa > Chordata > Aves > Cuculiformes > Neomorphidae > Dromococcyx > Dromococcyx pavoninus. The sequence continues at coordinate 1,651,874 of JAUMJL010000192.1, read as the reverse complement.
TTGTAGGGAATATAGTATACCTCATGTTCCAGAAAAAGGCAGTAATAAACAAAACCTAAACCAACAGTCCCTGCCAATCTAACCTGGGGACTTTTCTTCTTACCTTCAGATTTAGTAATTGGCTTGAAGAGTTGTTTTGGGTTCGTGATTTGTTACGTTTTTTTGATATTATTGTTTTGGTTTTTTTACAGAACCGAGCTAGGTACTAGAAATTTAGCATAGCTGGCACCTTTGGTTCACATCACAGAGACTGGTCTGGTACAGCTCACCTTTCCTTGAAGAGGAAAATAAGCTTTCAGTGTACTTTCACCTCTGCCTACAAAGTGAAAGAAAACAGATATGAATCCTGTCCCCAGTTACTGAGGCATGTTATTTTTCTTAAATATTTAAAAATATAAGTTACCTCCATTTATACCATCTATCAAAAAATCCTGTCATTTTCTTTGCCTCCCAAAGCATCTTGTGAAAACTGTATATACAGGAAAAAAAAGAATCATTGTGCTTTAGGGCACATAACTTCTATGGTGAGGGTATAGAAACAATACTACCACGCAGCGAGTTAAATTGAAACAGAGAAGGAAATGTGTATAGGCAAAACGCAGGTTTATTCCCACTAGAAAATATGACTGGGGTTGCTATCAGTACTCAAGGTAAAGGTGTACTTTTACATTTTGTATAGATGACAGCACTTCCATTACTGTAATGACCTGTAAAATCATGGAATAGCAAAGCAGCACTGCAATGCAGGAGTAATTATAGTGAATCCGGCAGAAGTGCCTGTTCTTATGATACTGCCTGTGGAAGTCAAAACCTACATGCAGTGCACAGAGCTTCTGGTCCCCACCAATTCTCTTTCCTGGAAGGCTCTAGGTCATTCTGTTCCTTTCATAGGTACATCTAATTAGATTTTAATCTCATGTATCACCGACTGAGTTTATATACCTCCAGAGTTATTTACAGTATTTTTCTCATCTTAATTCATGTAAGTAGATGTATATCAACACCAAATGTTGATTACTACTTGCTTCTAGTAGTAATCAGCTTTTTTCCAATTCTCAGAATTAAATAAGTCCTGTGCAAAGCCGAACTTGTATTATCTGAGCAGAAGAGTTAAATGGTGATAGGAAGACCATTGGATGTTTCCCCTGGGTTGTCTGTCTAGTTTTAGCAAAGTATTGGCATTGGGATGACATAGCATACTTTGTAATTTTGGGAATCTAATTTGTTGACTAAATTATTAATTAATGACAGACTCTAACACAAGGGTTTCATGTTAGGGTTATGTTGCAACCTATCATTCCTTTCTGTTTTTTTGATTCCTTCTCCCTCCTCTCGACATACTGAAATCTGTTGAGCTTTTTAGTTTGCAAAAACATTCAAATAAAATTCAACATATTGATAGGGAAAGAAATGACTGAGCTGCTTTTTTCCAGTATTGAAGCTGTATTTATTAATTCAATGCAAAATTAATAAAAGATCTTTAACTTAGCTACACAGAAAGCCACACTGCAAGTGATCTACAAAGGTTAGTGGATTTTCGGAGATCAGCGAAGGCATATTACAATTCCAGACTTTACTTATGATGTTCCCCCACAGAAGGGCAAGAGTACATCACTACAGTGAGCAGTTTTCTCAGTTTTTGCTCCTCAGACCTCATGCCTGGGTCGATCACAATAACACAGAAAAATGGCTAGCAATAAGTTACGTTCTTAGCAATGATAAATTTTAGTTAAAAACTGTTCTAGCCTGGGCTCTCTATGGGCCACAGATCCCTCAGGGCATGTTTCCCTGATCCTGTGTGGGCTGCCAGGCAGTGTTTTGCTCTTTTTTAAATCCCCTTTCCCTGAGATGCTACCAGTAGGGCTGTGGGGCTGGGTTGTGCCCTACAGTGGCTTTACTGGAGCCAGCTGTGCCCAGCATGGAGCGGCCCTAGCCTCTTCTGACAGGTGTCATCTTGTGGCCCCACCCCCACCGGCACCTGGGCAGGGACACCCAAGGCAGAGGTAAATCCAGGGCCTATTAGGTGATTTTATTTGATCATTTAAAGTTATTTTTTGCACTGGAAGTTGTGTTAGTGCTGCCATGTTTCATAGAATCATAGAATTGTTTAGATTGGAAAAGACCTTCAAGATCATTGAATCCAACTGTAAACCTAACATTGCCAAGCCTACCACTAAAGCATGTCCTAAAGCACCAAATCTACACATCTTTTGAATACCTCCAAGCATGGTGATTCAACCAGTTCCCTGGGCAACCTTTTCCAATTCTTGACAACCCATCAGTGAAGAAGTTTCTCCTAATGTCCAATCTAAATCTCCCCTGGCACAGCTTAAGGCCATTTCTTCTTGTGCTGTCGCATGTTACTTGGGATGAGAGACAGACATCCACCACACTACGATCTCCTTTCAGGTAATTGTAAAGAGTGATAAAGTCTCCCCTGATCCTACTTTTCTCCAAACAAAACAGTTCCCTCAGCCTCTCCTCATAACATGTGTGCTCCAGACCCTTCTCCAATTTCAGTGCTCTTCCCTAGGCGTGATGGACCCAAACCTGAAGACAATATTGAAGGTGTGGCCTCACCAATGCTGAGTACAGGGAGACAATCACTTACCTAATGATGATGGTCACACCATGTCTGATACAAGCCAGGATGCTATTTGCCTTCTTGACCACCTGGGCACACTACTGGCTTATGTTCATCCAGCTCTTAACCAACAATCACAGGTCATTTTCTGCCAGGCAGCTTTCCTGCTGCTCTTCCCCAACCCTGTAATGTTGTATGGGGTTGTTTTGGCCCAGGTGTATCCAGGCCATGCAGGAGCACCTTGCTCCCATTCTTGGGGACACTAGTGGCAGTACTCTAGGTGCCTGGGAATAGCTGCAGGAGATGGCACAGATGCCTTCATCTTGGTGTCCCAGGGTCCTGTCCCTGGGCCCAGAAAGCTGCCTGCTCCACAAGGAGCTGAAATTCAGGTTGAATACAGACTAGCACCCATTGGCCAGGCCATCAACCCAGCAGGGCCACTGGCAGGTTTAGTGCTGGTGGATTTATGGGCTGGAGGGCCCAACCTTCAGGGCATGCCTTCACCCTATGGTGGTTTTACAACAATGGGTTCCTTTTCCAGCTGTTGTTGTGCCTGTAACTCTTGGGTGTGGAGGGAGTTGGACATATTTCAACACCTTTTTTCTTTGCCTAGAGATAGTTTTATGTGTTTGAATTTAAAAGTTGCATTGGAGCCACTGTCTGGGTTTCATTTAGGGGGTTGGTTAAGGTTTGCATATACATACTGTTAACTTTCTTTTGAAAGGTGATTATTGCACCTCTTGTCAGAAGCTTATCTCTTCCCTGTGCTTATAAACATCTTCATTGACCCCATAATTTCTCATTAGCAGTTACACTAAGACAATTGTTGGGCAATTTTGTGTATACTTTATACAGAATGGAGTTTAGAAAAAATAAATGATTACAGAGATTTTCCACTATTGGCTAGCAGGCATACTTAGGAAAGACCAAATTATAGGACATTTCCTACCTGAGCATCCTAGTGAACAGGCAGCACATTTCCATTAACAGACTTTCCATCCATTTTCAGGGAAGTCCATCTGGTTCCAACTGATAAAGCAGCGTATTACTCACAGTGCATTCAACTGCCTTATATGATAATTCAAAACTTTACTTATGATTTCCCACTTTCTGAGATTTAACACACCAGACATGTTTCTTGTGTACGTGAGTCACACCCAAATATTTCCTGAAATATTGAAATTTCTAATGTTTTGTGAATTTATTTTTTTTTTCTGCTTAGATTAGTCATTGACATGGAAAACCACTGGAGAGGGAAACCTCTTTCTCAATTATAGCGATAGATGAAAAAAAAGGCAGTCAGTAAGGGGTTCGTGAATATCTTAAAACTTTTGAGTAACTGTTAATAGTGAAACTCTGTGTGGAAGAAATGGATCGGAATGTTTACTCAGGACATCATTTTCAGATAAGATCGTCTTCCATGAAAAGGATTATGTTGTTTTTTTTCCATTTATGTATATGTATGTGGTGGAGCCTAATCTCACTTTAAATGGATGGAATGGATCAGAATATTTGTAGACTAAAATGTGGATGAAAGGGGTTTGTAAAAACAGTTATTACAGGTGCCAGTGATCACGAGAAGTGAACACCAGGGATGGAATTCATCAAACCAGATTTAGATGTGCTGTGTAATGGATGGAGGGCATTATGTACTCCAAAGGCTTACCTCATCTCATCCTAGGCCAACAATTACAATACGTCAGCTTTCTTGAGTGGTCTTTTGATGTGGCAGCTTTCCCTGCATTGACCACCCAGGGTTTATACAGCTCAGAGGTAGATGCCTGTAACTTAAAAGATATCTAAAGTGGGACCACTTCATAAATTATTAAAGCTGATAACTGTGTACCAAAAAACTTCAATGTGGTTGCTTCAAATGGATCTTTATGTTCTGCACAACCTGAATAGTAAACTGGTTTTGATTGCTTTTCATAAAGAGAAGAGTTTATTAGGTTTGTAGCTGAATACACAAACACCACAAGCTTGTTTGGGGACTCTTAGTTTATCATAAATTAGGGCAATGAATTCCAAAGCTCTTAGTCACAAGTTGCATATTTAGGGGAGTAAAACTATATTCTTGATAGTAATGGCATAAAATTAAAATACAGTAGAAAATTACTGGGAAGTAGTTTCTTTATTGAGAATAGCTTGAGAAGCTAATTTAATACAGAATTAGTTTATTGCTCACTAAAAACATAATAACTTGATGAGAAGAAAATTATTAGGCATTATTAAAATTCCAGTTTTAATTGTCAGAAACTAATTACTCAACTAAAAGAAGGGTCAACTAACTAAAAAGTGGCTTCCCCTTTCAATTGTTTTGCACTTTTAAAAGTGTAAAATGACTTAAAACTGGGTTTGGTCATAAAGCAGATTTTCTAAATTAATATTGTGAATGAGAAATGTTTTTTATCCTTTAAACTTTCTATACAGAAAATGATTGAAAAGTTATTTTTTTTAAGTGTTATTCTTGTTGTTTCATGGGTGACAGTATGCAAGTCTTCTACCAAGGACTTTTAGGGAACTCAATTAAATAATAATTGGTTCATGCTGTGTAAATTATAGTCTTAATAGATGACTGAATTACTAAGGCTTGGATTCATTTCTGCATCACTGAAAACAGAGCTGATGTTTTGACAAGTCTGGAACCATCCTTCCTAGGCCAAAAGATCGAGCTGTCCTGCTGAAAGCTCCATGACATCCTTAAAGAGCTTCTGCCTCACTTAACAGATCAAAAGCCCCTTCTAGGTGGGTGGCAGTTAAATGAAGTGCATGTGCTCCCTGACTGTTCCTTGCCTCTTTCTGAGTGTTGTGACTTTCCACTGTACAGACAGATCTCCTTCTGCTGTTCTTCCCATGCATTGTCTGTCTGGGAGCAGTGGCAGAGGTAGACTGTTTGAGTAGAAGTGTAACAGTTCAGAAAAGAAATGCCTCAGAAAAGACATGCTTCAAGGAGCGGAATTCATAGAATCATAGAATCTTCTGGTTGGAAAAGACCTTTGAGATCATTGAGTCCAATCACCCCCATCATCCACCAAACCATGTCCCTCAAAAACTCATCTACCCGTTTTTTAAACACCTCCAGGGATGGTGACTCAACCACCTCCCTGGGCAGCTGTTTCAGTGCCTCAAAAAAACAATCAATCAATTGAAGTGATTGTTTGTCATCTAAACATTAATCTGGGCTGAGAAGATATCAAAGTCTGCTCTTATGAAAGGGTTTGCCATACTCACGTGTTCAGTCTCCTTCTGGTTAAGAATTGCATGGCATTGTTCGTAACACAAATCATGCATATTCCCTCTTTCCTGGTCATATTTCATCTGATGTTCTTTCTTTCCACTCACTCTCGTCTTCATCTGCTATAAGGGTGTTTCAGATTTGCTTCCACTCTAATGCATAGCGCTCTTGGCTGTGCAGGGTTAATGGAGGTAGTGGCTCTCTTTCAGGATAGTAAGGAGAGGGAAACCTTCATGATTAATGGTATATCAGAGCTATGTTAGAAGTACTGTGTTGGTGTGCAGCAATATACATGGGTAGTAAATGTGTATTTTTTTTCATTCTGAAAATGAATTGGAGTGTAGTGTCAGCCCTGTTGTTGGTGGTTTTGTTTTGGCTTTTATTTTGTATTTTCCCGAGAAACTGAACATCCAGCATAGCCATTGTGTTCTCTCTCTGGTCTGTTACCTTCTTTTTATAACACCTGGGAGTGAAATCCCTTGGCGTGCTGGTAAAGTCTGAAACGTTGGGTGAACACATGGAGCATGTTGATTCAGAATCACTCTTCTGTGTTTAAGTTATTCAAAGGGGTCTTGAAGCCTTAGGCTGCAATGGCATCCAATAAATCGGATAATAATGGCAGATAGTTCTACTTGGCACTAATTATATATAATGAAATGGAACATGGTAGTTAGCGGCTAATCCTTCTCCTACACTTCTGACATAAGGAATTTACAATTTTTGCAGAGGAAAGTGTGTTGTTTAGGTTTTAATTATTGTTATTTTTACTTTCTTTGTAGTTATGTTAACTTTTAAAAGAGACGGTATATTAAATGCAGCTAAAAATATAATACATGGGATACATTAGGGGTTTTATTTTTCTAGATTTTTACATTTTTTACATGAAAATTAATATTCAAAACCAGCTTCCTAAATTGGTTAGCTTGAGAGAGACTGCATAGTTTGGGGAAGAAAAGAGGAGCCCAGTTCTTAGTTCTGCTCCCAAGTCGAACTGTTCCTGGGGTCTAGATGGGCTCAGGATCCCATGCCTCCCTGTGCCCAGAGGTGCCAATTTCCAGGCACAAGCCAACCAAGCTCGCTTGCTGAGTTGGCTGCATACTTCCTTGTGCTGCTTTGGAGAAATTTTTATGCTTACTTCATTTTGGTCAGTTGGTTTGAAGAATCATCTAAAAATACTGTGATCACACATAGCTGTTTGGGGGTAGGTGTGAGCAGCTCAAAAGCTTTTCAAGTGCTATCTTATTACCAGTGCTGCGGATCTGTGTGATAGAGACATGCTTGAATTGTTCTGTTTTCAGCTAGATCAGCTAGATTTAAATATGTATATATAATTCAGTAATAAAAAGAACTTAAGGTACTAATAACTGTTGTCTTTTCTTGGTCCAAGGGAGGCCTTTTGGCTTATATATCTATCTCCCTCACCTGTCCTTTATCTATTTTAATAATTATTTTTCTGTCTTCTTTTTGTTCGCAGCCTACATGCTGACATGCTACCAGTTGTGTTTCCAAAAGAAGGGTTCACAGAACTACACAGTGCCTGATCCAACTAGCTGCTTGATGTTCCTCACTGGACCATGTAGGTAAAATTCACAGAATCATATATATTCACATTATATCTTTCCAAGTATCAAGCATATCGCAAACCAGCTGATTTTTGGCAACAGTGCTCACTTTGCAAAGTCAAGGTCTTTGGGGATTTATGGACTGCAAAATCATTTATTAAGACCCTCTACCTTTGCATGTCTTTTATCATCAATAGACACACATAACTGTAGACCGTCAGATGTCACAATGTGTTTGGTGTCCTTGCCACATCTATTTTAAGTTGTTGTGGGTGCTGGGAGCCCAGCTAACTGAGCTAACTTTAATTGCAGTGGTGCAAATTTCAGGTTAAGGCACAAAACCTGGCAGAGAAATTGAATAAGTTCCCAAGCAGTTGGCAAACCTTGAGCTTCTTGTTATTACAACTGCACAGCTAGCAGAATAAGAACTAGCCAGGATAAGAACTAGGCTGAACAGACTTACATGAATGAACCTCTCTGCTTGTCTTAAGAAGAGTAGAGCAGAATTATGGTACTGGCAATCAGGAGACAGGTGTCTTCAGGTTATTCCTGTTGATCATCTTGAGCTTCTGCACAAACCTTCAAGTTTTCTATGAGTTTCAGACAAAATAAAAAAATGTAGCTGATATTCCATCTCAATGACTTCTGTGCAGAATAGTTCAGTCTTCCTACAGCAGAGATGAGAAACCAACAAGTTAAATTAAATTTGTTTAGAAGTGTGATTTCCCTTCTGATTTTGATGTGCTTCTTGGGTTTAGTTTCAACAAGTCATTTTGCTCTGCAAGAGTAAACCTAGGCAAAGAAGTAAATTGTTCTGATTAAATTACCAGCATTCGTTATCCCTTGACTGCTTTCTTCTTTATAGGTTACACTGTTTTATGTCTGAGTTGCAGTGGCAGTTAAAATAATTTACATGAATTGGTAGACTGCAGCGTTTATGTCTATATTACAGCTGGTGTGTTTTTAACATTCATTGCATGTTTCTGTAAAATTTCACATTCACATTTCTAATTTTGTAGAAATGAACTGTAAACATGGATATGTAGCAGTGGTTTAGATGCCCTGTATTTACACATGCCGGCACACTCTCTTTACACAGAAAATAACTCTCCTCACATAGTTGCTTTAGCGACTGTGGCACTGACAGTTTATTGTGATTGTTTCTGGAGCATCTTGAAATTTCATTCACTCGGTTCTGTCAGGAGAAATTTTATAACCAAGTCATCTCAGGAGAGCATTTTCATAGCATGCTGTTTGAATCTTTATGTGGCTTCCATACTACCAGAGATGTTTCAGATGAATCCTGAAACAATGCTTAGCCCTACTTTCATATCCTGAAATTGGAACATGGTATCTTGCACACTGTTACAACAGCTGGCCACATTCAGTTACAGTTGGTTCTGGTTTTTATGTTGTGTTGACTGTATTCCAGCTTTACTTAAATGTTTCTTTCAGGTATTTTGTGTAAGGTAAAAGGCCATGGATTTGTTGTTTGGTTTGTGATTTTTTTCTTTTTTTTTTTCAGACAACAGAATTTCTATGAATAAAATACTGAAAACAGAAATTATCTGCTTTAGTAGTTAAATTGTTACAACTCATAAGTGGGTTGCTGGTTCTAGATTGGAGAAGAGATTCATGTTCCTTATTATGAGTATCCAGAATCTTCCCCAGCTGTAACTGGTGGTCAGGAAAGCAATCCAAAAAATATTTATTATGCTGGAGAGGATATCAAGTCTGAGGAGGATGCCTTTTCTGTCGGGATTAGCAGCACAACTATTCCTTGGCAGGAAATGTTTTAATTAGTGCCAAAATTCAGATTATCCCAAAGGAACTGGAATTGAACTGTATTCAGTTTTAGCCTAAAAGGAAAGTAACAACGAAAATATCTGAATTCACATAATTCTGCAAATTTTGTTACGGTCCATGACTCTCTCCCTGTATAAACATGTGTTATTTGTCACTTAGACTGAAGTGACAGTGGGGAAACAGTGAAAAAAATTAAAGGGTTAAATCATCAAACCATATAATCTGTCTGCAAGAAAGAGAGTAACAAAGTTTTCAGAAAGCCAGAAATTAATATCTTTTTTTTGGATGCTGAATCAACAACAGCAAAGCCATTCATGCAAATAAATCTAATTGATTGTTTTAGAATTACAGTACACTGTTGTGCTATCTTTTAAGGGATTATATGTATAAAGAAACAATAAAGTATTGTCCTTTACTACCTACAAATGGTCAATGCATTAAACAGAATTTGTCACTTCATCTGAAAACATTATATTAGTCAAGAGGAGTAGCATCATTTTGCTTAGCAAAGGTGCATTAGCTCAGCTGTTTGGGCTGTCGGAATCTTAAATCTTGCCTCAAATGTAAGGGTAATGATCACTATGACATGCATTTGTCATGTAACACAAGTAACGCTTGTGCTTTAGTAGCTTTTAGTAAAGTATGAATGTCTGCAAAGGTTGTGGTAGAGGCCAGCTCAGTAATACGAAGTGCAAGTTTTAATACAATTGGTGTAACTTTCAAGTAGCAATGTAACTCCATAGGATTATTTGTTTTCTAGACTAGTGGCACAGAAAGATTTGCTTTTATATAGTACGCCTTGAAAAATGATTCACACCCTTAAAGCAAAGCTAATGAGGACTCGTATTTTTATTTATTTAGCTATTTATTTATTTATAGGTTTTGGTAGTAGGTTAGAGCAGAAAAGTAGCTTTGACAAATGAATAAGCAATTCAAATAATATGTAATTTTGCCTATGGCTGTCATGAGCCCATGCTGTTAGCAGTTGCACAATCAACCCAACTTTACAGTGCTTACTTGTTTAGTCCGTTTGAAGTGACTTGGCTTGACATTACTTCAAGAGAAGCATCACAGCTTAAACCATTTTATGTTTATGGCTAGCGTGTTGAGTTAATGGTTCATCCATGAGGACAGGGTACTATTATGCTTTAAAAAGATGATCAATGGCCAAAATTAATTTTCCAGAGACAGTTTCCTCTTTGTCTGTAATTGTGTAACTGAGACTATGCAGACGCTATTGATGGTGAGGAGAGCACATAGACTGAGGTTCAATTTATTCATTAGTATTTGCTTATTAATAAATAGATTATTTTAATTACTTGGAAGAAAAAGGGTGGCACAAACTGGTCATTTTTAGTTTGCATCCTGAAAGAAATTTATACTAGAATTGTTTTTTAAGCATTTGTGATTTAAATGAAAGATGAAAATATTTACATATTTAAATTTAAGTATACAAAATGTAATTACTCAGCTGAAGCTCTCTCTAGGTATAGTGTAAACTAGTCTTTCATTACATACATTAAAAAATCAAGTTGCATGGTTATCACTGGGTTGCAGTCCCTCCGGAAAAAAACATAACTCTCATCACAAAGATCTTTCAACACTTTTTTTTTTGGAGGGAAGACTATTGGTTTCTGGAATTACAAATTTCTGTTTCCTCTGGCATTTTACAAAAATTTTGGATTTTCTTGTCACATACTTCACCAGACTGATCATGTTTAGCTTGTGAGGACTGACTAGTTTGCAGCAGCGGTTGGTATATGAGACAGACTTCAGGAAGAGCATGACTTCCATCACCACTTCAAAGGAAATACATTATAAATAAAATACATTTCTCTAGGGGCTTACAAAACCATTCTGTTTATAATTTATATTACATTAAGCTAAATAAAATAGTACAGTAAAACCCTCATGGGAAAAATACTTCATTTAAGTTTGAACATTATAGTACTTCCATTAATTGGAAGTATTTTACTCTCTCTCTAATAATATATTTTTCATTGACTATATATAATTAAAAGTATTGTCATTATAACAAAAGTCTTTTTTTCCCCATTTGTGTTCCAAGCCCTTCTGTTTAGTAGATCACTGTAGTTTTATTTGCCTGTCTTCCTTCATCTCTGACTACTTTGTTCCTGGTGACTAAACCTCTGAGCATTATTTTGGAACTAAGGCTCTCAATCAGCCCAAAGTTTTGTATCAAAATCAGTGTGTGAGTCTTTCTTCTTTTGAAATATTTTAGAGTCTGCTCATCCATACTATTCATGTTGCTTCTTGCATCCAAACTGTGCATGTTGCTTCTTGCAGGGTGCTTGCAAGGGTAACTGTTGAGCAGGGGCTGCAGCGCAAGCAAGATAATCCATTAGTCTCACTACTTTATAAATGTAACTTGGAGGCAGAGAGGAGATGCTGTACTTACATGTGCACATGCATATATGCACATGGGTATATTTTGTATATCTACAGATTTAAGCTCATGCATGTTTGGGCATGTGTGTACATGAGATTTACTAGTATGCAAATTACTTGCTATAAACTTATGCCTATTGAGTTTCACATGGGAACTTGATAGGAAATTCCACTTTATAGTCATATGATGATAATATGACTTCCGGGAGAGAGTGACTAGGAAAATATTGGAAAACCTTAGTGAACTATCTAATTATAAGAGTGATTTATTCTACCTTCTTTTTTCACCTTGTGAAAAGAGACCATACAGACTGAACTAAATCAGGTTATTGTTCTTAACAGTATAGAAGGTAATAAATTTGTACTGCTGAGCTCCCCTAATATTGACAGTTTTTCAATGTGGTTAACTGTAGAAATAGTCCAAGCACATATGAGATTACAGCAGCTGAACCAGTTTGTGTAATAGAAATAGACCAGTCCCATATGCAATACTTCTTTCCAATTTAGAGTGAGCTTTCGACCAGCCACTAACTTCTAATGAATCCCCATTTAAAGTGAAAATCAAATTTTGTGTTTCATATAAATTATTAAAAATATTTTTCCATGAAAAAGAAATCTTTACAGCAAAATATTAATGATATTGAGATATAAAAAGAAAGCAGCCATGCACAAATTTTCCCCTAATTTGGGTTTTTTTTGTTTTTTAAAGCGCACTTTCAAAAGGCAATTGTAATTAAAACTAACACTGGATTAAATAAAAACTTTGTTGACTTGAGGGTTTCATGTTAGACTGAATGAACCTTGAGGGCAGTACAAAATATCAAAGCTTAGACATGTTTTCTGTTGATGCAGAACTTAAAAGCTTTATGGAAAAAAAGTATGAAGAGTTAGTCACAAAGTGACTAAAGAAATTATTCCTCCAGCATATTTTCTAAGATTTTCATTAAGGCTTAAATAAGTTTACGGTTCCAATGTATATCCTTAGGAAACATTTCTTTTTTCTTTCTGCCTGTTAAGAATCCTTTTTTTCCTGCAGTATTATTTGCCTGCATTTTAAAACTAGCCTTTGTTCCTACTACAAATAGTTGCCATGTGCTAAACAATGAACTCTGTAATGAAATACTGAGTGTACTATACTGTGTAAAGTGGGAATTGAACTGAATTTTTCTGTATTTTTTTTTACTTTCTCCAAATTAAGGGTAATGGTGGATGAAAAGCTGGATATAAGCAGGCAATGTGTGCTCACAAACCAGAAAGCCAACCTGGGCTGCAGCAACAGAAGCACAGACAGGAGGTCGAGGGAGATGATTATCCCCCTCTACTCTGCTCTCATGAGAGTATTGTGTCCAGCTCTGGAACCCACAATAGAGGAAAGACATTGATCTGTTGGAGCTAAGAGAGCTGGAGTTGTTTAGCCTAGAGAAGAGAAGGCTCCAGAGATACCTTATTGTGACCTTTCAATAATTAAAGGGAGTTAGTGATAGGAACAAGGGGTAATAATTTTAAACTAAAAAAGGGTAGATTCAGATTAGATATAAGGAATAAAATTCTTATAATCAAGGTGGTGAAACACTGGAACATGTTGCCCAGAGAGGTGGTGGAGGCCCCATCCCTGTAACCACTCAAGAGCACGTTGGATAGGGCTCTGAACAACCTAATCTAGTGGAAAGTGCAGGGGGTTGGACTAGATGAGCTTTAAAGGTCCCTTCCAAGCCAAACTATTTTATGGTTTTATGAAATTTATTCAAAGCGAGTTTTCGTTTTGCAGTTAAATTACACTGTGATTAAATATATTTTTTCTTTCTTGTCTCCTATCCTTTCCACCAACTTTGAAGTTAGTAGAGAGTAATTTTATTGTTTCAATAAATGTATATGCATATATCACCACATATTTTATTTAGCTCTGGCTGGGATAGTTTGTGGAAAGTTTGCAAAACATCCTAGTTATTAATAGAAAAGAAGAAATTAGTGGTGTTACATTTTTCTATAGAAGATATTCCATTCCTTATGTTAATTTATATTAACAGGTTGACTGTGTTGACAGAATGACACTAAGGAAAGAGGCTTATGCATGACTGTGACCCGGGTGTAAAATTCAGTATGATTCTTCAGTTTCAAATTTTTCTCAAATTAATTAATTAAAGGATTGATTTAATTAATTAAAAATGTTGTTGTTGCTTTGATGCTTGTCTTTAAAACAAAAGTATTTTCACAACAATTTTGCAGCGTCCAACTGGGGCCCAAGGGTTGCCCAAGACAAAGTATTGCAGCGCTTGGGAAAGATTGATAAAAGAGTTGTACCACTGAGAGCAGAGCTTTCCGTGGTATGGTAACAAGGACTCAGGCTCAGTTACCCAAATGCCCTCTGCTTCTATCTGTAGTCAGCACTCTGCCCAAGCATTTTCAAGTTTTATTTCAGTTTGTCTTTGTGCTCACTTTTCAGCATTTGCCTCATAGATTTGTCCACGGCTCTGCGACCTCTGCAGGATCTGATGGCCAGAACCTCAAAGTCTTGTGTGCAATCATTGATCATTTCTTACAGAATCAGTAGGTGACAGAGCTGCAGGCAACACCACTTGCAAGGGAGGACTTTACAGCCTGATGTCTGATTTTCAGGTGAGCTCTAGGCATCACTCCAATACCATTTCACCTAAGGTTATTGCTGTCCAGATGTGAATGTGCAAAAGATTTTGAGCAGCTGGAGGTCAAGTGGACTGAAAAACATATACTGGGCTGCTCATCAGCTGTCATTTGCCAGCTTGAGTAAGTTGTAAAAGAAAACTTGGGAAGCAATGTTTTGACCACAATTTGTTAGTGACATTTTTAAAAGGGTATAATGTCTATCTTCAAAAGTACTGAGCCAGATCTTCAGGCTGTGTTACTCTGAATAGTTTTAAAAAGTATATCTTCCTTCCAGAATATTGGTGTACATTGCATGGTTAATAAGAATTAGGGGTACTTAAAGGTCTCTGAGGAAAGAAACAACAGGTGTTTCAAGAGTCTTCTTTTTTTTGTATGGGGAACATCAAGTTGAAGATTGGGTGCAATATACTATGTTGTTTTATTTCTCTGTCCACAGAAAATAACTTACATCGTATACTAAGGTATTACCCAGTGCATCCTGGGGAGAGGATGTGGACTTCTAAGTTTCTGATCTTTTGTTTGCCCAAACCAGTGCCTCTTTGATAGCTGCATTTCTACTTTCTTTGCACTACATCCATTCCTATCACAGTATCACAGTATCACAGTATGACAAGGTTGGAAAGGACCTCTGAGATCATCAAGTCCAACCTATAACCCAACACTAACACCAACCATCATCTAAACCATGGCACTCAGTGCCACATCCAATCTCCCCTTAAACACCTCCAGGGTCGGCGACTCCACCACCTCCCTGGGCAACGCATTCCAATGGCCAATCACCCTTTCAGTAAAGAACTTCTTCCTCACATCAAGCCTAAACTTTCCCTGACGTAGCTTGAGTCCATGCTCTCTAGTTCTGTCACTGGTCACCTGAGAGAAGAGACCAACCCCTGACCGACTACAACCTCCTTTCAGGTAGCTGTAGAGAGCAATGAGGTCTCCCCTGAGCCTCCTCTTCTTTAGACTAAACAGCCCCAACTCGCTCAGTCGCTCCTCATAGGGCTTATGCTCCAGCCCCTTTACCATCTTCGTTGCCCTCCTCTGAACACATTCCAGTATCCTGACATCTTTCCCAAACTGGGGGGCCCAGAACTGTACACAGTATTCCAGATGAGGTCTGACTAGTGCCGAGTACAGGGGGACGATAACTTCTCTGGTTCTGCTCACCACACTATTCCTGATGCAGGCCAGAATGCCATTGGCCTTCTTGGCCACCTGGGCACACTGCTGGCTCATGTTGAGCTTCCTGTCAACCAGCACTCCCAGGTCCCTTTCTGCCTCACTACTCTCCAGCCACTCTGTCCCCAGTCTGTAGCTCTGCTCCTAGTGATTCCTTTTCCTCTAAATAGCAGCCAAGATTGATTAATTCTTATTATCCCTTATCTTTATGCATCTATCTTTTTGGTACTACTTGAATTATATGCCTAAAACTCAGTCAGGGTTAATAAAGATTAAAATACTAGAAAATCTGGGTTTTTATTACTCTTCTTTTTAATTGGGGAAAACTCAGACACCTAATGACTACCAATCCATACATGCCTTTTTCTCTCTAGCCAACGTATTTTGCATTAACAGGGGTCCTATTAGCAATTTTTTGGTTTTCTGTAATTGATGAAGGGGCTTTTGAGACAAATTGTACCAAGTAGCTACCAAAAATATACACAGTTGTGTAATGCATTAGATGCCGTTAAATGCTTAAATTAGATCCCTAGTGCACACATGTTCAATCATTGCTACTTGTGATATGTATCAACAGCTTTAGTTATAAAAGTTTAAGCACAAGCTCTGTAGTAGCCATTACCATTAATTTGCTCACATTGTTTCTCAGTACATATAGGGACTTGTTGGGAAGGGTCAATAATTAGCAGTATATTGGCTGATGTTTTGTCATCTTTTTAAAGATAGTTTTAAATTTTATTTCAGTGGTTTCAGTGAGTGTTGTTATCTTTTGGCAATTTAAAAAAATGAAAAGAGCAAATCTTAAACTGAGAAAAAATGCTTATATCTTTCTGGGCCCTGATTTCTGCTAACGCTGCCTGTGAAGTAGAACAATTCTACAGAATAATGTCTATTAGTTATACTAAAATAGAGAATCAAGGAAATAAAACTTCAAAACCTTCCAGACAAGAAAGTATGGATCTGTCTGAAAAACAGACATTAAAAAATGATTTCAAGCTGCTAAGAATTACTTCTAAGGGAAAAGAAAAAACAGAGGAAAAAAAAAGATGTTATATTTAACAACACTTAGGGGAGACAGGACTTCATCTTTTAAAAGTCCTGTGGAGGACCCCTGTATGCTAAGCTACATAGAATTTAATCTACCTCTGAAAGATGAAAGGATGAGGTGAGCCTGCCAGAATTTAAGCCTCTGCTTCCAGGGAGTCTAGCCTTTTCTGCCTTAGTGATTATATCTCAAAGCTCCTTTCTCTGGCTATAAATCCCTCTAAATCATTGCTTTAAAGAATTGTATGCAAACTGACTGTATCTCCATGAGGTAGTGAGTAGTCTCCATTATTTCAGTGCAGGAGCCAAGATTGTTTGTCAGGTGTTTGAGAAAAACATAAACTATTCTTGGTTGGTTTCTTCTTTCTCAGTACTTTTTCATTTACTTCTGACGTAAATAATAATACAGCTTTGATTTTCCAGTGCAGATTCCAAATTGTAGGCATATATATTTCTTTACATACCAAATTTAGAATGTTCCCTGCAGATTAAGCCAAAGGATTCCTTCCCTCATCTATGCATTTATGTATGTATAATTTGTTTATTTTATTTGTTACATTTGCCTTCATAACTAGAATCTTAAAACCAGTGGAATTCTGTTGTTCCACTTTTGTGAGGCTTAAATAGTCATTTGATAATGGCAATACAGAAGAATAAGTGAATGCTTTTGGTCTCCTATTAACTTAATATTTTAAAAAGGCTGGACTTTGTATTCAAGTTTTCTATGTAAAAGCAGAATGTTTTTTTAAAAGACATAATAGGATTGTATACAATTAATATAAATGAAAAGTCTTACTTGAAATTTATGATGAAATGTAATAGCACATATTTTAATTTTAGTGACAGTCTATACATTCTCTGTCATCACAAACTGACTTTTTAAGTTATACATCATCAGATATATCAAATGGTTTTGCATCATTTTTATTTGAAAATGGTATTTGGTTTTTCATTGACTGAGTTTTTCATAGAGCGTATTATAAATAACCTAAGTAGTGACTTGTTTCATCTAGGAATTAATTTTTTCTGTGAGCTATATAGTTACATCAATTTTCAAAGGAATATCGAAAATTTTCCCACGTAAAAGGGGTAGAGTAAGTGAGACTTCAGTGCTCGGTTTCAATACTGCTTCCTTTCCAGCTCTTTTCAGTGGTCTTGCTGTTAGTGAACTATATATACGTATAGATTTTTACCTTTTTGTCCTTTGTGTGATTGCTGTTATGGAGGAAAAGCACATGTCAAATAATAGCCAGATCTTTACTTTTCATTAATTAAATAGAAAAAAGTATATAAGAAAATAAACAATAGTACAAGTTTATTAATGTTTTGGTTTTGTAAGACAAATGGAATAGTACCATCTTCATGAAAAACTGTGTGAAGAGGTAATTAGGTTATGGATTTCTGGAAGTGTCTAAAGGAGGTTAAACTTTAAACAAGAAGTTTTAGTTTATTTTTGAGAATAAAATAACCTATTTCAGAGATTTCCTGTCCCAGAATACCAAGCTTAATAGATGTTGGTAATAGCTGTGAAAGAGGAGAGGCACGCTATTTCTGAGCTTTGTGCCGGTGGGAGGGACATGAACCCAGAATTTTTCTGCCCCATTTACAGGAAGCTGAGTAGCAGCAGCAGCAGTATTCTGCTGGGAAAAGTGGTGCATTCCTTCTTTTCTCACCTTTGTGCAGATGTATGAAAAGTAGGGTGGCTGGGATAGTCCACATTATCCATTTTTCATCAGAAAGAAATAAACATGATCAGTCTTTTTATGTGTGCAAACACATCTCAGAAAAGCGTGAGTATCTGGCTGGCAGTGACTAAGTGAACTTATACAGGTATTTCACAAATGTAATAGACCAAGGAAGCGGAACATTTATATGATACTGTTAATCTCATCATAGTACAGGTGGCTTTTATCTGCAACTTTGGATAATGACTGGGTAGGAAGCATGGATAAACTGTGGGAGGCTGCCAGCTTGCATGGCATCTCAGTAGGCGAGAGAGCATAGCTGTCTGAAAACAAGCACAGCTCTCTCACACAGAGATGCAGATGCCTGTATAAAGGTATCTGTTGCTATGCTTAGCCCTCCAGAAAGGTATATGACAAGTAGGTAGGAGTGGATGTGGTCTAAGCTTCAATATGATTTTAAAGGACTTTAACTGTCATAGATCAGTACTGCAAGGAAGAAATTCTACAAAATCAACACTATGGACATGTGGGCTGTTCAAAGAACAGACTGTTACAGGAAGCTGACAGGTAATACAAGGGATAAGGTTGCTGTAGCAAAAAAATCACATGATAATAAAGTACATCTGTCTAATGCCAGTGATTTAATTATGCCATTTTAATAGTTAAAAAAGTAAATTCTGGTGTAATGTTTTTAAAAATCACTAGAAAAAAAACATTCGGTAACAATACTATGCTCAAGGTATTTCCTAATCTCTACAGTCAGGATCGGTCATTCTAAATGTATGATTTATTCATTTTTTTTTAAAAAAACCAACTTGTTTCCTGTTACGAGGACTGAAGCAGTAAAACAGTAAAACATACAAACATACACTGAAGCTCTTAATCAGGAGTTGTTTAGTGACTTTTCTAAATTTGGATCATAATAAACGTAGTTATCTAGTAAGGAATAGTGTTTGCACACACAAAGCAATTCTTGTTTTATAGCAAACATGTTAATTGCTTTCTGAATGCTGTTCTCCATCACTTTTAATGCTGTCCTTCCCATTGCAGTATTGTAATAACTTTTGCATATGAATTGATCACTTATCATGTGTGCAAAGAAATACATCTAGTATTGGTTCTGTTGTGGAAGGGGTTTCCTGAAGCATTCACACTGCTAAGGAAGGATTAAAAGTATTGAGGCAAGGTTGTGATCTTTCTTTCTGTGGGAATTCATTCCTCATGTTCTGGCTAATTTCTAGAACAACTTTCTCTATTTGCCATGCAATCTTTATTCCTGCAGAAATTCCTATTATACTGAAAAAGTGAAGTCATATGTTTGTAAAAAAAGACCAAGTCCCCCGAGGACCAGCCTGAACAATGCATTCCCAAAATGCAGCCATGGTTAGGAACCTGCCAATTAAGCAATACTGCCATTAGCATTTATGATGCTTTTGTTGTGTTATGCAGCAAAAATATCAAGCAGAATTCTTTTCACTATTGCATGCCAGGTAGCACAGAAGTTCTCTGTTTTGCCCTGCATGAAATCTCCTCTGTAAATTGTTTTTCTTGGTCTAGAAAGCCTTTGCCATCCTGTCTGTCCCTTCCTAGTCAGTTTGAACAGGAACAAGGTAAGGGGATTTCTCAGGGTGGAAAGATTGAAAGAACTTCCATGAACTCAGTTGCTGCTCATGAACCTGTTGGAGAGAGAGAGATACTTTGAATGAAGGAAAATTGCTTGATCCTCACACTTTGAGAGGCACCAGGAACCTCCACTCTACCCAAGATTTGTTATATGTCTAGAAAAAGTCTCTATAAATGCTTTTGTCACTCACTCAACCATTAGTAAGCCTTCTTCCACTAGTTTATAACTTTTGATGAGGTGGAGAAGTAAGATAATATTTATAAAATCAAAGAATTAACCATTTATATCAGTTCTATTTCTTGCTTTCTCTTGTATTAAGGTCAGCTTTTAAATAAGCAAAATACTAACTCTAGCTTCCCATCCCTTGAAAATGAAACAATATCTAAAAAGGGCTTCAGAAAAGCATCATCAACATGATATCATAATTGTTGTATCTTGTGAATCTGCACAATGCATTTATTCATTGTGCAGGCCAAAAGACTATTTCTCTCATAGTCTACTAACTTTGAGGATTCAGGTAGTCAAAATAAGCTCCTTCCATCTTCCATGTTTCATCTTCCATCCTTTATAATTTGTAGTTGAGGCTCTTTGAACTTCTGTCAGTCTGTTACTATTCATTGGCTACTTTTGAGATCTTCAATGATACCTACATTTTTCACAGATACCAAAGAAATCTTAACATAATATGTTTCAGAGGTAGGAAACATACCTTTTCATTCTAGGGATCTTTTATGAAAGTTCAGTACCTTATTCAGCCAGTTTTCTGATTTAAAGAGTGAACGCGACAATATCTTTTTATAAACTCTGAGAGAACTCTAGAGAATGTTGAATCAAAGACTCCTGCATTTTCTTGTATTCTTCCTAATTCGTTTAAGAATAGTGTATTTATATCTGTATAATGAATTTTACCTGCATTCCATTTGAGGTTTTGAGAGAATCACCATAATCACCGGTCTGCTTCACCCCTAGTCTAGGGTAATTTCATAGACCTTAGTGAGAGCTTAATATGAAATTGTATGCCCCAGTTGCTCCATTTCTATCTGAGTCATTTTTGGAATTTCCTTACAAACCAAGGATGCTGTACTTATGTAATGTGGCAAAACTTCCGAATCTGCCAGGTTTTAAGACAGAGCCCTTCAGATTCTCTAGAAATTTTCAGAGATGGGCTCAATATAAAATTTTGAATCTGCATTGTTATGTCCATTTAAAGCACACCTCTTCCTGTTACACTAGGAAAAACATTGGCTGCATTTCAAAGTTGAAAACTTAGCATTTCTTAGCTTTTCTCTTCTTGTTTACTACTTTTCTCTTTCCTCGTTTTAATATATATATGCTAAATGGATTCATGTGTTCTCATTACATATCAAAAGCTTTGCAAAAAGGACACCTAGACACTATATCTGTGGACTTCTGTGAGGAAGTGGCCCATGTTTTCAATCGTATTTTCCATCTTTTTTTAATTTTTAAAATATTGTTTTCTTAGTGCCCTTTTCCCTGAGACTGTAAAGAAGTTTTCCTCTGACTCTTTTCTTTAAGATTTTTTTAGAGATAAATAGAGCTATTTGAAAGGTGTTGTCAGATTCTGTCTTTCTATGCTTGCAGACATATTCCAGAAACAAGAAGACAGTTCCCAAAAGAGCTTATCTCTATTTAACAGGAGTTAAGATTAGTTACGCCACTCATTAGATTAGTCTATCACACATACTTTTGTTTCCAGATTAATTTCCTGCATGATTTTCATCTAGTTTATATAACAATTAAATAATGTTGGTAGATTTTCTGATCTATGACTATGAAATTTTTCTCTGAATAGTACATTATGCCAGCACCTAAACAAAGTAGCTGACACAAGAACAGATCCAGTGACACACTGACTTTGTAGGAGTAGGGAAGAAAGTGGGGAACTGTCTTTATTTTTCCCCTGCTTAGCATAAACAATTACTGAAAGAGCTGAAGTTCTGATACTCTGGGCAACATAACCTTTTCCAGATTTTGCAGAAATTAAGAAAATTCAATCATAAATATTAGGTTTGATACAGATTTTACTCTAGACCAAGAAAGATCCTCCAGAGAGTGTTGGAACCTCATAGCTGGTTCCTGCTATGTATGCTCATCCATTTTTTTCTCCTCTTAGGAATGCACATTTCCTTTTTTTTGATCCGCTTGAACGTGATTTATTTGGTTTCTTCTTGCTGTTTCCGACCTTTTCGTGAATTATCCGATTTCATATCTTTGAGGGTCTGTACTGAAGTATGTGGTGTGAGGAAAATTATAGTGGGAACCAGGACTCCAACTGGGACAGTCACAATAAATACATGAGTCTAAATACATCCATGATTTAAAATGGCAGTGATCTAGGCTATCAGGAAAAAAAATCTACTTCTTTTAATATCTTTTTGATTACTTAGCTTCTTTCTTTGTTTTCCTGCCAATCACTATTTAACATTGTTTGTCCTTATGTCTGTATCCCACTGATTTTTTTACAATTTACTAATGTATGACATTTGCAAATTTGCAGTATTAACCATTAATGCGGAAGAATGGAAAAAAATTACTAGCACGGGACAGCATTGTCACTCACAGGTTACAGGAGTAAATTTCTTGTATATGCCAAATTCCAAGACAAAGCTCAATTTCCAGACTTCTGGGTGGGCTTTCAGATCAAAGCATAATTGCTTTGGTTGTGTCCACTGAGAGACTTTTGGAGTAATTTCGTCTTATATGTGAAACTCAAAAGATGTCTTAAGATCTAGACCCTACAAAACCACAGAAGAAACTAAATGACACCTTGCTGCAAACTGAAATAGCTATAGTTACCCCTATCTAATATTTTTCATCAAAGTAAAAAATATCCAATTTGATGCTAGTAGTCTAATATGGCACAGCATATTTTGTGTTTCTGCCAAGTAGTTCTGTCATGTGGGTGACTCATCTGTTTCTTGCAGTGGAGTTGTATTGCTGTTCAATTATTTTTAATTCTTTAGGCAGAAAATGACTATAAATCTGGGGGGCAGGGGGAGAATTGTTGCATAAAAAGGTTAAAAAATAATCTATAAAATAACATAAGAGTAAACTATGAATTTCTATCTGTAAAGAAATTGGCGAAACAGGTAAAAGGCTGCTATTGTCATTTTACTGCTGTTGTGTGAAAAAATATTTGACATAACTTTCATGACTTCAAGGGAAAGAGTTCTGCCACCTGCAAACATCTTAAGATAAACTTTTCCAACATAGCAAGCTGGTACTGCAGGAATACAAAGTGCATAAAGCCAGCTTGCATTTATAAGAGGTTAATGGGACCTCTGGTACTTAGTCTTGTTTTAGCCTTGTATCCCAGTAGAGTTAATTGAGTCAGTAATTTTCTGCAGTGCTCTTTGTGTGAAGCTCCTTGGAGGAATAAAAGCTATCCAAGAGAGCAATCATTTCAGCCTTGGTGGCAGCACTGACAGCAAGAGTGGCCTTCCCAGAGATGCCATCCTTTCAGTACACTGTAACTATTATTTTTACTAATTACAGTCACCATTGTTCCTGCATAGGGGAGGACACCTTTAGAAATTCAACAAGGCCAAGTGCAAGGCCTTGCACCTGAGTCAGTGCAGTCTCAAGCACAAATATAGACTGAGTGGAGAATGGACTGAGTGTAGCCTTGAATAGAAGAACTTGGAGATGCTCATGTTTGAGAAGTTCAACGTGAGCCAGCATTGTGTGTTTGCAGAGAAGCCGCCAACCATATCCTGGGGTGCATCAAAAGACGTGTGAGCTGCACTTTGTGGGAGGTGATTCTGCCCCTCTGTTCTACTCTGAAGAGTCCTTCCTGGAATACTGCATTCAATTCTTGAGTCCTCAGCACAGGAGGGACATGAATTTGTTAGAGCAAGTCCAGAGGAGAGTCACAAAGATGATCAGAGGGCTGGAGCCCCTCCTGTACAAGAAAAGGCTGAGAGAGCTGGAGTTTTTCAGCCAGGAGAAAAGAAGGCTCTGGGGAGACCTTATAGCAGCATTCCAGTACTTAAAGAGGGTCTGCAGGAAAGCTGAGGAGGAGTTTTTTATCAGGGAGTGCAATGATAGGACAATGGGGAACGTTTTTTTAAGCTGAAAGTGAGTAGATTTAGTTTACATATTAGGAAGAAATTTTTTTACTGTGAGGGTGGTGTGGCACTGGAAACTGTTGTCCAGAGAAGTGGTGGATACCCCATCCTTGGAGAGGTGTTCAAGGCCAGGTTGAATGAGGCTTTGAGCAACCTGATGTAGTGGAAGGTGTCTCTGTCCACGGCAGGGAGGTTGGAACTAGATGACCTTTAAGGTCCTTTCCAACACAAGCAATTCTATGATCTCTCTTTAGAGATGAGTTGGTCCCATTTGCCAGTCTTGGTTGATACCATTGATAGCTAAGGTAAGGAGAACTAGAGGATTGATGAAAAATGTTATATATAGTTCATCTCAAAGATCAATTATTTTTTTTTTTATTACTAGTTCTTTCTTCTTAGCTTTCAGTTAGCAAGGTGAAAAGAACACAGTGGCATCATGAAGAGTCCAGTAAAATATGTATCGGACTTTTTTCAAAATAGGCCATGGTGTTTTTATCTACCAGACTATAAAAAACTGATGAGTATGGCTACAGCATAATCACTTGAGAGAATGTGCCCATATAAACATCTCACAACTGGCTTAGTACTGCTGGATCTGGGATAACTGGAGAGTTCAGTTCAAGTTAGCAGCCTACATATCTACCCAGCTTCTCAGACAGGCTGTGCAATTAGAGTGTTAGCTGACCTTGGGCTTCATGTTGCTGCATCTGTCATTAACCCTCGGTATCATCAAACTAGAGTCTCTTTACCTATATAACTATTAAGATTTCTATAGTTTTAGTTGAAAGGGAAATGTGAAATGAGTTGTCAGCATCGGTCTTTGCATTGATTTTATAAGACGTGCACTTATCATTTCACCAATGCATTTTTGGCCAAATGGAATCAGTTATTTTTCAATTTAGACATTGGAACTCAAAAAAATAAAATATGTTTGTATATCTTGGTTAATCTCAAACTTTATAGTTATGCTTCCAGGTAGATGCAAGATGAATAAACATCCCTTAAGAGTCTTTAGTGTGGTGATACACTGGATTCCTTTTAATTGAAAGCAGCATGCTCTGTAAACCATACTGACATAGGCCATCTTGAATTTTAAATTATGCCAATTACTCTACAGTGCGTCAACCCATGGAAATATTTGCAGGCTCCTCTTAGGCTTTCTTTCACTGTGAAAAGCGAAGTCCAGGGAATATATAGCAATGCCTGATGTTTATCTTTCGTGTAATGCATCTACAAAGTCAAAGCCATTCTGAGCACACCCAGAATACATTTTTAATTAGGGTCTGCTTACTCAAACTTCAAAAGGTGAACCACGTTGTCACTTCTGTCCAGAGAGCATGTGTGATTGTTCCAGAGGAAGCCCAGTCTAAGCAGCCAGGCTAAGTTGGCTTTTCCAGAGATTTCAAGCTTCAGAAGCTTGATTTTGCCAGCTAACCAACCAAGCAGCAATGACAGAAACACTGTACCCACTAACACAAGTCAGAGTTGTGCTGCTGCAGGTAGTTGTTCTGTAATCTTAGGTACTGCCAGAGATATTTATTTTCCTTCTTTTTAGTCTATATGTGTGTGCTGGTTACTTTTCTATTTGACTGACGAGGACTACAGTTTGGTACATGGTTGGTGTGCACAAGTTGCAGCCTTGTATCTGTATCTTGCATCACTACACCTACTTAGTCTCCTTTGGAAGAAGTTGTCCCTTCGTGATACATGCGTTGCTTTACATACAGTTGCATGGGCAAATAAATTCTTTGCGAGTTCCCCTCATAATTCTATTCCACGATATGGTTAATCGGAATTTATTATAACAATAATAAAATATGTGCTGACCTCGGCTTCAGCATAAGGGGGATTTCCTGCATGACCCTTTTCGAATTAGAAGAGCATCTATGTTTGATTTATTTGGCCTATTGTATTTATTTGTTGAGGTTTTGGGGTATTTTTTAAGCATTCTCAAAGACTCTTAACTCTTTTAGATCCATGTTTTACATGTGTTGTTGAGACAGCCTATTTGTATTCTGCCTCTCTTGATACAACAGCTGTTGATACCAAATAACCTCTCACTTTACAAAATCGGTTTCTGAGGAACACATTTACCTCTTTCACTCTCATTAAATGGGAATAAAGCACTTGTATATTTCTCCCTGGATGCAAATAAGGGAAAACTGTGGTCTTAAAACAAAATTGATATGTAAAACAATCTTCTCTCTACTGATCTTTTCTGCTCTCACATCTCAAATTGCAAATTAAAAATTCAGTAACCCAGACGTATTTATATAACATTACAACATGTTTAAACTTAAGAAAACAAAACCACTGTTTTACTGGACTTTGATGAAAGATATTCTTTGCCTAAACATTGTCTTTGGAGCAGGTTTTTTTGTTGTTCATCTGGTTTTGTTTGTTAGGACTTATGTGCTGATATTATAAAAACATATTTAAGTTATTGCATAATTTTATTTGTAACTGGGTAGCAACAGAAATCAGGAGGCAAAAAACATCTCTGGGATGAGAAATGCTACCGGGAGGACTCAGGTGACAATAGTGGGTGCTGGCAAGGCACTGGACGTGAGCACGACATTCAAATCATGCTCCTGTAGAACGGGGCTGGTACATCACAATGTGGCTGTATTCACACATGCAAGAATACGGCATAGTTCAGGCACTTAGGATTCATTTCAAATAACCTGCTCTGGATTAAAAACATAGAAATACGAAAAGGAAAGTAGACTTTAAAAACTGTGTGATGTGCCTGCAGAACTCGTCAGGACGTGTTTCAAGATACAAAGTAAAGTTACATTTTCCCGCATTTTATATGTTACAGACACGTTGAAACCACTTTAGAGGGTGTTCCCTGAGCCATTTACAGTAGATCTTCCTTGGTTCTAATAATAACCATTTTTTCTAAATGAGTGCAGGGCTTACAATTGGTATGACCTCTTGCTGCCCTTTCTTTTATGTATTACCATTAATTTTATATTATTATCATATATATTTTTGTGGGGAAGCATAAAAGAAAACACAGAGGACAAGAAAATAACATTATAATCAACAATCACAAATTTCCTGTTTTTCTCTATTTATTCATCTTACCTTGTATGGCAAATTCATTCCTCCTCTGCCTAGAAAATTCAGGACTTAATTAAAGTGAGTATATGCAACAAAGATACTAATCCATGGTAGATTTCTAAAATAATGCTTACTGTTATAATGGAAACTTTTTTTTCACTGAAACTGAACAGATATTGCTTTATATGGACAGTCAGAAAATCAAAACTTAACTCACATAATTATATGTTGTCTATAATAAGAAATGTTTAAAATTCCCTAATCTCGTGATTTATCAAATTATATTTAATGTATTCCAGATGCTGCAATTAATCTTCCAGAACCATAAAGAATAATTCTGTCTTCTCCAAATCCATCTATTGGTGTCCTTTCAGTTACAGCTGAACTGCTTTAGGGCTATGTTTAAATTTTCAGTTACATGATTTTAAGGTAACAATAATGGATTATTCATAGTTAATTCCATCTCATGATCAATCATTGTAGGGGGGAAATATGTAATTATCAGAACCAGATTATTGTCAGACCAACTATTTTGTAATCATTAAATGGTTTTAAAGACCATAAGATGCAAATTATGTTGCATTTTTTACAATTGCACCAGATACAATATAGCCTGTTGTCACAGTTTAGCCCCAGCCTGGCCAATTTTGGCAGCTAAAACCAAGCAGCTCAGCTCCCAGTTCTCTTCCCCCACCAACTCCCAGGGGAAGAGGAAAGGGAAATGGGAGGAAAAGACTTGGGGACTGGAAGCTAAAACTAAAACAGCTTTAATGTAATAATAAGAATGAAGAAAATCCTATTAATAAGAAAAAAATAAAATATATACAGATATATGAAATTGCATCTACACTCCTTGATGACTATTCATCACCACAAATGCTGTAGTGCTGACACGGAGAAGAGTCAGCATCAGGAGAGAGCTGGACACAGGAGCTAGATTCAGGAATGCACAGATCCGGGATCAGGGGCAAAGAGACAGATGAGGTCCTCAGTGGATGCTGGCTGTCGAAGTGAGACTCTCATGATCTCTCAGTTTTGTACCAAGTGTGGCATATATAGGGCGGAGTACTTAGCTGGTCAGCTGTCCTGTCCACCCCTCCTTGCAAATGTGGCCTTTTTTTGCCTCTTGGGCTTACAGCATTTCATCACCCCAAGTATGGCATTGGTTACTATAGGAATTAGTATAAGCAATGGCCTTTCTACGTACCAGTGCCCCATGTTATCACTTCTAGAGAAAAATACTGTTTGAAAAACATGTGGTTAACTTTCAGAAGTGGAGTTACTTAGACGAGACTTAGCTGAAGTTAGAAAACTGATTCTACTTCAGCTCAAACCAGAACAGGGTGTTGTACTTCCTTACAAGAGCTTAAACTGTGAACCATGCACCTTCAACAGTATATGGGAAATGGCACCTAAAAATCCATTATACTGTATGGGAATACACTTAAAAGAGCTACCAGGAAATGCTGAGGGGCAATATGGGATCTGTGGCACCCCTTTCATGCAGAGTTAAATGACAAATCATCTTTTCTGCTGTAGTCAGTCAGCAGCCTTTTGCATATGCTGTAATTTGAGAAAAAAAAAGTATCTTTTGCTTATTTGTTAAAACTTTCATCAAGGTTTGAGGAAAATCATTTGCTTGAAGGGAACCCGTGCTTTCTCTTCTCGGAGAGTGTCCCAGAATAGAGGCGAATGCTGCAGTTGCCCCCCCCGCCAGCAGCGCTGCCAGCAGAGCCCTCCTTTGCCTAAAACACCAAAGTTCAGCAATGCCTGCAGAGCTAGAGTATTGTGACCTTCAAAGAGTGTGGGGCTCCCCTCCTCTCTTAATAACTTTAATTCTTTCATGTAAGTAGCACATAATCAAACACAGTTATTGAATTTTGTGCAGTGTCTCTATAATCTTCAGTGGAGCGTGGTTTTAATAACTGCAGACTGATGCCAAATTATTAATGAGTTTAAACGATTTCATCTTCTCGGATCTTCAGGAGAGTAGTTTAAATTTTTTCCTTCAGTACCGTTTTTTTTCCTTTTTAAAAGCTTTTAATTTTCAAATATCAGTGTATTTCCTACTTTTCATACATATGAGGGGATTTTATGCTTTGTCCACTCAGTGCAAATGAGGGTTTGTGCAAATGACCTGATGATCCCTATACAACACTGTTCATACAGGGAAGGAAGAGGAGTGTCAATGACAGCAGCATAACAGCTGAGAGAAAACAGAGACAAGGCTGAAAGATGTAGACTAAAATCCTTATAATTAAGGCTTCAGAATAATTGAGGTTCGATTGTTTCAGCAAGTATGTCTGTACCTATCTTGAAAACTCAGTAAATGAGATGGAAGTTTTGTGTAAAGATTGGTCAATATTACACTTATTTGACTTCCCCCTAAATTGTCTTGTTTCTGCAAAGTTTTAAAATTTATGATACCTTTGCATGTTGAATCTCCAGGGAACACTGCAGCAGTGAATGCCATCTACCTGCCACCAACTTGTGGCAGAAGGGCTTTAGGTCATTCCTGAAGGAGATTTCTTTGCATTGTGGCACTTGATGTTATCAGTCATTGACACTCACGGCTTGGTCAGAAATGCATCTTTTTATTTTCTGAACAGCCTAAGTTTGCTCCCAGTTGCAAGGATTTTGTCTGCAGACTGTTCATTGGTGTTACCTTCTTGAGAAATAATACGACCCTCACCACTCAGGTTAGCTCGAGACCACTGTGTATACATTTCATCATGTATTGTATGTAGGAAATCAAAGGCTCCTTCTTAGTTGCTCTAAGTAACTTGTAAATGTGATGAGGGGATCCACACCCTAGAGCAGCTCTCCTCAACAAAGCAGTCTCAGTAGGGGAGCAGAAGCAAGACCTCTAAAATTACATTATTTAAAGTAAAGTTTACAATTAAGTAAAAGTTTTTTAAATTTAAGTGAGTTCTGGTTACTCACAGTGTTTTCATGACTAACATAGTATTTTGTGAATGACAGGCCATAAAATGTGCGCAATGGGCAAGGACTTCTTAAGCTGCCCTAAGACCATCTGTTACTTAGTGATATTTTAGGCATCAAGCTGGGAACTTGGGGTGCTTTCCTCATGCTAACCTTGTCCTACATTTTCAAATTTAGGAATATGTAACATTACATGGTCAAAGGCCCCATTTCGGCTTCAAGAAGATTCTGCTTTTAGAGTCTCTGTGCATTCAACTCTTCTATGTGAGCCTGTGGCCCTTTTTTTCCCTGAGTTACAGCTGAGTGATCATATCTTTAAAGTTTAAGCTATATTTAATGCCAACCTCCAAAAGTAAACTAGGAACCATTTTACATTCAAATATAGGGCATTCCTAGAAACAGTGATTAGTTTCCGCTTCACTCCTCTGGTTCACAGGCATCAGTGCTGGTACAGTGACATAGAGTATGTGGCTAGTGAGTTGTCGAACAGCAGGCCTCTTGGCTGTCTTGATTTAAAAGAATTCTGGCTGCTGTGCAGCCACACTAGGTATTTATGTTCTGAAGTTACAGAAAGCTGACAGACTAAGCGATCTGCTACCAAAGAGAAGTCCCATTTCTGCTTCTCTATTTCCAGAGTTCAAAGAAAGGTGCCGTAGTTTGTCCTCTGTCTTATTTCTAAAGATAGAGGTAGGTTTCCCTTGCACAGCATGTATCACAGAGCACAGCAATAAACTGGTTTGTTACTATTTATTTTCTGTGCTCCAGAAAGAATGAGATATTTTTTGTTCCTGATAAATCCTGAATGAACTAATGAAGCTCTGAGTTGAACACAGACCTGGGCTTTCACTGTGGACCATTAGTATTATCAGAGAAGAGATTCCAGGGACAAACATCAGTTTACACATGAATATAGAATAAAAGTTGTGGTACCTACATTGCATGTGACTGTATCACTCTATTAAAAGTATTAATATGTTTCTGGGAATGTGTGTAGTTCTTCAGTCTCTTGGATTTGATTTAGAGCCTGACTTGTATATACAGAATCTGTGGGAATATTTAAATTTTCTATTTAAAAGAAGACTTAGTGGCAAAATGGAATTTCATGACCATTTTTATTTGGTTGATAAGTATCTGCAGAACCGCTGCATGTTGTAAGATTACTAATGTAAAATAGCAAGGATTCCACAGCAGAGACTGAATATTGGCCAAATTTCTCAGCAGATACCATGGGAGAATATTCTTTCTTCATTTTGTCTCTCTGCCAAGGAAGTGAGGCAGAACATGTTTTTACCACAGAGAACTTGATGTTGTGTGTTGTTGATTTGATGTCACAAGAATTGTTTTCACGTGTGTATATAGGTAAGTGTATTTCCTTAGCACCAGCCCTACCATTTTCGTGTCACTGGCTAGCAAAGTTTCCAGAGATGGACATCACTTTATTCTCCAATGCATAGTAAAAGCAATAGTACCCATGTTTGGTGCATGTGACTAAGACCTGAGATAGTTGCTTATGTTGGTTGGATTTGTAGTTATATTGAGGTTGACAGAAAGAAGTTCAATCTTTCATGATCTCCTGGCTGCTCAAGAAAGAGCTTAAGTAATGAAACACATTACCATGGTAATTTTCTGTGTCTGAATTTATTCCTTATACCTAGGAAACAGATTACTTTTTAAATAAAGTTTAATGTATCTATTTATCCCAACCACTGATCTTAGCAGTGCTTCAATTGGCATTAAATAGCAACCATAGAACCACTTGTGCCTCTGCATCAATACAATGATAATCTTTATTTTACTGCACCTTAGCACTTATAACAACTATTCAGGTGCTCTTAAAGTATGCAAACATGGCAGATGGTTTATCTGTGTCACAGTGTGTGTTATTTATCGGCAAAACTTGATTTCTCATGAGATAATGGCAATATGTTTATTTTTGTTAGTGTTATGTTTCCATAAGTGTTGGCACTTAGATCCTATAGTTGTATGTTCAAAAGCTTTATTTTAATTTTATTAAATTTTGTTCATCATAACTACTTTTTAAATTTTTTTTCCTGTGGCTACTTTTTCCTGACTTAAAGGTAATACAGTTAATATATCTGAAAAATAACCATTGTCTCACTGTTGCTGATTGCTGCAACAGGATATGAAAGTAATATTAGCTGTCTTTTTTTTTCTGGTGCAGCATTAATGGATCCTAAAATGCAAACCATTTACAAATTAAATAACTGATGCAAATTGCTGCAGCTCAGAAAGGGAAACTGTCCCAAAGGTCAAAGCAGGGATGTCTATATCCAGGAGGAGAAGCCTCATGGCTTTGCAGGAAGATGCAGGAGGCAGAACTGGCTCCTTTGATTGACAATATACATACTTCTGGCAGAATAAAACTTGAGGTTTTGCTAGATCCATCTGCCCTTGATCCAGAGATTTTGCTGACTCTCCAGGAGACACAAGTGGACATGGATGGAATTTCCTGTGGGACATCATGATTTCACTCTTCTGAGAAACCTCAGTGTTTATTCATTAGAGAGTTCTATATTTTTCACTGATCGATAGACTAAATTGATAGAAGGGTTTCTTAGGCTTCTTTTTCACAGATTGTATTTCATTACTTTAGTAAATTTAAGAAGTGGGAAAATGGCAAACAGAGTAAATAGATTTTCTTTTGATATTGAGAACTTAAAGTCCATCTGGGAAATTTTTCTCATGAGAGAATGTTTGGGAAGTTATGCCATTCCTTTCATAATATTTTGCATGACAGTTGCATATTCATTATACATTTACAGAATTGTTCAAAGGAAAACTCTGGATATTTTCAGTTTCGTAGTACTCATTCATATGGCTCAGAACAAATACCATTGTGTTTCCTAGGCTAGCAATTTCGTGGCTTGTTCCTCAGTTGTCCTTTTGGTGCTGTAATATTTGCCATTTCTCTGACACACAGCTATCTGTATGCAGTCTCTAGATTACATCTGAAGTAAGCTGATTTTTATCAAGCCACTGGGTAATTCGGACCACTTTGTCTGA
This sequence comes from Dromococcyx pavoninus, assembly GCA_033558185.1. Taxonomy (NCBI): domain Eukaryota; kingdom Metazoa; phylum Chordata; class Aves; order Cuculiformes; family Neomorphidae; genus Dromococcyx; species Dromococcyx pavoninus. The sequence goes on along the minus strand of JAUMJL010000192.1, from coordinate 1,618,982 downwards.
CAATTTTAGTACTGTGCCATGGCAGCTGACCTGTGTCAGTCAGGCATTCTTCTACCACCAGCATACAAAAATATGTCTTGGAGCATTCTTTCAGCACATGCCTGTCAAAGGTAAGAGAGGGAAACACTTTCTGTGTATTAAAAATGTAATAAGTGTTACGTGGAATTAGGGGATGAGCTGTGTTTTCGTTCTGGTTTTGTCAAGGCTTTGAAGGAAGCAGCTGTGTTGGTCTGTCGTGGCATCACTTTGTTTTTGTGTAGAAAACATGCTATTATCATTGGACTGTTGTTCTTCAATCCAGAAGGAAATTTGACAGGTTCTTCCTGAATTTTGTTACACTAGTGTGAATGTTATTTTAGTGGGGCAAAGCTACGAGTTCCCTGTATTAAAGGGGTTTGTCTGTGCAAAATACTTAGCAGCAGCAGTGCTCATTGTGTTCTTGATGCTTTTACTTCAACCAAAAGGCCAGTATTTTCTCATAGTGTGAGTGCTGAAACAAGGCAGTATGTTTCTCTTTATCATATTTAGTGTTGCATGAGGAGTAGATAATCCTAAATTCAGGCAGATAAGCCTGAAAGGGATTTCAGCTGACTGTCTTTAGCAAAATATCTTTTCTCCACCTGTTTTCTTTTTTTGCTGGGGGAAGGGGGGAAAGTAATAAACAGTTTGCATTATCAGTACAGTAGGAGAGTATTTTTTGTCTAGCATGAAAGATGTTCTGACTTGCTGACCAGGCAGTTTGCTGTAAGATGCAGCAAGAAAAATAATAAATTCTGATCAAGGCAACAATGTGATTATAAAACATTCCTGTCCTGTGAAAAAATAACAACCTTCATAGAAAGCATCATTTTATAAGCAAAACCAGATTGTAGAAAACTGCTCCAGCAAAACATTTGCTCTTAAATAGGCATTGCATCATCCAGAAAATTAACAACGACAATCCCTTCTGATTAGATACTAAGATGATCAGTTAACCAACTGGCTTTTGCATTAGAGATCTCTTTATCGTATGCATTTCCAAAGATTTAAGTCAAGAATAGGTTTCAAAACTTAGCACAGAGTTTGTATGAATTATTGTTCTTGTGATGGTCCTGTCTCAGGAAAAAAGTGGTTGGTTTCTGCAACAAGACTGAGATTTTACAGATTCTGATTTTTCATTAGCTCGGTAGCCTGGGAAATACAGAGCATCTAGTGAATGCTTTGGAGAATTCACAGTAATCCTTGTATTTCATTCTGAGGTCATTAGAGCCTTTAGCTTTAGGTGTCTTCTGAGTAGCCTTCTGAAAGAATAAGATGGAGAATAAAATATTTTCTTCTATCTGGTAGCTGAGTTTGCTGCAAAGTTCAGCAAGGAGAAGGTGTAGGTTATACTGAAATTTATAGCTCACTATCCTGACCATATCAGTGATGGTCTTCAGTGCCTGATGGTGTTGATAACAATGGCTGACATGTTTGGGCCTGTTCTAAATCTTGTATTTTAGACCAAACATTCTTAGATACTTTGTTTTCAGAAAGGTACTTTCATTTTTTCCTGTTATGAATATATGAAATATTAAGCTCTTGTATACAGATTTTCAAAGACTCCGAATTTTCCTTTCATTTACCTCTGTTAAAGCATAGGCAGAAATCTCTGGTGAAAGCAGACTAAGTCAGGCTTTTACATTAGGAGCAATATAAGGTACGTTTCATAATGCCACCTCTATTGATACAATCTTGTTAGAGGAGTAAAACTGAAGAGAGAGAAAGCCAAATTCATATTGCATCAGAAACACTAATACTTAAGGGAATTGTTTTGTGCACTGCATAATAAAATAATAAATGCTTTTTCATATAAAAAGCAGTGGACATTGTAATTTTTTTACTAATTTTGTATTTTTTTTTGTAATTTTGTAATTTGTTGTTGAGAAAGACTTAATGTTTTTAATAGTGGTATTGGAAAGAAGATAAATAAAGATCCTTCTGCAAGGTATTTAATTTGAGGAAACCAAAAAGGAAGGAAATATGTTTGGTATCATATCCTTATCATATGTTTGCAAATGAAATTGCATTACTGGAATAATCTATTTTAAAAACAAAACATAATGCAATTCCCTGTCTGCCCTGTCCACTGAGGGAGTGATCTTCTGTGTTTTTTTCTCAGAAATTAAGCAAGATACCTGCCATCAGGACCAAATCACCTCAATGGTACTGGAGTCCAGCTACTCTGTTTCAAAACAAGTATCTGACCTCCACCTTGGGTAGCATATGATGAATATGCTCATGCAATAAGCTGGTCAGGAAATGCAAATTCCAATCATTTTTTTTCTCATCCCTCACGGGAATAATTTATGATGTGCCTTTTCTAGTATTAAGAAAGTATGGTCACAATAAAGTAGAGCTCAGAGCCTCTTTATCATATTGCCTATTAATTATGATATTACCACCCAAAATTATGGCCCTAGGAATTCTTTCAAGGGTCCCATCCATTTCAAGAAAAGAAACTGCAGTTGTGTCAATAGCCTGGATGCCCTGCCCACAGAATCCTCTTGGTATTTCTATATCTGAGCCAAGATTTGGAAAGGAGATGACACGAGAAAAGAATAGAGAGGACAGGATGGCAAAACACATTCCTGTCTCTGTAGCCTGCTAAATGCTTGCTAAAAGTGTGTTCCAGATGATACAATGCTATTAAAATACATAGAAAATGGAATAGGCTAAACTCCTGAGCTTGTGTGCTGTGGAGGAGCACAGTGCAGCAACACTACATCTAGGTATCACAGCTCCATTTGTTTGTTCTTCTACTCACAACGAAGCCTGGGGACCTGCAGTTTTACAGAAATTATTGAACATCCTCGTGACGTGGACCAGAAGACCGGTCAGAGCTTCCTAGACCCCATCTCAGTTCCTCTTCAGTGTGCTGAACTTGGCTCTGATTGTATGTTTGCTCAGCTCTGTTTGTATGTTTGCTCAGCTGTTTGTTTACTCCTCTCTCTCTGAAGTTTTTCTCACTGATTACCCCTTACAGCTTACTATTCCTGCTAATTAGGTGACAATTTAATAATTGATTTATAGGTGTTTTCTAATTAAAATTAATCATGAATGCACACTTGTAATTTTATGTCATTTAAAAAGGAGCGTGATCACAGCCAATGAAAAGAGGGCAGGAGGGAATGATTCAATGTGTGTGCATAATTCTCCTGAAAACCATGTAAATGCTTTTCAGATTTTTCAAATGTTGTAGATTCATCTACCAGGTGAGCTGAAAATGCTGCCAGCAACTGAATAGAGAATCAGCTACTTAATCTAATGAAAATCCTACCTAAATGGCTAAAAGCTGAGGACTAGGAATCCTCAGACAAATCTCCAGAAGTATCAAGCACATGTAATGCGACCTGTGGCGACATAAGTGAGAGCTAGGCTGTCCAAAATTTGTCAGCATCAGCCTCTGTACTTACATTTCTGTATCTGTATGTATTCTTCATTCTCCCACCTACAGTTTATCCTGTAGGTGTAAAACGTTGGAGAGTTTTAGTCTAACATTAGTTTGTAGTTTCTGGTGGTAAATATGTTAAAGGTGGTTTTGGTGAGTCATTCCACTGAGAGAGCAGCAAAAATAACCTAAGAAGCTCATCAATCCACCTAAGTGGATGTCTTCCTTAAGCCAGTTAATTTGAGGGGTTTTATGTGGGTTTTAAACCATTCCATTCCTAAGAATGGAACGTTCCCGCTGGTCTTTTGGAAAAAAAAGGGATATAGGATATAAAAAGTTACATCCTTTTTTCCCCTGCATATCAGGAAAAAGATGATTTTGAAGTCAGTTGAGAAGAGGCATTGAAAATATTTAGATCTGGAAACAAAATCACCTTCGTGTAAGGAATTGGCCTTTGCAGTTACACTGTGGACAATGCCATGAAGAGCAGCGCTTTAAGCAGAGAGTTGCAGTGAGGCTGCGAGTATTAAGGGAACGTGAGCTGGTGAAAGTGCAGAGCTGCAGCTGGGGAGGCCACCTTGTTATCTCCTGACCTGAATAACAAGTCATAAGTTATTTCCCTGTTGTAAAGGAAATAAATGGGTAAGGAGGTTCACTTTCACTTCCCACCTCTAAAATGGGCTGGCAGTTGGCCAGGTATAGTGTAGGAAAACATCTTCATGCAACTGAGCAGCTGCAGATTAGTTTCTCACACATGAAAGGGGCCTGAAGTGCATTTAGCACCTTTGCTGGGCTCCTGCCACCTTTGCTGCATATCCTGCTTTTCTCACCCCTGGGTGTGTACATAGTGCCAAAGTGGGTGCCGTTTTCTCCCTGCCTGGGGGCTGTCATGAAGTGTTTATAAGAGGTGTTCCATTTGAAACTGAAGTGTGCTAAAGTGCTCCAGAGAGCTCAACTTCAGCGATGGCAGCGTAAGTGCTTTGCTGAGCAGTATCTTAACAATTGCAGGTATGCTCTTTTTTTTCCAGAGGTGTCCACTGCCGCCCCCCCTCCCCCATTTTGTTATAGCTCTCAGTAACACATCATTAAATTTGTTTATGTCACTGTGTCACTTATATTCACTGATCCCAGTCCTGCGCTGGCTCTGACTGCAGTCAGACACTATTGAAGGATAGGAGTCAGGGTTAGTGACCGTCTTTAGTTCACAACAGTTCAATGTTGTGAAGTTGCTTCAGGGTTGAGTAACAATGTCATAGAGGCTTTAAGCACAGGACAGGTCAAAGGAGCAGGAGAGTGACTAGTGAGCTTGATCCTGAAAAATTGCCAAGAACAGCTGCATCCCTGGCTGCAGCTAATCTATTGCAAAGAGCCTGAGCTGCTCCTCCAGCAGGTCTGTTCAGATGCCTACCTCAAGCTAATTTTCACAAAATATACCTAAACAATGGCTTAAAAAGTAGAGCCAACATAGATGTGAAGAATAAGAAGAGGTTTTTCGAATTCGTTTTCTTATGCTTCTGATGAGTTGCTTCATGCCACTTCAGTAATGCAGAACAGCCATAAAGCTGGTTTAACAGCATGTTTTCCCTGGATTTACTGCTTCACCAGAGCAGTATGAAACAACTGAAGTGCAATGATGAATCAGTCCTGTTTATTCAATTTTGTTTTGCATACTTGAGCTTTACAGCAACATTATTAACAGTTAAAACTTGAGAAACATTCATCTTTGTTTATAGCAGAAGCTGAAATAATTTGAAGCTAATTCTTCAACTTTTTCAATTAAATCACATTTGAATTTTGAGTCTCTTGAGACTCATTCCTCATTATCTTTTCTCAGGGTTCTCTGTGTGTGTGTGTGTGTGTGATTTCTCCAGCGATGAACTCCCTGGGGCAAACTCCCTGCTTTACATATTCCATTAATATGAGGCAATAAAGGACAAATTTATTCGACAAATAGAAAAGAAGAACAATGCAGTAAAAGTAAAGTCATCACCATGTGCAGTTGTAATTATTGTGTGTTGTGTTCTCTTATACCTCTTCTTTACACCGGATAGTCTGTTATGTACTTGTCTGCATACGTTTTACTTAACTATAACTTAGTTATATATTGAAATAACTCTTTAGCAAATAGACTCTGCCAATGACAGAGAAATTGGAGGCTAACAGTACGTTGTAAGTCCCAACAAAGACTTTGGACTGTTTCCATTGAGTTGAAAGGCGACTAGCAATTTAAACTGTGGAAATTTAAACTGTGGAATCAGCTGGATTCTTTAGTAGCTCCTTAGAAAGTTTTGATTCAGTGCAGATCTTCTCTTGGGCCAAAGAGGTTTGTATTTTCCAGTCCTTCTTCGAGCAACAAATGACAACTAAATCTAGAGCATCTCTATATTTGATTAGTAGTTTTCTAGGCAGTAGCTTTACAAGCCAAAAGCTGAAAGGTAGGCTTCACATATTTGTGTTCAAATGGAAAGACTTTATTTCTACTCCCTTCCAATTACAAGGGTTATGTTTATTCATGTTTAGACAGTTCTAAGGAGAAAAAACTTAGGATCATAAACACCTAAAACTGAAACGCAATGAATTTTAGTAAAATATAACGTCTTGTCAACTATTTTTAATGTCTAATCAACTATTTTTCCTCTATAGATTGCTTCACCATCCTGATGAAATTCAAGGATGGGTCTGTGTTTGTTATTTCTCTTTCAACTTAGAGCCAGAGCCAGTCTCTCTTAGTTCACAGAGATTGTCCTGCAGCAATCTCTCATCCTTCAAAGTGAAGCTGACATACATCTGTCTTTCAAGATCTGTCTGCAAAACAGAGCAGCCAGCTCAGGGGCTCTTGCATGGTGAATGCTTTACTCCAGTGCTCCATGCTCCAGAATGCACAAAGTGATTTATATGAAGTGTTTCCAGGGGAAGCAGAGTCTAAGTCACATAGATTAAGAAAAGCCATGTTTTCTCTGCCAGAAATCAAACCACACAGTTTTATTTTTCAAAACAGCTGAAAAAAAACCTGTGCATTTGTTTATTTACCTGTGGATTTTTAAAATGTGATTTTAAGTGAAATACATAATATTCACGTTGAAAATGTATTAAACTTCAGTTGGAATTTGAATTTGATGCCTTTTGGTGTTTGTGATAATCCATTTAGTTAATAAGAGCAAATTCTAATGGGGAATAAGCCCATTATTACATTCTGACACTGAAAACGGTAATTCCATTGCTTGATTAAGCAGGTACCAATAAGTTCTGTTTCCCATCTGAAATATTTTTCCTAAGTCACATTGTTGCAAATTTCAGAAATAAATCCACCCTGCAAATCTGAGGTGTCTTGAAACTGCCAGTGAATAAACACACCTGGAGACACATCCTATCATTCATTTTTTATCTACATAGAATGTCATTAAAGTTAGTTTTAAAGAATGCATCACTTTTATTCATTAAAGAAAAGGCACCCTTAATGACTTTAGATGAATCTATGCAAATTTTAGGATTTGTGTATATATATAGCTGCCTTTCAATTTCATGTCATCTTCTGTGAGGTGAGTGGTAATAATTTTGCAGTAGTTTATCAGTAGGGACCTGTGGACACAAAAATTTCATGTTTTGGTGGTAAAATTTTATCTCAGTTTAACTTGCTTATAAGCAACATGTCTTTTGTTTGCTTAAAGAAAAGTAAAGAGGCTTTATCGATATTAGGGATGGGGTTTGCCCCTTGTTCCTTCAAAGCTGGAACATCAGCTTTTGTTTCATCACCTTTTCAGTCCCTCCCTCAGTGCATTTGCCCTATTTCTGGGTTCTCAGCATCGATCTTTCTGCATTGTGCATCCCTACTTACTGCTGGTTATGGGCTCGCCTGCAGCTGTGTTGCCCACATCCCTCCCAGCTTTGCCCCCAGGAGGCTTCAGCACCCATATTTTGCTGAGTGTCACCAGCGCAGTTTGGTGGCTACTATTCAGGCGAGAGGTTTGCACAGCTCTTCGTGAGCCTCCAGTGCTGCTGGACAGTCTGACTGCGAAGGAGAGTGTCCTGGGGCTCCTTTGAGGCTGAGTGCGTGCAACTGGGTTTCAAACAGAATCCTTTCAGCCCAAGGATCACTGACACAAAACCTTCTAGGTTTGCATTAGTGCGTGGGTGGAATTTTTAAGCATATTCATTTGGTAAAGCTGCAGTCTCCTGGTACAGAAAGCACTCATTTGTTGGCAACTCCTACTCCCCTTCACTGTGAAACCACTGGCCTGCTTGGAAAAGCCTTGCTAACAGCTCTGGGACATGGCATAAAGCTGTCCTGGTATTTCCTTCTTTGTGTGAGGTAAAGCACCCAATGCTGCAATGTGAAATCCAGGCTCCTTACTAACGTGGGAAAGTGTCTTGATTTGCTGAGCTAATGCAGAGCAGCCTGGTTTGCGCTGAGCGGAGATACTGGGTCAGCAGCAGCTTGGGGTTTTTTTTGTTGTTTTGTTTGGGTTTTTTTTTCAACTCTAGTTCTCCAGAGGCTTGCTTTGAAACCTGGTGGAACCCCTGGGAGACTCTATGGGTTCAGGCTAAAGTAAAATAGGCGATACCATGCTTTTATGAGGGAGTGCCAAAATATACCTTTTAAAAAGATAACTTCTGAGGTTGAAAAGTTCCTTGCTTTCTCATGTATGACCCTCTCAGCTTGTTCTGGTGTTGTGAATTGTTAATTTTCATCTGGTAAATTTGAAGTGATTTTGTTCTTTTTTCCTTGATGTTCATTGCAATGTAAACTGTAAAGATACTTTGGTAGTTATTTCAGTTTGTGGCTCCATTTGAAATAGGATCATGATGACTTTATTTGTTATTTGGAGTCAAAGTTGTCACAGATGTTACCAGAGCTAAGGTCTCTAAAAGTACAGCAGCAGTAGTAAATTTGCTGTGTAATTCAATGGATTTTGTAAATAGAATTGTAACAATCCGATAAAATCAATATGTGCTATTTTCTGTGAAAATATGCTCTGTTCTTTTTTAATCCTTGACAGTAGTTTTATTCAAGAGCTTGAGTCTTAGCACATTCTTTGAACACAACTATAATTGCTTATGAAAATTCCAATTATGGAGAAGGCAGTGGTAAATCATCTTTTCTTCATAGAGAAAGAGGAGTGTCATTGTGTGATGAAGACTGTGGGTGTGTAATCAGGACTGTAGAATTTGAAATACTCTTTGCCATTGACTTTCAGTTTGACTTTCAGCAGTCATTGCTTTTCTTTCTTTGATTTTTCTAAATTTGTCAATAATAGAATCAGTGAACTTGCAGAGATTCTTAATATTTGCAAAATGCTTTTCAGCTTTTAGCAGAAAAATGCAAAGATAAGGCAAAATTAACTTGCTAATTATTAATTTTCTTATTCTATTTCTGGTATTCTAAAATGAAAAGTAATTTATATTTCAATGGTTTCTTGATGTGAAATTGCTAATAATAAAGATATTTGAATAGTCTTACGTGTTTACAGATACTGACACAATTAAAAGTAATATAGCTTTTTCTTTTTTTATTATTATTATGTTCTGTTTTTTTCCATCTTTTCTAATAGCCCGTTTTGGTTACTTTTGAAGAGTAAACTTAGATCAATTATCGGTTCCCTGTCAATAAAATCAAAATTAGAACAGCAGACTTTGTAGAGGCTTTCAGTAAATTATTAAAGATTATTGAATATTCTGTGACCAAAGAAGTTTTGAAAAGGTTTTCAAGTTCCAGCAGGTTTAGATGGATTTTATGCTGCTTTCAAATATTTTTAGAGGTTCAAATGGAAACACAGCATCTAGGTAGCATCAAGAAGAAAAAGAAATTGTACATAATATCCACATTAAACATATTAGAACTACACAGTCTAGTGGAGCTTGAAATATACTTATTTTTTTTACTGTTTGTTTTGGGGATTTGGGGGGGGTTTGTCAATGTAAGCTGTGTGACAATCACCAGTTCAGAGGAAGAATGACTAAACAGCGCCGATTGCAAGTAAAGTCTCTCTTATTAGCGCTATTCTGACTTCCGTGAGAAAGAGATGAGGAAGAATAAAAATCCCATACAGAAGGCTGTTGGCATGGCCATGGATGCAGTGCTTGAGCTTGTATTTGCAAGGAAGCAAAAGCTTTTAAAATTCAGGTTCTTCAGTTATCCCTATCTTCTTTTTAACTCTCTTTATAATTGTTAGATTACCCTTACTGTCTGAAGTTGGCTGTTAGTGTCTTGAGTGAGTTTAGTGCCTTAAGTGAATTAAGTTTGTTCACTGATGCATGGCTTTATCTCTTGTTTCACCAAACAACCTGCAAAAAATGGTGTGGTAATTGCAGGTGAAGCAGTGCAAACACTCTCTCAAGATATTGACTGAATTATAAAAAGCAGTGCTTAAGTTACAGTTTAGTCCTTCATCAGAGTAATAAAAACACTTAGGACAAGATCTTCAATATACTTTCTCCCACTGAAGTTATTTAAAACATCTTCCAAAATTTATATGACATTTTGAGAGTGTGTCTTCTGTGTCTTCAGGTCGGGTGTTACAATTAGTATTACTTATGTTAAAACATGCAATATCATTTAGAGCTACAGAAAGTAAAATGCTCTACATCTTTTAGCTTGAGAAAGGAAAAAAATCATTAATCATCTGGGAGTTTCCTTAAGATACAGAACAACGCTATATTATGAGAGTGGAATAGATGTCAATTAACTGTGGTTTTATGATGGATTGTTGCTTACTAAATTGCACTGAAGCAGTAATAAAACATGAGAATGGTGAGATCAGTTCCAAACCTTGTTACTGTGCATTTCTTTGGTTGTAGTCATGTCTTTCAGCTGATACCCATTTGGTAAAATGAGTTGCTGCTTTCCCTTGTGCCCCATGCTGGAAGATTGGCACCACTTTGTGAAATATAGTTTGTGAGACAATTGTAGGTTTACTAGTTTAGAATTATTGATGTGTCTCTGAGAGTAGAATTTATGGCTTTGGGCTCTGTCAGACAAGAGGAGCAGATGCATCCTCAGTGCTTTCACCGAAAGATAGAAGGTGCTCATGAGGCTGGTGGTTACAGCTTAGACAAGGAAAGAAACTGCCAGAGAACACAGCCTACAGTAATGGCATTCTAGAACTTATCATGCACATGGTGGCAAAAGAGATCAGAAACCATGTACAAACATTTATGGCAGCCCCTGAGAGGTCATGGCCATGATATGTAACTGCAGTGCCATGTCTGGGATAGACGTGTGGCACCCCTAGCCTGCCTTGAAGTCTAGGCTGTTGGTATAAGGAAAGCATTGCTCCTTTCCTCTCGACATGGGCTGGTACACCAGATGTGCTTGCGGTAATCTTTGTGGAGAGATGAGGAGGTTATTTTGTTCTGATAGTCTCTAGTATAATGTGAAAACTGTTTCTTCCATGTATACAGAAAACCGAAAAGGTTACCTCTGAGTGTTAATCTTGTGTTAACCCGTATTCTATGAAGATACACTGATGAAATATGTGGACTTAGACAAAAAGTACAAATTCTATACATAAGAATTTATGGAAAAATAATCGCTAAATTTTTGTCATACAATGGACACATAACTTCATAAATGTTCATGTAATGAACCTCATCTATTCCTTTGTAATTTATTGTTGATGGTGTAATGGAGGAATTGAAACTGTGGTATTCTGAATCAGTGGTTTGAGATAAACGTGTTTAAAGATGTAGCTTCAGATTTTTCCAAAAAGATCATGCATTAGTTTTATGTGCAGTAAAGGGGTAATATTTAATACCTCTTTAGTTATACTTGTCATAAAAAGTTAGGATTTTTAAAATCAAATGGTTACAAGAGACCTTCTTCTCCTACTCCTTATTCCTGCTTCAGTTTCTGCTTTTTCCTCCTAAGCCTGTACAGTTTTTCCTCCTAAGCCTGTACAGTCTCTCTCACAGGAGACCCTCTCCTCCTACCCCTTCTTTCTGCTTCAGTTCCTGCTTTTTCCTCCTAAGCATGTACAGTTTGGGCCACAGGTAAATACCCTGACTCTTACTAAAGTTGTGCTGCTGGTAGATCTCTATGCGGCAATTAGGTATAAACAGTTATTAGTCAATTTCTGTAGGGTGTATACATACTTATCTGTATGGATACATATGTATATACAGCTGTGCACTTCTAGTATTTTGCAAAGATAAGATGTTGCTTCTACTAAAGCTTTGCCTCCAGAATTGATGATTATAGTAAAAATCACTTTTTGTTTCACTGAAGTACAGTTACTGATGTTTCGTGCTGCTGAAACTATTATTAAAGTACAATAAAATCGCTTTGACAAATAACAAAATTGGGGAAATGTCTCCACGTTACGTACTATTTAAAAATGCCTAGAATTAGCTCCTTCAGGGCAATGCAAATGACTCTGGCTCTGTTTTTAAGAACATTATTGGAAATAAGCTCCAAAGAGACTATGAGTGATTGATTTGACAACAAAGACAAATTTGGATTTTTAGTAGAGAAATAGAAACTGTGGGAACAACAAATACTAATGGTGCTACCATACTAAGCACTGTGGTCAGAAAAGAACACTTCAAGGAAAACGTTTCACACTAACATAATACATATTTAATTTTCCTCATTTGACATGAAGAAAATCAGATAAATTGATACAATCTGTAAATCCAAAATTAGAATCACATGTGTAAAATAAATAAGGATGATTTATCAGTTGGACTAAGTGTGCTTTTCTCTAAAAAGGGTATGAATAAACCAGTTTTATACATAACAGATGTTATGTTGAAACTATCCCCTGAGGAGTTTGTTTCACAGTTAAATTCATAACCTATTTGTCTTTTTTTGTATGTCATAAGTTCACGTTATTTAGCTCTATCAGATGAAATGTGAGATTATGGATTTTTCCTAGCTTTTCTAGAGCCTGGTGCAGAGGATTTGCTTGTCAAACTGTTCAGTGGACACCCTGGCAAGGTTCAGCACATGAAATTGAGGAAAAGTGAAGTCACCAGCAGAGGAATTGCAGGGACAGCAAAATACCTCCAGATTTAGTGAGGAGCTGTTCAGGCAAACCTTCATAACTATTAATACCTGATACTGGGCAAAACTATTATTGAAAGATAAGTAAGTATGCATATAGTTAGATGAGTCTGCAGCAGTCTTAACTCACTTGAATTCAGGCTTCAAAATACTAACTCTTTCACATAGACAAAGCTAACACAGGTAGGAAATTAAGCACATTTTAAGCACCTCTTTTTCGCTCCTAGGGTGTTCCTCATATCTGTAACAGAGATGCAGTATTTTTTTCTCTAGATAAAGCCCATGCCTGTGACCCAATTTTGCGCACTTGCAGTGGAGAGCAGAGTGCTGCTTGGCCCACTGACTTAGTGTGAAGTTCATCAGTGAAATAGCTGCAGGGTGTGCACTGGCCAAAACCCAGCCAGAGGAGCACACCTTCCCATAGGTGGAAGCATCTTCTAACCAGAAAATAAATGTATGAAACTTGCCTGTGAGATAAGCCGTCCTTCCCAGTCCCTTGAAGGGGCTAATAGCATCTTTTTTACCAAATAAAAAAATCAGATTATTTCCAGAGGAAAGGAAATGAGTATTGTCACAGCTGTAATATGGAGCAGAAGATAGGAGATATAGGTGCAGGAAAACTATTATGATAGAAGCAATTAATGGGAAGTGAACAGGGTATGAAAAAGAAACATAGGTTTATGTTGATAATGCCTTTCTGTTACCTGGTCTGGGAATGCTTTTACTAGGTCCTGAAGAGAGTATTTGTTTAGTGGCAGTTCCTCTAGTCCTACACTATGGATATAATGCAGTGAAGCCTTTCTAAAGTATTGATTTTGAAGGTAAACATTACAGAAATATAATGCTTGTGAGCAGTAAGGTTGAGTACCATTCACGTGCAGCCAGCCTGAAGCATTGCTAAGCCTACATGGACTTATGTGCTGCAACCACACTGGGACCTGCATCCATTCAGGACTCCCTGCATGTGTTTTCTGCAAACTGCCTTTTTGGTGAGTTTCCAAGAAAACGGGAACAGAATTTCTCTGTCTTTGTGCTTAGAAACCTTTTTAGTTTGGAGGCTGAAATTGTACCTAATATTCTATTCCCATAGAGACACTTCTAGAACCTTGTAGTCCTTAGAAGTAAACCTGGCTTTCTACACCCCTTTCTGAAAAGTTTCATGATAGAGCCTTTATCCATGTATTTTCTCTCCACATTCTTAGGACAGAGTGATCCTGTTTTCACTACAAGCTTTTTCTTTCTAAAATACTGCTATCAGCAAGTCAGTCCCAGTTACTCTGAAAAGGATCATTACTTATGTATTTATTATGAATTATTCATCATTCATTATTTATTACTTAACCTTCAAAAGCAAGCAGAAGGTCACATGACAATAGGACTTTCTGTATTGTGACTTATTTACAAAAGCTGTAAGAAAAAATAAGAATATAAGTTCCCCGCCTAGTTTGTTAGCTCTATATCTAACAAGGAGGAGAGATTATTCCTGCAACAGGCTCACTGCATTATTCCTGGTCAAGCTGACAGCTTTTGCACTAATTTCACTGGAAGCCTTGAACTTTTCACTATGCTTCTGGCTCCACCAGTTTTCCAAAGCCCCAAAAGGTTTAGTATTTCCTCATCTCTCTGTCCTTTTCCTTTGGCAGTTACACCATGGACTGGACAGGCTCAAGGAACTGTTCCTGTGTGGCTGGTGGATTGGTATTTATTATTTGTTTGGGTGCTCCTAAGTAGCTTTGCTGCTTTTCTTTCTCTGTCTGAAAACCTATAACATTTAATTCCATAGCAATTTGCTTTGATTAAAATAGAGAGGTTGTCACCGAATTCAGAAAATACACAGTGTAGTTTCATAACTGTGCAGTGTTTCCTTGTTCAGCTTTGCATTGTGCTCTTCCTCAATACAAAAAAGGTAAATTTGACAACAGTAATAAAGGTATTGTTAACAAAGTATAGAAGGAAGGGAGGAAGGAAAAGGGAGGAAGGAAAAGGAAAAGGAAGGGGAAAAGGAAAGAAGACTCCTGCTATCTAGCTGGGAGGACTGTCTTCTACCAAAACATACAAGTGAATGGCAATGAGAGAAGATTTCTCAGCTCTGTCTATGGTTTACTTTGATTGTTAAATAGTGGTATGCCAGTTGTATTAGAAGATTCACCCTTCAAAAAAAGATAAAAGGAGAAAAAAACTGTGGAGGATGAATGGAAGGGGAAAGTCAGTGAAAAACTAAGAAGGTGGAAAGTGTTAGGGAGATTGTTGCAAGGAGCTGGGGGTCTGTTTGTCACTCTGAGAAAGCCAAACCTTCCTCAGCTGTGGAAGAAGACATTAGTCGTGTCTGTTGTGTTTGATTTTGTACCTAGTACAGGTATGATTTAACATTCAGAAATCATTTATTTTCACCAAGTTATTGTGTTGATCTGGACCACTCTAAATTAAGGAGAAAGTGACTTCTGAATGATGTATAAGGCATCAAGTGCTAGAGGATTTGTTGCTTCTTTCAATGTTTTTCCCAGTGGATGACTATACTCCGAGAGAATGTGTGCATTTTGTTTGTTTCCACACATTTATTTCAGCTTCAGGCCACTGAGACCGGTCCTTTTCTTTGACAAAATGAAGATTGTTTTCGGATTTTCTCTTTTTGATAGGACATATACACTAAAGAGATTATGGGTCAGTTTTATTTTGAGTAAGGAAGATAAAATATAGTTTGGGGAAAAAAATATAGCTCTCTGTTTTGTAGCTACTCTTAATTTTCTATTTCTTTTACAACATTTGCACGAGAATTACATATATTTGTTTATTCTCAGTTCTCCTAAACCACACTATTGCCAATGTTTTTGTTAATTTTGCATTGTCAGTTGTCATTGCTGTTTGCTAAAAAGATTTTATGTGCAATCTGATTTTCATTGCCTCCTCACTCTGTGCTTAGGGCAGAGAAAACATGTCAGTAAATATTGAACAGCAAAATTGTATTATGACTGACAGTTATCCTAATTCTTTGAGAACACTACTATCAGTAAAGTAATGTCTCTTCAAGAATGAAGTGCTTAATTTCACTTTCTTTTGATTGCAGAGCTGATTTGGTTCTCTTAAAGAATGATAGCTGTTATAATTTTTAAAGCAGGTGTCATATGTGCTTTATTTTTCCAGTTCCGTGGTCTAAAATGGCAAATAACTCATTTTCTGTGTCATGATCATCTCTAAATATAATAATGTAAGAGCACAAATGCAAGAACAAATCAGAATCATAGAATCTTCCTGTTGGAAAAGACCTTTGAGATCATTGAGTCCAACCATATCGATCTTCTGCTAAACCATGTCCTTCAAAAACTCATCTACCCGTTTTTTAAACACCTTCAGGGATGGTGACTCAATCACCTCCCTGGGCAGCATCTGCCAGTGCCTGACCACCCTTTCAGTGAAGAAATTCTTCTAAATATCCAGTTTGAATATCCAGTCCCCTGGCGCAGCTTATGGCCATTTCCTCTTGTCCTATCACCTGTCACCTGTGAGAAGAGATCAACACTCGTTCTGCCACAGCCTCCTTTCAGGCAGCCGTAGACAGCGATGAGGTCTCCCCTCAGCCTCCTCTTCTCCAAACTAAACAACCCCAGTTCCCTCAGCCGCTCCTCGTAGGACTTGTTCTCCAGCCCTTTCACCAGCCTCGTCGCCCTTCTCTGGATGTGCTCCAATGCCTCAATGTCCTTCTTGTACTGAGGGGCCCAGAACTGAACACAGTACTCGAGGTGTGGCCTCACCAATGCCAAGTACAGGGACTCAATCACTTCCCTTGTCCCGCTGGCCATGCTGTTTTTGATACAGGCCAAGATGTTATTGGCCTTCTTGGCCATCTGGGCACACTGCTGGCTCATATTCAGCCAGTTGTCAATCAACACCCCCAAGTCCTTCTCCTCCAGACAGCTTTCCAGCCATTCTTCCCCACGCATGTAACGCTGCATGGGGTTGTTGTGTCCCTGATGCGGGACTCGGCATTTGGTCTTGTTAAACCTCATCCCGTTGGTCTCAGTCCATCGATCCCGCCTATCCAGATCCCTCTGCAGAGCCTCCCTTCCTTCAAGCAGATCAACGCTTCCACCCAGCTTGGTGTAATCTGCAAACTTGATAAGGGTGCACTCGATCCCTTCATCCAGATCATTAATAAAGATATTGAACAGGACTGGACCCAGCACTGAACCTCGGGGAACACCACTCGTGGCCAGCCTCCAACTGAATATAATTCCATTTACCACCACCCTCTGAGCCGGGCAATCCAGCCGTTTTTTTACCTAGCAGAGGATGTGCCCGTCCAGGCCAGAGTTTCTCAATCAGAATACAGTGTCAAAGGCTTTACAAAAGTCCAGGTACACCACATCCACAGCCTTTCCCTTGTCCATTAACCAGGTAACCTTGTCATAGAAGGAGATCAGGTTGGTCTGGCAGGACCTGCCTTTCATAAACCCATGTTGACTGGGTCTGATCACCTGGCTGTCCTGTATGTGCTGTGTGATAGCACTCAATATGATCTGCTCCATGACCTTCCCCGGTACTGAGGTCAGACTGACAGGCCTGTAGTTCCCCAGATCCTCCCTCTGACCCTTCTTGTAAATGGGAGTTACATTTGCCAGTTTCTAGTCAGGCGGCACTTCCCCAGTCAGCCAGTGGGTCATCTGTCTCAGATGTGTCCAGCAAAACCTCTTCCCAAATGCTTCTCTACCTGCCAAGGAAGCTCCCACCAGCTCCAGGCCAACTTTGTGGGCAAACAGAGGGTCCAGAGAGTCCAGCCAGCTGTTACAGAAGGCTACCTATGGCTTTCAACTATCTCTGCACTTTTGGCATGCTTGCTTCTGCCTCTTGACTTAGTGGATCTCCATTCTGAATCTCTAGCACCACCCTTCACCTCAGTTTTACTTCACATCTGCTCACGTTCACCTACATTTCTTTGCCTTTTATATTACACTTGAGCTGTCCCTTTCTTAGTGCCCCTTTCTCTCTCCTTGTCCCTTCTCAGCCTGTTGTTCTCTTTCTCGTTGCAAAACTAACATTTATCACGATTGCATTGTTCACACTGATTGGTTTTTGTACCACTTTCTCCTCAGATGCCAGTATTGTTTTTCCTCATTTGTAAATTCTTCTGGAGAGCTATGGTCTTTTGCTATGTACCTCTGCATAGTATGAAATTCTTTGAGGCTCATCTTTTGCATGGTTTTAGGCATTACTGTAGTAAATATGATTAATAATACTAACACCTACTGTAATGTACTTGGTTTATAACTGTACCATAAAGGAAAATTATTCCCTCACCCGCATACTGATTATAGTTTTTATTTTATCTGCTTTAACTGCAGATATATGTCTCACTCTATAAAATAGTTTAATATCCTAAGTTTTTCTCTGCTGAAATTGTAACTCTGCTCTATTTCTTCATTTTTGTAATCCAGATGAGTCCAGATAGTTTGATGCCACTGAAGCTCATCAGATTGCCCCCTGAATCAAGTAGAATAGCTTGTCTGATCATGAGAATGTTATTTAATTATTAGTATTACTGCAATGCTCAGGAGCTATCTAGCATAAAGCACAATAAAAATACAAAAAGAAAAAGAAAAGGAGATAAACTGTCCCGCTTATTTACAATTAATTGAATGCAGGGAAATAATGAAAAACTACTCACTATGCCCCCACCACATGCACAATCTATATACATTGTCTAGGTTTTGGGAAGTTGTTGTGGTGGAGGAAAAACTTTGTGGATGCATTTGCCTAAGCTGGAGTGTGGTTATGATTTCTTTTCTGCTGGCCCCAGTGTTTGAGGACTTCATCTATTAGAGTACTACACTAGCTCCGGAAACCTTAAAAAATGGCAGCATTCGCTAAAATAAAAGTATTTCTTTGAAAAGCACTATAGAGCAGTGAGTTCTTGCAGACAAGGTGTGATATAGCACATCTTTGTGCTCTAAATCATGGTCAGATTAGGCCTAGAATAAACCCCACCCAAAACTAATGGGGGCTAGTGTGGCTCCCTTTGAAGATAACCTCAGCCCCTGCATTTACCTCTTTTTGAGAACAAAGAAGCAGAATCTGTGCGCTAATATTGTTATTAGCATTGTATGGATATTATCCACACCTGTGTACCTCTGAATGCTATGGAATGTTATGGGCGTTGGTTTTATTGGCAATATGAGTTATGCCTCTTCCCTGTATGAATACTCCTCTCACATCAAGGTAATCTCACATGTTCATTTGTTGCATTTTTCATCTTTTATTATTAAAATAACATGGTTGTGGTTTTCTACAGCAAGCCATTACAAAACTCATTTCCTATAGTACTCAGTTTTTTGTGAGAGGAGTAGGGAAAACATTCATTTTTCTCAAGCTGGATTGTGCTACCATGTTGTTATAATGAAAATACTGAAGTTAATATTTACCAAAAATCTCATCTTTATTCAGCTGTCTAAACTAAGAAAGAAAACGATACACTATACCTCGCAAGTGTTTTCTAGTATTAAAAACCATGAAAGCTTGAAAATAATATTCTGCCCTGAATATAGAGCTGTACATGTCGTATGTGTTATGTATACAAATCTACTCAGAATACTAGGACAAAGGATGCTTATGGTGTTGGTTAGGTCCAATTGAAGCCTTCAGTAAGAGAAGACTTAGTCTACTCTGAAAGGAAACTTCTGTGGTCTGCAGCAGCATTGTAATTTCTACAGATGTTTGAGTATTCATGCAGGAAAATCAAATTTTCCTGTTGATTATCAGCTGACCAACTGAACTGGTTGTGAAACCCTTACAGTTAGATATACTGCCCAGTTCTGAAACTGAACTCACACTGACTTAGGGAGTTCAGTTGTCTTCTATCGCTGAAACACTTAAGAAGTTAAATGTAGGTGGCAGGATGATATTTATGTAACGTTTAGTCTAGAATTTATGTGCCCAATGTCTTTCCATGTAAAAGTTAAATATCTTGTCTCAGCAAGTGGACAGCCTGGAGAAAGGTGCTTCAGGAACAGGTGTTTCATCCAGCAATGGGTAGCATTTGAAGGCATGTGAGGTAATCAGCTCTGCAGAGGAAGATGTTGTCTGTGAGCCATTTGCTTCTGAGACTGAAAGTCAGATGTTAGTAGTCTTGACTAGATTCCTATTAATTAATATTTGTGTGTCCCATTATCCTAGTCCATTATTCTGTCTATAATTTCAGTTAGGAAAAATTATGTTTTTACTCTGAAGCTACTAGGCTAGTGTGATTTTGTACAGTTAAACTACCACAAATTTATTTATATACATCCATGTTTTTAGCAATTTTATACCAGTTTGCAAAGCTGAAGAAAGTTCCTAACTCTAACTTCAGTGATAAGGCTCCTGAAGTGTAAATGTAAAGATTTTCCCCAAATAATGCAGATATTTACTGCCTTATGAAAAGCAACCTGTGTATCTTCAGTCTTGGTCGAGTGCTATAATCATGAAGGAAAAAAATATACTTCATAATGTTCAATAGTCTAAACACTTCATCCTGCAAGCATGTGAATACTTCCCATGCTTAACTTTGACATATACTATTAATCACACTAGGTTAAAGCTAATCAAATTTAGGGGTTTTAACAGGCTCAGACTCTTTTACTGTATGTAGTTGTATTTAAGTGTTGTAGATAATTCAGGAACAACTTTTAATTGTTTTTGATAATGCTGATTGCCATTATTAATTGCCAGGATACATTAAGAAAATCAAATTGTATTCTATTCTTTAAAATACAATGATAAATGATGTGAAACACCTTGAAAGGATACAAAAGTTCTGCTGCAGATTTATTTGACAGCAGGGAATAGTGTCCGTTTTGTCCTGAGATAAATTCCTTAACAGGTAGAAGATAAAGAATGTGGGAGAAAAGACCAAGGAAGGAGATAACTTTATTGCATCTTTTAAACAAGATGGCCAGTACTTTGTTCTCAGAATCATGGTGGCACCGAGATGGAAAAAACCTCATAGTTATTTTTCATTGTAATGATACAGGAAAAAATAAATTGTTTGATATCCTATGGAAATGTTCTGAAATGAAGAATGTTGTGAGCTGGAATGCCAAGGGCCCATGTCCTCTGCTTTTGGATATCATTAAACTCTCAGTGAGTCTAACAGACTCTTAAACATGTCATCAATCACACCAAATGTCAGCTGTAGGAGAACAAGTCACGCAGAGCTGCAGTGTTCGGGTACCTTAATTGGCCCCACCCATGACAAATGCATTTCTTGTAGTATTTGATGAATTAAAATTGTATGAGCATCACTGAAACAGACTAATTATTGTGTTAAAAGAGGTCTCTTTTTGAATATTCAGTAGTTTTGGGGTCACATTCAATGTTAACAAGAGGATAAAATGAGCATGAAATAGTTCACAGGCATTTTACAATTACCTAAGAAAACTGGAGTGGTCAGGATAGAGATCCTTCTCTTTATGTACGAGAACACTTTCACAACTAAACTTTTATAATTAATAGACTATTGTATTCTTTTCAAGTTTCAATGCTTGAAATTACATTTTTTATGTTTTCTCAAAAGAACAGAAGTACCTTTCTGCCAGATGGTCCTATTGGATGATCATTTTTGTGGTTCCTTCAATGTATGTGTCGTAGCTGTCTTGCTGATTAGCCCACGGATTCATTACTTGATATCTTTTTTTGCCAAACCTCTGATTTATACTTGGGAAGACAACATTCTCTTACCTTCATAGTTATGTATCGTATTCTGGGGTAATAGAAATTTCTCTGCCTTCTATCTAGTGAGATTTAACTCTATCCACTGCAGCTTGAAAATATGTCTCTGACATATTGCTTACTTCCATATGTCCAGATATACTGATAGTCAGGTCTTCTGAAAAAGGGTCTGCTTGTGATACTTTTGAGAACCCTGACTGGCAGTACGCAGAACAGCTTAAGGAGTCTCTTGCTTCTTGCAGCAGCAATTCATGGTTACAAGAAATGTTCTGCACTTCTGCAAGAGTTAGAATGAAGGCATTTAGCAAAAGGAAAATGTGTATTCTGTTCAGAGCCTTAACTTAGCTTCACACCTTCTGAAGGGTGAGTGATTTCTCTTTATCTATGGAAGAGAAATGCAAGATCACACTCCCACAGGAAAATTATAATGAAGTATTGGCATACTAAAATAAATCACTGACACTTAAGAGTCGTCACTCTGTTTAGCTTGGTTTAGACCTGGAAACTGTTCTTCTTGGTAGTTATTAGACTGTGTCAGTATCCCGTGCTATCTGAAATGACAGTTCAATTACCATATTTACTTTCTAATATGTGTTTGCTGAAAGACCTTTAGGAGCAGATTCTGTCCTACTCAGTCGTTCTGATTTAAAAGGTCATTAGAATCTGCCTGAACACCTCCGTCTGCTGTTATTCTCTCAGGCTTGGAAAAGGTTAAGAGGCATTTGTTGGCTCAGTGAGGTAGATGAGTCATAACTTCTGGATATAAGAGGGGGAAGTGGCTGCCTGAAAGATATAATCTAGGGTGTAGGCTCAGAAGTCCCAAAGTAGTTGTCTTGGCAACAGGGCTCAATAAAATGAAACCGCATCAACAGAAGTTTTGAGCTGAAGTAAGTTTGTGTTACTTTGTTAATAAAGGCAAATCCCTGAAAGGCACTGGAATAGGATTTTATGTAACGTGTGGTCTCTGTGGAGAACAAATGACTAAAGTACCTATTCACATAAGGGAGCACCAAAGACTAATGCGAAAGGTTTATACCAGATGAGCAAAGCAAGATATACAAGTTCAGTAACTTGTATACTTTACACTAGTAAACTTGCATAGCCCATTTTATACTCTTAATTGTCGTGAGGTTTCTTGCAAATATTTTGTTGACATTTCTATTTTCCTTTGCATTAACTGATGCCTGTATTCTACCTTGATTTCACTGAAATAGCATCCAGCATGCCTAGAAACAGATGTATACCTTTTGGGGGGTTTTCTGTGTGGGAAACAAAAGAAATGCATTGAAAGTGAATATAAGAGAAAAATAAGAGAGAAGTAAATTGAAATCATTTAGCTGTGTTTTCCCTCTGACATTCTATTTTCCCACATGTAAAAACATATTGGTGTGTATCATAAAAATAATCTCTTATACGATTGTCTCCATGCCACTGCTAAATTCAATTTATCCTTCTTTAAAATCATCTAGCCTGTGCAGACTTTTCTTTGTTTCTGAGCTCAAATTATCTCTTCTATCTGCAATCCACATCAGGCTGGATTTTCCTCTCATTCCATCATAACACTTTTGATGAGATTCTGATTCTCATTATCTTCAGAGGACTAAGCCTAACAGTGCTCCTCCTTTTTTAAAGTTCATATGTTCATGCAGTCTCAAGAGACACTGGTTTCTGTTATATTCAGCTGATTATGTTTTCCTGACCACAGCTGAAAATCATCTCTGTGTTTAGCAACTGCTATCTTTGCTATAGGAAGATTTTTATTTTGGTAATAATCTCACAATGTGTGCTTTGCAGTAGCAGGAATTGCTTCTGATCCCTTGTATTTTTAGTTTATTGCTTCAAACGGTTGCTGTGAAATTACGGCACATGTAAATCTTCCCCATCAGTCATCTGTAGTAACATTAGCATTATGACGTAAGATTGAAGGGTTAGGTAGAGTGCAAGAACATGCAAGGGGGGGACAAAGCTATCCCTGAGCCCTTGTTGTGCAATTTGGGGCACAGAGGCAACACTACATTGTTTTGCAAGCTGTTCCACTTTGTAGCAGTTCAAAGCCAAAACAATATGGATACAGGATCGTTGGGCTTTTTATCTATTTAAGTATTTGTGAACAGATAATAGCAGTGGATGTGTAACCAGACTTTATTTTAGTCCACTAATACCTATTTGCCACAGCATTTATGGGTCATTGAAATGGGAGTGTATTCTTAGGAACTAGGACATATTCAAAGGGAGAAAACAAATCTTGCCTTGAATTCACCTGGAGTTTACAAGGAAGACTTGTGGTACTATAAACTGAGATACAGCTCAAGCTCATAATCTGCCATCATCCTAGTTATCATTAATCTCTCTGCTTTTACAACCTTTATAATTTATTTCTTTAGGTATTCTAGCCCATGCCCATCTGCTTGTGTTACTGTGTACAGTGAGTATTCATGTATATGTGATTTTAGAAATGAAGTTTCTGCAATCTGTTTCTGTTTTTAATTCAATGAGATTTTATGTTAAACTTTGAATTTTATGATGCTCCTGATGTCTTAAGAGTTTATATTCACAATTTCCATCTACCAGGTTAACCTAAGAGTGCCATTATTTCTGTCTTTTTTTTTCAAAATTGATCTTTTTTTTCTTCTTCAAGAAATAGCTGAAATTGCCTTAGTTGAGTAGTTCTAATTAAGAAATATGAACTGCAGTTCGTAGAGCCATCTCTTTGGGAAAAAAATGGTTGTAAATTTACACCTAAGCATAAGTTCATTGCATAATTCTTGCTTAATTTTCCTCTTACAAGTGTCATAAAGCAGACAGTCGCAAACAGGTGCGGTCTCTAAAGGGTATGACTCATACAAGTGATCTCTGTCAAGCACTGCATACCTTTTCTAACATTTTCTGAGTGCCTCAGAATCTTAGCGTCAAAGTCAGAAGAAACAATGATTTTATAAAGACTAAACTTAGAAAACTGAGTGCCAGTGTCCACTCTTAGGCCATTTTTCCTTCATGTGACCCAGTTAGCTTAATGTAAACCATCTTCAATTTACATTGGAATGAGAATGGAATCTGTAAGGCAGTATTTTCTTTTGTAGAAAATTAAATAATATCTGAATGCTACTTTTTGCTCTCATCTCCAAATATTTAGTGCTATGGTATTTCCATAATATTCAGTGCCACACATAAATATGTAAGCATAAGACATATTTATTATATTTACCACTTTTTAGAGTAATTGACTAAAGTATTCAGTCAAAAGAAAAGAAATTATTAGCTCAAAATCTGGGGACACCTACTAGAATATCCAGTCCGTTATTCACCAAACCTCAGATACACCCCTTTTCACCTTACCTCTGCCTTTTTCACTGTATTCTATCACAAACAACAAATACACTCTCCCCCTCCTTTGGAACAGCAATGGACAGAAGCTTCTTCACTGAAAACAATTTATTCCATTAAAAAAATCACTGTAATGTCTGCTAAATTTCGTAGCCTCTAAACCGCATCGTTACTTAACACTATATTTCTCTTACCCCAAAACTGAATACACTTTGTATATGTCTGCTAAGAAACCTCATGCTACAGCATCTTTCCTTTGCTGTCTGCATAACAGTACTGAAGAGACATTTCAGCACCATAAACCTTTTCTTTCACTACACTGAGGTCATTCTGAGACCTCACTCAGGTATATCCTCCCACAAAGTGTTATGTCTCCCTCTAATAACCATCACAGCCTACTGAGCAACTTAGCCTTGCCTGTTCACCATTCATTACAACCATACTATACATCTCACGCAGTGGCATGCTCACAGATAGTCTGTCTAGCTGGTGCCCATTTGGGAGGGAAAGCTGGATGTAATTGTCTTACTAAGCTGTGTTCATCTGAGATGAATAACAAACTATGTCAACATTTTTTTCTTATATATCCTAAATAAAGATATTGCTTGTAAGAGCTTGTTCATGAACATTTAGATAGCTGTAATTGTCCTGCTGGTTTGCATTTGAGACAGTAAGTCAAGTGTATGGTATGCTCTGAAATTAGTAAACTTGCTTCTCAGCTCCTGGACAGCCAGTAGTAATGGAATGAAAATTTCCCATCACTGGAATATTTTAAGTATGATGTTACAAACACAGCCAGGGAAAAAGCATGGATCTCTGTCCTACATTGTTGACTATCCATAAAGCAGTAGCACAGGGACTTTTAATGTCTAACAGAAGAAACAGTATCTGAATTCTTCTCACTGTTCTTATTTCACTGTCTCCTTCAGGATTTGGCACTGCTCGGCACAAATCTCATCATTTAACTTCAATAGCATGAAAAAAGTTGCTCTCTGTTGCCTGTTGTCTTCTGCTTCGTACCTTTTTTATTACAGGCCTATCTGATCAGAAGGACATATCTTCCTTGGTTACAGTACCTGACGTACACTGACAGGTAGATAATGTTAAGCCTCTTGGTCTCTCACATCCAGGTGTTAAGAGTAATTTTTAACAAGTCACTCCCTCTGGCAAATGCTCTCAGTTCAGATAATGTTGAGGTGATCTGTAGAGACTTTCCAGTAGCCTTTTAAAATTCAGTTCACCTAAATCCAGAAAGAAGAATTCAGGCTATAGAAGGAAACCACAGCCTTGCAAGTGAACCTTGTGTAGTATTTCCACGTGTGTAAGGAGGAAAAAAAAATGGTGTCTTTACTCTGCTCTAGTCCATTAAGAGAGACACCAAAACCAAAGGTATATTTTTGGGAATTTTTAGTGGGAATTAGAACTGATGACCTTTAAAAAAACATGATTCACACTATTAGTTGCAATAGAGATAGTGGTCCATATATTAGAAGTTGTGATGAAAAAGCTGCGTGAGGTTTTTTTCTCTGCCTGGTTGCTGTCACTGTAGTCCAACACTGGAAAAATATCCACAGAGCAGCAGTGACTTCAACATAGACACCGACCTGATCCGACTGAATTTTTGGAGGTCTTAAGAAAGAGACTTGGCAGGCAGAAGACTTAGAAGGGCAGCATTTATGAACATTAGTGTCAAGGTTGCATTATATTGCATTTCAGATTGAGATTTTTGTTTGTTTGCTAGTACAACCTATTTTAACTTGTTTGTTCTAATGAAGGGGAACACAATAAAACAATTATATAAATGTTATAAATCATAATATTTATATGATAAGGCATCCAGGAAGGAAATGTGCTGGCTGAAAGACTGTTGCTAAGTGACCCTATGGTCAGCCTTTAAGGAAAAAATAACAACTGTCTGAACTCGCTATACGATCCTAGAAAATCTCAAAGTTACTGCAGTCATTCACTAAAATAGTAGTGGAAGCCTGTTGCGATAGGACAAGGGGTAATGGTTTAAAATTAAAACAGGGTCAATTCAGACTAAATATAAGGAAGACATTTTTTACAATGAGGGTGGTGAAACAGTGGAACAAGTGGCCCAGAGAGGTCATAGAAGCCCCATCCCTAGAAACTTTCAAGGTCAGGTTGGACGGGGCTCTGAGCAACCTGATCAGTTGAAGATGATCCTACTCCTTGCAGGGGAGGTTGGACTAGGTGAGTTTTAAGTGTCCCTTCAAACCCAAACTATTCTATGATTGTCTGAAAAGTGCATAATTTCTGTCATCTGGCTCTCAAATAATCTTTGGGGTCTGTGTATGCCACCCATATCCACTTATTTTCTCATCATTTCAGTTACTTGACCATTGCTGTCAAAGTGCTACTAGTGCTGAAAAAGAGGTTTAGAAATATGCAGTTGAAATAACTCTACTACTGTTGAACATGTGCTTGAATAGATTTTTTAATCAATTCCTCAGTCAATAGGAACTGAACTCCTCTGATAGCTCTAATGAAATTGGCTAAAGATGCAATGAAAATAGTACCTGGCAGATTTGCAAGGGATAACCACTGCAGTTATGCAAGTGTTTATTCCTCCTTTTAAGCAACACAGGGATCACCGTTCTTTCCCCAGATCAATTCAGAACAGCATGGAAAAGTCCGGACATGTTCAGGCCCACATCTAGTGATTTTCTTGCTTCCATCTGGACACCAGACATCCTAAGACATAGCTGTGTCCAGTTGTGTGCAGGCCCATGAACCCAACAGCCTGAAAGAGTAACCCAGATCCAGTGTACTGTTCTTTCACTGCCAGATGTGGCAGATTTACTGCTTCCCAGCCTGTGGACGGCTGGACTGGGGTCAGTGCATAAGAACTGTTATTACTGGGGTTACTTTAGTGAAAGCTTTGTCCATTTAGGGGCATATCCATTTTCACTGCAGTAGACTGTGGTGCAGGGGCGGAAGTGGTAATCTCCTGCCAATAAGATGGCCTTCTCCTGCCTCATTGGAAATGTAAAAAGAGATAAGATTGCAGGTAGTGGAGTATTTGTTAAAATGCTACTTCTTTCTTCTGTATTTGAATGGAGTTGAGGGCTACAGTCATTGATTATAGTCATTGACCAATAAAGTGTTCCAAGCAGTCTGGACAACACCAATAACATCAACAAAAATGCTTCAATCTTCCACATTTGTGGTTGCTGCAGATTGTCTTGCTTGGTTGCAATAACTTGGAATACTCTGGTTGTTTTATACCACTCATTCTCATGAATCAGGACACATTGCTTCATTTACAGTCATGGAAAGAATGTGCTCAAGATAAGTTACGATTGCACTGCATCTCAGCAAAGAGCTGTTCAAGTCAAACCTTTCGTAATGGTTTATTTTCCACTTCCGTGATGTCAGTAGTGTTGTCTCTGTGAGTGCCTATTTTGGTAACTAGCACAGTAATAGTACTCAAAACTCCTTTAACAGTTTTATAGTTGATTTCTGTATAGGATCATATGCTGAAGGGCAAACAGCACACGAGGAGAGTACATCTCATGGCTATGTGCTCATTTGTGTTCATATTTATCCACTATTTTGCTTTCAGCGATTTAAAAGCAATACAAAGTGTAAATCATAGTCTCCTCTCAGTAAACCAGAGCAGTTGAGTAGTTCTACTGGAGTAGTGAGCATGGCCCATCACCTCCTGCTACTCACTTGCACAATGCAAAGGTCAGAGCAGCAGTTTGGGGAAAACACAGTCTAAACATCACAATTGGTGCCATAGTCTTCACCTTTTCTCTGTCTCTCTTAGACATTAGCACTTAGCATTTTTTTTTCTCCTTCTCTCCCCGTGGGATACTTTCCCAAGAGAAAATTTACTGGATTTTGAGAATCAGCTGAAAATTAATTACACCGATTTACATCTAAGGAAGGAGGGGTAAACCTGATGTTAAGACTCCAGTAAGGTGTAGCTATTATCCTAATTCTTATAAAAACTTAACTCTCCATTCAGTAAATATGACCAGAATTATGCCTTAGAAGATCAAAATCAGTGTATCATTCATAAAGACACTATGTTTGAAAAAAATCAGTTAAGACCACACTTATGTAGTGAAATACAATTATGCATATGTGAAGAAAGTCTTCTTTAAAAAAATCACTGTCGTGATCTCTGCTCATTGTGTTGTAGATATAGACTCTGATCTGAGCCCTCTACAGTCCATGAAGAGCTTTCATTTCAAAGGATTTTGGACTGAAACTATGAGAAGCTTAGAACCGTGACAGTCCATGAATTACACTGTACAGTTAGGATGAAAACATTCTGGTCAGGGATCATTTTCAACTATTTTGAGCTTATCACTTATGCTCCATTTGAAAAGGGGTGGTGAGTCTTATTAGTTGGTTTACACGTCAGTGTTTCCATAAAAATGGTTCCTTCATCCTTTGCATTGTGTGTTCAGTAAAGTAATCACTTCCTGCCCCAGATATTCAGGGAGCTTTCTTGCACTATTTCACAGATGAAAATAAATTGTTCAAACTAGTTTAATGCCTTTTTCTGGTTCAAAGTGTGTCTAGTAGCATATGAAAAAGTAGAAATGCTTGTTCTAAGTTGAAAATAGGTATGCTAGAGTAGCTGTTGTTTTATGGAAATGCTAAAGATATTTCTGAAACATGAATTTTATAAGTCAGTATTTCCTGTGTGCATATTATACCTATTTTTATGTTTTGAAAGGGTCAAAATCTTGACTTATTATGTTTAGACTAGGCACTGCAGCGTGTTTGTGAATGGCTCTGCCATGACATGGCAGTGGATTTTATTCATCACTGTTTGCGTCTTACAAACAAGGTCAGAATCTGACTCATCAAAGGCAGATCATTAGAAATCATCAAATGAGAATGAATGACAATGTCAGCTGTAGCTATTGTGTTCATCTTCCTATGAAGATAGGTCCATTCACTCTGGTAAATTGGCTTATTACATGGACTTCTCAAAGGAACTCAGGCCATTGTGGGGATGACACTGCTTTTGAGGATGGGGGTCCATACTTTGCATGGGATTTAGCCATGTAAAAATATACTGAGAGAAAATCATGTACTAAAAGCTTGATCGTGGTTTTGAATAAATCACAAAGAATCATAGAATCTTTGGTTGGAAAAGACCTTTGAGATCATTGAGTCCAACCGCACCCATCATCCGCTAAACCATGTCTCTCAAAAAGAAGGAGCGGTGTTTTGATCTGTTACCCTGTGAGTATCCAAAGAGATCATGCTTGTGTGAGCCACAGGAGGTCCATATGTGCAATTTATGGAATTACGGGAATTATTTTACTGGCCCAAAATGATTTTACATGTCTCCTACATGTCTTGCATATCCGAGGCTAGAACCAGAGAGGCTAATTGCACCTCACTTCCCTCTGCCAGAGCTCCTCATTGGAAGGAAGCATCAAGTAATTCAGTAGGGTGTTTGGTGAACTGAATCTGTGCATGAACCACTGTAAAACTAGCACTATGAAATAAATGTACACTAAGTATACACACATCCTTGTCATGGATGTTTCTCAACATAAAGAGCATTGACTGAATGTAGGTAATAGCAGGAACAATGTTGTGGCAGGCCTGTGAAATCTAATATGCTAGAAATCTGCCAGGTATTTTTGCTGGAGAAGAAAGAGTGTGGACAATGGGAAAGAAAACTAACTGAACCTTGATTCCGTAAATAATGACATATCTTAAAATTTTGGTTCATACCTACATATTCCCATAGGACACACTAAGTATCACTCAGGATACTTACAATGTGCCATTACGTGTTCATTGGTTGGGTTAAGATGACAAGAACGACAAATCAAAAGATTCAGGCAATAATTTGAAGGAAACTTCAATCTTCTCTGGCCTGAGTAGCGTTCTGAATATTATCACTAACTAATGTCTCATCTAGGTATTTTATTCTTTGTTTTTTTTCCATATAGTATGTCCATGCTGTGCTTTCAAAGTATTTGTTAAAATTTAACATTTATATACAGTTTTTGTTAGGTTGGTGAATCACTGTTAAAAATGAATTCCTTTCCTTTGAACTCAGTCTGAGTTTAATTTGTATTCATTCCATGAATTCATTGGCTTACTGCGTAGTGAGGTAAAACAAGTAGGCTCAAAGCAAAGCTGGTTCTAAGAGAGCCCTGGAGAGCTGGTAATATATTAGAAAAGAAAAGAAAAATATTCAGCAAAACACAATTTAAAAAAAACAAGGCAGATATAAAGAGAAGTTCCCCCAGACAAAGGACTGGTTAATCTTCTGGTAAATGTGACTAGGGAAGTTGCCTCCACATAAATGTGTATTTATATATCTACTCTGTAAACTGTTCATATCTGACATTGGATGTGAAGATTCTCATGTGTCTTCAGTAGTGCTGACCAAGTGGAAGACAACCAGTGTGGCAGTGTTTTGGTTCAGACCCTTGCCTGACAGTAGAATATTGCAATACTTCACCTCACAATAGACAGGGAATACAGAGGTGTTTGGCCTTTTTACCGAGTATGAAGTACTCTGTCATGAAGATCATGACCAAACATGTTAATTTTGTGACTGTTTAATTCAATACAGAGTTTAGTTTGTAACCATTGTAATAGTTCAATGATGGTGACATTTTAGAAAACAGTGAAATTCACAGGAAATAGGTTGTTCCCTGAAAATGGTGAATGTTCAGGGGCATAAAAACAAACATGTAATATTACATTAAGAATTATGTATCTTAAATCAAGAAATAAAAATATCTTTCATTAGAGGAAAAATATTTCAAACCTACATTATCTTTAAGGATAGTAAAAACAATAGTGATCCAATAATTTAATTTTTAGAGTGCCTTTGATGCTTCACAGTAAAAAAGTTCACTAATATCTCCTCAAGGAGAAGAGGAAATGGAAGCACCTCATCTAATAAGAAAGCCACAGACATTTCACTGATCAGAAAGCCTTACCCATAACATGAAAGAATATTCTCTTTTTATAGATAGATTTTTAAATGTTATTAAAACTATGCCTGTAAAATCCCTGCATTCCTTTATTTTATCTTTAAATATTTGCATGTTGCTTGCATATTCTCCAAAGAAGGCACAAGTTATACATTACAATTTTTCAATTAGCTACTTGGCCAGTTTTCCTCACTTCAGTTTTTTTGCCAGTATATTAATTTACAAGAGGAAAAATAATAATCACATAGAAAGAGAAGAATGGAAGTGATTTATTGCCCCAGAAAAAGTCTGCAGTAAACAATGGTAGGGGGTTTTATTCTATATTGTTTCAACAGCTTTAAAAGATGTCACTTTATAAATTACTTAATATTTGTTTTCATCTCTACCGGTACTAAACTTTTAGTGTGCTTGATTGTTTTTGTGGGGAAAAAAAACCCAAACTATACAGTCTCAGGGTAACTAGAACATAGGTGCACAGTCTAACAAAACCAGCTTACTTTTAAGAAAAGGAGAATTATTCTTTCAGTGACATGCTCAGTTTGACTTCCTGGAGGAAGCTGTGAGGACATGGAGATTTTAGTATTGCCCAGGAGGTATTCTAAATGTGACACTGAGTAATGAGCAGAAATTTCAAAGGGGAACTGCTACTATTAAGTTCAAAAGGAGTTTACTCGACCTTAAGTTCAGTAAAATTGGACCTTGAATTATTTTTAAAATATATTTATCAAGAAACTCACGTCCTGCCTGCATCATGGTGGTGCAGTAGTCCTTGGTACCCTAGTTTCACTTTCATCTTGCTTGAGCCATCTTAAACTTTTTTTGCTATCTACTGCTCCTTGGGAATGGAATAGGATGCACAGCCTCCTTCTTGTAGCAGTGGCAGTAATCTTTTTTTTTTAAAAAAAAATAATTATAGATTAAAAATGAAAAAAAAAAAATGTTTCTATCATTCCTCCACTCTTAGTATTGTTAGTGAGTACGTGGGTGATGTTGCAGTGATCTGCAGAAGTGGCTAGTGCAGCAAGAGGTGCTTCAGAAGGCGGCTGTGAACATGAAGGTTTTCCAGGGTGCTGGAACTGGAGGGGAAGACCATTCATAACCAGCAAATGTGAAGGACTTTAGTGTAGCCTTCCTGTTGGAAGTGGAGGGGAGGGGGGAATTAGATGGGGTTTGAGCTTGATATGTTTATGAATTACATTATACGAGTTCTTAACATTCCTTCATGATCCAGAAGATGCATTCTTTTTCTGTGTTCCTGACATAAATTTGCATTATATCTAGAAATTACAAGAACCATAATAGGGAAATCCTAGCAAATAAATACTGTAAGTAGGGAGAATAAGTGTACTTTAAAAGACCAAAAAGGATCTCCACAAATACATTCATAATCCCTGCTTCACATTTCTTTCTTCTGTCCTTTAGAGAGACTGAAATTTTACAGTGAAGGTTACATGCAAGAGCATTAGCAATTCTTAATCTCTCTTCTAATTCACAGAAATCCCAACTATCAAATCAAGAAGCTAATTAAAGACACGACTCCAATTACAATGAGTTTCTGTACTGAAAGTAATTCAAAAATTGCATAATGAGCTTCTATTATATCTCAGTGATTTCAGAACAAAAGTAGCTAGTCTATCAGGAAAAAATAAACTTCCTCCTGTAAAGTCTCACTCTGCAATACAAGTCTGCAATTTAAGAACAAAGTTTTAAAGCTCATACATACATTGGTTGCTTACTAGACCTTCACAGAATGACACAGTAGGTAGCCCCGTTCCCCAGGTTACTGCTGCCCATTGTGTCAATTGGACACGCTTGAGAATAAGCAAAGTCTTTCCTACCAGTCCTCCAGGTTTTGTGTGCTGCTGGGTGCCTCCCTGTGAGCACATGCAGAGCTGAATCAGTAGCCTGTGGTCTCCCCACCACTACATTGTGCCCTGATAGCATTTCAGACGTTCAGTGTCAGATCTCGTGGGCTCCAATTGTGCTAGAGTTGTGCTTCAAGAGGCATGTTCACTCATGCTATAAAACAGCAATGTTTCTAATGATAAGAAAAAGCATAGTAATTTCTCTAATATTCAGTCTGAGATTAAGACACACAGTTTAGGTTTCTATAGGTGACTCTCTTCATATGAATGAGACAGATGATCTCCTAGTGTGGCCAAAGATGATCTTACTAGTAGTCAGCAAAGTCTAAAGAAAGATATGGTTTAGCTGCTTTAATTGTTTACGTGGAGAATTAAAGCGCCAGAGCTGTAACGCAACATCAGCAAACACATGTGCTCTCTACTAAAGAATGTTTAAAATCCATGGATCCTACAAATGTTCAACAGAAAGTGATTATACTATATCTAGCATCTTCAATGCTAGAACATCAACTATGACCACCTATGGACTTACACAGACAATTGACTTATACGAACAACTGGTAAAGAATAAAAGTACTAAGCCCTTTTATTGAGGTTAAACACAACTATCATCACTGTGAGATGCATATAACAGGTATGTAATAGAAGAGACTGGGAAGAGAAATTCAGTCCTTCCCAGTTAACCAAAAAAATAATGGACTCAACAGAGACCTTGGATTTATGTCTACAGTCTTTCTGCTGCTGCATCTTTTAATCTCTGATACCCTACTGTACCCCAAATTCTTTTTTTCCTGGGTCCCAAAGTCTCCTAACCAATTAATTCTTCTGACTTTAAGAAATTGTGGTAACTACCCGTTTTACCCAAGTAACTGAAGAACACTGTAAGTTTAAGATAAGGACTCTTGTGCCTAACCTTTTCCAACCTGGGATTTTGCTTCATCATAGTAGCTTGGATGAGGGAACTACAAAACTGGATTTCCACAAGGGAACAGCCTCGGTGCCAAAGGTAGATGTTCTTACTCACTCATAACTGCCCCAGCACCAAATTCTGCAAGTCCCTCAGATTCTGCAATCTCCTCTTTTTACAGATGCTTACATCTTAACTCTTTCAGTGAATCAACTTAAAACAAAACCAAGACCCCACAAAACAAGCCCACCACGTTTCCTAAAAAGGGATTGTTTTTACTCAGCTTACACCAATGATAAAATTCATCAGGTGGCCCATTACCACTTGCATTGACAGCAGTGGTGCTGTGAGGAGTTGCAGTGTAGGGATAGGATATTTTTCATGCTGGCTTCCTTGATAAAGAAAATGTATCATGTAACCCTGAAACTAAAAGTTATATTCTTTTCCTAATTATCACAACTTGGCTAATAGAAGATTGGAAGACTGGTAGACTTCCTGTGCCTTCAGGCTGTTTCTCTTCTATCCTTGTACAATCACAGCTGCAGAAATCCTATTTTAAAGAACGAAATTAAAATTTTGTTCGTTGTTGTTTAAGAAATAGGACTTTCAATAGCAAAAAAAATGTATCTGTTGAATAAAAAATGGATATATTTCCAAATTCATGTTATCTTGTATAGAAGGAATATTAAACTTAAATCCAAATTAGAGAAATCAATATTACATTTTAATTTCAGCCTGAAAGCACAATTTTGCAGGTAGCTTAAGATTCACAGACACAAAATTTGTGCTTACCTTCAGTAGTGCCTTACAGATTATTGATGTGCATGTAAAAAGGTACACAAACTTAGTAAACATTTCTTGCAAACTCATATTTCTCATCATAAATGAACTCTCAGTAGGCTGGCGTTGTGAACCTTAGTAATGGGTGCAGCTCGGGCAGTTTACTTCATATTAATATTGATTCAATTCTTAGCATAAGGTTAGTAATATAAAATTAATTACTCTTCCTATCAGCAGTCACTAATCCAGTTCTATTATTGATATATTTTTGTGCGGCTGCTTTATGGCTCTTTTTTTCCTATTAGAAACAGAAACACTGCAAGTACAGCAGGGGCAAGTTTACTGGATAGAAGACAAAGGTTAGGTGAATAGTTGGGCAGTCTACAACACTACCCAGGTGGTAAGAAGGGGAGCAGCTGGATCTCTTTGCTGTGTGGCTCCCACATGAGTCTGTTTCCCCTTTCCTCCCTTCAGCTGCAGCTGTCCCTGTCTGGCAGATTATCTGGGATGCAGATATGTGGAAACTGAATCTAATTTCAAAGTGCATTACCCTCAGTGGTCAGCCCTCTTTCCTTAAAGACTCTGCAAGGGTAAATTAAATTATTTGACTAGCACAATGCCTTAAAAAAATGATTAATGAAAATTTTAAAATGGTGATTTTAATTGCTCTTGTTAGTTACAAAATTAGCTTAGGTATTGAATCCTTTTATGTTAGATTTATACTTTTAACAATGAACGATTTTGAAAATCCCATTTCTTTTCCTATTTCATAGTTCTTTCTTTTGAGTAGCCATTTGAAAACAATGTTTTTCTGGTAAGACAGCTCATATTTAAATATCCTAGAATACTAAAATTTTTCTGTGATTGAACTTCAGTCCAAAGACAAATGCAAAGTCTAAATACTGCTATATGAAAGGCAGAAAAACATGTTTCTGAAGAATTCTGAAACCTTTAAAATGTAGTTTCATTTTCTATCAGAACTGAGCCTTTAAATTCTTCATGCAACCCAGTAAAATAAAATCTACTTTGAAATGATCAAGCAAAATCATCTGAAATTTTGATGGACTTTCTGATATTTAGAATTTAGCATGTAATGAAAGCATCAAAGCCAGATACAATGCCAAGTTGAGGATCACTGCATTTTATTCAGGGTATGTTATAACAGGATATTTCAATACTTTAAATACATATTTTTCTTTAATATTATTCAAAGTGTTGGTAACATTGGACTGGATTCAGAAAAGCAATTCACTGTTCATTTGGTAGATTTGATAGATTCATATTTAATATAATTTCATAGAATTTTTCATTGTATGAAACCCATTTCTTTGGCATTCTTTTTCTTTCTGCTTGAAACTTTGGGACCCCTCATCTTCATTTACAGGACCATATAGTCATATTTTCTCTGTACACAAAGTGTGTCTTAGGCATTACTCACTTTGTGTCCATGATCCTTACTTTTCTTAATTTATGTTTCAGGCTGTGATGGAAAAATCTTTTGTAAGCTGTATGTGAAGAGTCAGAAAGGATGGATTTTATTCAAAACCAGCTACAACAAAGTGTACTTTAATCAGCAAAAATCTTGTAATACCATCCTTAGATCTACTATTAAAGGAGAACTGAAGGTCTGTTAACTTTAGCTTTGTCCAGCTCTCTCTTTGGCAGTTTGCAGTCGCCAGCCAAAACCATAAAAGGCCTTAACAATAAAAATAAGTTGCAAATGGTTTCATATTAAAAGCCTTTATTTTTGAAAACAAAACCAATGATCAGGTCCTTGAAACATTCCTGTGACATATAACTAAGCATACACATAAATGGATATATATGTGTATTCATAGTTTTTTATCATTTTATGAGTGTCCTTCATCAGTAGTATATTCAGAGAGAGACTAGAACTTCTCTAATTTCTTTCTCAAATTATTTACTAAGTGTTAGGATCCTTGCCAGTATGTGGGTTTTTTACTGACCTTTCTTTAATTGCCATTAGTTTATTTGCTGAGTTGCCAATGCTTGTATTATGTTTGCCGCCTAGAGAGAAATGCAGAAATGCTGATAAGATCACACATTATTCTTGGCTGTACTTCGGCTCAAAGAGTAGAGGGGGCTGTGTGTCTTTTCCCTAGCTTCAATGTTCTGTTTTTTTCTAGATAAAATCATTTCACTGAGAAACAGCATCCCTTTCCACCCAGCAGGCCAGTTTAAAAGGCTCATCCCTGAACTTACATACTTTTTCAGTTCAGAAGATAGCAATAGTAGCTCTGAGCACCATACATGTAAATTGGTAGATGCTGCACTGCATGAATAAAAAAATAATGTCAAACATATTTTTACAGTTTATTTTCGTATTTGTGAATTTGAAAATATTTCAGATATCATGTTTTTTGAACTCCTGACACACGTAATGCGCAGATGTTAAGTAATAGTCTTCTGAAAGTCTGTGTCTGCTAACTTCATTTAGGAGAAATATGTTTTTATAAAGTAAAATTTTTGTTAAAACTGAAATTTCCACAACTCTGAGAAGATGTAGAAGTCCAAGAAAAATTCAGTAAGTGAGCTTTTTGGGTGATGACAGACCCACTTTCCATGTGACCATATTTAGATTGTTTTTTCTCAGCTGTATGTACCTGCAGTTCTAAAAAAATGTAGATATTACATTTCTGTGTTTTTTTTTTTTCCTAATTGTACATGTTTTATTTCTGGTTTCAATTTGAAATTATTTACTATCTGTTTGGATTTTGGTTTGTATCACTATTTCATCAAATGCTGGTGTGTTCAGTTATATTTTATCACTCTCCAGAGTGGTGTACAAAGAAGCATACAAAAAGGTTAAACTTAATACCTAATTAAGAACCTTAAACAAAAATATTGATTTAGGTCTTGAAAATTTGTTTTATTTGGGAAAATGTAAATCTAACATTTTGCTATTGGAGACAAACACAGCTAAATGAAAATGATCTTGAACACAGACAGATTTTTTTTCAATTTCTATATCATTTAGAAACCTTTGACACTTATGCACCTGGACCAGTTTGTTCCAGCTGCTTTACAAAAGACAAAACAAAAGAATGGTGCCTGTACCAAATCTGGGAATTAACACTGAAACAAATTCATAGAAAAAACAATAGTGATGTGAATTTGCAAAGATTTGATGTGACTTGTTTGTGTGCAAACTTCTGACATAATAGAAATATTGATGAATCTACACTTAAAACTTGAATCTGGACAGTTGGATATTCCAAGAGCAGACATTTAGAGCATCCAAGTGAGGTGTTCAGAAAGAGTAAGAAAAGAATCAGTACAATTGAGGCATGGAAGAACTAGTTTAGAAATGTTGAAGTCACAAATGTACTTTCTAAGAGGAAGATAATGTGTTTGAGGGATGTAAACACTAAAAGCTGTTTAGAATGTTCCAAGTGGATGTAGCTAAATGTGATAGTTTGCTATTTATGACATTCTTTAAGCTGTCCACTTATACCAGGGGTGTCAAACTCATGGCTCACAGGCTGAATCTGGCCCAGCACCTTGTTTCTACCTGGTGACAGCACCAAGCTCCTTGTCCTGGGCTCCTGCCAGCGCTGGTCACGTCTGCAGCAAGTGATGCGTGTTACGCTGTGGGAGCAGGAGAACAGCAGGAGCCATGAGTGTGACACCCCTGACATACAAATAATAGGAGCTTCATCATATAAGTTTTAAATCAAGGGAAAAATATATAAGATTAATTTTATATAGGCTGAGAAGGAATGAGATTACTTTCTGATCATATTACAGCCCTGATTAATTAACTCCTGAATAATCAGAATTCTATTTTGTTTATCAGAGCTAATGACTTGTGTCTGGAAGTGTTCGAACAGACGTGTGAGTTCTGAGGAGTCAAAATAAAGAGGGTTAGGTCCAAATCTTTTAAGATGAGAAAGATCCAGAGCCCAGCTCCCTGTCCTTGAATCAGCACCAGGATGCTCTGCAAAAGCAAGCTGTACAGCTATTTCCTTAATTTACCTGGTAAAAACTGGGTCTCCAAGTTGTGTTAGGAGAGATGCAGGCACTCATAAATGTATTGCTGGGTCTACATGTCTGTATGAAGTTAAATCCAAGAGAATACTCAGCTCGGACAGGACAGTTGTGGGTACTTTAAATCTTGGAAATTGAGAGCTGACTCACTGGCTAATAACTTCTCGTTCTTTATCTAGATTTACAGCATTTTAATTTTCTTGAGATTCTTGTATTCCATCCTCACTTATCCTGATGGAAGCTAACAGAGAGTCTGGCAATTTTCTTTTTCTGCAGAAAAAAAAAGGGAAAATAATAATTAGAGATACTTTCGTCCTTAGAAGTAGGCACTTAGTGCTAATATATTTAATATTTCACCTGAGGACATGCTCTTTTATTGACTCTCAGTAACTGTTCTTATTGCCAAAGCATGCCTTCCTACATCATGCTAAGTTAGTGAGACAGTTTTTCCACTGTAGCAGATTTTTGATTTTTTTCAGATCTTTTTATGAAAATTTATTCTGACAGCTCCATGTTTGGTCCATCACATTTTCTAACTATTCTCAAACTGCTAAGCAGTTTTTTGCATTTCCACTCCCTGATTTTGAAAAGAAGACTTTTGATTCTTCAAGACTTCAGATTTATTAGTGGGTTTTGATCACATTTCACAATATATCTCTACAATAGAATATTAAAAATACAAAGTATCACAGTGTCATAGTATCACAAGGTTGGAAAAGAACTCTGAGGTCATCTAGTCCAACCTATGACCCAACACCAACACCCACTTGTCATTTAAACCATGGCACTAAGCGCCTCATCCAATCTGTTTTTAAACACCTCCAGGGACGATGACTCCACCACCTCCCTGGGCAGCGCATTCCATTGGTGAATCACTCTTTCAGTGAAAAATTGTTTCCTAATATCAAGCCTAAACCTCCCCTGACGAAGCCTGAGCCCATGTCCTCTTGTTCTGTCACTGGTCGCCTGAGAGAAGAGACCAACGCCTGCCTGCCTACAACCTCCTTTTAGGTAGTTATAGAGAGCAATAAGGTCTCCCCTGAGCCTCCTCTTCTTCAGGCTAAATAACCCCAGCTCCCTCAGTCGCTCCTCATAGGGCTTGTGCTCCAGCCCCTTCACCATCTTCGTTGCTCTCCTCTGAACACACTCCAGCATCTCAACATCTCTCTTAAACTGAGGGGCCCAGAACTGGACACAGTACTCAAGGTGCGGCCTGACCAGCACCGAGTATAAGGGGGTGATAACTTCTCTAGTCCTGCTGACCACACCATTCCTGATGCAGGCCAGGATACCATTGGCCTTCTTGGCCACTTGGGCACACTGCTGACAAGTAAAATTTTATGCTTCACTGTCTTACTTGAAGTTACATCTGTAACTCAGCATAATACCAAATAATAAAAGATTAAATTAAGCTCTGCTATCGCATATAGGTCTGGTTTTAAATTTCTGGGGAATTGGGAACTAATACTACATGGTAGTTACGTGCTTTCTTTAGTTATACACTATCCATGTGAACAAAGAGAGAGTATGGTATATAGTATTTTTGAGGTGTGTTTGGTCTAATGAAACCAAAGCAGAAATGAAGACTGACATTCAGTATTTGAAATTAAAATAGAATTGAAAGTCAGCCTCGTGCTTCATGTGAAAGACTTAGCAGCTATACACAGAAGGGACGTTGGTATAAAGGCAACGTAAAGGCAAAAAATATGCAGTTCCAGACAGTCACTGAGAAGTCACTGTGTTGACTTAATATATAGTACTAAAACCCCCAGAGATGAACAGCAATAACTCTGAACATCTAGCTTCTTCCAGGAGTGAGTTCACCTGGAAAGATTTGTTTGGATTAATTTACCTGGATTTGAGAGCAGGGATCATCAAATCCCACCTCAGAAACTCTTTCTGCCCCACTGATGCCCCACTTCTCATGTGGCTTCAGTTAGTTACAGTGCAGGGGTGCATGATGCACACTGGCAAAGAGCTACTGGGAGCTGATGGAATTGTAGGTTCAGCTATAAAGCCTCACAGGCTTCAGATCTCAAGCTAGTAATGTGTCATGCCCACCTCCTATTGCTTTCCGCTCCTCTCCTTTGGAAATTCCAAATCTCAGACAGGGGAGATCAATGGTCCTACCGGTCCTGTCTTGTATTCTCAGAGGAACTGGTAGACAAATATTATTTCTGGAAAACTGATATTTTGCTTTTTGGCTTCCATACATAAAAATCAGCACTTGCATTGAATAATTTTATTGCTTGGAATTAATGTGGTTTTACTGGAACATAGAATTTTAATAGATAATAAAATATGTAGAACGCATAGAAATAATATATAGGTATAGAATATCATATATACTTTATCATATATATTACTTCAGCTGAATGAAAGATTGATCAAAATGACATACTGTATGTTGGAATTGAATTGTTTTGAAATGCTTCCAATGAGGTAATCCAAGAGTTATGGTCCAGCAAAACATTTTAAGTCTGACATAACATTTCTAATGAAAAAGTCTTCCGTCAATTATTTTTTCTCTAACCATCTCTGGGCATTATTTCTTGTAGAGAGAACATGACATTTGTTTCATATAATTTACACTGATTTTCAGGAGATAGAATACCGAGAGATAACTTCAATTAATATGCGATGCCTCCACTGTAATCTGGATACTGTAATATTTGCCTCTGTCACTGTGATGCCTTGCAGTAATTGTGCCTGCAAAAAAAAAATGGCAAGGGAGGATCTCTTCAGCTAATACAGAAAACAAGTGGTGGTAAAAAGTTCTCTGAAAATGAATGGTCATTTTTCTGTTGTTCACTAAACCCAAGATTCAGTTCAACAACTATATTTGTTGTTTGGGGCTTTTTCTTGTTATGAGGATTGAATGAAGGGGTGAGGGCATGTTCGTGGTGATAAATTTTCAACTTTGTATATAATTTTTCAGATTCATGCATGTGTTTTTATATGCAGTCCAAGAGTCTTTATAGGCTGTATTTTAAATAACTTTTTATTGGCTATATTTTAAGTATATATTAGTTGATGTGTTTAATTAGCAGGGGAAGGGTGGTGATCAGGATTATCCGATAGATTTTTAGGTATTTCCCTTGCTAATTTCTATAAGTCTAGTGAGCACTTTTGCCAAGAGCCATTCTGCATGAAGCAGAGCTGTGATCCCAGCCCTATGGAGCAAATCAGGCACAGCAAACAACTTTCATAGCTGACAAGTGTGATGGCAAGACATAGCAGCTCTTAGACCGACTGGGAAAATGGCAGCATCTCCCTCAGAAACACAGGAGCCATCACATACATGTGGCCTTGGTCAGACCAAACAAAGTTTACTTGTGGTCTAGAATCAAGTTACAATCCTCCATCTGAGTAATTCTGGGTAAAGAGAGAAGTCAGGGCTTTATTCCTCCACTGCTAGTTTTGATACCAACCCACCACAGTGGAAAAATAATTTGCAGCTCTGATTTTCAGAAACAGATATTCTTTAAAAGAAGCCTTAGCTTTTATAAAAAAGGCTATCTCAGGGGCTATTGATAGTTTGCCTATAAGAAGAGATGGCTTTTTCTCAACTGATTCTCTTCACTGCATTATAATTTACTAACAGTATTTGCATTATTTTTCACATTTCTATGATCACTATTGTCAGAATATCCTGCGAAGCGTCGCGGTTACATTTTCCCCCTTGGTCTGTGAATTTGTTTATGCATAAACACACAAGCAGTAAATTCTTGCCTGGCTGTTGTCTTACCCTAACGTTGTGTGCTAGATGCTGCATTAGTATGGGTTGGGATGACAGAGTGCATGCCTCCAGAGTGCAGCCAAAGGCATCTTTAATCTTTTTGGTATTTCTTCCACTTCAGTTTTGTTTTTTTGTTTACTGTACTTGTCAACCCTGAGTAGAAGGATCTAGAAAAGGAAAGGTTCAGAACATAATTTTCAACAGTTATTTGATTGGTTGCCCTGCAGGGAAAATTGTCAGTTATTGGTGTAAGCAGAAGAAATATCCAAGTATCTTTGTGCTTCTATCCTGCTTACATATGAATTCATACACATTTAGCCATGTTTTATTTTATTGTACACACAAAATGGGATTAAAGATGCAGCCTCTTCATACTTACAAGACAGACAGCTACAGGGAAATCTATCAGGAAACATTACATACAGTATTGCATTCCTTTCTGCATTTTATCCTATGCTGTTGCAGGACATCATTGTGTGCCATTTTAAACAGTTGCTCTTTTCCACCCCAAAATGCATTTCATTTTGCTGGCTGAAAATTAGTCAAGATAGCAGAGACCATGTCAGGGAAAGAGTGTGTGGCTGCACTGGCATCTGTGCTGTGTGTGGAGAATGTTCACCCATATGCTCATGTGTGGTGGACATGACTGCATGTACAAGCATCATGAAAAAAAACTTGGCTGAATATCATTTTGATGGATGGTCTAGCTGATTTTTTGCTTTAAACTACAGAGGATTTCATGCATTTTTTTAATCTTAAAAGAGCACATCAGCGTAAAGATTCATGTTTGGCAGTTGATGCTTCTTCAGTCTGAAGAAGTTATGACTCTTTCAACTAAGAATACAAATCTAGTGCAATGCATATTGAGATACTTGAGAGAAATTCACTGTGCAAAAAGGGTAGCAAAGTGTTAAATCAAGTCCCACTTTCCATCTGTCTTGGGATGTTTAATGGAAAGCAGATTTAAATTATATTTTGACCTTGTTATGTTTATATTGAAATACTACTGTAATTCCCTTTATGTCTGTTCTTATACCATTGTACTGTGCATTTGCTTTGATTCATAGCTACTCTTGCTTTTTGGGGAGGGGGAGCGAGTTGTCTGTAGCTGTGTTTATGGGCAGAAGTCATGCTTCTCAGCCTCGAGGATGACTCCACTCCCAGGATGAGTCCTTCTTATTCTTCTCGTAGGTCGACTTTTTCTACTGCTGTGGTCTGTGGTTCCTCCTCCTTGAAAACAGGAGGATAGAACTGCATGATGTGTTCCAGATTGTCTTGGCTAGAATCATAGAAGCATAGAATCATTCAGGTTGAAAAAGTCCATCCATAAACCTAGCACTGCCAAGTCCACCACTAAACATGTCCCATAGCTCCAGGAATGGTAACTCAACCACTCTCCTGGGCAGCCTGTTCTAATGCTTAACAACCCATTCTGGGAAGAAATGTTTCCTAATATGTAGTCTAAACCGCCTATGGCACAACTTGAGTCCATTTCTTCTTCTCTTATCACTTGTTACTTGGGGAAAAAATCAACACTTGCCTTGCTACAGCCTCCTTTCAGGTAGTTGTAAAGAGTCATAAGGTCCCCTGAGCCTTCTTTTCTCCAAAAAACAATTCCAGTTCCTTCAACCTCTCAACATATGACTTGTACTCCAGACCTTTCACCAATTTTACCACCCTTCTTTGCACACGCTCCAGCACCTCCATATCTGTTTTGTAGTGAGGAGCCCAAAACTGAACACAATATTTGAGGTGCAGCTTCACCAGAAATCTTTGCTCAGCAAAAGAATTACAGCTATTTCTTCCGTAATATAGGTATAACCCTACTTCAGTTTTGAGCATACTTGCTATCTATAGTATCACACCTTTTCTCAAACATCCCCTCGATTTGTTTTCCTCTTTATATCTACTTTGGTTATTACATTTTGCTATTTGACTTTTTTCCCAGTCTCTGGCAAGCAATGTGCTCCTATCAGCTTCCACAA
The DNA here is from genome assembly GCA_033558185.1 of Dromococcyx pavoninus. Lineage (NCBI taxonomy): Eukaryota > Metazoa > Chordata > Aves > Cuculiformes > Neomorphidae > Dromococcyx > Dromococcyx pavoninus. The sequence continues at coordinate 1,574,320 of JAUMJL010000192.1, read as the reverse complement.
GTCACAGAGCCGCAGTGAGCTCTCATTGCCCCTTCATCCCAGCTATACCATACTTCTGCAACTGTGCTAATTCTGATGTCTTTGGGCAAAACATCACTCTCTATGACATCAAACTGCAACTATTCTGTTTAGTCTTTCTAGAATGGAAAGTTTTACAACTGTAAAATCCTGATATGTGTGGGATCTTATGGAGTAAAGTGAATGGGCAAGCAATGATTAATATTTAGTATAGACTAGGTTTCATCTATGTTCTTTATGGATTAAAAAACTTAATCTGCTGCTATCAAAAAAAGAGTGAATAATATACCCTTTATAGTTTACTGCCCATAACCCACACATCAGTATGCAAAGGACAGCCAAACTCTGGAAAACAGGAATGTGCAGGTAGGAGTTTGGGAAAGGGAAGGAGGGGTTATATTTAGCATACCTCTGCTGTAGCTTGTTGGGCTCTTTTCCTGTGGCAGAATTTCTCCATCCCATTTAGTAGGGGAATAACTTTTTGTTTTACTGAAACCAAGATGTTTATTACTTATACCTCTGCTCAGTGTCACACATCAATGTTTCCTAATTGACACACAAATAAACAGTATTTTTTTGTCCATTTTACAGCATAAGGTGTTACCTACAGACATACCTCATTTCCTTTTTTTTTTTCTTTGTAGTGATATTGCTTTAATGGTAAGAGACTCCATTTATACCATGAAAGGGTTTTTTATTTGTATTGGTCTTCTTCTTCCAAAAATAAGACATATTATAATGTATTCTTCCTCTATTTGTACAATGATGGATCGGAGGGATAATTTTTTCCTATCTTATTAAACAAGTAATGTCTGTGATCTGTTCTGTTCTGTGTTCAACTCAACTTTGCTTAATGTTATCTAAGAAAGATGTTGTTAGGCACATCCTTTGGGTTTGTTGAAGAGAAAATAGTATAGAAAAAATAGGATAGAAAAAATCACAATGTTGCAATTTAAACTGTATGATACATTTATGAAGAAGCTGTACAAAAAACATTTACAGAAAACTGTTAGGCTCCAAGCTCATAGTAAAGTTTTTCTGGCTGAGTTCGAGATTCTTCCAGGAGGTGACTGAAATAAGTACTGATAACCAAACCCCAAGGATAAATCTGCGCTGTAGCCTGTGGGCAAGATCTGTACCCTGTTTATTGCACTATTATGTGAGGCCCAAAACTTGTAACTCCCTATTTGTTGCAAGCATGACTTTATAATCATCAGCAGACAGTTTAACCCACTCCCCTTTGCTAACTGGAAGCATAAGCATTTCTCCGTCTCTCAAGACATTGTGTCTGGAATCTAGAACAGGTTCAGAGACTATGATTGTAGTTTCCATATAAACACACAAGAAAGATTGCTATCTGAAAATAATTTTAATCATAATGCTGGAGAAATGTGTTGATTCTATGCCCTGAAGCATGAAATAAAGGTGCCTAAATTTACCAGACTTCCTAATTGTAATGTTCAAATTTTAAATTTCTTTAGAAAGGGATTTTTATGAATAGTGGGCTTTTCCATAGGGTCTTTTAAAATTGTGAAATTGTTTTCTCTATGTAAGAATATTTACTCTTACGGTTCAGTAATTATTAGGATGGTTGCAGACTAGTCAACTAGATCCCTTTCATGTTTCCACATTTAGTTCCTAATTGGCTTCAATTCTAAAAATTATGGTTGACTAGTTAAACTGGTCATCATATTGGTTGAGAAAACATGTTATCAAGTCTATGGCTCCTGGAGAAGTCAGCTGCGTTTTAAGATTATTTTAAAATAGGCAATGCATTTAGGTGCCTGATATATATTGTTCTCAATTTGTCCAGCTGAGCTGCTATTAAAACAGCAAGAGACTGGCCTATGAGTCAGCAAGTACATCCCTGCAGAGAAATAAGGGTACATCATTTACATTATCGTCTGAATTGTGTATTACGGGACAAGGAGAACAACCTCCCTAGTAAAAAAACCCACAGAATGGACAGAGAGGATCTCTTCCAGGGCTGCCTGGGGCCTTTGATCTGATTCTGCTTTGGAGGAAATAGTTTGTGCTAGATATTTGCTACCCTGTATTGCTTCTTGGCCCTGCCATAGGGAGACTAAAGATGATACTATAGCTACGTGGCATTTTGCAGTCTGCTCATGGGACAGCTCCTCTTTGTGCTATGCCTTGCAGGAGGTTATAAACAAAGCTAAGATTCAACCCCAGATTATGTAATTGGTTTATAAATAAGAACATAAAAATGAAACAAACAGTCACAAATACTCATACATATAGAAAGCAAACTCAGGGCTTTTTTTTCAGAGTCTGTATTTCTTATTTCTATTGCTAGGATCAATGTAGCTGAAGGAAATTCACATTTGTTTTGTCTGTACATGAGTGATTCTGACACTTAGTGTTGCAAATGTGCAGAAAACAACACCTTCCTTTATTTAGTGTTAATGTCAAAACATACAGCCTCACAGCATCTTGGAAAACCCTTAGAGTACTTAGAAATAATGCTTAAGGGAAAAAACTGTTCAAAATTCTTTAGTTTCTTTCAAGTAGAGTATGTCTTCTGTGAATCGGATTTATATACTCCGAGGCAGAAGGTGTGTCCTGCTTTCAACAAATACTCCACTAATATGGTAAGAACATAAAACAAACAACATTACATTTATCAAACATGACTTGAAACTTTACTTTTAAAAAGAGCACTGGGACTTGCTGTTTGCAGTGTTTAAGGAAAAGTGATAGTATCATCAGCTGTTACAGAGCCCATGTATAACGTCTACCAGAATCAGAAGAGGCATTTTTTTCAGTGCATGCTGCTTGTTTAACAGGTACAGCATGCAGCCAGCCCTCTGCTCAGAGACAGAGGCAGCTGAGGGACATCCTCTGAAAATGAAGTTTTATAGTGAACTAAATGTTTCATAGGTAGTTTCAGTCTTCTCTGTTAATTTTTCAAATGTAAAATAAAATTAGATACAATTTAATTTATAAATTAATAATTTTTCACAATTCATCAAGATTTTCCAAATGTTTAGAACAATTTAGAACAGTCCTTCTTAAATTTTGTATGTCTTGCACTTTTTTTTTTACCTTAGTTCTGAAAACAGTACTTGCAACACTAAGTGCTTTTTGAACTAGTAGGAGCTGGACAGCAGTCAGAAAACTTGGGAGAACTAGTTTCTGAAAACCTTCCAACTTTTGCTAGCTAGAAACATGGTATAAAAAGAACTAAATTGCAAAAATTATTTTATTCATATAAAAGCCCTGAGCTAGAAACATAGGAAGAAGAATCTGTAAAGTTCAACTTTGAAGAAAATTCAAACTGACTTATGTGGACACAAATTCCCACACAGTTTCTTGTAAACTATTCTGTTTCTAGAGTTCAAACAATTTCCTTTAGACATTCATCCAAATCACAATTAGGATTATATAATTGCTTAGTGCAATGGTCTTTATGCAAGGGGTTGCAATTACTGCATTGAAGTCCATGGCAGAAATTCTGGCAGAATTCGCTTCAAGGGTTTGGAGTGAGCGTACACAGGAGAGACAGCTTTACTGTCCTTTGGAAAGATGATACTTTCTTTTCCATCTGTTCCATTCCCAGCCAACTCCACTTGGCCAGGTCCCTATCCTCTCTGGGCAGGGAGCACAGATGGCAACCTGTGGATTTTATCCAAATAAACTGGAGCTAGGGTGTCCAGGTTTCCTGGGACAGGACATATTTTCCCGCATATTTTTGAGTCTTTCATATTTTCTCCCTAGCTTTTCTTTTCACTGGAAATTGTGGAATCTCCAGCATGAGGCTGTAGACTCAGAATTTTATTCTTCCGTTTTTGACTAATACTCTTCCTCTGCTTTAGTACTAGTAATGATCTTGTACTGGAGACACCCAAGAGAGGTGTCAAACTCACAGCTCCCACCGTTCTCCTGCTCCTGCAGCGTAACGCGCGTCACTCGCTGCACACGTGACCAGCGCTGGCAGGAGCGCAGGAGCAAGGAGCTTGGTGCTGCCGCCAGGGAGAAACAAGGTGCCGGGCCGGATAAAACAAGGTGGAGGGCCAGGTTCAGCCCATGAGCCATGAGTATGATACCCTTGCACTAGGGAATAAAAAGAGCTTTCTGTGAGTGTTGTCAGGTAACATCCAAAAAACTCCATGAACCTCTCACAGTCCTCTCCTTATAGGTCATGACACTCATTTATCAGTAAAATTCTTGCTAGGTAATGTGCAGCCTCAGCAATAATCAGTGGTGAACTGAACTGACTGAAGAGGCTGGAAACCCTTCAAGTCCCTCTCCAACAGCTGAAGCAGCTACAGTCTCCCTGTGCAGGGCTGGGGCTGCTTTGTGAAGTGCTGAGAAAACAGGACTTTTTCTCACTCTTTGAGTCAGTTGGGCTCTTTTTGGTATCTGAATTTTTGGGCTTTTATTAGGAGTTTTAAATAAAACAGTTCCTACTGTTTGGTCTGAATTAAATGTCAGGAATGTTGTTCCTTTCTCTGTAGTCCCAATAGCACAGTTCCTTTTAGCTGTCCAACTCAGCAACAAGAGCGATGCTGTCTAAGTTTAGCTGTGTGTTGAAAGACGCCTACTCACATTGATGCCTTCCACAGGATCACATCACAGCAGTTCTGAGAGCCAGTGCAGAAGGAGCTGCAGGGCTGTATAGAGATAAAAGAATCTATGTGCCTTTGGGAAAATTTCTCAGGGTATGTAAAGGGGAATGGAGGATGGAAAAACAAGACCAATATGTAAAGCACCATTATGAATTTCATCATATGGGCAATGACAGTTTTATAGTCTATTGGAAAACCAGAAAATTGATTTCTCACAAAATCATTAAGCTTCCTAAAAGATGGTTTCAACAAAGAGCAGCAAATCTCAAAGTAATCAAAAAGCTGAAATAAAGGACTATTTAAGCTCTTGGATACAAGGGAACAAGCTGTTAAAAATCAAATGGTCTCAGCTGAGTTTTCTATATTACAGTACTTTATGAATCTATCCTATTTAATTTTTGTCTGACCATTTTTGAAGGAAAACACGAGACTAAAATAAAATTTTCTGTAAAGCTTGCTCATCACTATTTCAGGGAAGTGTTTTAATTAAGTGAGTGAACAGGCAGTTAATAAAGCCCTCAGTAACCTAAGTACCAATCAAGTGGTTTCCAGGAGGATTTTCTTAACTTGTCCTTTAGTTAATTTGGCACATACTTCTTGTATTATCGAATATTATGTTCATTTTCTTAATAAGGAAGATTTTGGACTATATTTGGTTGCAGAGTGGTATTTTTTAAGCAGTGAGCTATAACCCCTATTGAGAATCACAAAGACTTTGAGATTGACTGAAAAGCTTTAGGAAATGCTTGAGAAATACTTTCTTCTAAGACATCTCAGGGAAAAAAAAATGGAGCCAAGTTTTCAAAAAGTTATAGAAATAAACAGTTCTATAGATTGTACTGTATTTTAAACTTATAGCCTGAGAATTGTTTAAAAGCAAAACCAAAACAAAACAAATCCAAGCAAATAGATTATGCTTCAGGGACTGTGTTGTTAAAATGAAGGAGTATGTTACGAGGAGAGTTATATCACAGCACCATTCTGATCCAAGAATCCTTCAGCCTATGGCATCCAGGAGCTGCACGCACTGTTTGAGCAACCCCTGCTCCTGCCTTCTGTGGAGTGGGCTAACTGAGGGCGAGGTAAGCTAAGGCTTTATTCTGCTATACAAGTACTTTTTAAAGGTTGATGATTACTAGAGGAGTGAACCATTCTCTCAATGTCATCGATATGAGGAAAAAATAAAGCAGTGGCTTGTTTAGATGTAAATGCTTATAGGAAGATGTGGATCCATTAAGAGTAAGGTGGTAGAAGCACTCCAAAGAGCTGAAAAAAATCTCTAAAGCAATTCATAAGGAAAACTAGGTGGGGAAAAAAAAACACAAACTCAATAAGTTTTCCATTTCTCTTTCCATATCTAAAGTTCTTTGCTGTATCTACAAGGTTGGAAAAGGGTAAATCAAAGCAGATCAAAAATACGATGATTAATTTTGTGCAGCATGAAAAGTCTACTTAAGGGGAGACAGGGCATGTCCCAAAATTGCAAACCAGTGAATAAAGGAGATATGTTTCCAGTTTCTATTGCCCTGTAGTGGCCTACAGTCATGCACAGTGTAGTTTCTCACTCTTCAAGTCTTCCTACAAAAAGAGCTGGAGAGTTTTTGTGCTTGCATTAATGCAGAATGAAAGCAAATACAAAAAACTGAGACTTTTTGAGGGAACAGTCCTTGTCTTATCAGTGCTGTTTAGTAAGTGCTCTGTCATAGTGCCTCTATTATAACCTTATCTTATTTTTGTCTTGCTGTTGGCATTGATGTTGATATAGCTTTACTTCGGAAGAGTCTTCTGATCTTTACACTGGACATGCCTTACTGAAGTCCCAGTGTGGCTGTATTGATGGTAATGGGATAGGGAACAGTCATACCCCAAGGCAGAGGCTACCACCTACCCTATCACCTTTGTGGCTGTATCTAGCCCTTACTTGCCTGTTGCAAGATAAATATATGGAGAAGCCAAAGTTGAAGTAATTCGTAACTTCACTGCTTGACGGCTTAGCTTCAAGTGTGCTATTTTTCTCCTGTAATACTTTAAAATTGTGGTATCATCTTAGATGACACTGTAAACTTGTAAGCATTTCTTTTTAGGCTGAGAATTGAAGGCCCCAGCACCTAATCTTTAAAATTCTCTGACTGTGAAATCCTGAAGGACTCCCACAGAGTGTTACAATAGCATCCACCTCTTTTAGCTGTTTCTTATTGGAATTCCAGGTGCTGTCCCATTTACATATGTAATTGTCATACTACTGTTTTTCATGTAGTAGGAGCTTGGGAGTCTCCTAATGCAGCTGAATTTTGAAGAGTTGCTGTAGCATATATAAAATCTCTAATCTTTAGACAGAAGTATTCATCACTTGTTTTACAGAGTTTTATTTGGGCTTTTTATTCAGCTTGAAACAAGAGAGGTGATCTCAGGTTAGTTCCTCTGATCTGCATGTTTCTTGAGGGCAGTTTGTTTTAAAGCAAATTCCTTGCATGTAAGGCTTTAAGTAGATCACGTTAATGATTAATTCATTGAAAACCTTGAACTGTTGCTGTTCAGATGTGGTATAGCCTGCTATGTTCTGCAGTATCCTGTCAAGCACTGGCCTATACTGTTGCTAGTCCCAGATGATGGGCATCACTCCTACCCACACCATGACGCTGTTTGCTACAGTAATCCCAAGGACAGAGAATCCTGTGCAGCAGCATGGAGCAGCCAGTAGGTCTCCACTCTCTTTGAGCAATGGTGAGTTTGGTGTTTAAAGTGTCAGGTGGAGTTGCAAAGGGCTATACTCTCCTTGTAGCCCTCATTGTCCCTTCCTCTCCGTCCTGTGGCCAAACACCAGTGGCTCGACCACCCAATCCAACCACATATTCACTTCACAGATACATACCTGTAGTTTATCTACAATAGCTCAGATCCTATTGCTTATAGAAAGTGGAGGCTGGAAGTCATAGCTGGGTGTGAGAAGAAAGGTTGTCAGCAACTAGTGCTTAAACTGACTAATGCAACCAAGATGTCTCAGCTGCAGGCTGAGTGAGATGCGCACAGATGAGCAGGTGGAGGAGCTTGTTCTGGAACTGCACGATTGAGGGCTGGCTATCTGCGACCAGCTGAATGACAGCCAGCTTTCTCACCTCTGTAAGACATATCCTCATGCAGGCACAAGTTCCTGGAGCATCAGTATGCAGCTTGTTCTCCAGAGCTGCATGCCAGGCTCCTGTTTATACAGTGTTTATCCACCACAACAGCAGCTTACCGTGGTTTTACAGACCAGCATAGCCCAGTACAGTTGGAGCTAGTTACTGCCTAAGACAAATGGAGACAAATGGATGACTTTGTCAAATTTCACCCAGATAGTAATTCTGGAAGAGAGGGGCAAAAAGAAAGAGGGGGGGGGGGGGGCGGTTGGGAAACCCAGTCCCCAGTTTTCCTGTAGATCTGATAGATCAAACAGAACCTAAAAAAGAATTTGCTTCTCTTCGCACTCTGGGAGTTGCAGTGAAACATAACCAATTTATTTTTAAGCACCACAGGGTGCCAATCAGAATTTGACACGATTTCAGAACTACTTCTATGCTGCTCTGCTATGGATTTGTTTTAGCTCTGACTGTGAAGGCTTTTCAAGTGCCTCATGTCCCCTATTCCCTCTTCAGGGTTCAGAAAATTAGTACTATACAGCCATCTCTGAAAGCTGCCGTAATAGGGCATGGCCTCATCTGATTATGAATGAGACTGTACTTCTTGCCTTGGTGGGTTGAAGTTTGACTCAGTGTTATTTACATAGGTTGCAGTGTTCTAGTTCAAGAGAGAGGTTATTAAGTTTTAAATGTGCCATTGAAGCTTTCAGAGCACTTTCAGATACACACATGTACAAAATTCGGGTGAGGTTGCAACCAAGAATGCAAAATGACAATGTTGTCATTAATTTAAAACTGAGGATAATGAGTAAGAAAACTTTCCAAGCCCAGAATAAATGTAAAATAGACAAACATGTTAAGATACAAGTAATAACATTTAGATCTTCCAGGAAGTTTTGCTCTACTAATAAATGACAAAGTGCCAGAAGAAATAAAAAGGAAAATGGTAATGGGCTTTAATGAGCTATTTGCTGAGTGTATAAATATTGCTATAGTTTAATCATTAATAGTATGCTTTAGCATGATCTCAGTCAAAGTTTGCATGTGATATTTTAAAACTTGTCTTTTATTTTTTATTATATTTGTAATGCTTGCAGTATTGAGCAAAGAAATATTTGCCTAGCTTGATAAAGACACTACCTGGTGTAATATAAGAGGATAAGGCCAGCAATACTTTCTCGGTAACATTTTGCAAAAGAGTTTTTAATTTTTGAGAGAGCTTTTGTTATACAAGTTCAGTACCTATGAATACAAAGCAACAAGACGTACACAGCAAAGAATGAAATGAGGCCTTCTGAATAACAAATGCTCCTTACTGACTTACCAAGTGTTTTAGGCCACCCATCTTTAAGAAACTGAAATCATCCAGGTTTATGTTTTGGGGTAATTATGTGAGGGAGATCAATGGCCTAGAGATGAGTGTGCATTATTCAAAGTCTCCATTTTCCTTCAGTGTGTTATAGGGTTCAGAGGGTAAATCTCTCCACTAGGTAGTCCCAAGAGGCAGAGGTTCAAAAAGACTGGCCTAAGAGCAATCTGAGTCACACAGCTACGCTGTGAGTCTAAATATGTTATGGGACGTTGTCTCCAGTTTGGTGTCAAAGGGATTAGAATATGGTATAAAATAAGCAGATATAAGGCAAATCTCATTGCAAAATCAAGAAATAATAAAGGAATATACAGGAATGTCCAAAACTAAAATGTAACATCTTCACTATCTTCTCTTTTCCTTGAATGACCCTATTCTTTCTGTGAGAACAGCTTTCAAATCCGTATCATTCTGGACCCCTTTCCTGCCTCCTGCCTTTCGGTCTTCATTTTTTCTAAGGCAACTAGCACATATGCTTCTGATATCTTTCTGACATTTAATTTTACTGACACTTGTCCTTCTTTTCCGTTTGTTCAATCCCCTTTCCACTGTTTAAGTTTGCATCTAATGTCACAGTAAATAATGACTCTCCACCCTTCTGGGCAGCAGCTGTATCTTCATCTGTTAGTGGGTGACCACTTCTTGAAAGTTAGCTGATACAGAGCTCCCAAAAGGCAGAATGGGTAATGTCTGAGTAAAATCAGCTTAGCTCCTGTTCATAGAATCGGTAAAGACTCAAAGGAAAGGTTTGAATATAAAGCAATTCATCTGTTTTTTGGTCTCCCTTTTAACTAGCTCGCAATACAAATTACATTGTCGTGTTGGGTGGTATTCATTTATTTGTTTCTAAACAAATACATTCTGAGAGGCAGTTTCCTTCTGCAGATGGATGTGTTTGCTTTACCATTTCCTGTTTATATCCCACATTTAATTTCCTTGTAAATCTGAACAGTGCAGTTTGTAGTAAGAGATGAGAACTGATTATAGTATTTAAACAACATAGTGAGAATAACTGAATGCCAAAATTCAGTGACAGTAGAATCCTTAGCAAATCATTTATATATTATGAAAGCCCCTTTCAAAGCAGGTTTTTTTATATAAAATGCTTCCTTTTGGTTTAGCTTTTCTCCTTTTTTTTTCCTCTGAGATACTTGTAAGAATGAGGCCTTTATTTATCAGTGATACCTTCTGTTTACAAAATCACTACATTAGTTTCTGAGAAGATGATAATAACGTGGGTAGTGTAATATGTTACATTCTTATTATGCTAACATATAAATATTTTATTTTGAATGGACCTGTTTACTGTTCTGAAGTATGAAGTACTTTAGATGAGCACAGATATGTGGCTTTTCAATAAAAAGTCAGAGGCTTCTCAAAACTTTTCATGGATGGTGACAGAATTTAAACACGTGTTGATGTTGTGCCTGTTGAGCAAGCCAACATTATTCCTCTGACTGTTGCTGGAAAACAGGTGAATAAGATCTCGTTAATTTGAAAATAATAATTAGTGAATCTGAGTAGTTCCCTGAGCCAGAAAGAAATACTGCCAGAAATTGAATGATCCTCTGGAAATTTCATTGAAGTATTTAGCCAATATTCATGTTTGTATTGGTATTTATCATTTATTTTAGTTAACAATAGAAGAAAGTAATAGAAAGGAGTGAAATAGAGCAGTATGATTTGTAGTTTAAGGAACAAAATAACAATTTTGCAACAAAAAAAAGCAAAATATTCTAATAAGCATGCTAGGTTATCAAATTTGCCTGTTACGGGCAACTCATAAGTCTAGCAGTCACAGCACAGGAATTTATGTATAGTATTTGCATAGAAAGGTAGGGCCTGAACATCTCCATTCTATTTGGAAAATGCTTCAAAACTTTCTTATCATTTTCAGGTTGTTGAATGATGTTCTAAATTGTAACCCTTTATGTTATTACCTAAGTGATAGTTTCAGCGATAAAAAGACAGTACTTGATGCAACTTCTGCTATGACGTGCCCTGCCCGCATGTGTTTATTGAGGTATTACAAAGAAGTATCAGAAGACCTCTTTACAATGCAATACATATTGGCTATAATTTCTGAATCCATGTGGGTGTAATGACAAGGACTACAAATGTTTTCAGCGCTACGACATTCTTGGTGCTGTTTCTTAGGTTGCTATTCCATTATTCTTCCTTTAAAAAAGATAATTTTCAAGCAGCAATTTTTATAACAGACAGGGTCCCTGAGCCCTGCAGGAAAGCCAGTAACATCGCATATGATGGCAAACAATCCAGATCATACCCAAGAGAAAGTATAGGAAGAATACTAAGAGAGTTCTTGGAAACCAGCTTCCCTTTGTCTTTCTCTGCTGTCAGGCTTTCTGTCATTTAATGTGTGGAATGAGGTAGCTAACTTGTCTGTTCCACACTAGACCATTTACTTATTTTGCATTATGAAATTCTCAGCCTAAGGATAACTAGAAAGTAGGAAAGAAAGTTTAGCCAATATTTTGTGAATTTGAAAAAAGCAGCATTGGAATGAAATGGGGATTTGTGATGAATGTAGGCAACTGCTATGGAGAATGTTTTCGAGGTAATACTACATTTGAGTTTTACAAATTTCAGTATTTCTATGTTCCAGGTATATGAATCTTCCAAGTTGTGGAGTCCTGCCACAGCTTCTCTTTTTGTTTTGCACACAGTGTCAGGCAAGCAGAAGGAGGCCATAAGTTGTTCAACACACAGTGAATAATGACTTCTTTTTTAAAAGTTGCCTTTTGTTTGTGGTAGAGAGAAACTGAAAGGTAATTACAACCTGAAAAGAAAACAAAGTAGACTGGGATCCTAGAGTGTTAAGTGTCTGTCACAAGGCCAGAAGCGGTTGTACTGGCTCTTCATGGCAGAGATACTGCAAAAAGAGCCCTGCGTCTTCCTATGAGGTTTTGTGGGAGTTCAGGGGGTGTTACATTCCCATAGTGATGCTGCTATGTGAAATACTGACATTTTCAGCCCTTGGTTTACCTGAAGGCATAAGATGAATCCAGAGTAGCCAGGAGACTCAGAGTTGGCAAAGGGAGCAGCAATGCCTCTCAGTTGGGCTGGATGAAGAATTTAGGTCCATGTGGTTTCTATGTGCCCTGGAAGGTCTGGCAATTACAGAGTGGTTCAGTTTTGGAATCACAGCTAGAATGTACACTTGTACATTTAGGTGCATAGGTTTAAGTATTCTGTTTTGGAACTGTTAGCAAAGAGTTTTGCTTCTTCAGCAAACAGGATCACAGCAGCAGGTTTGCTAGGTTGTGTATGATATTTGCATACATGGAGGTTCACATTTCTGTTTTCCTGAAATGACTGCCATGAATTCATAGGACTGCCTCACGTTAAATTGTAGGTAATGATCAAGGATAAGAAAAAAGAGAATAAATGTGAGTAAATAGGAATGAGGTAAATCAGTTAAATTGGAAAAGTGGCAAGAACTAATGTGCCTTGGGAAAACAACTAAAATGATTTATGGAGAGTGACACTGCTGATGAGCTGTCGTAATTATGTGAAGTAGTCAGCAAATCCAGGGAGCTGTCACATTTTATCAAACTGGTTAATTTGCTCTGTCATTTTTAACATGTTCTTCATTTCATGTGGTCAATACAGGCTTGCAATAATGCACATTTCCTTTATTTGGCAAAGATATTTTCCTTTCCGTTTAGAGCAGCCATTATAATTGACCTGCTTCTTTGTCAAAAGACTGTCAATAAATTAGAAATAATTAAAATCTTGTGCAAGAAACATTCATCCTACTGTTCATTTCCTGAAAAGATTAAAATCCTGTTGAAGATTTTCATTCTCTTTTTGATTAGCAATGTCTATCTCAACAAGGTTTTGTGGAATCACTTCAGTACAATCAATACGCAACTTTCAGCCAAATGTCAGACTGAGAGAGATTTTATTGCTGTTACTGTTTCTCAGAAATCACTATTCTGAGTATTGGCTTCTTGAAGGCTTTTTGATCCCTGGGGTCCTTGACTCCCACTATTTGTTATTTATATACTTATTTGTTGTCCAATACATTTCCGATTACGTTTACAAGTAAATTAAAATCACAATGTGTGACTATATTGTGTCCAGAAAAAAATGGAATATAGGTCAATATACTCAGACTAGTAGCATGTAGAAAATACAGCATATAAATGTAAATACATTTTTGTATGGACAAATAAGGAAAGAATTCTTAATGAAAGAATTCCTCAAAACATCTGGGACTTCAGATCTTTGAAGAGCTTGAAATCAGAATTACATGCTGAGCTTGATGTTAAAAGGTCCATTATTAGTTTTCCAAAATCAAAAGCCTGACAAAAACCAGAAATGTCAAAATTGTGGTGACTTGCACATGTTAATATATAGTCTTGATCTTTGACAAACTCACTGCAAAGTGCAGCTGAACAAAGGGTAACAAGAATATCTCCTTTGAAATCTTAAAACCTTTCTCACTGTTTCTTCTCTCATTGCCTTTTTTCTTCCCTAGTTTTGTCATCCATTGTGCCCTCTTCACATTGCTTCTTGTTCTGCTTCAGTTTTTCAATTTGTTTTGAAAGAAAACAAAAATTTTTCTCTCAAGGTAATGTTTCAAGAAATGGAGGAGAGGAGCAGTCAGTCAGCTGAGGCTGGCGATGCTCCTGCAAACCACAGTGCAGTCTGCCATGGTCACAGTGGAACACACTCACTTCCAAACTGCAGGATCGTGTTGTTTTTCCTGCATTAGCACTCCAGCTGAGCAGGGAGTGAAACTCTCTCTTCCTTTCTCTTCACTTCTTCCTTCATCCTGTTTAGAAAGACATTTCAGAAAATAAGCGTTATTTTTTGCAGGAGTTTTGTAACATTTGCATATGAACAACATGATCTAAGCATTGAAGCAACGATTGCAGTGTGTGGGTTTATTTTTTTAAAAAACAAAATGTGGCTCCTATTTAGGCATTTCAAAAGCAGCTGAACTCTTTCCAAACTTAGTATTTATTTTTAGTGTGATGACCATGAAAACCATGACATACTTAAAACTGAGATCAATGCATCCAAGACAGCAGATAATAATTTGATTATAGAGGCACCACACATTCTGCAATATCACAGATTTGGGTCTCATCTACTAGCATGCACATTTGGAAGTGCAGTGCTGCCAGGGTGTTTGTAAACTTCCAACCCCTACACCAGGAGGCTGTGGGGAAGAGAAGCGCAAGAAAAACAGCTGAGGAGCTGCAGTTCCTGCAGAATCTTAGGCTGATCTCTTCCTGGGGCATTCCAAAGGAAGTATTTACGTGTCTGTTGGTGGCAAAATGACCTACAAGAGTGAATGCTTAGACATTATATGTAAATGTGATAAATAAGGGTTAGGAGGCGGGAATCTCTGCAGCGCAGTTAAATACTTCAAAGTCATCTGCAGGGTCATTTTGTATGTCTTTTTTTTGAAGCACAAGCCCCATATTTGCACTAGAAAATAAAAGTCTCTATTTCAAGAAGCAGTATTTGTACCAAACAATCAGTGCCATTGCCAGAAGAGACCAGAGCTGCCTGTGTCATGCCAGGGAACTTATGTGGTAATTTGAGAGCCATTATTATGTATCAGTAAAACTTTTAAATTTGTTGTAATGTCTCTTCTTGTGACCAGAAGCACTATTGCCTAGAGTATGAATAATGAGATTAGTATTCTCTGTGTGGCAGACTCTTTGCGTGTAGCTTTTGTATTTAATAAAAGGCAATTACATAAAAGTCTAGGCTGTCATTCTCAATTTTGTACATGACCCTTATGGAAATAATGAGAAAAAAACCCAAATTTTCTATTGTGTTCCCAAGGAGAATTCATAACTAAAAGTGAAAAAAATAATTCTTCTTGAAATAAGCCAGTGCAAATAACCATAGGACCTTTCTTTATTTGAACAACACTCCATTAAGTTTCTTTACAAATCTCAATTACAGTAGCTATATTCTATTTTGTTTGCTTTGCCAACCTGTAGAAATAGCTGTCACAGTTTATGAATGCTACACTATGATAGAAGGTCTGTGTATCCATAAAAATATCCAATATACAATGCCTAGTTCTTTTTGCAGACAGGAAAGAAAAGGAAAATGTTAATACCAATCTGTCATTTTTTATCACCAGAGCTGAGAGTGGATAGTTTTAGAAATGAAAAGTTTAACAATCCAAGATCCATGTTCCTGGTTGTTATCTGTTGTCACAAGAGTAGTTAAAAACATTCATATACTTGTCTTATATCGCTCAGTGGTGATTGGGTGACCCATTAAAATTAGAAAATAAATGCTGTATTATTTTAAACAATGTATTTCTGAAACTGTCTACATGAGTACACGATGTAAAAATATTCGCTTCCATATAGTAGCTTTAAAATGTTGTCTTCCCAGGACATTTGGTATAACTGTGTGTGAGAAAAGGAGGAAGGTTCCAGGTATGGTGGAACTCTGTTGCTCCTTATTGCTTTAGCCTTTTTTATAGCCTCTTAAAGCCTGTGGTAAGAAGTACTATACTGAAAGAACACCACAGGCATTGAGCTTCCCTAAGCTGAGACACTCAGTTCCACAACTCTGCTTTCTGCAAGTAATCAATTAATCTCTTGCTTGCTGCCTGGGGTAATTTAGTTATATTTACAGGTCTTGGCTCTGCTTCCCTCCCTGACTTCTCTTCTATATACAGATCTGAATTTAAAGGTGGATGGATACAAAATCATATTCCCATTTTATCTTCTCAAATGCCCTCCGTTTCATAAAATAACTTCTGCACAAGTGGGATGTCACCTCCACGCTGTGGAGCAGTCCCCAGTATGGTGCTTGGAATCTGTATCAAGTATTTGCAAACTAGGGAAAAATTTAAGCCAGCCCATACATAGTGGTCAAGTCTCAGCCACATTGTGCCATCTCTATAGGCTTAAGTCGACAGAAAAAATCCATGGCTCCGCTCTGAGATTAAATTAGCTTGAAGGAAAAAAGGTAGAGAAGTCTTCCCCAAAATCTTACACAACATATCACAATTTAACTGTTTTCTGGCCCTCATCCCCAGCAGGTTTCTCCTTATAACTTCATTTTGCATACACTGATGAAAAGCCTTTAGCCTGTTTCTGAGTATGGCCCTCAAGCAGAAAACCTAGTAAGCCATACTAAATGACGTGCTTCCATCAGTTATATACTGAAATAGCCAGAAAACAGATTTAATGTTTGAATTCAAGTCCCTTTCATGAGAACAGACACCAAGCCAAATCCATCTGTATCTCACAAATGAACAATAGCTAGTTTTATCTATTATAAAGAGTATGGTTTATAGGGCCCTGTGCAGAGGTCCTGTACAAATTTAATGGTAAGGCTGAGGATTATGTCCATTGTGTGTTTACTGAATATATACTGAATATATTTAGGACTTGAAGAAATGTTTCACTTGTTTTATTTTCTCTCACAAACCTCTCTAAGCTTCTTGGATTTCTTCTTTCCTGAAAAACCTGTCAAAGACTGATAAAATATATGTATTGATATTTTAGATTTTTCATTTAATTCTGCAATGCAATTTCATAGTTCTTCACTTCCTTTGCATTTGCCAACTTCTGTAGGTAAGATGCCACTGACATCTAAAAGCGGCACCTCTGTTATTCTGTCTGTGTTTTGGCGTTGGAGACACTGTAAATGGCCAGTAGTTCTGCAGCACCATTAATTAAAGCAGCCTCTCTCTTCTTTAATTTTCATTGCTGTTGGGTAGCCACAATGTGGAGCTGGGCCTGGATGCAAGGCTGATTGCTGCTATATCAACACCATTCACAGATGGAAAATTACCACTTGCTCTGTGTAGTGTGGTGAAATCTGTGCAGATGCCATATCCACTTGAAAGGCAATTTAGTGTCTGTCAAACATATGGATTTGTGTTATTCTGAGGCATTGTGGACTTCTAAAACATAATATACAGCCTTGGCTCCCAAGAAGAGACTGTGCATAGGGAAGGCAATTAGACCTGAGTAAAAAGCAGACAGATTTCTTCAGATGCTTTCCCACACAATACAGGATTTGTTGACTGTAGAGGACTGCAGAAAAAAGCAAGGGAAGCAGTAATTCATGATGTTCAAAGTTATAAAAATCATGCAGTAGGTTGTGAGATTGGAAGATGTGAGCTTTTTCCTAATATATTTCATATCCTGAAGGCCTCTTCTTACTTTTCTAATACCTTGCTGAGGTAAGTCACTTATGTAGTATTTTCCAACATGTTTCAGCAGTAAGTAGAATTTTAGAATTTTGCAGTATGTATTTTATCCTTTAATGTCAATGAAACTAGCTGTAATTTGCAGAAGTGTCATGAGAAAGGGAGTCAGTCCTGATGGGAGGCATCAGTGGTTTCTAGCTTTTCTTTCTGAAAATCCAGTGAGATATTTGACTGTACTTTGGGAAATGTTCCAGATCCAAATCATACGGATTGCATTTGAACTCACATGTAATCAGCAGCTGCCATTAGATACAGGCCAATGTTCACAACAAATTCACATTGCATTTCATCCCCTAGTAAATCTCTGGAAATAAATGTCATCTAGTCAGTTTACTTATTATGGGGTTTTTTTCCATTACAGGTTAGGCTAACATGTGGCAATACCAGCTGATGTCTTAAAAGTAATTCACTTAATTTTTTTTTCACTCTTGCTGTCTTTGAAAAAAAAGGACATAACCCTATAGACTAACCCGAATACTGTTTAACACCCTACATTGTTGGCAATGAGAAAAATTCATTCTTTTTTTCTTAGTTTCACAAATAAACTTTAAAATGAAAAAACACTTTTAAATACTCTACGTCAGAAATGCAGCAGTATTGAACATTTTTTTCTACAAGCAGATTCTCCTGTTCTATAGCCATCACTGTTTGCAGCAGGGGTTTTCAGTTTTTATTTTCTTCTGGTTTTGAGTAGCTTGCTCTTGTAATTGATTCCTGAAGGGATTTTTTATCTCAAACTTTTTTTTTAAAGGATATTTCCAATTAGGCAGTTTGTATATACACAAGGGTAAAAGAAGCATGTTGCTTTCAGTAGAATAAATCCATTTTTACTTTGTGAAGAAAATGTTTCAAGAATGTCTAAGATCAAAGTTTTTAACCAAACTGGCAACAAAGATTGTCACAAATGGAAAAAATGTCTTTCTGCAGAGAAGAAAATATTTCTAAGGATTTGGTCATAAAAGTAAAGCCTTCAGTATGCAGCTTCCAAAGTAAAAAGTAGATTTGAAGATGTATTTGTGATTCTTGATTTGTATATACTGAGAAGAAAGGCACGTGAAAACTAGGAATAAATGTTTTTGTTAATGGTATCTGTTACTTTATTCTGAAGAACCCTGATTAGAAATAAAATTATACACTATAATATCACCCTTCTAATACTGGGAGAAAGAACGGTAGAAGTGAGGGAGTAACAAAAGTTACCAGACACTGAGAATTATGGGTACACTAATGCAGGAAATCTCTTGTTTTAAAGGATGAAAGTACTTTCCTTAAAATGAATCATTAGTGCAATTATCTATTTCCAGCATGTGTATTTTTCCCATAGAAAACACAATAGAAGCTTTACCTTGACACCCAACACATTTCCTTCTTAGTTTCCAAATGTAGCTCTGTGGTGTTTAGAAACAAGTGTATTATGAACAGTTTGTTTCCAGACATGGAGTCACTTCTTTGGTGCGGTTCTTATCCAAGTAATTCGGATTTCCCATATTCACAGGAGACATTACAAGTGAGCTGCATTGCCTGGGATTACTTTATTTACTTTTGCATTCCACTGTGGCATGAGGGCTGTCATTTGACTGAGCTGATGCGAAAGCAGAGGTTTCACCCTTTCACAGCCTCCCGCCGGTCGACCGACTGACATTCGGCTGTAACAGCAGGAGCGCGATGAGCCACCACCTGCAGCGATGTATGTGACTCCTCCGTTCACTGTCTTGCACTTCACTGAGCTGAGATGAATATTATCTCTGTCATACTGAGCTAACGTCTTCACCTCTCGTTTTCTCCTGGTTATCAGGCTGTGGAAGAAACAGGTTTTCAGTAACTTCCCACTTCCATCAGCCAAGTAAAGACATATGCATTTTCTCATTACTTTCCTGAGGTTTGCATAGGAACTTTCAACTCCAATTGAGAGAAGAGGGCAGTCTCAGAATAAAAATGTTGAGAGATCATAGGATTAAGAGATCATTAAGCACAGATCTTCATCAGTAGACATAGTCTAAAATAATAATGTCTAAGTGTCCCTACTCCTGGTACAGAAATGCTTTAGCTTTCATTATCATCTTTGTTGAGCTCTTATTTCAGCAGAGCTGTATGTTTCAGCTTGGTCATCCCGTGGTACAGGCTGCATCAGTAGCTTTCTAAGCAACAAGAACTTTTATGCTGGATGGAGTCCATAAGAAGTAAACTCATCATTGGTGGGAGCAATTATTCAAATTACTGTTATTAGAACTTTTTGTATAATTGCAAGCAGACCATAAATGATTCAAAAAAAACTAAAGTAAGACAAATATTTTTCATGCAAACTGAAAAATGACAAGATCCTATAAGCACAAAAGGGCACAAAAATGTGATTCATGTGTCAAAAGATTCATTTTTATTGTAGCTACAAGACCTTCAGAAGATGAAAACTAAATAAAACCTGTAATCACATTTTTATGATGTCTCAGATGTGAATGTTGTGAAGTGAGCTTTTACCGTTACAGTTGTTCTTGATGCACACAGCATATTGATCTGGAAAGGTAAATTTGTTCTCAGAGTTTATAATAGCAGAGAATGTCTTTCATTTCTCTAGTACTGGATTCTTCCGTTGCAAAATACTTAAGTACTAAATAAACTCTTCTCTCAGATTAAATTAAAAAAACTACACATTTTCATAAACTGGTAAAAATTATAGACTGCTGAATCTGTTGGACCCTGTAGCCCATCTCCTTGCTAATATACGCATCTTCCTCACATCTCTTTTCTTCTCACTTTGCTGGTTTAGTCGGATTCATTTGTTTGCCAGTTTAGCATTTTAAGAACTTCCTACAGAGATTATGACATATCCTAAAGGCTGATAATTCATGGTGCCAGGAAATCTTCATTCTTGCTCATATAAATTTGTGTACTTTTCTTATAACACTGTGTATAATCCTCTGTTTCTTGGAGCTACACTGATTTTTTTCCTCCCATTGTCAGCCCGTACATTATTCCTGAGACACTTGTGCTTCATCGCTGAGAATAATTTCATTGAAGATATAGACACAACCTGTGAGAATAATAGTGTCTCACTGTTTCTGATACAGTTTCCAAAATTACTTGGTGCCCTTCAACTTTTTAAGTTTCTCCTGTACTTGTCATTTTTCTTAAATTATATCGTTCCTCACTCTCTTTGCATAACTCAATGACTCGTATTCCTTAAACTTTTCTGGTTTTCTTATTTAATCTTTAGTTAGTTTGTAAGTATCTTGTACAGATCAGTTTGACTGGAACAAAACTCTGTTACACTGTGGTGGGGCATCTTTCAGCCTTCAGTATTTTCAATATGAAGTATCATAGAAATGCTCATAAGGCTGTGGGTCATAAGGATGTCTAAAGTAAACTGAAATTCATTTATTACTAAAGGATAAAAGCATTCTTGTATAAAATATCTTTAAAGCATATATTTTTTTCTTTTATTCAGATGGCAAAACTTCAATTCAGAATCTTGAAAGAGCTTTCTCCTTTTGCTGCAACATATAATATTACTACTGCTGAAGCAGTGTAAGGCATATAGCTCCCAAGTAGGCTTAAGGTGTTAAGGTTGTCAACTACTGTAGAATCAATTATGAAACCTTCAGTCTTGAATCTATTCCTGCTTGTGAAGTTTTCAGTTCACCTGTTAAACAACTACTAAAATGAGATTAATTC
Organism: Dromococcyx pavoninus; assembly: GCA_033558185.1. Lineage (NCBI taxonomy): Eukaryota > Metazoa > Chordata > Aves > Cuculiformes > Neomorphidae > Dromococcyx > Dromococcyx pavoninus. Next base: position 1,553,329 of record JAUMJL010000192.1, on the reverse strand, counting down.
AAAATTAAAGGAAAGACATCAAAAGATGATGTCTCTCCAAAGCAATTTATTTCATAATATTTCTAAAATTTAGGGCTAATATTATGAACTATCAAGTTAATTTGGTTAGTTAATATTTCAAATTATTATGACTGTAAAGTATAGCAATATCGTAAAAGTAACTTTCTCAGAAGAATGATGTTTATAATTCTTTCCTACTTTATTCCACTAATTTTCTCTTTCTATATACTCTGATTCTATAATGTTAGTCTTGGATTTACAACTGGCATTCCATTAGGGAAGTCAAAATCAATTGCGTAGACAATTTGTTTCACATAGGGAATTGCACAGGTACTTGCATAGAAAAATTTTTATGCTCCGTGCCAATGGGTTTTCCAAAAATTGCTACTGGAAAACAGTTTGGTAGTCTGCAGGCACTACCACTGTTCCTGCACGATTATGGTAAAGAAAAGCAGACAATGCAGTGTCCATTGGCAATGATTCAGTATATTCCATTTTCTTTCCATTATTTTAACTCTTGCACACAATTCACTTGCTATCTGGCCTTGAGGATCGTGATTCATTAACAAATTGGACTAAAGAAGCTTTATATTTCTAGTGAACCATATTTTGCTATGAAATCTAGTTCCATGCATCTGCCGAAACTAGATTTGATATAGGTATCATAAGTGTGTGTCTTTCATTCATAAAATATGAAAAAAATATATGTTTGGATTCAAGAATGTTCTAATTCAAATACTTAGTATCTGAGATTGCATTCTGACTGGCTAGAAACTTAGATGCATATTTTATTTTTTTTTCTGAAAACATATATTTGCCAAATAATAGATATATTTTCAGCAAAACTTTCTCTTGGAAAAAAATCAATATGAATTTTTCAGGTAGATTTTACTCTATATGCTGTGAGTTAATTTTGTTTTCACCTGGATGCAGTGTGTCCTGGAAGTTTCTTGCTTCTGAGTATTGTGAGAGCTGTACCTAGCCATAAATTAAAAATGGAACTTACAGAGGCAGTATATGGCTTAATACTCTCTTGTATAGATGCAAATTGCTGTAAGTCATTGCAGCCCACTTCTAAAGTAGAGCAGAATTAAATACTAGAATGTCAAAAGGTCCTGCAGGAAAGGAGAGTTCACATTTCACTTATTTGTGGTTTCTGGTTGCCTAATTGACATTTGTTTTACAAGTAGAATTTGCAGGCAAAATTATACATGCTACTGTTGTAGAAATATAAAGTATATGCTGATTTTTTTTCCTAGGATTTTGTAAAATATCAGTAATCATTTTTATTTGCAAACAGCCATTGCACTTACCTGTACATCATAGTCTGACAATTATGTCTGTACAAGGGACCTCTTACCAGAAGAAATCCAGCCAAACTTGCTACGTATGGCTGGCTCCTTTTTGTGTCAGGGAATCCTGTGTGCAAGCCCACATGGTTGGAAAAGATCTGAGAAGCTTCAGGGGTTCTGCTGAAGAGCCCTCAGGGATCTCAGAGATACAGAGGCAGAGCTAAAAAGTAAATGAGAAACTCGCAGCAAATCAAGAAGAGCGCTCAAGCCAAGGGGGCAGACCACCCTCAGCACTTCTCTTGTTGTGTGGTATATTTCTTTGTTTCCAGCAAACAGCCTTAGGGTTTGACACTCTACAAAAGGAATGAGAAGCTTCTAGCCTTTGTATATGGGATCTTTGCTACTACCTAGAAATTTCTCACCAGCTAAATTAGTCACCATGAAAGAAGATAGTGAGATTTCTACCACAGCCTAACTCCAAATTTTATTCAAAGTAGTAGGTATCTGGAACTGCATGTTCTACTTAGTATACTACAGTTAGTGCAATAACATTGTTTTTCTCAGGCAAGTGCAACCATGGATATGAAGGAGGTGTAAATTCTTCCTCCTTGCCAGGGAAGCTTTAGACTAGATATTAGGAAAAATTATTTCACTGAAAGGGTTGTTAAGATTTGGAACAGGATGCCCAGGGAAGTGGTGGAGTCACCATCGCTGGAGGTGTTTGAGAGATGTGTAGATGTCATGCTTAGGGACATGATTTAGTGTTGGGATTGGTGGTGTTAGATTAAGGGTTGCACTAGATGATCTTAAAGGTCTTTTCCAACCTAAATGATTCTATGATTCCTCAGAGTTGCTGAAATTGTATTCAAGGTTAGATTATTATTTATCTGGCATGGGTGCTCAAGGCACAAAGGACAGCAATGGTAAAAAGCTGCTGCCTCCCTATTTTTTCAGAGAGAGGCATTTCCAGCTCCTGCTCTCTCTGAGTCAGGTGTGAGCAGTACCATTGCTGAAAGTGCTATCAATCGCTTGAAAAGTAATAAGCAGAAAAAACAGTTGTTACTCTGCAGCCAATGCACCTCTAGTGCCTGGATTGAGGATACTATGGAATAATATTCCAGTGAGCAAGTAAGAAGTCTCAGTGCAGGCTGACTCCTTAGAAGAAGAGACAGTTAACTGTGTGCACTTACATTCAGAGACTTTATTCCTCTCACTCAAAAGGCACAGAAAAGTAATGTATACTGTAGTAGAAATTAATTGGCCTATATTGCAATTGTGTTGGTCTCAGAATAGTTGTTGTTGGATGACAACATGTAGTAGGTCTCTGGAGTCCTTGATTTCTCTTTGTAATTGTTTCCTATTTCACTTGTGTCTTATAATAAATGGCTGTGAAAGTCAAAATGTGATGTATATAAAAAGTACAGGAAAATTTTGTTATTAAAAAATTGATAACCATTCTTTTCTAGTTCCGTGAGTATTCCGTAATCACTAAGAAGACATTCTAGAAGAGTTGGATATGTTGTGTTTATTCACATATACTCACTTGCATGTCTTCACTCCTACCCAATATGTCCAGCCTTGTTTAATTTGTCCCTGATAATGAACTACCATTAGCAGCAGTTCAAGATATGGTCTGAGAGAAGAGAGGCAATCTTGCCAGCAGTCTCTGTAAATGCACATATACATTATAGTGGCAGCAAGAGTAATAACTTCCATAATCAATATATTAAATTCACTACTTTTACAATATGTGTTTAACATTCCCAAGCGTGTTTGTTTAAGTGTGTGTGTTTGTATAAATGCATAAATTGATCCCTGGCAAAGATCAAACTATGTTTTGTATGTATTGGAAAAGTGAGAATTAAGCTTGGCAGAGGAATAGGTTTTTCTGAGAAATATCTTCTTTCATTTCTTCATAAAATACTGGTTTTGACTTAACCGAGTTCTTACTGGGAATGTACCAAAGTTTGTTTCATGAAATCCGTGAACTAAGGCAGTGTGTGCAAAGAGGGGCTTTAGTACTGAATCTGCAGTTTCTGGAGATGGTCTAGCACCTTTTAAAACTTTAATGTGTAAGTTCAAGCTTCAAAATAAATCGCTAGGTTAGTAACGTGTTCAAAATTTCTAACGTGTTGAGTACATTGATTGCCATTAATTCAAACTTAGAAACTAAACCTAAAATGAAAGAATTCTTTAAAAAAACCCCAAACAAATGTGTACATCACCAAACACGGTCAGTTGTAACTGACTCTGCTCTGACAAAATTCCAGTAGTGTTTCAACTGGATCCAAATCCTACTTGAATATAAGACTGCCCAAACCTGGTGCTTTCAATTCATTTTTTTCTGGGCGGTGGAAGCAGGGCTGGATGCTACTGGCACGAGTGTAGTTGTGTTTGTCCTCCTTGTGCTCATTTCTACCTGCAAAAAGACTCACGTTGCTTCAGCACTGGCATCTGCACAGCTGTGCATAGAGGTCCATAATATGTTCCAGAACATGCCAGAGTTACACCTTCATCCTTTAGGTAAATATGTGTCCATTTCACTTCAAGTCCCTGTTTCTGTGACTCAGCAGCCACAAGGGAACAGCTTTGGACTGTCTGCCTGCCACAAACAGAGGTGGCCAGACACCAGGGCAGGGTTACCTTGCAGCAGTGGGGTAACAGAAATGTGGCAGTGTGAGGAAAATGTTTCTTCCTGGGTATAAAGCAGAGCACCAACACCATGAGCTATCAAGCTGACAAGTAGGGGTGAGGAGGGAATTCAAGGACCTGGGTGGTTGCCCTTGGTAAGAATTGTGTCCTGTCCAAAAAACCCTGCCACAATTTTGCAGCATTAGCTTACTTTAAAAGGTTGGCCATGTAATGCATTGCTTCTTTGCATATGGTGAACTTTATTTTATGTTTGCTTGGAAAGAGTGGTTTTCAGTGTTTAGAGATTGTAAAAAATTAAAGACAAATTAGTAATTCTTCGAGAGTTTGGGAAATGTAAAATCAATGACATAGACTCAGTTCACGTCTAAATAATTAACTGTAGCTCAGAATAGCCTTGCCAATTAAATAAATGTGGGGTTTTCCTACTTGGATAGATCAACTGAGGCACAAAATAGTTGAAAGCCAAGATCTCAAAAACAAGTTTACGTGAGTCTGTAGTTTGATGTTCACCTTGGGCCGTCTTTGGTCTTAATATTCTGGAACTCTAAGCACTTTTCATATACAGTAGTCAATAGCTGAGGGTGGAAACTATTGGAAGACTAGCCCTAAAATTATCACTTTAACTTCTTTCTTCTTAAAAGTTGATGAAATCATTCCTCCAAAACCTGGGACTTCGGAAAAAACTTCAGCTCCAACTAGTTGTCTGAAGTTTGAAGGCTTTAGTTTTAGTTATAATCCAAATGAGAATGATGTGAGTATGAGTTATAGCTGTAGTTCGATACTTGAATGCCATACACCACACATTAACTGCTTCTAGAAACATACTTGTATTATTAGCGTAATCTTATATCTGATTCTGGCTCTGAACAGCACCTCAGTGTTGTCTATGATGGTTTACTCCTGTATATCATATCAGAGAGACGTTTCACATCTTTGGAGTGTCGATGCTTTAATTTCTTTGGTGATTGTTCTTCTAGTTCTTCAGAGGGATCAAAAATGATTGCTATTGAATCAATCCTTCAGTTTGGGCATATATACTATTTAGAGGACCAAGGGAGTCTCACTGTCTTCTTGTAAATCAGCTTGTTTTCCTAAACCTTGCACAAAACCTTTTAGGTTAGTACTGCAATAGTGACTGAAGAAAAATGTCTGGTGCTTCATACAAAGCCTTATGAAAAAGTGACTCAGAGAAACTCTGCTTTGAACATTACTAATGACATTGTGTCTGCACCTAGCAGAGTAACAGATAACTTCATGTCTATGAGGCTTACAGATAGAGTTGGCCAGAAAGCTAGAGATACAGCCATTTTCACTGCTAAACATGTTTTTAGGAGATGGAAGACTTACTCTGAAATATAGCAATTCTGCTGAAAATTTAAATGTGAAAGTGTCCAAATGCATTATGTAGACTACTAATTCATTAACTACCGAGACTCTTAAAATTTAAATATTTAAAACACTTTATGACATTATTAAAGTAAAATATTTTGACACTGAAATAATTTTTCTACATTGTTAAAATGAAAACGTGCTTAGATTTAAAAAATAACAAACCCTTCTGAGTTTAAACTATTGGCTTTTAATTCCAGCCAAAAAATTACCAGTTCCTCTCAGCAAAAGAAATGGATTTTCATATGCCCAGTTTTATCCATGGTCTGTACTGAGCTGCTCCAACCATTCTACAAAATGAGTCTTCCTCAAAGCTTTCTCTGTTCAAAGTCATGTTTTTAAACTTTTTTTACACTGATAAGTCCATATGCTTTTTTGCAGTTTCATGAAGAATACTGGGAAAAACTGCAACTGGAAAGTTGTTTGTCAAACTACACTTTTAGAACTCCAGGCGCATTTTGCCCTCCCTTGGCCTAAAAGCATTCATTAATAGCCTCAGGCATAGCTGGAAACTAAATCTACATTCACTAAGCTAAGAAAATGGCAACTGTCTTTAGATGTAGCCAGTATTTTTTCCATAGCTCATCCAGCAGCACTTTGAAGCTCTGCCATCAATCAGAAAATTATATGTAAATTAGATTGTAGATCCTAAAAAGCTTCAGTAGAAATAAGTGATAGTGAAAGTCAGAGAGAAAACGTTTTCCACACTGAGGTCTGGAAGCAGCCAGACTTCCTGTAAGTTCAAGGGATTTATTTCATCAGACATCAATTACATTGTAGATGTGGGACCAATATCTTTCAGATAAGCTACTAAAATTATGAGGGAGAGGGTTTTTGTAGTATTTGAGAAAGCAGTCATTGACTTGATATGATTTTCTGAATTCTCTGCTTGGTATGTCATGTCATCCTGCAACCATTCAATGGCTAAGGAGATTCTCCACCAGGATTCATGCAGTGCTGTATATGCTTCAGAGGATCTCCTTCTATTTGCTGTTTCGAGCAGCAAACTGCCATCAGGTAGTCCTGTACAGGAGAAAAAGAAACATAAAACCTATTGAATGAGATTGGCTTCAGTAGTGCCATAGGCTGGTGGAAATATGTTGGTTTGTGAACAATATTTATTATTAATGCACTAGGGGTTTTTACCATTTCGATATGTGGGTTAGAGTGTTTCTGTAGTTAGAGAAAAAGTCCAAATATTAATAGAGAGTGAAACAATGAGTAAGCCATACTCTGCATTTGGAAGCTTTATATTATATAATAAATTCCCAATATTTTATAAAGCACAATATTTTAACCATACTCTGATGGATGTCAACAGTAAAACAGAGTATCAGCAGGATTGATTTCCTTGGAATCTTAAACCTGTGTAAAACCAACATGTCGATCAAATTAATTTCTGTTTAGTTCTAAAACTACATAGCATTACATTCAGATTGCTTTATTTTTCAGGTTTATCAGTCATGACTGTGTGTGTGGTCTCTACAGGAAACATACTCTGTACAAGGCACATTTAATCTGTAGCAGATTTAACTGGCTTTAAGAATGTGCATGCATGAAGAATTTACTTAAATGCTTTTCTGAATGAAGAACATATTTTAATTAGAATCACAAGTCAGAAGGTCATACCATGGATTATCCAAACCACTCTCATGTTTTCATCATACAACTCACTTCAGAAACATACTGTGCTCCCCCTTAAAGTTTTGAAACTTTTATGGGTTTGTCACCACAACTCTAATAGGACAACGATTTGGTTTGGTTTGCTTTGGTATGTTTTGGTTTATTCTCCAGTGAAACGTTATTCTTGGCCATCCTACAGCAACATATAACATTTTATGGTGATTTGAATAATAACTGCATGTGTGTCAAAAATGCGTGGGAAACAACTGTGGAGCAGTATAACAGAATTTATCTTTTAACAACTTCAAATATCTTTAGAGTGGCAGATCTGGACAAGCAACCTCTGTTTTTTTAATATATAGTCTTCATTATTATTACTATTATTGTTGTTGCTATTGTTATTATTATTATTGTGTAGAGCTGTGTAACAGACCTTCATGCAAAAGATTTATACATTTTTTAAGAAATAATAATGAAATTTAAAGTTTGATAGATCAAGAGAGATCCTGCTGACCCACAGAGAATGTTTGAAGGCAGTGAGGATGCAACTACCTCAGCCCACAGACCTGCGCAGAAGATATTTGTAGGGTTGGGCTGCAGACCACTGAGGAACTGAATGTTGCCAGTGGTCCAGGTGATTTCCTGCACTCAGACTGTCATCCATGTAATCCCTGACCGCTACACATGGTTCTGGATTAAACCATCTCTATTTGTCTAACTGTGAATTGCTACATGACTAATTGTTGTTATTCTCTGATTGCAAAAATTAGCTATATGCTGCCAGTTCCTTTAAGAAAAAAGAAAATAAGTTGTTTGTTATGTTTTTCGCACATTCACTCAACTCTTGACTTGCACTGAAGGTCAAATATCACGCAGGCATATAGAAGATTACAACCTTACAGATCATTATTTTCCTGCTGGGTAGTTAAAAAGTGGAAAATATAGCAGTTTTGGTGCATTTCATCTTTTATGCAGTTTTGATGCAATTTATTAATGCATTTTCAGAATCCATTCTATAAACTACAATTCTAACTTGTAGGGAAAAAACACTTCTATATACCCAAGCATATTTGGAAATGATTGTTTCCTGTTGAGTGCATTTTGAATGAAGACATAAATGCTGTTCTTCATTTACTGTGAGGCAGACTTAATATCATTTTTTTCAGAAAAAGAGCAATTGAAAAATAATCCATCTTTGGTACTTTACACTTCATGGACTTTTTTGCATATGTGAGTTATTAGACTAAATCACAAATAAGAACAGTAGTATTTTATTCCTGTTTTGCATGGATGGAAATGGCCTGGGAGAAAAATGAGAGATCAATACAAATTTGCACAAAAGTCATGTTAACACAGCTATAAGGAATCTCCCAAGTTTGTGCATATTTAGAAGAGATCAGGGTGCAGATCTTACAGCAAACAGAAAAACAAAGTTAATAAAAAGAAATCAGGGTTCTTTGTTATTTAAAAGCCTAAGTCCAAATCTATTAAGAACATGATAGTGCATTGCAGCCTGGAAGTGAAGAACTCTTGTTGTCTAATAGGAGCCTAATGAGAACAGAAGAGTCAGTCCAGGAAGGCTCTGAACACATGGGACTGTCTGTACTTGGAGCCAGTGGGAGTCTCCCATGCAAAACCCTTTGCAGATTAGATTTCAGGCTTTATTGGTTAACAACAGGCACGCATAGAGAGATCTTGCGAAGTCCCATAAAATCTCATAAGTACCAATGCATTAATTCAGTTGGTGGCAACTATTCACAACACTGAATTATGTGAATTTCCCCACTAAGTTTGCTTGCACTGCTACTGAACATGAGGAAAGGAAGTAGAATTGAGGTGCTGTTGAGTGGCTGTTCTAATCAGGTAAGATAGCATTGCTTGAGAGCTGGGAAAGTATCTCTATTCCACTTGGATTTCTCAAATCAAATTTCATCTAGACATGCAAACGAAGGTTTGATATTTACCTGGCTTTAAGGAAAAGGTCAAATTAAATAGCTATTAGCTATTTCCTTTTAGTTTTAAGGAGTTTTGTTCCAAAAAGCATGAATATGTCTTAGGGAATAATTCTGTTGGGACTTGGACATCAGGATTAGGAATTTTATACCCATTTATAAAAAATGAGGGATTAAAGTCACGTGCAGAATGTCACACCAGTGACTCCCATTAAAAACAAAGCCAAGTGTAGCCTACTGACTTCTCTGACCATGCAGCATTGCATATATGTGTGTACATACACGCACAAGGGACTCATAAGTATGTACAGGGGAAGATGTTTGGATGGGTCTTTTTATTGGGAAGTTTGAATTGTTTTTTACAAGTTCCAGGGAACCATAATGGGTAGTTGAGTTATTTAGAAATTTCTTTATGTGTTAGAAGACAAAAAAGTACTTCCTAATTTCTAAAGAGAGAAGAATCTGGTTGCCATCGACTTCTAATATGCGCTTACTAGACAATGAAGTGATCTGAATTTGCTTGCATTTCACTTCCTCACTTAAAGTTAAATGGGCATTACAGGGAAAATTGCTTAATGGAAAAATCTGCCTTAAAGAAACTTTCTAATGGAGACATTATTTTTGTAGTTTCCCTAGGTTTGCAATAAGACATTCGTATTTAATATCGATGTAGATTTTTTTAAAAAAACAGTTATAAGTGAAGGTAATAAGGATATGAATCAGACTGGGAGATGGCCAGCTACTTGATGAAGCCAAAAAAATGAATGATATACAGTAAAGGGAAAGGGTAGTAAAGGGAAAGCTACATAGAGTTGTTCTCCAATTACTGCTGAAATGAGGCATCCCAGAATCCTGCCCTGTGTGCACGCATATCAGTTATCTCTATACATTTTGTTAGCAATGCTATTTTCTCTCCACCTTTGTATTAGGCTATGACTGGTGCTTCCTGCCGTTGACTAGAGCATGACACTGTAAGGAGTGCAAAGAGCTGAGATTTGGTAACTCAGATTCGTGACTTCCAGGTTTGATCTCTTTTTTTTCTTGTTGATTTGATTTCTGCACAGAAGTTTCAATGGATAAATGAAAAAAAACCAGCCAATATCACTGACAGTCTCAAGTGAACTCTGACGTGCCGTATTTGAGGGCTGTTGATGGGAAGCCTCTGGACCCAGCAGTGCACCTGGATAACTCGCAGCTGACTGAAAGCACAGTGAGGTTAGCACTCAGGAACTTGGAATTCAAATTGCACACCTGAGACCCTGCCACAGTGGCTTCTCATACCTGGAGTTTCTCTGGCACTTGCAGAGAATTAAGCCCCAGCCTTTCATCTCCTTTGGGTAACAGGGGCTGGTAAATATGTTACTAGCTCTAGAAATTTTGTGCACCGTATAAGGTACAAAATTTCTGAATCTCTGACCATGACTCCTTTTAAGCCCCATAATTTCCTGAAACTCTCCTATACTAGAAACTATATTATGGCTGGAGCTTTATGTCTTCCATTTCCCTTCTCTGATACTAGTATCTCTTCTTTCTTGTGCTAGAGATTAAGTCTGTCCCCATTTCCAGCTGACCTTCTCTTTGCCCATGCCAGCAAACCTGCATGTGTATTCATGTCTTGAGTTTGTCTTTTTACAATGGCCAAATAATGCAGTCTAAGTAATATTAAGGCTTTTCTTAATCATCTATTTTCCTTTTTACATTTACAAAATAAGAAGGGTAAGAAGCTTTGCAAATGTACTGAATTACTCAACTGGAAAGAAATTACTTGAAATTACAAACAAAATGTGTTGGAATAAACTCAGTGTGAAATCTTGCAGCACTGGAATTAAGGACAATATTTCCAATTACATCAGCATTGATTATTTCCCATCTCTCACATTTTTACAAGTAGAGCACACTTTTATATTTTTGCTTCTCAGAAAAGCTTTTCCTCTTTTTACGAAAGGAAAAACAAGTACTGATGCATAGAGAGGCTGTAATGAAACGTTAATTCATCTAGGTCCTATAATTTGAAAACTATTTCTAACAGAAAAATGCTATGCAGTTTATTATACCTTTTTGAATAAGCTCATGGGAGCGAAACAGTAGAAACTCTTCTTTCTGCTGACACTTCGCATCTCAGAAATTGTTTCCTCTGGTACACTAATGAATCTCTTTCTTTTGCCTTTGTTTGACACAATTTACCTCTACCTTGGCAGGAAAAGTCACTTCCTCCTGTTAGTAAATGAGTGATAAAGGACAGATGAAAGGGCAGAAATGTGCAAGTGCCATCAAACCCCTCATTTCTCAGTTTTAATATGCTGCAGCTGCAGGCGTGGAACATTTCTCTTGCAGTTGAAAGCACAGCCAGCATGGGAATATTGATAGATTTGCATGAATCCTGAAGAGTCACAGCTTATTTGTATTCTCTAATAAACTGGAACTTGGAGGATACTGGCTGTATGGATACATTTTTAGCTGGAACTATCATGAAATGGCAATAAAGATTAGTGAGAGGGATTTATGGGGAAACAAAGATATTTGGCTCAGATCAAAGCAGGCTATAGTGAGACGTAAGCACTGGATCTTAAGTGCCTATTCAAAGTCAACAGGATTTTCCGTGATGGATAGGTATCCTGGTGCTTTCATTTTCATTAAGCAATTAATTAGAGAATGTATTTTTGGATCACGGTATTGAGAATGGCAGGAGAATCCAGCACCATTTTGATTATTTTGATGACAAATCTACAACACAACAAAAAATCTAGAAAACCCTGCTGTGTGCTGTAATGATGACAGAGCAATTCAATTAAATCCTTCATGCTCAGAGGTGTAGACACAGAGTAAATATTAAAAGCATTCAGAGATGCCATTATATCTGGGCTGATGCACCTGATTTTTTCTCCCAGATAGAGTTTCAAACCTGGTGTGATGGAGTTTGTCGCTACGAGCAGTGTCCATACACATGACAGTTAGTTCTGATTTAAGGTAAACCAAATGCACATTTAAAATATAAAAAAAAAGAAAAAATAATGCCTTTTTTAATGATGCTAAATAATGTACATTATTGTACAGTTGTATTCAGGGACCAGAGCAGTGTTGTTTCTTATTGCTCTGTTCAGAATTACTAAGGTTGCTTTAATTAAAATTCCAGTTTTATGTCTCCTGAAACATTATTTTGGCTGTGCAGCCCTAAGAAGACGAGATCTATCTGATGTTAAGTATTTGGTCTCTGAAAGGAACCAATACCAATGTTTATGGATCCACATAAGAACAGGAAAGGAATGCTGAGCTACCTCATCTTCAAAAACTCCTTAAACGTTGTTTCCAGCTGTTACATCACTGCATCACCATATCATTTTTTAGCCACTCTGGTTGGACTATATTGCAGTGACATGGGTTCTGCATTCCTGTTCATGGCTATGGTTCAATGTACTGTTACAAATTCAAATTAATCGTATTGCTCTACAAGGCAAAACGATACATCCTCCTGATATGAATGAACTTGTCCTAATATGTCTTCTTGGAAAACTCATAATTTTGAAACAATTTGGAGGGGATCAAACTGGGAATATAACCAATATAGAAGAGAAAACTTTAGGGCAGAGACAGGGTGAACACTCAGTTTATACTGGTTTTTATTTTGGTGGAGCTTGAGAATCTTGTTGTATTTTGTGCTCTCAGAAGTCTCTAACATTTTCAGAAAGAAATATCAAGACTTCTCTTAGACCAAAATCTAAAATGCTAAAAACTGCTTCCTTTCTCGGAGACTTATGGATATATATTGTTTTAACTGACCACTGATGTGAAATTTCTCATCGTCTATAGAGTCCTGAGGGATTTATGACATAGAAGTTTTTGTGTGTAAGCAACTTTGAGCTCTGCTGCCCTACCAAGGGAAGCAAAGATGGGAACAGTTGTTTGTTTTTCGTTTGCACTTCTGTGAACAATACCTTGAAGTGCACAGAAGAACTCAGGATACAGGATCCTTTTAGCTACAAGGATTACAAAACAATTCCACTTTACTAGAAACGCAGTGCATAAATATAGCAGCTGAGGCACATTCCTACACTGTTCAGTCTCGCTTGGCTTTTGTTGGCAATAATCTTACAATGCAACACTGTTTGACCTGTTAGCATTTTTCAAATGTTAACGTGTTCGCTTTCATAATAATATGGTTACATGCTTTGCATATCACTTCTGGACTGACCCATGAAAATTTTTAGTTGTCACTAAAGTATGAATGTCACTTAAAAGATAAAGAAGCCAGTCAGAATGTGGACTCTAGTCTGTTATCATATTTCAGCACAGCTCTGCTTGAGGAACTAACTTCACTTTCCTTCCACATGCCCTTTCCCCTGTGTTTCAGGCACATACGGATAAATCCATTCAGTGCATTCTCCTTGTGCCCATGGATTTATAAAAATGCCATACACTCCCTTTCGGTGAGTGCTGCCTCCCAAGTAGCAAGGTGTTGGAGCTCCAAGCAGCCAGCACCAGCGTGGGTCTGTTAGCTGCCTGCTGCTATCATCAAGGGAATCAGTATATCAGATGGGCCACTGCTTATCTGAACTGTTCTTCTGCTACAGCAATTCACTGATGTGAAGATAGCCCTGGGAACAAATTGCTTTTCTTTTTCTCGACGGTAATTTTTAATATCTTCTTGCTTTATTGAGTTTTCCCCGCCTCCTTTGTCTCATAAAATGACACTGGATCAGAGAGGTCCCGTGCAAGGAGGGAGCAAGCATGGTGAGTTGGCTCAGACACTTGCTCTGCAGCAGCTAAAGTGACAGGAAGAAGGACTTGACTCCAAGGCTCAGATGTTTATCTGCCATCACCTGGCCTCACCTCACTACACAGAGTCACTGGCTCCTCTGAAATGCCTGGTCTCTTTGGAAACCTGATTCTCTTTTTAGCTCTGTTCTTCATGCTACCAAGCGTCTGCAAGCAGATTTAAGTCTCAGCTGAAATGGTGTAAAACTGAAGTAACTGGGTGAGGGATTTTTTATTTTATTTATTTAATGCAAGGTGTGGGTTTCCTGAAAATGTGGGAGACAACGTGGCCTCTTCCTTCTCTTCACTAAGGTCATGTCACACATATGAGAAATAAGATATTGATTTGTTTATAGTAGATGCTAAAACAACTTTGTGCACTGGTCTTGCTCTGTAAACATCTGATATGGTTAACAGAACCCTTGCTCTTCCCTTCGTACTCTTTGAGTTGGAATTCCACTGTGCCAAACAAAAAATTTAGGTTCTTTAGGATAGGAACATTTTTTCCAGCCGCTCTTAAGCAGTTGTTTTTCTTGCCTAATTTTGAATAATTCCTGACTGAACATGCTTATTTCTCTAGAAGGGGGTGACAAGCACCAGCTGTTCTTGACATCTTCATTCCAGCATACCTGGACTCCTCTCCTGACCATAGCTGTGGTTCTAATAGCCTCACTTTCTTAGAGAGTAAGCTATGAGGGCTGCGATGGGACGAAGGGAGGAGTGAGGTCTGAGAATTGCTGCTGCAACTGATGGAAATATCTTTTTACTTCAAGTGATTTTGTTGCTAATTTGAGATACAAGAACCTTGTACTAAGAGGGATGATTACCTGCATGCCCTCCCTGCTTTCCATGTCGACTTCAAGTTCTTATAAGGAGTTATCATATTGCATCTTCATAATCTTTTTACCATGCTTTACCTATTCAGTTGTTTTATCTTCTGTCATTCCTTATAATCCATGTTCCTTTTATCTTTGTCCAAATTGCTTTTGTTTGTACAGCTAAACTTTATGCAGGGCTCCAAGAGCTTTTAACACACAATCATTATAAATGCATACAGTTTATGCTGATATTCACTTTTCCCCCAGTACCCCAACCCTGAGTGCAAACTCCAGCTGCACTTCTTCCTCTCCGAAGTACAACCCCTGGCACACAGGGCAGGTTTTTTAGGAGAATACAGTGGCGTTACAGTACAAGCTTCTCTCTGAACACAGGGAACCAGCTCACAAGACCTGCAAACTGGGAGTACTGAATTTACAACATCTCTGGGAGCTGTTGTTCAGGTCGTGCAGGAGAACAAGAGGTAGCTAGAGCCTACACTAACTCTTCTACAATAAACCTTTCATCCTGCAAGAAATGGGAGGGTAGGGCAGGGCAGCAGCTGGGGTTTCCATTTGTCCTTTACTTTGATGTCCACCAGCAGAAATCCAAAATCCATTTACCTCATCTGGAGT
Source organism: Dromococcyx pavoninus (assembly GCA_033558185.1). Taxonomy (NCBI): domain Eukaryota; kingdom Metazoa; phylum Chordata; class Aves; order Cuculiformes; family Neomorphidae; genus Dromococcyx; species Dromococcyx pavoninus. Next base: position 1,538,218 of record JAUMJL010000192.1, on the reverse strand, counting down.
CTGTCCACAGGCTGCTGTACCTACTTACCTAAATAAGACTTCTCAGTCCTCTGAGATTTTACCCACAGGTATCACTATAGGACTACCAAGAAAAGTTAAAAAATCAAGAAACCAAGTACCCTCCTGAATGGCTACGAAACTGGGAATCCTTTTCTGATGCTGAAAAATAACTGGTCAGATAGACCCACAAGCTACCTGGAAGTACAGCTCAGTGGCAAACCAAAGCATAAAAGCAGGGCAGCTGGAAGATAAAGGCAGATGAATGGAAGGAAATACTTAATAGTTAATGAAGCATTAATACTTCTTTTTTGGGGCAATAGGACTCGGTGAAACCACATGCGGCATGCATCCCTATTTTTAATTTAAGCATTAAAATTCCTTTGACCTTCCAGAGCAGGAGATATTTTTTTTCTAGGTGCAGATTCTGTTTCTTCTGGCTTTCTAATTCCTTTCTGGAAATAACATATTCTACTTGCCATTTGAGCAACCCTATCAAAGCTGGGAGAAATATATTCCTTCTAATTTGGCTAGAACTCCTGATTTGAAGTATTTTTTTTTATTTTGATCGACTGCAATGAACTTGTAAAATGCAGATTTTATAGTCTTGAAAGAGCAAATGCAAACATTCAGGACAACATTTTACATTCTTATTTTAGTAGCAAAATCCTGTTACTTAGACAGCAACCTTTACAGCTAATATAATTATATTTCCCTGTCTTTCTACTTACCATGTCAGAATGCATGAATCCTCAGAAACAGCAAGCAGGAGTGCAGAGTACGTTGGGATTGTTAGCTAGAGAATGAAAACTTGTAGTGTAGTAGTTGAATGTATAGTTTCTGAATTTTAAAATGGTCTTTTTTGTTGATGGAATGCTTTTAACATTTTAGAGTCAGGCAGATGAAAACCTGCAAAGATATAGTCCAAGATGGTTTATTTTGCAAAACTGTATATTACAAGAGTTGAGGAATGCCTCTGCATTGCTAAATTCAGCTTTCAAGGTAAGGAGGTATTATTTTAAAGAACTGCTAAGTTGCTTCTCCTGTAGTATGTGGAAAGCCTGTGACCAAATTAGGAATAGGCTTGTGTTCTACATTTAACTTACTTAACTATGAGTCCTTCTTTTTTCATCCTCAGCCTTGTGCCTCCTTTACTACATTCCTCCTACATACATAAAGCAAGAGGATCTTAAAGAAATCGATGTTCTGCTGTGAAACTACAATTAGTTGCTGGGGCAGGTCCATTCTGCACACTGAATAAAATCATAGTGTTGTGAATGTGTATTCTTTATACTAGAAGTGATTTTTTAAGACTGTAGTTCAAAACCTTCAGCTCTTGGGATATATTTCAAGTAGACAGAAGATGCAAATATTAAAGCAAACAAATATATAATGAAATGTTAGTAGGAAGAAAACCCTGCCACAAGGGTTACCAACAGGCATTTATGTAGAATAACTCAAAATACATATTTCATTAGCACCTCTTCCCCCTCTGTCAGGACTGTTTTCATTGGGCATGTCTCCATTTACCTTGCTGTGTAACTCACAAAAGCAAACCCCCCCCCAAAAAAAGAAAACCCTAAAAAAGATTATCGCATTGGATTATTTAATTACTTGTCTGTATCTGAATAAAGACCAATTGCTTACATGCAATAAAATCCACACTGCCTGTTGCCATTGATTTCCTAGAGACTGGCACCATGTGGGCAAGGCTCGGAGTTTGGAATGGGCCATTTTGATTAAGTTACACAATTTCACTAGGACTCTCAGATTTGTCTGTTCCAGGAAAAACAGAAGTTAGATTAGATTATAGCACAAAACCCACCTATCACTAATTGGCTGTTAGTTTGATTCAGACCAATATTTGGATAGCATACATTTCTTTTAGCTGCTGTCTCTATTAAGGAATAAATATATTTTTTTTGTAATTTCCACCTATAACATGCAGGGTTTGTGAAAGACTAGTTATGATTTTGTTGCAAAGTCTAGACTTTTGCTTCGGAATAGCTGTTGTGCCACCTAGTGGGTATTAAATGACACTTTTAAATGGATAACATTGACTTAAAATATACGAGTGAATAAGGAAAGATATAAAATATACAAATATTTCCAGTGACATGTTGAAACAAAGCATTTTTCCTTTTCATCCAATTTATTATCAAGGTATTTCATTACGGTAAAAAATACTCAGTTTCAACTATTAACATAGCATTTTGCTTACAATTGTATTAAAGGAATATAATTTATAATAAAGGCACATACTGAGCTCTTCACCCCTTGGCAATAGATCATTCCTTTATAGATTACTGGTAAGTTTCATATTCTTTTATACTTTGATCAGGATGGAAGGATATACTCAGATCTCAAGTGTTAGGAATTTACATTCTCTAATACAATTGAATAAATAAACACACTGAAAATGTTATTTTCTGACCAACTATTCCCATTTTCACTTGGAACCAAACTTTAGCATTATCTAGAACAAATAAGCAATGTGATTAAAAATATAACATTCTGGCACAAAGTTTTTCTCATAAAATTTCCTTTTCATTATAAATAGTTCCCATGTCCAAGTATTTATATAGATTTCAATAGTTGTTTTTTTTCTTATAACCTCTCAACTGTTTTTTTTTTTCCTTTCAGCTTTTTAAGTAAACCATCTGTCCAGTGTGGGAGTGTTGGTTTAGCTGCAGTAGACAGGAATAATATTTTAATCACCAAAGCAAATAACAATAAATTTCCCTTAATAGAGTGTTTCCTAACATTGTTCCAGCCACTTTATTGCACCTTATGTAAAATTGTCCAACAAAAGCTGTAGTAGGTAGTCTGCATTTTTAGCACCTGCATGCAATGCCATAGAATATAAAATGTAGTGATCAGCAAAAGTACAATTTAGAACCTTTTAGGATTCTCTCAGACTCATGAGAACTTTAAACTCATGTTATTTAACACATTTTAATGATGTTAGAGATCTTTCATATAACAGGACCTGACACCAGGTAAACATGTTGTGTGGACCAGAGGCTCTTTGCCAGATCTTGATGTAAACACAAATACTTTTTATTATTTTCCATAGAAAATAATAGTGGGGTTCATTTGCATTCAGCAGCATTTGTCAAAAAATATCTGAGATTCAGCTTGAAGTTGACAGAAAAGGAAGTTACTTCCCCCAAAAAAAAACCCAATAGTTTTTGAAAAGGCAAAAAATCAAAATATGGTTTGAGGTTTTGTATATGTTTTAGTTTGAGCTATTTATTTTCTCTTCATGGAAAAGATTTCCAGAAAAAAATATTTTCAATTTTCTGGTATCAAGGTTCAACAGTATTTTGTCATTTCATTTTCTTCTTGCAGAAAAAGGAAGTTTAGAAGAGTGTGTCAGCTGAGCTTTTTTAAAGCTCATGTCTTCTTTGACACTTGAAAAATATTTTTAGTGTTTTCCAGTTTTCCCTGGTGGTATATTGTGTCACTGAAAAAAACGGTAGAAGTAAAATTATGTTTATTTTTGTAGTATAATCAATTGATTACTTTGTTTCAAAGCAGGTTCATTAAAGATCGTAAAGAGTAATCTGTTCCCCCTAAAAGTTCTTAAAGGCTAATAGTCACGTTAAATATGGATTTGAAATGCATGCAAGGATTACTTAAAATTTACTTGTTTTATCTAGCATTTGTAATGAGCTATTCTTGTTATTAATTTGCTCCAACATGGGTTTTGGTTGGTTTTTTTTAGAGAAGAGTGCCATCTTAATAAAAGAGGAGAAATTCACTTAAAAGGGTTGAAATTTTTATTCTCTCAATGTAGGCAAATATTTTTTCCATGCTTATTCAAATTATTCTAGAATTTAACAACATCTAGAAGGACAATATAGTTAAGAATTCTCATTACTTCATTTCACATGATCAGCATTTTAATGTGTGGGAGGATTACCTGTGAAGTCAATGGACAGCATTTCGTAAAGAGATAGCTGAGTGCATAGTGAAATTTTAGATCATGACTTTGATTTTAGATCATAGTAAATAACAAAATATTAAGCAATAATGTGTAAAAAAACCCGGTATATATAATAAAATATGGAAATAAAGTTTCTAAGATGGATAGTTTTGAACTCAAATGTTAAAATATATACCCCTCACGCATAAATGAGATTGTTAAATGGCTGATATTCTTCCTTCATCTCAATCTAATTTCATGTTTAAATACAACACAGTAACTAACTCTTCAGTCAGACCTTCTTGTCCACAGATACCTGCAATACACAATATTAAAGACAGCAGGTTGCTCTCACTATCCTGTAATTCTGACTACATTTTGGATCGCATGTCCGTTTCCTCCAAGATCAATTAGACAGACAAAATGTAGTTTTAATAGAGCTCTCTGAAAGAGAAAATGCCTGGAATTTAAATAATTTCCTCTCTTCTTAAGAAGCACCTTCTAGATTTAACCATTCAAGCTGATAGTCAATGTTTACTGTAATTCTAATTAAGCAAGACCTAATTTGCTCTAGTTTGCAAGCGTTTTAAAACTGTAGACGCATCTAAGCCCAGGCTTTTGAATGCTTCACTTTGTTCTGTGTGAGTTGTTCAGACAATAACTACAAAGTGCTGGTACCCAAGAAAGAAAAGTACCCTTTGTTCAGCAAATCTGCTGCCCCTACACCTGATAAACTGTACTGTCACTGCCCTTTTTCCATATCACAACTGAGATTAGCAGCTCATTTCTGAAGCTTGTCTCTGGACTATGGTAACACAGTATTTATTCTTCCTTTGTAGCAGTGCAAATAAGCCAAGGTTTCTACTGAAATCACGAACCATTTAAAAAAATTGTATTCAAAGTTAAATATCTATCATAATACAAAAACCCTCATGAAGAGTTCATACTACATGAAGTAAGGTGTTTGGAAGAGCAAATATTAAGAAAACAAACATGGTATAGTCAAGAAAGGCCCATAGTGAATGCTGCAGGTACAGCTGGGTGGTATGAACGTAAGCCTCAATCCAGGTGAAGGAGATGGCAGACGTTTGGCAAAAGCTAATTGGTAATATCAGGACATAAAATTGGGTCTTCCCAAGGCTCAGCTTCAGATACTGAATTTCCTGGCTGTGTTAGGTGTGCAGTCTTAGGTGCTCCCAGTGTGATGTCCTTATGCATCCCAGCAGGAACACTTGAGGTAGCATCCCCCTCTCATCTGGGAGGGATGCTCCCTTCTGCTGACTGCAGAAGCATAAGTAAAACTTACTAAGCATAAGTAAAACATCTTCATGGATGGAAATACAAAAGCTTGAGTTGAAATTTAGTGGGATATGTTTGAGATTTATCAAGTTGATAGCTAATTAGTGAAAGACAGTATTTTCTTAAAACAGTATTTGGAATAAGGTGACAAAAGTTTGTGTATATATATCTGCAGATACGTGTGTGTATATACACTAATGCATATATATACATATGTGTGTATAGACCTATAAATATATGCAGTTTCATCTACAGATATACGTACAAATACTTTTATCACACTATATATGTGACATATTTGTATGTATGTATTCTTATGTGAACTTATACATAAAAGTATAAGAGTATATCAGTTATTTATCTGTATCTACTGTGAGCATGTAAGTCAGCTGGCCAGGATATTTCCTAATGGGATTGATTTCTGTGGCTCAGTATTCTCATTCTACAAAAATGCAAAACTATATTGACTGTAATATATTTAATCATCAGTATAACTAAGTCATAGTAAATCTGAGGTGCTTTTCACGGATAATTAGACCGTGCTTCCTGTTGTCACATAAATATTTGTAAGAAATACTGTACTTTGTGCTACATTAGCTGCAAATTATATGAGTGGCTATATAATAAATATAAAACTGTGAATGCTATTGAGAATACTTACCTATTAATTTGTTTTCATTTCAAGTTTTTAGATTTCTTTCTTGTGTTTGGAGAAAATAAAAAACACAGTGTATGACTTGAAAAATAGGTACATGTAATCTTGGCAAATAATTTCAGGAAAACTTCAAAATTAATATCTATTTTTATTTGACCAAGTATTTGTTCTGGAACAAAGTTTATGTACTAATTTAGACAAGTGCACCAAGCATTCAAAAGGCTTATTTCCTTCGTGTTAGAAAACAGTTTTAGAGTTCTCTGCTGTTAAGGCTAATATGTGAACAACAGCAAAACAGACAAAAACTGAAAAATAAAGTAAGCAATTTTCTCTTCTGTGCAAACAGATGAGATGTGAAACTCTTCAGTCGTAAAGACTGACTGGTTTTGAGTTCACATAGGACCAAGACTATAGAGCACTATGTGACTTCACAGAAAATGCATCTTAGAGCCCTTTAAAGACAACAAGAAAACAGATTTCTCTGCAACAATGGAGGCTCCGTGTTTGTGAATAGAAAGTTTAAGGAGAGAAAAAAATCTGTTAAACTGAAATGTGATGTTTTAACAAAACTGCTGAAATATTGAATAAGCTAAGAGAAATTAAATGCAGTGAAAATGTGTGATAGAACTGTACCTACTATCTATTCTATTTTACTTTCTATCTACAGCAATGTGCACTGAATTAGGCTATTCCAAAAATTCAGGCTTTTAAATATGTATTAGATCCATTTATTGAAATTTGTGACCATTTCTGTAACTGGTTTTTCTTCCCCTTGCAATGAGTCTTAGTGGGACATCTAATATCTCAGTCCCTCCAGTAGGGTAGGGAGCCAGAGTGCAGTGGGAAGGATGTACGTGAAAGTTTACATAGTCATTGCCTGTAATATGCCTACACTTTTCCTGAATAATTCTGGGAAGTGTACATTATCTCTGGTGTTTTCTGGCCTGTACATTTTGTAAGGTCTTATCAAAAAGCAGAAGCAAGAATCAAAAAAAATCTGAACCACAGTGAATAATATAGCAGTAATCTTAGGTAAGTAATTATATATTGCTGAGCTAAAAATAGTTTCTGTTGTTAATCCCTGGCTTGAAATTGCAATGTAGTGTAAGGTACCAATGAATCGTAAACTCTTATCCTGGTGTATAAACCTATAATTTCATAGTTCGGTTTGTTTGCCTCTCTCCGGCTGTGCTGCACTGTTTGTTTTACAAAAATATTTGTGGCTGCTTTCCCACTTTGTCACACATTATTCCATCTTTGAGCTTGGCTTGCTGGGCAGGTGCTGGCAGGCTGCACTGCAGGGCATAGTGTCCTTTTTCTTGGACCCAGGACACCCTCTCTTTCCCCGTAATGCTTCTTTAGGGAAAGCAGAAAATGCATGGCAGTTTTGAAAAGCGATGGATAACTTAGCTTGCTTTGGCTTCCTAAAGGGAAGGAAATTCAGTTGCACTGATCTAGTGTGTTATGGTGGTAGTGATAGTTTTTTTATATGCAGGTGAACATATGGGTAATACATTTTTAATTGAATTAAACAGTTCAATTACAGGTGCTTGTAGAAGAGCCAGAGTAACAGAAGTAACTCGGCATCCTGCTCACACTTCTATTTTATCAAAGCCAGTCCACTCAACATGAGTTTAAAGGTCTCCTTAATGCATGATGAACTCGAAAAGTCGAGTTCCAACTTGCGGGATTTCACTGGGCAGCAGGGAGCTGTCAGTGGATTGCTCTCACTGCTCTTTCTCGGTTACTGGACTGCTGAGGACTGTGCAGGTTTTCATTGAAACAATGGCTTAGAGAAGTTGCTTTGAAGTTCAGGGATGCCAGAACTGACCTGAGAAATAAAGGCTTTGTTCCAGCACTTGCTCAGTGTCTAAAAGACTGCAGCTGAAGCACGGTTTTCCCAAGCTTCTTCATAATGAGTCTTTTGAAGCATGACATTTCTGAAAGGATTTATGGGCTAATTTATGTTGAAACTCCATTTTAAAGTCTACAATTAAATGATTGTGGATTTTATGGACTTAGTGATAAATAATGCAATACTTACACATCGATTTTGCAAAATTATTTGTGGCTTTTATGTGGTAGTTGTTTTGGACTTCCAAAGCTAACACTTAGGTTACTTTATGGTTGTGTTATGCAATGACAGTGGAAAGTACTACCAAACCGTGAACTCTTTGTTTCTTAGTAATACTGTTATTTCTACCATCTCTTCTAAGTGATACTGGGGTTTGTTCCATGCCTTGTAGTTAAAGTTTCATTTCCTTTATCAATTCATTCTACCTGATCCTTTGTTGTGTCTTAGAAGATACCAGCTTGTCATTTTTTATGAAAAAGCAGCATAATTATATCATTGCCATCTACACTTACCTGTCTGACTTCTCATTCAATACTTGAGTATGTATGTTGGCTGTTAAATTGTAGACGTTTTACAAAGTAAAAATAAGTCTGTAGAGGGGATGCTTTCTGGCTTTCATCCTCCACTCTCTGTCCCTAATGTCAGTGAAAGAAGGTCTGCGCCCTATAACGTTAATCATTACTGGCATATATTTAGCAAATATCATTATTTCGGTTCTCTCTCATACTATTCTGGTTTTGACCTCATGTTGACAGCTTTCAAAAACTGCCTGCTTCCTAAACAAAACATTGCAAGACAGATTGTTTTCAGCAATCATGTTTGAGTCAGAGATTTTTTTCCCCCACTATGACTAACCACCCTGGCCCATAAATGTCTGGCAAGAACATTGTCAACACTTGCTTAAGGGGTCACTCACAAGTGAACTGTGTTTTTATTTCACCCACACATTGGAAAGGGCAAGCCAAACTTGAATACTGCTTCACTGTCTTCTTCAAATGAGAACATTATTGTACATTGGGTTTCCATGGACCTTCGTTTTTAATCTTTGAGTATGTGGGATCTCAGTTTTATAAGCATGTAAATGAATGTTGTCTTTGGTCTAAGAACAGGACTGAGCTGGTATGAGTGTGCCTCAGGGGGTGTGAATGAAAGCAAGAGCATCCAGACCTCTGCTTGCCTTTTTGCAAATGCTTTTCTGCAGACTTTAATTTCATTAGTGTAGGTGTGATGGATCTATCTCTCTCGCACAGTGCAGATTTGACTTCAGAAGCTGCTTTGAAACAGTATGATAGGGATCAGTGAGGGCGTGTTCCTGTATATGTTGTGTCCCATAGATTCCCTAACAGATGGCAAAGACATGGTGCAATTTTTCAGAACAGCTTGGTTAGGTTTACTTTGGAAAGGAAAAATTAAAAGGTGAAAAATAATGAACATTATAGAGAAGCAGCCTAATAAAAATTTCCAGAATATTTTTTTATCTAAAATTTCATGCAAAACTGCATGAATTTCATATGAACTTTGTGAAGAAAACTTCAAATGCCAAAGTTTTTTGATAAAAGATTCTCTTAGTTTCAACCTTCTCTGATTTTAAGAAAATCAAAGTTATCAGTGTTGTTTTACAGTTTATAAAATCCTTGTCATTTTTCTTTTTGGAGATTGAGTTGCTCCAAATTTTAAGTCTTTCTATCAGGAAAAGAGTTAAATTTAACTATGTGATTTCCCAGAGCAATATTTACTGCTGGTTTGATTTTGTTATTTTTGTGTTCACAGTCTGATACAATGATGAATGCCTTAAAAGGATTTGAATTAGATTTGGATAAGGCAGCATCATCATAACCTTGTCTTCCTCATACACGCTAGATATGAGGGGTAGTTATTGTGCATGGGGTAGGGGAAGGAATTGTTGGTCTGTTTACTGCATATGTCAAAGAAGCTGCAGCATTTAAAATCACAGTGTGTTACAGCTTGCTAACAAAACCAAGTACGATTCAAGGAAGACAGAATTTAAAAATTAATTAAAGAACCAACACCAAAACCTCCTCTTTTAGGCAAATACTTTACATAACTCTAGTGTATTGTGATAGTCTTTCATATTTTGTACCATAATGTAGTGACCTGGGAAGGATTCACAGTTAGAAAACAAGGAAACATTTCTCTTTCGTAGCATATTTTGTTTAACATTTACTATCAGTTATGGACTATTGCGTGGCCATAAATGTTAATGAAGTAAGGGAAATGCAAATTCCTATTCTCAACATGTCTTCATTTTAAATAAGTACTTGGGGAAAAGGATTAAGGCTTAATTATGAATCCCTTTCATGTTTTTTTCTCATTTCCTGAAGTGTTTAATGATTGCTTTGACATACATCTGCCAAACATTTCTTCTTGACTCTAGAGACCATATTTTCAAAGGAAATTTTAACATGTGTTGCCCCAAAGACAAAAGACATTTTGAACTCATTAGATGTACAAAATCCTTCATCCAAGTATAAAAACGTGCATGAAAAATGAATAGCGGCCTGTGCAAAAAGTGCTTATGAGAACTTTTAGTGCCTTTATCAGGTAACTGTAAAGTAGATGAAAATGAAAAGATCTTTGCAGGCTCACAGGTTAGAGTAGTTTGTCTCACTGACACGATGATAGCTTGTATCCCTGTAGTTTAAGGAAACATAGAATAGTATTCTAATTTGTCATTACCTGTAACTGGAGGCAACAGAGGCTATGGCTGTGTTTTATTAGTGCCAGGATAGCACTGAGGAGCAGCTTTGGTTCATGCTCAGAGGATTTGTGTCTGCATGTGTCCGACATTTGGTTTTTGAAGGCTCCAGGACAGTGGACTGTTGAGATGTAGAGTTCAGGATAGATCTATCAGGGAGCATTTTAAATAAGAGTTAAATTAGGGGACATTTTAATACTACTGAAGGGTTTAATTCTCCTGGGATTTTTGTTCTTCAGTGTCTGAATGTTTTTAAGGAAACAGTAAGTGATGACTACAAAGAGCTCAGATTAATCACAGCTATAAGTTGAGTACTACCACATACACGTCTGACTTGAAATCTCTCATAGGAAGATTGGCTTTTAAAGACATCTTTCAAAGTGCTGAAGGGATTTTATGTATGACTATGAGGATGATTATCTATTTACCGTCTCCACCTGTTCACTTAGATTTTGTTTGCTTTTTTCCCTGCTGCAGACTATGTCAGAGAGCCACAATGATCATGCAAAATAACAGTTCAGCCTCGCCTCTGTTTTCAAATGTGAGCTCCTTCTGGAAGAGAGATTCACATGGACCAGGGCTCCTTGATGAAGCAGCATCGCTCATTGGCAGCTATGATTTCCCACGGACCACAGAGAGTTTTCCATACTCCACTGTGGAATCCAACAACATGTCCCTAAATGCCACAAGCAAAGACCCTCTGGGCGGACACAGTGTCTGGCAAGTAGTTTTGATTGCTTTCCTTACTGGAATCCTTGCACTGGTGACCATCATAGGAAACATTCTAGTGATTGTTTCATTTAAGGTTAACAAACAACTGAAAACGGTTAACAACTACTTCTTGTTGAGTCTTGCTTGCGCAGATTTGATCATCGGTGTTATTTCCATGAACCTTTACACCACATACATTATCATGGACCATTGGGCTTTGGGAAACTTGGCCTGTGATCTTTGGCTCTCCATTGACTATGTTGCCAGTAATGCCTCTGTCATGAATCTCCTTGTTATAAGTTTTGACAGGTATTTTTCCATCACAAGGCCGCTTACGTACAGAGCTAAGCGAACAACCAAAAGGGCTGGAGTGATGATTGGTTTAGCATGGATCATCTCTTTTGTTCTATGGGCCCCTGCCATCTTGTTCTGGCAGTATTTTGTTGGGGAGAGGACTGTGCCTGCTAATGAATGTTTCATCCAGTTTCTAAGTGAACCTATCATCACTTTTGGCACTGCCATAGCTGCCTTTTACTTGCCAGTCACCATTATGAGTATTTTGTATTGGAGGATCTACAAGGAAACCGAGAAGCGCACCAAAGAGTTAGCAGGGCTACAGGCTTCAGGCAGTGAAGCAGAGGCAGCACGCTTTGTTCATCAGACGGGCAGCTCCCGGAGCTGCAGCAGCTATGAGCTGCAACGGCAGAGCACGAAACGCTCCACCCGAAGGAAATACAGACGCTGCCACTTCTGGCTCACAATGAAGAGCTGGGAACCCAATGCAGACCAGGGGGATCAAGAGCACAGCAGCAGTGACAGCTGGAACAACAATGACGCTGCTGCCTCCCTTGAAAATTCAGCCTCCTCTGATGAAGAAGACATGGCTGCAGAGACCAGAGCCATCTATTCAATTGTGCTGAAGCTTCCTGGTCACAGCACCATCCTCAACTCAACAAAACTACCCTCCTCAGAAGATTTGCATGAGTCAGGGGATGAACTGCAGAAATCTGACACAGATTCGAAGGAAAAGAAACCTAAAAAATTGCACCCTCCCAAAAGTGTTCAGGATGGTGGAAATTTTCAAAAGAGCTTTTCTAAGCCTCCAATTCAGATGGAGTCAGCAGAGACAACCACAGCTTCTGATGGCATCTCATCAGTGACCAAGACATCTGCAGCCTTGCCCTTGTCCTTCAAGGAAGCAACCCTGGCAAAAAAGTTTGCCTTGAAGACCAGAAGTCAGATCACAAAGCGAAAACGAATGTCACTTATCAAAGAAAAGAAAGCGGCACAAACACTCAGTGCCATTTTGTTTGCCTTCATCATTACCTGGACCCCATATAACATCATGGTTCTGGTGAACACCTTTTGCAAGTGTATCCCCAAAACTTTCTGGAACCTGGGGTACTGGCTTTGCTACATCAATAGCACGGTGAACCCGGTATGCTATGCACTGTGTAACAAAACATTCAGAAACACTTTCAAGATGCTACTGCTGTGCCAGTGTGACAAACGAAAACGACGCAAACAACAGTATCAGCAAAGGCAATCTGTCATTTTTCATAAGCGGATCCCTAGGGAGGCTTCATAGAATAGTATTTTTTAAACAATTACAAAAAATAATGAAGCAAGGATGGGACAGAACGGGATGGGATGGGATGGGATGGGATGGGATGGGATGGGATGGGATGGGATGGGATGGGATGGGATGGGATGGGATGGGATGGGATGGGATGGGATGGGATGGGATGGGATGGGATGGGATGGGATGGGATGGGATAAGATGGGGCTGGATGGGATGGGGGATGGTGCAGAATAGGATGAGATGGGACAGGATGGGAGAGGAAGGAATGGGACAGAGTGGGAGAGTGGTTCCAGGGTGCTTATTCAAAGATTCAAAGACGTGAAAGCAGCTGTCAGGCTTATGTACCCTTTTAATAAATCCAGTTTAATAGAAAAATCAAGTCTGCATTCAGCAAAAACTAACAAACTTCAATGTTTTTAGTAAGGAATGAAAGACTTAATAAAGTTTTCCTACAAATCTGCAAGAAGCTGTATAGCAATTATAAATCCATTACTGATCTGCCCAGTCCTTTGATTAAAATCAACTCTGGGATCTCAGGTAAGCACATCTAGCTAGCCCAAGTCTTCTGTTTCCAATGAATCCAACAACTTTCAATTCAAGTCACATACAGATGTAGCAAGCTAGGGAAACATGATTATGAAATTATTTGAGACACTGTATAGGTTGCAAAATTGCTCTCCAAGCAGAGCTTCCTGTCTACTTCTCTTCTGGTGTGTTGTTAACTGTACCCCCGATTTGTGATTGCCAAGTATCTATGTGTGCAGCTCATGTTATATTTATGTGTGTGTGAGTGTGAATGTATGCATAACATACATACACACCTCTACAATATACGCATACCAGGAAAGAGGTGGTCTATTTTTCTAGGGTTTACAGGGTCTCCCATTACAATTACATGTGCATGAAATTTAAAAACAAAAATAAAAATCAGAAAATCTTATTAAAAAGATCTATCTCATTTGCCACCTGAAATTCAAGTTTATCTTTGAAACCTCGATATGATGTCCGCTTTTCAAACAGAGAGAACCAAAGCATAGCCTGTGTAGGCTTTACAGAGTCTACCGGCACATGCCCAGTAAAACCTTAATCTTGAGCATGGTATTGCTCCCCAGAGCGATCACGCCTTTTAACAAGGTATGAAGTGAAAGGAATTGAAGGCTATATTGAGGGCAGAGTATGAATTCATCTTTGTAGGGTGTAGGATGGTGAGATCCCACATCTGGGCCACACAGGAAGTTGCTCAGGAGCCAGGAGGGCGCAGCCATTAGCAGGAGCCCCGCTTTGTGCTTGGGCGGCAATGCTGCTGTCGGGACACGCACAGACACTGCGATACCTTGTCCTGAGTTGCACCGTGTGGATGCACCACCCTTCTTAGAGCCAGCTCAGATTCAATGCACTGATCTAAATGGATTTCAATCAAAGTTCAAGTTGTAATTTTCTGTCTTAACTTGGTGGAGCCTCCCTGCTTGCACTGTCTGCCTGGGTGATCTTCAGATGCAAAAGATTTCTGTAAAAGAAGTGCTTTATTTTTGTATATGAAGGATGTTCACTAAAAAGTGTTTCTTTTCCAGAATCTGTTTTCAAAGTCATCGGAAGTGCACCTAAATCCGTTTAATGGCAGGTTATTCAGTGTTACAAAAAACTTGGATATTGCCAATTTGTAACCTGGCAATTTTTGATAACGAAAATTACAAAAGGGCTTTAATATTTATAGCTTAGACAATGACGAGTATTTCCTGGTATTTATGATGTGGTCTGCACCAAACATAGTGTGATTTATAAAAGTCAGAGATCCCCTGAGGAAAAGATTGTACTTTAAACTATTGTTCTAAATCTGATTTAGTTACATGTTGAAAGATAATTTTGTATTCTCCTTTGAACTGACCAAAACGTTTTTTATTGCTTAGGCTCTTATTTTGCTGAAAATAAAACAAAACAAATATCTTCTTTTACAAAGGGGCATCAGTGTTGTGATCACAGAACTGATGTAAAAGCTGCTTTTGTATTCAGTGTGAGATGGTGTTTACAGATGATTTTGACAACAGTGGAAATATATTAAATGGTGTCTGTGTATCTGAACTATTTAATTTTGTGTTATGTTCATATGAAGAGATATTTATACATCACCAAATGTTTTATTTAATGTTGATAAATATTGCTCTTCAGTCTTCAGCTGTAGTGTCCTTTTAAAGTGATTCATAAAGGTCTGCTTGAGAAATGAATAGAGTATACCTAGCTTTCTTGTCACAAAAACGAATACTCTTGACATACAAGTCTTTCTTTTGTATGAGTTGTTTAAAATGTGTACCTAAAGGTAAGCTTGTAAATGATACTGCAAGTCTACTGCAAATACAAGTTTAGTATAAAACACAAAAAAGTTAAAGCTTCATCTATGTCACAGGTGTGTTTTGTGCTATAGTCACCCAGAATTTGTTTAGCAGTTTAGTAGCCACATACAACCAAAGACTTAAAAGGCAGCCATGTTGCAAAGACAATTAATGACCTTTGTTTATAGAAAGAAGCATATATTTGAAATGTATTCATTACTCAAGTTGACCTAAAGTTTTGACATTTAAATATATATCTATATCTATATATATTGCCATATTATTATCTTCTGATATCTAGAGTAGTGCTGTGCCCTAATAGACCAAATGTGAGAGCATGTAAGGAAGCCAGAGTACATCAGGGGTATTTATGGTATATTAGTATTGATTTTAGAATGGGAAACTTTTATTTTTAATGAAGTTAAGCTTCCTTGAAAGCATCCGTCACCACTGTTTACATAATAGGAAGAGTTAAACCCTTGGATTGTTTTAACAGAGAAATAAACAACCTGTCTTTTGATGTGTGAACAGGCTTTAAAATGTTATTTACAGGCATCATAAAATTTGTATGTATACACAAATTGTAGCATAGATCAATTTAGGTTTTATTTATTTTATGGAATATGCTGTATAAAATATGAATAATTTGGCTGTGTTACAAGTACGGTGGGGATCAAATTAATTTGTATTTTGTGTCTATCTGTTTGCTTTAAACTCATGCACACACAAAATTTTTAGCTATGTGCACAAATGGATGTATTATTTATGAACACAGACGCACATGATAGGTTGCAGGAAAACAATACAAGACCAAAAGGTACAATCTGACACAGCACTGCTTGTAAGAAGTACAAATTATATAATATTTAATTTGTTTTGAGGAAAATTAAGTCAGAAACACAATAGAAAGCATCACTCTGAGGGCAGACAAACAGCTCAGTCCCATTCACACTCACATGGTTGGCTTTTCAGAGACTAGGCATCATCCCCATTAATTGCAATAATAAAAGATCAGACTCCATACAAAGAGGATCAAAAAATCAGAAGTGATTTCAACACAGAAGCCATTGGGTTATCTGGAGAAAGCCTCTGAACAGCTCTAAGACAACAAAATAGGTTATATTACATGCTTAGCTTTCACAATGTAAAATAATTGTGATAAAAGTTTATTGCTTGTGTACCAGTATTGGCAGTGATGAATGTCCAATCCAAAGATCCAGGGACAGGTGTCACGGTGCATGATCTATATAGCCTGAGCAATAAATGACCTAAAGGAATCCGGCAGCTTTGTGAGGATCTCACACAGGTGTTCAGAGGCAGTTGGTTGCCTTTCTAAATTATGTACCACTTCACTTTCTTATTTTGTTGTTTAATTATTATATTTCCTTACTTTCCTGCAAGAATATTCTAAAAACTATTGGCTCTTTATCAACCTTAAATATATAAGGAGTGAATACAAGTCCCAAAGTACACCCAGGTTGCCTCTACAGAATGCAAACATCAAAACAAAAAGAATTTTTTATCTTTTTCCCTGCTTAGCAGCATCAGTAATTCTGAATATACGGTTATTATCATAGTACCATACATATGGTAGGGATAGTTGTGGAGTATCACACTAAGCTATTTACAAACTGAATTTCACTTAATCCTTTGACCATCTGACTGTTTACATATCCTGATTCAAATTTATATTTGAGATTCTAAACTCATTCTCCTCCAAATGGTTCCCAGATTCTTTTCATAAATCGTGCTTAGCAAGTTTGTCTTGGTATCAAGCTTTTTCTTTCCTTTCAGAATATTTCTATGCAAAGTTAATCTGCTCTTAGATTATCAGAAGGCACATTACTAGCTCCAGCAGTTGTAGTGTTGAGATCTGATACTTTCTTTTCTAAAGCTGTCTAAGATTTATCAAAAAGAACTGGAGCGAGATCCACAGATTCCGGGTCTTACTGGCAGAAATGGCCTGTACCACAAGTTGGCTGGGCTGTTAGATACACTCTTTGAGGCATCTGGGGATGACCCACCCCTTAAGGACGTTTTGCCAAGCCACCACTAGACTGATTACATCCAGTTTATGAATCATTACGTATTTTAATACATTTGAAAATCTCTAAAAACATATATATTTATCGCTGTAACACTGAATATTCTTTGATCTATGTAAATCTACTGTCCCATTTCATAACTTGCTTCTAGCATCTGTGATTTTCTATTTTATATATTCCTTTTATTTTTTACATATTTACCCATGCAAATACCACAGTATTTGCTTCTGGGAGCAAGTCAAAGTGATAGGTATTTGTATATTGCTTCTTGTTAACCCGAAGGATATGTACAAATGGGTGGTGGAGCTGAGGTGTTCATAGCGGTGGCTGTCTTTTCTGTTTTATGAACCAGACTCCCACGATACCCAAGCGTTTCTGTGTGTAGCTAAAGCATGTATGATATTCAGGTTTCCATAGAATTAATAACCTTATTTAGTTAGAGTTTTTCTTCCTCATATCAGGCACAGATCATTTGTAGGTTCTGCACTTTTCTATTTCTGGTTTTAGGAGCTGCCAGACAGATATTGAGGAAAATACTACATTGTAATATCTGATACTTGTTCATTTTTGTACTTCAGCTTTTAAAGTAGGCAGGTGAGGTAGCTAATCCAAATGTGCTATTTGTTGGAAACATGTTGAGTATGAATAGGGATGTTTGGAACTATACACTATGTTTATTCTATTTCCTAGGCTCTGGCACCACAATTGGCTGAGACCGACCATCACGGGATTTGATGTCACTGATGCGTCTTCACAGTCTTAAGTGGCAAACCCATTAACTATGTCATACAGGCATTCAGGACTTCGACTACTTCTCACTACCCATATTGTACATTCAAAATATAACATAGATTGTACTCTTTTTCTCAAGAAAGATTGTAGTTGTTTCCAGATACCTTCCTAGATGTGATTGAGGATTTCTTTGCCTAATTTTACAAATTCAGATTGCTCAGAGGAGTTTCAGTTAACCTTGACAGAGATTGCTTAATGGAAGGAGTACAGGTAACACAGGAAAACATTAAGTGCTACTTATTTCATGGTTCATTCCAACATGTGTTGTCGAGTATGCGTATTGTACTTATTCATCTCTGTGTACTACTTACATCTCAGAAGGATAACGTATGTCTGACCTAGTACTGTTCATGTACATACAGAGAGATGCATGCATCCCTAGAGGAATGTGTACAGATGTACATACAAATTTATGCTGAAATTATCAGCAATAGTAAACATTGCCTTTGATGCCTCATCTGTTGTAACTGGACAGTAGAACTGTGGCTAAGTCTGCTCTTCTCAGCTGCAAGAAAAGTTTCTGCATCTTTCCGTAGTGCGTATTTTTCTATTTGCATTCTTTTTATTTCTGAATGTGGTGTTTTAAGTATAGTACCCAAAATTTAGAAACGTATGACCACTTTTCTCATATTGAGCTATTGCATCAATACTTCACTAGGTTTAACTCCATTAGCTTAATGAAAATCACTCTGGCTTTGCCAAGTAGGAAAACAAAGGCCTCCATTTCTAACAATAGACTTTATCTGAGTTTCACATAAGAGAAACTTCTATGTTCATGCGAACATCAGTGTCAGTTTCTCAACATGGGTACAGGAATCCAACCACTATTAAAACAGTTTGAGGCAAATGTCATAAATATATAAAGGCAAACCGAAGCAAGTCACCACTGCAAAGTATTTAATGCAACAAGAACAATACTCCTCCCATTACAAATTAAAGAAAAAAATATGATCCTCCCTCACCCCATTCTATTTCTTTTCCATTTCTGTTGCACGGAATAATACTTTTCATTTGCTTGTCCCACTGGTGGAACTGTGCAAGCTTTAAAAACCTCGTTTGCATGGTAGGACTGAAGAATGCACAATATATCTAGATCACTCACCCTTTTCTATTTTTGTAAACAATAAAACCTTGACTGAGTTTTACTGGGACGTATGATGCTGGCCTCAGGGAAGGTCTTCTGATAATGTTGGTAAAATCATTCAGCTGAACCGTGATGAGGAGAGCTAACTTTTTTTCCAAGCTTGTGAAGAAATACAATTTATTTAACTTGGCAGAAAGCATGGAAAATAACCCAAGACATTTAAAGTTTTTACAGATAAGAACATCCTCCTTGCATAAGGATGAATAAACACATGTAAAAACAGTGCCTAAAGAAATTCAGTCTATGAATGACTCTATAAGCCAAAAGCACGCATCACCATCAGGACAAAAGTTATTTAGTGCCGTATCTGAAATGAAAGAATACTTGAAATGCTCTGGTAATCATTACTCAACTATGGCTAATAATCAGAAAAGCATAGGACATTATTGTACAGAGAGAACTTAAGTTTATTTTTCAAATCATTCACAGAGGCATAATTCACTTAAAGTACTCAAAAGATCTGAAAACTTTTACGCTATCATGGAAATAAAGTCTCTGGGCAAAAATCTAGTTCCTTATGTGGCTTCAGAATATCCAGTCCTCTTAAGATTACTTTCTTCTGGATTGAAATCTGTGGGTAACAAAACAACTGTAGCCACTCCCCAAATACTAGAGATGTATATGTGTAAGTACAATGCTCGTCAAAGTCAAAGGCATGAGGAAACGGCCTTCGTTAATTTGTGCTTATTAAATCCTTAAGAATTATTATCATTGTGGCACAGACCAATTAAGACCAGGAGGGTAAAAGATATAACCCAATTTACTTCAAACTCTTCACAGTGCTGCTCTCTGTATTATGTGGATACATCACAAGAAATAGACCTGATGCTCAGTACTTTTCTCCATTCATTACTCTTATTTTTCATATGGATTCAGTCCCCTCCTATTAAATATATCTATTGAATATATCTGTTGAATGTACCTGTTCCTCTATTATCAATATAGAAGTATGCCATTTTTGCCACCTGCAAAATTATATGAAATCAGATGTAGCTGGAGTTGAGCAGCTTTTTTTTCTCCAGTGGTGTGAATTTTTCTGATTCAGAAATGCATTCTGGTTTCTTGCCTTATACCTTCATTTATGATATTTATTTTAAAACTGATACCAGGACAAAAATTTTCCACTATTCAGGCTGAGAAAGCGTCTCTGAGTAAATATTTGGTTCCTTTCCTCAAAATGAGTGTGGTTAATCTGAACAAAAGCTTCAGTGCATAGGGCAGAACAAGCTTTATCTCCTGCTCTGCCCATACATTTCACTGAATATGATGGAGGATCCTTCCAGTCTTACTTTCAAAACGGTATAGCTACATTAAGTAGCTGCCCATTTCCCCACAGTTATTGGTACTTTCTTAGTAGGCTTAAGCTCATGCATTTTGCTCCCTGCTGTAAGACAGGAACTATCACAAAAGCATGAACTGCCATTCATTGTTTTCTGACAGAACTAAGAAAAGGTAAAGTTTTGTCATTGTAAGTTGTAGATGTTAGAAGATGTCACTGAAGGGGACATAACTTTTTGTTACTAATTATCCCAGGATTTTAAGAGGTGTCCCCTCACCCAGCTGACTCCTTCTTGACTTAATGTTGACGGACAGTCACAGGATTCCTGCTTAGTGCAAAGCTGGAAGTGAGTTTCTACCCTTTCCACCTTGCTGGGGAAGGGTGTGGGCCACTAGTCCAGAGAAGTTGTTACAAGAAAGAGTCATAAGCTTCCGGCTTCTGTTTGGAGGTAGCGGGTATTTTGTCTGATAGAAATAGAAATACTATCACAGGAATCTGATTAACATAGTTTATGTTTCCTGATATGTTTTTCTGTTCCTATTACTTGAAAGCTTTCTATTCTGACTAGGGAGCAAAACAAGTTCCAGAGACAGGCTTGAGTCATTTACATAAATTGACATTCCTGATTCTTTCTTATTTTGAAGCATATGGACAAATTACATGCAGTAATTATGCAGATCAGAAATTGCTTTCTTAAAAAGGATTTGTAGTTTTACTCCTTATCAAACACTGATTTTCTTTAGCCAAAAACAGTGGAGCTGAACTTTCAGTAAACTGATTAAATAATTTGGAAGCAATGGAAAGGAGACCCTCACCTTCTGCTAAATAAAAAGGCAGTGCTTGAGCATTCACTCATGGACTGTTATCTATTGATCTAGTCATAGCCATCCATTCAGATACTACACAAAATATTAGCATTTTTAAAATTATTGGCCAAGTTCCTGGGTTTTTTTGCTATCAGCTGTCTTACTGTGTAGCAATCCTGCCAACTAATTAGATGCTCTGTCTGGGTAAGATCTCAGAATGAATAATCGGCCCTAGCTCATGTTGACAGCAGTTTGGAAATCACTGCTATGCTTTCGTAGGCATCCTCCCCCCTGCAACAACCACCAGTGCTGCAGTTCTGAGAGCAGAAGGTGGATGGCCATATGTGAGTTGAAAAATGAACATGCTGGCCCAGGTTAGGTGTCCCACGAGCACTCACTTTTCTCCTTGAACTGCATGAGTATCAGCCCAAAACGTGTTGTCAATACTTGGCTCCCACAGAACTATCATGGTGGAACATTGTGCTCTTATAAGATTTTGTCCTGCCAAGATGCTTTAACTTTTTTTGTTTTTTTTTAACTCTCCACATAAACCTAATCAGGTGGCACCTTCCCGTGTGGAACTTTCCTTGTAAGTATATTATTGTAATCTACAAATGACTTTTACCCTGTATGCCCCAGATAACAATTACATTAATATAAGCTGATAAACTCATTCCTTTAGTTACTGCTCATAGAGTAGCTTGCTAGTTAAGATAAAAAGTGAATGATGTGATATAAAAGTCATGGCTAATTGTACAATAATACACTGTGTGCCAGGCAGTTGGTGAAGTAAGGTTTACATAACCACTAGATGTTGCTTGAACTTTGGAAATGTATTTCCATGTTCTTTTTTCCTCTCTGAACCCAATGCAGGGGCACAAGATAGAACAAGCAATTAAGAAAAATGTAATTGTTTTCATTAAAATAATTGGAGAATAAAAGTTGCAAGAGGGGTAAACAATCTAGAGAAAGTCTTTGGAAGATTCATCACATAGACCCCTTCCTTTCATGAAACTCATTCTCCTCAGACTGGGAGGATCCATGGCTTTTTGCAGTCATATATTTATGGGAGGAAATTATGACTCTCTTCATATGCTACAATGTCTTTTGGCTGCTGCTATTAATTCGCTGAATGACAGAGTCGGTTGCTCAGTGAAATTTCTCTGCGCTCTCATAGCAGCTGTGAATGCCAGGCTTTTCTGAAGGCTGATCCAAGTCCAGCTCCAGCTGAT
This sequence comes from Dromococcyx pavoninus, assembly GCA_033558185.1. NCBI lineage: Eukaryota > Metazoa > Chordata > Aves > Cuculiformes > Neomorphidae > Dromococcyx > Dromococcyx pavoninus. The sequence goes on along the minus strand of JAUMJL010000192.1, from coordinate 1,515,850 downwards.
GGAAAGACTCCCACTGCGCTTCTGAAATGTACATTTCCCTCCCAGACAGGCAGAAGGCAGCCAGGCCCCTGCGCTATGGCATAGCCTCCTCTCTGCATCTGAAACCTCCGCCCACACATCCTGCACCCTCCTCTCACAGACCACGAGCCTGCAAAGAAATTCTTTGGGAGACTATAAGGAAAGCAGTCAGTAGCCCTATATCTCCTACCAGTCCCCTTCCTCCTTCCTGCTGCCCGAGGACAATTTAGTCACACAACAAAAATAGCAGCTTTGAAAATAATTTCCAGCTTAATTGTAAATTGCAGTGACCTTTATTCCTGATAGTACTAGAGAAAAATGGAAATGAGGAATTGCTTCTCTCTGGCCTGTTTATGACTTTTTTTCTTTTTTCTTTCTCATTTAAATGGTGTATGTATAACATTTATTTGTTTGGAGAAAAGATTGCAGCTTACTGATGCAGTGCTCTGGTACATATTTTAAAATATTCAGAGAGGAGAAAATTCAGTCTCACAAATAGACATCTTGGGTTTCTTTTTTTTTCTTCCCAGGTTTATTGCAGACAGTTTAAGACTGACCTCTGGCTGCATGAGTGTCTTCCTCTATTTTTGACAATTGAGCAATTTTCGCACATTTGCCAGTATGTTCAAATTTCTTCCTTTGTCTGTTTCCTCTCTAATGGTTTCTAAATTAGTGCACTTTGCCCTTTTGCCAGCACACAGAGTCTGTTTGCACCAGCTTTAGATTAACTATGCTATCTTATGTATTGGGAGCGATCCAGCTGCAGTATGAATCTCCTCTATCTTACCTTCTTTTACAGCTTGAATTAGACCCTCGGCATTCTCAATTATCACACACTCACAGACAAGGGGTTTTGTCCACTGCTTTTAATCTTCATAAAATTTAATGAAATAATCAAGTGCGTATAATTGAGGTGTTAAAAATACCGATCTATAATCCATGCTATTACTTTAAAGTACCCTATCAAATATATTTTCCTATTAGTTGTGGAAGAAAATATCTCTCTGCATAGCCATGACTAGCAATGTAGCCTATAATGAGATCTAATACAAAACAGATATTCTTCAAGTATTTCATTAAATAATGTGACCTAATTCATCCTGGCTGAACAGACTTCTTTTAGCTCAGTCCTGCTGTTAAGCCTTCTTGAAAATTCTCATTAGCATCAATGGAAATTCTAACAAGAGCAGATAAATCAGTCTCACTTTATAGGACAGATAAATAATGCTTTGGTTTTGTATTTCTAGTTAATAAATGTAATCAAATTACTTAAAATATAAACACTTAAAGCCTGTTCTGTGCCCTCAGGGAACCCCTTTCACTATCCCAGTGCAGTAAAACTGCATATACAGGATATATTCCGCTAATTCAATAAAAAAATATGGGTGTATAAGACTAAACAACTTAAGAAAATCATACTGTAAATGATGTGATTGAGTGAAATTGTATGTATATTTTTCAAGTCTTCAGAATAGTTGAAGTTTTAACTTATTTCAAATTTTTAAGTTGAAATCTATTCATATTTGGGAATTTTGTACAACCTTGTAAAGTTAAATACTATGTCACTGTAATTTATTTTTGTTGTTATATATTGACACATGCTCATTTATATATGAAGTGTACTGTTTATCAATTGCTTCAGCAATAAAAACATGAAAGTTGTTCTCATTTTCCTGTCACAGCTGTTATTTATATCCAGTATATTTTTTACTTTATTTTAATACTTCTAATTCTGTTATTTACTAAAACAGATAGCATGCTGAGCTTTTAACTGTATCTCTTCCAGTGCTATTCTTGCTTGTGCAGCTAACAGAATTTGGGGATACACTGTGCAGAAGCCCTAGGAAGTGATTACCACTTTAGTGCATCACCCCATGAGGACATCAGAAAGTGAATGGGAACAGAAAGTTAGAACTCCTTCTCTTTTCCTACCAATACTGGGTTTAATTTTAATTGAAGGTTTTCCACATCATACCACAAGTCACAGAATCATTTGGTTGGAAAATGCCTTTGAGAACATTGAGACCAACCGTACCTGTCCACTACTGAACCATATCCCTGAGCTACTACTGAGCATCTACCCGTCTTTTAAATACCTCCAGGGACGGTGATTCAGCCAGTTCCCTGGGCCGTTGTTCCACTGCCTGATAACACTTTTGGCGAATAAATTTTTCCTAATATCTAATCTAACCTCCCCTGACACAACTTGAGGCCATTACCTCTCATCCTGTCACTAATTACTCGGGAGAAGAGACCAACACATACCTCGCTACAACCTCCTTTTAGGTAGTTGTCGACAGTGATGAGGTCTCCCCTCAGCCTCCTCCAGAGTATAGAGCCCCAATTCCATCAACGGGTCCTCTTAAGGCTTGTGTTCCAGACTTTTCAATAGCTTTATTGCCATCCTCTGGACACACTTCAGCAGCTCAATGTCTTTCCTGTACTGAGGGGCCCAAAACTGAACACCTTGAGAGGTGCAGCCTCACCAGCACTGAATAAAGAGACATAGTCACTGATCTGGTTCTGCCAACCACGCTGTTTCTGATACAGAACATGACGCCATTGGCCTTCTTGGACACCTGGGCACACTGCTGGCTCATATTCAGCTGATTGTCAACCAGCACCCCCAGGTCCTTCTCCTCCAGGCAGCTCTCCAGCCAGTCTTCCCCAAGTCTGTAACGCTACATAGGGTCGTTGTGTCCCAAGTGTAGGACTCAGCACTTGGCCTTGTTGAACCTCTGTTGGTCGCAGCCCATCCAGCCTGTCCAGGTCCCTCTGCAGAGCCTCCCTACCCTCAGACAGATCAATGCTTCTGCCCAGCTTAGTCCTTTCAGGCTCTGTAAAGTGAGGGACATTCAGACCTCTTATGAGAATGTGGGTGAGCAGAAGTTACAGAAGACCTTAGAAAATCAGCCCCACTCTTGAGACTTGATTCAGTAACATAGCTCTTCCCCAATTTGCCTTCATTGCAGAAAATGCTTTAAAACCTTCCTCCATAAGCACAAACTATTGGGGGCTGAAGTATTTACCCCCCACCTTACCCTTGCACACTACGGGATGTTCCCACATATTCCCAGCTTTATGGCATGGTTGCACATAACCAGTTTTTCCCTTGGTACAGCCCAAAGCCTAGGTGTGTAACAAAGGGCAAATGTGTTTTCCGTATGTCCAGGAGTACTTGTTGCTGTGAAATGCCACCACCTACAGACATCTGAGTGTCATATCTGCAGTCACTGTAAAACAGGAGGCATTTAAGCATAACTGGAGGAGCTTCCCACAGTGATTCAATGTCTTTTCCTCCTTGCTGATCTTCTGTGGAACATAACTGCAAAGGTAACATCGACACTAACTTGAGTTAGAAACAATAAATTTTCTTTTATACAACAATATTTTTTGAGCAGTCTCTACAGCCAAGTACTAGAAGAAATACAGCAAATATTAAGAAACAAAAGGAAGGCCCTGGACATGGACCACACACATAATATTTTAATAAAAGGAAAACAAATTTTTGTAGTGAAATGGGTTCATTTACTTTATATCGTTACAGCAAACATGGACTATTTTCTTATTGGCTGTCCTCTGATATTTGCTTATGTCATAAGCCTTTCTTTTTGATCACTATCAAACTTCATTCGTCCATCTTCCATCCTTTTATTCTAGGGTGGAATAGATTTATTGTCACTCTTTCAGGAATGAATGTGAACTGTGGATCACAAAGTAACTCAAGCAGCTGGAGCACAGCTGGATGTTGCGAGTGGCTGATGGTACCACTCCTCCAGCTCCCAGCCAGCTGATCTACACTAAACTTCTTGTGACAGGATCAGGAGGGAAATGACAAACACCAGGAATTACTGCTGGTCACCTGAAAACCTTAGCTCTCCCCTCACATTAGGAATGTCTTCTCAGCTGATATAGACTAACCAATTAACACTGCAAGAGAGAAAAGAAGGGTGAGAAGGAAGGCTAACAGAAACATCAGCTGAGATGTAGAGGCTGTTGTAGTTTCTGGTGAGTTTGGGACCCTGTCACAGCAGTCTATGTGGGTGAGAGGGACTGGGAGGTTTGCTTGTCAAGACTTAGTCAAGATCCGATTATTAGGGTGTTAGCAGTGAAAGCTATATGTACTGAAAATTATTGATGCTGCATTCAAACATTAGTTGCTTTGAGTAAGGTTAAGGCAGTGACAGGTACAGATTAAAATCCTGGATTAAGGTTTTAAAGATGCTTTTAAGCAAATTTAAAGTAACTCTGGGTTGGGATTAAAGCAAATTCCCAGTGCAGGCACCTCTACATTGCATAATCCAGCTCCACTTCAGAAGTCCTACTATAATTTCTTAAAAACTATTAATTCCTAATTCTCTGAAGACCCTCAGCCTTCTACTCAATGCAAATGGCTCTGTGTGGCACTGTTTCTAAATACAAATCAAGCTGCTTCATTAAATAAAACAATAAACTATCCTCCTGACTTGTAACCAGAATAATGTCTGCCACTTCGACAGCGAAATACATTTACCTGATACAAGAAGAAAATGTAAAAGCACAAATCCTTTTTTTCCAGCCAGCAAGCTGTTTCCTGCTGAGGCTTTCAAAATGGAAATTTGCTTCTGCTTCATTGTACAAATATCCATATGCTGCATTTTTCAGCATTTTTGTCAGCCACCTGATACAACCCTTTTCTGATTTTTGGGTGTGCTACTTAATGCAACTAGATGTGGATACCAGTGAGTTGTTTACATCTTCTTTGAAGTTATTTCTTCTGCTGTGAAGTAGTAAGTTAGTGGGAATGCATGGGAAATTGTTGGCTTATTGTAAATGTTTCCTAGCAATTTTTGTGTTTCTTCTGTTCAGCTGGGGTAAAAGAAAAAGTAATGCTGCTCGAACAAAACTGAAGGGTATATTACTGTGTTCCTCAGAGCATCTGTGTATTTTTATTGCAGTTCCTTCAGCAAGGATTTGCACTATCACTTAAATACACAGACCTGTGGCTCTAAAATATGATGGATAATATCTTTCTTTTTAGCTATGAAGTGTGCCTATTTGGCAGACTTTTCCATGGCTTAAATTAAAGCATGCTTATCTCAGAGAAAGAAGATGGAATTCTTTTTTTCTCCAAAATGTCCATCAGGGATACAGAGCAAAAGCAGCAGCAAAGTCTTCAACTAATATGATGCAATCAAAAAACCTCAACTTCATTTCAGGTGCTTTTTGCAGGTTTAAGGATTTATCATTTCATTTGTAGTTAGTCTGAAAAATAACTACCTTAAAGCTTGTGGCTCCAAACAAAAAAACCCAGAAGGGATCTTGTACGGAATGAATGTGCCTTGTTTTTAGATTATTTTAACAGAATATGGAAACGTTTGCAAGGGTCCTTTGGATTTATTATATTATCAACAGATTTTAGAAATGAGGAAATATTTGCTTCTTGCCTCTCCTTTCTGTAATAATAAGACTACAGACCCTGTGGAAAGTACTTTTTTTTTTTCTTCACTGTAAGTGCCTGGTGTTGAAGATTGTGAGGATCTTTGCCAAATATGTTTTCCTCTTGACATAGAATCATATAATTACTTGAGTTGGAAGGGACCAAAAAGGATCATTGAGTCCAACTCCTATCCCTACACAGGACACTCCCAGCATTCACACCATGTGACTGAGGGCATTTCCCAAATGTTTCTTGAATGCTGGCAGACTCTGTGCCATCTCTGCTTCCCTGGGGAGCTGTTCCAGTACTCCACCACCTGCTGGGTGAAGAACCTCTTCCTAATACCCAGTCTAAACTACCCTGGCACATCTTCCTGCCATTCCCTCGGGTCCTATCATAGATCACACGAGAGAAGAGATCAGCACCTGTCTCGCCTCCCTCCCTTGTGAGAAGGCAGTAAACAGCTATGAAATTCACCCTCAGTCTCCTCCAGGCTGAACAGACCAAGTGACTTCAGCCGTTCTTCATGCGACTTCCCCTCTAAACCCTTCACCAGCCTTGTGGCCTCCTCTGGATACTCTCCAGTAGTTTGTACTTTTTATACTGTGGCACCCAAAACTGAACACAGTATTTAAGGTGGGGCCGTATAGATGGGGACTGAGCGCAGGACAGGAGCCCCTGCACAAATCTGATTTATATAGGAAAAAAACTCTGTACATTGCTCTGACCACAGCAGTGTTCCCTGTAGAAACTTAGCAGTGGAAAGACAGGGCAAAATGAGAAGTGGACATAACAGTTAAGAGAGATCTGCTGAGTCCATAGAAGGAAAGAAGGATGATGTAAAGCAACTATAGGTTTATGCATTATTATGTTCTTACTATAGATATTCTTAATTATTGTGGATACTTGCCATATATGTGGCTGAACACACTGCTTGGTTTTTTAAGCTATGTACTTTTTGCCAATGTCTTTGCCTCTGAGAATAAACATCAGTATTTTGTTGAAATGGTGATAGTGGGGGAAGAAAAGAAATGACCAGGCATGGAGAAAATGATCTGTGATGTCCATGTATTTCATTTTAAGAATTATCATTGGTTCAGCAGCTTTTCTTTGACTTGATGTGTAATGAAACTAAGTTGTTCTGATTCTCAAGGCTAAGTCAAATCTGACTCTCCTGAATAAGGATGTGTTTTGCTTGAGCGGTTTACAACAGTAATAGGACATGTAGAATGTACAGCCCTTCCCCTGTATCTTGTTTGTAGGGAAATCGGGAGAATGACTAGTCGGTTAGGTGAGATGAAACCCCTGCAAGGGTAAGAACTATGAAATTGTAATAAAAATGAACTGCAAAGACCGCTGTAAAAATATATGAAGCATACATAGTGTTTGGTGTAGCACTGTTACAGAAAGCAAAGGAGAATAACATCTTGTCATCAGTCTTCTGAACTTTCTTATAATTTCACGTTTGAATGGTTTGAATTGTCTGTCTCTCAATACATGGTGTTGTTAACTTTGTTGTAAATGCCGTTTTCAAAGTAGACTAAAGAAGAAAGGAACCGTTAAAATCATCAGAGAGCAACCTCTTATCCCGCCCCTGCAGAGAACAGGTCTTTGTTCATACGCCACATGCTCAGCTGAGTAGTGCCTAGAAAAGCACCCAGGCTTAGTGACTAGGACTAATCAACAGTTAACTACCAGTTACTGGTAGTTGCTATCAGAAGACTCAGTTACCTGACCTGCCAGATCATCTAGTCTGCATATGATTGCTTTCTTCAAGAATTCCTTTATATGGTACTTGTTCACCATTTTAATGAAATAATAATAAAATAATTTAAAAAAAAACAAACAACTGCCTTCTAGCTTTTGTAGCTATTGTACAACAGCACAATATGGGCCATACAGTGAATAAACCAATAGATAAGACAAATTATGGGCAAGTTAACTTTGCTACCAGTTCATCTACTATTTTTATGAAGTGACAGAAACAGGACAAAAGTAATTTGTAAACCTGGGACATTGTGAGCTGACTGAGTCAAAGACAGTATAGTAAAAAATGGAGTGAGGGTGGAATTAAACTTCACTGAAATTGATTAATTCTGAAAGGATTTGACTACTTTCTTGCTTTTTGAAGATGCCTGGGGTGACTCTTGATGGAATGCAAACCTGTTTTCCAGCTAGAACTTGTCTCCAAATGGCAAGGTAAAATTAAACCCCAAGAATCAGAAGGTGTGATGCTTTGCTACACAGTGACACTTGCCAGCTCAGGTGGCACTCAGTGCACAAATAGACTCTGCTTTTCTGCCACACCCGTCCCCTTGCGAGGAGGGGACTGTGTTAGGTTGGAATTTGTTAGTAAGCTACAGGTGTACCAGATCAGAGGAAAATTAGATGCTATAAGAGGGTATGATGTATATGATACTCTCTAACTGTATATAGAAAGACTATGGATGATTATCCTGTCATAAGGAAAAATACTTGCAGAGTATCATGTCTGATAAATTCCTGGTGATTGAGTATACTGTAACAACACCCTCTATTCAGTGTAGCACAGTCTGCAATTCTTTACGTAGGCTCTAGAAGGATTATCACTGGTAAATAGCTCGTTGTTTCTGATTTAACTTCTGGGGACATATAATATCAGTGTCAAGGATTATCCAAAGAGAGGAGTTAAGTAATAAATCATTCAAGACAATCTTAAGGACTGCAGCAGGGTCTTTAGACCTCCAGCTGGTGTTGAAGAGAGCATCACTAGGAATGAATGTTAGGAGCATTGATTTCTTTTACTACCAATGAGTAAACTGTGAAGATCACTGAATAAAACAGCTTAGATAGCAGTACAGGAGATGCTGTTTGGCATCATGATGTAGCCTTTGATTGCACTGAGCTTACACCAGTCAATTCCAACTAAAATCCACTAGGATATTCAAAGCACTTGTGGAGGTGATGTACTATTCAGTGATGCATTATATATTTGCTGATAAAAGTAGAAGTTGTTTTATGCTTTAGGTGAACTTATTCAGTTATTGCAGAATGACTCATCTAATGTGGACATCTAATAAAGGCCCTCCTGAGAAAAGCTCTTTGTTTCAATTTGTCTCAATAAGAGACATCTCTACAACCAGCACAGATTAATACCTCTGTTGCAGATATTTCAAGTTAAGAGTCAGGATTCATCTTGCCATCTGTTTTAGAGGGGAAGAATCACTCCATACACAAAGTGGGAGTGTTTTTCCATCTGTTTGTGTTCTTAGATTGCAGTTGCCAATACACTATAGACATAAATAAGCCTGGCACTCTATGGTAAGCAAGTCAGTGGTTGCTTGCTCCAGGCGAGCTGTAGTTTGAAAGTTAGATGACTTCATTAAGGCACATGGCACACATTCAGTATGTTCATGCATATCCATAAGCCTTGCTGATGGCACACTTGCTTTCAAAACAGACCTTGCTTGCACCTAGCCAGCTTGGTTAGATAAAGTGAACGTAAGTCATTTGGCAGTGATGCACGTGCTTACCTAGCACTGGATGGGGAAGAGGTGGTGATGAACACAGGAATCTCCTAAGGAGAAATTGCATAGACTACTGAAAATATGCGGGTGAATAATTCTTTGATAAAAACTTCTGTTTAATAATGCACTTCATAAAATCTTTGTTTATGTTTGGAAATTCCCTTGCTTCCAGCTGTTCTCAATCTTAATTTACCTGTACAGATTAATAATAGTGTTCTCATTGTGACATAATCTAGTTTGTCTGATTCTACAGATTATCACATCTAGGTAGCTCTGAACTCATCTGATTAAGCTGGGGGCGGGGGGGAGCGGGGGGAGAGGAAGAATTAAATGAACAAACAAACAAAAGGACAGCCTTTTCTGTATCAGTGAAAGAATCAAAGTCAGTTGTGGGACATAAGGATGTATAATTTCAAATTCATGACTGAAGATGATGGGTCCATTCTCTACTATACCAACAGTGCTCGAATGCCCACAGTTGTTCTGAGAAGTATACTGGATCAATTTTCAAGAGAGAAGAGCAGATGCATGCCATCTGGGCTATAATCTATCAGGATTCTACAGATTGCTGCATTACAACTCAATTTAATCTCGTTGCTATGTTTATATAACTGTGAATAATATAAGTTCCTTATTAATAAAATATTTAACAATTTCCCTTAACATATAATATGTACCCTTTTACTTTCTCACAGTTCCTTGTAACTCATATAACTGTTCCTGAAGTAAAATCACATGAAATTTGCTATTTTATCCGCATAACATAGAATACAAATATACTAAATATCTACGTTTATACTTAATTTATATATTTGTCTACCGGTAGTAACTGTCATAATCTATAAATTCAAGAGCTACACAGAAATCTCACAAAGTAAAATAAAGTAAATGCTTGAACTATTCAATGTAAAACTATTAGATGCAATTGCCTGCTTGACTTCTAACATTTTAATGAAGAGATTACAAATACATTTAATTTTGGCCTTATTTTAAGTGACTACTGGTGTCAACATTTTCTTAAGCAAAGATAATTTTCACTATTTCTAATATATTCTCAACAGTAGTTTTACTGACAGGGTTAAAGGGTAATGCCAGACATTGCTGTATGATGAGGCTCTTTCCTCTGTAGAATATTTGTAAATAGCTCTGGTTTAAAATCACTTACTTTGCCAAGCATTCACTGGCAGGTTTGAAGTGAGTATGCATCTCAGGTTTACCGGGACTGGGCTGCGTTCTTCCTTGTAGCGCTTCAAGCATGCTTGTCTGGAAACTACCCTGCCACAGGAAGTATCTTTGTTTAAGGAGAAACTCTTACAATCAAGCTTAAATTACCAGGTTTAAGTGGTTTTATACATGAAAGTAGAACATAACAGAGTTGTACAAGTTTGCAAACTCTGTTTTGAGTTACACCAGTGAGATATGAATCTGATTTCCAAAGTTCAGGCCATACTAAGATCTGGGGCTTTGGTGTGAGACTAATGGTAAGAAGAGGATAAGGCTAATTACAACAGAGTAAACTGACCTAGTAAGAGAAACCAGATCCTCTGATCCCTTAAACATACAGATCGGTTAATTGGTGACACAGATTCTCTCATGCAGGTGATGGCAAGGTGCTACATAGTCTCAAAAGACCATTCCAGTTTAGTAGATGACATCTCACAGAAGCGAAGCAGCTCACCCAGAGTCATAAATCAAGGAGGTGCCTGTAGCCATGCACACCAGGTCAGTGAGAACCCAATGAGGCTGTGGCTCTCTAGGGGTTGTACAATAGGTGCTTTGTGAAGAGTGAGAGACCCTCACCTTTGCTGGAGACAAACATGAACAGCTGAGGAGCTTTTCCTAGTAAGAAACTGAGCAAAACTGTCTTGGAGTTTCTGCTATTAAAGTCAGTGAGCAAGGGTGTAGCGGTCTGTATCAAGCTGTTTGCTGTGAATAGCTGTAGAAAAACCCTAGAAAGAAATAAGAAATCAAAGGACACAGATCTGGAGAAATATAAGGTGGGTAGCTGTGCAACTGGAGAATGGAGTGCTCAGTATCCTGGGCTTCTGGACTTGGAAGACAGTGTGGTCCCAACAGAAATGCTGCATACCAAAGTTGAAAAGTCACTGCTTTGACCTTTTAACAAAAAAAAAAAAAAAGCAGAAAGGACAGATGTATATTAATTATCACAGGGAAGGTGAAAATTGCCTTTAAAAAAGCTCTAGATCTTCAGTTTTTCTTACACCAGAAGGTAAGAACTTGTAGTCTGCCCAGACCACAAAAATCACAAATCTGTTGGAATTACTGTCTGTAATTGACAGCTCAGAAAGGCTATCAATCAGGCAGATTAGTGCAGTCTTCCACCTGAACTTATACATCACTTTTAATAATTCCATCCCTTCTCTAAATGTTCAGTTTTATAACCTTTAGTTATAACTTAGTTTTTGGGCTTAGGTATTTGTGGGCTTCTCGATGTCGATAATACCACAACAGTGATAAAGCATTTTTCTCTTCTGTTTTTCCTCTGATTAAATTAAAAGAAAAACATCCTATTCAATTTTAATTATATTTGAAAAATTATTTTTGTATGCAAATATTTTTTTGTACAAGATGACTCAAAAGGCTATGGTATCATTTAGTGCATATCTGTGTCTGTTAAGGCACTCCTACTCTCAAAGTGTTAGCTACCTCATTATACATGCATTAAGAGAACAGGTTTTGGTAACAGGCAACATCGCACACTTCCTTGATAAACGGCAAAGCCCTTGGGAAAGGTGCTGTCAGATGTGGGAAATGCATGGCAGATGTCAGGGAGCTGCTTTGTGAGCAGCCTGGTGGCACTGATTAAAACTCCACTAAATTGTATTACTGAGTAGGTTTGCTATTGCCAAAAGGAAATGAAATATTTCCTATATCTATGGTAATATTGAGAGCAATGGTGTTTATATGTGGCTGGGCAAAGGAGCTATTGCATTTGCAAAAGGAAGAGATCTATGCAAGCACTGAGGAAGCCAAGATTTGACCTTAGAGAAAAACCCTGCAATGCAGGCTGCTTCTGAGCATTTTGGTGAAAATTGGTAGAAAGCAAAAGCAAGCTAAGCAATTTGCACACCCTACTTGTAGTTATGCTTGTGCACCATAGTGAAGGTATTTGTTTACTGACAATGCAATTGAGATGTGAATTTGGTTGTGGGAATCAAGTGAAGACCTCTGTAAGCAGCCATGAAGGAAGGACACCATGACAAGGAGAGTGCACTGAGCTTCACAAAAGCTTCCCAACAGCCATGAGTGAGGTGATGGGGACTGTCTGCTTTGTGTGATAAGGCACGATGCATTATGTAAACTTAAATAAAAATAATACTCTTGTTGATCTATAGCTGTACTAGCTTTATAGAAATCAATATTTACAGAATTAAAAATCTGTGCTATGTTTTTTCAGTCCCTGAGGCTAGAAGAATTGGCTCAAAGCAGAGTCATCTACTGGTTGGCTTGATTATTCTGAGGTTACATTTAGAAACACGTCATTTTAATTGTGTTCCTGAAGCTAAATCTCTTCATGCATAATGAAATTACACCATACACTCTGTCTCCACTGCCAATGTTACTTGCAGTAAAGAAATATTTTGCTACCTGCATCTCGAAATATTTGATTTTCATGGATTAAGGAGTCTTGGCCCCTTCTGCATAAAAACACATCAAATTTCTAGGGGAAAACTCCCTTCAAGGGGTAGTGAAGAGAGATACTGATTCATGACATATTTCAGGGTTTCAGTGCTGCTTGTTATGTCAGCAGTGTCCAGCCATGAGCTCAGATAGACTTGTGTATTTCATCTTAAAATTTGTGGGAATAAAACTGAACTTTTAAACACAATTTAGGGAATTTAAAATTGTTTGTAATATTGAAATATATCTAGTTCAGAAAACTACTTTTCACATACACAGAATATACATGATTTTCCTTTACTCTGAAAGAAGGGGATTCTATTTAGGTATTATCTTTCAGAGTATGGATACTGTAGCCATGACAACAGTGGGTGCCTAGAAGAAAAGTGTGGAGATGCAATAGACATGCTAGAAACACATTATCTGTCAAGATAAAAAAATTGCTTAAAGGCCTTTGAGTCACAAACCCAAATTCCCTTAGAGGGTATTTTAACACATATTATTTTTAACTCCAGAGAGACAGAATGATCCCCTCAGAAAGGTAAGTGGATTAAAAAAAAAAACAAAACACAAAAATAACACCTTTACATACCTGTCTGTATTACGCTTTCTCGGACCTTGACTAATATTATGGAGTTACAGAGCTCAGTGGTTTTTTTGCTTTCTTCCTGTCTTGGAATGGCAAATACTTTTAAAATTTATGTTGATAAAATGTAACAACATGATTATCTTTTCAGAAATCTTACTGTGAAGAACCAAAGGAAGAAAGGTCTGTTCCCTCTGTCCCTAGCCTGATATTGACATTCTTGGCTTCTCTTCCATTGCAGCTGGAACTTTGGACCAAGGACAAAAGCACCCCATTGAATTCAGTGGGAATCTTTTTCTTGTTTTCAGTGTGTCCTCATTCAGTCCCTCAGGTTGTATTTCCCTTATACCTAGAATCATAACGAAGGAAGAGTACTAAAGCATTCCAGGCTCCTGGGAGCCTTAGCAAACTTCCTAATTTAGCTCCACATAGCTTCATGTCTATATTGGGGTAGGATGCCTACAGGTAAGTGCCATACTGTCAGAATGGTGAGGTAAGTTTTGGGTTACTTACAATCTTCCTATGTCATTGCCACATTACATGAAGTCTCATTCAGGAGCAGATCCCTTGGCCGACTTGATTGCAAATCCTAATGTAAATCTCATGGTGTAGGCACAACATATCTCAGTGTACATTGTGCCTGGTCCATCTACCCACAGAGATGTGTAGTCTTCCTCTTTCCCTTTAGAGTAAGCTTACAAACAGAACTTGTAAGACTGTATCCACAGTGTAAATTCAGATTAAGTTTTACACTGAGACTGTATTTTGGTCTGTGTACAAAACATATGTATGACCTTAAAGTGCACTTATTTTTATAGAATTAACCCAGTTATGAGGGACTCAAGCCTAAGCCTCTATACCTACATGCCTGGCAATTCCTTAATCCCGTGCCAAGCATATGATCTGAAGAAGAAAGAATTGTGGGATGTCCCCTCCCTGCTGCGTGTAGCACTTGAGCTGCAACATGGAACAAATGCTGCCAATTATTAATGTAGCTCATTGTGCTGTGTCCCAGTGAAGATGATTGCCTTGTCATTGGGTTTGCATGACCCCTCTGCATAGCACACCACATTACATTTTTCCAGCAATGTTGTTTTCACTGTCTTATCTTGTTTCAAAGATGCTTATAGTGTTCAAGGACTCGTAGGCAACTTGTGATCAACTGAGACAAAGTCATCAGAGCCTGAACGAGAGACTAAGTCTCTAAAGTACCCTATAAATGGAAAAATATGTCATTTGTAGATTTCGGTAAACCATGCTACATGCTTATGGACTAAAGAGGTAAAATCAGCAGTCTTTCAGTGTTTCAGAACCTAGTATGGTCCTTGCAGTGGTTGTAGGGATAAATTTTCAGGCTAATATTTGTGCCCAGATTACTTTCTATTGCAAGTGGTTTCAGCAGGAATATAGACTTTGCTTAAGAAGGACAAATTTGCTTAAATATAGCAAATTTGGTGAAGTGCTAGGCAAGCACAAATCAACATGCAGCTGACCCTAAAATCTGTATACATTTTATAAATCAGTAGATGATTTTTTACCTGCAAGCCCACAGTGCCCTCCACTGATTTTTCTATGTTCTCACACAGATATTCATTAAAATGTTCTAAAACAGGTGATCCTAAAGGCACTTTTAAGGATGTCTGTATGTTGCTTAAGAGAACAGAATCCTCTAGAACAGGCCAACAAATAATAAAGAAAAATTATATTTTATAGTCTGGCGGGCTTTTTAATGGATTTGATCCTCACACCTGCAGAGAGCTTCTCTGCTTTTACCAAAAGCTGGCCTGTATTAGACATTTCTCATTATCACCTGCCAAAAATTCCAATGTCAAAAATCTGAAGATCAGATGGAAATGAAGATTCTTGTTATAAAATTTTAACCCTTATTCATTTATCAAAGGACTTGAATTTGTGCTGGTATCATGTATCACTCTTTGAAACTGTCATGTGTTATAAAAGGCATCTAGAGACCTGCACAAAATCACTCCTCTGACAAAAGCTGTAAATACTCGCTCTCCCTCTGGATATAAAATCAGTTTCAACACTACAAATGGAGAGGTTGTGTATTAGTACACCCAAAATTAGAGTTGTTTATTTTTTTAAAGGAAGCCAGGAAATTAGAGGAATTAATATTTGGGATTTTAATTAATATTTAGGATTTTAAGTCTTTAATGTTTGTGTTTTCAAATTGCATTCTGTAGCCACAAGTGCTAGAACAATTTATTTTTGTTCAGTTTGGCTTTGGTTTGATTATGTGCAAGTACAGATTGCCACATAAGTACCTGAGGTACAGATCTATGGAAAGACAGCAAACTTTTCATACAGCTGTGAGATGCCATGTAGTAAGAATCGTAAGATTCTAAGAATTATTTTAAGAATCATAAAGCAGCCATTCAAGCTACTTTTACAGTTAATACCTACATAGTTCCATTGAGGCTGACCATACTCTTATCTTGTTCTGCAGTCTGATTGTGAACTCGAGGGTGTCCTTCTGTTATTAACTGTGGGAGCAGCCCCAATGAATGGCACTGTGTTACTGCTGCAGGCTCTCATGTGCACACTTAGTCTTTCCTGAAGCTGAAATGTAAGCTTCCTCTTGCTCTTATTTCCATAAGATCTTGTCACACGTAGAGGGAAATTCTTTTTCTTAAGTTACGTACATTTGTAATAACTGCTATTCTCAAGCACCACTTCTTAATTGCCCACTAGAAGTTCAGTAACTTTGTATGCTGTTCAGATAAGCATATTTTCTGTGCCATAGTGATAAAATTGAGCCTTCTAAATTTGAAATAAAATAATTACATTTTGAAATATTGCATAATTTTAAAAAATGCTGTTGTAATAATATGTTGTGGGGAGGATGGAATAGCACGACCCTCTCCCAAGAAACTAAGCGATTCACTTCTCTAATAACCTATTAGAGAAGTTGTTGGTTTCAGCAGTAGCTGTTTGTCTGCAAACCTCAGCAGCAACAGATAGGTGGCACTGCATGATCATTTGAGAGACTGCAGTGTGACACAGAGCTGGGCTCGGTCCACAGGACATAATTACGACTCTATGAGGAGTAAGTGTTGCACAGTTCTCAGGCTGATGGCAGCAGCACTCTAGCTACGAAAATAATGTTATAAGAAGGTATGAAAATATATCAAAAAGGTGACATCTCAATTTTTTACAAAGTAGTTTAATAAAAATGGATTAAGTATGTTCTCCTGTTGAATTTACTTATAGTCTTTTACATTAAATATCTAGCTACCTGAATACCTGCATCTCTATATCTATATATATCATACACACCTTCCAAATAAAATAAAATTGTACATGGTGTTATATGGCATTTATTCCTAAATTCTGGATGTGCAAAAACCAAGCAAGTATTTATTTGGTAAAGTAATTCTTGATCATGGTTCTTTGATCCTGGCTCTTAACATGTAATTTGTCACAACGAAATAGAAAACCTGTAACAGAACTAAAGATTGTTCCTTGGGTGTTTTCTTCAAAAGCAGAACATCTAGGAGCTAATCAGGAGGGGTCAGTATCATGTCAGGGTTTTTTGCTTTAAGCAAATACATTACATCTTATTACTTCCTCCTGCACCAGGTCACCAACTGTCAGAGCACCCATGCAGGCAACTAGTCAAGGCATGCACCTTAGAATGGAGATTTCTGAATATTCCTCTACAGATTGTCTCCCTTTCTAAAGACTATGTAACCCAGTGCGTGCACAGACTGCTGGAAGCGCAGACTGGATGATAAGGTTCATCTTTGGAGCCGTGCCACTAAGCAAGTTAGTGGCTTTCCCTGTACTGGCTTTCCTTCCCACTTTGTGCACCTTGCAGTGCCAACGAGTCTCTGGCCCTAGTGACTGGGAGCTGGACCCTCAACAGGTTTCCTACATCTTTAACCAATTCCTGCTCTGAAAAACCACTGTATCACTGCTAACTCTTTTGTTTACACAAGGGTGTGCCCTCTGGGCAGACTTGATACACCCAAGTAGGTGGATGCACTTATCTCAGAAACTGGAAACCGTTAAGATGTTATCTCAGGCTTTGGTTTTCTGCTTGTTGGATGTAGGCAGGTTTTGTTCACCATTAAAGGACAATTCATTACCTTTCACAGGAGCTTTCACCTCACTGCAGAGTCTGTGTGTAACTAAACTGGGTTTCCTGCATCATTTATATGGGTCACTGACATTAAGAAAGTTAATTTCCACCCCTTCCCCCCCGAAAAAATGCTTCAATTTCAAAAATATTTATATTAATACATTGCTGTCCTTCAGGTTCCACTCACCCAAAAACTAATAACCTCTAGTATATAGAATATGTTCCTTTCTGCCCCGACAGGATAGGATAGTCATTTTTTTCAGTCTTCTTCCTCCACTAAACTCAAACAACAGATGAAAACACTATAACTTCTCTAGAGTCCCACCATTATACCTTGAGGTTTTTCACATTCATGTTCAGGTATGAATTGTTTTATATAATTTTAACAGAAAAAGGCAGCTTAACATAAGTGCAAAAGCCAAGAAGTGGAAGAACAAAAAAGCAGAGCTTGGGGAGACTGAGCAGTTTCAAGGTATACGAAAAGAGAGATCAGAGAAGGAACCTAGGGAGAGAAACCTTGGGAACATGAAGAGAAATAGGGTGATTTTTAAAAGGTGCAGCAGCAACAGCTTCTGTGGTTTTCGAGTTAGGTTGTGGTGGTTTTATTAATGTTCTGCTTTCTGTTGTTGGGTGGTTATATGCAGTTTTATATTTGCATGGTTTAAGGGGCAAAACTTGATTCAAAAGCTGTAAGTTATATTTGAATAATAGTAACTATCCTAAAGAAACTGCTAGCTTAGCCATACTTATTTATTTAGATATAGAATATAACAAATACAATGCTGAACAGTAAACCAGGCCTACACATCCAATTTTAAGTGCTGTCCTAAAGACAACTCTGGCAATACAAAGAAAGAGATTGATTCCCAATTTCAGCATTACATTTTTAATTTGTTATCTAAGCCTAGCTCTACTTAATTAGTTTGCTCTGTCAATAAATGTGAATTAAAACCCATGCCTGGGGAGTGTTTATTTTCCCAGGATGCTACTTCACTAATCAAACTATGCAAAAAAAAACCCCAAAACCTAAAAAAACCATGTGATAACAAAACAAAAAAACCTATCCATTTTATAATCAAAAATGCACAAATCCTCACGAAGTTATTCACAACTTAACTGCTTCCTTATGAAAGTGTATCTGATAGAGATACAAACAGTAGTATCCAACCTACAGCTTTTTTTTCTTGTCAACCAACCATCCACATGCTTGCCTTTATGCAAATACTTTGTAATGATGTTTTTGTGCAGTTGGAAAAGCCTGCTATGAGTGTGCCCATTCATAGAGCATTTTGGGACAAAAAATCTGAAATTATTAAACTCATAGTACAGTAAAATGTTTCAAAAATGAATTTAGGAATAATTGAACAATCTGTAGCACTGCTTTCCTTTAAAATAAGGTATTTGTCATTCCCTAAATAGAAAGATTTTCCTGGGGATTGATCTCAATTTACAATCTAATTACTGTGCTGTGTCACAGGTGTCTCCTGTCTTCATTATTCTGCCTGCACCCAGCTTCCCATCCCACCAGTACCTCCTCCAGTTCATAACTGAGTTTACTGAACCTCACCGAGCACAGCTCTAGTGCTGTAGAACACACACCAGACATTATTGTGTATGAGACAAGCTTTTATCAGCCCTGTGGAGTCAGATCAGACCAAGATAAATTCTGGAGTGACAATTTAAAAGACTACATGCAAGGGGAAAATTGGAGTTCCTTATCAATTTAGTGCCAGAAGACTGGGGATCATACAGCTACCGTCATAGTTGGCTTGCCAGCCTACAGTGTATGGCTCTAGGCTATGAAGCTGTGGTACATCTGCTCTGCCTAAAAAAGGTTCAGAAGAATTCAGCACCCACCCTCACAGTTTTGTGTCACCATGCAGGGAGAGCAGAGAGGATCTGCTACTAGTGAGGAAGAAAAAAACCTTTCTCTCTGCCAATAGAACTGTCAATCTTAATGGAAGGCAACTAACAGTTTGCTCCTTCTTGAAAGAGTGGGACTGCTCCCCACAGCCCCTCATTTTAACAGTATACTGAGACATCTCTCCTGCTGCACAACTCTGTTGGCCCTGATCCAACCAGCTACAGCAGACACATGGCTGGTCCAGGGCTGGGGAGAAGCCACTGCTTGCCTAAAAGTAGCCTGCTGGGACCCTCCTCTGAAGGAAGCCAGGCTGATAGTCATGTTTTTAGGGAATGCCAGCCACTCCAGGCCTTTCCTGCCATGTCATGTGATGCAAGAAGTAAAAGAAGAAAAAAAAATTTGTGCCATATTATTTCCGCCTAATGTTTTTTTCTCCCGTTCTAGTTTCTCTCTTGCCGGCTTATCTTTATTTCCACCTTATTTTAGTCCCACTATTTTCTCCTATGTCCTGTTCTGTTCTCTACCACAACATTCATCTGCCTGCATTTAAATGTAAGAGTTCTGTATGCTCACTTAAGGGTACAAAGAGAGATTACTCTGATGTCTGTGCAGCGTTAAAGTTGTTATACTAATAGCCATTAGGAGAATAGAGGCTTTCAAACTACGCTCTTCAGGGAGCTTTTTCTTTTCACCTTCTCCTGTGTTTTCGTCTTCATCATTTTTTGGTTCTTCCCTGTAGAGTCTTAACACAGCCCACAGAGAAAGAAAGATACATGTAAATGCTTTGCTGATACCCGTAACACAGCATTGACACAGGCACAGGGACACCTGTGGCACAGACAGGAGGGACG
Organism: Dromococcyx pavoninus; assembly: GCA_033558185.1. NCBI lineage: Eukaryota > Metazoa > Chordata > Aves > Cuculiformes > Neomorphidae > Dromococcyx > Dromococcyx pavoninus. The sequence goes on along the minus strand of JAUMJL010000192.1, from coordinate 1,495,865 downwards.
TTAGAGGCACTGGTGCAGTTTGACAGACCTGCAAAACTGTTAATTTCTATTGATGATTTATAGAAAGGAAAATAGAGGTCTGACTTTCAGTGCTCAAAGAAGATACCTAGACAAAGTATCTTACAGCTGAAACTTTATACCTGAGTTCTTCACCCTGAATCCCATAGGAAAAGGTAATTATCTCTCTCTACGTTTGGAAATGTGTTTTTAATGGAAAAACTAAATGGTACAACTTTTTGTCTCTCATATTCACCAGTCAGTTCTTAATTGTTATCTGCTTGACAGTGTCATCTGGTACATGCAATACTCTGGAAACAAAAAGAAAAATCTTTTTCCTTGTGTAAAGAAGTATTATCCAAATGCTTCTTGGCAGCTGATGATAAAAGCACAGTCTGTAATACATTTCTCCAATCAAATTCAGGCAAAGAGCCAGATGTTACTGTTATTCAGTTTGCTAAACCTATAGCTGTGCTTAGATTTTGGCTATCATTTTTTTTTTTTTTGACCATAACAGAGGCGGAGGGAGTCAGAATTAGGACTTGATTTAAGCATTTGATCAGGTAGGAGGTTAAAGAGAAACAAGAACCTCCATGCTTATTCTTGTGCAGGTAAGTGTTCTGCAATTTTAGTGAGTTCCTCGGACTAATACTGGGTCTTAAGATATTGTCTTAAGAAAAGTATCTTCTTATATTAATTTAAATTGGAATTTTTTGAAATGTTTGAGGTTTTTCATGTGGTACTGTTTTTAGCCAGTATTATCTCTTTTACAAATTATAGTTACTTTTACACTATAAAGATGTCTTGTAAGAAGCCTTCTGCAAACAGAAGCAATTGTGGGATTTTTTTAACCATGTTACTTATACAGCTAATGTTTTACATCTTAAGGGTAGGAAGCTTTTTAACTGGAAGCAAACTGTAATTTGCTTTATTTCAAACTAAAACACAGATAGGTTACAGAGTTCAAGAATGGGTACATTATGAAAAAAATTAATTCATGCGTGTATCTTAAAATATCCATAGGTTGCTGTGGAGGAAGGAAAATGTTCATAAGAAAACTTGTTTTTTTTAACATGAAACTGAGTGTGGAATGAAGGCAGTGGCGTATATAAAGCATACAAACTGTACAGCAAAACAATGTGCATTTGTCAGTAGCAAACTTCCAGGTTCATGGGCTGGTTTGAAAGGTAGTGTGAGGATATCTGTCACAACGCACGCTTGTAGCTTTAGCTTTAGGCAGGATATGTTTTTGTAACAAATGTTAAAGAATAGATCCCCATGTGGCCTCCCGCATGTGGAGTTTCCTTTCCAACTCTTGCTTTAGAACAGTTAAAAGGAGATGATTGTATCTACAGTCTTCCTCTCTTTGTCCTTAAACAGAATGTCTGTCTTACCTGGTGCAATTTACAATACCAAGCAGTTATATCTTTAGACCTTCCTGAAAAGTTAAGTAGAGCCTGAGGACCAGCTGGGGACCCCAAAACAGGGACACAGTTTTGGTTAAAGTATTAGCCTTCTTTTAAGCATTTCAGCCCTCAGTGACTCGGACACAGGCCTTGGGCTCTAGGTAGTTCTGTCACTTAATTGCTGGACAGCTTTTGGAAAGGTATGTAGTCTGTCCATACTTCCATGCTTGAAAAAGGGGCACAACAATACAAAGATAACCATGAGATTTCTATCTAGACCCTTCTTCACATATGTATTTGCTAAGCATGGAAAGCATTATTGACAAATGCAGCTGCATGAATTACCCAGGACCTCCTCAGAAAAATGATGACAGATGCTAGAATTAACTTTCAGTTAGAACTGTGAAAGACTTTCCTAATCTTTGTAATTGTTAAAAAAGAGCTCTATGGTTTTCTATTAACAAAGCAAACTATTTTCTTAATGATCAGTCTTATGCAAGAAGTAGTTACTACTGCAAAAAGTGGAATATTCTGGTTTAAGCTAAATTAGTCAGTTTTCTAACTTCAATCTCACTCAAGTGACTGTATTTTTTGAAAGTTACAGACAGAACGTCCCTCTCATAGCACGTTTTTTCAAACAGTTATTTCCAGACACTGTTCTCTCGAGAAATAATATCTTGTGTTAAGTATGATACGTGCTGAACAGAATTATCTTCTTCTGTAATCATCCTTTTTTATAGTCTCTCTGTGTGTAAAGAATGCAAGGTCTGACAGAGAACTGATACTGTCCCAGTTGATGGAGATTTGGCTGTTGTGAAGTTCATAACATTAAAATTAGTCCTTGGAAAGTAACAGAATATGCATACAATTTCTGGGAAATGTTATACATATGCATATATATGGGAAATATATTTTGTAACTAACTCTTGTCTCGTTACACGATTGGTGGAATTATCCCCCTTGCGTCTGGCACTGTAATAAAGGATGTTTGCTTTCTAAAACTCCAAAATGAGTATTAGAGAGTTTATTTGCTCTTATTTTTGGTATCAAGTCTAACTTTTCTCTTTATCTTCTTGGAATTTTTCTTTCATCACACGGGTTCTTCTCTTTTAAAGCCTGCATGATAGACACGTTAGTCAGCGTGTTAAAACTGGGAGTATAGTCATTAACACACACCAGATTTCTGAGGTGACATAATAAGTCCACATGCTGGAATTGATTATTCAGACACAGAAAAGGCAAAAGAAATCCTGCCTGGAGGTTTTTCCTGTAGGTGACAGCAGTCAGCAGAGCAATGAAGTAATACAGGTAATACAGAAAGCAAGACTTGCATGTTTTCCAAGTAGTATAGTTATGGCAGACATATTCTGGAATATCTTTTTTTTTTTTTTTAGGTAATAATGAACAATTTCAACAATTTAGACATGAGTTTTGTCAGTCTCAAAAGTGCAGAACTTTCCTGGGAGTTCTGCCTCAGCCTCTGAATCGCAGAATATGATGTAAAGGCCAAGCTGATACTCTAATTCCTTTATGACTCTGTCTCCATAAAATGAGTGTTATCTCTGTACAGGATACCATAAAACTTAATATCCATCTAGTGTTCTGAGGATGTTTTATATCATATATAAAACCCAGATAATGCAAAATAGCTACCTTAACTTACTCTATGCAGACTCTTTAAGTGCTCTGACGAAGCAGTGTATTCAGCTGTATTTCAGTAAGTGGGTTTGCAGTAATGGCCAGAAGGCAAAATGAAGGTTAAAACTAAATTTCACTGAATTTCCTATGGGTTTCTGTGCCAGGGAGAGGATTCACCTGCCAAAATACCCACAAAAAGAAAGGATATGAGATTTTCTTTTTCTCTCACTGTATATGTGAAGTAAGATATGCTTCTAAGCAGTAATAAAGTAATAATCTGGCTTTTTCCTGTGTTGTTCGAATGCCCCCACTGAGGTGTGAGCCTCTTCTATCTTGATTAGCAACTTAGTTTAAAATTCTTAATTTTCCTGTATGCAAGAACTTCAGTGTCTGGATCATCACAAATACTAGAACATCACACATCTAGAAGAACTGAGAAATTGAATCAAATATAATATCACAGGATCTGATAGCAGTGAAATAGCTTTCTGTATGCTGAAGTTTCAAATAAAGGAAATAGTTTTTTTACTGAACACATTTCCTTATAACTATTCTGTTTGCTGCTTTGCATTTCTGAAATAGTGATCTGCTCCAAGCCACAGTCCCTAAATTTCATGTTGTTTCATTTTCAGTCATAAAACCCCATTTTGGCAATGGGAGTAGGAGTACAACTTGGTGGACGGTTAATAGTTCCTTCAAAATCTAATATAACTTTTCATTTCCAGCATCCAGAGGACCAATAGCAAGGCTATTACAGGGAACTTAGCTATAATAATCGCCTCTTCAAAGGCGATTGTTACATAAAGAAAGGAAATTTCTGATTTCTTAACATCGAGAACCTCCACAAAATTCTTCTGTGCTAAAGCTTTTGTACCTCATGACTGTTTCCAAGCTTGCCTTCAACAACATTCATTTTGTGTCATTCTAAATACCACTTTGGACAGCGGGGGAAAAAAAATTCCTTATATATCTACCCTAGGCAGGAATTTTGGCAAAGCAATGATTTTAATGCATACTATGTTCTAGGGGAACAAACAAAAAAAACCCCAAACAACCCCCACACACACGTCCTCTTGTTTTCCGTTGCTTCAGTTTCCTATTACTAAATATGGTGACTTCACTCTATTATTTTTCCTGATGGGTAGGAACAACAAATTAAAATCCACTTTCCTCTCTCAACTTACTAGAATCTTGGGAGATGTTTGTTGTAGCAAAACATCTCCATGTGGGGGACTTTCCTTGTAGGGTATCAATTTTAATCAGCCTTGTTTTAACATTAAGACAAATGATTTGATAATTTGGAGGAAAATAGGTTCAGGAGTGATTTCTGACTTGCACCTGCAGTTAAATTAGCCTGTGCAGAACTGAAGACAAAATAATCCACTCACATACGTGACTTAATGATTATTGCATAGCCCTTCTTGGATATCAAAACCTGGATCATAATTTCAGAGGATCCTACACAGTCTAATGGCTGCAGTGGAGGGAGCGCTATAGGCTGGTAAACTGGACTCTATCCGGTCTTTGTTTAATTCACTGATGGGACTGTTCTACAGCCAATCTGAATTCAAAAGGATATTTAGTCAAATTTTGGAAGCGATCTTACCAGTTTATAGGGGTTATTTTTGCTAAACAAAGGATTTTTTTCTAGCTCTACTTTAGCTTCATGTCTTGCTTACACTATATTCTTTCCTCAAATATCTTTGCATCATTTATTACTTCATGGGCTGACTTCATGAAATATTCTCAAACGATATTTTTATTAATCCTGTTAACTCAATCGGGTAGGACAGCCTTTAGTTTGTTTTCTTTAGGTCAATGTCAGCCTGTCTAAACTCCTGAGTGTACTGAATTTTCCTCTTTCACCCAAAATTTCAGCAGCTTTCCTATAAACATTGCATGATATGCCTGTCTCTTGCTCTGATTTATCAGGATAAGTCAGTCTCTTTTGGACTGTGGAGTTTTCAGAAGGCTACAGTTTGTTTCATCTGTCTAATTGAGTACATTAATAATGATAATGATAATGACTTATATAATCTCCTTTAGGTCTATCCTGTTGAAGCTTGGGTTAGGGAAGAAATTTCATGAATACTGTGGTATTACTATGGCTGTGTGTGAAGACTGCTGGAATTCTTTCTTCTGGAGTACAGGGATTTTTAGAGGAACACTCAGTTATTTAGTTGTAATCTAGACTAAAAAATATGACAAAGAAGTAACATCTTCTCATGCTTTCAAACTAAATGGACCAAGTTCTGCCAACTGCCTCATTACATCTAGCTTTTGGGATGTATACAAAAGATTATGGTGGATCTATGCTTTTCCAAAGCATTATGCATGTTTCAGAATTTTCAGAGCAAATGACAAAATCGTCTCTCTGAAGTATTTTCAGCCATCAGATAGATCCGTGAATGTTACACCACATGGATAGTAGCTTTTACTGAAATACTACCTACTGCATAAACTGGACATTCCTGTGGGACACAAGCACTGTGGCTGTGTAGCTCACACTCATTCAGTAAAATTTGCTTATTGTATCCAAAATGCACATGAATGGGGAGTTTCCTGACAGTAATTAATCTTTGAGGGACTTGATCACTAAATTAGATTACCGTTAGTTTCTGAACAAAAAATTCCAGTTGAGTGCCCCTTAGTATTAATAAATGTCTTTGCTTCTTTCCTTTGATTGTCCATGCCAAATATATAAAATCAGCCCATTTCTGAGAAATGTCAGATGCACATAACATGCAAGCATGATACAAGTGATCTGTCCATAGTTAGGAAGTCTGACATCAAGGGAATGTGTATAGACTTCTCCTGCAAATCATGCATTAGAAGATATTTACTAGCTGGAAATCTCTTGGGTGGGAGGAAGACTTAAAATAATCCATGTAACTTCCATTGACACAAAGAGGAATAGAAATCTGTCAGATGCTTGGATCCAGCTACTTCTTATCCTGTAATACAATGATCTAGAGACACAGCTGTGCCTCTTAAGGTCACCTTCTGAACATGAGACTGCCTCAGAGACTGAAAGGAATTGTTACAAATGATAGCTAAACTCCAAGTGTCTCCATTACTGCAGTCTTATGAAATGTAAACACCAAATCTGTCTCCTCCTTCCCCATTGCCTCCACCCCCAAAATGTTGCAAACCTGATTGATAGAGAGCTTCTTCAAATCTAAGAAAGTAAAACCAAATTCTCTTGTAAAATTGAAAAATGTGTTTAAAATAAATGAATGGATTTTACTGGAAGCTTAGGTGCCAGTCACAGATTTATCCTGATTTATCACTTTTTTTCATCCAGAGATGGAATTCATCCCATTTAATTTCTCAAACTCTGACAACCATTTAAAATCAAAAAGTCATATTCTTCCCTGACTTGCACACATCCCACTTTAGTGAACTTGTAAAGACATGAAAGAGATAGAACTTTAGTCAAAGTGGTTTGTTCCTTAACATACTGTATAGCTACGTATCATGCTACCATGAACACTCAGGTTACTGTTCCTCATAAATAACATGTCCTGTATTTTCAGTAACTTTTTTTTATGAGCCTTTTAAGCAGCAAAATTTCTCAAGGCATTTATGATTTTTTTTTTTTTTAAACAACATTCCTGAAAATGTCAGTGACTGTTAACATCTGAATCAAGCTGTTCCTGGTTCATGTGACTGGAAATGGTGCCCAGAGCAAAAAAAGCCAGACACTCTGACTCTCATATAAATGTAGTCTGTGAGAAAATGTTACTGCTCAACTCAAGCAGAAGTTGCTGAATCCACACCAGAATACATTTTGGCAGGAAAGAAGGTAAGACTGTATCATGACCATTTTATTATTATTGTTACTACTTTTATTAAGGTATGTTCTAGAAGTGGTCTAAGAGCTGAGGAAAACATGATAAGCTGCTAAATACAGATTCTGGCTGGCCAAAGGCTGACACATTGCTGGCAGTATCTGGAACTCTCCTGGGATTATACTGGAATTATCTGACAGGAGAGAAGAGTGAATTTGGGGTTTTACCTTGTAGTCATCCCAGAGAGCAGTTCCAAATGGCCTTAGGTTCTTAAGAGGTCTTCTACCTTCAAAGTAGAAGGAATGTCATGCAGTAACCAGCTGCGCATAAGGGTAAAGCGTCCTATAACAATAAAGAATTAAAGAGATGAACTGAACTCTGCACGAGTTAGACATATTGGATGTGTTGCACGGCTGGCACCAAAGACAGAAAAGTATCCCAGTCAAAGATGGCTGTACTAGGAGCAGCTGCAGAATACACTTACATTTTACCTCCAAAGGAGTTAGTATATCTAAATTTATTTCAGACATAACACACTGGCATATGCACGTACTTTCAGAGAAATTGGAAGGTCTACAAACATAGCACAAAATATGTAACTTCCTGCCTAAGAAGGTTGTAGTTAAGAGAGAAAAGTTTTGGGTTTTTTTTTTTGTAAAAAAGTTGACCATACTTATAGGCTCATATGAGTACTAAACTTTATCTGTAATTTAGGAATAAGTCCTTTTTTACACCAAGCACTGAATGACCTACGGCAGGTAGTTAGGTAGCACATAATGTTATGACACTGCTTTACTGAAGGAAAAGAACAAGGAACAGTAATTAGCTCCTTCTCCCCATTCTACAGCTACCTTCACTTATTGTTACCCAATGCCATTTGCAGGCTGCTGGCTACATGGAAGAAACTTCTGTGGCTGCATTACCTTCTCCTTCTCCTCCGTGGTTGCTTTGAGTCCTAACACTATGGGAAGATTTCTCAAAGCAAGAAGTAGCTACAGAATATGACAGCTGTAGTCCTTTGTACCTTGTTTCTCTTCTCTTCTCTTCTCTTCTCTTCTCTTCTCTTCTCTTCTCTTCTCTTCTCTTCTCTTCTCTTCTCTTCTCTTCTCTTCTCTTCTCTTCTCTTCTCTTCTCTTCTCTTCTCTTCTCTTCTCTTCTCTTCTCTTCTCTTCTCTTCTCTTCTCTTCTCTTCTCTTCTCTTCTCTTCTCTTCTCTTCTCTTCTCTTTCTTCCCTAGTTCACCCTAACGTGTGCTTATGCAGGAGAGAGGAAGAGGGCAGAGAAGTAGCTGGATCATATATCCACCAGTCACAGGAGGTTTGCCGCTTCAGCAGCACAACACTCGTGTACCTGTGTAACTAAAGGGCAGGGTCCTGAGGCTGCCTTCATAACAATTGACCAACTTATATTTGGGACCCAGGCTACCTGCTTGAAGGAATGGATTTTTTTTTCTTTTTCTTTCATCACATAAGTTCTTTTCTTTCCTCCATGCCCTCAAGAGGGGATGCGGTAGAGGCTAAATTAAGAAAAATAGGTGCATGATTAGTTTGACAAGGGAAGCTTGTATCATGTTTCCAAAATAGGCTTGGCATAGTGTCAAACAATTGGTATGCATCCTACCCATGCTGGATGTGGATTTTGATTTAAACACAACCCTCCAAGAAAAGCATGAAGAATTCATTAAATAAATAAATAAATAGCAGATAATGAGGTGTTACAACAGCTCATGTTCAGTCTTCCAGGATCTGCAACTGATCTCCCTAAGCAGAATCCTTATCACTTCTAAATGATACAAATTTATGAGTTGTCTACAGTTGCTGGGAGGTCATCTTATGAAAGAAAAGGAGCTATACCCTCCGTATTTAAAAATAAGCAACCTAATAGGTGGCTTAGCACATCAGATCCAGTTTATCTGGCTTAGGATGATAAATGAAGTAAGAGTATAAACCAGTTTCAGGACCACTCTGAAATATGTGTAAAAGCCATATGAGATAACTAATACCACGTAGTTCTGTTACATCTCTTGTAGAAAGTAGTTGTGCTCAACAATGCAGAAGAATCCAGAAGCATTTCGTATTTGAAGTTTTCCTAAGAAATTGTTTTAACAGACGAAAATGAAGTTCAATGCACTTTTATATACTCATTACTCAAATGGTTTGATAAAACAAAAATAGAGATGTCCTAGGTAAAAAAGACATTTAAATAGTGAGAATGTATTTTAATAGCTCTGAAATGGTCTTGTAATCAATTCCAGTTACTGAAATTTTTGGAGACCATGTAATGTCTGCAATGTATCTCAGTCTTAGTCATCTGATGACAACTCAAAAATACGCTGAAACCCAGCAGTTTTCAAAGTTCCTCATACTGAACATATACAACAAATTTTGCAGGCAGGTTTCATACACATGCCCCTTGATCTGGATCAATATTTACTTTTTCATTTTGCAGCATAAGAGAATTCTTTGTTCCATCTGAAGTCAACAAATGTTTATGTTCAAAATTTTAACCTTTACCAATGCTAAAATACCCTACGATATCTTCACATCTGAACACAAAACTGTTTTGTTGCAGTGAATGAGTTTCATTCCAATACTTTAATCATTACATTCTCATCTGGAGGTTTCTTTGCTTCATGCAACAACCCGGGCCTTTACTATCTTTTTAATTGGAACTTTATGTCTATTTCTTCAATGTTCTGCTTACATACAGGCTATCATTTTAATGGAGAGTTAAATTACATTCTCTAAAGCTGCCTTTATATATATTCATTATAACTATTTCAAGGCTTTCTTTTCTCTGTACTTATTTTCATAAGAGAACCAGAAGAGAATGTGGAGTGAAACATAATCAAGAAATAATATATGGATAACTCACAGCAGACACTGTAATTAAAGGAATTTTTAAGTAACTTGACATTCTATGTCTTTGAAACCTAAGCTATACTACATGTTAATATTTGTTTAAGGAATAGTTTTCTAGGCCATGAACAAGGTATTTCTGTCTTTTCTCTGTATGCCTTCCTCAGAAATCAGCAGGCAGGATCTATTCGTTTCAAGCTACACCAACTGGAGTACCAAGGGTTCTAGGACACAGCTGGAGCATACCCTAATTGAAGGAACAAGGCAGCTGTGTGAAGATACACATATATTAATAAACAAAGAAGATTTTTGTGTGGGTTTTGCCTTCAGGTCTCTCTGAAATCTTCCAAGCAGTTAGGGCTTTGGTTGGCAACAAAAGTAGCCTTATTAATAGATGATTTGGATGGATGCCAGTTTAAGAAACTAGCTTTGGCAAGGACTATAGGAGATGAATTAAAAAGATATCTTTAAAAAAAATACATATATACAGAAATTTACTTCTATTTTCAGAAAAATATTGAGCCTGCATACTTCTAAACAGATGTTTATTCAAAGCAATTTCCAATTGCCTTATTCCTACCTCTATGGACAATCTTGAGAACTGTAGTTTAGTGCAAAGCCATCTGAATTCCTTGCTGGGACACAGCTGGACTTTCACATCAAAGGGATAAATGTCAGGCTGCCAATAATGCAAATTTTGACACAGAAATATTAGAGTGCTTAGAACCTTGTTATGGCACTTGAGGTATTTTAGACTAGTATTGAGTTAGAAGGGACAGAAGAAGCTTATTTGTGTCTAATCAAATATTGACATGATGCTGGAATAAAAACAATAGCATCATGAATAGTCCAAAATGGCAGAGAATAACAGTAAATTAAATGGAGTGAAACAGAAAAAAGAAGGATGAGTTATCTGTGTATATTTTATCCAACTTTTTCCTCCTTGTTTCTTAGGCTGATGCAAGATACTCATTTGACAAGATGAAAATAGGTTTATTTTATACTATTGTTCATTACTGCTTCATCTGTAATCATGTCTCAGATAAAAAAAAAAAAACAATCCCCAAAACTCCTCAAAAACCTCACCAACACAACCCCCCCCACCCTCAAACCCATTCTTCTGCTGTGTTTACAGAGTATTTAGTGCATAGTGGACCTTGATCTAGATCAAAGTTTAATGTCAATACAGATCCTGTGACAACAGTTGCCTTTGCTTTTGAATACTCAAGTCTTGCTACAGTATCTTGCCACAAAAGAAGGAACGGTAACAGTAAAGGCTGAAAATAAAGCTTAGTACCTCAACATTAATAATTACGTGTTCCTGCAACTGGGCAGAAAAAGTCCATTACTTTTGTATCTGTGAGGCAGCAAAGATGTTTGCTCTTTCAGTGCTTGAGGACTCATATACTTGGATGAAATGAAAACATGAGGGAAATATCTAGACCCACAGCTGAGCCACATAGGAGCTGAAGATTTCAAGGCAATGCTCCCTTATGACATATTACAGAAAAGAATGATCTTCGATCTGTCTTCAGTTTTCCTTCTAGATTTTTTTACCTTCACTTACATCGTGATTGAGCTTTCCATGTCATATTCATCCCATGTCAATGACACTTATTCTCTGTCCTGAGGCTTTCTTTAGCTTATTGCCCTTTGCTTTGAAAGTGCTGATAGATTTGGTACTCTTTCCTATCCTACCTTTACACATACCTCTGCAATGCTGTACACATGAAATGCCCACTTGATTTTACTGAGCTAGGATATCTGTCCTATCCACATCTTTCTTGAGTTTGTAATTTCTGTAAGGCTACTGATATTTGTTCATCAAATGTCTCTTAACTGCATTGAGCGTGCAAAAATAAAAACAGTGAAAGGCAGGAGGAAACAAACAAACGTAACTGAGTTAATGAGGTTATCCATGTGAGTCTACTTAGACTGTAACCTCTCTGGGATAGGAACAGTAAACTTGTAATGTTTTGTTTAACGTTTGATACATCTGGTCCTAACTTTGACTGAAATGACTGTGAATGCAAAATGCAGTTGACATGATAGGGAAAACATCTTGAATTACAGTACAAGATCCTGTGTTGTAAGAGCCACTTAAAAACCCCAAAACTAACCCCCTTGTCTAAGGACATATTAACCTGGATTATGGTCTTGGGGAATAAAATTTTTCATTGCTTACTTCTAAGGTGTTTCCTGCAACATTGTCTGTACTGGCCACTGCCAGAGGAATGATGTTGAACCAGATGTATTGTCAGTTCGAATTTTTTTAATTTTTTTTTAAGATGATATACCCTGAAATATTTCAGTATCTGTGGCTACTGGGAAGATTTCTGGCACAAAACCAAACAGATAAAGTACCAGATGATAATGTGAAAATCCTATTTAAAAGTCATGGGTCTTCTCATGATTTTTTTTTCCTTCTTTCTTTAGGCTACGCTGAAGTAGCCTAACCCTCAATAAAGAAAACACTTCCTCTAATAACACCCCATTTAAAACTAAGCTGGCTCAAGAAAGACCATCAGAATTTTGTCAATTAAATTAACACTTAGTCTTTTCCCCCTCAGGTGGTGTTTGTTTTCTTCAGTGCTGAGTACATTATGTGAAAAATAGAAAGATAACCCCTGTTATGCCATCCTTCTTATTTTATACATATATTGACAGTCCACACAAAGCCTCTTCAAGTTAAATTTAGGGCTTTCGCTGAGCATTTCAATCTTGTTTACTCGAGCATCTTGCCTGACCATAACTGAAATAGGAGTGATAAAATGCGTGTCATTTGATGAAAGACGCTAACCAGCCTGGATGTTAGGAAAGACTCTGTTCTCTAAATAATTTTATGTAAGCTCTTTATATGATGGCACTGGCAGGGGTGGGGACAGAGCATGCTAAAACATTTACTCGAAAGGTTTTTGCTAACCGTTTCATAAATCAATGTTTTGGTATTACTTCAGGTTCTGTAATTAACTTCTTAAAGCACTCTAGTTTGTGACATTTTAAACTAAAATATTTTAGGAAAAATTAAGACCTTGAGATATGACGCAAGCATTGTCTGAATTATAACTCTCCAAATTGTTTGCCATTCTTTCTTGGAGCTGAAGTGTGTAGCAATTAAATGTGATTGTTCTTAATCTCTTTTCTACGTGTTTTCTCAGTAGAGTGGGAGTCAGTATAGTTAGCAGAAATGGTTATCCAGCAAAATTTTAATTTGCCATTGCTCATGGGAGGGGCTTTTCATTCCCTAATGGGCTAACCCTAGTTGCCCTATGTATTCAGCCCTACAAAAGCTGTAGTTCAATTGTGGCCTCTATGCATGGCATAATTCTTTAGACATGAAAACATCATAATCCTAGTTGAATTTATCTGGGCAGCTGCCTTATTCAGCTGCACCATGATTCTTTTGTCTTCCTCTAGTCAAATAGATTGCCAGCTGTTTATCTGTAATATACTTGCTTTATAAAGACAATAAGCACCAGAACTCAGCTTAGTATGATAACTATTTGGTTGACAAAAAGGAAAGCCACGTTCACTACAAAACCAGTAGGAATTCACTGCACCAATTAGGTTTTCAGTCCCTCATGCTAGGGCCTCCCCAAGGAGCTAAAACGTAAGTTATGGATTGATCCCACTTTACATATGCACCTGTCTTACTGTGGCTAAGTCCTGCCTGAGCTAGTTGAGGCTAGTCAGGCAGCCAGGACTTTCTGGACATTAGCAAGTTCTGTATTTAGTGGATTTGTAGCCCAGGTAATGTCCTGTCATGCTGTGGCTGATTAAGTGTTGATGACTCCAAAGCCAGCTGCTTTACTACAATGCAGAGATAACAAAACAGATAAACGACAAATACTTGAAATACAGACCAAATTAATCACGCCACTAACAACGTCCAATTGTGAGGTACTTTGAGAGATATTCTTAAAGCTGATCTGCTGATATCTTTTATATAGGAACTTAGTGGAAAGAACTAATATTCTTCAGAAATTATTCAGTTCAGGAAACTGAAATAAATAGTTCTACAGGTAGCTTTTTTTTTTTTCTACATAAGAAGTCCAGAAAGAATGGATCTCAAGGCCTTGAATCAGATTTCATAAGTTTCTCTTGTATTTCTGGTCTCTCTTTCCCCTATTATGAGAACAAAAAGCCCTAAACTAGAAGTATTGGGCCATCTAAGGCTGCACATGTGTAGACAAGGCAAGGATTTTACTGATGAGGGGCTTCAAATCAACCAACCACTCCTTAAAGTGGAGAATACTATTCCCTGTGCATTAGCAGCTCTTAGCAGTATATATGCTTGAGACTGCATCTATCAAAATTATTTGCTGCAGTAGCTTCCTCCAATCTCTATTCAAGGCATGAACTTGAATTGTTATAGTTGCTATGGCAATTTCAGTTTCAGCTGTATTGTGGAGATAAATAAAGGCAGAAATCCGAAGACAGCAGTTATAAATCCCTGTATGGATGACTCCTGCTGATCACCATGTGAAAACAGCAAAGGATTACAGTAAGGGAAAGTAAAACCATGAGACACTAACGTAAGTGATACTGCTTTAACTTTCCTTTGAGTTCCCCAGAACTTCTTTCTTTTCTGGCGTCTCAATGCTTATCTTTCTCTGCATTTGATGTTGGTTTATAATTTTAGTTCCAGTACACTCTGTTCACTCCAGTTGCAAAGGCTTTCATCCTATGAACTCTTAAACAGATCAAGCCATTTGCATGTATTCATTAGTATAAGTAGTGTTCACCTTGCTGATGTTCTATCCTGAAGTGAACCAAGGAAAAAGACATTCTTCTCTATATTATCAGGTTGGATTTATTTAATCCCAAATCTTACTATGGAAATAGTATAAAAATTTCATTCTAATTACTAAATGTATTTGAGACAATGCAACACAAAATTATTGGCTTATCTTCTAAATCATCCCATTTTGTAAACTTCCCCAGGTGGTTCATAAAGTGAATTTGCACCAGGGTTGTTCTCTCCAGGTGGAACATATTTATATAAGAGGATGCTTGCCATTTAAAAAGATCTGAAAGGTGATGAATAACTTTTTCATTTGACCCAAACACTGCACATCTGTGTGTATGTGTGTGTGTAAAAAACTATGTGGCATTTTTTTTTCTCTTCACATACAATTTCTCTCCAAAAAGAATCCATCTCACTAGTCAAGATCTTTAACAACTGAAAGAAGAGTCTCAGGAAAAAAATAACATTTGTCAGCTTTTACTTCAGACTAGTAAATACTTTTGCAGCAGAAAAGATAAAATTAGAGCTCTAAGTACTTAAATTAATCCCTTGTCTCCTACAGAAAGGGACTATACTTAAAAACCTGCCATGATTTCACAGCACTTTTGGGCTTTCTGCAGTCAAAAAGATTCACTTGTATGATCAAGGTCCACATTTTTCAGCCCTGTCATTAAGTATTCTGCGAATTGTCCAAGAAAATGAAAAAGACAATATGTAATTTTCTGCTTGATTTAACAGAATATATTCTTCTCTAAGGAATGAAAATGAGGAGGCCCAGTTTCCTACAGAGTTATACTCTTTCTTCGTCTGTCCTCTGGTACAATAAATCTCTTCATTTTTCTCTATGAAATGTTTGCTTGTGATGGATAGTTCTAAACTAGGTGAATCCTGTTTGATTGACTGACACATTAATTCTGCTTATCTTTCCCTCATTCTGTTCAAATACTGACTTAGTATGTGTGTGAATTTTGCAGGGGTTTAATATCTTCATCTTAAAAGCTTGGTTGATGATTCCTACTGTGTTCAAAAGCTATTACAAAGTCTGAAGAAACACTAATTATTGCATAAATTTCACTTCTTTAGAAAATAAAATTTGTAACTTAGACTCTTACTCTGATTTTTGACTGCAATTTCCATAGGTTTAAATGGTAGAAACGTTCTTATTTGTGCTTCTTTGACAGCCTGGTCACCAGATATTTTGCTAATTATTTTTTTCACAATGCAGCCTACACTGTGTTGCACTGAATTTGCTTAGCATATATTACCATACCATTGCTGGTTATCTGCATTTGAAATAAAATTTGTATGAAATCAACTTTGTGCAATGAAAAGTGGGAGCTGTGCCAGAGGATACCTCACTTTTCAGTCTTTGATAGGAAATAAAACAGAGCTTCACACTTCCCTATTGCCTGGGTTTGGTTACAATACCAGTGTAGCATCTCCAAATACAGAAGTCCCTGGCTGCAGTATTTGCAGAGGCCTCGATTTTCAGAGACAGTTTCTGGTGACCCGACCCTGATCTGCAATGCATACATTTCTGGAATGCTGGCAGGGTTTTGTTGTTCAGCTAGTCCCTGTTACACAAGTAACTGTGAAAGGTTCTGTATAGCTTTAGTGCTGAAAAGTAGATTTTAAAATAAAGCAGCAGTAAGAATAAGGAGATGTTAGGTGAAAACAATAAAACTGCTTGTTGGAATGCATATGTTTTTTTCTATGCTGAGCTGATCATATTTTTAAACCAAAAAAGCTCTGTTTCACAGTGCATAAATGTATTATTGCATTTAGGTGAGAAATCTAGGAGGTTAAACACTTCACAGATTTTGGCTCCTAAGCAGTGGGCATTCTGAAGCACAGTAGTTGGCAAACATGACATTGCTGGAGACAGATGCTTCTTGATAGGTTAATTTTAGTTTTAGTTCTCACTAGCTAGAAATTATGTGGGAGAAAGTTCAGCACTATGTAGTAGACATTTGAAAATTCTAGTCACCATTTTTCATGCACCTAATAAAAGCTCCTAGGCAAGCCAAACACTCATCTAGGATCATTGCTTGCTATGTTCAAGCTCCTTGTAAAAGGAACATTTCAACACATAAACAAGATTTCCTGTTAGCTAGATCTCCTCAACAAAAATACAATGCATGAGGCATGATTTCCTACTACTTAGATAAGTATTTAAAAAAAAAGCAGAATCTCATATCCAGTAGAAACTAAGTGAGGCAAGGTCAGGACCAACTTCATCCATAGCCACTATGGTCTCTTAATCCACATTATGTTTTCTGATCTCCAGACTTAGCCTTTGCCAGTCAGAGAAGGAGAAGGGAGCCTGGTAAAACTTGTCAAGTCATAAAAGACAATTCTCCCTAAAGTTAAAAGAGATGGGGAGGTGGGGGCAGGAAACTATTTTCAGCTGCTCAGAGCACAGCTTTGGCAGTATAAGGGAGTATTTAATGGTAGTTTATGCCCCTGTGGAGATAACTTTTCCAGCATGCTCAGAGTAGCAATGACGGGAGGCTTCCCACTGCCACAGAACAGCAGGAACGGGGACTTGGCTCCAGTGCTGGAGTGAATGAGAATGAGCTCTCTGCATACTTAAATTAAGGGTTTAGTAACATATAGATGGCTGGGAATGCCCTGGTCTGCTTGAATAAACCTTTCTTCATGCAGTCTGCATTAACATATCCAATCAGTGACACCACAGTATTTTAAAACAATTCTGCCTTTTATTTCCAACACAACCCCCTGCACATTAAGGCACTAATTAAAAATAAATCTCTACAGGGTGTGTATGGCAAAGGCGAGGATCCTACTTTTCCTCTCCAAGCAGCACTCCTGTTCCCTCAGGGATGGGGTGAGAGGAAGCAGAAGAGCCATAGTGCTGGGTGAAGCAGAGCCCAACTATCAGAACACTGCTGTGGCACGTGGGCCCTGCATTACAATGCTGCAACTCTTACCCTGCTGCCTCCTTTGCCCTCAGCCCTTCTCTGTGTGGAGGTGAGGCAGAGGGTCTGTACCCCTGAGGGCTCAGCTTCCTCCAGCATGCCTCCACCCTGGGCTGCCATGTTGTGGCTTACACCCAGGAGAGCACCTGCTCTCCCTGCAGCAGCCCTGCCCCACCCCAGCTACTGAGTATCCCCAGCAGGGAGCTCTGAGCCCAAATATGCACATGTACCTGGCCACCTGCTTTAAGCTCCTGGAAGAGCTAGCCATGAGCACACGTACACAGTACACAGCCTGCCTCTCAGTCACGGTGCAAGGTGGTATGGGGGTATGCACAGGGCACATGGCATGGCTCATCCTTGGGACATATTTGCTTTGACACTCCATTTTTACTGTATGGAGGTGATGGTGCTTCTGTGCTGTACTGCCAGGGTGCTGTTTTGGGTGTTTTGTACGTCACTAGCACTCCTGTGGTTTAAACCCTTCCCTGGAATCGTACCTGGAAAGCCTAACTCTGCCCCAAAGATTTGGGCCCTGTGCCTGTCAGCAGCACTCATGGGGTGTTATTATCTTCATGCTATAGGGACTTGCTCCACAACTACTATTGAGGGCAGAATAAAATATCACAGTAAATCACAGTGAAAACTCAACTGCCCCAAGAAATCTGTGATTCCCCAGGGCAAGCTCCCCTCGGAGCCCCTCTCTCCACCCAGGCAGTCCATGTTTCCCACAAGCCCAAATGCCAGGATGTCCCCTGGCATTCACTCAGACGGTGGAGGAGCACTGGAACAACTCCCTACGGAAGTATTCATGGCACCCAGCCTGACTATTTCAGAAGCATTTGGACGATGCACTCAGATATATGGTATGAATGTTGGGGTTGTCCTGTGTAGGGATAGGAGTTAGACTCGATGGTTCTTGTGGGTCCCTTCCAACTCAGGTCATTCTGTTGTTGCTCCGCCTTTTTGTGAGGAACCTGGGAGAACATTCCCACCACAGTCGGGTCTCAGCCTCAGCCCCGCCCGGGGGCAGTGCCCTGTCTTGGCTCTGCTGCAGGGACGGGAGGTCTGGAGCCAGGTGTGAGCAATCGGTGCTGCCGGCAGCCCTTCTCTTTCCGGCAGGGCAGGTGGGCAGGCAGGCAGAGCTGGGGGGATCTGGCCATCTTTCCAGAGAGGCTGTAAATGTTAACAGTTTTCTTGAAGTTAATCACAATTTCATAACAGGGGCTTACTTTCCTAACAGGAACTCTGGGAATGCAAGGACAATGCATCTTGAGCTGTAAGTTTTGACTCTCCTCTGTGTGTTATTTGCGTTTCATGAGCTTTGGAGGAGAATGAGGGGTGAGGAAGATCTCAGGCCTAAGCCTGCAATCTCACCTGTTAGTATTCTTGACTGACCACTGGCAAATATTAAATGAGCTAGGCAGGCAGGCTGGCAGGCTAGCCTCAGTTGTTTGTTGACAATTCATAGCAAGCTAACAAAGAGTAATAGTTACTGTTGAAAATGTCATATCCTTCTTGAACATCTGACCCTCCCTCTTTATTTTCCCCATTTATTTTCTCTTGAAAGTCTCTTTTTTTTTTCTTTGATGTAGAATGTTGACTTAACTTTTAAAATGTAGGTTATGCTGATGCCAAAAAGTTCTGGTTTCTTGCTGACTTCTAATAATATTCTTTTCTCCAAAAGCTAAAAGACTACTGAGAGTAAACAAACCCAAGGGTATTAACACTTGGTTTTATGTATGGCTAATGTTAAATATTTTACTTTCCCACAAATGCTGATTGAGAGTTGTATCTATCACTGTCACTTTGGGGTAATTTGTGTTCTGCCACCACCTTCATTTTCTTTATTTTAAAAAAACCCTTGTATTTATTCTTTGTTGTATGAAATAATCGGAGAAAATTCTTTGATGTTCGCGTGTATACCTTTGTTAGCGTAAGTATACCCATTTTGGTGAGGCTTTTTCCCATATCTTGATCAGAATCCATGACAGTTAGGATACCACATTCAGAGTGACTATCTAGAAACTGATTTGGCTTTTTTCTTATAGTTCTTTTGCTTTTAGGATTGCACTCACGGATTGAAAAAAATGGAATAATTTTTATTGTAGATTTAAGCTCAGGTATTATGTGGCTATACATTTATATGTTTTGGGTTTTTTTTAAGAACATGTTCAGCAGAATGTGCTGTATGAAGACTTCTAGGGAATAATGCAGAGACATGATTTAAACCATTGTAAGCTTCTAGTTTCTAATTAAAAAATGAAGACCTGTCTTTTACTGGGCTGTCTTATACTCTGGCTGTGTAAATGACTTGGTTTTGCAGCATATTTTGTAGTGTAATTACTGTTGGTGAATCGTCATTAGTTGTAATTGGAGTGTGTTGAGATTGAAATAAAAGCTTACAGAGAAGAAAGAGAAGGGAATGTTTCAGAATATCACACTAATTCTGTATTTCTCTTGCAGTTTTAGTCCACAGTATCTTTATATTACTTCTGCACTATTTTAATTTCTGGCACATTTTAGTAGGTGAAGAGCTTTTAAATCAGGTTGGAAGCTACAAGTACTCCAGTTGTAATCGAGGGTTACGCTCTTGTCAGATCTAGTCAGTGATAATAGCCATCGAGGTAGTATTCTACTACTACGGTTCCCTCAAATTGTGTGTTTAGTAATTCCTACTGTATACCTTCAGAAGAAATGAAATTACCTGAGCTTTCAAAGACCTTTTGCAAGCACATAATGTCTGACTGGAACAAATGAGAAACTAAGTAGAATAACAGAAAACAAAATTCAGAATGGAGTCAACAAGTAAAACAACATTCTCCTGCAGATTTTGTTGTAGTAGCTCTTGCTAATATATTTATGAATGCTGAGTAGTAAAAAATGGAAGAAAAAATGATTAATCACTTTATTAAGTAAATGAAAACTAAAAAAAACCCACTGGGTGTATGAAGTCATCTGATCCACTTACAACACTTGACAGAAGGCTTCTGGTGCCTGAGCCACATGGCTTAGGAGAGGACTTTTATCAGAGCAGTAAGTGACTGAGCACAAGGGAAAAATTATGATAGCTCAGAATAATTTACTTGCATGTATTATTGACAGAGCTATTCTTTCCAAACTGAATTAACAGCAATTATTTAACAATGACCACAGCCCATATTTTTAAAGGTATTTACCATCCTTTGAAAAAAACATTGGACCTAGATAGTTTTTAAAGTGTGAATTATATTCTTTTACTTCTTTAATGTGTACTAAAGCAGAAGAAAGCAAGTGAAACCTGGTTGAAAGCGAATGATAACAAAACAAAGAGTTATGCAAACCAACTGGATGCATTACCCTGGAATGATGTGTTGTTTTAAGCAATCTGTGATGAAAGGGAAATTGCTAATAAAGAAGATCAGAGGTGTGAGGAATAGAGATGATAAATCATAAACAGAAAACTGCCTAAATACTTCTATGGTGGTGTTGAATCAAGATATTGAAATGCTGAACTGATCCAAATTGGCAGTTTGGCATTTTTAATGTCCTTTTGTTTCTATTCTGATTATTTTATATCTAAATTTTAATGAAGGGAGTACCTACTTGGAAGTTCAGGAAACATATTTTTGAAATATGGATGCTTATACTTCTAAACCAAAAATGTGGGAGAAGATGTAGCTGATGAAAACTGTGGCACAAGCTTCCAAAATAGTTACCAAGTGGCAGTGTTTAAATCAATTATTAAGTATATAGGGTGAAATTAAGGAATGTTTTGCTGTATCCTTTTTCCTTAGTAGCATTTGAATAGTGCTATTTTTCTTGTTTGTTTTGTCTTGTTTCATGCCAGATGTTTTTATTAGGGAAGACAATGGTGGTGTGTTTTAATATTGATGAGTTGATTCTCCTGGGAATAATAGTGTATGTACCTTCTCAGAATACAAATTGTGGGAGTTTTTTTAGAGTGTAATTACCATAATGCATTGAATTTTAAATGCAACTCTTTAACACTGTGGAAAGAACTTTTTGTTCATTATCATTCTTCTATCTATAATACTTTCAAAATGACTCTCCTTTTAAAACTGTGTACTGTGTTTTGGTGGCCTTTAACAAGTAAACACATAAATCACCAGAGGTAGTGTGTAATCTGTCAAAGTAGCATATGCTTTAGCACCTTATAAACTGTTAAATAATCATAATATTTTTCTTTCCAAGTTTTTAGTTTATTAGTATTTAAGCAATTGCAGAATAATTACTTTGTTTCAATTTTTTTTTTTCCCCCCTCCAGGAACTAATGTTCAAGTCCTAAAATTATAAATGATTTGGTAACGAGCTGAGTTTGCAATGCAGGCAATAAAAACTGTGGAAAAAGAAGTCATTTTTGTAAAGGAAATACTTTTCACAGAGTCCTTCCTAAAGAAACAAGAGCGCAGCAGAAGCCCAGAGAGCGGGTGGCTCTGTGAGCAGCAGCAGCCATTGGAAGGAGCTGTCTGCAGCTTTCAGTGCTGTACTGAGCATGTCCCAGCGGAGCCCAGCGCAAGCAGCACATTATGCAAAAAGGCAGCTCTAGCAGATGGGAGAGAGGCACAGCAAGCATTTGCTGCACTTGCATCACCATCGCTTGAAAACAAACCTGGATCGCTAGAGGGGACCTTGCCGGCAGGCCAAAGGAATGAAATCCGGGAGCATGGCTTGATTGCCGAAGGTATTGCACTGCGAAAAATCATGGGAAATCAAGATGGGAAGCTAAAGAAAAATACAGGTGATGTGCATGAAGGAGGAGAGGATGCCTCTGGGCCCAAGGATACAGACGGCACAAAGAAGGTATCGGGAAGCAGAAGGGGGCTAGGGAAGCATGCAAAAGGAAGTGAATCGGGTAAGAAGAAGGGTAAGTCAGATTCAAGGGCCTCAGTGTTTTCGAATCTGAGGATAAGAAAGAATCTGTCTAAGGCTAAAGATGGGAATAGTAGTTCACGGGAGGATGTTTTGGAAAGCCAGGCCTTGCAGGCTGGAGAGCTGGACAGTACTCATTCAGTTGTAGCCAAAACTCCAGATATAAGCATCTCTGCAGATGAAGGGGGTCTCTCTGACACAGATGTTGAACATTTTGAAATCAGAAATGAAACTGTTCCAGCTGCTGCAGAGACACAGGATGGACAAAGGACCAGCTCTGGCTCTGATACGGATCTATACAGTTTCCATTCAGCCGCAGAACAAGAGGATTTGCTTTCTGATATCCAGCAAGCTATTAGACTGCAGCAGCAGCAGGGGGCAATTAACATTGGAACCGAGGATCTTGTCACCAAAACAATGGGCCGACACATGGCCAATTCACAAGCAGCCCCCTTAGATTTTGAACGGTTTCTTTCAATAACTGCCACTGACAAAGAGAGGAGTCCAGACACTGAGGGGGCAGTTACAGAGGTATCTGAAATTACGGAAAAGATTCCCATCTCCTGTGCAACTGAACATGAACTGAAAGAAGTGGTAAATGGCACAGGCTCTCCTGGTAACGGCTTATTTGAAACAGAAGAACGTAAGCTATTGATTGAGGAGCAGAAACAGCTCGTTGCTGGAGTGGATGTTGTAGCTAGTGAACTAGAAGATGATTTAAATAGAATTGCAGTGGAAAATGCATCTCGGACAGACAGTTCCACACAACCTTTTTTAGCCTTGGTAGCAGATGCTGATACTAAAATTGCTGAAGTGCAGGCTGTTGATTTGCAGGACTCTGTAACAGAGGATATTATTTCAGATGCAGGCCATGATCATGCTGCTGAGACTCAGGAAGAGAAACACGCTCTGTCAGCCAGTCAAGAGGTCCTGCATAATGGTTTATCCACAGAAATGAAAAATGACATTTTATCTTCCACAGGGACAGCGAGCAGTCCGACACTTGGTTCCCAATGCTTCAAGCCCTATCTAATTAATCCTTGTTACATCAAAACCACAACTAGGCAATTGAGTTCTCCCAACCATTCGCCATCTCCCTCCCCATCCCAGAGCCCACTTTTTACAAGGAGGCAGGAGTCCTTCCACAAAAAAGAAAAAGTCTCAATCAAAAAGCAGAGGTCTGCTAGTTTGGCAGGTTTATTTAGTCGTTCAGCAGATTGGACAGAAGAAGTATCTAATCAGAAATGTGAGATAACACAGAAGATAGGCTCTGCAGGCTTCTTGGAGCACAAGGGATTTAGAGAGAAATTTCAAACAGAAAGAGTGCCTTTGACTCACTCAAGAAAGTCCTCAGGGGTGCAGGCTTCTGCAGAGACATTTCCCAATGTCTTTTCAGGTGAGTGACATGTATTAAGGTCTTTTTTCCACACATTTTTTGAAAATATATTTAAAATACTTGAATTCAGTCCTTTGCATGTACTGTTGTCTTTATTTGTGCTGGCAGTTTTAAAATCAAAGGCATGATCTTGCAAACACAGTCACATGTCATTGATGAGAATAGCCTCCCTATTCAGTGTCAGCCTGGCAATACTGCCAGTAAAGGAAGTGCATAACACTTTGAAGTTTTTCTTTCTGGTTTCCTCCTTTGTTTAAATCCTGTAGGAAAAGGCTGGATGCCTTAAATTATTCTTGTTGAAAAATGCTAAGAGCTGCACTGTTGTAGGCAGGCCAGCATAAATAGATCTTTTAGATGCAAAGCTTTCTGTAATTGTGATCCTGTTTGGGGTTTCCTTGTGCTAGGCGCTGTTCTTATGTACTGTAAATATTTGAGAGCTGCACCTGGTGTTAGACTGAGGCAGTGATGTGGATTTGTGGAAAAAGCCATGTAAGCACAGATGGACAGCACCACAGAAAGGAACCAATTTCCCCTTCAGAAGGAGGAAAGAAGAGGAGAAAAAAATGTTAATGACTTGAAAAAGCAGCATAAAATGGAGAAGAGAAGGGAAACTTTGGGTACTACAACTTGGTAGCTAAGGCAAGCTGCTGCTAAGGTGACATTCAGAGAATCATTCTTTTACCTTGCCTGTTAGACAGCTTGCATCCTCTCACAAAGGCATAGGAATATAAAATTTGCAAATGGAATAGTGTGAATAGGTGGTTATATTTTCCTGCACTTTGAGGTTTTTTCCTCCTTTCTTTACCCCCTATCTGAAGCTTCTATATAAAGATAATGTATTCACAAATGGAGAAGTCCTCTGCCACATAGGAGATATGCATACAGAGAAAACTTGGCAACGTGTTCCATTTATGTTTCAGAAAACTGTAGAACTAAGAGAATACAGAGAACATGCCCTACAAGCATGCAGTGCAAGATTAAGCAGTTGAATCTATAATCAGGTTTGAGTGGAAGTCTGCTGTATATGCATGAGCACAGTAACCACATATATATTGGAGTTGGAGTTGTTTTCAAAAAATACAGTGAGGTTTTTTGTGCTTTTGTGTAAACCAAACAAAATAGTATGCTTTTTGAAGGGGGAAATGGCAAGATTTAAAAATCATATGTAAGAAAACAGTTAAGCCATCAACAACTGTTCTGCATAAAAATCTATCTTGTTATATAATTTCTTAAATCTGTAGTATAAAACTCGTGACCATTTGCGTTCATAGTTGCTTTCTTTGTTTGTATTCTGCTCTGCTCGACATCATAATAATACTGGTGAATGAATGTGTCTGGAAATAGAAATTAAAATTAGAGGCTTTTTGGCAAGGCAACCAACTCTAGGAGTCTGAAATAGTCAGGTAAAGCATTCACATTTTTTCCAGATTCAAATCACAAGAATACTTTCATTCTTCAGTGATCTTGAACAGACATGCCCAGTTTCAGTCTTGAAAATGAGAATTCAAATTTTTAACACAAACGCCAGCCCCTTCTGAAGGAGACAGAGACAGAGACCAAGCTCCTCTGAAGTGAGCTGAATCTTTTTTTTTGTATTTTAAATACCTTCTACCTGTTTTTTTAGTTTCAGACATCCGTATCTAAAGTTTTACAACTTAAGGTGATCACTACTTTCAGATTTATAGCATAAAAAAGCACACTTTTTATTGCTATCGACATTTGACAGCTTCTGAGTTCAGAGAGCAGAGCTTTACATTGCATTAGACTTTCTTCTTTATGGTGGTGCTATGATGGAAATAAATTTTGTGTAGAAAACTTCACGAGCATGGAATTACTTTTTAGAAGACTGTTTCCCAGGAAACAGACTTCACATTTCCTCATAAAGTTGCTTATTAGTAATTTTTGTTTTATTGTGTTTTCCCACCAACACTTTAGACTGTTATTGTGAAGGGATCAATATCCAATGCAACAGTAGTTCTGTCTCTTATGGAAATTACGGTGACCCTCATTTGCATGTACATACGAGCTGTCTTTATAGGCAGAGGACAATTATACCTTTCAGTTCATGCAGAAAAACTTGAATGAGGGAACTGGAAATGACATGATAACACTTAATCTCTTCTTCATTATTCTTCTTACTTTCAAAAAAATATGTTTACAGCCTGAGAATTTTCAAGAATATAAAAATAACTACTAGTGTACATGAAAATGGGAAATTAAACTCAGTATTCTCACAGATTTGCTGTCATTGCTATAAGAGCAGAAAAGCCTTTTTTTAAAACCAATCTGCACAGCAACAATTACAGAAATGATTTCCTGGTAATTTGGATACTGCTTTTGAAAAATGTATTTTAATTGCATGCTTGAGATTCATCAATTCAGGGTTTTCCATCAGGGTTTTTTAGAAATAACATTCCTCGTAGTAGCTCATTTCTATCCTAACAAAGAAAAGAAATCAGCTTCTTGGCTAGAGATTCATCCCATCTTGCTTTGCAGTGACTGTAGTGTTGTTCTGCGTTTCTAACTAGAATCAAGTAAAATATTCCACAATACTTTAGTCATCGATTTTAATGACAGCAGGTTCTGTGCAGATGACTGGCCTACTTTTGCACTATGTTGTGGTTTGGCTCTGTGCCATTTGGTTTTCACAGTGATCCACATGAATTCTCCTAAGGCTGTTTTAATGTAAAATGCAGATGGAAGCAAACAACTGGAATGGTAGAGACTTTGCATATTTTAATTTTGCTTTAAATAAGAAATAGCTAAAGTATGGTACTTCAAATTTGATGCATTGACTAGGAGTAAGGTGTGGACAAATTTATGGACATTTTCTAATTCAGACATAGGATCTGTTTTGTCTATTATGAGGACAGCTGTATTTGAAATTGCAGTGACAGTAATTACAAGTTCTAGATTACCTGGCGCACAGTGGAGTCATGGCTTTTATGTTGTGATCCCAGGAGGACAAGAAGCGAACCTGAATCGTTAGGGTTGATTCTCACTTCAGTATGTGGCAATGAATGATTTGCACTAATGTTGCAAGCATTAGTAGATAGATTTAATAAAGAGGATTTTATCCTAGCAGTAATTTGAGATGCCATAATTGCAGAGGAGCTAGAAGGGGTGTCTGTTATGTGAAATGAATGTAAGAGTCCCATCAACTGCCCCAGATGGTAATTAAACTTATCCCAGAGAAAATCCACGCCTTTCTAATCTCTGTTGGCTGGTGGTAACACACTTGCAGCATGAATCTCTTTCAAACAGATCAATAATCTTTAAATTTCTGTTCAGGGTTTTGGTTTTGTCCTGCTCTAGCTGTAAACAGGAGACAGCCAAACAAAAATGTCCTGGCTACAATACAACAAAACCCAAAGTTATGCTTGTGTGCGCATGGCTGCTTTCTCCTTTCCGTCGAGTGCTGGCCTGCTTCTCACAAAGGCTACTTTATCTCACTTAAACACTGTTTTAATGTCATGTGCACCCACTTACAGTTCCAGTGCAGAGTCTGCAGGCATATACAATGGTCTTAATATGGATAAGTATGTGAGAACGTAGAAAAAATAGGATGAAAGTTTGTTTCTGGGATGTAAAGTACATCTTTTTTAGATAATTTTTCAAAGCCTTTTTTCATTCTGATTCATGTGATGACACACTGTCTGCACATCATTGCCTCTAAATTTGAGAGATGTGGATTTGACAGATGTACTGGTTGGTGGATAAGGATTTGGAGGTATGGTTGTGTTCAAAGTGCGGTCAATGGCTCAATATCTAAGTGGAGACCAGTGACAAGTGGCTTTCCTCCGATCGTTATTGGGACTGGCACTATTTAACAGCTTTGTTAGTGAGAGGAACAGTGAAATAACTCATCAAGTTAGCACTGTCGACACGCTGGAGGGAAGGCATGCCATCCAGAGGGACCTGGACAGCCTTCAGAGATGAGTCTGCACAAATCTCATGAAGTTCAACAAAGGCAGGTGCAAAACTATACACCTGGGTAGGGGAACCCATAGTATCAACACGGGCTGGGGGATGAAGGAATTTAGAGCAGCCCTGCTGAGAAGGACTTGGGGGAATTGTCTGATGAAAAGCTCAACATGAGCCAGCAATGTATGCCCAGAACGCCAACCATATCCCTAGGCTACATCAAAAGAAGTGTGACCAGTAGGTGGAGGAAGGTGATTCTCCCTTTTTCTCTCTTGAGACCCTACGTGGAGTACTGTGTCCAACTCTGGGGCCCCCAACCTGCTGAAATGAGTCAGAGGAGGTCTGTGATGATAATCAGAAGGCTGGAGCAGCTCCCATTTTGAGGACAGGCTGGGAGAGTTTGGGTTGTTTAGCCTAGAGAAGAGAAGGCTCTGAGGACACCTCGCAGCCTTCAAGTACATAAAAGGATCCTACAAGTAAGCTGGAGAGGAACTTTTTATGTGGCATCTAGTGATAGGAGTAATGGCTTAAACTGAAAGAGATAAAGTTTAGATTAGTTGTAAGGAAAGAATTCTTCACCAAGAGTGATGAAGCACTGGAACAGGTTGTTCAGAGAAGTTGTGGATGCCCCCTCCCTGGAAACATTCAAGGCCAGGTTGGATGGGGCTTTGAGCAACTTGGTCTACTTGCAGGCATCCCTGCCCATGGTAGGGGAGGTGGCAGGGATGAGGGAAGGTGGGAGAGTGGAACTCAAATTATTCTGTGCTTTGTTTCTACTAGCTTCCTGAGAAGACTAGTTGTCATGCAACTGTTATTTAAGACTACTTATGGTTTATTGTTTCACTGATGATGTTTTATAGCAGTAATACGAATGTTCCATTTATCAGATGATAGGACAGTGCAGCATCCTCAACTAAGGGAGCTGCCCAGCCTCAGCCCTAGCCCTTCATGTGGTAGAGGATCACATTCTACAGTGAGTGTTGCTTGCAAAGGAACGATCCTCCTCTTTTTCCCTGGTAAACCGAAAATCAGAGGGAGGGTGGGGGGTTACTGTGTGGAAGAAAGAAAAAAAAAAAAGGGTGGGGGTCTGCAGTACTGCACTTCAACTACAGTAACATGTGCTTGAAAATGGGCTGCAATATGTTACTGAAAGACTGCTGAGTGCTCATAAGTTGCTCTAATGTTACTGTGCCAGCATTGCAATATGAGAATCAAAGCAACATGAGTAATGTCACTGGAATGCAGTGCTGTCATGGGGTTATTTTGGTGGGGTCCCATGATTAATGCTTTGATCTTTATCTAGAACTTCATTGAGAGTAACAGGTTTTGGTCATGGTGTTGGGTGGCTACATCTCTCTGGCAACGTCTTTCTGAACAACAGCCCTTTTCTGAGGTCTGACTAGCAGCCTGACTTGCATCTGGTGTAGAAACGTGTTGTCTTGTTCGCCTGCTCATCCCTTTTGGGGTGCAAAGTGAGAAAGGAAAAGGGACAGTTTTTAGCTGGAGATCCATGCAGCACTGCTTGAATCTGAGACACAGTACCAGTATAGTATGCATCATGAATGGCACGTGGCTTGAACTGGTCATTTAAGGACATTTGTGCTTCAGTTATTACATTTCTGTGAAAAGAGCAGTGGAATGTTCCAGTGGGAAAAGTTATGTGGAATTTAAGTTTGAATATATTTCTTGGATCTGATTGTGCTTGATTTTTTTTTTTAATATTTAGAAATAATTTAATAGCTGGAAGGGTGTTAATTTTTTTAAAAAAAATCTGCATAGGCTTCTCTTTGCAGAAAATAAATCTATTTCTTGAAGCAGGCATATTTTTTTTTTCTCCACGTTGTGATGTCTAAAGAAAAATAAATGTGAAACTGAAAAGCATCTCCAGGAATATTTTAGGCTACCTGTATGTGAGAGATCAAGTTATAATGTGAATCACAGTGATAGAAAATGCCAAAATACTAATTACCCAAGATATTTCATTTGTGCTGTAGTTTAACCAAGCTCAAAATATGGCCAAGTGTATTGCTTATAAACTACTCCTGCCAAAACTGGAACTTACATAAGGAATAGTGGTGATGAAGTGTATATCTGTAGGTGTTCCTGTGACTGTGACTTTGATTATTTTTAGGTACATTTAAAAGCATCATTTTGTAGCGGCTAGGTGGAATACAGCAGTTTCTGGAAAATTACTTTTATGTATATAATTTATGTTTTTGATGGGTGAGATCAGTAGATACAAGGGAGACGGGGCAGAAGCAGGGAGAAACTGTAAAAGGAAGGCAGTGGAAGGATGCGAGGACTTCACATTGTGTCACCTCATTCCTGCCTCTTCATATGATAATGAAATGCAACTGGCCTTGTATTATGTGCTTTAGAAATGGCAGCAAAGTGGGTTCAGGAGCTGTGTCCTGCTATTACTTCCTCTTAGCAGCAGCAACTTCCTGCATCCCTTCTTCCAGTTCATGTAAAGGAAGCTAGGGAAATGAGATGGTCTGAGTTGCCTTGAGTACAAAGTGACTATTCCTCATTTTATTTCCATGCTGTTGTCTGAAGTAAGTTTCCCTCATGTTGATAGAAATAGGTAGGTTTTCTAACCATGAATAGGAATTAGATTATGTTTTCTAATGTAAAATGTAGCTTTATTCTCAGATATGTACAGACCATGGCTTCTTTCATCTGTAGATGCATAGATGATAGAAAATTAAGTCAGTTAGCAGTTGTGCAAGAGTAAGAAGCAGTGGTCATGAGACTCTGTGTGTGTGTGAACAACATCACAGTTGTAGAAGTAAATTCTAATATACCTAAAATTAAATGGAAATATATAAATACAGAAGAAGTAAAAAAATGCTTGACAATTTAATCTTTCTGATGACTTGATGTATGCAGCTAAATAGTGGCAGGAAAGCCTACTCACAAATAAGATTTATCATTGAGACATTCCTATTTGTCAGGAAAAATATGAAATATTTAGTTTCAAGATCTGTAAGAAATTTATCAGGAGTACCACAGCACTGAACTTGGTGAGAATTTGAATCACCAAGAAGTTAGATTACTTACTGTTTAACTAATTGCAGAAATCAGCTCTTATTCTGCAGTTTATTTGATGCTGAGATTGGGTCTAGACGTCCCTTGAAGATGCGCAATAGGTAGTTTGTGGTAGGGGAAAAATAACTCCTATTCTTACCCCTTCCTTTCACTGATAAGGAAATAATCACTGTTTAAGAAGTCCATGCTGCTATAACACTATAATTAACAACATTAACATATACTAACATATACTAACAGTCATGGAAGAAAAGGTGTTTTTCATTAAAGAAACCCAAAACCAATGCGAAACATTGCCTTTATAACAGAGGGTCTGTATCTGAACACTATTTTGTCACACAGAGTCAAGGCAGTGCAGTGCACTGAGAAATAATTGAGGGAAATATTTGATTACATCAGTGAAAGAAGGTCCAGTTACAGCAAGGGAGACATGCTTAGATTTTATTCAATTGAAGTGTGGAAGAACATATCTACACAAATATATAGGTGTGCATATATATGTTTTTCTTGTTCATGGAATATAGTTCTAATTTTCTGCTTTGCTCCTTTCTTCATCTTGCCAGTTTTTATTTATGGATGTAAAGAAGAAAAGCTTTTGTACATTATGATGAATATTAAAAAGTCAGCACTTACTGAAGTTGGAGGAGACTGTCAGATTTCGGGTGTACAGGTCCCGGAGAGGAAAGAAAGCTAAGGCACATTAGGACTCTAATGAGTATGCTGAAAGAAATTTGTTTCCCACTTCAGAGACTTGCTAGTTCAGTTCAATTGTGTTTTGTGACCTGTGGCTGCTTGGGAAAATACTTGAATTTGCTTCTAAGGTAAAGGTGGACAAGACTGCATGAAATGTAGAACCACTGGGAAAAACGAAGTTTTAAAAAATTGAGTTGCAAAGAACAGTGTGTATCAATTTGGACTGACAAAAGATGCTGTTAGTAATAGCTGACCAAAAAGACATCAGAGGAGCTTCTTACTTTAAAGAGCTAGAGAGAAAGAGTTGTGGCTTTCCAGCAGTCTGTGAGAACCTGGCACAGAATACTGCTTTCACATTGCAAATCACCACAGAAATTAAAAGGGTAAAGATGGGCCACATTAAATGCTTGCTGAGAAGAACCTAAGCACCTGGAAAACACAATGAAAGTTGCCAAAAATGCATGTGGTGCCCAAAATATTTGGTAGATTCTCTTTTTATCATAAACTGCTATAATTAGAGAAACTTTAGCAATATACCTCTGTAATCTGCGATAATACTACATTAGAACCTGAAGAGAAACCAAAGCGAAAGGAGACATGCCATATAATGTTGTGGAAAGGTGCATTTTGCTTATATTTTCAGAAAGATAATATTGTACTGTGTACAACTGCTGTATCATAGTTGGGGAACCGTTTGGTATTTAAAACCTTCAGCTTCTGAAAGATATTTAGTGACATATAAAATATATCCTATAGGATAAAAACATAGTTTAATATGCTTATGCTGAGATATCCTGTTATGCATATGTCATATATCAGAAAATTCACTGGGTAGGACACGTGTAAAATCTTAGTCACTGTGAAAGCAAAATTTTAAGGAACCTTAACATTCAAGTTAGGGAGACAGTGCTTCAGAGGCTTGCTAATCTACAAGAATTCTGAAAGCACTGTCACAGGCTATCACATTTGTTTAATATATTTTGAAGCTCTCGTGATAGCAAAGTGATAATACCTGCTTTTTAGAAAAAGTACTATATTGTTATTGGAAATAACTGCAGCAGTAAGCAAGTCTTTGGAAAAAATCTTGAAGGAGGAAATGATAAGGCATAATTAGCTGTTGGGTATATGATAAAAGCGCAAAGAGAACCAGAACAAAATACATCATAGTTTTAGCAAAGATCGATAAAATCACATTATTAATTTCTTATGCACAGCTGCTTTCTAGACAAGGCAAGAGTAGTAGGAAGGAATTTATCTTAGTTTCCATACCAAATGGGAAGACTGCAAATCACTTGCCTGAAGAAGAAAATTAATGTTGGTTTTGATAAAGGACTTTGTCACGTTGCTTTACTGCCAGCTGAGAGGAACAGCTTTGTTGTGGCCTACTTCAGCCTCATGTTGTCACAGGTAGGCTTGTTCAGGCTGTGGAAGTTTAGAGCTCGGTCCTGACCTTTGTCCTGACCGCAGCATTTGTGGGATTTGACATTTGCATTGCCAAGCAAACCTTTTTTCAGTAAACTTTTGTCTTTCTGGATTATAACATAAATTTAAAATCTGGGAGCTGGGTTGTCGTCAGGAGTTCATTCATCAGGACCATTTTTACTTGACTACTTCATCTGTTTCAGTAATGATTTGTGCAAATATGGCATATGGTCAAGTCATCTTTCAACTGACCATTGGGGGATATGCTGAAATTGGTGTTGTTGCCACTTCTCATAGACGGCACAACTGGAATGGTTTGGTTCGATCAAGGCACAGTGCAGAAGAAGAAGGAGATGGGTTTTTTGAAAACTGTTTGTGACATCTTTTGGGGGTTACTTTTTACTTTATTAAATCTGGGATTGTTTCCTTATCACCTTTATTATTGAAGAATCTCATTTTCAAGTTTTGCCAGACCTCCACTTCTTTCCACCAGGGCATTCCTGGAAGAATTTCAGAGACATTTATGTGAGGTTGTACTTTTGCCCTGTGCTCACTCTGGTTGCATTGGGGGCAGCAGCAGGATTCTCTTGCAAGCGGCAGCTTGTGACCTTCCTCCCAAAAGGGAGCATGAACATGTGTTCCCTCGCTTTTTTAGGGATGTTTCAAACACTTGGAGCTGTTGGTATTATGTGATTCTCTTTCTGTAACTGCTTGTTATGGATGAGTGAGTCGAAATCTCATTGATGCGGTTATTCAGGCTCTCTTGCACAATCCAGAATCTGTTTAAATGATTGGTGATAATTGTGAGGCGAAAAAATTACATGTTTTAGCTACACGGGCATGTCTCTAACTTAGAGCTAGTCAAGAGTTTTCATGGAAAATTTTTAACAGTCAGGAAGAGTAGTAAGCAGTGGGACAGTATAAAGGAGGGAGACTGAGATGCCAAGACATTCAGACAGCTTGGCAAAAGTAAGGCATGGTGTATACCGTGATAATTGGGTACAGCACTGACAGATGTGTGATTAATAATAGCTTTATTCTAGTTGCTTGAAGAGTCTATAAGTGTAATCAATCAATCCACGAATACACTCTTCACTTAAATTTAGATATGTATTTCTGACTTTGAAATTACATTTAATTATGTGTACACAGGCATAGAAAGCTGGGAGGACAGGGAAAGATAGTGTTGATATGTCTTAATTCATTTATTTAGACAGACTTTCTGCTTTTGACTTCTGGATGTAAAATGATACATTTGTTTGTACCATCCATAAGAACAATAGTACAAGCCAGGAAATCTTGAGACAGAATGGAGAAAGAAATACGGAAGAAAGGACAACCCTCTTGGGCATTTCCTCACATCCCTAACTTCAATAATGTTCTGAATACTAAAATAGAAGATATATTTTTATACAAAGAATAAATTAGGGTAATCTACGTTATATATATATATATATATATATAAGGCATCGATATGTAATCTCAGGGTTTTTTCCCTTAGAAACATATGCTTGTGTACAAGCAGTGAATGTAGATATTAGCGTTTACACTGATAATAAGAAGAAAAGGAAATAGCTTTTGATGGAATTATAGCAATTTATACAACAACCCTAGACTTTGGCAAGTTTTGCAATTTCTCGGATTTATGCTGCCTGGAAATTAGACTTATGACATAGTTTATTTTGTGTTTATTTATAGTGGAAGGATTAGGGGTTTTTCTTGTTTTTCTTGTTTTTGTTGTAAAACCATGTTGTGTGTGCAGGCCTGTTCTTGGTGGGGTTTTCACATTTTATGTAACCAAGCTATGAGAAAACTGTCACGTGGTTTCTGGAAAGAATCTGTCAATGAAAATTCAATCCCTTTAAAAAAAAAAACCCACCCTCAAACCGAAACAGCAAAAACAACCTTGTAGGTTGAGAGATTTGGAAGAGTTTCCCAGTCTAAATCGGCAGAGAATTAGAAACTCTGCAATGAAAAAGAACAATAAATGAAGTCTGTAATCCTGGAATTCTGGGCATAATCTCCCAGGTCAGTCTTCAGACAATCAAGAGACTGAATCAATTTGTTACCTCTTTGGTGCAAATGTATATTTAATATGCGTGTATGCAGGACTTGGTTTTGTTTTTTGAAGAGAGGAAGAGATGGCTAGATACCAGTTTCCAGTTCTGTTTCGTTCCCCAGGTTTTCCATTTGAAAACCTCTTCTTTCTCAGAAGTCATGTGTTGCTTGTAATATCTAGGCTGACTGGTACGGGTTAGTTGAAGAAACTTGGAATTTGAAAATATTATTAAATTAAATGAAAATATTAAAGAAATGTAATAGTGTTTTTACCCTTGAAGTATTAATTTTATATGTGAAATATAAATCACTCAGTGCTTTGTATATTCGAGAGCTAGGAAAGTAGTATATGTTAAACAGTAGAAAGGTGAAAATTAAAGTAGGATTTTTTTGCCTCTAGGAAGTGATTCAACAAGCTTTTGCTGTGTCATTTAGGGGAAAATGATGAATGATTAAAACTTGTACTGCAAAGTAGTTAAGAAATTACATGTAATTACTAGCTCATCTACAGAAATGGAAATCTTTGCATTATTTCTGTCTTGCGGACATGTTTGTCTTTTTACAGTATTGTGGAGAACTTCTGGTGTTTTACAGTTCAGGTGCTTTGCCAGATACTTAAATAGGACCTTGTTGTTAATGTATCTAGAAAAGGAGACAGAAAAAAATTTGAAGGAAGGGATGTTTTAGTCGTATGTGGGGCATCAGATATCTGAAATATTCCTAACTTTTGAATTTTGTAAGAATCAGCTTTTCTTTTTTCCCTAATTTCTCTTACTTTTTAAAAATTTATAGAGCTGCATTTGTAGTTGGAATCTTTTTAAATGAAAAAACATTAGAAGACTGCAATCACCTTTTTATATTTTGTAAGACTAACAGAAAATGTATTCTAAACAGAAATTCACCATTTTGTCCTTCCTTTTCCTTTTTTCCTGTACTATCTCCCAAAAATAGAAAAAGGCCTATGGTACTTTCAGCTTCAAAGCTTATGCTCTTTGCTGTGCGAGCGTTCTCAATAAAGTGGAAAAAAGAGAGTAAACTGGGGAAGAGAAAGAAAGCTGATTTCAGCTTTTGAAGATGTAAGCAGTATTTGCATGAGTCAAGTTAACCCTTGCTGTGACTCTGAATAAGACGTTCAGAACTGGTCTTATATTGAAGCTGTTCACTCTGTGGTAAGAAAAATTAAAATGGAAAATCTGTCTCCAGCCTATATAGGCTAAGATGTGCTGATGCAGCTGCTGTTCTAATGGAAAGTGTTGTGTAGTGCTCTGGTTGTTAGAAAGGAGAATCGTGGGAGACTGGCTGAAGTGGTAGATTTTGAAGTATAATTCAGTTTTATCATTAGACTCAGCTTCTGCTTGCTGACAACTGTGTTCCCGGGCTTTTGTAAATGCAGAGTAAGGAGAACAGGAGACACATCTTTAAGGATAAATTTAAGACTGTAACAGCACAATCCTCAGGGGAACATTATTGCAAGCTCTGCTGTAGTGCAGTGCTTCTGTGCATGCACGTGTGTTTTTCCTTATGACTGTGACTACTGTATTTTTCTTGTGTTTCTTGCTTCCGTTCATGCCTCTCCCTTCCCTCAATAAAAAAGCAAATCCAAAACCAACAACATGCTCATTATATTGTTAGATCTTAAATATTTTTTTCTCATCTTGTTCTCTGAAAGTTTGGTCTTCTAAGCACGTTGGACAGAAGAAGAGCTATAATGTGAATTTATTGAGTCAGGTTTTGCTGTATTTCTCTGCGTGCTGAACACGCTGTCAACATTCAGTAATTCCATAGGCAATCAAGTATAAAAGCAGATGTGCATTTCGGAAAAGTGTAGATCCTTATTTTTAGTGTCTGCTTGAGGAGAAAAAAGGTTGCCCTGGAATATAAGAGAACTAATAAAAACACCAAATGTGCTTCATTCTAAAATAGATAACCTCCTCATCCAAAGTGACTTACAGTTCAGATCATGACAGACAAGGTGGTTCGGATTATCAGCAATGACTGCCAAGGTCTGTAGTAATCACTGCTCTAATGGAAAGGGGCATAATACATACACACAGACACCTCTCCAGGCTGGTACTGAGTAGGATTATTATATGAAATTATTATGTGCATATTAAGTAATATATATATATATAATAATTTATATTGAAATGTTGTAAAATATTATATGAAATAACATTTATAGTACGACTTTTGGTGGGGCTAGGCTTTCTTTCTCCTTCCACCTTGCGTTTGAGTAAATATGGTTGCAGTAAATCTAAGCTTGAAAATGATCATTCAGGAACACGATTACCTGCTTTCTTTTCAAGAAGGAAGACAGTATGAATGGAAACCATATTGGGACTTAAGAATTTTCATTGTGTAGTAAATAGCTTGCATGTTTTACAGAGGTGTTTTTGATGAAGAGTGTTACTCAAGTCTTGGTCATAGGCATGTGATGAAGACTTGTAAGGTCATGTGGGAGGTGACAAGATCATGGTGCTTTATCTTCATGAGAATGGGAGGAAGTGGCACATGGCATGGAGGTGGTAAGCATGGAATTTGGAAGCTGAACCAGAAGGCCCAGGCTGAGTCGTGGCACCAAGGCAGCAAAACAAAATTTCCAGAGGGCCAGAGTACATGGTACTTACAAACTTAATTTCATGTTTCCGTTCTTTTGGTTAAATACCAATTAATTAATTGTGTAACTCTTTGTAAGAAAAGAAAAAAAATTCTTTCTATCCCTTATTGGGATATAATGTCATTCTAAGCTCCTAAAAAGTAAGGTATGAGTTTATAGTCACCCTATGTGCTGAAGGGTTTTGGCAAGATCCTCAGAATACTGATTTGATCTAAGACTGAATCTTAGCTGCAATTCTTCTCTAATTCAGAACTTAGCGTGCCTCTTGTTGCTCACCAGACTAATACTTAGGGGAAAGGTAAGAATAATCTTCAGGAATTTCGTGACCTGGGACTTCTGGGAAGAAAATTCCTTTGAAATATAAAAAAAAAAGGAAACTTAAACTTTTAGGGGCAAAAAGAAATCTGAGAGATCTTTGTTCTTTACTCAAGGCAACCAAGAAAAACTGCTTTACAACAGAAATCAACTGATCATTTAATAAGTATTAAATCATTAATCGTAATTATTCCAAGTTATTTGCAACCATCTTCACCTATTGAAGGTATTAACTCATTTAAGTTATGAACATGAAGTACTTAATGGTGTGTGAGGAAAAAGGCTGTTACCAATGCATTTCATTTATATTCAAAGATAAAAAATTGTATCTCAAAATCTTGCATGGAATTTAGTCCATGTATTAAATATGGCTGTGATTTTGATTTTTGCTGTTTAAGAAATAAATTCGTGGATTGACATTGCACAGTCAGTTTCATGCATATAGAAACAAAGTAATTTAAATTAATACCAAGGATGTGCAGTGTAGAGAGGATGCTGGTAAAGCATTTCTGATTCCAAATGTTGTTAAAATTTGTGGATTCCAGTGTTAACGAGCAATTTTGCTACACCTGAACAAAGATATAAGCGTAATCTTGCCTTGAATCAAAATCATAAATGTGATTCCTGCTGCTTCACAAACATCTCTTGCTTTAACATCAGTCCAGGCATAAGTAGGGTCTATCACAGCAAGGCAGGGGCAGATTTATCACCAGCTTCCCTGGGACACAGAGGACTTTGGAGCTGGAATTCTTCCACTGTAATGGCAACTGACTTTTGCCTGCAGATAGGTGAGTGAAAAATATCAGGTGCCTTTTTTAAAGGGAGTAACTACTTCTTGTTAAGTGGTGGCTTTCAAATATTGTTCTGCCATGTAAAAATAGCTTCAGCCCTGTATAAAACTACAGTGCTGCAGTAAATCCATCTATCAGGCAGTGCAGCGTGGTGTGGTGTTGCCTAGAGGAAATAAGTGACTTTCTCAGGTATTGAAACACTTATCATTCTCCCTTAAGGAGATTATGTATTGTCTTTTTTATAACTTTGGCTGGGTTTTGTGTTTTGTGGGGAGTGGGTGATTCTGACGCTTGCAATGATCATTCAATTTGATGATAAGCCCTAGCTGATTAGGTGCAAAACTTTAGTGGCTTAACTGTTCTGTGGTCTGTTCTAAATATATTGCTCAGTAAGTGCTTTAAACATATAACCCATTTATTGTTCATACAGAGGGTTTTTTTCCCCACAGCTGTTCACAGTAATGCTATTTCTGTATGCATTGAAAATTGAGGTTTTTTTAGCTTGCGTTTGGTAAAATGTTTTAACTGAACTGGCAAAAGTATTTCTGTAATTCAGATTTCTGTGTCTGTCTTCAGGTCTCCATAGCAACTGTAAGCAATGTGCAAGCTGTGCAGAGTGCAGAGCTTTATCTGACCGTTATTACCTTTGTGTTGAGAACCCTTGCTTTTTTGACTGCATATATATTTCATGCCAAGGACATATTATTAATACTTAAGTCAGTTTGAGCTAAATGGTAGATTCTTTTAGGTTCGAAAGTAATAGCTAATATAATTAAATATTTTTTTTCTATGCTGTTTATTCCAAAACTACTGATAAACTGAAGAGAAAACTTCAGGTTCAGATAGACAAAATTACATAAGTAATGCAGAGTACTGTAAGATAAATTAAGTTCATTAATGGCTATTTTACATGTGTACTACTTCTGTATTGCCTGAATGCTAATAATGTTTAGACCATAGTTAATAATCACTAGGCAAGTTAATTACCACCATACAAATTAAACTGCAACTAAACGGCAACTAAGATTCTGGAAAAAGTATTTCACCTTGAGCAAGACTGTTAATACAAGACAGTAAATACTACAAAAAATTAGCAAACGAACTGGTGGGTTAATGAATAAAAATGCCTCATTTGCTGTTTTGTCATTTTTGGATATTACACATGTTAATTGAGTTAAAGGAAAAGAGACAGGGCTTTGGGGGGGACGGACACACCGGTGTTGGGGGAAGGAAAAGGACAGGATGGATATGGATGGACACACGGGAATGGGGGAGGCTATTCTGTTTTTTTGCGTGTCTAGGAGAAGACTCTATAGACATGACAAGATTATTTAACTTTTGAAACATCCAGAAAAATAATAGATATAGCAAGTCTGGCATTTGAAAGTCATGCATAACATTTGAATATTTAATATAGCATGAAGAAATCTGTAGTTTTCCTGCATAGTCCTATTTTTTTTTTTGTAATGACAGTCTTGTACTTTTATTTTTTACTAAAACTTGCCTATATAGCTTAACCTCAGTATTTATGGCGAGGAGAATCCAATTGTAGCAGTAAGAGGGCAGTAACTAGTCTTTTTTTTTTTTCAGTGTTTTTTGTAACATCACTGAGCACTGGCAACTACAACCCCAAAGAAAAATTAGTAGAACAAATCACAAAAATGTCTGTCAGCAGATAGCTCCATATTTGGGTTTCGTTTCCATGGTTTCATACCATTGCCTTTTTTTCGTGTAGGGCATTGCTCTACATTGCTGCAACTGTGAGTAAATTATTGTTAAAAATCACTGTGCATGTTAACCAGCAAGAAACCTGCCTTCAATTAATTAGCGATGTTGAATATTTAACAACTATCTGTATCTTTAGCTCTAATAGAGGCACATGTTGAATAACCAATTATGTTATCATCACCTTATAGGTGGTGAAATCAAGGAACAGATGTAAACTAATCAGCAAACATAACTAAATGTGTATCTTAGTTTATCCTCCGGGTTATTCCCTTGAATGTATTGTGTTTTGTCTAATAAAAGGCTAGGAAACTTGGGCTAATAAATCAGATCTTTAGATGTGGAGAGAAAAATCTTAGAAACAACTTCTAACATTTAATGTATTGTTTATTTTAGTCTATATTGCCATATGAACTTAAAATAACAGAGCAAGTTTGGGCTAAATGTCACTTACTATATCTTTTTAAAATTAAATCCGGATTTTTTGAAAAAAAATTAATATATTCAAATAGCCTGGGAAATTTTGCATTTTGAATAAAGTCTGCAAACCAAACTCTTGCATTTTTATGTTAAAAAGGTAGTATTAACATTATTATTATTATTATTATTGTTGTTGCTATTATTCCTACTTTATATGACACAAAAATTATTGCTTAAGGAAGTATATTTTTTCTGGAAAATACCTTTGACTTCCAGTCAGTGGGTGGAAAAAATTGGCTATAAGAACTGATTTATGTACAAATCGTATTCACAGCTAGTTCATACTGAAACATAAAATTAACTTTATTACTCTGTCTGCCTTTTCTCTTCCAGTAGATCTGTTTCATAACTTTATTTATATCCTGTAATTCTGAACTTTGGCATTTTTTGACATTTTGGATCTTAAGCAATTTAATATTCTTACAATATAGATTTTACTACAGCCTACGTATGTAACGAAGTTTTGTAGTCTCTTTCTGGTTATCTGCATGCAATACAAAGGTCTTTCAAACCTGTTGCATTGTCTCCTGTAATATACTTCATAAAATATGCTCTCCTTTCATGCTCTGGTCAGATAACAAAGAAAATGCTTTGATCGTGAAATCTGGCCCTGTAATAGGAATAAGTCTCTTTTCTCGCTCTTCAACAGTTCTGTTTCTTTGAATTGCTGCTTGTGGCACTGCTTTTTAGTTTGAAGAACTCTGCTGCTCTAGAGCTGTATTAAATACAATTTTAAACAGAACAGTTTTCAGGTATCTTTTTAGTTGTTGTTTTTTTTTTTTAATTGAGAGTATCTTGAAAAAATACTGGAGCACTATTTTTTATAGACTATAATAATTTTATAATTCAAAACTCGAAGACTCATTCCAAGAATTGGTAGACTTGATTCTATGTCAACTTTGTGTTAACACCCTTGGAAAAAGTTACTTCATTTCTTGGTAATATCTTGATTTTCCCATCAGGGCAACTGTAAAATATAAATAAATAGGAAACTGATGCTACAGTATCACCTCGTGGTTTTTGTTCCTACTCTGAAGTGCAGCTAACACGATGTCTATTTTCTTGAATAATTAATCAGGCTACAGAGCAGTTACTGTATAGAACTAGTTCATATTACTACTTGTTATCAAGTACTTTTCTCAATAATTATTTTTTATTTCATTTTTTTACTTCTAGTAGTTGAGATTTTCAATACACATTGTAATGCATTGGTCTTTGTGTCCTGTAGATAGCTACAAATTCTTATTGATCTGTGTCATCACCTTGGCAGGACGAACTCTGCTGGAAAAGCTCTTCAGCCAGCAAGAAAATGCACCACAAGAAGAAGCAGAAAAACTATGTTCTCGCATTATTGCAATGGGTCTTTTGCTTCCATTCACTGACTGTTTCAGAGAACCATGTAATCAGAGTGCCCAGCAGAGCACACCCACATTCGATGTAAGTACTTAAAAAGTTACCTTTTGTCTGTTTTGCTGAGAGGGACATGATTTATCAATGGCTTATCAATCCTTAGAGAATTCTGTAGTGATTTTAATGAAAATTGCCCTTTTGAGACTAGCCAGTTGTTATTCTGAGCTCAGGTGCATTTATTTTTGTACCCAGGTAAACATAAGTATTAAAGGCTCTCCCATAACTTGATTTCTTAACTTTTGTCTCATATCTTAATGTTCTATACTGTTATTTGTCTGTTTTCATTAAGTCTTTTTCTTTGAATCAAAGCGCTCTATAGGACTACCAACATTTCAATCAATTAGCTACTTCAACAGAAATATAAATTAAAGGAACAAAAGAAAATAACACGTCACAAAACTTTACAGAACCCAAATGTGATGTCTGTGCTAGATGATTTTTTTTCCTACTGAAAAGGCTTTTGATACACAATAGTGCAGGGGTCAGTGCAAATTTGCTGGCGTTTTAGTTACTGTGTTATCTGTGCCTTTAGGCTATCTGGTCAGAGTGCTGTTATTGATGGTGTTTGCATACTATTACAAAACTGTGGTGTAGACATTATGTAACATACTTTTCCTTCCTCTTTGATAATGAATTCAACATCAGGATATCTTTCTGTTGTATGATATTGTAAAGTCCATGAAGTTTTACAGTGAACTTATTTTTATGATTCTTGCCATTAAATTCTAACTTTGAGACTTCTTCGTACTGGTTTATGTGGCTGAAGATAATCAGATTTTGTCTTCACTAATTAACTTCAAAATAATGTACAAATATTAACTAATCTACTCAATACCTTACTAGTATAGTTATGACTGTCCCTATTCTACACATTAAGCTGAAACTTGGTTAGAAATACTCAAAAAATGATTAACATAGATATTACAGAGAAAATGAGTCTTTTTAATTCTTTAAATCTTGCTCACCTTTCCTAAGGATTAGTTCAACGCAATTGGTGCAGTGAAAATATATAGAATAAATTTGTCCAATGAATAGTTAAAACAAACAAGATTTCGTAG
The DNA here is from genome assembly GCA_033558185.1 of Dromococcyx pavoninus. Classification (NCBI taxonomy): domain Eukaryota; kingdom Metazoa; phylum Chordata; class Aves; order Cuculiformes; family Neomorphidae; genus Dromococcyx; species Dromococcyx pavoninus. The sequence goes on along the minus strand of JAUMJL010000192.1, from coordinate 1,452,684 downwards.
TTAACCTAGCTTATCTACAAAATCATTCCATTGTCCCTCCATCAATTTTCAACCCTTTTTTAAAAAAAAATAAGTGTTTAAAACATTTTTGTTATTTTTCAGGTTGTTTAATACAGTCTGGCAATGTTTTTCAATTCTGTTGGCTTTATCATATATTCAGTTAATTCTTCTTTAGAGGATTGAACACAATATTTTTTTAAAAAAATTCTCTCTTATAAACAGATTTATCATATTAAAAGTTTGGAAAGAAACAGAAGAGGTTCTTTTGTTAACTAGTATACCATGTTTTCTCTGAGTAAGAGAATTATTCTAGTTATCTTTCATTAGCTGTATCTGACAAGAAACAGTAGTCTAGCCTGGTACCTTGTGAATAGTGTGCTAAAGTCTGCAATTTAAGACATAGCTGGCTTAACAATGGTCATAAGTTGGTCTGTTACTGGTTTTCTGTGTATGTCCCCTAAATAAATCATGCTCCTGTAGAGCAGTGTCAGAAGCTGTGTAAAGCCCTATGTATGTGCATGCAACTAGTAGTTCCTCAAAGGAGTGTTCTTCTGTCATGAACACTAAGATCTCAACTACTGAATTTCATGTGGAAAGGTGAGAGCCGCTGCCTTTGAGTTTGAGGTATGTTTCTGCTTCAGCCTTGGTGACCACAGTACAGAAACACCTACTTGGTTTTTTGGTTTCATGCCCTACAAGGGGGGAAATATTTAGAACTTGCAATATAAACTCTAGTGGCTGAGAACTTCAAAATTGGTCTTTTCCTAGCTGATTTTCCTTCTTAGAGCGAGTATATATAAAGTATCTAACAGAAAATAAATGCTAATAGTTATGTAAATAAATGAAACAATTAACAATTACGTGAAAAATCATATGGTGATGCTGTGTATCACTTAAAGGACATGCAAGATCTGAGATCTGTTCCCACTTCCCACTTGCATCTCTCCATATTGTTCTTATTTAGTTTAGTTTTTCTTTTTTTTTTTTTTTTTTACTTCATTAGAACATGATTTTAATGTTGCTCTAACCATTGATTTCAAAGACAGGGGAATTAGATTAGCCTAAAGTAATACTTAAATTTCAGCCATCTAGAATTAGGAGATACATCATGTTTGACCTTATTCCAAAATTGGGAGCACGGCCAGTCCCATAGTCTTCCTTCATCTCTGTGTTCTTCAGATGTGCTTCCAATTCTATCTTGGTTTCTCTCCAGTTTGGCTGGTGTCCTTTTCACTCAGCTGAAACTGACGTGAACAACGCTCCAGTAACCCTGTCCTGGTCCCAGCCAGGTTCATCTGCTACATCCAGCTCTGCTGCTTTTTTGTTCCTTAATGTTACTCATTTGGTTGTTTTAATTTTTGTCTTAGTCTGTTTTTTATAAAGTCCCTTAGGTCGCTCTTTTAGCATGTTTCTTACTTTTTTTTCCACTGAAATCCTTCCTTGAATCCTTGCTCTTCTCCTCTTACAACTGATTCGATGTATTTCTGAGCCTTAACTTACTATTTTTTTATGTTAAATCAAATCCTTGATTCCTCTCTTGCTTAAGTGTGGTCCCACAGACTTTGTTTTTTGAAGATGTTAGGTTACAGTTTATGAAAATAGGTCAGTAAGTTTTGCTCATTCCATGATCTATTGCTCATGGCTTGAGATGAATATAAACAGATTATTTGTAAGTCCTATTCTCTCACTCTCATCTCCTTTTCTGGATGTCCTCCAGTGAATTTAATTTAACGTGGCTAACGCTGAATGCTCTGCTGTCTTGAAATGTTTGCAATTGCACACTTTGATTATATTATCATTATCTTTTATTACTCATGCCCGGTGGTCACCTCTAGTTCTCCCTGTCCTACAACTGTGTATCCAAACTTGTGTTTTCTCAGTAACACACGAGAGATCTGTCTTTTTTTCTTTTTTTTCGCTTTCTCCCAAGATGTTTCAGGCTTCAGTGTGGGCTTCTGCATCACCTCATGAAATAATTATGCAGAATCTCTACTACTTTTTTCATTGGATCCTATTTTTTTTCTTCCACATTGTCTAACTGTAATTAGGCAGTGTGTTAAGAGGAAAGACCGCTTTCACAGTGGTTTCTTCGTTTCTTGGGCTAGGATTAAAATGACTCCTGGAAACCAGTTTAAATTATTAGCACTTGTATTTCTGCTGTAGGTTACAGTTTGTAAATGTGATTCTTATACTTTTGTTACTATATGGCAAAAATGAAGCACTAACAGATACCCAATGAAAGCATAAATTTGCAGAGAACTAGCAACTGTCATCACATTTATGCTGAGGGTGGTATCCAGTTTTTGGAGGTATATAACTTAGGTTTGGGGTAGATTTTAATGATGATTAGAAATGGCATATTCCTGAAGTATCTCAGACATTTTGTCAAATTTCAAGTCACAGTGCAAAGGATAAAAACTTGAAAAGTATTTTAAGAACTTATGAAAAAACTTTCATGTTCTATCTTGTCCAATTTTATCAATTATTTATTTCAAAACAGGTTGTGGCAGATGCCCAGAATAACAGATTAGCTTGGAAAAGAAAAGTTGAACAAAGATTTAAAAGTAATAGAAATAGACAGAGTTGGGATTTTTAAGATGTTTGCTGTTGAGAAGCAGTGGAAGCCATTGCTATCACTCTTCCTACCTACTCTTCTTATAGTGTAAAGAGTATCTTAAAGAGTAACTAAATGTAAGATGGGAGATTCGCTGTCTAGAAGTATGATGCCCGTTTTGCTAATTTTCTGCCTCCTGGAGAGACTGCTAATTATTGCCTCATGGATGTCATAACTTCTTACTTGTCAGGCTATCTCTACAGCCTTTCATTCTTCTGCTAGTATTTTATAAAAGAAAAAAAGAGGTTTAAAAATACATTTTTTTAAATGGCCAAGAAAATAAACACACAAAGATAGATTAGGAAAAGCTTATTCAAAGGATGCTTCCCTCAAAATTTCTTGCCTCTTGAATAACTATTGTCTGCTTGTCTGTTAAATTTTTCCCTTTTTAACAGTTGTGACTTGTTCAAGAGGGTCTCTAAAGAAAAATATCTAAGAAATAATGCTTTGTGGAAAACTATCAGTCTGAAATGACTCTGTCATGTTATTCAATAATTGTATTTCTGTAGTACAGATGTAGTCCTAAGCTTTTTAGCATATTACCTCATTATATTATCATATTGGAGTAAAATAAATACAAGGGTGAGCTTGCTAAACAGTCCACCTTTGGCAAGAATGTAATCACTGGCAAGTTTTGCGGCGACCTGTTGGAGGATCACAGTTTTCAACAAGTAAGGTCTTATTTCCCGCTTAGCTCCGCTGTTAACAATGTATCACAGAAGCTAGAAGATGGTTCTCTTTGCAAAGCCATCAGTGATGGATCTAAATTATAACCATTTGCATTGGAACTTAACTTTTTTATACACCAAAAAAGAAGCTGATATTTTCCTATCAATGGAAGACAACTTTATTTAGCTTCATTTTGTTATTAAGAAATATTTACTTTACTTGGTGTTTGCATTTTATCTGTTACTACATGTTGTGGATATCTAGTCCCTAACTGTGATTTCCCATTCCAGATTTTCCAGCTCACACTGTGCAGTCTTAAGCTATTGACATTTTTTCCCTTTCATAGCAGATTTCTGCGTGGGTTTTTTTTTGTTTGTTTTGTTTCGGTTTCTTTTTCTTCTGACAAGGTTTCCAAGTAGTTTTGTGTGTTGTTTCTGAATGTCAAGTTTAAACCCCTGTTATTCTCAGTGAAAACATAAATTATTTTTTTGATAGAAGTTTTATATTATCACTTTGTAAGTGCTTTTTAGAAGAAAACTGAGCCTACCTTTGTATCTATGCTGTACTCCTTAACTGGGAAACTTAATCTCTATTGTACACCGAACCGTCCAAAACCTGCTTCTTTTGTGTGACACTAAACAGCATTATCTTCTTCCATCTGTGTCTGAATTGCATGCTAATTTTTCATCTTGCTTTATTTCTGGTGCTATTTTGATTGGACTAGCTCTTTTCGCATATTTTTCAATGTTTTTATTGAATGCTGTTACTGTGTTGAGTATTGCTGTTAACGCTTCCTTGATTTATAAATTATTTCATCATATTCTATAATGAAAGACCTAAATGGACTTCTGGAGGGTGTCTTTATTGTGCTATGATGTGATTATATGCATAGACATGTTTGACAGTTTGGAGTGGGGATGCTTCTTGTGCGATTTGTAGTGAGGATGCCTGATCCACAAGGAAACAAAGTGCCAGACGGCATAAATGAGAAACGCTATAAAAACGGCTGTTTTCCTGTTATCTTCTGGCTGTCTGTGGTGATGTGAATGCTTTTTAAGGAAACAAAGACACTGCTTGCTTTCTGTTGAGTAGTAACAGATGGCGGGACTTTGCAGGTCAGCTGGAAGTGGAGTTAGTGACATGAAGGCTTTACTTAATTTTAACTTATTTGCACTGTTTATGCCAGTTTGAAAATTAGTAGTTAAACAGATTGCAGACAGACTCCTTTCTCGGAAGTTGGAGAGCCAAAATACCAGTGATCACTTTCCAAAGAGCAACTTTCCCAAGGATTTACTTGGGATAGGAGAAGTTCTCTTCCAAACTTCAGTACAAAGCTGGCAACAATGCAGCATTTCTTCAAGCATATGTTCAATGCTCAGGACTAAAATACGTAATGCTGAACGTAGTTCCATCTCACAAAATTTGTCACGGCGGCATATTGGTGGGCAGTAGTGAAAAAGACTTGAAAAGTTAACAAGTGAAAATTGTGGAACAGAGCAGAGAAAATGGATTGTTAGTCTGCTGTCTTAATCTTTGTTTGTTAAGTAGTTTACCATGGCAGTTGAGTTTGACTAGATTAAAGCCCTCATGCTTCCTCTTCCTTTTCCAATGCCCAATTACACTTTGTGTCACTTTGTCTTTTGTAGTGAGCAACTCCGAATATTCCTGAGGGTAGTAAAATGGAAACAGTTGGATGATCACTGGGCTGAAGTGTTCCTGTTATATTGTTTCCCTTCTTCCTTGTTTTAAATCTTAATTTTGTACTTATTTTATAGTTGTTCAATCTTGTCCTGCAGTCTCCTAGTCTTCTCTTCTTGTTTTTTTTTTCTTTTTTCCTCCTTTCCAGTTACTTGTGGTTATGCTATTGTGTACACTTCCAATGGAGGCATTTTATATGAGGGATGTTGTTAGGTTTTCATACTTCTTTTCACAGAGGACATTGCTTGCCTGCCTATTCTGAAGAACTGCTTCTAAAAACATATATTAGATGTTAAGTTTATGCTACCTGTTTAAAATTTTCAAAAACACTCTGCATATAGTGGTGGTGGTCACCCTGTCACCTCAAGAGATCTTTATATTTTATGACTTTCTGTATATTAGTTCACTTTCTTAAGAATGACAGTCATAACAATGTCTCTTTTCTAGCTTGGAATTAAGAATACAGTGAGACTTGAATTTATGTATATTGCATGTCTCTGTTTTCAAGAGATTTCTTTGGAAAATTAAGATTTGTCAGTATTCAAACTTATTGCCATGTCAGTGTAAGTGAAAACAACTCCTGATGGAGAAACTTCTTGCCACAGCTAAGAATTCCTGGTGTAAATACATGAGAAAGCACTTGAAGTCAGGTGGTCTAAGTGATCTTGGGATGTGTTCTTCCACATGAAGAAGTGTGGGAGTTCAAGTCAGATGTGTGAAGAGGCTTGTTCTTGAGGTTCTTTTGTCTCATAGTAGACTGACCACTGCTTCCTCTTCCAAGGAAAGCTTGTAGTAATCTCACTAGTTCAACCTATTCAGATATATTTGCAGAAGTAGCTGGAGAATAGGAAGACCAAGAAAATAACTCTAGAACTGAATGAGAACAGATACGTAAATCTGATTTTCCTGATTTCCTTCCCCCATAAGGGTGCAAACTACAGAGTTAATTGCTCTGTTGGCCTCTTGTATCCCTAGGCTATGATGCTGAATCCTGAGTGAAGTTTGAGGGGATAAAGCAAGTTCTGTTTTGTTGAGGAGGTTGAAATGATTTAATATCAAAGAAATGTTTCATTTTTTTTGATACTCAATGTGTTTTTGAATTAAATGTTGAGGCACATCATTTTCCTGAAAAGCAGAAAAAAATCAGTCAAAATGCTCATGCATCAAATTTAGTTCATGAGGATAAAGTGCTACTTCAGCCATATATTGCAGTATTATGACTGACTTGTTTTTTAGCCTTGGAAGATATCTGTGCTCACAAGTACAGCCAAAGGTAGTACAGGCTGAGTGGCATGTTTAATCATCACTTTGGTTCTGTCAGTGGTCAGATAGAGCTTTGTTACTGGACCTCTACTCAAAAAGTAAACCGCTATCCCCATTCTTTATAGTATTGATTTCTTTCTTTTAAAAGCTGCTTAAAATAAAGCAGTCTCCTGCTGATAAGAGCATTTTGAGGTAGTCTGGCTCTAATTTCTCAAACTAAAACCTTGCTTCTTCATTTAACTATTCATATGCAGTGGGAACACGCAGTTTGGCTCGCCTTCTTTTTAGAGGTTGTATACTTAGTTTATCAGAATGATTAAGCTACCAGAATGGAAAAAAACAAAATCCTTGCATGCACTTGAAACAGTCTAAATGACAAGCAGTTATGCAGAAAAGTGGAGCAAGCTCTTTGGAGCTCTTAGACTGGAAAACACATTCTGAGTCATGGAGTCTGCCCTCTGCTTATCCTAAGTACCATATGGGTTTATCTAGTTCCACCTTAAATGCGGTTATAGTTCTTCCTTTCCCTGCTCTTTTGACTCTTTCAATTGGAAGATTGTCCACATCCAGACTGATTTAAAGAATAGGAACTTTCTTGTTGCTACAACTGTGTTTACTCCTGGCCCATTTATACCTGTCTGCTGACATACCAACTCTTCTGTCCTCCCCTCTTGAGAATAACTTTGAACGTTTGGGGTTCTAGTGAGAAATTGTTCAAATTTACTATTTGAAAATAAATACTCAGCAAGACAGAGCCTTATTCCATGATGGCTTAACACAGGAGCCATCAGAGAGGTTACTACCAATTCATTTTAACGTAGGAAAATTTTTAGAGGTACTGCTAATGCATTTCCACTGTCTATTATTGTGCTGATCTGAAAAGCAGAGATTAGCACTAATAGCAGAGTACTTCTGTATTGCTCCACCCTTCCATCTCACAAGGCATGAGCAGACTGCAGGTTTTTTTCCCTTGAGAACGGTCAAAATATTTTTGGTCAGATTTTTTTTCCCCTAGATTCTTAAATTGCTAATACATGCTTTAGCAACCATTTTGGACAGATGTGCATACATTTATTGGTGTTTCAACACTGTGTTTTATACCTCTTTTAAGCATTTCTCGAATCGGCTATTTTTGTCCTTTGGGCTAGAAGCAGGTAAGCAGTTGATTAAAAAATGAAGCAGTGTTGATCAGAAGTTATTACCTGCATATCTACAGGAGAAATACAGCTGCCAAAAGCAAAGGTTCAAGGTTGCACATAGTATTCCTACAGTGGGGGATATGCCTGGCAGCTGTGTTAAAAATGCCCTCCCTTTTCTGAAAGCTTGGGATCCACCAGTATGCTTTCTGCTATTTGCTGCAGGTGTAGCTCATGGCCCTACATATGGGTCCTCTAGCCTCTTTCTATATGTCATTTGCTAGAGAACCTTAGAGTAGCTTACAGCATTGACTTCAGTCTTTAAAGATTAGCACAAAAGCATATCTTTAGCTCAAGCAGTGAAAGAACGTAACTGATATTTAGCATATTATGTACCTGCATTGTAACGCTGTGGTACCCAAGAATGAAAACTTGTTTTAAAAAAAGCCATTCTTTATGACTACTAAGAGCTAACTCTGAAGAGAGTGGGTTAAATTACAGACTGACTCTCTGTGACTCTATTCTAAATGCTAGCATCCACAGTAGTAAAATGTCTATTGATTAGGTACCATCAGATCCTGCAGGCATTTTGCCTCGCCCATGTGCAAATGCTTTGCAGTTACAAGAACCAGTGGAAAGTGCTGTGTAAGGATGTGAGGAAACGAGAACTCTTCCTGACATCATGTTTAGTGCACTCAGATAGCTTTGAGCGTTCAATGTCCGCCCAGAAATGAATCTGAATAAATAAGACTGGGATCACTCATTACAAGGATGGATATATGTATGTATTACCAAAAAAAAGAAATACTTTCAACAACCAAATAGTGGAGTCTGAGCAAGATGAAGTGGAAATTCCAGACTTATCCAAAGCTTGATCACGGTAAGAGTATTCATTGGCTGTACTTACAATGATATCTAGTAAAAATCGCCTCTGAAATGAAAAGATTAAAAGAGAAAATTTGGAACTAGAAAAAATTCCAAGTTCTTGGATGCTTATATTACAATTAATAATGATAAGCAAATTAATATTTTTTATTTGGTTTTTGTTTCTTTTGCTTGAATAATAATTTGACATTACAGAATTAGCAGCTTATACCTTTCTTCAAAATGCTCTAATAATCATGCAGATTATTCGATCTGGAAAAGGAGAAATGAGATGGGTTAAGTATATTAAGAGACAAGGACCTGAAGGCAAAAGGTTAAGAGGATTAGATATTGGACGGTATCTTGAAAGAGTAGGAGTTAGGACCTTTAAATGATTCATCTCTTTTGAAGGGCACAAATGTGGAGACAGGGTTAATCTTCTCCCATTTTAGGTGTAGTTTATGGACTACCAGCTTGTCATCCAGACCTTCATATTATCTTTGTCATGAGTTTTTCATATTTTAAGTTACATCTATAATTTTGCAAATAATCTGAATGTAGCTGTTTTTAAATACCTTATTTTTATGTTGAACATAGATCTGTTTTGGTTGTAGTGCATGTCCTTTCAGGGCATTTTTGCAAGCTTAAATTTATCTCCGTAAATTTCTATTACATGATGACCCTATTCCATCATCCTTCTCTGTGTTAAATATTGAATGAAAAGAATCCCAAACCAAAGACCAATACAAACAAAAAATACTGTATTTTATACTCACAAACAAATCTCCCGTGCTGGGTTAGGAGTTAGTTATGGAGTTGTGTGATGTCTTAGTTTATAACTTCATAGCTTATATGCTGTAAATTCAATCAGCAAGAACATAGGTATTTCATGTTTTGTTATCCTCATAAGTGTATCCTATCTGTGTGATAGTTCTGAGACATACTATGATTTCTTTTAGTACATCTTAATTCATGCAGACCATTTATATACTTCAAAAATCTGTTGTTAAATGATTGTACTGTATCTTTCAAGATCTGATGTGATGAAATATCATGTCAAGGAACAGTTTAACTCTTTGTCTTCTTTCTTCGTGCTATGTCAGTATTATCTACAGGCTGTTGTCTTCTGCGTTATTGCCCTATAACCCTACATGTAATGCTATTGAAAGTAGACTGTGGTTATCCAGCTAACTCTTCATAGCACTTGTTCTTCCCTGTGTTCCCTGAACTATGAAAGGTGGTAGATTGGACAAAAAAAAAATTATTTTGGTTTTCCTCTGAATGACTTTTTTAATCTTATTTTCCTGTGTGTTTTTGAGAACTGGATGGTGCATAAACAAGATAAAAGCAAAATCTGTCAGCTTTTCTTTTTCTTTACACAGTATGTATAAACACGAATCTTCCTCTCCTTTTTATTCCTGCAGTACTAGAAATTAGGCAAAAAGAAGGTATCCTCTAAAAAAATGAAATTAAACAAAGGGAAGCTCTGAAGTTACTGAAAGAACTGCATTAATCAGACCTATTTGGATGTTCAAATGCAGTAGCATAATAATGGGAAAAGGACAGGCTTTTCAAGGAATGCAGAATTCAGGGCTGTATAAAGAACCTGATGTGATTTAGTATTAACCTTTTTATCCATTTGTTCTTACCTTTATGTAAGATCTCTGTATGTAGCTGGAGTTTTGCCATGTTTTTCATGCCAGAAAGATCTTCCTTTGACCCTGACTCTTTGAGGCACCTTCTGTAAACAAAAAAAAAAATTTCTTTATAATAAGCATTTGTCTGTTCTAAGAAAGTTGCTCTTAGCATAATTTTGCCGTGGTTTTTATCAGACAGTCTGGATGTCTTCTACTTCTAATAAGGGAATCAAACTCAAAGCTGCTGGGTGATATGGATATAATCTGATTTGAGCTCACTTTTAGCTGTTGGATTTTTTAAAAAAATTTATTCTAAAAGCAAACCCACCCTTTTAGCTGCCTTTCTATGAATATGGAAATGTAAATGACAAGAATGTGGTTGCAAAGAATAAATATCTGTTTAATTTATGCTGAAATAATTGTTCTTTTCCTTGCTTGTGCATTGGATATAAAAAGATTACATAGACTGTGGACTAAAATACTTTAACCTATAAAATACCCATATGTAAGGAATTACAGTCATGATAGACAGAACCTGTTATCTCTCTAAGAAAAGAAGTGGCAAGGAGTTCCTCATGCTCAAAAAATGTCCTGAACTTTGTTCTAGCATCTCATTGTGTTCTAAATAACTGACAGATTAGATTTTTTGTTGTTAAAAGAAGTAACTCCAAAACTGAAACATTAAATTCTTTTTCATATAGATTTATGTTAAATCTTTGTCAGATGAAGAACATAAAAAAAAGTCTGACTTGATATAGCAGTGGATATTGAGCTATTTGTGTTGGAAACAAAGGCTTTGATATTTTGAGCTTGTCTTTCTATATGAACTTCTCAACTTTTTTGTTTTGATAACCACAGCAAGACCAGCTTTATACTTGGGCTGCAGTTAGCCAACCCACACATTCATCAGATTACATTGAAGGAAGCTTTCCAAGGAGAATTCCATCTGTGAGGCCCCCACCCAAACCTTCAGATGAAGAACAAAGACTCAAAATTACGGAAGAAGGTATAGTTCTTGAACACAGACAAGATACATATGTATGGTACGGAGCGGGAGGGAAGATGCTGTCTTTTAGAATCCAAGATATCAAGTTTATATCTTAACTTCTAACTAATACCTGTTTTTTGACATTTTTGGATTAGCATCAGAAATAATGATAGCTAGTATGAATCTAATAAAAACTCTTCAGAAAAAAAGCTCATGCTCTTTGTGAACAACCAAGATGTACACCTGGCATCTGCTGAGTATTGGATTTTACTAGGTGCTGTGACTTTTGTTCTTTTCCAGTTTACATACCTTCAGAACCATGAAATATGGGTACTTTTCTCTTCTTAAAAATATGGAAAACTTCAGAAGCCTGCTGGTGGTATATTGAAAATTATTAGAGTGGTGTTAAGGTATTCCCTTGTGGATTCAGCAGGCCCCTGCTGACAGAGAGGTAGGAAAAGTGTATCTGAAAAATAAATTGAGGTTTTGTGTGCCAAGTCAGTTTATCTTAAAATTTGTTAAGGTTACTTTGCCAGCCAAGTTTCTGAGATCTTCTGCATACTCATTAAAAGCTTTGTTGAAGATGTCAATTAAAACAAGACAAACCCTCTTGTAGCTGACAAAGCAATTTAGAAGATAATTTCAAACCTGGTTTCTGTTAGTAGTGTTGATGAGCAAATACCACAGGTTCTTGGAGGCTTAGCTTTGCATTAGTTATTATTCAAAAGCACTCAATACTTTTAGGCTGCGTTCATTCACATGACCTCAATGGAGAACCACTGGGTATTCTCAAATTTTCCATTTCTTGCTACTCCTCTTTATTCATTGCTTAGATTTGAAGAATTGAGTCTTCGAATTAAGTCTTCTTAAGATCTCTTTGTATTGTTTATAGGATTTAAGTGGAGTTAATTTCAGATTTACTTCTCTTTGGGACTTCTCTACCACTTTGTCTGGAACACGAGCAAAGTATTCCTTGCATGGACATTTATAATGACAACACTTCATTTTACCGGTGTCATTTATTCCAGTATTCAGAAGCAAAATAAGTGATACTGACAAAAATGCAATACTGCCATATTATTACTTTTATGCTGTGGCTTTTTGTAAAGCAGCTCTATTAGTGGTCAAGGAAACATTTTTAAATTCTGATGCAATTCAGAGTGCGTGGAACGCTGCAGTACTGGACTGTTGGGCTAGTCTAGTTTTTGACTAAGATCTACTGTTTTATCCTGCATTCTGTGAAAGTGCTGTCATGTGGTAGAAGAATTCATTGTACCCTGAGAGTACAGGTTTTGTTTCTCAGCCTGGAGACTTAATTAATGGACATGAGATTTTAGCCTGGCAGAGCCTGGTGCAAGTTAACAACAGTTTTGTTAGTCTAAAATCTAGAATAACACTGATCACACAAAATATTTTGAAATTTAAAATTTTTCACTATTTTTCCAAATATGGAAGAGTACCTCTACCAAGAGGATAATACTAATAATATTTAAATATATTAATTTTATGCATAGCTTGTTTCCATTCTATGTTGTTCTTTTTATATCTACTACATGCATATAACATGTAGATTACTTGTATTTTCCTTATCTCAGCCACTGCCCTCTCAATAACTGCAAAAATACTAAGAAAATAGTATTAGAAATAAAATGGAAAATTGTGTATTGTGACTGTTTCTAAATGAAACATAAATAGTTCTCAAAATTTACTTGAGGTGCTGGCACTTGGAAATATTATTGGAATTCTTTTTTTGGTGTGAATTTGTAGTATAGGGCATGGAAGGAAAAGGAGCAATTATGATTGTTCTGAGTACAATTCAGGTAGATAAATTTTACTTTTTGTTTGATTGTTCTCATGCTTGCTATGTGGAAAGAACCTGGAGGTGAGTGACTTCTCATGAAACCTGAAGGATAAATAGCTTCTTCAGTGTTTGTGACTAAATTATTTTATGCCTATGTGCCTTTGAACGGTGAAGGGGCTAGCATTTTTAAAGGATTTAAATTACTCTGTGCAGAGTTGTTTCATTTTGCATTTTATATGTAAATATTGCTGTATGGGTTTAACAGATAAAATATTGATGTTAGAAAAATGATTTATAAATAAAAATGTCCATTTTAAAAAGTATTGACCTGGAGAGGACTGTAGCAGGAATTGACCTGGAGAGGAGTGTATGTAGGCTCTTTATTTCTGTTATAAACGTTAGCATGAGGACAATATAAGGCCTTCAGGTTTTAAATAAGGCAAGAAGAAAGAAGGTCTTGGGTAATCTATTCCGAAATTAGCGATGTAGTTACTCATCTGTTTAACATAAGATATATTAAAGAGTTTTGCTGTGTGCTCTGTATCATCTGGATTGTTGTTGGGTGTGTGTTGTTGAGTGTGGGACTATTACAGTGGCTGATTGGCCAGGGGATTTATTTTCTGGGGTTTTTTGGTCAGGATGATTCAGACTGTTTTGTTTTCTTTGTTTGTTTTTAGTTTTAGGGTTTTTTAAGGCTGGCTATTCATTAAAGATTTAAATATGAAAAAAAATGAAATATGGAAATACCTAATATGAATTTTGGTTCAATTCAGTAGATACTTACACCAAAACCATTCTTCAATTCTGGAAAAGTTTTTTGAAAAAATAGGTCAATATCACCAATAGGATCAATGTGTACACCACTAATTTTCCATCTGAATAGTCAAAATCTGTTTCTATCACTTCCTATAATATTTGAGACTCTCACATCCCAGCACATTGCCTGCTGAATCTAAACACAATGGGATATTTGAAATTCAATTATTTTAATAATTTGCTGATCACACTGTTCCACTTAAAATATAGGAGAAGGCAAGTATGCAGGCACTAAAGCCCAGACGTCCTGACGCCCATGTGACTGTTGTAACCACCTGGGCAGAGATTCAAAGTTTATACAACTTCTACTGCAAAATGAAACAGTCCAAACACACTAAAAGTCTGTGTAAGTTTACACCTTGAAATCTAAGTCTCTTAAATGTCTGGGCAAGCCTAGTTTTGTTGATTTGCTTTGTGATATGAAAAATGGGGGGAGGAAATATTTTGTTTGGATTAAAGGGAAGGTTTCATTCATCATATAGAACTTTTTTTCCTTTCCTTAACTCTTTTTTTTTGTTGTTGTGGTGGTAACAGTTGGTTTTGTTTTCTTTTGGTTTAGTGTAACGAAGATAAAACCCTGTTATTTTGCTGAAATAGATTGAATTTGATGAATTTTGGCAAACTAACCTTAAAATTAACTGCTAATAACATTGTGAACTGAGCTTATATTTAGAAACCTCTTTAGAACAAAGCGTGTTAGAGGTAAAAATAAGCTAGATAATTCTGTCAAATTATTAAATCTTGACGAATACATAGGAGCAGACTTACTATTTTTTTAAGAACTTTTGAGGAAGGGAGGTAGTTTGTGCCAATTTGCATAACAGGAACATTACTTCCTAAGCTGCATATGTACCTGTCTTCTCTAGTACTAGAACATTAGCGAAGAATAAAGCCTGGTGGAAGCAAAGATCAAATTAATCTTATTGTTTCTGTCAATCATACAGAAATCTATCTCCCCAACCTTAGGGAGATCACTAATGCCCAAATACTAATGACATTTTCCTTGTTTTGCAAATCAATTGAGGTGAGGTTAGCCAAAAATATTCTCTTCGAGATAATCTGTACAACAAGTATCTCGCAATTGCTTGGTTTAACGTTAACTCTTCCCTTCCTTTGGAAGAGGCATTAATACGTTTTACTAGAAAAACAATCATTCACTGGTTCTTTTGGTTGCAATGAGGAGTAAGTGCCCAATTCATTACTAGCTTTCTGGATTTTCTTCAATAAATGGACATATCTGAAAGTCAGCAACAAGGCACTATTTATCCATGCTAAAAGCTGTCAAAAAGAGAAATGATGAGTTATTTCCTGATAATAACAGCCTGCCTTCATCCAGCTTTTCTTAACGTGGAACAATTCTGTCAGATGAGACTTGAAATGCTGTTTTAGTAAACAAAAAATAAAAAAGGTTGAGGATTGTTAATTTTCAGTGAGTATCTTTGCAGCATAACTGCCACTGGCAAAGAAACTTTACCCTTGTAAGTCTCACCTTCTGACAGCTGGGTTTATCAGAAAGCTGTGAGGAGGTCAGAGGTCTAGGAATTATGAATCCAGAGGTTTTGGGCCATGAATGCTTTGTTCTTCTTGTGAATGGTCAACAGATTTACCACCTGTATAGTGGTAGCCTTAAAATGTAAGAAGGATGTGACATGTACATGTTCTCTGGACAGGTATAAGTAAAATATTTGCTTATGGGTTCTTTTGGCCTTTTGTGAACAGACACAATCTGCAGACCTTAAGGGCTCAAATACTTCTCATTGAGAATGGACTAGAAGAACAAGTGTGAAAACTTTTCCTTGACTTTCTATGGAATGTAAATAATAGAGGCTTAAGTAAATATTTTTCATTGTATCAGAAGTTTTGACAATCAAAATGGACTTCTCTCAAGTTTTATGCGCTACACATTTAACACGATAGCATTTAATGTTGAGT
Source organism: Dromococcyx pavoninus (assembly GCA_033558185.1). NCBI lineage: Eukaryota > Metazoa > Chordata > Aves > Cuculiformes > Neomorphidae > Dromococcyx > Dromococcyx pavoninus. Next base: position 1,437,266 of record JAUMJL010000192.1, on the reverse strand, counting down.
CATAATAAATATATTGCAAATTGAGATCAGGCTGGCTTAATTTATGCATACAACCTGTTCATTTAGATTTCAATTGATAATATGGGAGTTGGTACAGTTAACACTGGTTTTGTTATTTGTGTTTTTTTTTTTACCTTGACCCTTTTTTCATGAAATTCTTAGTGTGTATTTTGAACTATCAACAATTTCTTTTTTAATATATAACTTTGAAAATCTGTATCTTTTTTTCAAATTCAGAGTTGAAACCTACTGTCCTAGAAACAGAGAAACAATGCATAGAAGATGTTCAGCAGGTGCAGGTAAGATTCCAGCAGAAATGTTCTGTGTATCATTTTGTAAAAAAGATTGCAAAAGCAGTACTTCAGACTGTTTAATTGCTCTGGAAGTCATGAAGAGGAATGCAAAAATTTGGTTTCCTTAAACCTTGGTTTGAAACAAGGAGTGGCCAAAAGCCCTTTTATCTCTTTGTCTCATTTTTTCTTTCCTTCGTGAGGTTTGCTTTTTTGTATTTTTTTTCATACATTTGGGTTTTTCTGTTTTTATATGTTTGGGTTTTTTGGAAGGCTTTTTATAATTACTGAATGGTTCAAGCATCACTGTGTTGAGCAGCATTTGTGAAAATGATCAGTGATTTGCTTTTCAGGGAGAAAATCAGATATGCCTAACAAAAAGCATGCTACTTGTCATTAGACCTGCAAATCTAATCCATATTCAATCAAGTATTTTATGAGCATGGGACAGGAGGGTAGGTATGCTGCCTTTATGGCTTTTGTCTTTCCAAACAACATTAATGGAGGAGTTATAGTCAGTTACCTAAATTCTTCTACCTCCATAACTAAGAACATTTAAAAACTAGAGTCCCTTAATTAAAATAATATAATAAAGTTATTCTATATTGCTATATTTTAAGTTTAAACTAAAAATGTTTGTTCCATTTTTATATTTTATATTTGTCACCCAGATTACAGTAGCAATGTTTTTTAGTATTTCTTATGAAAAAGAACATTTTCTTTTGCTTCCAGAAAGAAGCTTATTTAATCTGTCTCTAGAATTTTAATTCATTGCAAGAAGCAACCTATATAAAAGGCTTCTTTATTGGAAAGGTACTTTACCTAAAATAAACTCATTTTTTTGCTATGAGAATGAAGTGTAACCAGCAGTGCTAGAAACTGTTTGATTGCTCGCACAAGTAACATTTACATCGGGTTGGGGAGGTGTTTATTTTTAAAACTAGTCTATGACTGAATTGCATTTCCTAATATTATTAGAGATTCCCATCCCCCTTGCTTAGTGTTGATATTTAACAGTAACATGAGCTTATTCCATGCTGTCCTATTCATGAATTCTGTATTATTCATCAATGAAGACCAGAAATAATACCTCACATGCAGAAAATCATGTCAAGTTTTTGCTATATTAAGTTATCATTATTCTGGTTTATTTTGAAAATCAGAGTAGAAGTTACTTGATTTGAGGAACTGTATGTGGATGACATGTTTTCATGTGTCCAAACTATTTCTGTACAGTCCCAAAGAGCTGAGTGTATTCTATCTATCCGTCAATATCTGTATCAATCTATAAATACATCTAGAAAGTAGAATGGTCATTATGTTTGTAGATAAATGCTTTACTGCAGTCACATCTTTCGTGGTGTTACTTGTACTTTTTAAAGTAATAAAATACTATGAAATGTTTGTATTGGAGAACTAGCATCTTATATTCTTTATCTAGATTGTCCATAGTTTTTCTTTCTGAAGAACGCAAGCATTGGCTGAAGTTAGCCGAGTATGTGATTTTTCTGTTTTCTTTTGATACATGACAAAGAAAGAAATCCCTTGTGTAAAACTTGGAAACAATCACCTAAGTCTATATACAGGCTTATTCCCTCTCCCTTTCCTGGAAAAACACATTTTCCACATGCTGTTAAAATAATTGGAGATGGTGGATTATTGACATAGAAACAAATGCAAATGTAACATGATGCTGGTAATTCATCTTGCTTATGAAAAGGAGTTAACTAAAAGTTTCAGAATAATTCTAAATTAAAAATATAAGTAACACAGTCTGGATTCTACACATTTTCCACTGGAAGGGGCTTTTTCTTAATATATACGCTCCTTTTCCTTACCTTTGCAATGTTAGACATAACCTTTGTAATTTGCCGCATAATTTCCTAAAGTTTTTAGGACTGCTTTTTTGAGTCCAAAATAGCTAATTTCTAAAAATTGCACTTAAAAAATGAAAGGCTGGAGGTGTACTTGCTTTTAGTACAGGAATTGGTAAGTAGAGGAAAAATAAGAAAAATTGTCAGCCATTTTAAGTCCTGGTTTTGAAGTGTTAAAGGGGAACAACAATGTCTGCTTAGGCTTCCCAGTATGAACAAAGCTGTATTAGGTCCAACTCCTTTAGTGAAGGATGAAGAGAGAAACTGAATGTCCTAGTTCAGAAACTCTAGTGTAAAACCTGTTGTTTAGATTTGACTGCTGTACTTTTATGCAAGAGCCAATTTCCTTTCTGTTTTGCACCCCTGATCTTTTGTGGTACTTTTGTAATTTTCCCTAAATTTTTACTCAGTTTTCAGGTTTGCTTGATTTTGTTTACATGGTAGGTAAAAACAGAGTCTTAACAGGAAAAAGGAAAACAAAACCTAAATCAAACGAAACATCTTTTAATTGTAAAATAAGTACATGAAAACTAGGTTTTGGTTAGTAGTGGGACATCACAGAACCAAAAACTAAAGTGGTTTGGAAGACACTTAGATTCCATGTTGTTTTATATGCCTTATTATTAAAATATTTTAGATTTCTTTTTTTTTAAAAAAAATTGTGATGAGAGTCTATTCTGAGTACCACAGAAATTTAAAAAGAAAGCTCTCATTTATGTTTATTTAAAAGTCAGCATCCGAATGTAATTAATTCTTCTTCATGCCAGTGACAATGACTCTGTAATCCTGTCTTAGGAGATGAAGTTTTGCCATACTCTTCCAATTTCTAGCAGTTTGGTTATGAGATAGTTTACACTGAGTATATTTACAGCAGAAAATCTTGCCTTCAGAAATTTTTGACTGTAATATTTCTGGCTCAGTAGTTGATTTTGGTTTGGTTCATCCCATTTAAAACAACAAATAATCCCTCAACCTAAAATTGTATGCCTTCTTGGAATGCCATATATTTCAACTGGTAGTAACAACCATACAAAATATTGGCAGTTCCTAACCACTGAAGACAGATTTATGCTACGTGATCTATTGGTGCACTTTCCAACAATGTCATAGGTAAACAATGCTAGACTTAAAAACCTTGAATTACAGGACACATTTTGCCATGTTGAATATACTTTCCAATTTGAAAACTTTGTAAGTTTTGGAGAGTCTCTTTAGAGTATTCCTAACTACAACACTTCGCTGTTAACCCTTTTCTCAGCCTTTCAGCGGGGATCTTTTTTCTTACTCTAGTCTTTAACTGAACATTATTATAACTCCTTAGGTTATGTTCCAATTTTGACACTTAGTAATACAAGGAAAAGGTGGTGAAAACCTCTAAGATAAATACATAATCAGTCTATTTAGAAAATATAAAACTGATGGGCTTGGGATTAACTTTTCATTATTATAAAATGTCAGAGCTAGACTTGGTCTTGGAAACATGCATGCTACTCGAAATGCTCTCTTAAATAAGATTTCAGAAAGATGATCCTTTACAGGCAAAGGTAAGATAAAGAAGGTAACTGCAAGATTTGTCTGAAATGGTGAAATCATTCTCCTACACATAGAAAAAGATAAAATAAAAAAATGGAAATTTTTAAAACTTGTTTTATCTCGGTATTGCATGGCTTTCATTGGGGTGGAGGCAAACTGTATATGAAGCTTGATAACAACTGTGTTCAACAAAAATTGGAGGAAAATTGGGAACTCCTTGTGATTTCTCAAACTATTCTGTAGCTGTTGCTCTTTTTACATTGCTTCAATTTGTGTGTTCTTTCTTGAGATATTCCTTCAGAAGGACTCGGTGATCCTGGGAACATGTGCCATTCCTCTTCCATCCTTCACTACTTCCAGGTTACTTTTTGTAAGGAGGAAGAGGAAGCTTTGGGAGGCAATGAATCGTTCTTCTAAGACAATTCTTTCCTATGGAAGTTCTTGTCTTGGAAAAAAAAAATATAGCCAGGCTTGCAATATGTGGTGTGCATGAACTTATGTTCTAACTGTAGGTCCAATGTATAATTGGACAATTGGGATATCTTGGCTTGAAGCGGATGAATATTAGGAAGTGTATATAGACAGATAATGTTTTCTTGTTAGCACTGAAAATAAATTATACTTTATCAAAATACCTAGAAAAGAAACAAAATCTCTGTGAAACAAGATGGTAGAAACCTGGCAGAGGACTTCACTGCTGGGATCGTAGAAACTGCTGAAGTGCAGAGCATTTTGCTCAAACAGTGGAGTCTAACCTCTGAACTTCACACCAGGGATTAAATAAAAATCAAGTATACTCTGTCTTTTATTTTCATATTCATGAAATATGGTTCTTACGCAGACGTTTCCAATTTTATTGATGCAAATCTGTCTTCGAATCGTAATATTAGAACTTACTCTTCAGTTTAAATGTACTGCTATTTTCAGGTTTGGTTTTGGTTTGTTTTTAGGAAGTCTGACAAGTACTAATAGATTTTTCATGTTCTACAACTCTAGCAGATTAATTCAACTTTTTAAAATATGAAGTGAGGTCCTCTGAGTTGAAACCTCAATAAAATTTAAATAGAGATTCTGTTCCACTCTGTTCTTCGCACATGACTAGTAGCTGAACTTTGTGATTAAAACATTGTCTTGTGAAAATGTCGGGGTTTCTTAGGCGCTGAAGGAAGGATGAGAACACAAACAGAAAGATCAGAAATGAGGAAAGAAGTGTTAATTAGAGCCTGAAAGACATCACGAAGAAGTCGGCCTATGCAGCCACTAGATGGCAGTTAAGTATTTTTGAATGGCCTGTGTAAGACACTTGGAAGTCATTCCCAGGGGATGGGGGTGTCCTGCAGATACTGTACAGTACTTTTTTTTGTTGTTGTTAGAAAGTAGTGGCTTTCTGGTGGTTAATAAGTTATTCCATAACAAGTATGTACATTTACTGTGTTTAATTTGACCAATTTCTTTTAAATCAGTGAAGGAAATGCATTTAATTTAATTTCATTCTAGATGACTGTCTTTGTAGTGATAATGTAGAAGCTTTGCTGCTGAATTACCGTCATTTAAATAAAGAGGTCAGTTTTCTGTTGGATATGAAATTAATTTCTTCAACCATACTCCTGAATCTTTTCCATTTTTAGTTCTGATGAGGAAGAGATTTTTTTTTTAAAAAAAAAGGATAATGTACTTTTGGCATCACTTATCAATTAATTGACACACATAGAATTTAAATCATATACATCATATTTAAATAAAAATAACTAAAGGAGTAAAGCTAGAGCCTGTGTGGTAGTGAAATAAGAGCAATTAATTCTTAGAACAAATGTTAGTATTTTGTATTATATCCAGACTTCACAATAGTTGGATTGACTTCCATTGTTTTGCTTGAAGGCAGTATTTGCTTCTTTAAATGGAACAATACATTGGTATAATTTTCAGTGGAGTGACAATAGTACATTTTTGCATCCTTCCTCCTGGCCATGATGAGACCAAAGTTTGTTTTGTTCTAATCTGTGGTCTTGATGTTGATGTCAAGATGCAGTTGCACTCATTTAAATTTGAAAGGCTCTTTATTTTGTTGTTCCTCTTTGATATCTGACATTTTACCTCAATTATAGCTCTGAAATCACATAAAAGTCATAGGACTGAATAGACATTAGGAGGTCACGGTGTCCAATCCGTTTCTCTTCAGCACGCCAAGCAAGGCTAGCTTAGATGTTTTGTTGTTTTTCTCAGTATTTTGCTCATCTCTGAGAATGGCTATGTGGTAGTACTAAAATGTATTTCCTAATTTGCCTAGTCATTGGTGAAATGATAAATCTTGCTGTGTTTCTGATGTGTTGTTTTGGTAATAGCTTAAGGAGATGAAAATGTATGCTCTAAAAACACATCTGTTCCCTGTGAGTTATTCCTAGTTCTCATACTACACACCTATAAGTATTGCTTGTAAATACTATCCAATGGAAGTTGACTTTGGATTTCCAAGCTTCCCTTTCTTCTATCATTGATAGGAAAATAAGGAGAAATGAGAGTGAAACTGAGAAACTTATTTTAGCTGGAATTACTTGATAGTACACAAAATCCTTGGCTATGAAGTGAGAGACTTTTCTGTTTTGCAAGAGATAAAATATTGTGTGGAATAGAGCTTGAATAGAAGAATTGCTTGGTTTTGTCTGTGTGTGATTCTGAGCACTGGTACAATCACAGTGAATAGAAGTGTGTGGTAGACATGCACTTATTTGTATATTCAATGATACCATATATATTTGGATTGCATTAGAATATTTTGGGTACTATAGTATTTATGTAACCTCTGAGCTTTTTTTAAAAGAACTGAACAGAAATTGAATTAATAGAACAGATGAAGAAATTATATTAAGTGTGAGAGCAGCATGAAAAAGCTTGTATATTTAAGTTTATGTGTGTGTGTGCATATGTGTATATACATACACAGACAGATGCACGTTCCATAAAATATGTCTCCAAAGAGTCACTGAAAGAAAATTTCCTCTTCTGACATTCCTAGCAGGACAGGTTGATCTCATTTGTCAAGTTGGCTTAACCTATTTGCGAGACCTCATCCAGTGAAAAATGAGTCATGTTCTAAAGCTTAATTTTTTTCTTTTATTTATCTCAGCATTAAAGATTAGGTGCTGCTTTACAGTGGTGTAGATCTTGAGAATTCCCATAGGACGCTGCATGTGAAAGATATAAATGCTTTTCTTAGTAAAAATGAATATTTCTTTAAATTAGAAATATCTAAAGTTATTAAAAACGAAAATATAAACAACTCCCCCAAAACATCAAACCACAAATAAGCCCCAACCCCCCCAAACCAGCCATAACTATTCTATATTGCCATACATAAATGAGACCTTAAAAGTGAAGGGGAGAAGAATTTCTACTATTTGTATACAAAACAGACTAACTGGTTTAATGTCTGCTTAGAATCAGATAAAAAAAAAGTATTGTAGATTCTCTGTATTAACTTGGTAAAGTAAAACCAGTAATATCACTTTTCGATATTTTTAAATGCATTTTTCTTTTATTTTGTCCTTTTGACAATATGCTGATAGGTATATTCAAAGCCCAAAACTACTTCTAAAAAACAACTCACATATTCCTGAATATTTAATACTTTGTTTTCAATATTCAGCTTTTCCTGAAGAGACAAACTATTTTTTTCTAATATCCATGATACCAAATAATTTTTACTTACCCCCTCAACTTGTAAAGCTCATCTTTTGTTGTTTAATTGCGACTTCTGTTTAACATCCTTTCACCCAAAGTGATACAGCTGTGCTTTTAATATAGCCTTCGCACTTTCAAAGAGTTAGAGAAGCTGAGTGAGCTTCAGCCCCCTGCCTTCAGCATGTTTGTGGATAAATTTGCGAAGACTCTGATTCCGTTTCCCCAAACTTTTTTTGATGTGAGTAGTAGGCTCATATTTCAGTCCAGTGGAGAGTATTCATCTCTTTCTACAAAGATTTATTCGTACTGTGGATATTTTTTGCTGTTTATTCCCTGCTGGAAGCCTGAAACAAAAAGCAACATGTGAACCTTCCATTTTGTGGTCTGGCTGAACTCTTGGATAAAAAGGGCAAGTACTGTGCAGAAGTATCATACTCTGGACAGTTGCTTCTCAGGAGGTAGCAAAGTTCACCTCAAAAATCATTACCTTTTTTGATCTCCATTACTGGACCATCAGAAGATGAAATTAAAGGCATTCTGAGTTCTTCAAATTCAGGTTATTAATGTTCACATTTTGGGCAATAGAATCCTTACTATTATTTTAGCACAAAAACTAGTATATTTTCTGTATATAAAGAACACAGAAATAACGAGGTAGTTTACAAAGTGACTACTTTCCAGATTGCCAGTCAGTCTCAAGATGAATTGAAAGTCAGGAAGAGGCCCAGTGTGACAAAAATCAACTCCTTTCTCTACTAGGCCAATGTAGCAATGTTCAAGGTATGCCAGATTTTATTTTGATTTTTAATAGAATGATACGGATGATTGCCTTGGCCTGGATACATAGGAAAACTACTCAAACCTTTTAGACTCATAGTTAAAATACTTTAGGACAAATGCAAGCAACAGAAGCAAGGAAGTGATCCATCACATGATATTTATTTCAATAAACAGCTGAGCAGAAAATAAATCCGGAACACTTTTTATCACAACTTCTAAGGAAATATGTGACTTGTAAGGTATCTGTTTCTTATTGAATTGCTGGCACAGGTGGCTAGGTTTTAGTTCTCTTAATCTACTGAAAGACCAAGGTGCAGCTAATTCTACTCTAGCCATCTTTTTGCAATCAACAGCAGAAACCTATAAAGGTAGAAGAAATAGGCCGGATAAGGTCATATTAAGATTAATAAAGCTGAATCTCTCCTTTTCTTTGCCTTTTCTCATTTATATGCTTGTTCTATACTGAGTGAGTGACAGAATAGTTAAATCAGTTTCTGAGCTAAATGAAGTGATATGGAAGGGTAAGCCTTTTTTGAAGTCTGTTGTTTGCTGCTGTACTGTTTCATGCATCTCTAATAGTGATATTTCATATGTGCTAGAAGAGAATCCTTCAGGGCTTGAGGGCAGGGGTTTTTTGTGTGTGTGTGTGTGTGTGTTTTGTGTTTTCTAGATAAAGCAGGTCTAAAACTTTCTGTGCAATAGGGCTGAAAAATGTTATTTGTGCAGGCTAACACTAATATTATGTAAGACAGTAATTATACTTGACTGCTGTGTAGTTCCTAGGGTGGTTAGTGGTTCTGTGAGATTTTATTTTATCTTGTCTGTAGTCTACAAGAATTCTTTTGAGGTTCCTGTTGTAGCAGAACTTGCGCATAACCTAAGGTTATATTTCAGCTCAGTTAAGAGTCTTACAACTTATAGAGAGAAAACTCTTTCTATCTTTGTATCTCAAGCTGGATTTTGGTTTTTGTTATTTACTAAAATGGTAACTGTAAAGAACTGGGATCTTACCCTCTGAAATGCATTTAGCCCAAGGTTAAGAAATTCTAACAGTTGAGGAACAGAAGTTTCAAGAAACTTAATCTGAACAAACCTGTCTTCTGACTTCCAGCTTAAGTTGGTATTTGTAATGCATACATTGTTCTTCAAAGGTTCATGCGCCTTGCTGATTCTAGGTTTGTTTATTTGAATTGCAATAATTATGGATTTCTGCGTGCAATGGCTGGGTTTTTTTCTGTTACCCATGATGGGTTATGACAAAACCTTTTGGCTGATTAGACATATCCTAGCTATTTAGCTCAGGAAGACCTAAATAGTTTCAATGCCAGCACAGTGCAGGCTGGTGTAGCAGATTAGTTCACATTCACCAAATAAAGTTTTTTACTGACAGGGCAGTACATTATACGATTTCTACTCCAGGGCTTGCTATCTTGGGAAGCTGTGCATCAAGTTTCCTTGGGGTTGTAGGAAGAAACATGGAGTGTAGCTTAAAGTATTGTGAAAATGTATCTCCTTTGTCCCCATACGTGCATTTTCAGTATAATAAAAGCTTTTCAAAAGACTTGATCTCGTAGTCGGAGGAAGAAACTAGTACCTGATATTAACCCTACTCCTTCAGCAGGTTTCCCTGATGTCATCAGCAATTTTGCCAACTTTTGATTCGGCTTCTACTAGTGTAAGACAAAACTGTTGCATTGGGCTTGGAGAGTTAAGTGAAATATGAGAATTAATTAGAGGGATGTTATTTTGCTTAAATACAAATCTAGTGTCCATCAGTAATTCTTATTTGACAGTCACTGTAGCATTGAAAATGCCTGTTAATATGTTATGTCTCCTTTTCTTATTATTGATATGCAATTACAAGAAGCTGCTTTGAAAAATGAGACAGTTTTAAAAGAAAAACCTGAATAAAGATCACACTTTTCTGAATTAAATTGCTACTGTGGCACTACTTGGTGCCATTTGGTGAGTGTGCATGCTTCACTACTTGTAGAAAACAGGCATTTATTAACAGAGCAGTTGGAAAGAGCATCTTTGCAAGTAAGTGGACGCTGCTAGCGCCACCGAGTGTTGACTTACTGGAAAACTTGAGTCTATAATTTTGTCTGTCTTAGTCCATTTTAACTCTCTACTTCTATTCCTTGTGCGTGCTTGCAATCAGATAGTAGCATAGGCTCTGAATTGTGATTTCTGATGTAGAGAAACTAATAGGGTTAATATTTTGGAAAAAAACCCAAGAAACATAATCCTGTTATCTAAATATGAATTCCACCCAGAGAGGAAATTTTATGACACCAAGAGACAAATTGCTGAAAATGATCGAGCTGCTGATGCATCTTGTTGGTATATAATAGTATAAGGCATTTACATCTGAAACTAAACTGTAATATGTCTTAATTTTTCAAATATTACCATTAAGAACTGCCATGTTTATTTTCAGAAGAGAAAAACACAGTATGGCTGTTCATAAAGTATATAAGTCAAATCTGATAGATATAGATAAATATACATAGATATAAGCAAATATATAATATAGATATATAGTATAGAGTGTCAAGGATGGATATTCATATAGATAAATTTGTATAATATAAATATAGATATATAAATAGATAAATATATGACTTACATATATGTGTATGTATACATATAGACTAGGGCTAAATTTCACAGATGTGTGGGTTTCTTTCTACCTAGTAATTTAGTTATAGAAGAGTCTGTAGGTTTCAGTCACTCATCTGAGAAACAAAGTTGTAAGAGTTGGTAAAGAAGGCAGCTGCAATCTGAGCTTTTGTGTATTTGGAGATTCTGGGTTATCTATGTAGATCAGCTTTATGCTCGACAGCTGATGTGCACATGTGGAAGACTTGACAAGATTGGAATAAATTGGATGTAATGTATGTTTTTTTTCATACTTGTGCAGAATGTAAGTCTACAATCTTTATACAGTAAAGCCAACATTCCCAGATCATTTGGCTACTGTACTCCCACAAGCCTGTCAGTGCAGCACAAACATGGTCAGGCCAGCAAGTCCCAGGCTGGGTGTCCAGCTGATTGTACATGGAACATGTACAACCTGTTTGAGAAATGCTGGACACCATACCATATCCATACACTTCTGGATTTTTTTTCCTGCTCACTTCTTTCACGCTCAAGTCACCTGGATAAAGCAAGGCTTAAGCTTCCACCTTTCTTTCTTTCTTTACAGAACGAAGACTGTTCCACAGTACCTGGGTCCTGGGTAAGAACTCCAGGCAAGACAGAGTTCCCTCATATCTCTTTTACATCCCGTAGGTTTCTGCTGTGGAATTGTCCTTTGGATTAAAAATGAGCCGCCTTCTCATTATGTGTATATTTTTTTATCTGGGTCTTCTAGTTCTTGTCAACAGGTTTTGACCATCTTTTATAGGTGTGAAAAATTAAGTCTTGCTTATTGTTCTAAGAAAACTGTCTAATTTTCATTTCTGATTGGACTTAATATATATTTTGGATAGTGGAAATCTCTGGGGCTTATATTTGATACAGCCTTTTCTGATTTAGAGGAAGACTTTAAACTTCTTGCTAGGGGAAAGGCAGAAATCTAATTAAACTAGTCTGAGGGCATCTTTAAGGTCAAAATGAGAAATATCTCTATCTAAAGAAGTTACTGAAACATGTAAATCCTGAGACTTTTCATAGCAGAGTCTTGTTTGTTCATAATATGCTGTTTCTGTGAAAACCTTGAATATATTGATGATTCTTAGGTAAAAACACAATAGCAAATCACCAGGTTGTTTGAAATGCCATGTCTTGAGGACGATTTTCTTAGGGCATGGAGTAAAAAGTCGCTTTAAATCATCAATACATTTTTGTTTCTTGTCTGAATTGCTTAAGCATTTCACTTAAGAGATTTCATGGTCTGCAGAATAATTTTTCATGTAAGAGAGTGAATTCTAGTTTTTTCCTGTAGTTCAAGTAGAATTTCAGGATTCTAGAATTACCTCTTTCTTGTGAAAAGTTGAATCCGGTCTCCTGAGGAAAGAAGACTTCTAAAACAGTGAACTGTTCCGACATCAACCATCATTAAAGCTAATCTCTTCAGAACAATTTAATATTGTGTCTAATCCTGCTGGCTTCAGCTTGTTTGTGGCAAGAATAAATTTTCCTATTCAGATAGAATTGGAAAGCTGTATCTGTCATAAAACCTGTGGTGGAATGTTCTTTCAGTATAAAATGGGAACTTAGGAGAGTTACAGTCTGGGGAAACTGCTTTTATTGTCAAATAACTGAAATCTAGTGTGTGACCTTAATCCTACGAATACATTTCCTTTGGTAATGTTGCCTTTTGAAGAGTTAATAGGTCCTATTATTGTATTTGCAGGGAACTGGTAGAGGGATAAAAGTAAATGAAACTAAGGGGTAATAAAATATTCTCTTTGTCCTTTATAATGATGATCTTAAAAAAACCCTGCTGCTCCTACAAGTATTGAGTTATTAAGGAAAGCTAAGTGGACTGAAGCACTGTGAGTCATCTACAATGGGAAATGTCTTTTTCGGCCTTTTTTTTTCCTTCTTATAATACTGTTTGTTATTATATCTGTGTTCATTCCTTCACTATTAATTGGACAACTTTTTGTTGTTCCTTTCTCTGTTTTACATTTCTTTTCAAAGTTTGGTAGGGAGAACTAGTTGTAATACGTAACTTTTATTTCAAATTACTGTTCCAGAAAGTTCAAACAATGTAGGGAATTCTAAGTTTTGGTAAATGTGCTTCAAAATCAAGCAATATTTGGTTTAAATGTCATAGTTCCTGTTTTACTTCTGGGATTGCTTTAGGACAGCTGGGAAATCAAGATAAACATGAAATTGAAAGTTTATGTTTGAAAACCAATTCTATGCAGAAACAATTTTTAAAGTATTAATGAAATATATTTTATTACTAGTCCCCAGCTGGAAGTTACAACTTCACTTTCCAGAAAGAAAAATGACTTTTAAATGTTTCATGTGTCAAAGGATGAGATGAAAAACATCATCTTCCTGAAACAAATCAAGGCAGTTAGTATATCAGGTATTGTATGCTTATTTGTAGGCTTCTTTACAAGACCTGTAAAATTTGAATATTTGAAAGATTTTCTATGAAGTAAGCCTACAGTCTTATCCATGAAGCTTATAATTTCATAAAAGGCAACAAAAAGGCACTAAAAAGCTTTTTGGCTGTAACTCCTTGGTCAACATGTTGCATGACAAACTTCAACTAAGTGCTTGAAGTACTGACCAATATTCCAAATTTGAAGAAAAATAAAATATTAAAAAGGCAGTTCAAGCAACTAGAAAATAAGTTCTTTATTAAAAGATTTTGTGTTGCAAAGTTATGTCTGTTCTGTCTGCTCTTCAGCTTTCCTGAATAAGCAAAAATGGCTGGTTTTGGACTAGCTTGCTTTTTATGGTATCTTTTGATAAAAGCACATATCCATTAAATTTAGTACAGTTTGTTACTGGTATTTATTTAAAAATGTACAAATTACTGTGCCATGTAAAGTTAACGGTTCCTCTACTCAGTCTACATCAGGCAGGATCAGATGTTTCAAAAAAAGATATAAAAAATGTGAAATCTGTCAAATACAGAATAACCATTCCAGACAGGAAGCTTTTCTAGTGTTACTCAGTCAAAGTCTGTCACTTGGCAGAGGAGTTTAAAATCTTGGGTGGGAAGAAAGTTCTCCTTCAGTTCTGTCTCGCTACTTTTTCTTCCCAAGCACACTGGCTGGAGAAGAGCAAAATTACTCTGTTCTGAGATTAGCTGTTTTCAAAATTATGCATATGTTATGTTCTGCATTCCTAATCTGTATCGTATCATTAAGGTGTATATTGAAACCCAGCGGTCAGTAGTGTGTTGAGTCTGTTATTCCCAGAAGAAACACTTAACATATTTTCAGTTAACAGAATTAAAGTAATGCAGTTCCATGTCTGCCCATCCATATGGACAGAAACGCTTGCAGCACTTGTGCTCAGTGGTGGGTGGTTTTCTTGGTCAGGGGGGAGGGAAGGGTTGCTGCTGGCTTTTGGGTTTGCCAAAGGTAATCACAGTCTAAGACATGCTCATACTGAAGAAGGTAGTTTTGTACTAGAGGAAGTTGTTTTCCTGTGCTGTCTTCTTCCACAGTAAGATGCAGTTAGCCAAAACAATTCCTCTGTTTTTAAAGGCTTGTCATAACTGCTTTATTTCTGAACTTCTGGAATACCAATATTCTTGATCCATTTTTTTTATGTAGTGATAAATGCTATATATTTTGTGCTTATTATTTATTTTCTTTCAAAGGATGATTTTGAGGTCAAGTCTGAGGAGCGTGCCAGTGTCATCCAACAACTTGAGCAAACTATTGAGGATCTGAGGACTAAAATTGCAGAACTAGAGAAACAGTTCCCTGCTGCAGAAGTACAGACTGCTGGGAGGGAGCAGGAAAATGAGCACACACATACAGTCTGCAGGAAACTTGGCAGTGTGACTCTTCAAACAAACAGAGAGGAGACCATACCCAGGACTGTGTCACAAGCAAGATCTGTACAAACGTCACCAACGGAGGATTATTTAACACACACAATGCCTTCAGCCAACACACTGCCACAGCCACCTCCACCACTGCACTTAGAAGGGGGCAAAAGTGAAGGACCAACTGAGAAATTGCCCACTCTAGAACTACAGCCCACATTTTGTTCTGAAATATTAATTTTGTCACCAAGGCTAATCTCAGTGCCGCTGGATGTGAGCCAATCTGTAGAGAGCACGGCACAATCACCTCTTCCAGGACCCAAGGTTAATTTGTCCTTTGCATTTCAAGGAGAGACTGACATGCCAGCTTCCCATCAGCCTCTAAGTACTGTAGATGTGACTTGTAGTGAACATCCCCCTTCTTTGCCCCCAGAGCCCACATGTAGCATTCCCCCATCACTACCAGCCACCGAACTAGCAGTTCCCTTGTGTGGAGACCGTGGTCCTTCCCTTGCCACTCCCATGTCCATGGCAGCAATACCATCCCCATCACCCCTGCCCAGCTCAGGACTCCCTCCTTCTGCTGGTTCAGCGGTGCCATACCTGGACTATTCTTTGCCAGGCACCATGATGCCACCACCCCCTCCTCCTCCTCCACCTGTGTCAAGTGGGGAAATACTGATGCTGCCTCCTGCCCCTCCTCTCCCTTGTGCTGGAGTCCCACCACCACCTCTGCCACCACCTTTGCCTGGAGCAGGAGTCCCACCCCCTCTGCCCAGCTGGGGCACCCAGCCTCCCCCTCCCCCACCACCTTTACTTGGGGCTGGTGTCCCTCCCCCACCTCCTCCTCTGCCTGGCCTGGGAATTCCACCACCTCCCCCACCTCTGCCTGGAGGGGGCATTCTGCCTCCTCCTCCCCCTCCTCTGCCCGGCGCAGGTGTCCCCCTGCCTCCTCCTCCCCCTCCTCTGCCCGGCGCAGGTGTCCCCCTGCCTCCTCCTCCCCCTCCTCTGCCCGGTGCAGGTGTCCCCCTGCCACCTCCTCCCCCTCCTCTGCCCGGTGCAGGTGTCCCCCTGCCTCCTCCTCCCCCTCCTCTGCCCGGTGCAGGTGTCCCCCTGCCACCTCCTCCCCCTCCTCTGCCCGGTGCAGGTGTCCCCCTGCCACCTCCTCCCCCTCCTCTGTCCGGTGCAGGTGTCCCTCCACCACCCCCTCCTTTGCCTGGGTTGGGGATGCCACCCCCAGCCCCACCACCTTTGCCTGGAGGAGCACCACCCCTTCCAGTGCCAGCCCAGGGCAACATCTACCCAGCAGTCTGTGGGTTTCTTCCTCCTCCATTACCATCTGGTTTATTTGGGATGGGGATAAATCAGGAGAAGGGGAGCAGGAAGCATGTGATAGAGCCTTCTCGGCCAATGAAGCCTCTTTACTGGACAAGAATTCAGCTCCACAGTAAAAGGTAAGTCGTAGAATTGTGAAAAGTGATATTCTCACTTTATGACTGTCCTAGTAGTGTCATATGTTATGAGCAAAAGTCTTTATTTACTTCTAGGCAGGTCTGTGAGAGAACTTCAGGGCAAACATGATTTTATTTGTAGTTGGATATGTAAATTTATGCCTATTTTATATAAACCACAAAATCTCTGCGTAACGTTATTTGAGGGCAATGTTTTCAGTACCATGAGTTTATCAGAGATCCAGGGGTGACATTTTGTTACTGAGTGTCCTATGGGATAGTTCTTAAATTTTCGTATTTGTGTTTCCTCTGAACTTTCAAGATAG
This sequence comes from Dromococcyx pavoninus, assembly GCA_033558185.1. NCBI lineage: Eukaryota > Metazoa > Chordata > Aves > Cuculiformes > Neomorphidae > Dromococcyx > Dromococcyx pavoninus. Next base: position 1,420,865 of record JAUMJL010000192.1, on the reverse strand, counting down.
TTGGTCTCTCTCTGGAGTAGCTGTCAAGTTTTGGTGGTGTCTTTGCATTAATAAAAATGTATGTTCAATGCATTTTATCCTCCTCTTTCCTTTCTCCAGTGATCTAGAAATCCTTTTTATTCATCTTGTACACTCAACAGGCATTTTCAAACTGTAATTTACTTGTATGGTAGCATAAAGCTATTCCGGTAGCCCTTACTTTGATACAATTTTTTCGTTGATACTTTATTTCTGTTTGTAAAATATCATTCTTGGTCATGGAAAGAAGTTTCTTTATTAATCTTTTCTTTATGTGTCTGAGTACTGATTGTAAAACTCTCCTGCTGTTCTTTAATGATGAGTTTTTTCTTTCTTCCCAAGTTCTTGTCACAGTCACACAGGTGGTCTACAGATAACTGTCTCTTTCTGCTTCTTTTTGTGTCTATGTCTGTACATTTTGTAGCCTATATACAGCATATTTGTATTCCTCTGTGTGTAAAGTGGGTGAATATAAATGAACCTTACCATTATTGTGCAAGCAAAGAAGCAAACAAAGAAGTATAGGGAAGAATTAAGAGTGTATCTTACCAAAATGCAGCTAGTAGAAGTTAGGCAACAACTTTAAACTGCTGATGTTTTATTTTCTTCATTCCTCCATTTATGACCTTATTTAGTTTGACGTTGCCCTACATAGGTCTTTTGCTTAACTTTAGAGATTCTAGTGCTTCACTTGTGTGGGAAAAAATTGAAGAGCCTTCCATAGATTATCATGAGTTTGAAGAACTGTTTTCTAAAACAGCTGTTAAAGAGAGGAAGAAACCCATTTCGGACACCATTACAAAAACAAAGACTAAACAAGTGAGTATTCATTAATTTTAGATTTTTTTCTAGGCTGTTTTTTATGTAAAGACAGATTTTTGCATGCAGCTCGGATGAATTTTGCGTGGTGTGAAATTGTTACCATATATGTACACAAAACATGGAGAAATATAAGAGAATAAGTGAATGTAGGATGGGTTTCAAAGCTTTGTGTAAAGACTCAAGATTATTTTTTAAGTATGCCTTTTCTTAAAAAAAAATCTTTGCTATATCTACTTTAAAAATAACAAAAATAAAACTAAAATAATTAGGTGCATATACGATACTATGAAATTGACTGCACATGTGCAATGAATAGTATATAAATTATTCTGATTAATTTTATAAATTACAGTTGCATATGAATAACCATGACTTTAGAGAAAAATTGTTTAAGAATCTAAGTCTTCATGTTACACCAATCATAACAGTTAAAAGCTCTATATAAATATATAATATATAGAGTTTATAAATATAATAAATATGAAATTTATGCATACAATAATTGTCAAGCACTGTTGGGTAAATCCAACATTAATCAAACTGGTTTCCTGAAATGGCATGATGTAGAATAAAAATAGCAAACGTGTTTTTAAAGGTAGAAGTTTAAACCCTGGGGTAAGTGTATTGAATCTGAATATTTACCTGATTAGAGAACTTCAGTCTTCTTGGTATCTGTGTGAAAACTGTGTTGTTGGTGGTACGATAATTAATTTGTAATTAAACTTTGAGACTATAGAGCAGAATGTTCTTATTTAGACTCCTAAACAGCAGTTAAAATTCTTGTTTTATCTCATGTCCACATTCCTGTCTTCAAGACTGGGCTAGTCTATCCCTCATCTTTTAACATACAGGTTAACGCTATACAAGATATTTTTCCCCATTGGATGCACAGCGGGACTCTTCAGAATCTTCATGCAGTAGATTTTATGTTTGGATATGACCTCTCCACCTAGTACTTCTGGAGGTCTTTCCTCCACAGACACATTTTGATCAGCAATATAAATATGCAGGCACAGTTTGTCCTGACAGCCTGCTGAAGGCAACAGAACTGGTAGTGAATTTAGGATTATTATCCCAAGGTGTTGGATAAAACCTTCATTTGGAAGGATGGGAAGGATAGTGCATCCACACTTTTTTGGTTGTGCGCTGCACTGGACTGTACTAACTGAGATGGGAAGAAAGGTAACGTGGTGCTGCTACAACCTTGCTGTTGTGCAATAAATCTCCAAAGTGCAAGACCTTCTCTCTTCATCCCTCCTTCTAGAAAAAAAATATCAGCCACATTTAAGTGGTTATTCTTCACTCAAGTAGTATCGTAGCTCTTTAAGTAAAAAAGGAGTGCAAAGGTATACCTGATGCTTTGCATCTGAACTGTTGGTCCATTAGCATTTCATGAGGTTTGGTGATACAAAGCTCTAAACAGAATAATGACTGTTTAATTCTGTAACATAAACAGTGGTTAAAGACAGACAACAGTTAAGAATAAACATTGGATATGGATTTTTATACTCAGACTATTTCTCTTTCTTACAATAACAAAAATTTAAATTATATTGTCAATAAGTAAATAATATATATAAAGCTAAATGAGAAAACCTGATTGTTCTTAACTTCTTTGAAAACAAGAAGTTGTTTATGACAGGTATTTCCACACATAAGTAGGTACCATCATCTACAATGAACATTCCCATGGACCACCTAATTTAACAGAATAGACCCCCCTATGTATTTCTCTTTCTCTGGTGACCAAACAAATGTACTACTCTTCAAAAGAGACAAATTGCCTAATGGAGAAGTCTGATTTGCTGAACTGTAGTATCTGGGAGGAAGAGATCAACTAAACAGATAATCACAGGCTTTCATTAGAAGTGCAGTTAGAGCTATCATTTATTGCAGATGTCAAAGTTAAATGTTCATGTGTGCAAATCCAGCCTGGGCTTTTCACAATATTGACATGAGACAACTGAAGTAGAATAGCTTCACATATATATCCTATGTGTGCCCTCTCTGCCATTTGGAATGCAGGCCTTCATTTTTTAAATTCTCTTCATTTATACCACAGTAAACACTTGGATAATGAAGTCCATCCATGTTCAGCAAAAGAAACAGTTATTTGGGGAAACCATGGCTGTAATTCTACAAGTATGTTTTTATAGGAAGCACCAAGTGCTGGTTAAGTGGTTACTGACTTACATGGCTTCTATGATAGTTACGGGTGTTGTAAAGATCTTACAAATGGTGTTTCTGTAGTGATTTTTACAGGGATGTGTTATGCACAGCAGATGTGTTCTGTCACCTGTTTAGCTATGGAGGAGTGCTGAACAGAACAGGGACCCTCACAGCTCACTCTACTGCTTTTCAGAAAAGCTCTAGTCTAGCACTTGGTTTTCTTTCTTGCACTGTTGTCTGGATGTGCTGAGCAGATATATTGCTTAGATGGACTGGATGTAAAATGCTAGCTGCACTGGCAAATAGTAGTCAGGAAAAAATGCCCAGATAACTTTCAAATGCTTAGAATATTCGGTACTCTACGTAAACATCTGATTTCAATAAAACAATGTTTTTATTGTAAGCTAAAATAAAATGTACTTACAGAGGAGGCTGCACGCTGGGGGTGGGGGTGTCAATTCTAAGTAATCTGAAGAAAAATTTGATAGTTTTGGGAAATTTTAGTGAGTGAAAGATTAATTATTTTGGAGTACCCTGCTGTTCTGGGTACATATAAGTCATATAAGTATGTCTGAATGGTGACTCCTTTGTAAGTGGTAAAATTATCTATATTGTTATGAGTTGTTTTGGGTTTGTTTTTTATTTTTGAGCCAAGGATTGAGTTAATTTCACTCTACCCAATTATTTTCTGCTTGGCATGATCATCTGCAAATTACTTAATGCAATATAAATCAAGGATGTTTTTAAGAAGTGTCTATTGTATCTAGCACTAAACGAAGGCCACATTAAAATCCATCCTAGAACTTTAAAGGAAGAGAGAAAATGAAGTGCTGATATTTATTTCTGAACACAACTGATTTTACTGGTACTGTCTCTCATTTGGTCCTACAACAAAAGCTGTGATTTATTTTGCTCTGTTAATACATATATGTCAAATTCTCAGCTGCTGTAAATGTGTGCAACCTCACTCAATGAGAATGCCTACTAAATCTTCAAAGAAAGTCTTTTATAGGCTGTATTATAGGTGGGGCTGCCATTTCTACCTATTAAAGTGGTCTGGCTTCCATTATAAGTCCCTGTTCTTATAACATTGCCAAAATTTAGCTCTTTAGGCTACAAGTTTTGTTGGGTTGGGTTTGTTTTTCTTTTTTTTCCCCCCACATTGGATGTCTCCATCATTTTGCCAATGTTAAGAAAGAAGGCAAAGTCTGTTTTACTCATGTCCACATAGTTTCATAGACTTGAAATACGGAAAAAAAATATCAGATACATATCTTGTTGTGTAAAGGTTTTCTTAAATTGTGCCACTCTACAGGCTATATCTCAGTTCCTATTGCTCAGGAGAGACTTCAGGTGGAATTCAGAAGATTTTTTCCTAACCTTTTACTGACAGGCTGGAAAACAGGGACCAAGAGGAGACAGGCAGAGGAGAGTGATGAATAGAGGAGACCTGACAGGTGGAAATATAGAGTATAGTAGGTCTGATTCTGTATTAGGTCTAAAGTAATTTCTCTCAGACTTGTTGTGAGGCTGAGATATTCTTGACCTGAGTGTTCCTGTCAGAAAATAGTGGCTCTTATCACACCTAGAGTGTCTGAGCCAAGCAAAGGGTGAAAACTGGCTTTTGAAGTGTCTTGTTCAGCCACACCCTGTAAATACTAGTTTTTCTTACATGGTTAGATAGTGCTTTTCATAGGACCCTTTTCATAGCTAGCATGGACTGTGTGAAATGAAGACATTTCAAAAGGATTACTTAGGAAATGAAGATGTTCCTGAAGTAAAAAATGGTTTTCACAGTTGTTGCGGCACTTTAAGAACACGTAACCTATTGTAGGACTAAAGGTAATGGCAGGAAGATGTGCCAGGAGAGGTTTTGGCTGGATATTAGGAAAAGATTCTTCACTCAGCAGGTAGTGGAGCACTGGAGTAGCTCCCCAGGGAAGTAGTCACGACACCAAACCTGCCAGCATTCAAGAAGCATTTGGACAATGCCTTCAGTCACATGGTGTGAATGCTGGGAGTGTCCTATGTAGAGGTAAGAGTTGAACTTGATGATCATTTTGGGTCCCAACTTGGTAATTCTATGATTCTATGAATTGGTGAAGCTGAAGATAAAGGATAGTCTTATGATTAAGGCCACATAATCAAGTATGACAATAAATGTAATATTAAAGACTTAATGGGGAATGTTGGTCAGCGTGCACTGAATGGGTTCAGTGGAAAAATGATACATACTTAGAAAATCTTGATATCACTGTCTGCATAGTAAGTAAGTAGAAGGGACTTTGTTGACTTCCATAGATGGCTTTCCAAACTTTTGAACAATTACGTACTGACAATCCTTTTAACTGTACTCTTGAAAAATAATATACATGTAACTGCACTGAACTTTTCAAGAGCAGACCATGTGTTCATAATCTGTTGTATAAACGAAATAAAAATGTTAAAGATATTCTCATATGGAAAGTCCATTACTAATCTATTGACATTAAGATTTTAATCTCCCTCTTCTACTCCAGAAAATAAATAACAGGTTACTAAAGTTTCATTCTGTTTCAAATGCCTTAGATGCAAACAAGATGTATCAATAAAACTGTTTAGTTAATGATTTCAGCATCATTGGATTTTTACGTTGAACATAAAGAAGCCATCATAATAGAATACTGTTAGAGATAAAATGCCACATAAAATATGGATAAATTGTTAAATAAAGTAAATGCCTTGTTGAGTTAGCAGATAAAAGATAATTAATGTTTGTAAATTAACAAGGAATGACATAAAGGTGAAAAACAATTTTCTGAAAAGCAGGGTTTATTCCCTCTGGAAACAGTGGAGGCACTGTCTTAAGGATCTTTCTATATCCACACTTTTTGATCTATTACCTGTGTCATGACACAACCATTTGCTGTGATTTTATATACTCTCTAGAGATAGCTAGGCTTCTGATGTCCTCACAGAAAGCAATTATAGAGGATTTGACCGATGCATTGTTTTTATTTCTATAACGAAATAATTAACAATGTCATGAATTATTTGTGAAACAATTTATTTGACTTGTAAGAATAATTTCTTTTATGAGATGCTATATGGGTATGACTTCTGGTTTTACCCTTCATTCTCTTCTTTATGTGGCTTATTGCATGTTTTGTTATTATATTATTTGTTTGGTAACTGTATGTACAAAGACCTCATTATTGAAAACACATTTTTACCTGACTGCATCTATATATCAAGTATCTTACGAACATGAATTTTTCAGTTTCTTTCCTGCTTTCTTTTAATCAGATCATATATTTGCAATTTTAAAAACAAACACACAAGCTTGAGATCTGACAATCTTGCAGTCTCATCTTGTGAGTCGAGCTCTGTGATTTCTCTGTTTGTACATGTATCCTCACTAGCACTGAAAAGTTCTGCTGATAGTGCTGCTTACAGATTCTGTATGGGTGAGAAAGGTCATTTATTAACCAAGGGAGCCATGTAGATTGTATGACAATTGTGGTGTTGTTTTTCTCTGTGCTCTGGAAGATTTATGCAGAGGAAGAACTTATTGAAAGTTTACTCAAATAAAGAGAAAAGTAGGTTTTGGGTTGGAGTGAGCAAGCTGCAACTGTTCTACAAGACTGAAAGCTCCATATCTAAAGAGCATAACCCAGCTCTTGAATCCCAGTGGAAAGGTATCTGCCACCTAGGGCTGTGTACAGTTCTTGCTATAAATGACACTGTTGAGTAGAAGCATCTTAGTTACAGCCATCTTTCTTGGGAGGTTGGTGATCTTGCATTTACATAGCCAGTAGTTATACATCTTGCAAATACTTTCTTCTCCATCTCTGCATGGTGCTTCTGACTCTCTCAGTGCAAGGGCTCAGTGCAGTGGACATTATAGTGATGGATAACATCAAGGGAAGAAGAAAGGAAGAAAATACAGAGATAGCAATACACATTTCTTCTCCTATCTCTCTGTCCACGTGGATTTCACTAAGAGAGCAAGAAGCAACACTTTTTAGTACAGTAGGTTTTAAATCTGATCAAGAAAACTCAAATTGCTTCAGAATTAGATGTACATATGGATTGATTGTGTTTCACCTAGAAGTTAGTTTAGTAATGTGGTTGTGATGATTTGGTAAAAAAAAACAGTCTAACTTAAGTGTGAACATACTGGTCTATATTTCTATCAGATCCTGACTGACTTACAAGTTAAACAGATTTTTACTGTCAGCATGAAAATCGAGATTTTAAGATTAAGTTTTTTTATTTGTAGATAAATATAAAAAAACTTTAGATGTTAGAAGTTTTGCAGATTTTTTCCTTATGGCTGTATTTTGTTACTTGGTGCTGACTTCAATACAAACAACAAGAACAAAAAGGTTGTTACATTCATTTGCAGTAGCTAGTGTGAATAATGTCATATTTTTGACTGTAATTGTATGTCCCCCTGTAAAAGTGGGAGTAATAAAGCTTTTACAGCATGGGGGCTTTGGTTTTTTTTTTTTTGTTTGTTGATATCTCCTCTCCTACTAGATATCATATAGCATTCTCACTTGTCTTTTGGTGTTTTTTTGATTTGGGGCATTTTTTTTTGCATCATTCTTCATCCTTTCCTAACCAACTCCCTTCTTCCATGTCTGTCTCCTTGATTTGATATGATAACTTTTTGTGAAATAATCAAGAACGTTAACCTCAAATGTATATGGGTAGTATGTTTTGCAAGAGGTTGCAAAAAATGTGTAGAATCGGATGCCCAACTTGAGTAGACAGAGACAAGATTTTTCATAGCAGTTGGACCGATAACCTGCAAAAACCACCTGCTGAGTGCATTTCAGAGCATACATGAAAATTCTGACTTTCTTACAGAGTTTCTAAGGCTATTTAACTTTTTGGGTTTTATTTTTTTGAAGAGTTTATATTGGAGCATCTGAACATTCATTTGTATTACTAATCCGCAGAGACATATGGACATATACAAACATAAGAGCAGAAAATATAGAGACTAAACTTCTAGGTATCATTGTCCTTTAGCTGATGAAAGAAGGAGTAACTATAATAAGGAGGTTGTGAGGTGGGTGCTGGCCTCTTCTTGCAAGTGACAAGCGACAGGACGAGAGGAAATGGCTGTAAGTTGCACCACAGGAGGTTCAGATTAGACATCAACAAAAATTTCTTCACTGAAAGGATGGTCAGGCATTGGAACAGCTGCCCAGGGAGTTGGTGGAGTCGCCATCCCTGGAGATGTTTGAAAGGTGGGTAGATGAGTTTCTTAGGGGCATGGTTTAGTAAGGGGACAGCTACAGTTGAACTTGATGATCTCAGAGGTCTTTTCTAACCAGGTGATTCTATGATTTTATCATAATTGTGATTCATAACAATGAGCTGAACAGTCAAAGAGGAGCTTTAGGTATAGGAAAGCAAAATTCTTGTGACCTATTTTTAAACTAAAGTATTTAAACTTTACTATTTATCCCCATTCACTACTCCAGTCCTTAAAATTAGAATATTGATATTTTTTAAATAAGGAACATTTTCCTGTTGTCAGGCTTCTGCAGAGGAACAAAATCTTAACTGATTTATTACTGTGTATGCTAATCTAAGAAGTGTATGTATTTTTTTAACTAAAGTCATGAGTGAGGAATATTAACTTAGGTAGTAATCTCTTAATAGATTACTTCTACAGTAATGGTTTTACGATATTCATTTGAAACAATCTTATTTTAGTGATAAAAGAGCATAAAAGGTCATGAACTATTTATCAATATGGTTAAAAGGCTTTATTTATGAAAGCACAATAGGGTGATGGATAAAATGAATGAAAAGTAAATATTATGTTTAATCTTTACACTTCAGTGTAAAGTTGTAGCATCCACAGACTGGCAGATGTGGCTGCTCAGCTGCACTGATTTTCACAGCATGTCAACAACTTCCATCTATAAATATATGATGAAGAGAATTTTGAATCCTTAGGTATCTCCTTATAGATTATAAGAGCCTTCTGTAGGGAAAGTAACCAGTTAGTTTGCGGAAAGGATTCCAGATTTGATTAGAGCAGGAGACAGAGAGGTGCTCAAAATTACACTCTATGATTGAAGTTCTGTGGTAGAAGCTGAGTTCAGTTAAACCTTTATTACCAACAGCATGGATATGCTGTTAGACAGCCAGCAGTGGGTGTTAGTTTTGGGGGTCGTGATCTCTTTTCATAAGGTTTAAGTGGATATGTTTGATCTCCTATTGTACCAACATGTCCTCGCTACTTGAAGTAGTCCCTGTTCCCTCTCTCACAATTTCCATTACTAGCCAGAAGTCACTTCTGATTTATGTTTAGGAAAAACAAGGAAACAAAAAAAAACCCAGACACACAAACCCTCCACCCTCCACTCATAAAAGCATAATACTATTTCTGTTACATCTGTAAGACAAAGATATGCATGTCAAGGTTATGACGAGTCTACTTCAGTGATTGCCAGTTTTACATTTGGAGTATGCTTGAATCTGTCTAGTGAGAAGATGACCATATTACTGCCCTCATCCTGTCTCTTAACATCTTGTTTGGATCTCTAGGCTTTCTGCATCCTTTCTGCCACAGTTACAAGCTGTAGGCCTTTGTACATTGGAGTTTCTTGCTTGTGACTTTTTGTAATGTACAGTAGTTTTTCTTAAGCAGTGAAAACCTTGGGATAACTTTGCTTAATGCTGGCAGTCAAAATCAGAACCAGAGTAAGTCATTGAAAAATTCCATGTATTAACTAAATATTATTCTGGGGAAAGAGAATCTGTATTTTTGCTTCGGGGTCTCATCAAACATGTGTCTTGCATTACCTTTCACTAAATCTCTTTGACCAGTTTTGCTTGCGTTAAACAATCAGGAACAAATTTGGCATGTAGTTTGTTTACTGCTTAACAATGAGGACCACTCACCAATTAGAAAGTTTGTCCTAGACTTCAGGCTGCAGATAATATCTCTAGTTTCCTTCTTATTAAATTTTTAAAAATTTTGTTTAAAGCAAAGTTCCAGAATCCAAACTAAAAAGGAACTGTATGCTGCGTCTGAGGCTTTAGATCTTGTAGATATTGGATTTATCAGCCTTTTGTTGTTCCTCCTTTAAATGGCGTCACTTGTCTGTAGCCTGTAGGCCCAGACTATGCAGCTGATTTATTTTTATTGTTTTATTTTTAAATATGGGGATTGCTTTAGGCACTTAAGTTAATATTCATGTTTTCTGAATTAGTATTGTATTGTTACAGCCATTCTGTTGGAGGAAACCATAGCAGTCATGCAACTGACTGAAATGAAAATGAAATACACTATTAATAAAGATTAGTACAAAAGTTGGCATAAAACATACATTTTAAATAAAGCCATACAAAACTGGTAGCTGCTACATAAAAATGCTTTATCTGTTACTGGTTTGCGCCCATTCAACTAATGGTTATGCTCTTTGGTACTCTATGTGTCATGGTCTAGAATCTTGACAGGAAAGACCTATTCTTGATGAAGACAGTGTTTTATTTTCCATCTCATCACTGGCAAAATGTGGCATGCAGTAAATAATTATTCTGTCATCAATCAGCTCACTTTTAGAAAAAGCAGCTTCTTTTTCCTTCTGTCTGTTATGCCAGCTTCCTTGTAGTGCACAGGGCCTGAAGTGATTTACTAGACTGCTAAATCTGATCCTATAGTAGTCTTATTTATTATGCCTCCTAAGAAATCATGTTCTAGCCTGCATCATAACAACATAGCTTTTTTTTTTCTGTAGAGATGGTCCCCTTGCTGTATTTGTAGTCCTGATCTCAATAGCTATAGAAAGCTAATGTTGAAACAGTGATTCCCAATTTGAAGTGAAAATAGTAAATAGGTGCTAACAACATTAAGTAGGAGAGTCATGCTAACAGACTCTGCTTATTCCTTTCTCTTTCGGCCTCCAAGAGAGAACATTGTAGTTCTTCTTTCCTTTGGAAATGTCAAGTTGTGCACACTTTCTTGGTCCTAGGTACATTCACACCTGAATGCAGTTGTAATATTTTTCTGGAGAAGTTCATTTAACAAAGCTATTTTGCTCACCATTTTCTTCTTTTCTTTTGTTTTACTCCGGGTCAACATAGCAACCCACATCAGTTCCACTTCTACTTCATTTTTCGAGAATACGAGTGACAAGAAATGTATGCACTTGCTCCAGAAGATCTCTTGCAACTTTGTATGACAATTGTTATTTCCATATAAGACTTTTGGAATGGATTTGCATTAATTTTTAATTCACGTTTCTGTCAGCTTTTGGGATCATACTCTTGTTCAAAACAAAGGCAAAAAGGGACTCCCTCCATATGTTGATGGCAGCAGCAAGCTTAAGTTATTGTGAGATGTTTCAGACTTGAGCAAAAGCAGTAATGGTGTGGGCTGGAGTCATCAGTCTCCCTGGCATCTTTTGTACTGAATACAGTCTTGTCAGTGTTGTCGGAGTAGACAGCTTTAAGGACAAGTTTTTGAACTTTTCACATTGTACCACATTATTCCTTTGTGTTGCTCTGTCTTTTCTGGAAGTATGGTTTGGTAATAACAAGTAAAGAGTTTCTGTTCTTTTTCAAATTTTGTACCCACTTTTTTTTCTGGTAGAATACAAGATACTGTTTGGTGGTTATTAGAGATGTACCTATGTGGTTAGAAAGACTTGATCCATACCTTGATACTCAAGAGCTATTTTATTTTGTAAACGTTTTGTGGCTGCAAAGAAGTGAATAGGTAATAGCTTCTTTCTACAACAAGAAAGTCTCATATTATTTATCCCAGTATTATCTCAGTTCCAGACTTAAGTGAGATTTTTGTTCCATTTTAAAAATACTTAAAGTAATTACAGCATATAAGGATGATAGTGTGGGACATCCTAATTATATTTTTATGAATTATGATAGTTTTTCTTTAGAATTCAGAAAATATGACTATCATATCCTATTTCAGTTCATTTTACTGCATATTTAAATTCCTGTTAATATATTACATAGATTACACAATTGCATAGGAATTTCCTGCTAATTTCTGGCAGATTACATCAATAGCTATGCCTTAAATTTAGGTCTTTAAACTTGTGAACACTTGTTATGATGTACTTAGATTCCAATCTTAAACTTTTTCATTTCATGAGCGCATTTTTGCTCTACTGTAACTAGTTAGGAACCTATGAGGAAAGAAGGATGAAATACCTTCTTAACCAATGGTTATGAAGGTCAAAGGGAAAAAAATAATAAAACAAATGGCCAGCAAACCATATCCTCAGCAAACCTATACTGCAAACACAGTGAGTTTCTCACCTTTCCTTTCCTAAGAAGTCCTAGTGACAGAGTTCTGAGTCAGTCTTGCTTATCTTAGGTTGCACCTCAAAGATCAACATACAGACCTTTGTCTGAATAATTGAGTGAATAAAAGTTGGCAAACATCTTGTGGGTACTTCAAGGTTTTTGTTTGTTTTTTTTGTTCTTTAAGATGGCTAAATTAATTCTACTTTTTCTAATCTCATTTCTACTAACTAATTTATAAATAATTTTGCCATTGGTGCTGTAGGTGATACAGCTCCTTTGTGCTATGAGAGGAACTGTATAACTTGAAAAATTATGCCTATGCTTTCTGACTGCAGTGTAAGAGGAACTTGAACTTACATTTCTAATTATATGGCTTTTCTTCTTTCTTCCAAGTGATTCACAAAGGTTTTCTTCAGTGTGTTTTGTACAGTGTAAAACTCAGCAACCTGAGTACATTAAATATTAACCTTTCATCTGTGTAATGGTTATAGCCCTACACTGAAGTGTTTCATCTGGAATCATGTGGTTTTAGCAATAATGGTCCTTTCCTGACATTACTTGCTTCTCATATCAATTATATAAAATCTACAGTAACTTGAATTCAAACAGCTGAGAACTGTGTGGAAGACAGTCTGTGAATTATTTGTTTATTTTACACTTCTAAAGTAAATATGTACAAAAGTGTGTTTTAGTGGCTAATTTTAAGCCCCGAAAGCAAGATGTTTTGATGGCGTGACTTTTTTTTGTTTATTTTAAAAACAAAAAAAAGCTTTGAGACTTTTTATATACCCTAAAAGTGATCAAAGAAAATCCCAATATGTACGCGGTTATTTTGCTTTTTAAATAAAATTCATATTGGCGCCTACTACGTCAAACATTCAAATGAAATACAAATTCTCACAGTTTTAGCTCACTTCAAAGATGGAAATCATTGTGTGGTTTTGGACACCAAAGCACTGCCAAGATAGACACAGTTGGAATTTTTTTTATATGACAGCTGGTTTCATACAGTTTTTAACATCAGTATGGAGTTGAAGGTGTGTATCCTAGTAAAGGAGGAAGTCCAGGGAAACTTTTATAGTGATTCTTTCAGGATAAAGATTGAACTAGGTGATATAGCTACTTACAGTTGTGATGGATTTATGCAGCACAAGCAAACTTAAATAATAAAATTACTCATTTTTAGACGTATATAGACTACAAGGTAATATTTCTTGAATTTGTCATTAGTAATGCAAAATTTCTTGTATATTTTCCTGCAGATTAATACTAATAGTTGGATTTCTGTTGGCAGGTTGTCAAGCTATTAAGTAACAAAAGATCTCAAGCTGTTGGAATATTAATGTCTAGCCTTCATTTAGACATGAGGGACATTCAGCATGGTAAGTGAAATAAGTGATGTTGATTCTAGCTTAGATCACATCATTAATAATCTGGAAATGCTAATTATTTCTGCATTTGGTATGTAAAATAAATTTATAGGAGTTTTTCATACACTATTTTTTTAAAAAATAGCTTGTTCTGAGATTTGTTTTCCCCTTCCTAATAATATATTTGCAGAACTGCCATCTACACCTTTTGGTATCAGTTATCTAAGTGGTATAAAATATAGACACTTTAATTTTAGTCTTTCTGAGAAAGAAAGCGTGATGTGTTGTTTATTTTAATTGATATAGCCTCGGAACGTGCCCAGAAAAATGAATTATAACATTTAATTGATTTGCAATATAAATTAGTCCCTATATTTGGTTTAGTACAAAATATGAAGTCTTTAATCTTCAACAGCATTTTTTATAAAGGGAGATCTTTTAGGGGAGCATAATGGTTTTCACATTTATGCTAAGAGACGGTAGTGCAAAAAGGTGAAAAGTGGAATTGCATTTATATGCAGAGCATCCCTTATGTTTCCCAAAGGCTTTGGATAGATTTGAAGCAGATTGAATTATGCTGTAAAGTGCCAGCCTATCTATTAAATAAATGTGGTTTCAAGTGCAACACAGGCTTCATAAATCACAGAAACATCCTGTGAACTTTCTAGGCCACGTATTTACAGCCATGCATTCAGTTTACTACGATTTGCTGATTTTGTAAAATTATTCACAAATAGAACAAATTTCAGAGCACGCTGTCAGCTAGTGAGTTACTCTTAATCACAGTTCTAAGTTTTATTAAACTGTTTTGATGGTTACTAGACTTCCTCAAGCTGAAGCACTTAAGATGGTAGTCATAGAGCAAGGCGCCAGTACTGGCGCCAAGAAGTACTTGGTATTTCCAAAGCTGGCAGATGTAGTTCAGTTAAGTCATAGAGCAAAATCTGAAAACAATGATATGGTCCTTTCCTTCAGTCAAATATTCAACTTGGTTTCAGTTATTAATGAGAACCTTATGAACAAAGGAGTCCGCCTAACATCTGTGTCTGTGGTAAAGCCAACACAAGTTCATTGAAAATTTGCTTGCTTAACATGCAACACTAACAATAACATGGCATGAATGTCAGTAGTTGAAGGGGTCAAACAATATTATGCTTAACATTTATCCTATTACAATATTAAGCACACATGATCATCTAAGAGCTGTGTGCAGATTTTGTATATTCCTCTTTCAATAGCTGTTTTCTACACCCAAAAGTCTTTCCTAAGGGGAATTTAGTAGTGCTCTTATTCCCTTGCTGTTCAGACGTGACTGAAACTTAAGAAATTTTTCAGATAGGAGAATTTCTGGAAATGGTTGGAAGAACTGGGTGTTAAAAATGTTTTGGGTTTTTTTTTTAAAGACTATAAAATAGACATGGAGGAAAAGTGGCGAGGAGCAGGAAAGAAATTTGCATGATAGGGGTAAGGAAAACAGAGGAGAGATCTCACCAAGAAGTATTTCTGGCATCAGTCACTCTATGCAAAGTTCTCTGAGGGATCTAACCATAGAACCTGTGGAGAAATTATAAAATCACAAGGCCAAGTATTTAATTTCACCTTTATGCATGCAGTATTTTTACTTGCTAATTAAAAAGCAATGGTTTTACATAGTCTGGAGTTTTACAGCTTACTGGTTTATCTGCTGCAGTTTTGAATATACTAACGAGAAGGTACTACCAAAAATTCAAATAATGTTAGAGTACCTGCATTAGCAAAATAAGCAGTTGATATACTTGCATCATTATTCTTTAAGTTTTAAGATGTATGACAATAACTACAGCAAAAAATGTCATTGGTGTTCTTTGTCCTTTGGCCCGGGGTTTTAGTGGTGGTCTTGCGTTTTTGCTGTGTTTAATGTACATATATTTACCCATATCTCACTTAGTACAACACAAGCAATTTTTTTTTCATAACTTTGAAAGATAGTCAAGTGAACCTTTTTCCCCCCACTCTGGTAATTTGTGGCACTAAGCAGCTTTATAGCCCTTCTTGTAAATATTCCCTTTATTATATGTAAAGCATATCTGTGGGATGCAGTGTTCAAGCAATTTGCAGCAGAATTGCAATTTATTTTTTCAGTTATTTCTTTTTTTACTGGCCATAGAAAAGCACCCAGGAAGAGAAAGAAACTTTCAACACAGTGTGGTACTTAGTTTGTTTCTTGGTTTGCATGCTATTGTGTTTTATTTTTCTAGCAGTTTGCACAAATTTCCAAGTATTACAGGAACAGAAGGGAAAACAGTTGTGATGCATATTAATTCACCCAATAACTTTTGGATTTCAAGTTTTAATTCATATTGTGTTTGACTGAACAATTTAAAACAACTTGAAACCTGGGCAAATGTTGTATTTAATGGCTTGTATTTTTTTTTATTAGTTGGGGTTTTTGGTGTATTATTTTTTGCTTGGTTTTTAAGATACAAAACAGTGGTGACATATTGTCCATAAGTAAAAATCTTTAATGAAAAGTTGTTTTGAAAAGTTGAAAATTTGAATTGTTGATGATATCCTGTTAACTAATCTTGTGCACTTAGCTACTTTTTAATGCATGTGTGATCACATGGCATTTAATGGAAGATCTCAAAATATTTTAATATATGCTAAATAGCTTTCTTTGATGATGATGGCCTTGTTAAGTGTCTGCTGTAGAATTGCATTTACATGCATCAGACTTTGAAATCTATTTAGTGAAACAAACTACCAAGCCCTGGCTGATTTTAAAGTATTTTTACAGTGTGAAAGGTGTAGCTGTATTAAGCAGAGCATGTTTACATGGACCTCTAGTACATCTTTCTAGTAGTGACTTAAAGTAGAGTAGGTGATGTTTTTGTTGTTGTTATGTTTGGGTTTTTTAGTAGATTCTAATTGCTAACAGAACTCCCAGCTATTTTATGCAGTCTAGGCTAGAACTGTAAGAAATGTTGGTCTCTTTACTTGCAATGCCATTTCACCATGTTATTAGTAAAAAAAAAAAAATCAGCCCTCCTCTCATGTTTTCTTGGTTTCACACAAGATTTATTTACACCTATTTTTTAAAATCATCTGTCAACTAATGCAGAACACTTTACTCAGGCATTTTTCTTGCTTTTTAATTTTCACTGTCCCACGAATAGTCTCTATTCAGGATTGTGTTCCCACTGAAAATTTGTCTGTGTGATACATCCAGAGCTGGCGAAATGCCAAACAAACACTTCTTACGTATTCTTTTTTTATAGCTAAGATTTTCTTACTAAAGAAAAGATTTTGATTTTAACATTAATCTTCTGGGTTTTTTCGTAACATTTCAAAGATGCAACTTAGAGAGATCAGGGAGGCAACAAAATTCCAGGTAACTGCATATAGTAATCTATAATGAACACCCTATACACTAATATATAATTGCATGTTAAGTCTGTGCCTGCATTCAGGGGTTCTCTCCCTTAAATAAGATATCACTTTTAATAAAGTTGTCTGTCATAAGTGAAATGTAGCAACTGTGTAAAATTGTAACTATGTTGCAGAGAAGATGGTTGTCAGTGTCTTCCCCAATCCCCTTGCTTTTCAAAACACAATGCAACCTCTTTTGTGTTTAAGCTGTTAAGGTTGTTAACAACTGCAGTAAGAATAGCAACAAACCTCTTCGCTGAATGTGGAAAAATACAAGGAAAAAAAATAAACTGAAAATGTTAGCCAGAAGAACAGCAGATTTTTTATTTCATGCAGATAAATATTACATTTGCTACACAGACATATATCTAGTATTTATTTCCAAAATGGAAATTAATCTTTTGTTCACCAAAATCATCTTAAGTCTGAGTATGCCTTGTAAATGTTGAAAGTAGGAATCTGGTAAAAACAGCAGATGTAATTCTCTGTCTTTTGAAGTTGTCTGTAAACTTTTCCAATTCCATAAATTTCTCTTAGCCGGGTTTATAATTTCAAGCACTGTGTTACCTCTGGCATGACTGCAATACTCCAACTGCATTTCTGTAAGGTTTTGCATAGTGCCTTGTGGTTGCCTTGGCTCTGTTGGAACTAGTTTGGAGATTTCTGCCTCCGAATTTTGGACCACCTTTCTCATATCATCATTTAATAAGTAATTCTTCTTCCTCCTCCTCCACACTCTCAACATCAGTAATCTACAGAATTTGATGGAGCTATCTGTTTTGCTCTGATAACTTGAAAAAAAAATATATATATGGAAGACCAAGGCTTTTATTATTACAGACCTCAACTCATTGCTGGTCAACAATGCCAGGAAAGGAGGTTATATAAAGTAATGTAATAATAAAAATAATTACAGAGAAGGCAGGGAGGTTCACCTAACAGCTGGTAAAGCCTGAACTTTTATTCAGAGTCTAAGATTATTTTACTGAAAGTTGTATTTGGAGCAGAACTTGCTCTGCTAGCATACAACTTTGAATAACAGTCATATCTTCTGCCTTGAATTCAAGACAGATGTGCAGGAAGTGAATGTATTTTACATATTAATGGGCAAAATAAATGTTTATTCTTTAGTATTTGGCTATTAGTGACAAAGGAACATGATAAAATCTTGGGTTTGCTTTCTTACTTGACTGCTCACACTGACATTTAGAAATGATGAGGTAGGAGAGACTGTCAAAGGTTACGTGAATGATTTCACTGGAAAAGGAGGATAAAAATGTGTCTTGTGCAGCAATTCTTCATCTATTGAAGTACTACATAGTCTCAGTGGTCACAGGTCCAAGAGATGCTTTAAATGGAAAGCAATCAGGAAAGAATGACATTTGGAAAATAAGACTCATTTTGACTTTATTTTATGGAAGGCCCAGAGGTCATCTGAGCATTATTTATCCTAATAACAATGCGTGTGTATAAGGATAGTCATTTGAAACTCATTCTTAACAAGTATTTCACATTACATTTTACTGTTTAAACAAGTTGTAAAGGCAAAACAATAAATGATTGGATCAACTTCTTTGAACATTGTTAAGCTGCAAGGTAAACCAGCTCCCAAAATTGTTATTTCTTTCCATTTAAGTTACGAAAAAAAAAATCCTGGATTTAAGAAGGCATATAGAACACTACTTTTTTTTTTTTTCTGCCAGGTGGCAAGTCTATTTCTTTATTAAAGGAATGAACCATAAAGTGATTGCAGTCACTGCAGGTTAATTAAAAATTTTGAAACTCTGCCTCTTATTTCTGGCTTATTCTGAGAATTTTTGCCTTAATCAAATACTGTGCATTCAAACACCTAAAAACATAAAAGACTATTATGACTTAAGCTTCCCCTCTGATATCCTTTCCAACGTGTTTTTAGATTCTTCTCAGACACCGCTAAGGAAAGATTGGTTGGTTCTTGCATTTTTCTGTCCTGTGAATTAGCACTTCCTCAAATCTTCAACACTATAATCCTCAGTCTTATTCCTATATTTCTTCTTAGCTTCGTGCTACCACATTCATTACATTATGACTGCTGTTAGGGTGCAAAATTACATATTTTATTTGCTTATAATTACTTTACAAGCTCCTATTGTGAAATTATTGGTAAGGAAAACAATGAAATACACAAAATTACTTTTATAAAAGACATACTAGAGTTAAAGTGCCACACGTAAGTATTGCTGCAAATGTTTTTGTTGCTTTCATGCTGTTAGTATGCCCACAGAGATTCTGAAGCCCTTGTCTGGCCAGTTCTGCCAGAGGCAGCTAGTGAGGAAGGACAGTGAAGGTCCTCGGAGACAGGTGGTATTTCTAATGGATGTGGTATATACTCCTGAGCTGTGAGTGAAGGCCCTGAACGCCAGTCCGGAGTATTGAAAGCATGACTCTTTCTACCCTCTGAGATTTTTTTAAGCTTCGTTCACAGTGACCAGCAGCTAATAAAGCAGTAACAGCAGTTGTTGAGGAAAAAATACAACCTCTACTATGATTTTCTTTAGGTACGCATGCAACACATCACGATAATGAAGGACAGAAATATTTATATCGCCAAGAAAGGAACTGAAGGTTTTGTGAGACATGTCCTTTTGGAAGTTACAATTAAAAATACGTTTATAGAATTAAACCAGTTTTCTATAATGCAAAATACATTTTAAAGAAGTTAGGGGTTTGGTTTTTTAATGAGGAATAATCATATTGAGTTTTTTTCTCAGCGTTTGAATCAGCAGAGACTAATTACTGCCACATTGGGTAGTTTGGATAATTAAAGATTTTTGTTGTTGTTAGGAACATACGAATGTAATTTAATAGAGAAGTTTTGTAAGAAACTGTAACTGCATTGTTTGTCTGTTGTTTCAGTTGAGATAGTTTATTTTTTTTTCTTGGAAGTCTGATTAACATCAAAACTTTGAGAGAAATGTTTCAGGGAAGTTCTATTCTCCCAAAAGACAAAAAAGCAGTACTGTGTTCTCTTATTCATGTACCATGTAGTCACTCATAAGAGAGATGATTAAAAAATTCTAAGCATAAACCCAGCAAAATATATGTTATTAGCATTAGTAGAATGCAAAATTGGAGGGAGAGGGCACCTGGTCTCCTTCCCATAGCAGCAATGTTTTCCAGAGGTCATAAGTTTTACATTGCTGAACTGCACAGAGGTTTTAGCTTAAAAATAACACAGCCATGCATTTTTTTAATAAGTTGAAAGTTTTAGAAGAATAGGATGCTTGCCAGAACAATCCTTTTGTAATTTGTTCATGTGTTTGTTAGGTTTTTACACACAAAAATTTTCTATAAAAAAATGATGCCACTTAGATGTATATAGTCATTAAAGTATAATTTAATACAAGGTAATAAAATGAGAATTTAGTAAAACTTGCATGGTTAATCGCTTTATTTTTTTACATGTAGCGTACCTCTTTTTTTTACAGTTTTTTTCTTATCATTTCTCTTCTAAGGAAGCAATTAAAACTGTATACTGTATTAGATCAAATGGAGATCTGTCTAGCTTACTACCTGATCTTCTTTCTTCCACAAAATAAGTAAATAAAATGAGTGGCACTACTGCTCATTATGTATTTTTTATAGATTTCTACTTTATCCTTTTGTAGTAGCCATCATTCTCCAAATTGAAAAGTTTGTTTGGAATGACTTTCATACACGTTGCCTATTCTTTTGATTTTTCTTGTCACCAGTCTATAATGCATAGTTCTTTCTTCTCTCTGCAGATGAGGTGACTAGCTCTGTATGCTATTTGCAAGACTTATGTTCGACATATGCTTATGCCATGATATTGCATCATCTTCTATTTCATGCTCCATTTTTGTCTGTATTGTTACTGACATTCTGTTTGCCCTTTAACTGTTGCTAATTATTGAGCTCATGTTTCAGAGAACTATGAAAAAAATCCGAGTGTCTTTTGGAGCAGTAGTTACTAATTTTCTGTCCACCACACTTTTTATAGTTTGGGTTCTTTTTTCCCCAGCTACTTTGCATGCATTGTCACTGATTATTTGAGAGTTCCTTTTGTACATGTTTGATCAGCTTTAAAGTGTCTAGCTTTTATTATCTGCCAGCATTGCCACCTCACGTTCATTGAGCAGCACAGGAACCTGCAAAGGTCCTAGTAAGGCTCCACTGGTAGAACTCCATGCTTTGAAAACTGATCATTCGCTTTTGTAATTATTTACCATTTTTTTTAGCAGCTATTTTTAATCAGAGTAGACCTTTCTTCTTATCCTACAACAGCATGATTTTTTTCTGAAGCCTTAGGTAAAGATTGTAACAAGCCTTTTGCAAATAGGTATCAGTCTGATCACTTTTACTTGTACCTTTGTTGACTCTGTTAATGAGATATTATTTAATTGCTGCTCATGGGCATATGCTACAAAATGACATGCTACCAGTCTTTCTCATTACATTGATTTATCGGTATGTTCTTTAAGAAAGCTTTTCTTCTATATAACGCAGACATTTTCTAGGCACAGAAGCCAGACTGGTTTGTAGTTTCCAGCATCATCTTGAGAATCCTCTCAAAATTTGCATTTGTATGTTCTGAAACTTGTTCAGTTTGAGATGGTGCCCAAAACCTGTCAGTCAAGAAGTACGGATCTTGTCTTGAGAACCTCTTTGACCTTTTGTGAATCCTAACACAAATATTTTGTTTAACCATTTTGATTCTCTTTCTTTTGTGCTCCTTTTGCAGCCAGATTATCTGCATGCCCGAATGTTTCCTGTCAGGCTTCGTGTGTCTGATGTGTTTGAAACCGGTTCTGTTACTAGCTTTACGCATTTGGCACGTTGGGTTTAAACCTTTTTGTTCTACAGGACTTTTTGCTTTTCTGTTTTCTTTGGCTGTTTTCCGCTATTTGAAGAATATCTTCTATTTACAGGTGTCCCCCATGCTCTTATGTTTAATTATATATGTGATTTTGAGGGGTAGGAATACTGGGGATGTGAACAGACTAGGGGAAAAAAGGGTAGTTTTCAATTTTTGAGTTGATGATTTAGTTTTTTCTCTGAACCTCTAATGCAGTGTCTGTAAGCTTCTTTGTGACCTCCAAGCTCTTTTACCCTTTTAACTGGCCTCTCATATTAATGTAACTCATCCTTGTAAGGTCAAATTTTATCACATTATTTTTAAAAGTCCTCTTCCCATGTCCTATAAAGAAATTTCTTTTAAGCCTGTTATGCTGTCTCCAACTGTTTTGTATGCTATTCAGAAGTAAACAGAGTGTTTCTTCTCCTCTTTTGGTATTTCTACCTAGTTGCTTTGACTAATAATTGCAGGATACTAAAATTTAGACTCTTCATGATGTCTCAAAAATGTGCTTGACAAATTAAACCTTCTGCTATTATATTTTCTGTGTTGCATATTATTTTGTCTTTTACCATTTAGAAGTAATTATTAACATGCTCGTTGAGTGATCTGTTATAGGGTGCTAACTGTGTTCATAGAATCATAGAATCATTAAGGTTAGAAGAGACCTCTGAGATCGAGTCCAACCAGGCCTGTCTCCCTACTAAACTAGATCACTAAGAAACTCTTTCTATTTAGTCATGAACTCCCTCTTTGAGGTAGATCTGTTACTGATACAAGATGTAGTTTGCTGGCATTTCTGATATCATGTCATTACCACTGATCACTTTATCTTAACTGACTCATGCCTCCTTTGGTATTCATCACTGTTCTTCTGCAATAACCAATTATGGTATCATATACAATCTTATATTATTAGTGTCACACTCTGTTGTCCTTCCGTTACATTTGGAACAATAAATCCATCAATAAATGCAAATTTGCCTGTTGCAAATGTTAGATTCTTGAAAAGTATATGGAAACACATCATATGCACAGCCTGGACTTTTATCTGTCGAGCTCTGCTTAGCAGGGGCATTTTTCATAATACTTTTTTCTCCTTTGGGGAAAAAGTATTTTTGAGGATAACGATATTGGGTTGGATGGGGCTTTGAGCAACCTGTTCTAGTTAAAGGTGTCCCGGCTCCTGCAGTGGGGGTTGGACTGGATGACCTGTAAAGGTCCCTTCCAACCCAAAGCATTCCGCGATTCCGACCCCTCTCCCTTGCTTTATACCTGGGCTTCCCTCCTCCCCGCCGCTCCGCGTTCATCTCCACCCGTGCCAGGCGCGGGGCCGCGCCAGCCCCCGCCGCGCACCTCCTTCCTCCAGAGACGGCGACGGGTGCGTTGCCCCGTGTGGGTAGTGGCCACATCCTCGCGGGTGGTGGCCGTCTTCCCGCGGCGACCCCGCCTCCCCCGGGCCGGGCCGAGCCTCCGGCGGCCCTGCTGCCAGCAGCAGGTGGCAACAGCGGCCCGCGCTGCCGGTAGCGGGAGCTGCGCGCCCCTTCCTCCGGAGGCAGAGGCGCAGCCCGCTGCCCCGCTGCAAGGTGCTCGGCCTCGTGGCTTCGCCCCGCTTTCCAGCTTTGGCTGAGGCGCTGCTTCTCACCCAGCGAGTATCTTAGTTTGAAAAAAAAGTAGTTCTGAGTGTAAGGAGGAGAAAGGATGATGCGAAGATGGGGGAGTGATTTGCTTCCTTTACCTGTCCATCATCTGTGGAACAGTGCAGGGGAAATTAGTTTCCTACTGCAAAAGTGGTGAAACACTTAATCTGAGAGTGCACTGTTTCGCATACTGAGCTGTTGTGTTGGTGATCCTGTACCTATGGCTTTATGAAGAACCTGTTTCTCCTCCTTTTTCCTCTTCTTTCCTCTCTTTCGTGTTCTGTCATGATCCCTGCATAATGAAAGATCATTTCCATTGTCTTACTGTTCCACAGGAAACCTCCTTAAGGAGTACATGTTAGATTCTATTTTAGTGTCATGGGTTTTGTGTTTTCAGTGAAGCTGCGGTTGTTTTAGCTACCTGGACACAAACTCAGTGGCATTGAACTGAAGCTATAATTATAGAGTTTCTCTTATAATCGTAAAGTCCTCAGTAGGTCGGATCTAGACATGATACTGAAATAAATACACATAGGTGATTCCAAATAACATTTTCTTTTTCTTTTTTTTTTTTTTGCCTAGGATGGATATGTATTGGTTTTCCACATATCCAGGCATTTGGTTTTGTTGCAATCCCAGCCCTTATTTACTTGAGTTATTGAGCTTTTGAGAAATACTTTGGAGCATGAAAAAAGATGGACTATCCTTCTGCCCTCAGTTATCATAGTATTGTGATTTGTGTTAGTAAAACTACGTTATCTGTCATCTACCTAAACAAAAATCTTTTTGCATTATTTTCAGAATCCCACCATACTTAGAACATGGACTAAATATCACGAGATTATTACATCATTTTCTTAGCATCTGTAGTTCTTTAATACTGCAACTTTAGAATATTTGGTGAGAGGCTTAACGTGCATTAGTACGATGACATCCCTGGTGTTTATCCAGACGTCAGACTGGGCAGACATGTAGAATACTAGGCTATGTCTAAACTGTTCTCTGCTGTGCCAAAAATAAAATTTTAATTTGATTTGGAGAATAAATTGAGATTGTGTAATTTTATTTCAGTGAGATACTACCATCTGACAGAGGAAAAAGAAAATTTGCTTTTGAAAGAAAACCTGTCAAATGTTTTGTGTTTGTAATTATTGAGCAAGAAAATTTGTATTTTGACTTGTGGCTGCAATAGTTGACTATACAGCAATTGTTGATAAATTTGGACTTGTTTTGCCTGATTTCTGAATCCCTGGTAGTTTCCATGTAGTGTTTTCTAGCTAGGTCTTCTACTAAGGATACTGATATGATTATACACAACTGGCTAGCTTGAACCATAGACAAGAAGAGCTTGTTTCTGATTGATTGTGCATGTCTTCATGGCTAGAAGGTCTTGCAGTATTTTCTCTTGTAAATCAGCAAAAGGTAATAGCATTCTGTGTAGTCTATATAAAATGATTTAGTCATGTTGATGTTGGAGAAGGCGAGTAGAGAACATCAGAGGGACCTAGCAAAAGGCAAACATACAATTCAATGCTTATAATATTCTTTCAAAAAATCTAGGCTTGCATCTGTCTGCAAAGTAGGACAAGTCATGTAATATTGCCTGCTAATTTTTGCCTCAAGCTATTAGTTTGAATAAATACAAACATTTTAGCAGTATAAATTGATCTTGAGTTCCAGCTGAAATTCTGACCCTTCAGCCTTTTGCTTTCTTTGAAGTCACTGATAGTTGTGCCGTTGACTTGGAGTCTAAGACTGCATACAAATAATTTAAGTAATGGAGAAGTCGACATATTCCATGATACATTGTTTAAAAAAGTAATTTCCCTCACTTTTAGCACTTAAAATATTCTTTCTGTAGTGTATTTGTCAGGTTAGCTTGTAGACATTCTTCATGTTTTCCTGCCTTTGGTCTGTGGAGAGAGCTGTCTACTTTAGGGTTTCTTCTCACGCAAGTATGCATAAGAACTGTAATCAGGTTGCTTCTTAGCTGTCTTCTGTATAAGCTAAATAGATCAAGCATTTCAGCAGAAAGATGAGTTCTTGAGGTTATTCTGCTATTTCCTTTGTTGGTTTCTTTGATATTGCACCAGCTGTAGCTCCAGTCCAAAGATTGTTTTGACTTCTAGTCGCTCCTTGAGAGACAAGTCTTATGATTACGAAGAGTGTAATCAAGACATCTCTTCGAGTCAGTTTGAACCTACTCAGGAAAGAGCAGCTCTCCCATTAGCATTGCCACATGGAACTCACTGAACATTAATAAATATTTTTGCCAACCTGAAAAAGATATTAAAGATATTTTGTCACAATAAGCTGAGAGCAGATTCCTGTGGAAACCTAAGATTCTCTCCTTTCTAGTATTGTTTTGTGAGTGGTTAAATTTTCAGATCTACGAGTTAGGCAGTTGTTAACTCATTTAGTGTTGACATTTAGGCAATTTAATGTAAGCATTCTAAATTGCCAGTGGCACACACCTGAATCTCCATTAACTGTACACTAATGGTGGGTAAATTGAGATCACAGAAGCTAAAATCCTAAGTTAGCAGCTTAATATGGAGAACAGGATTACTTTGAAAAAAATGTACATTTCGTATCTACCCTGCTAACTTATCAAAGAAATATTCAGAGTGCTATGTAACTGTATAAAGTTGGTATTTGCTCGCTATTATTCTGAGGGATGAATAGTGGTCACTTCATCTCAAATATAATAGCAAAAAAATATCAAAAGGTTCAATGGTGGGTGAGAAGAATGAGAAGAGTGGCATGGATATAGGGAACCTGGAAAGACTGGGAGCTGTTCTGAGCTGCGTAGTCACAGAGTAAGGCAAATAGTTCAGACCTCTCATGTGAAAAAATTAGTGCCCTTGTAGTGATTATGATGTTAGAATAAACAATAAATGATTCTTCCAACAGGTGGAATGATTTTAACCTAAATTTATTCTTGACTTTGCACTGCTTTAAACATAGGTTTCATATTTGTCAGTGAACTACTAAATTATTCTAGATAAATATCTTCCTCCTCCTTCTGCATTTTGTTAATCTTTATAATTTAGAATAAGCTCCCTAAAGCATGAAAGAAAAATCTTGTCTCTTTGCTGTGGACTGGACTTCTCAGAGTTAGCCATGGATTTGTTTACATTGAGCTACTCTAATGAAAATAGATAAAGTGGAATTAAACCAAAAGCCAGCAAATTTGAATTCTGAAAAAATCCACACATAATTAAAAGTTGCAATTACTTTGAAGCCTGAAGGCTTGTTTGTATTCCAAACAAATCTCACTAACATCTTCCAACTGCACACAATAAGAGATGCTACCTTGTTCTGAAAAGTCTGACTTGCATACATTCTTTGACTGTAGTGGTTACACCATCACTGATACCACGATTAGCCTGTGGAACTCCTAAATATAATGTTATTAATATACAGATCGAAAAGCATTAGAGCCTATGTGAATGTGAAAGAAAAGTCAAACACTAACATACAGGAAATTCAAATTTTATTTTACTTGACTCATGAATACAAAGCTATAAATCCTGTCTGTCTGCAGACAGATCAATACACAATGCCAAATCTACTGCACATGTGCCTCGCAACTGATGTTTGTGCACTTCATTTTTACAACATGCACTGTAAATGCATACTGTCATGTAAACATCCCAAAAATATGTTCCTCAGTTATCCTGTTCTAGTAGTCTTCCCACCAAAACTGATAGAGTTGATAGGTATGATACGTTTCCTTTTGAGAACCTTTAAATGAAAGTGAAAAAGCTTAGTGCAAGCTGATTTGGAAGTTAAACTAAAAACCATTGGGGTTTTTTATAGCAGTAACTTTATTTTCTGGAACAGAATTTTTTACATGTAAAATATATCCATGTGCCAATGATTAATTTTGTATTAAAATCTTGTTCTTTAATAACTTTTAATATATTTAAGGCATGGGAAGTTTGTCTAGAGAACACACTCATACTGTAAGCATTAAGCACTGTGGGGTTTTTTTTAAACTCATTTAAAAGTGTGCTGTAATTTGCACTTCTGTACTGTGCTAAGCCTTACGTAAGATTTTGGGAGTTAGCATGGTAATCCTCTCCAGTTTGAAAGTCTTGAATCCTGCCGGTCAATCTTGCGCTTCAAATTCACTCTCCGAAGACCAGCCCATGACAGGTTCATTGAGACTGTTTCCTCCTCTATGCACTATAGTTTAAAATAAGCATAATCTGGTAAAATGCCAATCTTTTCTCAACCTTTCTGTATCCCGCACCCATGTTTTTTTCATCTGCCAAATTCAAACAAATCTTATCTAAACAATTAAGATAAGCATTGAAGTACTCTCTATAGTCAAATCAGCAAACCTCTCAAAACCAGAACTGAAATACAATCTCTCTAAATTAAACAGTCTACAATGGCAATCATGTTTGTATTTAAACATTTTATTCTGAAAGGATTACAGCATTGGTCTCCATTTTTTTTCCTGCCTAGACAAGAAGGCGACATACTGAGTCAAACAAAATATATTTGTTCTCTAAGAACTGAACTTGCACACTTTTTATAAACAAACTGTATAGGTGTATGAAGTTAGACTTCACATAATCAGTAACTGCTGTCCTTAGCATAGTAGGCAATTGTTTGAAATGTATGTAATGTAACTGTTTATATTAACTATGTATAGCTATATATAAAAAATCTAGTTATATATTTTGTTGTATGTGGTTTTGTGTATTTGTATGCAAAAAAGCTCTACTGATATAATTTTATTGCTGTGTAATAGAAATACGTTGGTGAATGGGAATACTAAGGACAAAAGTCTGAAAAATTGAATTGTTTATAGGAGAAACATCGGTATGAAAAGTGATACTAAAGATTCATTATTTTGATGAAGTCTTCTACTTCAAATTTTGCAAATGCATATTCTTGCTTAATTGATTCTTATTTTATTGCTTCCCAGAAATGTGAGTGCATGTTCTTGAGGATATTTAAAAACAATCTGAAGCAACAGTTAAGTTTAATCCATGGCTTCTGCTTGGAAATTTTGTATACTGTTCTGGTTTCTTACATGAGCTTTAGCTCAAGGTGAATTACTGCCACAGTAAAACTGTGTGCAAGCAGTTCTAAGTGCTGGTTTTTGTCTCTGATCTATGCTGTATGTACTTGTGTTGAAGACTCAATCTCCATCGTGCCTTGTGCACTTAAAGTTTTCATCTTGAGAAGGTTGAAGTATTTGCTAATAGATAAACATATCACAAAGTTATTGAGGGCAAACAGGTAGATAATAATATGAAAATGCTAACTCTACCTGGTGTAACTATCCTGTACCTACCCATTATCAATACAGGGGGTTTTTTTCTGCAAGTTGTGCAAGTCTAGATACTCCTGTTTAAAAAAATATTGTTTCATATATTTTCTGAGAAATTTTAAAGATGACACACTTTGATCCTTGTGTGTTATGCTGCAGCTCCGATTAGCACAAGGACATTTTGTTTTGCAACTGTATTTTCCATATTTATGTAAAAATAACATTTTTTTCAGAGTAGCCCATTTGGGACATAACTTTCTGCATTAGAAGACTAACATTTCTATTATTTGAGATAAAGAAGAGTCCTAAAAGTACAGTGGTAGTTGTCAAGTTGTTGAAAGCATCACAGACAAAAATGTGACCTTGTGCAGTAGGCCTGTCTTAGATGAATAATGCCAATAAGCTCACTTGGAGAAAAATAAAAGAGCGAAGAATATAGAGGATTTTGAAATCGTGGGTTTACTGTGTAACCAACAAAAGACTGCAAATTTTACAATTTAGTTGATTTTTTAAATATACATATCAAGTTGAATTTCGGTCTGGGTTTACTTTGCAAGTAGCTTGATATTGCATCATACTGTAATCTTTTTAGCAGCAGAAGATCTTCTAAGGCTCTCTTGGTTCTTTAGTTGATGAGAATGTTGAAGCAGATGTTTTTTCTTCTATTTCTGAATTGAACAGTTCATCTGTCAGTCATTCCAAGGAACCTGAGGAAATTGTCTACACTGATGCTATTTTTTTATGATTTGCTTGTATTTGCGAGTATGGTGTTCTTGCATTTTCTTCCAAATACATCTGTCAGCGGAGGCTTCCACTCTGAATTCAGTGGACAAACAAGTTTATTATTTTTCTCTGATTTGTTGTCAGAAACATTTCATAAGTTGATCAGGCTATGTACTGTTTGACTTGTGTTTCTTATATCAGAATTTTCCATTGCTTAAGGTTTTTCCAGTATTTTAGTTTTTTAATGATGATAATTTGAAGTTTACTACCCATATGTTTTTCTTAGAGAAGCAATATTTCTTTTTTTCATTAGCTCGGAAATAACCATTCAAGGAAGAAGATGGATAGGTCAAATGTGTCACATTATATCTACTCATGTGTCTTTTTTTCTTCAAAATATCCTTTTTAGATGTTTTAAAATGAACATGTCAATAAAAAAACCCTACAGCTACTTCATTTTATTGTCTTCATGAGAATACATCGTGCATTCTCCAACTTCCTGCTGACGTTTTCTCATACATTTCTTCTTCACAATTATAGTTGCTGGCAAAAACTTTGATCTCATTAGTGGCTTGGTTTCATATCATGTTCCCCTGAACACGTGGTGATTATTCATTGTCTTGAATTTATTTTTCTGTGTTGCTTTTCTTTTCCTTGAGCCTGTGTTCTAAAGTAGCTTCTGTGTATATGGGATAAAGTCTGTCTGTTTCCAGAGTTCAAGTATGCCTCTAAATACACTAATCTCACCTGCTTTTTTTAGCAGCAATATTATCCTCCTGTCAGGTGCAGTATCTTTTAAGGTGCCTAGCCAAGCTTTCACGTTAGTTGATATTACTAAGTACAGTAAGTCTTTGTCTCTCTATATATTGTCATCCTTTCAGTTTGAAACTAGTACCTAAGCTGATTTGTTATTGTGAGTTTGCATAATTTATTTTTTGATTCATATTGTATTGGAGAAATACAGTATGGAATGGAAAATTTTCCATTCTGCAGAAACTTTTATACTCTGCAGTTGCATAAGATAGATATAATTTCTGTCTCAAAGATAACAGTTTAAATTTCCATGTGAATGGAAGCAAAACCAATAAGACTATCAGGAAAATTTAAGACAAATTAAGAGGTTCCTGAAGCCTTTATTTTGACTGAAAATCCTTTGAAGTCTCTTTCCCGTTCTCTGTCCTTCATAGTGTCTAGCAATCCTTTGTGGTTGCTCTTAACCCCTCTTTTTACGGGGTGGATTTTCTGTAATCATCTGTGGACCACTACTTGCTTAAATAAAGTTATGGGTTTGTAGCTCCTTTTATTTTTATCTGTCCGTATATTGGTCTATATCTGGACATAATTTGTTTTAATCATATTTATATATGTGTGTATATACATGCAATTATATATATATATCAAATCATTTTACAGTTTTAGGGATTGAAACTGCTGCTATCTAAATGGTTATATTGGCAGCAGTAGCAATAGAAATGCAATAAAATAGCAGAACTATGAAATCATGAAGGTGAGAACTAAGTACACAAGTCTGATATGATTAAAAAACTGTTTCTATTAAAGTGAAAGCCAACAGATATTCTTCACTGCTGTCTTATGAATGTATCTGAAAGGCTGGGTGATGTGCCAGTTATTAAAAAGCACTTCATAGTAGTCAAGACCAGGAAATGGCCACATCAACTTTGGAACAAAACTATTACTTCTTGAAATAGTGACGTGGGTGAAAATATCCAGCAACTGCAAGACTTTTATAAACCCTTCTCCAGATGTTTGCATCAAAGTATATGGAAATTGTAGTGTAGTTCAGAATATTTTCATATGAGGAAGTTAAGGTTTATCTATATCTTTCATTGTTATTTTGCCATCCTTCGGGTAGATATTTGTGTAGTCATGCTGATTGCAGGGAGGGGGCATATTTAGCTACTAAGCTTGGCTGCGTAAGGAAATATTGTTTTTATCATTTCAAATTGTCTAGATAATAGCAGTAAATATGCAAAAGTTAGGATCTATTTTCCCAACAATTACACTCTGGATACCTCCAAGTAACAGTACAGTTATCTCCAAGAAAAAGAAGCTCATCTCATCATTCCTTAGGTTCGGGGGAAGCAAACCTATGGTGAACAATGAAAAATCCCAGTGAGATGCTACAGTTCTATTTATGAACATATAAATTTTTACATGAAATATATAGAAATATATTTGTCTTGGGGGGGGGGGATTTGGGACACACATTCTGGGGTCTGATTTCTCCAAGTCCTTGTCTCAGACTGATTTGTTTTAAGCTGTTCCCTGAAGTATGTACTCTCTTCCGCATACCTGTTTTGTTGAAAGTACACAGACCTGGCACCATTGTGTTTGCCAGGCGGTCTCTTATCTCCTGCAAGCATTCAAACAAAAGTGTTCTATTGCTCCCTAGGTAATCCGTGGGTGATCTTAACATTGAGCAAAAGTCAGAGCAGGAACTTATGTCATATTTCTTAGTGCCGGAGTAGACAGTCTCTGGAAGGAAGGAGAGGGGGGTGGAGCAGGGAGAAGACAGCCACAATTCAGAATAAATAGTTGAAGGGTTGTGATTGTGTTCATGTATGAAAACATTGCATAAGCCTGAGAATGCTGAAATTTAGGGATAATGCAAACAGTTTCAAAATATTTTATGGCTTTAATAAGGCCATAATATATAGGATATAGCATTTGAGGTATGTGTTTTCTTGAAGTACAGCTCTCAAACTGATCTAGTTCCAGTTTCTGTTTGCATGTTAGTCTCCAGTTCTACAAGATAAATTTGGCATGTTTTTAAGCATGCAGATAGTCCTGTTGACCTGTTGAGCAATAGGAATTGTACAGCATACATGATAGTTCCGTATTGAGAAGGCATCTTTAAGTCTGTTCAGTCTGTTGCAATAATTGTTATGCTGGGGGGGGAGGGGAAAGGGAGTTTTAAAATATCTCAAATAATTAGTAGCAGATTTTTGCATGCAACCCCTCCCCAAAACAAAAAAAAAACATGCTGCTTCCTGAACTGTTAACTGTTACATGACTGTTATCTTTCAGACTTTCTTGCTTTTTGGTAAAGGAAAAATGGAAGACAAAATTCATATATTTTAAATATTATTTCTGAAATTTTAAAATTTTTCTGATTATATTTTGTTTCAGTCCTAAAATCTAGCTTCATGATCTACTTTAAGGTACAGTGTGTCCTGCTTAATTTAATCAAGATCGACACTTCATTGTTTATAATTTTCTTATATTGTAACTAAAACTATGTCTCAGGCCTGGAAAGGACAAATATGATGAGTCCCAGACTCAGAGTGGTATCTCTAAAGGGTTTAGAGGAATCAGAAACAAGTGAGCTTGAATTATATTATCTATAGGCTTTAAGTGTATACAGAGAATTTCTTTATGATAGTTAAGGACATGGATTTATAAGACATAAAGTAACCTAGTGCTGGGCTTCTATCACTGATCAATGTTGCAATTTCTAGATTAATCTTGACTAGATTATTCTACTTATTGGCAAAGTACATGTGTGCACACACACACATAGTCCACTACAAATAAGAGTCCACTACAAATAACTAAAGAAGAACAAAATGGAAAGAAGATTGGTATAGTGTGGTAAAAATAATTTATTACCATCACATACATTCTAATGCAACATTATGAATTTCTTTTAAGATTTAAAATCTGAAAGAGGGAAGGTGGATCTATCTGCCTTTTGAATGAGTGATCAATGTTCTTGCGAAAAGGAAGACTGAAAAGTACTACTTTTAAAATAATTCTTTGCATTGGCTAAGAATAATTTTTTGATACTTTGCACAAACATTTCCTGTGCTTTGTGAAATGTTTCCAATATAAATGAGGAGCCAGGGCTGTGTTCCTAAAAGTGTGCCTCTCTTAATGATTTTTTTTTTTTGGACTGATTGAGTAGATGAAAATCACTCTCTCTGTGTTCTTGAACTGTATGTGTGTGGCACCGGAATAGGTTGGGAACAGGAAAGGCATACTTTGTATCTATACTAAACCTGTCGGCTTAGTGAATAGAAGACTTGACCCTTGTCAGGTGTCTTGAAGTTAACTGGCTGACTTATGGATTAATCAGTTTAAGACTGAATCTGACCAGTGACAGGAATGAGCTTTGTTGTGTGAGTGTGTGTGTGTGTGGCTGCAGTGCAGATTTACAAATTTTTATAATGCTTGCAGTCAGACCGTGAAAGTCTAATGTAAAGCTTATCTCTGATCTCTGGTTATGGTCATACTCGTGGGATTGTGTTTGTGTGTTTGGGGGGAGGGAGATGAATTCTTTAACACTCGACACCTGGCTCTACCAGGTTTCTAGCCTATAGTCTTGGGAACAGCAGTATTCAGAGCATTAATAAAGTAAAAACCCTTAAGCTGTATGACCAGTAGGTCATAAAAACTGTTGCTGGGTATTGTGCTTAGTCTTTCTTTCATAGCTGGATTATCATCCTGTCAACTAATTCTTTTTTTCTTTTGTCTTTTTTATAGCTGTTGTGAACTTGGACAACTCTGTGGTTGACCTAGAGACCCTTCAAGCCCTGTATGAGAATGTGAGTAATCAGAAGAAGTCTATGTAATGTAGAAATACTGTAGGTCCATGCGAAGGTGTATTTGGTTTGTATCAGTAATATTCAGAAAGCTTGAAGAATGTGTCCTGTTTTGAAGTAACTTTATTTTCCCTAAAGCAATAAAATAATAATAAGCATTTGAGTTATATTAATTGCCATTGTGTTTCATATAGTCCATACATTTTTATGTAAGTAACATAATCGACTTCTAAATGACTAAACAGAAGTTGATTTTGCTCCTTTTATTTTTTTCTTATTCCTTGAGGCAGTCTTTGGGCAATAGGTATCAGACTCTAGGTCTTTTGTTTCTCTTTATAACGTCACTAATGTAACAACAGTGTTCGATTAAAAAAAAAAGTAGTTTTAATCACAACAGTCATTCCATTTGTTGAACTGTAACTTTTACTTATTATTATTTGAGGGTTTCCTCCAAGATCATTGTAACTCTTGGAAAAGAAAAAGTTACCTATAAGTTAATGTAATAAAAAGTAATGTAAACTGCCAGGGGCTTCTTCAATGTCTGGTGCTAATCATCAGAGATCAGAGAGTGTTTGACCGCTAGGTATCCAAAATCAGGGATTCTGAATATACTTAGGCTTTTTCAAAAACTTTAGAAAGCTAGTCGTGTGTAAAATTCAAAAGTGGATCTCAGAAGCATGTTTCTGCCTTTAGCCGAGGGCAGTGAGCATTACCCCCCTTTTCTAAGCACATTTCCTGAATACATAGAAGTCTGGCTAGGCATGTGTTCAAAGAGGCTTTCTGTTTACCCTCCAAAGAACTTGAAAATCTGAAACATAAAGCTGTGAGCTGCAGAACGGCATTGAAGGCAAATGTATGCTATTTTGTATTTCCTTCATATACATTAATTACTTTTACACCGTTCAAATATTTTGTTCATAGACAAAAGGTTTTGTTCTTATGGCCTACTTCAGAATGGTTTTTTGAATCATAGAATCATAGAATTATCTGGGTTGGAAGAGACCTCCAAGATCATCAAGTCCAACACTTAATCCAACACTATCATGATTACTAGATAATGGCATTAAGTGCCACATCCAATCTTATTTTAAAAACCTCCAGGGATGGTGAATTCACCACCTCTTTGGGCAGGCCATTCCAATGCCTGATTACTCGTTCTATGAAGAACTTTTTTCTGATATCCAGTTGAGTTATGATAGTTCTCATAAATAACCCACTTTGGGGCTTGAAGTGTGAGATAGTAAGTTCTAGTCCACTGTATTAAAAAAAAAAACAAAAAAAACAGAAGGCTAAACAAAACAAAACCCAAAAATGTGGCAAAACTAAGGAACACTTCTACTCCTATTTCATCCCTGAATAATTAATTCACTCAGTGCTGCTTGGGTAGATAACGGTCAAATGGGAAATCTTTTTTTTATATTTTAAGCACTCATCATTCTTATGCCACAACATTTGTGGTTTAGCCTGTGTTGGTTTTATTTTGTGTTGTTTTTAATCTACTCCCTTACACAGCACAGCTATATCCCATTCCATGCATGCCTTGACACGTAAAAAATTAAATTCTTTATATTATGTATATATATTCATATATTATGCTTATATTTATACATGCACAATTGTGAGGGATTGTGTTGTGGCAAGTGCAGAATAGATACTGTCCTCCTGATCAGTTTTTGCATACTTCCTTCTTTTATACTGCGTAAGACTTTTATTTTAGTTATAAATGTAGACCTCCTGTGCGGCTAATGTACTAATATCATCTCTAATATACTTCAGATTTCCAGTATCATGGATTACCTTTAAAGTTGCAGTTAATTGAAATAACCAAATAACATTGTGTTCCATTTGTCATTACCTTCACTGCTTGTAGAAAAAGTCTAGGAAATATTGTCTTGATTGAGGAAAACACCATGTTAAGCTCAGACCAGACAGTAAAAGCTGCAATTATTATAATGTTATTTCTTTACTTTAAATAGAAGACAGATCAGCCTAACTTTATCACTGTATTTGCTAGGGTACAAGACAGTAAAAAACCAAAGAAAATTAACAAAGAAAACCTGAACAAACAAAGAACAAAACTCCCAGTTTATATGAGTTTTAATCCTGGATCCCCTGTTTGATAAAGCTGTCTTGATAGACACATTTTTTAAACTGAATTTTTGTTTTCTGTTTTTACTTCCAGTCTTTGGTCAAAACACATCAGACTTTGCACTTGCTTCCCATGGTGGCTTCGCTAATTATAACACTGTTTTTCAATAAAAAAACATAAGCAATGGATAGTACCAGAGAGGCTCTTCCCTTATTTCTCAGCCTCACCCTGTGTTGTAAGTGGGACTTTACCTCATTTGGTTACTTTGTAGCCATTAACTTAAATTTTACTTCCTAGTGTTTATTTATTGGATTGGGATTTGTTGCTGGATATTTAAATACCACTGTACTATTTCTCAGCTTTTCTGTTTGATCTCTATGGAACATATGGGAGTATTTGTTTTACAGTCTTCGCTCAGAATGTAATCGTTTTTTCCTGATTGCATACGTCTGGCGTGGTGCTTTCTCTTCTTAAATGTGAATGAAATTTGGGCAGTCTCCAAACCTAAACACACCCTAATTTCAAAAGCCACAGTCCCAGGGGCTAAATTCCTGTTTACTGAGGATTTGAAAGTCCTGTTAAACCACAAAGTTACTGTATACATCTTAGTGACTTTTATAAACAAAGAAACCCACACTCCACCAAAGACCCAAGCCCTCAATAATTTATTTAACAGTATTAAGTGGTATTGCATCTAGTGATAAGGACTTTGTTACTGCAGCATAATAATTTGTATGAGAGTAAGTATGTATCGGGTGGGTCTGTCTTGACACAAATTTGCTTTGTGTCAAGTAAAAAAAAAAAGCTTTTATTATCCAACTTCAAATCAGAAAATAGATATATATTTAATGTATAGCTAACTGGCATAAATTGTGAGAAATAATCTTCAATAAGATCAGCATGGTAGGTGTGCCAGCCATATAAATTTTCTGTTGTAATTTAAAATACGCATAAATGGGAGTTCTGGATACCCAAGTCAAAATTAGGGATTTGAAACTCAATTTTGATTCTGAATTCACACTTTATACTTGTACCTTGGTTTTGGTGAACAGTGTAAACCATATCTCCTGAGTTTTACTCAGCCGTATCCGTGAGTGGATTGTGCTTAGCTGTTGTATCTTTGCCAGTTGTTATTTCTTTGCATGTACAACCTGAGAATAGTGTCTTAAATAAGGAATAGTGAGTCTGCCTAGTCTTTGCCTGTGGGATTTGGTGGAGAAACATTAACAGCTTTAACATGCATGTATATAATAGATTGCTGTGATAAGCACCCTAACACTCCTCTATGTGTAGAAGGCCAGAAGAGAGAGTACAATGCATTTCATTTTCATACCTAGATTTCTGTGTTTCTGGCAACGTGATCATTAGAACAATGTTATCTCTCTTGGCACTCTTCTGATTTCTAAAATCCATTTCTGATTTCATCCATTGCTGAGAGAATTTTTACTGATTTGAAAAGAAATGGAATCTTTCTTCTTTTTTAAACTTTCTGTTGGGTTAAAGTTCTCTACACATATACCTGCTCTCTAACACAAAACTGAAAGTAAGTCTTCTCAGCAGAACCTACAATACTTAAGTGGAAACCTCTGGTAATTAGTTGCATCTTTCGTAGTCCTCAGTCCGTATCTGGATGAGTCTTCCAAGATTAAAAAATGATACAATTTTCTGATCTTAGTATCTTGAAAATTTTTTTCTGCTCAAGATAGAAGTATAACAGCAAAGTTTAGAACCATTGTTATATTTGTAGGTCCTATACCTGCCTTGACACAAACTTTATGTAGAAGAGTACCTTTGGAGGATAAATCCCCAAGTTTGTTTTCTTACACTGAAGTGATACTGGGGTAGGGAATTCAGGGATCTCGGTGTTCTGGATGGACCACTAAAGTTACAAACTGGTAAATTAACCTCAATATAACCCTTGTTAACTGAGAAAGTTGTGATACAGTATACACAGATAGATCAAGGAAGGATGAAGCAAGTCAAAGGAAAGGATTCTTTTCCTGTTCTGAGCACTGGTGAGGCCACATCTAGGGTGCTGTGTCCAGTTCTGGCTGTCCCAGTGCAAGAGACGTGGACGTACCGAAGTGAGTCTAGTGAAGGGCCACAATGATGATTAAAGGTTTGGAGAATGTATCATGCAAGGAGAGGCTGAGAGAGCTGAGAGATTGTTCAGCCTGGAGAAGAAGTAGTGCAGAGGGATCTTATCAGTATGTGGAAATACCTGACTGGGGAGCTAGACTCAGAGATGTCCAGCGTAAAGACAAGAGGCTCTCTTAAAACTGATATACTGGAAATTCCATTTAAAAATAGAACAAACACTGGAATGAGGTGCCTGAAGGAGTAGTGAAGCCTCCATCCTTGGAGATACTCAAAACCTGGCTGAACATGATACTGAGCAACCTGCTCTATCTGCCTCTGCTTTGTGCCAGAGTGTTTGGCTAGGTGGTCTCCAGAATCCCTTCAAATGTTAACTATTCTATTAATCTGTGATACAAATACTACCACCATTATAATTTCTTAGTGTCAAGAGCAAAGTTATTTACTGGGAAAAAAAATAAAATATTTTCTGGATGTTGGAGCATTTAATAAATTATGTCAGACTATTTTAGAGGTGAAGAACCTTGAAGATCATCCATAGAAATGTTGGTTAAAATATTATGATGTGTATTCTAGACAGATGACCTTGCAGTCATTTCCAGATTTATTGAAGTAGTCAGAGAAACTCTGAAGTGCTTTTGCTTTGAATGACTCTTCAGTGACTTCATCTTTCTGTTTCGCACTAGTATATTCTCCCTTTTCACGTGAAAAGATGCTCAACAACCTCAGAACTACCTTTCTGGTTTTGAATTGCTGATATAGCTGTAGCAGTATAATTTTAGATAGTTCCATACTACTTCTGCTAATCGTGCAAAAACATGTGCAGGTGCAGCCTATCTTTTGAATTTAATTTTCTGCTGTTGTTTGTCTTCAAGTTCTGTGGTGAGGTAAGTTAAAAAATTAGTATTGTTTTTTATTAAAGGATTAAAGAGAGACCTATTTGCCACTTTTTTGCCACTTTTTTCACTCTTGCACAGATTCATGTTTTGAACCTATTTAGAAAACCTCTATGGATGTCAAAAAAAGGATCAGAAGGAGAAATTTCCATTCCACTTTTAGTCCTTTCCATGCCATCCCATTTTTCCAGTACTGCAGCTGGAAAAAATAATTTCCATGTAGCACCAAAATAAGTGAGGCTGTTTCTTTTGATTGGAACATTGAGGAAAAGACTGCGCGAGGTACCACAGGGTTCTCCAAGAAACTAGACAGTTTACATGTAATTGTTAAGATCAAAATCATTTTATTATAAAGAAGTATTAAGTACTTCTCATGTATTATGGTATGTACGATAGGTCCGTTACAAATCAGCTATATTTTGTTGTTCCATAATGTTTTCCAAATACAAAATAAAATTTAAATTACAGTAAACAACACAAACTTATTTTCATTTACTTAAAAAATGCTACCCAACAGATTTGGAATGAAGATTGTCTCAGTACATGGTTGAATGAATAAATCTTTTTCAGATTGCTACTAGTCAATAATAATATTTGAAAGTTGAAAATTGTTCTGTTTTCCATCAGATATATTTATACTTAAAATAACTCTATGAACTAAGTAGCTTTACCATAAGAGGTGCTAGAAGGAAAGGAAAATCTATGGAAGTTATTTGTGAAAAAGGCATTTCTGTGTTCTTTGATTAGATTATCAATTAACACTTTTTTAATTTCTTTTGTTTCCTTTATTCCAGAGAGCACAATCTGATGAATTAGAAAAAATAGAAAAGCACAGCAAGGCATCCAAGGAAAAAGAAAACGCCAAGTCTTTGGATAAACCAGAACAGTAAGTACATAGTTATGAAAGAACAGTTTTACTCCCTTCAGAAAACTTTCCCTTGTATAGTAAACTATCTAGAGATGTTATAAAACAAAAGAAATTATATTGTATCTACTGTCAGTGACCCGTATCATTTTCTGTAATTACTCTTACAGGTTCCTCTATGAACTCTCACTGATTCCCAACTTTTCAGAACGTGTATTTTGCATTCTGTTCCAGTCAACGTTTTCAGAAAGCATTTGTTCCATCCGTCGCAAACTTGAATTGTTACAGAAACTGTGTGAGGTACGTTTTGCTCTATTGAAATGGTAGACCTAAATTTCTGATATTTAATCTTGTTAAGTTGTACTCATATTTCAAAAGTTTCCTCGTTTAAGTACTTATTAAATCTGAAGGATAGCAGAATAGATCGTTTTATGATTGTACTTCAACATCAAAGTGAATTTTAAGATTAGCTTAGTACTGAACTATATCTTGCTTTTGCTGTCACTGTATATCAGTTTCTGAAAAATAGTGTACCTTCTCCTTTGGCCAAAGAAAAGTGTTCCATCTTCATAGGGACCATTTCATTCCTTTCCAATGAATGCCAGTTAAGTCCACCTTGTGTTTGCTTGGATTTTGGAAGTACGAAACTCAATAATAACTGATATATAAAATCAGTTAGAGATAGTGATGTTAGCTTTAGATAGAAGAAATTACTGCAGTTTTGATGTCCCATGCAAAACAAATACATGGCTTTAAAATACAGGTTTCATCACTATTTTTATAACTGAAATCTATTGGAAATATTTTATTTAATCATTTTTACCGCTTAGTAGATATTTTATTTGATTTTATTAACTGTTTTAATTGTTCCATGTGGGTGTTTTATGAATTCAAAGCAGAATTCTCCACTAAAGTATATATAACATTCCCCATACCAACATCAGTTAAGGAATTACTTTTTTTGTTTTTCTCAGCCAGTTATCTGTGATAATATTGTATAGATTTCGTGGTTTTTTTCTAAGTATCTATTTTGGGGGTAGCATTCTCCATTCACAATAAATTACATATTGATATTATTCTTCTTCTACGTGTTGCTGTGGAAGGTTATTAATTCCTTGTATTTGAGACTATTTATTTCTAAACATAAGATCAAGAGGAATTTGTCAGTGATACTGTTAACAGCAAATATTTTCAGTTTGAACAGACAACTATTTCTGTTTTGTAGACCTTGAAAAATGGGTCAGGAGTTATGCAGGTCCTGGGTCTGGTTCTTGCCTTTGGAAATTATATGAATGGTGGAAACAGGACACGAGGACAGGCTGATGGGTTTGGACTAGATATCCTGCCAAAACTGAAAGATGTCAAGAGCAGTGTAAGTTGATTCTAGACTTCCTTTGTGCCTGAGAAGGTTAAATCTCAAAAAATTACTTTGTCTCCATTTGTGCATAAATGGTATGAAATATATGAAGGTATGTCAAAGGGAATTCTTTTGTTACTATACTTAATGGATCACACTTCCAGAGTTGGATGTATTTTAG
The DNA here is from genome assembly GCA_033558185.1 of Dromococcyx pavoninus. Classification (NCBI taxonomy): domain Eukaryota; kingdom Metazoa; phylum Chordata; class Aves; order Cuculiformes; family Neomorphidae; genus Dromococcyx; species Dromococcyx pavoninus. Next base: position 1,379,241 of record JAUMJL010000192.1, on the reverse strand, counting down.
AAATGTGAAAATGAACAGTCACTTTTCACTGCTGTACAAGCAAATGTATGTTAAATTACGTCTTAGTTGCTAATCTGATATGTATTAGACTTTTGGTACACTGCATAGTTCTAACTTTTCGTATATTTAGAAGCAATAAAGCTTCTTAAAAGGTTTATTACTGATGTGGAAGCAGTTGTAAAAGAAAAGTTGACTGTGATTCAATGCTGATTCAAAATACTTGTGAGGAAAAAAATAGTCACTCATGAAAATGGTCATTCTCAACATTTGAGATAACCCAAAATTCATCCTTTATCATGAGTATGAAGTGTATATTTCAGGTTGGACCACAGACCCACTCAAGTAAAGAATAATCACAGCAAGTACTTGTTGATTTAAGATTTGTCTGGTGTAGTCATCTGAGTAAGGAGAATGATTAGTCTTGTTTCTTGCACAGTGCTAAATTTGAGGTTGTGTGTTACCAGCACTTTTTTTTGGCATTGGTTATTCTGATTGGGATCATATTCAAGTATCTGCTTTTGTTTACAGGGAAGAAATAGTCTTTGAGTCTCTATGGCTATGATGAAAAGATTTATCTGAATAGGATGAGAAAGGTCATAGCAATGATTCTTGAGACTTAAATTGGACCCTACATCTATCTAATGAGTCATTGTGAAGATGTGCTATTCTGAAAGTGGGAGAAAAGTAGTTTGTTTTTGTGCTTCGTCACTTACCAATTATAGATGCTTTAGCCACTGGGTTAGGTAATGTGACCAGAAGTTTTTTACCCTGAGTTGAGAGACCATGTCAGCCATTTTGCTTTAAAAGGTGGAGGAACTTCATTCTGGCATGCTTGTTTCCTTGATTAGTCAAGGGAGTGATGATGTGAATGAAGCCTTGGTACAACACATTTAGGGCTGCTTGCTTGAGCTGAACCTTCTGGTTGCCTCTAGATACATCGCAAGTTTTGGAATTTGGTTCAGTAGGACATTCAGGGACACTAGATTTGGGTTCATGACTTAAATCTTTAGTATGTAATTTGCTGTAAATACTACAATCATTAACCTTGTAGTTGCAAGATAGATCTTCAGTTTATTTGCTACTGACCAGTCAGGAAAATTCTTACAGGGTAGTTTTCTGAGACTATCTGAAAACATAATTCTGCCCAAAATTATCTCCAAATCAAAGATTTTCTTGCTGAAATTTCATTACAGAGATTACAGAGGGAAAATGATGATGAAATTCCCCCAAAGACCCCCAAAAGTGCCAAAACTTAGTTTTGGAAAATAACTTTTTCTTTAATTTAACTTTGCTTCAGCTATATATTAATAAAAAGATCTGAATGGTGCCAAACAAGATGCGGATATCAACTGAGAAACAATTTCTCTCTTCCTTCTTGGGAAATTTTGAAGTCTAAGGGTTTACTTTACAGTCAGGTAAATTTAAAAAAATCAGGACTGGCTTACACAAGTGTTATAACATATTTTTCTGTCATTTTCTTTAAACGGTATTTCATGGTGGTTTGTTTTTATTGAAGTCACCGAATCAGCAAAGTATTTTCTGTACCTGACACTAAATATTTCATTTACTTGAATTATCATTTCTGAATTTGATTTTTTTTCAGTGAGTTTCAGTAACACAGCAAATTTTATTCTCTTCTATACAGGACAACAGCAGAAGTCTTCTGTCTTATATTGTATCATATTATTTGCGTAATTTTGATGAGGTGAGTAAGCATTAATTTTGCTCTTTTAAAAATCAAGTTAAAAAAATCACCTTAATTTACTCTTTGACTGGCTGAGATGAAGAAACGTACTTAATAGTCTCTGTGCTTTCAGTTATATATTTTATTGTATAAAAGAGCAGTGAGCACTATGTAACTGTTCCTTTGTGTTTTCTGTCAGGATGCTGGAAAAGAACAATGCATCTTTCCTCTTCCAGACCCACAAGATCTCTTCCAGGCTTCACAACTGAAGTTTGAAGACTGTCAAAAAGATCTCCGCAAAATGAAGAAAGATTTGCGAGGTACTGAGCCCTAGATTAGGTGCTAAACTGTATGTTATCAACATATCTTACTCTTATTTTTTGTATTGATTTGACACATTAGATGGTAGTATAAAAGTATTTGTGTATTTTTGGCTTCTGAGTTACTATTTTCTCTTTAATTTGCTTTTGCGTGACCATTTAAGCAATGGTTCATTATTTTCTGTTGATAACCCCTTCCAGGTTATTAAAATAAAAAAAATCAAAGCAGTTAGGTAAAGTCTTTTGTTTCAAAAACAAAACAAAAATATCATGGAATTTTTTTCGCACTGATTTCAACAGGTCTTTCACTATAAAAAGAATTGCAGAGTGCTGGATCATGTATATGACAAAAAGGGTTGATGGTTAGTTCCAAATACTATTAAGCAGATAATATATTTGGCATGTTTTTTAAAACAGTTGAAATGACCTGACTTTACTAAAATATAATATGCAAAGGAAGGGGTTTTTTCCTAATGCTTGTGGAACCAGTTCTTCAAATGAACTCAACAAGCTTAAAATAAGATGTATTTGCTAGACTTTAACAAAGAACATTTATCACATATAATACATTTCTTAATAACAGTGGGAACTAGGCACTAAGTTTAAGATAAGCAAAAGTATAGTTTGCAGAAATGATAGCCAATATCCATGATCTTCAATATTTTTGCTAGAAGTATGCTGGCCAGGTGTGTACCATTATGCTAAATCTTGGAGACAAGCATTCAAATCAAGAAGTGAAATAATTCTTGTATTTCTGTTGTCTTGTTGGGTTTGAATGCTATGCATCTAGAGGCCAGGAAATGGTTTGGTAAACTGTTAGTCCCCGAACAACCTAGAATGGAAGGTTCTCTATTAAAAGAAAAACATAACGCAGTTACCAAATGATATCTGATCTTCTCATCTTGCCCTTATCAGGCTTTCAGTTTGGATGTTTCAAATTTGTTTTGAACATTTAGAGATAATGTTTAATTTTGCATCAAGGTCATTTAGTGTGATGCTGAGGCAAGAACTGCAACACCATCCATTTCCTGCCCTAAACAATATAGGGGTCAAAAATCCCACAGTTCAACCATGAAAATTTATTTCTGTACTTCTTGCAATTTTCAGATTATCTGAGGGCTGATCTCCAAGCTTGCATATAGAGTAGGAAGTTACTTGTTTGATTGAAAAAAAGACACTTGAATTCAAGTTCATGTTTACAAACATCCATAAGGTCAGACATTATCCCTTGCTAGTTCTCCAAAACCGTATTAGATTGACAAGATGTAAAATATTTTTAGATCAAGGTTGAAATTTGCACACAAGCATGAATTTCTTATGGAGTAAATCCGTACTGTGCAGTGATCAAAGCAGAGTTCTGTAAAATGGAAATTATACACTTTGCTCTGCCATCAGACAGCAGTTGAATTCTTCGTGTACTTCCAGTCCAGCCCTTAGGCTGGAGTCTCCGTTATCAGTCTGTTCTGTAGTTAATGGAACTGAAGAATAACTGCAGATACCATAACTCCTTTCCCATTTCCTTTGGTACAACCTTTCTGAGGGACAGCATCAGCCCCCTTCTGCATCCTCTCCTGGATATGAATGACAATTTTAGTATCAGTCTCCAGTCTCATTACTGACTTTCTTATTGTCTCCAAGTAATGCAAAATGCTTTGCATTGACTCTCTTTTGCAAAGAAAGTTGACATCCTAAATTCAAAATAATTTGGGTTAAAATGAATGCAAGAGCATTCATTAAAAATTCTGGCTATTCCAATAGCTTATGCTTTCAGTGAGACAGAATAACCAAGTTCAGTGACAGTCTTTTTTTAAACCGAGTACAAGTTTTAGCTGAATGGATATTACTTCAAAGTGGTTTTCCTCTGCATTTAGTTTAAGTATGCTACCAGATTTGCTAATGTGCATCTAGAAGAGCTAGCGAGTGCCTCACTAATGACTGAGGAGAAGGAAGGTTGTAAGATGCTGAGCAACTTCTGACAAAATCCTAAATATGATTCTCTCTTTTTGAAAATCAGTAAATGAGTTTTGAGTATTCCTAAGAGATATTGATTATCATGAGCTTTAAAACCATAGAAAGAGATGAAAAGCTCTCCAGTTTTACTCTGAGATGAAGACTGCAACCCTGGACCTGTTTTCATAAGTAATTAGGAGTTTTCATGAGAGGATTTCACCATCATAGGGTGTAAGGTGTGTTTGCTTTGTTCTTAATCACTCAAAACCTGAAAGTTGCCTATAACATTGATGCAGGCAGTATCACCAGTTTAAGGATATTTTGTCCATGTTAGTTTCAAATACTATGCAAACCACACACTGAGATCATTCTTAGTCCAACGCGGGAAGAGGGTATTGGTTCACCCAGGAACAAAAGCTTCTGAAGGTATTTTATTTGTGTCTTAAGGAACTTTCCATAATCGTTATTCAAAGGTAAACTTCATCCCAGAAAGATCTTTTCATAAAATGGTGATGAGGCTTAAAAGACAAAAATGCGAAGGAGGTTATTATATAAAAAAAATGTTTTGTAACCATGAGAATAGTGTTTTATTCTATGAATGCTGTATGTTTCCATCTAAATACATCTGTAGCATCTGCAGATTCAAGTGAATATAAGTAATCCTTATGGTTCCATATACTAATTTCATTGTCATGCTCTTTCATAGTTCTGAGCTTGTGTTTGTATTAAAGGAATGGTTATCTGGTTGTTTTAAAAGAAAAAGCACTCCTGGAGTTCAAATTTATGTGCTTTGTTCCCTTTTGACTGTGGAGGCTCTTGTCCATTTAAGTTTTTTATGCACTGTATGCCTAGCAATTTGTAAATATTGGAAAAGAGAGTTCTTATTCAGGTTGAAGGTGTAAGTCCAAAGACTTTCAGAAAGCATGATGTGTGCCTGTTTCAAAATTAGTAAGACAGAAATATACAATTTTTTTTAATTTAAAAAAAAAATCTCCCCTAAAATTACAGTGGAAGCTACACTAACCATGTAATATTGAAGTTAGAAATTGTTCATTTTGGTTTTTGGTTTTTAAAATAATATTTGGCCCGCGGGGTAAAGATTATATACTAGATTTTTTTTTTTAATAGCAGTCCAAAGAACAGGTAGATCCTTTTACTAACAAACCAAGTGAGTTTGGCTCCATCTGTTGCTCCCAGATTTCACAGCTCTCCAGGTTTCCCACTTTAGCCTTTTTGACTTCAGTGACATATAGTTTGTTAAGGAACTTGATCTGCTTTTGATCTCTCCTTGGCTGTCAGTAACGTTCCTTGATGCAGTCATGCCAAGCAATGACTTCTGTTCCTATGTCATTCCACTGAAGAAACTTTAGCACTTGCCACATGACTTAAATCAACTCACCATGTAAAGAAAATTGGGCATCCAGGGTCACAAAAGCAATGTGTGACTCGCTGATTAGGGCCTGTGTTGTATTTCGATTATTGTCCATGTTTTTTTCTAGACACTTCAGAATGCTAGAGGTGGGGCAGAAAGCTGAGGAAAATGTGTATTGAATCAATTAATGTTTTAATCGTCTCTGCTCTGACACTCTGGAGGTATACTTGTGGTTTAGGAAAATGTTGGATTTGTGGCCAATGAAATTCTTCAAGACATGTATTTAGTTTGGGAAAGAACTATGATGCTAAAACGGCAGTGAGAGTTACAGTATTTATGAAGCGCTTATGGCAATCTAAAACTGTTTAGAAGCTGTCCTTTGGCTGCACATTAACATTTCAGCTTTACAATAGTAAGTTTGTTCTTGTAAATCAAAAACTAATTCATCAGTTGTCACTTATTGCAAAACTTTCACTGAAGCTGAGCTAAAAGGGAATTAGAAACATCAGGCAGAAAATAAATCTGACTAGTAGAATTTTGAAAATGTGAATAATACCATACAATGCAGACTGCTATAAAAATTGAGTTGAAATCAGTACTTGTTTATATGTTATAATGTCATGTTGAGTATGTTTGATTGAAAACTGATTACAAGTAATGGTTATGATAATTAAATATAATGTTTGTAGTGATGCTTTCTTTTCCTACTGTGAGTTTTACGATTCATTGAAATGTCTCCATCGATAAGAAGCTAGGCTGTGTAACCCAGCACATCTCTCTGATTTGGAATAAATGTGACTGAGAATGTTTATAGTGTTAAGCATTTGCAGAACACTTTGTATTTTAAAAAGTATGTTCCAAGAAAAGCCCCACAGTAACTTGGAAAAATACACGTTGCCTGTTTTTTCGTGCTGGAGGAGAGAACACTGAAACAGAGAAAGCTGTATTCTTGGAGAATTTGCTTTAAAATACTTTGAAGTGTCTGTATCTTTTATTCTCTGTCAATAGTTTTGATGTGAATTTGAATGGATATTTTTCAAAATTAAGAAACAGATCTTCTGGTTTTCTTATATGACCCATAGATTCATAGTCTGATGAAAAGATGCCTTCAGTCTTTTATAACAAAATGCCAAATCTCTCCAGGTAATTATTAACAGAGTAATATAGCAACACTAGCAGTTTTGGTCAACATTACAGTTATCTGTACAGTCTGCCTTTACAGGAATAACTTTTGTTTTAACCAAATTATGTCTTTGCTTTTTAACACCTTTGCATCCACAAATTCTAGCTGTTTGTTCAAGTGTCACTGAAAGGGTTAATTGCTGCAGCTATGCAGCATGCAGACTTCTAAACCTAAACCAGATGTAAACTAAAGCCAGGCTTTCAGTCAATCTGTGAGTCATATTTTACTGTCCTTAAAACTCCAAACAAGGAGCTGTCTATGGAAGCCCTTGAAGACTCAGCAATTCTTAGTGTGAGTCTTTACAATTCAAAAAAAAATGAATAAAAGAAAATTAAGAGCTCTTTTTGTACTTGTGACCAAGTTCATCAGAATTTGTCTTTTGGTGAGGCCGGTGTTGTTTCCTTTTGGTAAAGTCTAAGCTTTATTTTGAAGTTACAGGTTGCAGCTGTAAGGAATCCAGAAAGCACTGAGGAAGTTGTGAAAACAGTGGTTATGCTGTTATGTACTTTTCAGGCAAGTAGGGCACAAGCAGATCTCCTGTGGGAGTCTGAGTACTCAGAACATCTGAAAATGAAGGGCATCACTTCAAAATTTCCTTAAAGACTTAAAGACAGTCTGTTAAATCCTGATGAAACTTGTGTTCTTAAGCATCTTACAGTTTTGAAAATCCACCTAAATTCTGTAGGACTTCTGTAGATAAGTATGTGATATCAGAAGACTGTTGGTACTCATATACTTGGGGGTTTTTTTTTGCATGTTTCACCTCCACGTTTCTTAGAACTTAGTATCAATAGATACTCTTCTGAAACAAACATTTATTCAGTATCTTATTCCTTCACTTGGGCAGAAATACTAGTAACTGCCTGGTGTTTTGTGGTCCTTTCATATGATCAGCACTTTAATTTCTTCAGTTACAGTAAGGAATAATAATACAAGAATATTTCATCCTAATAGTGGAGTTTTATACTCTGGTGACAAATTACAGAACATGACAAATGAATGCTGTATCCAAAAGGTAGGGAGACCACGATTCTGGTCTTGGTGCTCTGGAGAACTTCGGAAGAGCTTAAAGGCCTGTTAATTCTTCTTTAATGAAGAAAGCATCTGATGAACTAGTTGGTTTTAAATAGCCATTACATTGGCATGGTAATAATGACAGAATTTGTCCTGTTTTTAAAGGTTGGGTGTTACATATGATACCTTACTTTCTAGAAAACAAGGAAAAGGAATGTTTTTCCTCTGTTTTCTTTTGGATTTTAAATGATTAGATATTATTTACAATTCAGGAATTGAGTCAGAAATGGCCCTGAATTTTCATTCCTCTGAACATCACTGATTTTAGTCTCTTAACAGGAGAAGTGGGTGGCTATGAACAAAAAAATCTTCCACAAAAAACTGGAGAAACAAAGCTATCATTAGCTGCACTCCCTTTCCTCCACCCCACACCTACACACAAAGAAATCAACCATAGAAGACCTTCCAGTATCTGAATGGTTAACAAGCATACATTTCATTTTGAAAATACTGCACGTTTTTCTTTTCCATAGCAAGTTGAAGATAAAGGGTAGTTTATCCTTGTATTTCCTTATTGACATTGAAAAGGGACTGTTTCAGATTATTGACGAGTATAGGCTAAGATTTTTGGTGGGTGTGTATCTTCATGAGATCTATACTTCTTCCAAATCAACTGAGAGATCAGGAATTCATCATGAGTTGCAAACATTAGTTCGAGAGATTATAATGTACTTCTGTGAAGAATATGTAATCCATGTTCTGGAAAAAAGTGTGGAATTTCGGTGATATTAAATATTATCATAGGTTCTGTAGCATCTTTCAGATCTGAGGAGTCATAGAAATTTTATATGTCACTATCAGAATGTCTTCTTTTGCAGAATAGTACATAGCTTCTCTATATTTTTGTGTATCGTACCCTGGAAGAAAATTCATGGCTATTTTGATCCCCTCTCCTATTTCATAAGTGTTGACTAACACTTAAAAATTCTAGGCTTGTCCATATGGCAATATTTGTGCTGATTTTCAGGTTTAATTGTTGTTTGTTATTTTTTATATAGCCTCATAAGCAGGGTTACCTGATGTTGATTATTCAATGAAATATAATTATTTAATTAAATTTATCCATGTTACTGCTTTCCCTAAAAATCTGCTGATATTTATTTTTATTTTGCTTTAAGCTTAAAAAATAATAATAATAACAAGAAAACCCCAAATTGTTATTGTCACCCTGGCCTTACTCCACTTTTGTGGAGACCGCAATCATTTGAGTCAGTCTGCTTTTCTGTATGTGTGGATTTTAAAAATTGATATGTCCAGTTGTCTTTGATGTATTCACGACTACGAGAAATAATTATTAACCAATCTCTGAGAAGTAAAGCTGCATTTTCCAAAGATTTGCTCCAGATATAGCAGACCAGATGAGTAGTACAGTAAAGGTGAATCAATTTATACAGCTAAGAGAACGTGACTAGTCATATATATAATTACATTCTTGGTGCTTTAGTTTGAATGACTAGGTACAGGTATTGAGTGGGTTGGCTAACCAGCATTTGCCAAAATTAATGTACTGTTGGATATTTTGTCTTTTATTATGTTATCTTTAATTGCTCTACCATGCTCATTGTTTGTTTGGTTTTTTTAATGTCTTCTGTATTTAAAGGCATAGTAATGATCCTGTTTCACTGGAAAAAACCCAGGAGAGTCAACAAGGAAAATAGAGTTTTAGAATGTGTTCACTTTTACTGGAAATTTTGAGGCAGAATCAAACAGGATTCATTTTTGTTGAATGAGGGGAACTTACCACTGCCTAAAGAGATTTCCCTTATAAAAGAAATCAGAGCTTAACAGTTTCCTGAAGTAGTAGTGTTAACTTGTCTGTTGTCCTAAACTAAATTAAATTGGATAGTTGATGGAAGCATGATGGTACCTCACCAATGAATAAATTGTGATGGAAGCATGATGGTACCTCACCAATGAATAAATTGTGATGGAAGCATGATGGTACCTCACCAATGAATAAATTGTGATGGAAGCATGATGGTACCTCACCAATGAATAAATTGTGATGGAAGCATGATGGTACCTCACCAATGAATAAATTGTGATGGAAGCATGATGGTACCTCACCAATGAATAAATAGTGTCAGGGCTGCTTCAACCTCCAGTTCTTTTGCTCTGGTCTCTAGTTCAATAAGAACCAAATTATACTTCAGGGACTCTCATAGAGTTCAAATCATGATAACAATGCTTTTATATTCTTTCATTTTAAACTTTTTGGACTACTACTTTTGAAGAAGGCGCGGCACATAAATACATTTGTGAGTTTAGCAAGTATCAAACCCTCATCTAGCTTTACTCACTGAATTAAGGTCCTTTCTACTATTTTGTGCAAGTTTTACATCTGAACTTTGTTTTGATTCAAGCACTGTCATTTGGAGCCAGGAATATCAACGCAGCCAGGAATCTGAGTTTGTAATGTTGTTCCCATATATCTTAGCCCCTTATATTTGTCTTTCTCCTTCAAAACAATTGAATGTTTCTGTTAATTTTTGCTAGCATTCATTGAAACTAATACACTGACCATAAGTTATCTGTGTATTTTGGTCAAAAATATTTGACCAGAAGCATGACGTAGTATGTTTGAGGCACATATGCCAACAGTTTCATTAACTATGCATCAGTTGAAGTGTGTCTTTTATTACAGTATGCAGGTCCATAGCATGATGTGTCATCCTAATCTGTTACTTCAATTGCAGCGTGTGAGACAGAAGCAGCAAAAGTTTATCAGCTATCACTAGAAGAGCACCTTCAGCCTTTCAAAGACAGCATGGAGCAATTCATTAGTCAAGGTAAATAATGAAACGTCACTTAACCTTTTCATGACATTTCAAAGGAAAGTTACAGGAACAATGTTTATACGTTGTGGGAAAGGGAATGTTTATTTTGGCATCATAGAAAGATGTGGATTAGTTTAATCAAATGCCACACAGTTCTAAAAGATTTACAAAATGATTCTGTTGTACTGTAGGTGATTTGCTCTCTTTTGCATGACAGCAAAGACAAATGTTATTGGCTTGAGTGCGTGATCTTCTGATAAGTTCAACATTCCAGTACAAAACAATTTTACAATATTTGTTGCATGAAAAATTATAGAAGCTGGATCTGTTTCATTAACTTCTTTCCAAAGAGATAACTTTTTTTATTTGCCAAATTCATGGACTAAGCATAGCAAAAGTAGTTAGAGGTTTTCCAGACATGAGGCAAATCCATATGAATTACTTGGATGTGATTAGTGGAAAAAACTGCACAAGAAAGTGTATTAGAAATATCCATAATGAACTGAGTGCTAAAAGGAAAACACTTTAAAAATGAATGGATTATACTTTCAGTGCTTTATTAGACTCTTCTTTTGCAAGTCTAACAGAGGTGCAGATAACGTTAATTTTTGACTCATGGTGTATCAAAGCATCTCTTGAAATACAGCTCTGGAAGACTATAGACCAATTCATGTTTTGATACAAGTCAGAATTCAGTACAACAGTGTGACAATGGCCTGATGAGTACATGAATATAATTTTAACTTTCTCAACCACTTTGCTGCTCCTTCTGTTTTGATACTGTGTTATATAATAGAAGACTGGCCTGTTATCTACTGAATGGGGAAGTTATGTGAAAAGTCAGTTTCTAGTGCTGATTCAACGAGCTGTCAGTATTTTGCTAGCCTTGAGCTGTGTTAATGTGCAGTCATACCTAGAAATCATCATTAACTGAATGTGAATTATGTTTGAGAGTCAGATGTACATTTATCTCCTTCTTGGGTAGAATATCCAAAATGACCATCTATCTAAATGTTACAAGAAATGGAGTACATGTGTTCTCGTGTATACTGATCCATGCTATAGGACTCTCAAATGAATAAATTGAACAAAACCACTCTTTTGAACCACCAAATGTGAACTCATGTTTTCTAAGATAAATGTCCTTTAGGCAAACTTGGCAAACAGAATGTTTTCTCCAGCAATAGTAGGCATGAGTTGCTTTGAAACTGAATTTGGATTATGTATGTGACATATAAATGTTACATTAGTGGCATGATTAAACATGTAGCAAGTGTTTAACATTAGTTTTATAAAATTATATATATATAGATAGGGAGCAATCAAATCACAAGTTGGTCTGAAAGACATCACTAATGGTGTACTGTAAATCATGCCATATGTTTGCATATGGATCTTAATAACGGAGTAGGAAATAAGCATGAGGATTATATTTCATCAGACAAATCTATTACATTCCTTTAGCTTCTTTTACAAGCCATATTTTTATAAGTATCTGACTTTAGCTTACGTCAGTTTCTGACTACGACTTTCAGAGCATAATTATTTATAAGCTGTGTAGTAATCTGTTCTGGTTTCGCATGGATATGCTATTTCCTTTCTTGATTATGTGTCTATGTCAGGAAAGTGATGGAAAAAGGGGTGGGGGGAAGAAAAAGAAATGCATCTCATCCATTAAGAACTTTGCTGTGTTCCTATATTAACAGTGCATATTGTTGAGTGGTTGACAAAAGGAGAAATTCTTAATGTCAATAAAAAGATCATTGTCACATTTTAATAAAAATAATTGGAAGTGTGCATTGTGAACATGGTGGTCTGTGACTAAACAATTGCTACATTTCTTTAAAACTCTAAGGTGCATTTTGCAAAATTCTGTCCCAATGTAAGAAAGACAAAGGTTAACACATAGGAAAAAAACATCCCTGGTTAAGTTCCAAAAATAAAGTAATTTTAAATACCTTTCATTATGAAATCCTTTGTTTTTACTTCATGGGATTGAATTCAGACTTGAAAGAGACCATGTTTAAAGCAGGATTTCTCTTTCCTGTTCAGTGTTTGACAGGCTTTTGATCTCGATATTTTTTCTAAGGGCTTTTGTTGTTTATGTAGACATAATCGATGAGTCTTTTCAGCTAGACTGCACACATGATCATTTAGAAAAACAGAGGGACAATTCTTGGCACCTTTTGGGGATTTGTGTTTATATAACATATGCTCTGGGCAAAGAAAAACCAAGCTTTAAGTTTTCATCTTTTCAAGTTCCAGCTTCTCTAAAGTAAGGAAAAGTTTTAACTTATAATTCAGATGAAAAGCATTTTTCATAGGGTTGAATAATTTGGCATGTTTATATGATGCCTTTTCAGAGTAGATAACTTGTGTGCATAATGGGACCCAAAAGTTCAAAGTAGCTAGTTATTTACAGCGTATTCACTATACTTGTTGATAGCAGCTAAAATGGAAAATGGTTTTCCCATAGGCAAGAAAATTTAGACATCAAATTAAATATCCTTGGAAAGGGGTTTATCTAGGCTCTACTTTATGAGAACAGTTACTGTCTGGCACAGTTATATAACTTGGAATTAAATTATGGTAACTAGTCTAGCTCATTATTACTATTGATGTATTAATAAAAATCTTTTTTTAATGTTAGAACTTTTATTAGATTAATCAGAAACAAAAATAGTTGTATAATGCTAGCTTACTTGTAAAGATTATTTCATTTGAAACATAAAGGTGGGGAAGAGGCAAGAATGTGTTGAGAGTCATAATGTTTTAGATGAAAATGCTAGTGATATATATTATTGGGAAATTTGACTTACATCAGTAGGATAAATACTCAACATTTTCATTAAAATATTCAAATTAGTGAAAGGATGCCAGTCTTTTTTCTGATGAGCTTCAGGTTCATTCTTAAGATGATCATTCTCCTTTACATAAGACCAAACTACCTGTCCTGTTCTCTCTACACTGACTTAGTGGGTATTTACAAGCATGCTTTATGATATCCATTTGATTTTGAGGGTCTCTGTGTTTCAAAACCGAGGCAATCCTTTCAGTTCTTCCATGTTTTCTGTCCTCTCTTTGGGTACGCATGCTGCAAACCATATGTTGTTCTTTTGTTTTCACAAATGTTAATATTTCTCCTGTAATTTTCTATATCCACAGGGTTTGAAAGGTGAAAAGTAAAAAAGAAAAAAAATCTGAAAAAGGACATTGGGGAAAAAAGGCAGAAAATATAAGACTTTCAAAAACTATATTGTTTTATTTCTTAAATATTTCTAACCATTTCTATAAGTGTTTACAGTATTTGAGTAATATAAAATGTAAGCATTAAACTTAGTAGATCAATGACCCTTTTCCAATTCTTTAGACTATACTGTAGGAGTTTAAAAAGTACCATTTGTATGTATTTGTGTCATATATAGGGTATATATTCATTGAAGTTTTCTGTGAGTTGTTTACTCCCCACAAATTACCAAAATTTGAATGAGATATTCCAAAGGAAGACATGGTTTGGAAAACTTGTCTCCTTTGTTCTACATGTAGTTGTGGATAGATACGAGATCACAACCACCAGTTTAGAAAGCTTCAGAAATCGCTTACTGTCCCGTGGGAAATGTGTTTAAAACATAGAACAGTGGAGAAATACTGATGACACCGATCATCTTGAAATGTATAGAAGAGTTTAATTAGCTGGCATTAATCATCTAACCTTGTTCCCACTTAATAGGATAGCCAGCTCATATTGAAAGAATTGTGGGTGCATGAATCACAAACGAGTCTCGGTCCCCACGTTTTAACTGTGGTTAACGTTGCAGTGAAAAGCAGTCTTTGGGTGTTTGCTGTTAGTACTTCAGCTACGCTGGACATTCTTGTCAGACTGATAAGGCAAGAAACTTATGATAGGAGGCAGCAATCATTGCTCCCTCAGATAAGTAAGTCTGCTTTGGGAAGAAGCAATATGTTAAAATCACAGCTTTTCCACTGAGATTCTGTAAATTGTGCAAATGTCACAGACTTCAAGTCTGACAGCAAGTCATCCAATATCATATCCAGAAGACAAACCAATATATTTAGTTAGCATTATGATGTAGGAAATTTAAATACTAGAATGCATTGTTTATGGAAGTAGTAAAAACGTAATTTTCTGATGTTTAGCTAGTTTATCTAAAACATCGGGAATAATTCCATTATGATTGTAAGTTTGGGAGTACAAGGTAACAATTCAACCTTCGGTTCCTTCTAGTCTTATTTTGCAAAGTTCTGTGGATCTGTCCTTGCTATTGAATGCCAGCCCCAGGTTTCAAGAATATGGATGCTTCTCTTCACCCAAGTTCTAGCCACATCCTCATGATCTTGAATAAAGATGCTAAAATTGTCCTCTTGGGAGAACTGACTATAACTGTTTCCCTCTTTTGCCAGGAATCCATTTTCCAAACTGTTAGTAAATGACTGTGTAAATCACAAAGTTCGTTGTGTTTATCACTAGCTGCAATGAGATAGTTGACTGTGACTTGTTCTTTCAGATCAAAACCTTGTTCTTTTCCACTGTGCATCATCAAATGATGGATTGCGAAGGAGACTAAAGCATCGGACTGACTCTTGGATAGCTGGGTTTAGTTCCTGGCTCCACAAGTACTATAGATGGTTAAGAAATTAGTGTTGCTAGGGTAATCTTAATTCTGGCATTTTATAGCCCAGAATGATTTATTTCACAGTTTCCATTTTATTTAAATGTTGCTTTTATAATGTGATTAATACAGTGGAGAACACAGCACTACTTCAGAATTGTTCTAAAAATAATTTGTGAAAATATGACTAAAACACCATCAGGAACTTAGGCAAACAAATGGTTTTGCTTTTCTTTAAAAAAAGATGCACAGAACACTAAGGGTTTGGATATTGGTAGATTTATGTGGGTATATTCACTTTAAATATTATTATTATCAAAATATAATCATTACTAAGATTAAAAAAAGGTCTTTTAATTTTAAAATAAAAATGTTGGAGGGTTATGAAGAGCAGGCAACATAAAGTCACTAGAACAAAAGGTGCAGGCATTCACACTTAAATAATTTAATTCCATGAATGTTTACATTTTTATGTTAGTATTCTTTCTGTTGGATTATTGAAAGAGCTTTTAAAACTTGTTCTTTGAGTGCTGAAAGTATTTTTTAATCTCACACTGACATCTTAATGCTAATAAATAGTTTAACGTCAGAATTGTATAAACTTGTCCCTACCTCAGATGTCAGCACCTCTGTTGGTGTGCATTATTACATAATAATCCTAATTCAGATTGTGTTGTATTTGCAGCACTAAACAGACTTCAAGGAACTAGCTTCACCTTACCTCAAAGTCCACAAGAGGCCAACCTTTTAGACTGAGGCTGGCAGCTATTTGTGCCTTTGGCACAAGACCTCATTTAATCATTTTTGTAGGCATCAATACAATGATTGCAGATGGCACAGGTGCAGTACTGTAGAAAAGGTAATTTGGAATTACTTGGGAACAGATCGATGCAAGAGTGTAAGAATACTGTGATACAAGTCATCCTCCTCAAAATATTCTGAATAAGGCAGCAGGTTACAGAAATTACAAAAAAAACCCTTGTGGATAGCTGGGGAGTGAAATTTAATTCACGTTTTAAATCTCTTCTCGTAAAAACTAAAATGTGTTCAAATGACATTGACTTTACCACATGGTTCTTGGGATGGAGAAGAAAAAATAAGAGGAAGATGGTAAAGTTTAAGTAAGATTACTTAGCACTAATTACTACAGCATGACATATTCTTCAGTGCAGCAGAGTCCAGGCACACAGCTGAACAGCCTTCCTTTTCAATCAAGTCTGAAATCTCTTGCAGTATCTTTACTGTACATAATAACGTATATTTAGTCCTAGGTTTCCTAACTAAGTGCACATCTGGTTAATGGTTAATCTTGACCTGACTGAGACCTTTGAGCAATGTAGGATTTTAGATTTGGTAGCAAAGAACATGGGGTCAGGAGCTCAAAGCTGCACATGAAATACAATATGTTTTACTTATTTGAATGTAACAACGTTTTAGCAAGTAATTGCTGAATGCACATAATGAAGTATGATGGAGTGATTTTTCTTTTGTGAGTTTTGGATCTGGGTCCCAGTTCTCCCTCCGCATAGCTGACAGCAGATGTCATCTTTCAAAGGGTGGAAAATAACCTATCTTCTTATGAGACTGCTACCTGAGATGGATTAAAATAGGACACAAAATAGAAAAATGTGGAGAGTTTACATCTTGAAACACAGCATAAATGAGGGGTCGATAAGACATGCTGAGGTTTTCTGATTTTATTACTATTTTAGTTATTAATTTGAAAAGTCAGTCTCCTTATATAGATTCTGTTGTTGTTAAGTTTTTCAGTGCTCACATACTCATTGAGAGTTTAAGCTTTAGTTCCATAGATCTTGGTCATAATCTAGGATCAATCTATGTGGAGGAGCTTACCAAGCCTCTCTCTGTCTGTCAACAGTCCTGGTCAACAGGGGAGGTCCCAGATAACTGGAGGCTTGCCAATATGACACCCCCCTACAAGAAGGGCTGGAAAGAGGATCCGGGGAACTACAGGCCTGTCAGCCTGACCCCAGGAAATATTATGGAGTGCTTCATCTTGAATGTGCTCACCAGGCAAGTGCAGGTCAACCAGGGATTCAGGCCCAGCCAGCACAGGTTTGTGAAGAGCAAGTGCTGTTTGACCAACCTGACATCCTGTTATTACTGGGTGACTCACCTAGCGGACTAGGGAAGGGCTGTGGGTATTATCTGCCTTGATTTCAGTAAAGCCTTTGACAGTGTCCCCCATAGCATTCTCCTAGAGAAGCTGGCAGCCCGTGGCTCAGACAGGTGTATTCTTGTACTCTTCAGTGGGTAAAAAACTGGCTGGATGGCTGAGACCCGAGAGTTGTGGTGGAAAGAGCTAAATCCAGTTCGTGGCCGGTCACAAGCAATGTTTCCCAGGTCTCAGTGTTGGGACCGATCTTGTTTAGTATCTTTATCAATGATCTGGATGAGGGGATGGAGTGCTTCCAAAGTAAGTTTGCAGATGACACCAAATTGGAGGAGGTTGTCATTCTGCTTGAGGGCAGGAAGACTCTGCAGAGGGACCTGGACAGTCTGGATTGATGGGCCAAGGCCAATTGCATGAGAGTCAACAAGGCCAAGTGCTGGGTTTTGCACTTTGGTCATGACAACTCCATGCAACGCTACAGGCTTGGAGAGGTATAACTGGAAAGCTGCCTGGCAAAAAAGGACCTGAGGGTACTGACAGCTGGCTGAACAGCAGTGTGGCAGCCAGGAAGGCCAACAGTATCCTGGCTTATATCAAAAGTGGTATGGCCAGCAGGAGTAGCATAGTGGTTGTGCCTATATACTTAGTGCTGGTGAGGCTGCACCTTGACTACTGTGTTCAGTTTTGGGCCCCTCAGTACAGGAAAGACTTTGAGCTTCTGCGGCATGTTCAGGGAAGGCAACAAAGCTGGTGAAGTGTCTAAAGAGTAAGTCTTATAAGAAATGGCTGAAGGTGCGTTAATTGTTGTTCTTTACAGCTACCTGAGATGAGATTGTAGCAAAGTGGGTGTTGGTCTTTTCTCCCAAGTAACTAGTAATAGGATGAGAAGTAATGACAACAAGTTACGTCAGCGAGGTTTAGATTGGATATTAGAAAAAAATTCTTTACAGAGAGAGAGGTCAAGCATTGGAACAAACTGTCCAGGGAAGTGTTGGAGTCTCCTTCACTGGAAGTGTTCAAAAAGCATGTAGACGTGGCACTTTGGGACATGGTTTAGTAGGCATGGTGATGTTGTGCTGGTGTTTGGACTGGATGATCTTAGAGGTCTTTTCCAACCTTAATGATTCTATGTGGCTACCACATAGTTGTTCCTGTTGTGTGAAGAGTGTAAGGTAATAGTGAAGTGCAATTCATTAGAATCAATATAAGTGTTTATATGGCTATAGGTGTTAAAAAACTGTAACAACATAATTATGAAAATGTCCAGCATATTAGATGTTTTATCCCCAGTTATTTTCAAGAAACTGGGATCCACATGAAGTGCTTAAATATTCTTTTTCATGTATGTATGAAAATCTTAGACAGTGGGAGAGAAGGAGTGGGTATTTTTCATGCTCGCGAACTTCTATGAATTTGTTATAGGGAATACAGAAGAATCAAAGGCTCTTGCTAGTATTTCCAGAAAAAATCCTGCTTTCTTCTCTTGCAAATCTTTCTTAGCATGAATGTACCCAATAATCAACCATCCAAATGTACCTGGATCTTTGTTCGGCATAAATAAAAGTTCTCAAAGCTATAGCAACATCGCTCTAATGACTCATTGAAAAGGCATTGTATCTGTCAAAAAAACCCCAGAAAACTGGATCCGCTTGAAAGTTACTGGAAAGTACATTCATAGCTAATTATAAACAAATACAAGTTAACACTTTAAATAGAAGAAAAAAGCAAAAAGATTTAGGACATAGAGAAGCAGATGAAAGGATTTTTGTTGATTCCATCTGAGATTACTCAGATGCATTCCTGTATTCAATTACCTGAGAAAAAGTGATATTCCCTTAAGAGAGATCAGGAGATCAGAAGGGATGGCAGTTCTGTGCATCTTCACTCATAGACCCTTTGAAACCGGTTCAGGAGAAATAATTTAAATTGCAACAGGGTTTGGGGCCAATCATTGACTATAGGCAGTAATCACTGGGTCAAGATCATACTACAATCGAAAACCAAAATGTTCTGGTGGGAAAAAAAGCATTGAATGCTGTTTGAGTAGACCTGCAAGGTCTTCTTGGAATAATTTCTGAATCTGAACCAAAGGTTCAAAAAAAAAAAAAACCTTGTTTTTTTAACTATGCTTATCTAGTACATTTGCACATAAAGGACACTGATAATTCTTATTAACTGTTAGCTTTCAGTCTATTTTTCTTCTGACATTCCTGGTATTAGTGCATATTCAATTTTAGCTTAAGTTGTAATGCCTTTTTTTTTTTTTTTACAAAACCACTAAACACGAGCCCCAGTGATCATTTAAAAATTAGTGATCATCTAACTTTACCATTTTCCTCCAAACCCACTTCCTTTTTAATAGTTTCCATGTAAAATGGCTACTTAGTTCTTCCTGGTGTCACTCATGTCCCCAACCACATTAGTCTTATTTAATAAAACATACAAAGGAAAGAAACAACAATAAAACCAGAACATGAGGCAAAACACATCCAGAGGTATAAAGGGCAGGAGGAAAGACATTTTTCTCAAGAGCTTTCTACTGGTCTTTGCTGTTCTTTGGTATTTCAAGCTATTTGAAACCATGGTGTTGAATAGTATGCTGATGGCCAAATAAAATAGCTGTAAGTATTACTTTCATGTTTTCAGGGAGCATTTAAAAGTACATGTAGTACCAAGGAGAATGGAGGAATTCTTGTAGGAGCTCTGGCAGAGGTCTTGTAAAGTTGAACTTTAGACACTAATAATACTAGCGTAACTACATGTCCTTTCTTGTGGTAGTTGCTCATCCAGTATTTTCTCTCTCTGCCCTCTCTTTCTGTCATAGTCACATGCATGAGATGCATACAGAAGTCAAGCACCTCAGATCCTTAGCTCTAAGAGAAGCTGGGTCAGCAGTGACAGATGAACTGTCTGACATTCCATACACTTTTTAAGAAAGTCTGTCCCTAAATTTTGTGTTTTCTTTTGTGGAGATTGATTTTGGAGTTTGTGGCTCTGCCAGAGAAGGTATTTTGTGTATTTTCGAAGTCCCAGCTACTATTCACTCAGCACCACTGTGGAAAAAAAAATGTTTTTCTTAAAGTTCCTGGTAAAAATCCTTGCTGCAGATTTAAAAGTGTTAGAAATGGTTTTCTCTTTTTTTTTTAGCAAAAAAAAATTCTAAAAGTCCACTACTTTTCAATAATATGTACGTAGCACAGGGGCAGAATAGTCTCAGTTTAAAACAGTCGCTCTAAGTCTTTGACGTCCTGGTTAGTCTTAAGTCAATATTTAAGATTTTTAAATCCTCTGGAAGAGATGATGAAGAGTGAAATGTCATATTTTCAAACACGAATTTGCAACAACTGATAACAGACACAACAGACATTATATATAATATCTGTCTATACAGAAAATACTCTGTACATACAAAAAATAAATATATTAATTTAAATAACTTCTTAAAAAATTAGATCTAATGCAGAAGGTATAATGGTTGAATTTGGTGGAGACTAAAATAGCAAGTTTATTGGACTGAAAATGAGAAAATACTTGGCAATGTTCTTAGTTCACAGAGTAGCTCAATTCCTGTGGAGCTTTTAGCATAATATGTCTGAAATGTCCTTTGCCACAGAGGTCAGAGGACAATTTGTAGTTAAAAAATGGCTTTTATGTCCTTATGTTTGAACCCCTCTTCATTTAATTTAATCTTCTAGGCATCTTAAAGTTAAACAAAAAAACCAACAACTATTTGCAGAAAAGCAAATTATACTCTTCCTCTAAAGAATTTTATTTTCTGGAATATCTATATATAATTCTAACGTTCAGTTTTGTGAGATGCTTTAGTTTTTCACAAATGCATGGGTCATTTTAGTGTGGCTATTTGCATATGTGCCTTTGCAATAGTTTTTATGTAATCTTTGCAGGACTCTAATCTAAAAGAATTGGAAGAACAAACACAGAACAATAGCATGTATCATTCTGGAATGTGTGTATATGCAGATAACGACAGAGCTTTTGTGAATTAAGTTAATTGGACTTCGGTTGTGAGGCCCTGTTGGAAAGCTCATTTTGAAATTCCATGAAATGAAGTTTTATCCCCCAATTATAAAACAACAAGCAGTAAATTTAAGCAAATACGAAAAGTGATAGCATAAAAATTAGAACATCTCTTCTAAATTTTGAAGTAATACATACATTGTGTAGTTAAATGATTGAAGAATCTTGTTTATAGTACAGTCTTCATATATGGTAAGGAATAATGTAGAAATAGAGGAATGTACTTGAATTTTGACCAAATATATAAAGTATTTAGGAAGTATAGGCTTTGCTCTAAAGGGAGATACTCTTTAAATAATCTGAAGGCATCTTAATGGAAAAAAAGCCGGCAAACAAGAAAGTGTTAAAGATGCTTTCAAAACAAAAAGTGAAAGGATAACTAATTCAGTGTATATTGCAAATAGCAGATAAACCAGTTTCTCTCCATGAGTGGTAAATTTCACTCTAAAACATTCCTTTTCTTTTTTTTGTACTGCAATATGTTTCAATATTACCTGAGATTATTTTTCCACTATATCCTTTAAAATAGATTTTTACGGATATATATGCCTTCAGGATTAAGACAGCTGCATATAAAACCCTACAATATATTGAGTGTATGCAGGCAGAGATAAATTCTACCTCTGCTTACTGTTGCATTATGTGAAATACAGGGGCTAGCATTTTTCCTGGACGAGTTCTCTTTGTAAAAGGAAATACGCTTTTCTCTCAAGACTGTTCTCCAGAGGTGAACACCTTTCAGCTGGTGCTCAGCACTTAATTGCTGTAGGCTGCCAGGAAGGAAGAATCCTGAACAAGATGCCTTTTAGGTGCTCTTTACAGTTATGATGAACTGCTTTGTAGGTAGAAGTGACAGTTAAGATACATTATACTGAATGAAATGGTAAAGTCTAATGCACTGTGGGACACTTGAACTGAATCTGTCATAACTCTCCCCTCCCTCCCCCCATCAAATGGGAAAAAGTAGTAGAAAACAGTTTACTAATGTGGGGCGATTAGTACAGAGCAAAATACCAATTACCATTAATATCATAGGATCATATTAGTGGCCGGTTCCAGAAGTTATAGGAATCTCCAGCTGCTTTAACATCTAATACTTACTCCATTGTATCCAGGTGATAGTAAGATATTTGTGGTTTTGATAACAGGAGGCTTTCACTAGCCATAGTCTTCATAGCAGTGCAAATGCAGTCATCTGGTATTTTCTTTGGAAGGGGCCAGATCCCTGAGTGTAGATACCATATTCTCTTACCTTTCACTAGTGCCACCTGTTGTCTTGTGGAAGCAGAATTGCTTTCATACTGTTTTTTAACTTTTTATGTTTAGCAAAATGACAAAGCAAATAGATTGCAAGTCAGATTTACACTTGAATAATATCCTTCTAATTAAATGCAAAAGGTTTAGAAGTGTTTTGAAGAAGATTATTCCCTTGCAAGACTTGTTTAATGCCAAGAGGTGACCTGATGCATGATAAAATCTCTGTCTGTGGGTATAGTAGCTGCCTTATGCATATGTACTTAATATTGTTTTTTAAATACTGTTACATGCAAAGTGCATCATTCAGAGGTACTGAAGATTCTTTTCATTCGGTAATATCCATTCTCTATGAAATGATTAAAAATACAGATACTTGAAGCTTGGGGAATTTTTCCTTTTTCTCTGGACCATAGTAATTTTTCTTTTTAATTGAAACGAAACTTGCTCTAGAATGGGGACTTCTGACATGCTTTGATAAGTATAAAATAATACGTCGTGCTTGCACTCTCTCAAAAAGTAAATTGTGAAATATTTTCTTTGTTGGTGGTGGTTTAATAATTGTTTGTAAGCATGTGTAGTACAGTTGAATTAAGTAAGATAAAACCCAAACTAGACAACTCAGATGATGGGGTGGTGCATCCCATGAATCCTGGGAACTCTAAGAAGAGTTATGTTCTATGAATATGATGTATGTACTAAGACTGTCCTAGGCTGGAATATGCTGGCCTCCATTTCCAAGCATTGTTGAATTTAGAGAAGTCCAAATTACGTTTTCCAGTAATACAACTTTTTAAGTAAAAAATTCTATCCACAGATACTTAGTGAATGTTTTAATGCAGAATTAGATATTGGATCTCCCTTCAGTGAGGGAGTTGGCGTACAGTTTCTTCTCTCTTGCGCCATATGGTTTTACAAGTCATACCTTGAATTTAAGAACTAAAGTATGAAGAGAAAAAAGAACTAATGAAATTCTGTCAAATCTGCCAGGTTTCACCTGGTTTTATATCCAAAGCAAGGCAAGGCTTTCAAGAAAAACTTTAACTCAGCCCAGATTCACTCAACACTGGGCCCAGGTTCACTTAAAAAGGTTGTGAGCCTTTTGAAGAATCTGGGCCGAGTTTCAAGTCAGTATTGAATCCTGTAATCAAGTAGACTTCACGTGCTTTTGAGTTTCCTTGAGAACATTTACCCAGCTCTCCCTCAAGTTTTCTGTGGTTTACTAGGATTTTTTTCACTGTCAGAAAAACAATGATGGAACCTGAGCCTTCAAGTAATGATTCCTAAGTATAATGTTTGCTGGTGCAAACATCCAGGAGCTTCTCACTCTACTCAGCAGACTACATTACTACTAATAAAAAGCATTTGCAGCATCAGACATAGCTCTGATTCTTGTTCTGAGTGGGGAAAGAATAGGGAAATTTCATTTCTGTATCTTCGCTACAGACTTCACTTACCTATTTCAGTGTTAGTGTATGTGTCTGAAGTGCTGTTGACTGAAATATTGTAACAAAATTAGTGGTTATCTTTGTTCTCTAATAATTCCATTTGCTTTCTTATTCTTCCAAATTTAAAATCGGGTTTTCCTTTTTCAAAGGTGGTGTGTCTCCAATGTAGAAAAATAATTTTAATGAATTATTATTGTAGAGCTATTTAGGGAAGTTGGGGTGGGGTTTTGGGGTTTTGTTTGTTTGTTTGTTTGTTGGTGGTTTTTTTTTTTAATTTCTAAGTGGATTCTGTACCATTGACATTTGTTTCCAGGACAATTCAGAGCCTCTTCATATTTCAAAACCACCTGAGTTTTGAGAATTCTAAAATGCTCCTTGAAAATCAGGAGGCCAGTACTCCAGCAGACTGAAAAGAAGAATCAAGTTCCAAACTAAAAAGCTTTTGTCGAAAGTGTGCACATATTAAAAGGGATTTCAGTTGTGTTCCTTGAATGACTATATAATTATAAATCTCACCCAAACACACATGCACAGAGCAATTCATACTATTGCTTTGGTAACTGATGATAGCTAAGTTGATATGCCTATTCTTGTGGATTTTGTGTATCAGAATACCCATCTAAATTAAGTGAAATGGATACAAAATAAAATATTAGAGAACACATGGAAAAGAGATCATTTTTTTCACCAATATGTGGCAAATACAGTTTTGTATTTTTAATTTCCTTCACATGGTAATGAAATGATAAGTTTCTTTGTATAAAAAGTCATGTTTACAATAAGGGCCAGTTGTGGCTCTAGTATTTCACTACTGATATGTATACAGGGAGATAGTGTGTGCATGGAGGCAGAAGAGAACTTTTATTTGTAACTATCAAGCAACTTTTAGAAAATATATAAGACTGAATCCTTCCTGCTCTTCATTCAGCTTTTCCTCTTCTTAGTAGACCAGTTCCCATATATGTTAAGTTTTCAGAATCACTCTTCAAGATTTTTTAAGTCACTTTTATGACTTTGCTGTTGTTTATATTACTGCAAAAACTTTTTTGCTTTCGAAACTTGCTTTGAGTTTCTTTTGTGGTTGTGGTATTGTTTTTTTATTAGGGATATCAAAATTCATATAGTTTTCTTTCTGTGGTATGGGTTTTTGTTTTCTTTTTTACTTTCAGATTTGATGTACGCAAGTATATCCTGAGTTGGTTTCTATGCACTTTATATATGACATATTTACAATGAGCATCATCCTGAAATAATATCTTTCTTTTTCACCTTGTAGCTAATTCTTTCATTGTATTTTTACAGCTAAAATAGACCAAGAAAATGAAGAGAAGTCACTGACAGAAGCACATAAAAGGTAAGGAAGAACAATGCAATAGAACATTTCTTTGCAAAATAGAAACAGAGTTCCTGTGTTTGTCGCCAGCATTACTGCATTTTTGAGTAATGAAAGAAATGTCCTCAGAAACCAAAGTCATGTTTATTATAGATTTTAATTTGACAATTAAGATAAGTAATAGAGACATGCAGTCTACCTTTAAGGAAATATTGCACATG
The DNA here is from genome assembly GCA_033558185.1 of Dromococcyx pavoninus. Lineage (NCBI taxonomy): Eukaryota > Metazoa > Chordata > Aves > Cuculiformes > Neomorphidae > Dromococcyx > Dromococcyx pavoninus. The sequence goes on along the minus strand of JAUMJL010000192.1, from coordinate 1,353,822 downwards.
ACTCTTGCCTTTTAGAAAATGCATATACCTTATGTAAAAATAAATTCAGAATATACCACTTAGACTGAGAAAAAACTTCATACTACACCAGAATCATGGTGATTTGATGAGTATGTAGGATTTCTCTAACAATTATTATTTGTTAGGTACCACTTACTGTGCTTGTAAAATGTCTGCTTTAAAATAAAGAATGGAAATCTATTTTTTAATATTCTGATGATATGTATAATTAAATGTGACTTCCTTTGTAGAATTGCTAATAGATCTTCAAATAGCTTTTTTTGTGGCAAAAAGAAAATTACCTCATTAAATTTCATTACAGATATGTGCAGTTGAGAGAGTTTTCAAAATTGGGAACTTCACTGCATTGCACAATTTGTGGTTTCTCCTGAATTTTTGGCAGTGTTCTCCAGAAGCAGTGTTTAAATGGGGCAGATTTTTATCTATCCCAGCAAAAGACTAGAATATGACACACAGCGTTTATAGTCCAGATTTGGTGAAACTGACAGTCTGCATTTGTTTTCTTTTCACAAGAAATAGCATCTTCTTTTTGTACTAGCTACAACTCCTACTGGATATATGCCAATGAATATATTCATTATGTATTCCCAGAGCTTGGAATTCTCTTAATAGGGTTCCAGTAGAATATACCACTATAAAAGGTTCTAGTTCTTACTATGGTTTGTTAGTCCATCTACAGCCCTGGTGACCAAATCTGCTACCTGCTGTAGTGCAGCTGACGTAATCCTGGTAGAGCACCACATCTATTACTTAATCATAGTACCTGAAAAGAACGTCAAGGGGAGACTGGGTATTTCTCATTTCTCTGCCAAAGAGGCTACCTACTTACTTGTAAAGAGATAGTAGGTCCTTGAGTGGTACATCAGTGATCATGATTTAAAAAAAAGGAACAAAGGGATTATTGCTTCAGCTTAGTAACATATCTCTTGCTCTGGTTATGAAAGGCATTCCTGACATTTCTGAAGTTTGTTTAACCGCTGAGTTACATAATTCTTATCCTTAAAAATCTCCTTCACAATAAAACTTTGAGAGGAAAAAAAATACTGTTAGAAGAAGAGATTTTTGTGATCTCTGACTGCATTTTCCTCTGGAAAATGGATTAGACTACATTTCCAAAACAGCTATATAAGGACAAGGGGAATTTGCAGTCTGCTCAGAATTCTTGTGACTTGTCACTGTCTTCTGGTGTCTAATTCACTCTCCATTCTTCTTTTTTTCCCTGACTTCACTGGAACCATTATATCAAAAACTTCCTATTAGTGTATCCACCATTCACAACATGGTGGAAGAAAGCAAACTGCTCCTTGGATTTTCAGTCAGCTTTGTCTTCTGACTTGTCCTAGTTCTTTCTTCGCCCCCTATATTGTGTGCAGCAGCTCCTTTTGCATAGTATTTTGTCAAAGAAGAGAATTCAGCTTCATTGTTCCTATTTACTGTGAATTACTAGCATTGATGATTTTACATGCAAAAACTTCTGTGAAACATAAGAGGAGTTTTGCTAGAACAACAGTAGGGCAAGGTTATTTGTTACAATTATCTAGGCTACGTTTCTCTTCCTCCCTTCTTTCCACCTTCCCACTGAAATTCTTAATCAGATTACTGGTATTTGTTAAAATATTGAAAACAGCTTCACTATACAGTTTTAGTATTTTGTGTATTTATTTCTTTAAGATCATTAATTTGGCTTAGAAATCAAATGCTTGGGATCTTTATTTTGGCAGGGGCTGGGTGAAAAAGAAGGTGAGAGTTTAAAAAGCCAAATAAAAAGATTAGTTACATTTGGCTAATCATAGGTAGAATGGCAATGCATAGGATGGCTAGACAAGCAAGTATTGCAAGGAAAAGTGATGGATTAGATGGAGCAAAATTAATGTGATTAATATGCTTGGATTTTCTTTTTTTGAAGTGGATAACTTCAGCCCGTATATAAGTTCAGGTCTACCGCATGATAGCATTTCTTGAGCTTTCAGAAAAACTAGAATTCTTTTTTTTTTTTTTTGGTCAGTTTGGGCACAAAAAATTAAAGCTGTGATGTCTTCATAAAAATATGAAAGTCTAAAAGAAAAGCTTTTGCGGCAACAAAAACAAAAATGTTTCTAAAATGAATAATGATTTGGGTAAAATGCAGCAATGTGTATTTTAGAAAAGCTCAATTGTGCAATAGATGAGCTGAAATGGAAAGTTAATCTTCCACACAAAATAAAGACAAAGAAAATGGAATGTCTGCTCCAGGGACTGCATACAGTGTATAGCTGTTCATTTGTCACAAGTGAGAAAATGTTTAATCGCTTTTGAAAATGATGTATTCTCTCTTTATTTATCGTGTTTAGTGACTTTAAGAGTGTCAGTACGTAAAGTGTTTATCCAAGGAATGGATTTCTGGCACATGGATAAAATGAAAAGTGAAATGTTTAGCTCGCAATAGGCATATGTTCCAAGATCTCTCTGAGTAAGTATCCTGAGATGAGAAGAAAGCACACAGGTCTATGTTTATCTAGCTTACGCAGGCAGACAAGGAAGGCTCCAGCCTGGTATTAACACTGAAGTGACATGGAATGTCTTCACCATACCCCAAACAATTACATCATTCGCTTAACAATATTGATAAAGTGTCATAAAAAAGAACCTGGCACTTTCCAATTAGATCCTCATTGCTGAATACTCGAGAAACTGTGAAATCCTTGACAAGTTAAAGTAAACCCCACCATTTTGGGGGGAGGGGAAAGAAGCAGAAGAGGAGAGCAAGCGGAGGAGGAAGAGGAGGAAGGAAAGAGATGCTTCTATATTTTAGAAGTCCACAATTTGGTGGCTTTTCTTTAAAAAAAAAGTTTGGATTATGTCATCTGTCCCAGGATGCAGAGCAATTTGCTCAATTCACACAGCTGTATATAACATTTAAACAACTAGCATCTTTGAAAGTTGGGAGATGTAGCACATTTTCCAGGAAGCAACAAATAACCTTCTCTGTTTTCTTTATTTTCATTTACTTAGCTTTAAATATCTCTAATCTTTCAAGATGTGATTTTCTTTAAGTAGGGAGGAAAAAATTAGAAGCACTATTGTTTCCAGTTATGCTCAATACAGTTTTAGAATGAGATATAGTTTGATCACAGTATCCACAGCAAGTAGGAACTAAGATTGCATCAAAGCTAATGTCAAAAGCACTACGATAGTTGATGTTTACTGTGCTAGAGTAAGAGGCAATAACATCAACAATGTAATCTTGCTTACTTGTAATCAGAAATTTGCTAGTTAACCCTCCTCTTGTGCTTCATTCCTGAAAAAGCAACAGCTAAACAACCTTTCTAGAATTACCAGAAACCACATTCAGTGAAGCTGAAGGTCCTAATTCTCGGCCTTGCTATATCTGTTCAGCTGAATATCTATAAGGAATAGCATGTAGCTTTACGTTCTTTTAATACCCTATCCAGTATTGAGTTCTGATCTTGACTGGCTTCCAGATTAGGGTCTTTTCTTAGAAGAAAATAAATCCAGACTGTAAACCTGATCTTTTTTCCACTGAAATAGTTATGATAATCCTTCTCTTTTTCTACCTGCAATTTATCTCTGCGTGGAACAATACCTTGAAAATCATTCACAAATTGGTTTATTTTAGACTTGAGGCACAGTCAAATTGATTTTCAGCTCTTCCTGCTTTCTCTTAATCAAACCATGAAGCATTGGATTCCAAATTCAGTGCAGTAGTATTGAAAATTGCTTAGTTTGTTTACTCATACTGCACTCATGTAGGAGGCAATGTGTGCTAAAAAAATCTCTTAAGAATGCAACAGATCCTTTTATTTCTAGTAGTTCAGATAGTATAGCCCTGGTTAAAGTGACAACATAGGTCACTAAGACACAATAGTCGCATATAATGGTGGCTTGATTGGGGGTAAAACTGTTCTCATTTTTCTCCTACTGTGATGCCTAACAAGGGCTGGATAAACAGAAATATTGCTCACTGTCATGGCTTTGTGTACGTCACTGATTTTAACAAATATGAGAATTTGATTTTTTTTTTAGTAAATCTCGATGTCTTATGAGAAAATATATTTGTTTATAAAAAAGTCAAACAGAACTTTCTGCCTTCTGACATAATATCAACTAGGGAATTTAGGAAGTGCGTGACTGGGTTGTGGAACACTCATCTTCCCCTGTTAGGATATTTTTATTTGGTTTATTTTATAATTTGCTCCCGTTACTTGCACTTTCCAGTAATTTTTAACTTTTAAGTGCTTCCTGAGTGCAGCCTCCCAGGCACCTCTTCTGTTTTCAGGACTTTAAAAATCTGTTTAGCAATGTGTTGTTGCTTTCTTTGCTGTAGCAACAAATGATGTTAATTTTGCAGAGAAATGTTTACCTTTAATTCTCTGAAAATAAGTACTGCTGATACAACACTTGCAGACTTCCATTGGCTTCAATGAACATGACGCTTTAGGAAGAACAAAGCTTTACACCTGCTTATGAGCTGACAAGTCGATGACACATTGAGAAATAGCAGACAGTATGGTACAATGGCATTGCTGAAAAGCACCGCCTAGAGAAGTAGCACCTAAGTCTGGTAATCCTTTAAAACAGTAAATGTTCCTCCCGCCTAGCTACCCTCCACACAATGGTTTGGATTGTTTCCAAAAGTGAACTGTAAAGTTAAAGTGAAAATTGAGTTAATGATTGAAATAAAGTGGTGAAAAGCTCAGAATGGAGAGAGGTATGTAGTTTAAAAATAAAAACAGCATAACACTTCTAACTGAAAGACAAGAATATGTTGTTGGACTCCATCTTTCACTACTCTGGCTATTCGTCCTTTGTTAGTTCCTTTACTGTTAGGTCTCTTTTCTCATTGTGTGCCTCCCAGCAGGCAGACTTGAATTGCTCATGATAATACATTTCAGACTGTAGGTATACATTAGGTGCATCAGCAGAAAGTAAACACTTTGTGAGCAACGGAAATGTGTATAAAAGAAGCTTACACACTGTTAAACAGATTGGATCATTCTAGTTTAGTATCCTGTCTCTGACAAAATATCAAGGCTTGTAAATATGCAGTAATGGAAACTTAGTTGGCAGTTCAGTTATGTCAGAAAGTCTCTCCTGAAATATGGGTAATTGATCTCTCCCTGAAAGGTGAAGTCTTTGTCCTTTTCTGAAAACATTTATCAAATGACTGCAAGTCCTTAACCATTTGCATGACTGATTTCTGACTGTTAAAGCATTATCTTTTCTTTTAAAGATGTTAGACTACTTGCTTAAGAAAAACTCCATTTTATTTTGTTGACATTAAATTAGTTTTTATTTAATGGCATTCAGTTCTAGCATAAAAAAATGGTAATATAACTTTTAACAGACTAGGGTACAATTGAGGGGTCTAATATTCTGAAACGTGAACTGATCTTTATGCAATTTATTCTACAGTTTATGTAGAAGACCTATTCTTATGTCATACAGTAACAGATAAAGGATATTATTAGTTTAATGTGCAAATACAGTTACACAGGTAAGTAGTATTAATAACAATACAGCTAAGTAACAACCTGATAACAATGCATTTAAAATAACTGGGATATGATCAGACCCAAAACATTTAGGATTAATTAAATTTGAGTTTAAAAAAAAAACAAACTGAGAAAACTCACGTAACTAATAATGAAAACAGTACGGAAATTAAATTCTTTAAATGTAGCATGTTATTTTGACCTCCACTTTTTGTCCAGCAGGTGGTTTCACTGAGTAGTCCTTAAAAATTCAAGATATTCCTCTTGAGCTGTTACAGCTGAAGTATTTGTGTGTGTGTGATTAGCTCCAGTCCCTCTCCATGGTCCATCAGCTTCTGATTATGTTCAGTACATTTTTTGCTTTCATCATATTGTCTACCTGAGCTGTTTAGTTAGATTTTTTTTTCCCAAGGCCTTCAATGTATAGTGTTTGAATTTGCAATGACTGTGATTTAAATGTGTATAACACTTCTGCTTTTACTCTTATGTTGATTTGCCACTTTCTCTTGCTTTTTTCCTTGCTGCATTTTAAGATTTACTTTAAGGATTATCATGTTATATTGCTGTTGTCATGTATATGCAAACAGAAGAGCAGAACATCAGGGAAGTGGTTTAATTAGGTCACAATTGCATTAACTCATCTGGGAACTATCTAGTAATAAATTATACAATATAGATCATTCCTTCTGTAATAATTTCCAGCTGATGGAAGGCTGCTATCAGTCCCTCCACAGTACAGGGCTTGCCTCAGTGTACTTTTGAAACCCCACTGTGCTTCTCATAAATGGAGATTAAGAGACTGGGAAAAGAAGTGCTGTCTCTCTACTCTTGCTTGGCCTTGTTGCCTTGTTTCTTGTCTTCCTTAACAAACTAGAATCAGGAACAGCTTTAGCGAGCCAGATCCCTTCTATACCATGTCTTAAATGAACAGTTCTTGTGGGATAACTTGTACTTACTTCTTTTCTCAACTGCTGTCTGAGAGATTATTCAACTTTGATCAGTCTGTTGAGGAGGTAAAAGTTCCTTTTCCACCCCAAAGGAAACAGCTAGGGCAATGGTCATCCCAGACCACAAACACACAAAGCCTTTGTGAAATCCATGGAAGGGATGAGAACAGGTCTTCTAGACATGAGAGAATGTTCTTAGGCCAAAAGGCTATGATTTATTTAGCTTTGCTTGGATGTGTGAATATTGATGATCTGCATATCAGTGATATGGTTACTTATTATAATCTTTCCATCAATTCCAGTGGCTGCCATCTTTTCATTGAAACATGATACTTATAGAAAATGGTACCTATTTTTCTTTACTCATTTTAAAAAATGCACTGAGGGGAATGTATTGGGATAAATCAGTTCAATCATAAATGCCTACTGTTTGAAAAATGCATGTACAGACCTTTTCAGTCTTGACACTTCAACTACCCAAATTTTGAAATCTTTCAGGTTAGTTTCATGGGATTTTGTTATAATTGACTTTAAGAAAGTGAAACCCCATGAACATTTCTATCTCCTCCAAAGTCTGAATTTCTTCCAATTGCAGCTGTGCTGGCTTTTGATTATATTAGGGAATCCTTTGTTCATGCATGGTAAGGAGAGAGGGTTCAGATGAAACTGCGTAACAAACCGTTTAAAATTGCAGGAGGTTCTGTAATGCCTAAGTATTTCAGAGCATTCTTATTCCTTAATATTCAGGGAACAGCAACTGAAACCTAAGTTTTACTTGAACACCAAAATAGAGCACGACAATACTCCCAATCAGACCTGTATATTCATTTCAGTTGTTACTTTCAGAGTATGTTTTTCTAATTGCATGTTTATAAAATTTAATCTATGATGGATTATATTCCTAGAGTGTGGGTCAATATTATATGTATATGAAATGTGGTAAAGCATCTGTGTGATTTCTGTCTAGATAGCTAAATAATCTGCTCTAGGTTTAAGGCAAATTACTTCTTATTTTGTTAGATAACTCTGACCTTAACCCTGCATGAATTTCAGTCATAAAAGTGTGCCATGACATGGCAGCAGGAAGATGGCAAAGCTGAGATTGACATCAATAATAAAACTTTTAGAACAATATTTAGTACACAATGGTTTCACCACCTCCATAAGTGATTATAACCTCTTTAACTAGTAATGCTCAGAAGGCCTCCATTGCACTGGACAGTGAAGATAAGGTGTGTTAATAGAAACATCTGGAGATGTTAATCTTTAACATGGGGCATTTATGTATTTCTTACAGCACTGAGCCTAGCAGCTTGTGGATCAGATCACTGCTGTTGAATTTCATGCAAACACTGTATTCTGTGTCTACTGGCACCTTATTATTTCTTCAAGTACAACTGGCCAGCTGTTATTTAATATGTTTGAAGATCACTTCTTAGTCTTTTTAAGAGAGGAAAAATAGTTTTCTCTTGGATATGTTACTGGGTGTGACTTCCCAGTGCACACAATTACAAGACATTATTTTACATGTGCTTATATTGTATATTTCTGGAGCTATCCTTGTGTCTATATAACAGCTTAGCTGGCTTGCATGAGCGAGATATCCATGGTAACATAAAATTTAAAGCATTAAACTCTGAGAAAGAGAACCTGCATGTTCATGCAAAGTATGCAGATTTTGGTGGATTGCAGCTGACACAAATGCATCTGGGGAAATGTAGATACCTTAAGTTTTTGAGAGAAAGCTTGAACCTGTTTAAACTTGTCATTTTGAAATGACAGGAGAAACATGCAAATTAAAATGCATTAGAAGAGTCGTGCTTGAAAGTGTTTGCTTTTTCTCCAAGTGTCCTGGTAGAATATGATTTTCAGAGACAAAAAAAAGAACCCAATGTTAGCTCTTTTTCTAATGTATTACCACAATTAATATGAATAATGTTTTTGAAAAGAGATGCGAACTTTAAATATACGTAACAGTATTTGGGTTCTCATGAACCACAGTTACTGGGTGAGCTATGGTTAAAAAATACTTTGTAGATGAGTAGATGATAGAGTGAGGGTAGCAAAAATACATCTAACCTACGTTTCCTGACCTTTTGATTTTCAAATGACTGGAGGCTGACTTAGTTGGTGCAGAACATTTTTTTAAAAAAACCTGAAATTTTTATCATCAGAAAAGTTCCATCTGCCAAGATAGCTCCATCCAGCTTGTGACATAATTTTGCACATAATCCTTTGCCACCTCAGATAAAAGATGGCATTGTTATGTCAGTGGAGTATTTGCTTACATCAGAGCAATGCAAAAAAACCTAATTCAAACCAAAACCAAGCATACAGAGAGACCAGACTGTAGCTTAGTGGTTTAGAGGAGAATGAGAATAAATTAGGGAGAAAAAATAAGTAATAAACTGGAGAAGAAAATATTGAAGAATGATTTTATCATGTAATGTTAACTATGATCCTTGATAACCTAATATTTCAGAAGATATAAAAAATAAGAAGTGATTTGGCAAATATCTTAATCATGCCCAACTAGTACACCATAATCAGGACCTGATAAAATTATTTTAAAAAATAAACAATTTTTTTAAATCTCAGAGCTCAAGTTCACCTTCAAACAGAATTAACTTAAATTAATTATAGCCATGTTATTTTGCTATTTTGCTGCCCCTATTACGAGGGACATTGTTCCTGAAAGACAAGACTTAACAAATACCCATTTATTGAATGATGTAAATAAAAAGGCCTGGAATAGCAGTTTTAACCGAGGTTGAAATGGCAAGCTGATATGTGAAGGTTTTAATTTGTTTCTGACTCTGAGTTCATTAGTTTTCTTAAAATTATTTAACTGCCAGGTTATATTTGTAATACCTATTGAATTTAGCAGTCTGTGTCACAGTATATGTTCTGCTTCTGTGATTTGGCCTGCTGCTTTCAGGGTATGGCATAAAGTATAAAAATATGTAAGTTGTGCATTTGTGTTACTAATCAGTGTTTACAACCGATAATATTGATCATTACTGATGAACATTAAAGCTGTGAAACACTCCTAGTATTAGAGGGTATCAAAATTTCCTGTTCTTCACATTGGTTGCATTTTGTTGAGCACTTGCTGTGGGGAAAAAATGGTACCTCAGAGGTAGAGGGTGTTTCCATTGTTGAAGCTGTTACTTTTCATCTAATTAGAGCAATAAAACACTTTTCTGGAACTTATAGGAGGCAAGGGACTAGAGATGAGGGAGATGACTTAGGATTCAGAACATTGCAAATGTTCGGCAGGTTTTTTTTCAGAGGAAAGGAAAAATCTATTGAGACCTGTGTTTTCTAAGGAACGATATTACAAAATTCATAGTTACACAATATAAATTGGCAAATAGAAGAAGAGATTAATGATTCTGGCAGATGGCTTAAGTTGGCATATTATCTCAACTTTCTTTTTAGTGATACATTTCTTCCTTATAAAATAAAGGGGAGTGGGACCCCAAGAAACTTCTTACCAGCATTTATGTACTAGAGATTTTTAATGAACCTAAGTTTATATATTCTCACTTCTAATTATGCAAGACAAGGGACAGCGCTGAGGAGAAGCAATGATATATTAAAACAAAAAAAGGTTAAGAAAATGGTGTAAAGTTATGGTGCAGAGAGGACATTCAATAAAATATGTCAATAAAACGTGAGAGGTTTCTTGGGATGCTATGCATTTTGAGTTTCCTCACAGCCTTGTGCTATCTCAATAACCAGGATGTTGGTTCTGTTTCATTTTATGATTGTGTGTGACTTTAAACTGTTTTGTATTCTGACTTGAGACTTGCTCTCATTAATGCTTTCAGATGTTGAAAACACAACACGAATTATACAAAGCCTTTTTCTGTTTATAAAACAAAACAAAAATGAATATGACAATTCATATGTTTAGCTTTTCTAGGAAGTAAGTACTGTTACCTGTATACCGTACTTATCTTCCCTGTGTAGTCATTAATTCAGGATCAACACTCTGAACAGGCTTATATGTCTGCCAACTCAGTTTGGCTTTACATGTAACTCATGCCAGATTTAAGGTACCAAGAGACACATAAAGTCTTCTCTTTTTACCTTCTTTCTTTTGGTAGACTATGCTTAGTTCTAAATTTTACTTGTGACTTTCATAAAACTAAAAGGTGCCTTAGCAGCTCCTACCTGACTCAGAAGTGCTTCTGAAACACAAATGCTTTACAAAACTAACACAGTACCAGCACCTGTTCTTAACCTCAAATGTACATAAATGATGCTTAACAAATTATAAAGCCAAACCCAAGTAGTCAAGAATATCCAGGTTGAAGCTTCAAAATACACCATCTGATAAAGAGTGCAGAATCTTTCCTGCAGAACTGCAGAAGCTTTTTTTCTGCTTTTAAATCCACATTGAAGAAAATCTTTACTCTTGCAGGTGATTGTTTGCTGTGTGAGAAAACCAGATGTGTGTGTTTGTGCATGTATTCACTGTTTCTCAGAAAGGTCAGCCAGGGCATGTCTATACCTATGATTGTTTTGTTATGTGTTTGGCAACAGAAGCCTCATCAAATGATGCTGAGATGAAATTACTGCTGTGCTTTGCACAGTGTTGTTGATTTGTTTCCTTATTGCCTTTTTTTTTTTTTTTTGGAGCAAAAGAAATGATTTTATAGTTGCCAGCTGTTCTATCTCCTCTCCCTTTCCATGTGCTTGGCCTACTGTGTATGCTCATATACATACTTGCACGTGTACAAACATGTTGTACACTGGCCAATGCTTTGCACACAGCAGACTTGAATCTGAATCATTGTCTGCAACTGCTTGCTAAATGGCTTCAGAATGGAATGGAAAATAATTGAATAATCCTGCTGCTTGTAAAATATTCCTAATGGATCAGATCTGTTAACTAGAAATGCTGTCAATAAGCCATTTGCAATGTGTATGACTTCTTTTCTTTTTCATATGATTAAATTTGGTTTGGCTGGTAGTGCATCTATTCCTTCCTCCCTTCAAATAGAAAAACCATTTACATAGTCTCATAGTTGTACCTAAGGGATCACACAGAAAACTCCAGTAGATTCATTCATCAAATTTCCACATTTGAGTAAGCAGTAAGTTCAGCTATTTCAGTCTGCAGTGATTTTTCAGAATTACACAAACACATGAACTAAGGAAACTGGAAGACAAGAAAAGGAACTAACCACCTTTCTTGATCTTGTTTCGTTCCTTGCTTGTCAGGGTTGAGCAACTCTTCTCTTGTTTTGAGAGTTAATGTTATTTAATTCTCCTTCATAGCCAGCATGATGGGTATGAAACCCAGTCTGAAATCTGTTTAAAGAATTCTGGCTTTTGCCGTGTCAGGATAACACAGTGGTGTGAACATCACTGCCTTATTTTTAATTGTACTTGAAAAGTCAGGCTGTTTGAAGCAAAGCCAGTGACCTCCTCTACCTCCTTTAATCCCTGAAAATAACTTGCATGCCCTTCCTTCCCTCTTCCATGACTGCTGTCATTTCTGTAATGCACATTCTTTTCTTTTAAGACACTTGCTAAAAGTATGGAAAAGTAACAACGTTTTCACTTGAGAAATGGACACTAAAATAACTTTGCAGTACTGGTTTGGTAATAGATGCAGATATAAAACCCAGAGAGGTCAAATGAGTTTCCCAAGGCTGTATGGTGCAGAAATTAATTTGGGCATAGAAACAAAAGCCTTCTGAACTCTAGTCCCTTTTGTTAATCAAAATGTCTGTGTGCCTGCACGTATAGTCAGGAACAGTATCAATGGTATTTGCAGATGGATCTACAGGAGAGTTTGAATGAGCTGCCCCACTGGAAAGCACCAGAGAAAAGGTATTTGCTGCCTGGTTTACGTATGAAAGGATGATATCTAGTCTTGGGGTTATGGCAATGTCATCCAAATTTCTCTTTGTATTTAAAATGCGTGTCCCTTCCTGGAGTCAGCTTTGAGATATGTTTAGTTTGACGTACATAAACTTTTCCAAATCAGATATTTAAAGAGCGTGGTGATCTGGAGAATTTATTGGTGTGCATGTTTTATTATTTGGTGCATTTTGATTCACTTTATTTGCTTTGTCTTTCATATGTGAATTACCTCAGTTTATTTTGTACTACAAAATGACAGCATCAAATGTATAGTGAGCGAGTTTCTATATGTCTTCTGAATGTACTCTAAGAGACTTTAACTGCTAAGTAAGGGTAAATGTCTCTGCTTGAACAAAACATAGTAAATGTCTTGACTGTTTGATCTACACATATTGAAAAACCATTTGATTTATGGAGATTTGTGCCCTGGAGTCTTACTGAGTTGCAGCTGATGTCTTGTGGATTGTTACTGGACATGCTAATACTGACATATTAACAATGGTAACCTGCTACACTGCTGCTGTTTCATATTTCACAAGCAGGTTATTCCTCTTACTTCCTAAAGTAACTGCCAGAGAGCAAGCAACCTGACTGAACATTTCTCTCTCTATACCTAGAAATTAAGTTATAGGTATTATACACATCTGTGTGCATGTGTAAGGTTGTCTGGTTATACAAGTGGTCCTCAGGGAGATTTTCAGTCACCAGAGGAAAAAAAAACCCAAAACATTGACTATCTCCTCCTGCTCCCAGAGGATAGTTGGAATAATTGAAAATTAATGAAAGCCTTTGTGTCTGCAGTATATGTTAGTGCTGTTTATCAGGGGGTTTTGTGCATTCTCCTAACAATATGAATTTCATGTTGTCTTGGATTCCAATTTCTTGGTACGTTTTCCTGTGAGGGAATTCTAGCTTATTAACTTAGATTTAAAGCTTATTTAGGATGGCCATTTGTTGGCAAATTCTTCTCGCTTTATTTGTTTGCAGAATGGTTTGAAGACATGTTTCTCAGGTCAACGCTTCTTTTTTGAACTTCTGATCTTTCTATGTATTTTAAATCATTAATGACCTTCATTCTAAGAGCTTCCTTAAAAATAAGCCATTGTCTCAGCTGATGCCTCCAGATTTGTCTTTTGTCCTGCATTGCTTATGTACCTTCAAAAATGTTGCCAGTTCGTTCTGAAAAATCAAATGATCCTTTTATATAACTTCCTGACTAGCCAGCTCAAGAGCTATACCTGTTGAAAAAGGGGCTGGGAGCAAAACCAGATCTCCCTGATATGTTTCCAATCTTGCAAGAAGTTTAAAATATGTGTAATTAGGTAAAAAATTGACCATATAATGCAGATGACTGATGAACATCAGGGATATTTGAGTGATCCCGTGGATTGTAGGAGAGATGATAAATATTTTCCCCAGTATAATAGTTTGGAAAAAATGTAAATAGGTAAGTAAAATAGATTTTATTATTATTATTATTATTATTATTATTATTATTATTATTATTATTATCAGTGATATCACTCCATCTATAAATGATTTGGAAAAAAACCAAACACAACAAAACCCAATCACAAAAAAAAACCCCAACATCCGACTCACAGAACAGAGTGCCATGGCTGACTAAGAGTGTGGGAAAAATGGTACAGTTGCATAAGATGGCATTTGAGTATCCACAGAATGGGTTAAAAAGTGAGGATGTTTGTATTTTATGTTTTTATATAATGTTGCTCAAAAGCTTCATTTTACTTCAGCAAATTGCAAGATTAATTACAAATACAATATAAAGTCTGTAGTACTTGATGGGTAAACTGATGTTAAATTTTTAGGCTGCAGGCTTTTTTATTCAAAAATAGGATAATTTATGTAGACATTTATTTTTCATGTTTGAGAACTATGACAAAGAGTTTCAAAGAGACTTTGTGAGATGGATCCTTCTGAATGGCTGAATCTTTGTATGGTATTGTCGTCCTTCAATACTTTAAATTATAAAACTATCAAAGCACTCAATCTCCAGTTACAGTAGTCCATGAATGAAGATAAAACTTCTGTGGCTAAAATAACATTTCCATCCATTTAGCTGCAATTGCATTTTCCCCATAATTAAAAAGATTAAAACTGTGATGTGTGTTCATAGGAAATTATCATAGGAATTGATGAGTAGTAAAAGGTCAGTGAGAAAAGCATCTATTAAAATTTGTGCTGTTTTCTAGAACAGTGGCTTCTGGCCCAGTTTTCTGTTGTATCATTTCTTGTTTAGTACACAGCAGGTTTGAGTTTTAACATTTCTAAGTAGGTTTCAACCTAAGCCATCTACCTTACTGCATTGTAGTGTAGATCTAAGAGAACTTGAAGAACTTTGTTTACAGTCCTTTATAGACTTTCTCTTTATGTTTTGAAAATAGCTTTAAATATAACAAGAAAGGTAGTATATAGAGAAGTGTAGATGTCTGGATTTGCAGGGCTCTGGACAATCCATTTATTTTAGCTTTTGAGAAAAAAAAAATGCTTTGGTCAAAACCAGAACCTATGATAAATGCCAGATCCCAAATTTACTGAAAAATCATCTTATACATTGTGTACATCTCTATTTGAGGAGCTGAGAACTATTATGTTAACAGATCTAAAATAAAAGAAGATAAAACCAAGAATAATTAAATACCGTGAAATCTGCATTAGTGGATACTGAAACATTTGCTGATTTTGCTTTCTTTGACAGCTTTTTAGAAACTGCAGCCTATTTCTGTATGAAACCAAAAATGGGAGAGAAAGAAGTGTCCCCACATTCTTTCTTCAGTATTTGGCATGAATTCAGTTCTGACTTCAAAGACTTCTGGAAGAAGGAAAACAAACTTATTCTTCAAGAAAGGTACATTTGTTTGTTTGTTCAAAGGCTTTTCTTAGAGAATGTTATTGGGAGCAATTGCATTGAAACCAGTCAGCCTCACTTCATTAACACACAAATTATTGAACACCTTTGGGAATTTCTCAGTCTTTTTTTTTTTTTTTAGAAAACCTGTTTATTTTAGAAAAAAATTTCTGTTTTCTAATTGTTATAATTTTTAATATCAATTTATGCTGAAGTGTTTCAGGTCCATTAGCTGAATGACATTTTCAGTAGAGCATGTAACTATGCCACTATGATTCTGAGCAATAGGAGACTTTTCTCAGGTCTGAAAGTTGATTAAAAATTTCCCATTAGTGTATTTAGTTAAAATGAGTGAAGGCATCGAAATATGACCTATTGCAAATATTTGTCCAATGAAAGTGGGATAAAGGAAAGGAAGCAGGAAGAGAAAAGGCTCAGATTGAACCATATTACAAATCACAGCCCGTGGATATGAGCACGTGTTATATTTGGCATAAAGAAACGAGATAGTAGTTTTGAAAAATTTCGCATATGTCTGGTCCATGTATTAGAAAAGCTATGAAGTTTGTTTCATCTGCATACAGATATTCCATTGTGGTCACTCTTTGTTTATAAAAATTATGCCAAGATTTAATCAGTTGTTTAAAAAGTAATAAATGCCATATAAGGATGAATTAAACAAAAACAAACATGAAAACTGTAAACACTGTTACATAATCCCGCATCTGTCAGTAACTTCAGTGACCTCGGTGTACAGGATCGAAGCTTTAGGTTCGTTATATGATTGATACCAGTTCACATTTAGGTAACTTGACAAGAAAAGGCCTATTTTTCAAGAGTACTCACCCTGTGAAATTTGTCAAAGACATCAGATTACTGGTTTAGGAAGTCATTGAAAATTTTTCTTAGGCACCAGAATGTTCACTGTTGTGTACACCATATACATTTAGTGTAAGTGGATAGATTTTGGAGAAGTCTTACAGTTAAAAAACTGGATTCTGCTCCTACTGCAAGAGTGTGATGTAAATGTTATCACAGTACAGCAGCTCTCTTGGGATCTTTTACTAACTGTCTGACTTAATTTTATGGAATTAAGTATATCTCTCTGGAATTGAGTTGACAGTTAAATACTATCTTTGGTTTCCTATACAGGGATTTAGCTACCAACTTAATACAGGTTAATTTAATCTTGTATTTTTATAGAATGGGATTTAAGAAAAATGTTCCTTCCTTTCCAATATACCAGGCTAAAAACAAACAAACAAACCAAAACCCTCCAGAGGGTTCTCGCTGCAAAAAATTTTTCATTAAAAGATATTAAATAAGCACAAAACCTTTTCCTCCTATTTTTCTTATACATCTAAAGCTTAAGAGAAGAATGGCCTGTGATACAATAATTTAGTTCTCTTTCAGCTCAATGTATGAGTTAAGAGGATGTGTTGAAGCAACAGAGAAAAAAAGTGACTGCCAGCTGGACCCTTTTAGGGCAAGGGTAGTTTTAGCCTTGAAAAGCACTGAACATGTATAACCTACAAAATGGCTCTAGGTGCAGGGTTTGACAGCAAAGGCAAAGGACAATCAGAAAGGCCTTGCAGTGAGAAAGGAAACTGGGAGATCACTTGGGAAGAGAGACCCAAAGGCAGTCTCACAAATGATGGTATGGAGGAGATTTTCCCAGGGGGACAGACATTGTTGTCATCCAAAAAATCACAGGTAGATTTTTGGATTTAATTTCAATTTTCACTTGTCTCATCAATTTTAAATCTTCCTCTTTGTAGATTTTGTTTGTTCAGCTAAGGCAGGGTTTAGACCTTGGAAGCCTTTGATGTCTTGGTTTGTGCTCACCTCTCAGGAAAATTTGGCACAGTGGTGTTTCAGGTCTGGCAAGGTTAAGCTCTCTTCGTTGCCTTTTAGGAATTAAAATATTTTTGCCAAATTAGCAAGTTTTCCAAGTAAGACAAATTGTTTTTACAAAATGAAGAATCTTCTTTGGTAAAAAAATCCTATCTTGTCAAAGCCTTTAGATGGAAAATATTTTGCCTCTGATCATAGTTCAAGCTGATATCTGTAATTAAGGCTTTTTTTCTTGAATTTACATTTCCACCTTTCTTAGTTAAAGATGAGATACTGTGATGTGAAGGTGTCTTGGTATTGAAAAGTGAAACGAGAAAAACCTTGAAGGAAAAAGTGTTGTCCAAAGGTGCAAGAATGTAGAACGTGATGGTTTTCAAAATCTCAGCCTGTGTTGACAGTGGGATTTAGTGCACACTCAGCAAGTTTACTGATGACACAAAGCTGTGTGACACAATCGACATGCTGGAGGGAAGGGATGCCATCCTTAGGGGCCTTGAGAGGCTTGAGATGTGGGCCTATATGAACCTTGTGAAGTTCAAGAAGGCTAAATGCAAGGTCCTGTTACCTAGGTTGGGGGAATCCCAAGCGCAATTACAGGCTGGCAGAGAATGGATTGAGAGGAGAAAGACTTGGGAGTGTTCACTGATGAGAAACCCAACATGAGCTGACAATGTGCGTGTGGAGCCCAGAAAACCAACTGTATTCTGGGCTGCATCAAAAGAAGTGTGACCAGGAAGTCAAGGGAGATGATTCTGCCTCTCTACATCGCTCTCGTGAGACCTCACATGGACTTTTGTGTTCAGTTCTGGAGTCCTCAGCGCAGGAAGGAATTGATCTGTTAAAGTGAGTCCAGAGGAAGGTCACGAAGATGATCAGAGGGCTGGAGCACCTCTCGTACAAGGACAAGCTTAGAGAATTGGCATTGTTTAGGCAAGAGAAGAGAAGAGAAGACTCCATGGAGACCTTACAGCAGCCTTCCAGTACCTAAAGGGGGCCTACAGGAATGCCAGGGAGGGGCTCTTTAACAGGGAGTGCAGTGACAGGACAAAGCGTAATGGTTTTAAGATGAAAAAGTGTAAACTTAGATTAGATATTAGGAAGAAATTCTTCACAATGAGGGTGGTGAGGCATTGGAACAGGTTTCCCAGAGAAACTCTGAGTGCCCCATCCCTGAAGGTGTTTAAGGCCAGGCTGGATGAGGCTTTGAACAACCTGATGTAGTGGAAGGTGTCTCTGCCCATGGCAGGGGTATTGGAACTAGATGATCTTTGAGGTCCCTTCCAACCCAGATCACTCTAATTCTATGAACTGTAGGTGACAAAAATCTGAAATCTGCTTATTGTCACTGAAATAAAAATTATTATTCCAGGAATTTACTCTTTATTTGATGTTAAAATTTTTCTCCTGCTGAAGTTGAAGAGCAGACTCAGAGTAACTCTGTAGTTTCTTCATTGGCAGCAAAGTGACCGATACAATGAGACTTATTTTTAAATTGCAGTTTGTCACCTTTGATGGATCATTTACCAGGTTGCTGCTTCATGAAATATACTTTAATTAAGATAACAATTTGTAAAATGTATAACTTGATACTGTTCTCTTTTTTGGTTTGATGATCATTCATTTTCAACCCCAGTTGATTTTGGAGGTTTTTTGCCTCTTTTCCTTCCCCTTTAGTTTAATATTTGTGCTGTGGGAAATGTTTCTAGAATATTTTATATCCCAGTTTCCATATGGACTGTGTAGGGAATTGAATTGCTTGTTAATAGAGGCTGTTCCTTATTTAGTCTCTGCAAATGTGAGTCACACTGTTTTACAATAATTTACACAAAGGCTTTTCATAGATGGTATTTCCTAAGGTGGTACTACTTTTTGTTACTGATAGATTAAAAGCGTGTGTTTTAAAGAAAGCAGTCAGCCAGTTTTAATTTTAAACACTTTTCACTCAGCATTTCAGCTTGTGTATGGGTTTGCAAGGCATTTATATTCAAAAGATAAACATCAATGTGTCAAACTTCGTATTTCCTTACAAGAAGATGAGGGAAAAAAATGAAGAAAAATAAGGCAAGATTACAAACAAATGAATTTTTCTGAAGTTTTCTACTGCTTTCACTCATTTCTCTCACTTGAAATAAAGCAGAACTGGAAAAATTCAGCTGTAGAGAAAACTATGCATGATAAACTATTAAATACAGTAGCAATAAAAAGAAAAATGCACCTGAAAATTACAGTGAAAGCATAGGTCTGCCAAAAGGGTTTCTGAACAGTACAATTTTTTTGTGGTTACACTGCAGTTGAGGCTAACTGGAGCATTCCAATAGAAATTTTTGTCTGGATTATTTATATAGTTCTCAAAATTATTTTTTGAAGGTTGAAATTTTTGATGCTATGACTATACTAAATATGTATCTTTTCAAATGAAAATCTGCAAAGTAATACAACTTCTATCTGATTAAGCAGTTTAAAAAAAAAACAACCCATTGTTAATGGGGCAATTTTTGAGTTTTTAAATGATGTTATTATTGTCATTTCATTGTATATTTAATTTGTTACTTCTAGTATGTTCTTTACATTCGTACTTTGAAAACTCTTGAAAGGTATCTGTCAGTACAGCTTGCATGTTACATGTGATCTGCAAGAAAGCCAAGAAGAGCTGATGTATTTTGTCTAATTCTTTTTCAATGCTGTTTGGGAAAAAAGTATTATTTTGAATCTTGCAAACTTCCTGTTCAGCATCCTCATCATCTATGTGTATCTCAGTTGCTACATATCCTGATATGCATGTTGCTTTCTGAATACATGTGCCAGTAATGCGCAGCTGCAGTGGCATCTATACAGGTCTCACATTCTTAGGAAAACTCATGGATCTCCGTCTTTATTCTTACCCACCACTCCAGGTTTCTTTATATTTCTGAAGTAGAACTATTCAATATCAAATGCACTATTCCAATCTAGCACTTTTGTGGGAGCAAAAAGTATTTTTGGTTTTCATGACATCTAGCAAACCTCTACAGAACTCTTGTCCAGACCCCTACAGTTGGACTCAGTGATCTCAAAGATCTTTTCCAACCAGGCGATTCTATGTTTCTATCATATATTCCTAGGAACCAGGAAAAAGATAGCCCGTCCTAGGAATAAGAAGATAAAAGAGGTCATGAGGCAACGCCTAATGAGGTGCAGAAGGAAGTCTTGAGGAGTTATGAGCAATTTAAAAAAAAAAAGGTTAAAAAAAAAGAGGTTAAGCAACTGCTGGCTATGACGATTAAGTATGGAGCTGGAAAATCCTTGGTAGCTAAAATACAATTATTTATCACTTAATCTCATATTGAAATGAACAGCAATGCTCCATCTTTAGGACTAGAACTTCATCTTTTCTTTATGGCCATGAACCACGTGCTGGCTCATTACAGTCACAGAAACCAGTCGGTCCTTTAAGAATTTTTATGTTTAAAAGAAAAGGGAACAAAGTTCCATTGGTGTCAAAGGTTAGTACCAACAGCATTAGGTCTTAGATGCCCATTCAGACCTTACTAGAAATGGGTCAATGACAAGACACAAACACGTTTGAAGGGCCACAGTTCCACCTTCTCTTTCTTTGGGTACAGGTGAGATACTGTCACTCATTTGTCCACTTTAGCTCTGGACATGTTTCCATTTCTTCAGACAGTTTGCTGCTTCAGAGGGTCTGTGCAGCCTTGCAAAGATTGACCTAAACAGGGGAAAGAAAGTTGTATTTCTAGACAGGAGAGTGGGAGGTGGGGGGGTAGGGCAGGGAGAGAAAGAAAGAGAGTGATGTAGGTGCCCTGTAAGTGTGTACATAGGGTATATATTGCTCATAAGCTCAGTGTGGCCCTTGCTT
Source organism: Dromococcyx pavoninus (assembly GCA_033558185.1). Lineage (NCBI taxonomy): Eukaryota > Metazoa > Chordata > Aves > Cuculiformes > Neomorphidae > Dromococcyx > Dromococcyx pavoninus. Next base: position 1,332,903 of record JAUMJL010000192.1, on the reverse strand, counting down.
TTATGGAAGGGCATAGTACTGAACAGAGACTAACCGTGTCACGGATGTCAGCAGAGGAGAGTTCATAAGCAGGATCAACATAATGGTAAAATTCTGTAAGTCCCTGATATCTTGCATCACACTAAGCTTGAGAATTTCTTTTGGCTGACTTTATTCAACCCTTTAACTCCCACGATAAATCTTTGACACATTGAAAATAATCTATAAACTCAAAAAAAAGCACTCATCTCTCAAATGTAAAAGTTGCCCATTCCCGTAAGAATAACAGTTAAGCTGGCACCTGGTGTGTCACACTGTGTATATCTAGATGAAAGTGAGATTCCTGGCCAGTGTGTCTCCACAGCTCATTGATCTCCCTCTGCAGAAAGACTGGTATGTCTCCCTACAGACTCCTTGGCAGGATGATTTAAAACTTGCTGTTGAGCAATTTAAAGTCTGGCATTGCGTATCTGTACGTTGCACAGCAAGGAGCATATTGGTAAGCTGCCACTTCTGCTTGCAGAGGAGGGCATTAAATCCCATAGCACGAGCAATGTCCTCTTTGAGTAATTTAAGGGATATTTTGTTAATGCTTATAATAGAAACCAGTGAGTCAGACCTGAGAGTGAGAAATTGGGGGACATGGGAATAAACGCTTGCAAATAAATGTGGAGATGGAAGCAAGAGAACTAAAATGTATATAGGGAGTGGCAATACAAGAGGGGAATAATCAAAATGTGAAGTATGTTTAGAGGGGTCACTTTTTGCTTGGCATGCTGTTGTAATGCCAACTAAAAGCTCCAGCATTATGTTAGTAAGTAGTTATGAGTAGATACATTTTCTGACTTGGGAACTTTAATCTCAATGTCTTTGTTGCTCTCTAATAAACTGAGTTGCATGCTGTTAGGCTTGAGTTTACAACTTATAGTTTTAGTGACATTTCAAAACAGAATGTTGTTTGCGTGACTTTGAATTGAATAATTAAAAGGTTCTTCAGTTTCTGAGAACACTTCAAAATTTTAACTTGAATAAAATGGCTTTATGATTAGAAAATACTGTTACAGGCATTGGAAAATCGACTTCAAAGAAGCCCAAACACACCAAAGATTCAGAAGCTAGGAGCAGTCCTTTGAGGCAGCACCTCACAAAGAGGCAATTTGCTGTCCAGCTGAGAACATTGCTCAATGTTTCTTTACTTTTTTTTTTTTCTCCTTATGCGTTTTCGGCAATTAGTCCTTTTTCAATGAAAACACCATCATTTTTTGGTTAGGGGAGGAGAGCAGTAACTTTCATTTTTAGCATTGCTTTTGAGGGAAAAATTTGTGAAAAATAAAAGCATTTGGACATAACTGTCTCAATCTAGATCTTTGGTAGAAATTACTTTTAAATATCTTAGTTTAACGTTTTTAAGTAGTATTGTGTTTTGTAAGACAGGCAAAAATATTTGCATTTGCAACTGTAAGCCAACTGGTGTGCATGCAAATAGTAAACTTTAACAAAGTGAAGGATCTATAAAAAACTAATCCAGATCTGTCATTCTTGATTTTGTAATTTGCATAAGGCCAGATTCCAGAACGCTCCAACGTAAACAACAGACGGGCTTTTCAATAGTCTCTTCTTTACTTACCTGGTGATGGTGGTGTATCGTGCTGTCAGGTTACATTGCATCCTAATACGTGTGTTGTGCGTAAAAGGAGATAGATACCAATCATCATCTTGTAATGAAGTTTACAGCTTGTTTTCATGGGTGTAATTTCAGACTGGGTGTGACAGTTTAGGGTATAGTGAGATGGGATACCATGATTCTCACCATATAATGATCTTTTCAGGTTTTTTTAACTCGTCCCTGTTACCACTTTTTGAAAAAGGAATGACATTTGTCTATGAGAAATCTCAGCCCAACATACCCAACAGATATTTGCATGTTGGTGAAAAAAATTAGACCACTAAAAATTTTAACCATAATTTTTGACAAAGAGATGCTACATTTTCTGTATTTATTAAATGTTTTCATTGCCAAAAATGCGGTTTCAGGCAAAATTATTACATTGGCTCCTGAGGTGCAATAAAATATTGTAACATTTTACAAATGAGCAGCATTTCTTATTAAAATGTTAATGTCAAAAACTTTGAGACACATCTACTGGAACCCAGACTGATCCTGAACTACTGAAGATGTTCAATTTCTTGGTTGCTAAAAGTTTGCCAAATGAGTGCATGCAGTTGGGATAATAATGACAACATCCAATAAGTGTAAGTACATGACTATGTACATGTGTTGTGGCAGGAGTATAGGGAATGGTCTAACATCAGGGGTTTCTTTACTATTTTTAGAAGACCTTCCTTGTGTCTGCAGTCATTTTGAGTCTTTACATAATAATGAATGGGCACCCTTTGATAAGATTATTTTCACTTGATGAGGCAAAGTTGGAGGGCTCTTATTTTCTCGTCTCCTGTTCTGGAGATCTTTAATTCTGTGGGTCTCCAGATGACTTCTGCTTTTTTTTTTATTTTCTTTCTCATTTATCTATTCTATTCACTTAATTCTTATCCTTGCTTGTATTGCCAAACTTGTCACAATCAATTATTTAACATAGTAGCTCCAGTATACCCGGTATAGCAACTCATCTGTCCATGCTATATCTCCATATCCTTTTTAAGATGGTCTTCTTTTCCACAAAGTCTGTTCAACAAGACTTTTCTCATTCTTTTTTACATGTTGCATTTTTCCTTCTTATACCTCATTTGTTGCTTTTTAAAAATGGTTTACAGAAAACACATCGTTTCACATTTCCATTCACTCAGGAGTTTCATTTCTTTTGCTTGCTGATTATGTTACCAGTTTTACCTCACTTCCAGTCTTGTTCCTTTCCCTTATTTCCTGGTCAATTTCCTAACCAAATAGCTCAGAATGCAGCCAGCTTCTCTGAAAACAACCTGGCTTCAGTTCCAAGATAAACAATTGAAGGACTATCTTTTCTTAGAGCAACCTCAATTTTCATAGGCAAAGTCTCTAGGAAAGTGATTTCCATCTTGCCTAAAGGTAAACAGGTATAGCCTGAAATACTGACCCCTTTGACAAGAAAAAATATAAATTTAATGGCAGAAGTTAGGAAATGTATTGAAGTGGGTGTATACATGTTTACATTTTATTATCATAGCCATCCTTAATGGTTTAATTTTTTTATGTCGTTACATTTTCAAAGTGAAATTTTCTTTGATGCTAAAATTATCATCTTTAAAAAGTGTTTCAACACAGCATCCTTTTTTATATACATGCATGTATGTCACTGCACAGATGAGAGCAGAATCCCTTGATCACTACAAATATGATTGCCAGATAGAACTGAGTGAAACTGAATACTTCTGAATTTTAAATTCTTTTAGAATATTTTGAAGTGTGCTGTGGATTACAGTAAGACTCTGCAAATGAGAAGGTTTCCTTTTCATTTCAGCTAGCCTAAATTTCAGTTGGCCTTGAAGCTTTATCTTAGACCCATTTGACATCATGCTCACTGAAGAAAATCTGAAATACATTCCCCAAAGTCTACTCTACACAGTTGACAGAGGAAGGATCTTGTTCAGGGTCCTGCTGTAGGTTAGTCTCAGTATTAAGTGGCCAGATAAAAACATTTTAATCTATTTGTCCTTGGTCCTCTGAGCCAAAATATGATTAATCACTGTGTCTTTCAGCCAGCCATTGTCTGCCTCGTGGTCCTTGAAGTAATCATGCAAGAAGCTGGCAGGGGTGTCAAGATAGTCTAATACATAATCTCTTTGTTGGTAGGCAGAGGTTAGGTTTCATCAGTCAGTTTGATGAGATCAAATACATTACGATGTGCTTCTTATCTGTATAAAGTCTTTTCAGTCAGTTACTGAATCATATCTATGTCATCACTTCAAATCTATTGGCGTGAAAGTAAAAGCTCTGTTTTTTACTGTACATTTGTGTTGTGAATTGTAATTTTCCTTTCATTTTTTTTTCTAGAGAGAATGTCCTTAGCAGAAAAATAATTTTAGTGTTTTAGTAACTGGGTCAAAGAATAAAATATAGGCATATGGCTCTGGAAGGCTTTTCAAAGAAAGAGCTTCAGATGTTTTAAAGCCATTTGGCACTTGATATTTTTGCTCAGGATTTTTTAATTCATTTTTATTTGTAAGGCTACTGTAATTCTTATAAACAAATTATCTCCATCCCAGACAAATCTACATGAAATATTTAGGCAACGCTCCTTTTTATTTGTCTAATAATAAGCACTTAGTAGTATAAAAAGTATTGGCCTCAGCTTTGTTTCCATGAACTATACTGTAAATGTAATGTCTGTCTTAGTTTATTATGGAAATTTTTGTGAGCAACTCTAATATCTAAGGCATATAACCTTCCAGCCTTCTCACTATGTTTACATTTGTCATGTTGTAAGGCTTACTAGTGAAGTGTACGGTTAGCAAGCCTAGATGGAGCCAGTAGGAAATGAATCTGTCTGCCACAGATACTTCAGACAAAATCATTAATGTTTAGTGACAGGAAAGTGGTTCCCCCCTCCGTGGACTGAATGATGACAGAAAGTCTCTAAGTCTTGATAAGGTTGTAGCCAGGCTGGCTTTTTGTTGAGAAGGTAGATAAAGATACACTGTCTTTTGGTTTTGTAAAGATGTCTGGTTTCTTTTTGCTGTGTGTGTGCCAAAATGTGACTTGCTTATTCATCTTACAGACTGCCTTTAAACTTAATCACAGTTTGTATATGTTTGTCTCACAATAAATATGAGTTAGAAGGAGCCGCAAGTGCTGGAGAAGAGTTTTTATTTTGATGGAAATAAGAAACTACTTCCTTTGTTACAGATGGCATTTATTAGATTCCCTGAATTTGTTAAGTAGCAGATTTCAAGATCTTAATTCTTGGACTCCGTAAAGACTGGCTGGTCATTCACTTGTAGATATTTTTTTTTAATGAATCCATGGATTGCCCATTCTTGTACGCTCCCTACATATTTTCAAGTTGTTTGGGCTGTTTGGAAGTATATCCTTTCTGACATAATGGAAGAAATGCTTTAGTTAAATTTAATATTTAAGGAGATATGTTGGTCTGGATTTGAGTTTTAGAGCGTCTTATTAATTATTTATAGCATCTGGGCTTGATAGTAGGTCCACTGTTGTTAATACTGTGCTTTTCAGATTATTACAGCAAGAGTTAAACAACTCTGTTTGTCTAGACTGAGAAGACTGGTTGTTTTAGGATTATGTGCACATTAAGGTAAAATGGGGAAATTATTTGGGAAAAGAAGTAACAGGCAAAAATTGATAAAGGTAATGCAGCTGATGTTATCTTTCCTATCAGACTGATAAGCTTACTTTTAAGCCAGAATTGACATGAGGTGGGACTGGGGTTGGTAGAAAATGTACTGAAGTTAGTTTACTGAAAGAAAGTGAGTTCAAGAAGCAGCTGAAAAATATGAAATGAGATAGTTTAAGCATCAGTGTGGCAAAGAAGCTTAGCACACTGTAAGCTTGCAAATTATTCCCATCACACTTACCAAGTTATCTGCACCACCTGGCTTCTTCAAGAGTGCATCTTGTCCCTTGTCACCTCCATCTCACCCACTTTCAGATCATGCTTTGAACATCTGTCCTTGCTTTTGAGTATTTGGTTGCACTTGAGAACAATGACTTCATAAAGGAACTAAACAGACTCTATAACAGAAAGTATTAGGAGCATAGAACTAAACAGTTTAAGTAAAAAACTTAAATCAATCTACAAATGCTTGCCTCTGCCTAAGGGTCATGATTCTGAGGAAGGTGGGGGTTCCACAGTTCCTGAGACTCTTTTTCCACAGCCTCCTCCCAGTGACAGGCACACAGGGAATGACAGCTGAATCCCACTCCTTTCCTAGGAATGTCTTTTCAACTGTTTCGTGCTCTTTGAGCTCTGTGTTGGCAGAGTAGCAGTGTCATTTGCCCTGGAATCTGGGCGTATGTATATCTGCAATTTCTTCCCCCTTTTTTGACTGTTGGGAGGCTCACAAATTCATAGCTTTTGTGTTGGTTTCTCCAAATATCTTCTTCCCTCCTCCCAATATTGAATTAGATCCATTAATTTTTTTTGTGAAGCTCTAGCAACTCACTGTAGTTGAACAGTTAACCCAGCATTCCTGATATATCCACTTGCATCCATACAATTTTTACACCTTTTGGTCTTATGTTGTTTTCTTGCACCTCCACACTGATTAGGTTATCACTGAAGTCAGTGGGAAGTGCAGGAAAAGCCTGAGCAAGAGGAAGGTATTCAGGAATTTGCCACTGGCAGAAATATGACTTGAACCAGGCAGGAGTTGACAGAAACTAGGTGGTTTTTCCTAACTCTTATTAGTTTCATGGATGGGAAGACCAAGAATCATTCAGGGGCAGATGAGAAAACCTAAGAAGTTGACAAAAAAATTGCCAGTGGCAATTAAAAGTTATTTTCCAACTGAGTAAAGACTGTTGACATTACTTCCAAGGTAATATTTTATCTGCTTTTCTAGGTTATGCAGTTAAAATGGTACTGATGTTCATATCAAAACACATCCTTTCACTCTTCGAGAAGGATAAGGTTAGTTTATTTTGCACTTAATAAAATCCCGGTTCAGTTGAATGATCGGTCTTCAGAAAATACACTTGTACGCTGTAGGAATTGATACCGGTTCAGCTGGTTTATGATGTAGTACTGTGGAACGCTAATGATTTCCTTTGTCTCTGTATTTCACCAGTCTACTGACTTTTCTTTTATAGATACAGCTGTAGATTTATACAGTTCTCCATGCTCCCAATTTTAACATTGTCATAAACTTATCCTCCTAATAATGAACCTTTGATATGCTATCTTTACATTTCTAAGGACATTTCTTGCTGAAACATACGTATAGGTTGTGTTGGCTTCAGTAAGGTTTTATCCAACGACTTGAATCTTCCTGCACAGAAAGCAGGATGGGGGCCAAGAGACAGCAAGCTGTCCCAAACCCACACAGTGAGTCAGTGATATGGTTGGAACTGGAACTGAGCGTCTGCTAGCTCTCAGCTTTGTCTTAAATGTATTAGGGAGTAATGCTTCTTATCTTCTGTGTTCCCGTCAGTATGAATAAATAGACTCAAACTCCAAGGAATTTCACAAAAGCTCCCAAATATCGAGGACCGCAACCATAGTAGAGAGATAGAACCTCTTAAATAATCCTGGAAAAATGGGTAGCACAAACTTAAGGTTGTCATCAGTCTGGAGGCTGTGGATCATTTTTTCAAATGCAAGGGATATAGAGGTTTCAAATTCCTCCCTCACAGAGTGGCATTATTGTTAGTATTTTGCTGTTTCAAGAGGAAGCAGCCTTTCTCCAAATAGTTATTTCTCCAATAGAAGCCAAATGATTAAACACATTATGCTGACAGTGACACTTAGAGACCCGTTTTAGAAAATAACCCCATCACTGTGTTTTTGTTTTGAGCTAACATGAGAGCCACAGGGAGCTGTACTGTCTTTTGACAGGTGCATTAGGCAAGCAGTGGGTAATCTATCCTGGAAAGGGGATATTTAGATGGGACAAAGACTGGAACTAAAGATTCCCCAACATTTCCTCAGAATAACATCTGGATCTGTGTAAATTGGTTTGGTAAATATTTTGGTACGTTACATGCTGTCATTTGCACCATGAACAGTCTGAATACCTGCATGTATTACATTGCTTCTATAAAACAGTCATATTGGTAACCTCAGTCATACTCATAAAGTCCCTGAGATTTCATACTAAATTACTCCCAAGTGACATTTCATTTTCTTATTTAAATGATGCCTACCAGTGAAGGGAGACAGATATAGCTGTATTTGGAAAAAAAGAAATTATATTGATAGATGTGCTGTTTTATATCTGACTTTGTAAGAATGGCTTTTGATGGGTTGAAAGGTGTCTGACTGTTTGGAAAAGATCATGGGAAGAGCAATGTCACAAATACATTTCTTCCTTTGGATGTAAGTAGACATGAAGCAGGAGAAAAGGTGACATTTTAAGGAAAAGACAATTTTTTTTAATTTTACTGCATTCTGTATCATTCCTATAAGCTTCCGTTTAAAGCAATCGAAACATTTTTTCTGCCACTTTTTCTGAATCTATTTAAATATGTTTTAAAGGTGAATTACGTGGCTGTTGGACATTTTTATTCCATATTATGCTGCAGCAATCTGTCTGATTTGCAGTCAGATAGAAAGTGCTACAGCTTGAAAATAACAGGTTTTAAAGCCTTTTTCCCCCACTCATGCATGTAAAGGTCTTCCAACATTACTAAAATATAAGGCCATCAAATGAAGAGAACATCTTGTTGAAAGTGCTGGAAAAGAAATGATGTTTAAATTAATTTTTAAAAGTATAAATTTGAAACTTATGAAAAGAAGGAGATGTGTCTGGTGAAGCTGGATAAAGGAGAGATGAATGTGAAGGTGGTTTTTCTAATGTGCTTAGCAGACCCAGCTGGCCTTTACCACACACAAAAAAAAATATTTAAAAATAATAGTTACGCAAAGTCTGATTCTCACATTGCCCTGTGTAGTCTCAGTGAAATAGCAGACATGCAAGTGGGCTGGAGATGAACCGCAAGGAACCAGCCAAGGGTATATCATTTCTTCAATATCATTTTACTGTTTTATTTTCTTTGACTGTTGGACAGTGATGAAAAGGCAGAGTAAGTGCCATCTAAAGTCTATATTGTTGGCAAGAGCAAACCAATATAGGATTTATGTTTTTATTTTTTGCTTTTATTTATAAATAACATTCTCATCTCATAAAATTACACATCTCACATCGGTTTAATGCCATCATATAGAAAGGGTTTATGTAAGTCTTTGAAGCTCAGAGAATTCATAACTTGTCTGCATTATCTGTGTTTCAATAACCATGTCTATATGCAAGGCTGATCTACAAAATTAATAAAAATGGTAAAGAACCATTTTGCAGTGTGCCATTGAACCCACCAGACTGATTCAGGTTGGCTCCCAGTCTGAATGCAGCCCTTTGACTTTCACGGTTTGTTCCCTATCTGTGTGACAAAAAGGACACTTATAAAAATATGTGGCATTTGGTGGCATTTCACAAGGCCCTAGTTTGGTACTGTTTGCCAAGTCAGGAAGCACAAAGAAGTGGACCCTGACTTCTGGAATCTTTACATCCAAGCTGCCTGAGTGCATTCATCCCCACTGGTCATGTAAGGCTTGCTGCTCACCCTCAGCTTTGGAAAGAGAGAGATTTGCACAGTGACATGCACCACCTTGGCTGTAAACAGTATCACAGTATCACAAGGTTGGAAAGGACCTCTGAGATCATCAAGTCCAACCTATAACCCAACACTAATACCAACCCATCATCTAAACCATGGCACTCAGTTCCTCATCCAGTCTCCCCTTAAACACCTCCAGGGTAAACATAATGTTCCATATTCCGTGGCAGTTTTCCATTTTATTTTTTTAAGTTAGAGAGTAGACACTGGAAATTTAAGTTAAGCTTTTTACTATTTTATATGCAAACAAAATTGGGTGAAAGGGAAGACACCTTAGTGAGAAACTCTGTTTAAACTATAGTTGAAGTACTGAGGTCAGGAATGGAGGAAGAACGTTTTTTAAACAGTCATACAAAGAAAAGGAGCTTTCTTAGCAGCATTTGGTATGAATACTCTGAAAGGTAAGCTTCGTGTCATCCAGTGTATTTTAAATCCTGACACATTGGAATCTTCAGCTGCAGTAAGTACTGATTGCTTTTGATACTTAAATTAACTATGCCATTGATTATGCCTATCCTTGTAAGTGCCAGAGCCTGATGGTGTGGCAAGAACAGCCACAGAATGCAAGTGCTGTTTTATGGAGCACGCTAATGAAAATAAGGGCAATAAAGGTATCCACTTGCTTCCTCAAGCCTAAATTTCTAAGGTATATGTTTGGAAATGGTTTTGGTCTACAGGAGTATTTATAAATTTTGTCTTGCTTCAGAGTTAAAGAAGCAGAGGAAGTCTGCAGGCAGAAAAAGGGGAAGTCACTATACAATATAAGGCCAAAACATGACTCCGGAATTGTAAGTAAAAATTGTAGTGATACTTCTGTTCCCATCACTTGATCTACATTTTTCTCTTTGCGTTTCATAGGTATGTTATTCTTGTACTTTTTTTCTGTTCTGTTGGAGTTTTTATATGCTTAGCATTTTTGTAAAAGGTTTTTAACAAACTTTAATGCTGCCTATGAATATTGCTCTGCAAAATAGATGTAGCACAAGCAAGAGCAGAGTACTACTATTGCCCCATCCTGCTGATCTGTCTGTATCCCAGTCTTAGTGTGAGATATACCTAGAAGGCAGAAAGGTATTTCCAGTCCTCTAGCTTATTCAGTCTGTATTTGCTCTCTTTCTTACAGTTACAAAATGTAAGGAAGACCTGTGATAGGAACACATTTTTCAGGTTGACTTCCTAAATCAAATACTAGTGGATTCTGTTCCACTGATCTGGATTTATTTGGAATAGCAACCTAGAAAAAACATAATACTGGGCTTTGACTGTTCTCCTGAAAATAAATAACTTTAATGATAGCAGAGGGCTAATTCTAGACATTCAGTGAAACTTTTCCACTATGGTTGCCTAAGCAGTGCTAGGATTGTGACTTATTTTACAGCAAATGAATATTCCTCTAGTGGAAAATCTGTCTGGTATCTCACATTAAAATTACATCTGTAGCAATAGGCCATCAATTACACTTACAAAATCTTATAAAAAGAAAGATTTCTTTCATGTGTCTGGCACCCCTCTCCCCTCGATCCCCCCAGCATGATTGAATTCTTTGTGCTTTGTAGTCATGGCTTTGTTATTGAGATACATCCTTTTCAATGAAGCAGGTGATAATTTACTATCTTCTAATGAACATAATCTGACACAGGAAGAAATAATATTGCATTTATCATTTCTTTTTCTGACTCTTTGGGGAGAGTTGGCTGTGGTTAGTGCCACAAGAAATGTAAATGCAGTAAGAGCTTGGTTACGAATGAGAAACAGATTTTATTTTATCAATGTTGTTTGAAAACACATCAAGATGTTATTTAAAAACAAACAAACAAAAACCTAGAACCAACATTGATTTGTGTTTCTCCATCTTATCTATATCTTGCTGTATATAAAGATAGGGGTTTTCTTACAAAAATAACTATATGCCTAATTATTCCTGTATCAATTTTATTTGACTGAAACTGGGGCTTTGAATGTTACTGAAAATGTGATAGAGTGAAAAGGAAAGTAAAGAAAGATATTTCACAAGCTGTGTGTAACTGCTGTCTACTTCAGTTCTAGCTTCAAAGGAAATTAATTTGTGAAGTCAGCTCTGCAGTAACACTGAGCATTGGCCTATGTATTTTTGTGCTGTACATATTTGTGTGACATGTTTTTATGTATACTCAATTTTCTGCTTTTTTAATTTATTTTATTTGATTTTTCAGAAAGCAAAGATAAGTATGAAAATCTGAGAGAAGAAAAGCAGAAGCCATTATTACCTGATAACCAAAACTCAACATGCCTGTGGGTGGGGATTAAGGGGGAAGGAAAATATATCATCCTGATTTTTTGCTTTCTTGACCTTTTTTTGAATTTGCTTTTTGTTCTCTAGAGTTTTCCACCAATTGATGTGTTATTGTACATTCATTCATGAAAGTAATCATTTTCATGGAGTGCCCAGCAATAGACTAGGTATGGACTTGAAACACCTTCCTTGTACTCTGCATCTCCTTTGCCATTCAAAAATGATATTTTTTTTAAAATGTATGGCATATTGCAAATAAGCCAAGTTAGCATGCACTAGAAATGGCATCTGCATCAATTCAGAACATGCTGAAAATTGCATTAAGTTGAACTTCATAAGAATGCTACTTGATACAGTAAAACATTTCTATTCCTACTGGCAACATCTGTCTAACACAAATACTTCATAGCACTGCACTTAGATTAGGGAAAAAAATGTTACTCCTAGTGAATTGTTTGTATCCGTTTCATGTTGGCATTTGTAATTTGTATTTTGAACCGTTAAGTGCTGTTTATACAGTATAATCAATGCTTTCCCAACTTGTTTGGTTGCCCTCCATGACTAAATATTTGTGGAACAAGATGTTTACTGTAACTATCTTTAAAATCGATAAGGCAGCACACTTTTACTTCATCTTTTGCCAGATGGTGAATGCCAGGTGGTAAGGGGGTCATAAATCCAGCAAAAAAAAAAAAAAAGAGGAAGAAAGAAAGAAAAATATGAGATGAAAAGCAGGAAAATACAGAAAAGCACAGAAGTGTGATTATATGAGAGACATTTGACTATTATAGTTTGTTAATATATAAAGCAGCTAATACTTTTACAAGAACTGTAGAAGGTATAGTATAGTTTTAAATGCTGAAAACTCAAGTCAGACAGGCTTGTGGCCACATGTACATGACTTCCCTTTCAAAATTAGCTTTAGAGTTAATTTAAAATTCCTTTAGAGAGCCATTAAAAGATACACATGGTGTTTGACATTTATGGAGAACAGTAGCCAGTTCTAGTGGCAGAACATAGACTACCAAGTAATTTGCATCAATTTCACACTTAACAGAATTGCAAATTTTTCATCCAGGGTTTTAGTGTCCCTGACTAGGAGGTTTATGATTGAAATCTATAACTTAGGGCTTCCATTTTAGACCACATACTTAATTCCTATTTGCAATCCAGAATTTACTATATTGGTTTTGATCTGCTCAACTGATAACAACCACTTCCTCCAGTCCTAATTAAAGAGCCCCAAGCCAATTAGCCTGGTTGGTGACATTTTTCTTTCAAAGCGCACTTTTCCTGAAAGCAGACAATGTATGCAACTAAAGTAGACACGTGCTCACAACCTTGGAGCCTGAAAGACACTGGGGTAAGGCAAATGAGTTCTAACCTGCTGGGCTGGGTTATTCCCTGTCTGATCTAGCACATCAAGAGACATTCCTAGCTGTCCAGAGGCTCATATACCCTACAGGGTGTCATAGAAGGAGTGCAAAATATGACCTCAGGAATCTGTTATTCTTCACATATACCAAGCACTAGAAAAGATTTTTTTTCACTATGTGAAAAGCAAGTCTTCTGTTGCTGACAAACCTGTGTGAAAATCTGTACTCATAATAATTTCCGACAGGGATAAAAACTACCAAGAATAGAGTTCTAAAATATTGTGTTGATGGGAGTAGCATTGCTGTTCGGGGAAGTGAAAAGAAGAGATTATTTACTGTTACTACTAAGTTATGGAAAAAACTTAAAAACTAAAGCTATTTTAATGACACTGATTCAAATTCATGTTTGTATTTATGTAAACAATAGTCTTTTCCTCTTAACTTTGCTCCTAAGTGCAAGAATACAGTAGCATGTTTTCATTTGTAGCCTTCCTGTTCCCTTCAGTACCTACAGTATGTATATTACTATACTAAATGAAAGAATAGATCATCTAACAAAGATCACAATGTGCAATACTGTATTTAGTGTTTCTATTTCGATTTTTTTAGAATGTTTATTTATATGAAAATAAAAGGAATAATAATTAAATAACTGCCTTCTCTCCCTTCTCTCTTCACTGTCATGCTGTGCTGTAGTTTGCTAGCAACTGTTTCATCCCTAAGCACCACATCCCATTCAGGCTCCTGTCATCAAGGAAAGAACCTTTGTGAAGGGACAGGTGGAAATGGGGCTTCTCTTTCCTTGCCTTTTGGAAGTACAGTGATAATAATTCCCAGTTGTGTGGATATATTGTCTTTTCCCCAGGTGGTGGTAGTGAGGAGCTTCAGAGTTCTTTACCCAATCAGACTAGGTATCGCTCACTTCCCTGTCTTGTGCATATCTTCCAGTACTGCATTTGGCTGTTCCTACTAACACTGCCTATACAACAGTCTCAAGAAATTGCTATTAGGGCAAAAACAAGCATTAAAAAGTAATATCTGCATAGTATAATGTATTTGTATATATAAATGTGTGTGTATATAATATATATGTTTGTGTATGTATATATAATATATGTATGTTTTATATGATTGAAGTGTTGTCCAGCAACCTGGTAGGGCAGTCACATACAAACATGCTACTCTTCACTGGATCTGGAGTGTGGATGCTAAAAAGTCATTTGCAAACTTCTCTCTCCAAAGAACAGCGTCAAAGGCTGGCCACTGCTGGTGGTACCATGTTAAGAGCTTAAGACACAAGCTGCTGCATAGATTTTCCTCTTTCATTTCACTCAGACCCAACCTATTTGGTTGAAAATGTCTCTCTCATGTTAGCTTCTCTCCAGCTTGTTTTCAAACTTCCGTTCAAAAGAACCGACTACGTGCAACACCAAAGCTGACCCACAGTGTGCACCCCCAGAGTGGATTCCCAGCATAAGTTTTCCCCACTGCTCTTTTTTTTCAGTGGTGCACTTAGCTTTTTATGGAATTCTAGACTAGTGTTCTGTTTGTTTGGGTGTGTGTTAAAGAGGTAAAACACCACATTGGTCCCCTCTCCCCCATTTACTGCAACATCAAGCTTACTACACTTTCAGTTGGCTTTAGTCCTACACGAGTTCTGATGGACAAATTTCTGAAACTTTATGACCAACATCACGTATCACTTGCCATTACTTAAACAAATGCAGCAACTAAATAAGGACTTCCATACCTGAGCAGCAGATGTGACTTACTTACAATAACAGTCTGTTCTTTCTGAGAAGATAAGGAGCTTCACGTTGGTTTGCTTGCAAATTAAAGCCTTTCAGAAGCATGGTACGTTGTCACGTTTCATGACTCAGTAGTGGTCAGCTTTTTTTGTAGCGCCTTTCATCATCCCAAAGCACTTCCAAAACTTAGTTAAGTATTAACCACCAGTGGCACTGGGAATAAAATTACTGACATCTGCCATAGACTGACATTTTTTCTTGCCCAAATTTTCAGTGATCAACTTATAAACCTGGACGCAGTTATTAATTTAATTGAGAGACAATATAGGTCTTTGCATTGCAATTATTTTGTTGCATACTCTAAGTTAATAAGCAAAGTTCTGTTTAACTGGTAAAATGGACTTGGCACAATTAAACTGCACCAATTTTAAGCTCCTGTGGACAGAATAAGTGAAAACTGATGGAGCTGAGTTTTCCTGAAGACGATGTGAACAGGTCAGCAAAGAGAGAAGACAGAAAATGGGTCTCCACACTATTCAGGTCCATCACTCATCAATCAAATGTTGATTCATATCACACAACAGGTTTTCCATGCCATTCTCTTTTGACAGACCCATCTGTATCTGTGCTGTACCTGACATTCATCCAGCTTACTTGTAAAGGCATCGAACGGTATGTCTCAAAAAGGTGGTGTCTTTCTGAAGATAAAGGTTCTCTGTTCTGTCAGTACTGTTTTCTTATTTGTTCCCAGCTGATGATCAAATTTAAGCTCTTAACAACTGAAAGTCTTCATTTGTCACTCAAATGAAGTGTGCTGCCAATGCAGTTGTTCCATGGTGGTAGAGCTTAACATTTACTGGCCCTCTCTTTGCCCTGTCTCACACCACCACTCTACTTCAAGATATACTGGATCCATCCAACCTAAAGCTTTTTTCATCTACCCTGAGACTTGCCTTGCTCTCGGATTGCTTCCACAAGGGGGAGATTTTTAAATTACAGTGTATACCTCTGGTACTGTGGTTCAGCAGCTGAGCAGCAAGAAGCTGGGATAGCTGGAACTGGAGTCTAGGCTGTACCACAAACAGTAGAGGCTCAGGTGGGTGCTGGGCAATGAAGCTACCTGCAGAGTGTCTAAGAGACTGATGGAAAAGAGAGAGGGGCATTGGAGGAGATGGCTGCGTGAGCTCATATTGAGTCAACTGACAGAGGAACTTGTGAGTTCTGAACAGAGGGCCCTGACCATGCTGGGGTAGCTAAGGTTCAGTAAAATAGTAATTCCTCAAACCAACAGGTACTAAAACAAAAAAAAAACAAGTTCCCAAACCCCTTAAATTGCTGAACTGTTAGAGGACTTGGACAAGAGATGGGGAAGGATAGAGGACTCCTGCAGGTTTCAGTTATAGTGCCACAAAGGACATAACCTTCCCTTGCTACTCATGCTCTAGGTGTTCCTGCTTCTTTCAAGACTCATGACAAGCATCTCCTCTGGTCACACAGAGGTTCATTCCCCGGTGTAAGATTTTCCTTTCCTCACTAAAGTTTTCCTTCAAAATTATTTTGCACCTATCTTTTCTCTGGGTTGGAAAGAGGACTGTACTCATTCAAGAGCTGATAGCAACCATTAAAGCTCACCTATATCTTAAGATACACTATTTAATTTTTTTTCCTCTAGTGCCTGTTGCACAAGGCTCCAGCTATATTTTAAGGAAAGCCACTTAGGTCAGGGTAATAGTTACTTCTCTTACCACAAATGGTGCCAGCAGTTCAGCCAGTGGTGGAGCTTCTGTTGTCATCTTGTCACTTAACCAAAAAAACCCAGAATTTATGAATGCAGAATTGACTTCAGAATCTAGAATTAATGCAATTTATTTTTCCCCTCTTGCTTCACAGGTACTTTTGGGTTGGTGGGGAACGAGGGAAGAAGTAGCTTGACTTGAAGTAGCTAGGCTTTTTCAAATAAGCAATTGTTTACCTGCAGCTGGTAGGGTCAAAAGTAAGCCAGAGAATATACTAATTAAAGAGCATTTGAACATAAGGTGTTGAAGCAAAGCCCATACACATAGATACCATATAGCCCTAGAGTAGCTTTATTATTTAATCTATAATTTAATAGTAGACCTATAAAATAATTACATTATACTTAAAGCATTTCTTCATTTTTGTTTTCATTTATAAAACAAGAATTAAATACAGTTTTAACCATTACAAGCTCAACTCAGTTTTTACATAAACACAGCTCCTAGAAGGAGCTTGAAGCTGCAGCATATTCATATTGCAAACTGGTGAAAACCCCAGGCAGGGCATAGCTTAAGGCTAAAGATTCTTGCACATTTTTCATAACTGAAGTCCCTGGGGTGTTTTTATCTCTATAGTCCAAAACGTCTGACTTTCAGTTCCTTTCAAGCCGAGACTGAGATCCCTGGAGTCTTAGCATGCGACAGCTATTGCCACTTTCCCTCCACCACCACCCCAACCACACCGACACTTTCAAGGCTAGACTGAATGGTGCCCA
The DNA here is from genome assembly GCA_033558185.1 of Dromococcyx pavoninus. Classification (NCBI taxonomy): domain Eukaryota; kingdom Metazoa; phylum Chordata; class Aves; order Cuculiformes; family Neomorphidae; genus Dromococcyx; species Dromococcyx pavoninus. The sequence continues at coordinate 1,315,727 of JAUMJL010000192.1, read as the reverse complement.
TTCGGTGGCTGGCACGATGCTGGCAGTGCCGCAGCCACAGCCTCTAAATCCCTGCATGAGGAGTCTCCTTGGGCACTTCTGACACACTGAAAGATCACAACAGAGAAGTCATGGCCATTCACGTAATAAGGCTAAAAGACTTGACCAACCTCATCCTGCCTGTGCCAATCCCCATAAACCGCTTGGTGAGCTCTCGCAGAGCTCAGTCCTGAAAGCCTCTTAGAGCAGCCTGTCTCACATAATAGAGACCTGTAGCACTGAAACCCTGGCTGGTGAGAGTGCAAACCCATTAACCCCTTGAAGTGGTTGCATGTGAAGAGGCTGCTCGGAAAGAGCTCCCACAGCAACCTGGTTTCACTAGATGCAGATGCTGAGCTGTGAGACATGCATCAAGGAGTAGGCGTGTCATTTTTAATTTGTAAGCATCAGACAATTGAGCACGCATGGGCTTTGGTTTGGGAAAAGGGGCTGGTTTGTTTTGCAACATTGGATTTTAATGCAACTGGGACTAATACAGATTAGAACTGGAACAAACAGGATATAAAGGAGATGCTAAACTCCATCAACTGAAGAACAACATAGTATGATTTAAAATGAACTACAAATGTTCACCGACAGTGATTATGCAGGACTCAAAAACTGAGTGGACCACCAGGACTGCAGCAATTACAACTTTCTCTCTGCTCCTACAGCTGTGACCCATTCCAGGGGCACTGACTGATGGGTTTGTCCTTTAACACTAATCCAATCATGGGAGAGACACCACCACTCTGAAAACCCAATGACACTGATGTAGCTTTTTTACATATTCCAGCAATAACAAAATTTTGTCCTTTATGTGACAGTGCTCTTATACTTTAAGTGAAACATGATTCTGTTAAGTGTTCTCAGCTACCCTTCCACTAATGCCCCCACCTTCCCCGGTCTGTGCAGGCATAAATATAAGGTCATCTTGTCCTTTTTGGAGTAAGAAACACACACATATCTAACACACAAAACCTACTGAAACTCTAGTTAAACCATGTCCATTTTAAGCCAGGCAACTGACCTAGCAACTGAGTCTCTTACTCAACACATTTTAATCTCTGGCATATTCTGCCACAAGAAAAATATACATGGCTAGGTCTATAATACTTTAAACAGCTGTTTACTATAGCTAGGTTACAAAATAAACACTGCTGCAGAGACCACGTGTTCGACATACTTTGACCACAACAGCATTAGAACCCACCCTCAGTCTGCTCTGTGGTCACAGTGGCTGACCCAGCGCCTCACCCTCTCCCGATCACTTCAGACAAGAAGCCTGGAACCATTTGTGATTGCACAATTAAAGTTGTCCTAAGGAGATGAGCCTCATGGGAGAGTCTCACTTTCATATTTTCGCACATTACTCCTCATTACTCTCCTTCATCTGTGTTCCCTAGTCCTGGGTAGCACCCTAGGACTTCCAAGTGGGAGCAGCAAGCTCTGGACCAAAGCACAAGGAAGGCCTTCTCTTGGGGGGGGACTGGAGTGTAGGGCAGAGAGCTTTACTCCACATAGTGGAAACATTTAATGCTGGATTCAGGCAACTGTTCACTTAGATGATCAATGCCAGCTACTGGGAGCCTGCTCCACTCCCAAAGATTCAACCACCAGATGATACTGGAAATACAATGAAATTTTATGGTGAAGTGCCTAACACAGCCCATTAAAAAGCTTTATTCCAGTAGGCAAGTGACAAGGAGCCTTTCCTTGCTGGAGAGATGCCTCCTGAAAGAAAACAAGACACAAAAAAAAAAAAAAAGGAAAAGAAGAAACAAACCACAAAATAGACAGTCTGCTCAGTGGGAGAGGAGAGGCAGCAGTAAATCTGATGGGGAGTAACACTAAGCAGTAGCGACATGCCTGCTCTCACAGTTTGCCTGAGTTGTTAAGATTCACAGACATGCACCGGCACTGCTTGACCTTCTGAATTTTCTTGAGTCGGAAAGGTGGGTCCAGTTCAGGACACTCCAGCTGTACAGTCGAAGAGGTGACCTTGTGTGGTTTGCAGAAAGCACAGGACTGGAAGGACTCCTCCTCCTTTTTCACGTGCCGTGGTATGTAGAAGGAGTTGCACTGCCCATAGCAAAAGCGGTTGATGATGGTGCGGCTTATGCAGCCCTCCTCACTGACAGTCTGCCGAAGGGGCTGCGTCTTGCACCAGTCACTCTTGAGGTACTTCCTTTCGGTGACCACAAGGGCCTCCTGGCTGGAGGCCAGGACCTCCTTATTCAGCTGCTGCCTCCGCTCTGAGTGGTTGCTGCTGCTGTCTTTGTAAGGGGATGGAATGGCGCCTGCAGGACGGTTTTTCCTGGTGTCTGTTACTGGAACCAGTGCTGCCATCAGAAAAATGGACAAGGCAAATTTCCAAATCATCCTGCAATGGCAACACAAGTAACTGTTAGCAGAGACACATTTTCAAACCACAAAATTGCAACTGTTGAACTTTACACATGCTTTTAGAAGTGGAGATCTTACCTCCTTTGTAATCCTACCACTTCTCCTAGGAGATTAGCTCTACTCTAAGGTGATTATTTATCATAAAGAGGCCAGGCCCTGTAGAAAGTCACATCGCTCCTGCCTGCCCCACCAAGCTCTCCAGCTGCTCTTTTCTTCTCCCATAGGGACACTACTGCTTTGATGGCTGAAGCAGAGATTTTACAGAAGCTTCAGCCAGAAAGGTTTCCTCCTCCTCTGTGAAATCCTGGGCCAAACAGCTGGGCAAACTACTGGCTAGCAAAGGCTCAGGAGACGTCTGCCAATACTGTGACAGCTGATTTGAGGATGGCAAGGAGGAGGGGAAAGGAATACCAGGTTACACAGGGTGAACTTCCATCTGCCTCTCTAGGCCCTGAGTTTCTGCCCAGCCTCGTTCCACACGGAAGTAGCAAGAAGTGTCCAAAAGCATATTTTTTTTTTATTATTTTAAATTATTTCTGAAGTTTCTTGGGGCTTTTATGAAACTTACAGACTTGAATCTGTTGTATTTGTGGGAGGCCGAAAAGTTGATGGATTTATTCTCACAGTAAGAGGACTTCATTACTGTAACATCTCTAATGAAAATGGTTTAAGAAGGTGTGTAAACAGGAGAGAATTCAATATTTATTTTAGATGTTAAGGAATAGGATAGAACATAAGCCAGTTGCTAAGTTAAAATAGTCAGCCAATTGGCAAAACTATTTTTTCCTATGGCTGTCTATTAGGATTTCTTGCTCTATGGAGCATCTCTTACCAGCTCTTGGATTTTCATCAACCACTTGTCCAATTCATTTTAGTAGTGTGTCTTGATGCTTTTCCAGGATATCAGAGTAGATGTACTAAATTTCCCCATAAAGTCAGTGCTCACCAGTGAACTGCCACAATTCATTTGACAGTTCATTTCACATTATTCTCTCCAGGAAGGGAGAACAGGGGCTCTCTAGGGCGCCAGAAATGAAAGCAGCCCAGAAGCTTCCCATTCAGAGGCAAAGACATTTCAAGTCTTTCTAAAAGTCCTCTGCTCACCTTTGTTCTTAAGGGATTGTATTTTTATAATAGCATACAGATGAAAGATTCATCCCTCTCTTCCCAGTAAAACTTAAAATCCTTTCCAGTAACACTTCTTCTTTTTCCTTTAGAGTGATGCCAATAAAAAAAAAGCTTCATGCTACTAAATATAGAAATGTCTAACAATGTCGACACTTGAGATGTTACACAGGTACTCCTAACATGAAAACATGTCATTTTCCAAAAACACCAACAGATCAAAAAAAAGTGTTTATGCTAAAGGTGCAAGAGGAAACAGCAGCAATAACAAATACATCCCACAACACATTTAACTGCTATGGATATAAAGAGAAAGAACTACTGTAGCAGACTAGGTGAGATAACAACCTTTTAGATGATTTTCTTAGTTTACGAGATCTCAGTGTCAGACTTTTTGACTAAGGGGAGAAGTTTAAAATACTGAAGGAAAGGAGATTGCTAATCTTACAGCTGTGAACTGAGGATGTTCTGATGCAGAGTTAAATTTCACCAGATTTTGTGCTTGAAACAGAATCGCCTTTAAATGGAAACCAGTATTTCTAAAACCCAAATAAGGTCATTCTTCTGCAACCATGCCAACTGCCCACTGACATCCATTGTAGCCATGGGTACTTTAAATCAGTGGCCTATTTTCACACTGCTTAGCATTCAGCACACAAGTCCAGAAGTATTGTCCGGAATCTGTAAATGAAGCAAGACTAGACTTGGCTTTGCTCGCAGGTATTGTCGCCAAGACCATTGGATGTCAACCCACACAACCAGGCCAAAACCTAATCAGGTAATTAGTTTCAGTTGAATATAGTGTTCCACGCTTCCTTTCAAACTGTTCTCATGTTATTCTGCACTGATGGCTGCATTTCAGTAGTAGATAAAACAACTGATCCCCACTGCTTTGTGTTTTATATGGAAAGGGGAGGAAAAAAACAGGAATTACAAGCCTATGTCTTCTAGAAAAAGACAGAAGTAAGCTCTCCACAAGATGCCTTATGGCAGCTCTCCTCTGGTGTACTCTTCTACTGTACTCTTGAAATGCAAGGCCACTAAGCAACTGTGACATCTCTACAGTCCTTCAGGCAGGGAGTCTGGTCTTCTTCAGCAGGGACATCACCTCTCCAGTCTCATTTCTCTGATCCCTTTGAGGACAGTACGGGTCCACAGGCACATCAGAACAAGATGTGCCTCACTCCTTTCTCCTTTCTTTGGGAAAGCCTGTCTTATCACACCTGCCCTTTCTCATCACAAAATGCAATTTGAAACTGTTTTATTTTCATTTCAAGGATGGGATCAAGTACAAATCCTATGTAGGAATTCAGGAAAGCTGGCAGAGAGCTAAAAACTCGAAGTCTACAATATAGAGAAATATTATAGTAGCTTTCTAATTACTGAAATAGTTTTATGTAGGCACGGAGAGCCGTTCAACAGAATAAGCAGGATTTATTCAGTAAATCTATGTTTATAACTAATAAAGCATTATTAATCAAAGCCACTATTGTAAGGTTATAAACAAAATGTTAAAATACATGTTAGCAAATACTTCTACAGCCAGGTAGGAACACATCACCTATTTCTGTCATGGATCCTTATCAAAGCTGCACCTTAAAGTGTTTACATAATAGAAGAATAATCTATTTTACGCTGGCAGGTCAAATGTGCAACCTGTCAGATCATGGAATTTCTAATCACAGGGTTGCCCCTACCAGCCTGCAAATCATTTCTTTCTAAGCCCTGGCACACAAGCTCCTTATTCAAGCAAGTAAGGGTGCAAATAAGGTCATCTGGTGTCAGTAACATGCCAAAGACTACATATATTTTCAGTACTCACATGCAAAGAAAAGAGAAACTTCTGTATTCCCAGAGATCATTTTGGTAAACTCAGCAAGAATGCAAAGCAACACAGTGAACGCTGTCTGTCCTCAGACAGAGCAGGATGAGAAGAAATACAAAACGTATTGGAGAAGAATCTGGCTTCTAGCAAGAACAAAGCAGTTCTGTCCTACTTAGATGTCACAAAATTGAACAGCATGTGGCTGAGACCAAGCAATCAAGGACTGCCTCAAGAGAGCTATGCCTCTAAAACTTGCACAAATGCCAACCTAGGCCCACCATTCCCACTGCACTGGGGTCTCACCATGCCAGTGCTGGCAGAAGCTGCTGTGTGACTGTTTTCAGCTTCTTTAAGCATCGTTGCCAACTGCTGCCATTTCCCCTCCCCCTCCTTTTACCAGTGCATGAGCTGGTGCAGAAAATAACCATAGGCTAGACACCAAACAAGGCCCAGCTGCATTTACATTTCACGTGTTAAGTTTTTATCTCTTTGAGATAAGGAAATCAGCATCATGTATGTGTTTAAAACTCATCAAACCCATTATGCTAGAGCTGAGCTATCAAGTAATCAGGAGTATCAAAAGTCCTTGGCCAAGGAGGTAAAACCACTGAGATCGAGCTCTGTAATCCGGAGAAGTCAAGACACTCAGCTAGGAGGGGAAGACCCAGGATCACCATGCCTGCCCTTAGCTTTATTTCTTCTTTGTATCCAATTACTGTGTAACATAAAATATCACCCTATGCAGGCTCCCTCTTGCATACTGACCTTCTGGCCCTATAACTCACGCATTCTTGAAAGCAATCCAGCTCCTGAGCGGGACAGGCAGTAGTGTGCCCGCTAAAATAGCCTATAGTTTTGTGCTTACGGCACTTCTCTGGGAACTGGAGTATTGGATTTGACCTCAGAATTCAACTGCATCTTTTTCGGAGAAGTCCCCCAATGCACAAGCAGGTACTATGGTCTGAAAGACAGGGCAGAAGGTAATGGCAGTGCTCACTTGTGCTGAGTGACTGTTCCACCATTTCCTCTGGTTTCCAAAAGCGTAACCAGTTTCTCAGCTCAGAATGCAGTTTCTGACTAGGAATTCCTGACTAGGAATTTTGTAGATCAGCTCACTTCAGGATTGCAAGTGGACAGAAAGAGGAAGGGATATAACTGGAAGATCACTGTGATATTTTATGTCAGCTGCTGAGGAAATCAGCATGTCTAAGGCCCATTTGTTTATTTAAGCATGCAACACCACTTACAAAACACTCAGCATTATTAGAATTCCTGGAAGCCTTCACCTCTCTGATACAGGTATGACACACAATCATCTCCTCTTCATCAGTCTTTCCTGGGAGGGGTTCAGAAAAAAGCTACAACTAATGGGAAAAACAAAAAAATCTGCAAAGCTTGTCTTACCATGGAACTTGAGAGCCTATCTGTTCAGCTTAGTCACAGGATGGATTCACAGTGTAAATACACATGGCAGAAGATATAGTATTATAAGCCTATCCTACATCCACCAAAGGACCATAAGAGCTATAGAGAGATAAACAAATTGAGAGATACTTCACCTTCAGAAAATTTTGAATTTAATTAACAGCTGAAGAGTTTGCCTTGGAAAATGGCTTATCTTCAACCACCAGCAAAAGGCAGATATTACAGGCTAGACTAAACCAATCAGGTAGTTTTGTGGCACAGTACAGACATAGTCAAATTTGATCACTTGCATCACTCTTTTGCAGTTCCATCTGCAAACTTCAGAGACACGAGAGCTCTCTTTTGGCATAAGCTATTCAGCTGACTGTGGGAATCTCTGTTAGCAAAAAATATTCTACTCCCCACTTACTTTTGTATTAGATCTAGTCAAAAAAGAATCCATATAAACCAGCAGACATATATTAATGTAAGAACACAATGTACATGGTCAGTTCTCAGCATTTAAGTCGGGATACAAGAAGTGTGCCTTGAAGACAAGCCAGGCAGTAATTTTTCAAAGAACTAGAACTTGGCTTTAGCAACAGATGTGGGAAGCCAGGAAATATCAGATTCTTTACCAGGAAGCCAAAAATGCTGTTTATTTAGTTTATTAATGGTTAGGCATAATTTTAATGGTATAATGTTCATATAAAGACTACACAAATCAAGTATCTTTGTGTGAGGAAGGCATTTGGTGCTAACTTCTCCCTTCTAAGTATCATTTGGAAACTATTGCTCCCGTGTCTCTAAAACATCAGCAATAACTGAACACTGCGCTGTATCGTTCTTTCTGCAGAGCCATGGGCCTCTCAGTAAATCATTCCATCATTAATAGGTTCTCATTATTAAATTGCCAAGACTGAGGCCACACTCAACAACAAAACATGTAGGAGGCTGGGGGGGGGCGGGAGGGGGAAAGAGACACACACAGGACATTATACTTAAAAAAAACCCTCAGAAATTCCTGCACTGCAGTTCGAATGTGTTATTCAGATATAAAATCTCTGCATTTAACCAGTACAGTTACCATGTCCCAGGAATACTTTTTAAAAACACTGCACACAATACTAAAGGGAATAATTGTTAAGAAAATTGTTAACAATAATTAATGCCTTTACAAGCAGAAGTTTTTCCATTCTTGCCCTCTAAGAACCTTCTATAACAATTTGAAAGAAAGCTATTTCATTGCATCACAACCCTAACAGTAGGTGGTAGAGAGATAAAAAAATTTATTTCTGACTTAATAAACTCCTTGTATACTCACTCACTGCCTCGGATGAACATCCTTCCTTCTCTCTATCCTTCCCTCTCCCTCCCAACAAGGAGATAGATACATCCTTCTCTCTTCCTTGGACCAACACATCTACCTCGGAGAAACCCAAGCAAACCATGGGGAACACCACAAGGCTTTGAAGGAAACAGGAAAGACCCCTTTCAAAATGGGAAGACGGGGGTTGTTCACCAATGACAGCCTGCAACCTCAGGGGAGGACAGCATTACCCTCATAATAGCAAAACTTAGAAGTCCTCCTTGTTGAGAGAGTTCCTGTAGACACCGAATTTACAATAGTGAAAAGGAGAGTATATTATCAACAAAACCAAAGCACACAGAACAGACAGTAGTGGGGACAGTCTATGTTAAGAGAAAGTTAGTTGAAAGTAGTCCAGAGGATGTTGCTTTATAAAAAATTCAGCTCTCACTATAGATTTTCTACAGCCAAAAGTTTTATCTTGAATTCTCCCTGAAGAGGCTGGGAATTTAAAAGAACCCCTGGTCTGTGAACAAAAATATAAGAAGAATCAAGGACTTAACCAATTGCTCCTGTCATTCAGCAACGTGTAATGTGTCAGGTATATTTTTTTCAAGATAGGAGCAGTTATGAAGAAAACTTGTAGGTAAACTCACCCATGGCACTAAATCTAACCAACTCAAATGTTGTTTTTTCCTTCACATTTCGTACTCTTATCTTTCTTATTTAGCCTTACTGTCTCCAGAAATTCATGTTTATAACCATTGCACTATTTGTCTTTCAGGAATTTCAGACAAGCTCATTTTAAACAGGTTTGAATGCAGCTGCTCACTTTATCAGAGTAAAGAGATCACATTACTACAATGCTCCTCTTTTCACTGACATCCTGCCAGGAAGTATATTGATGTAAATATTGTATTACTGATCTATGGTATTAGGCTCTCCACAGACTGAATATTTCTTATCTTGCATAGCCCTTAAACCTATGCTTCACTTTCTTTTTGTAAGTAGTATTGGTATTGGAGGAATTGAGAGATGTTTCTCATTTTTCAAAGGAAAAAACAAGAAGTTTGTGAGAAGACTCACTAAAGATTTCATTAGCCAAGATATGAGTTTTTAGCTATTATGTCCAAGATGTGAACTAGAGTTCCAGAAGACTGCAGAGAGTGGAGGAGGGGGAAAAAAAAAAAAGGTATTAATGAAGCCAGCCCTGGTATTTTTCTTTAACATACATTCACTAGCACTTATATCCATGATAAATACCAATGCTTCCTAAAAAACATACATGTATGATAAATGCAATTATTAAGGTAAACCACCCAAAAAGAAGAAAATAGTGAAGGAAACCATGCTATAAGTTTTATTGGGGTTTGAGGATTTTTTGAAGGCTAAAAGTTAGCCAGGTAATAAGTGAAGCAAGGCAATATCAACTGCATACTAACCCTGTATTTATCAGTAGCAAAGATTTGATTCCACAACACTGTCAGCATTTATCATTTTAAGACAGAAAAAGTAAAATAAAGAGGAGAAAAAAGGTGCAAAAAATGTAAAAGCTAAGGCATTCTACAGTAGCTCTGCTAATGCATCAATGGCAGATTGAATACTAACAGGTAACTTGACAAAGGCTTTTTGGAGTATTGTTATGATTCAAACGCCTAAATTTTTTTGCAATTTCAGCTTCAGGAACTTGTGGGTTTAGAGTCAACCACAGACAAATGTCTGCCTGGTGAGCACATGTGAACTGTCCCAAGTAGAGTGAGATGTCCTACTCAGAAGTGTCTGGGTAGACATCAGTACTGGCAGCACATGCAATATTGGAGGAAAAAAGGGGAGTGGGAGGAGGGAAAAACCCACAAAATAAAACCAGATTTCTGCTTGCCATCCATGAGGTTGATTTTTCTTTCTCCCAACCTGGTTTTGGAGAATGATTTAGTCAGGGGTTGGGAAGGATAAATAAAAGAAAACTGCTTGGATACAAGGAGAACAGCTTTTTGGAAAGGACTGAAAGTTAGCTCTCTCTTGTATACAAATAATGTCTATTTGCAAGAGTGAAGCTGGTTAAAAAGATTTTTCCCCATTCTCAGTGTTTTTCAGCTCCTCAGAATGAGATAAAGAGGCCCCAAAGCCAAGTCAGTTTTGTTTGAATGTGAACATTTCATCCACCAAGCCATAACAGCCTACATTTAATTTTATTCTTCTGTGCAGAAGGCAGCTGCTACACTCCCATTTGGCAGCATTTCATTCAGGAGAAAATGGCAGAATTCTGCCCTTTGGAAACTAAAAACTAAATCCGAAGTGATGCGGTGGCTTGGACAAACGTCTTCATTTGTGACCATGCCTCAGCCTGTTGGAAAGGAGCACAGTCAACACAAGAATAGGAAAAAAGTTCAGCATTTAAATACAATAGCTCATTTCATTACTTCCTCGTTGGAGAATCGATACTACAAAAGCATATTTTGCAATGAGTAGTCTCCATTATATTTTTGCTGTTTGCATTACAACAGAACACAGAAATCTCAACCAAGTTGAGTGCCTGACTAAGCAACACAACTTCAAATGCTTGTAGTAAGACTTGGTGAGCAACATATGTTGGGACCAGAACTGAGGGGAAGTGAGTTACTGGAGGTCAAATTTAACTGAGAACGGACCATTCCCAATGTCTTTCAATTGCGCTGCATGTCACCAGTGCTCTTCTTTTGAGTGATCAATCCAGATTTGTTTATATTAGGCAAGCTTTTCTTTCAAAACATTATATTTTTGCATATGAAAATGGTTCTGTCTGAAAATTTCCAATATAGTTTCCCTGAGTTTTGATAGAGCAAGACTCTTATTGCTCCGTAGCTTCAAATAATGCATTATTTCCAGAGCACAAAGCACATTTTCTATCTCAAACTATGAAAGAAGAGCGTTAGTCTTCAGTATATTTCCATTACTGTACTTGTACCATTGCTAGCAGAGGGCACGTATGTGGATGAGATTTGTTCTAGAAGACGACTGAGGTTTGTATATTAAAGCATCATGAAAGTGCTCAGAAGGATTTCTGTTTGCTTCTCTTATTGGTCAGAAAAATGCAATTACTTCTAAGAATCAATAGGTGGCATGTAATCTTGTATATGAGCAACATTAGATTAATCAACAGAGAAATAACACTTAAATTTTCCAGATTTTCTGGTAGATTCAGATACTTGTATTCTTTCAAGCTCCCTATTCATGACAGTCAGTCACTACATTATGACTCTTAAGTAGTCATGTTCCTGTTGCAAAAATCTAAACTGTTACGCATGGTCTACTGTTTATATCAAGAATTTTTGTAAGCCAATATCCTATTTATAGAGCTGAAACACAGATGGTTCAAATAAGAATTGCTCTTAATATCCTACAACCTAGCCTTTCTATTAGGCAGTATGTAAATTCCCATATAGACAAAACTTCAGCCATGTATCCAACTGTTTCTCAAAATGCCACTTGCAAGAAGCATTGCAGCTGTATTTTCATGAAGTTGTCCTAAAAAAGGTATAGATGTATTGCTTTAAGAGTTTTTCATTTAACATTTACATTTATCTCTGCTTAAATTTCACTGACAAAGTGTCAGTCCTCCTGACCGACAGATTGCAGAAGATCTATGTTAATGAACAAATACAGAAAGTATTAAGCCAATTCAGCCTGTTAGTCACAAGCAGGTCTATGCCATGCAAACATGTAGCATATAAACACCTTATCAGAATGATTAGTTTCACAGAAAAGCATTTTTATCCTCAGTGAGGCTAAATCTAGGGAAACTTCTCATCTTTTTTTTCCTTTTCTTTCATTAATTACCAACATGCAATTACATATCTGACAGTTCCTTTCAATTATGTTTTTTAATCCACTGACCAAATTTCAAACACATTGGACAGCAAGGCAATTTTGAAACTCCTATTGCATTACAGTACATGTGTTTTCTCCTAGGTTATAAAGGAAGGTATGAAAAGTATTTTAGAGACGGGGAGGGACAAGTCAAAGATATCACAGTTTGATACCACAGCAGGCAGAAGTAGTAAAGAAAACGTTTAGGGTTACTGTGATGGACTGGCAACCAAACATATCCATAGAAAATGAGAGTTCATGACCTCTAATGTTCACATGTAATACAAGACACCTTGAAACAACAGTGAGTCACCTCAAAGTTTTTAATATATTCTCTTGCTCAGGGTGTAAGCTGGCCCAACATCTTAGAAAAACTTACTTGTACTATGTGTAGGTGGAAGCCAGGCAGTAACAAGCCACTGCTGAACACCATGCCTGGTATTACCCTTGCGTTGATCCTGCAATATTTTCGATCCCCTTTTGTTCACAAAATTACTTGGGAGAATTACAAGATGTCTTCTTCTTTCCCTAAGAAGATTAAGCTTCTGCATGACTTACTTTTGCCATTACTTTTTGGGGCTTATCTAGTGGTCCATGAGAATCCCCTTTAATTACTTTTGTTTCAAATGTTTAACTCAGTTGTGGGCTTTACTCTGAAATGAAGCCTCTTCACTCAAGGTCTCATACATGAAAATTAAGGTATGTAACTGAAATGCAATTCAAACCTGAGAGAGCTGAGAAGCTCAGCAACCACATGCTCCAATGGTTGTTTGCTAGTGTGCATTTGGAAGCGTATAAGCAAAGATGACATTTAGAGTTCAAAACCTTCAGTGCTACATGGCTTCTTGGCTACCCAATTGATGTCTTGATGCAAGTGCTTCCATTTCGAACTATTCTGGCCCCTCTTTTCAAGCTGATTTGTAAGATAACCAAAGGAAATTTCATTTATTTCATTACATGTCTACTGTTTTTTCCAAACTGACGATAATGTTTATGACTGTTCTAGCTGTCAGCTGGACCAAAACAAATCACAGCAGCTGATGCTCAACAGTTGTCAAAATTACAGAACTTACGAAGTGCTATAAAGTCAGGAATACAAATAAAATTGTAATTAGATATGTAGTATCAATATAAACATTGCTAAATACCTAAACATTTCAATATCACTTTCTAGATGTACTGGGAAATGTACAGCACACAGAATGAATGAACAAACTACAGTTCATTCTCTGTTACTGGCTGTGTGTGTCACAACTAGAAGATGAATTTTCAGTGAAATGCTTCAGGATGACCTGTAGTACAGGAAGTTTCACATCCAAGTACTGGAAACTTACTCCATCCCTCCCACCTCACACTGACGGTAACACGTGGCTGTCTCACATCTACGTTCTTGTGGCTTTGATTCATGCTCTGCTCAATAATTCTCCCTTCGTCATTGCCTTAAGAACGTAAATATTTATTCTATCTATATTCTGGTTAACAGACTTGGCCCATTATTGAATATGAAGGTTGTAATTCAATCACAGAAGGATGTGTTGCCGTGCATAAACTGGAATTTTATTTTTTATGAGTTAGGCTTTGTGGAGCATCCGTCTTCCAACTCACCTCCCCCTCTCCTCACCCATTACTGAATTATAGTTCTGTCTCTAATTGGAGACTAGGATTATTCTATTTCTCTTCGGCCGAGAAGAAGACCAGAGCTATCATTCTGAACACACACCAAGCCACAGGACCCTGGATGAGATACTCTAATGACAGGTCCTCCTACACAGCACATTTGCAGTCTTCCTTCTAATTAATTCAATTTCCTTTGTCTATACTAACATAATACAGCCAGTTATGCTCATTTAAAAGAGGACTGTTAGCCTTTCAGTTCACTCCAAATGAGAAAGAAAGAAGAGTCAATAGAGAGGAATCTGGGGGAGACTGACTTTGTCCTTGACTACACCATTGCTTATGTTTTTTCTTGACCAAGACTTTGTCTCCAAGAGAACCAGAGACAGCACTATCATCAGAGGAGAGACTATAATCAAAATCAGATATCGTTGGTATGTGCACGGCAAGGCAGTGGCAGTTACACAGAAGGGTTCTGTCTACGATGCACTGCAGTCAGCAGCTTTCTTCCTGGCAATCACTTGGCATTTACTGTTCACAGCTCCTGACATCCTCAGAGGGTTGAACAAACATGTAATTAAAACCACACACAAGCTAGTTTCTTCAGACTCCTTTCACAGAATGAAAGGAGATTCAATAGTGTGCCACTGGGCTAGTAAATCAAGAGTAAAGCTAGTAGTGTGAGTTAAAAAAATACTCCTCACGATTTGGAAGTTTAGACTTTAATTCAGCAAGTTTCGACAGTGATTGAAACTGTGGAGCTGAACAGAGTCTCAGAGCTGAGCTGTCAGTGAAACACAGGACTTGGGAAATGGAGTGATGCGTGCTAAACAGATGAACTGACTTGGATTTGAAAGTTCAGCCTTCCAAGTCAGGTGGGCAGATAAAGTTTTAAAATCCAGAAATAAAAGTGACAAGAAATCACTCACCACCTAGGTGCACTGAAGTGGAATGAGTCCATGTTTCTTAATAATGGCAGGGAAGATCTTTCCCTATGACAGAAGAAGAAGGGAGGAAGCCTACAGAAGCAATCATCAACCTCTTCTGCTTATAAGCCCACAGAAAAGTGTAAGAGCTCCCCTTCTTTGGCAACTTCAGGATCATTTCTAACCTTGTAACCTCAGTTGCATTTATCATTTTGCAGCCTCAAAGAGGAGAAGGATTCCAGCTTTGGGAATTTCTGGCTCAGGATTTTTTTTTTTGGCTGATAGTAACCGAGGATCATTTTTACATAAACACAAGCAGAAGTCAAACAGCACCTAGAGGCTCTTTATTAACTTAATGTGACCTTTTTTTTTTTTTATAGTGTTCAGCCATAAATCATTCATATGGTGTCACTACAGTTAAGGTTTGAATATTTTCCGATTACTCATACTTCCAAGCTCAGTAGAAGTAGGCAATAAGTATAAGGAAACCTAAAGATTCTTCTCTTTGGCTGTTTCAGAAAGCTATTCTCAGAAAGGTCAGGGAGGCATCTTGGAAAGACTTAGCCATATCAAGCTTTAAATTTCAGTGCGATATGGCAAGCCTCACTTCTCTTCCAGCTCTGTTCAAGGCCTCTTCCCCAGCTCTAACTTAGACAGTGATTCCTTGAATCTAGAGGATGGAGATTACACTTCTGGTAATCTTGGCTGACCTCATGTTGCTACATAGAAGGACAAAGATACTGAGACTCCATTTCATGTCAGTGTTTGATTTGATTGACAGTAACGAATTGTCCCAATGAAGTGGCCAAGCCAGCTCCCCTTTTGACATGACCACACTGTTAGATACTAGCTGATGTTTCCAGATGTGACTAGTAAATGCAAAACCAATTGTGAAGAGGAGGAACGAGTGATTAGAAATCTCGCTCATTCAGCGTTTGCTGTTTCGGTTCTTTTGTCCTCTTACTACAAAGTTTTCAGAGAACTTGTAGTGCATTACAGTTTACACCATTTTACTAATCCTATCACTTAGTGCTATTCCAAGCATTTATATATATATCTTGCTGAAGGAGCAAGGGAGAACAGTAAGTCGAAGGGTTTGGCAAATTACTTGTAATGGTTCTCCTAGCACCAACACAGCATTTAAACTTGTCTATACCACCTTGTAAACCACTCAGGAACCGAATGCCATCTGCAACACTTGTCCATTGTAGTTGATTCAAATAGGTAAGATCATCCCAAGGAAAATGTTCTGATCCATAGTTTTTTTCTGGTTTCTAGTAAGTAATCATACACACAATTCTAATATTTATGACCACAGGTGCAAACATTATGCACTCATGAATGTAGCTCTTTCTAGACTTTTTCGTATGTCTTCGCTAAAAAGTAGACTTTTTAAAGAAGTTATGTACAATACAGGATTAAGAGGACTGGAATCTCACATAAGGCTAGATGGAAAATAATTTCTGACTCTACAAGAACTGGACAGCCGCATCTCCAAAACAGAAAGCCTCATCTCCATATAGAAGGAAAAATTAAGTCCTGACAATTGACTTATGTTTTAACTTCAGGTAAGCTGAACTATTAGATTCTGAATTTTTCCTTAATTTTCCTTTTGAAGGAAGAGGTTATGGGAATAAAAATTCCTTTTAAGATACTTTTAATTTAAAATTATTAAACCCTGAAAAGCCAAGAAGCCATTTCACAGAGTTAAGGTGAAACACATTTTATCTCAGTAATGAGAAAGCCCAAAAAAAGAAACATAAATTGAACTAGGGCCTTCAGAAGTTTTCAGTCTAAAGATGCTGACATCCCTTCCTGCAAAAAAGGCAACTTTAAAAAAAAAAAGAGTTTTGATCAACACTTCACCTGAAAACTTTCATTACCACTGTGTGGGAAGACAAAAAAGGAGTTTCAATTCTGGTCCTTAATGTCTGAAGGATAACCACAGTCCCAAGGGATTTTTTATGCTTGTACTTTGAAAGAAGGCTCAGCAAAGAATCTGGCTTAGCAAAACAAAACTACTCTTCCCTTACTTAGTTTCAGAACAACAGTTTCTACCTTGAGTGATTATTTCAGCTTCCATAACTTTTCTCCAGCACAACATTGTAGAGAAGCTTCATACAGATCACAACAGCAATTTAGGCTGTATACGAACATGGATAATGTCACAGCATCAAAGAGAAACAGAATAGCAATTACGAAATAAACTATCAAAAATGCACCTAGCAAAGACAAAGCTAGCTCATCTGTCTGAAAATCTGCTATCTTGGCATAAACCAATTTTCTTCGAGGACCTTAAGAAGCTTCCAATTAGCACAAAGACTGAGGAACACTAATCGCCACTTGGTAAAACCTTGTTAATTAAAACACAGGGCACATTTGTGGGTTTTTTTCTCTTCCTTCCTGCCTCCAAAACCAAACTCATTTCACAATATGAATGACAAAAAAGTCTACATCAGAGCAAGTGCACAAATTCATACCTACATATTTGTTATAAGGCTGAAGGGGAGGACTCTTAAGCTCATCTGAAAATAAAAAGAGGAGTGACTATTAAGTCATTAAACTGTATGGTTTAAGTGGAATCCACAATGGCATTGCAGACTTAAACAGGAAAGAAAGTGAGGTACATTTGAATTAACAAAAACAGATCTAAGGAGGCAAGCTATTGAGTGGATTTAGAGCATCACTGTACAGAAAACATTAAGAGCTCATCTAGATATCATAGTTTTCACAAGGTCCTCTCTATGACTACGTTCTAACTCCCTCAAAAAAATATTATTTATTTAAAGCTGCCTGCCAAATCCATGACAAAGCATCCAACTGTAACCAGAGATGAGATTTAAAGACACTTTAGAAACAGGTGACAGGGATATACGTGTCAATTGAATCAATGTGAGCAACCCAGAAAACTACTGTTCCCACACCCACAGTATCATTTGGACAGCAACACTGCTTACATGATTATGCAGGGCATCCACTGACATAGAAGGCGGACAACACTTGGGAGCAACTCCACAGCTCCACGAATGTCTTGCTTTGTCAAACATCACTGAGAGGAAAATGAACAGCATTAACTACTAGCAGTCATCCAAAAATCTAACTGATGAGGCACGCTACTTATTGTTCTCATAACCAGCTTAGCAATAAGATCTTCTTCATTTATGAGCATAAGCTTAAGAGTTTCAGTACCCACATGAACTGGAGATAATCCCATTCACATTGCCCACACAGTGAAAAAAAAACCCTAAAAACCACAGAAAAGTGTAGTGGGAAAGCAGAAAGCATAGAGGCATTACCTATATTTTTGGTTAAAGATAGGTTTTTACATAGGGAACAAACATGAAATTCCTGGACCTAAATGGAATCATAATACCATAACCAACATAATTTTTTTGTGGTTAGGCTTTGTGATGTGGAGGGTAAGGTCCTGATTCAGGCTCGCTGATTTTTATCATTCTCCCCAATGCATTAAGAAGGGAATCTCTTCTAGGTTTTCAAATCCAAATGAAAATTATCACAGACCAAAAGAATGAAAACCAAGGCCTTTTTCTCTCAATTTTACATTCAGATAAAAATGCTGCAGGATGTGAGTTCAAATATATATTCTAGTTGCATATACTCACTGTAGAGCAGTGCAATTCCACTTTCACGTAAAGTAATAGCAAAGAGAATACCCTGTATCTGACCTTAAGAAATAATCAAAACAGCAATAGCAATTAATATCAGCTGGATGTATCTCTGATTGCAATCCATGCCCCTTGGAGATAAAGCTCAAATCATGCTATCACCCAGTCTGGGGTGCAGTTTACTTCATTTAAATTGCAATCCAGGAGCAAAGGTATGTTTTTCGTTTTGCTGGTCAGCTTTCCAGCTGCCTGCAGGATCTGTCGCTCTGCTGGGGCCCCCATGCTAGGAGTGCTGGGCTGCTCTGCCCTGACAGTACCTGTCCACAGGCAAGCTGCCTTCAGCCAGCTGCAAAGCCACACCCTGACACTCCTTCCAAACCGGGGCCTGGGAACGCTGTCACTCAACTTACCTGTTTCAGGGTGGAGGAAGCTGATGTAACTGGAAGGGTGTGGCTGATAAAGGTGCTGTTGACTGACAGAAATGCATGGTTTTTCTTTGTATATGAGATGCATGATCCTTCTATCTGAATGGCTTGGTGTTACGACTACAATCTATACCACAGCAGTGAGAGGAAATAACAATAACAATAGAATGTGATGAGTAGTACTATTTCAGACGCCCAAGGGCATCCAAGATGTTTGTATAGGCTGGCACATCAGAAGCAGGCCATAAGGGAGACACGTACTCCTCCACATTTCCCGTTAAAAGCCAGGTGACAGATGTGGGATGTTCAAATAGGCACTGATTTTTGCAAGTGCCTTAAACATTACGGCTCTTGCTTAGGATTTGATTTCCAAAAGAGGCATGCAATGTTTATCTCAACGGATATGAGGTACTTCAAAAGAGGATTTTTTAATCTTATCTTGAAAATGTGCTCTGCAACAATAGTACAAAACAAAATATTAACGATGGTAAAAGAATCATGAAAATATAGTCTAACTGCTGCATCCTACTGTGTGCCTTTGAGTGTCTTGCCTTGTAATTTCTAAGATTTCTTCCACCAAGGCTTTGAGGTTTACATGATTAAATACAATCACTGGTTACACTGCATAGGCATAATCTACATGATATCTGAGGGACTGACGCCTTTTCCTTCACTCTTTCTCCATCAGACATATGCCACCCTCATCCAGAATCTAGCACTGAAGATTGTAGCAAGGTGGCTTTTTTTTCTTTTTGTGGAGATGCTAGAAAACCATGCAACTAATGCACTGCAAAATTACTAAGAACTTAAATTCAAGAACAAACAAAAAAACCACTAATGTGGTTTGCTGAAAGAAGTTGGAAATGGTTTTCTTTTCTCTTTCCAAGTAACAGATGAGCCAAAAATGCTCATGAGAAAGAACCAATCTGCTGGTTAATAACCTGAAAAAAAAAATCTATCAGAAGTTATAACACACTTTGAATGCTAATATTTGTCCAACCTCCCTTTCACAACAGAGCACCAGAACCATAACAGAAGTTGTTCACTTGGTCTGGCAAAAGCATAAATTGTGCATGCCCATGATATGGTAAGAAATGGAGTCATGATCCTAATACACAAACAAGAGAAACAAACCAGAAATTTTCCAGGAGCATTAATTCTGCAGAAGGCTTAAAACAGCATCTGAGCAGCCAGGGTCTAAGGAGAAGCTTTCGAAGACAAAGAGCACCAGTTCAAATCTTTGCCACCTGGTCAAAGGGTACAAACACCAGAGTGACGAGTCATCCAAAGGGTACAAGCTTATGCACAGAACCTGTGCATTGAGCTTCTCCCTTGTTATTGAACAAAACCATCTTCAATCTCCAAAAACCTGGATCATTTTCAGTACCACATGGGCTAATGCCTTCCAGTTAACTACAGTTTCATGTATGCATAAATATACTTAATAGTCAACAGAGAGGACTAAAGTCTCATATAGATATGAGCTCATACAATCTTAGTAATTACAATGTTGATTAAGAGAGGACAGCTTTAGACTAACATTGTAGAAGTTAAGCAAATAATTGCCTTCCTGTATTCAGGTCCAAAAGCCTGTTGAAGTTACCAGACATTTGAAGAAAAAGGTGATAGTGTACCCTACACACTAGAAAGTTAAAAGCATCAGGGAACACACCCTACTCAGTTGTAATTAAAATTGAGATGGAAATTGTATCAAGGTTGGATAAGTTTGCAGTTTGGATCAGATTTCATTTGAATTGGAGAAAACCGTCTGCCATTTCATATGTAAAGCTTTTATTTTTAACCAACAGCCTCATAATATTTATTCCTCCTAAAGGGAGCCTTAGGCTCCGTCTTTCAATCATAGCCTGTTGCTGATTTTTGTCAAGTCAACTTCCATCCACCTCCCTTCCATTGTCTAATGTTTCTATGTGCATTGATGCATCTCACAGTGGTCATCACAGTCACCCATCTGACCCAACATGTCCTACAGTAGGACGAGAGGCTCTTCATTACAAAAAAATCCAAAAGAAGTTAACCCAATTTATATGCTGGTGTTATGGTGTTATGGTACTCCACCATACGATGGTGTTATGGTACTCCAAAGAACCATATTTTTAATAGATTTTTGCCTAGTTTTCTGTCACCTCTCTCCTCATCTTTCCAGGCTTTTATGTTTCATATTAGTTATCACAGAAAGACATCATTATTCTTTGGCAGTACAGCTAAGGCACATTCGCTGGGGGTGGTGTTCACTAAACCACTATTCAAAGCCAGCGTTATGTTTAATACACTGCAACCTACTAATTTTGAACTTACCAGGTTTATAATGCAGATAGTATCAGATGTTTTCAGAATTACAAGAGTCAGTTTGATTTCTTTTGCTGTAGGCAGAATATGTAACATTTGTTTGATTGGCTTTTTGGCAGAAGAAGTCAACATTCAAGGCTCTGCAGAAAGCTTTGCATTTTCCAAAATTTAAGTTATTGAGGAAACATTCCTCGTTTATTAGGTGAAAAAGATGAACGTAATTTATAAATCATTAGAAAGTAAGTTACATTCCTAAAGCATATTTAAATTCCCATAAAACACACGTGGCTAATTTGCCACGGTTTTAAACCATTTTTGTGGACTGATTTCCAGGCAGAGAAATCAAAACTGCTTAATTAGCAGTGTGGGTAGATTATATTGTGTCAATATTGTGCCGTATCATACTTTTTCCTCCCAGTTCCTTCAGAGCCAGAGCAACAGACCTGTTGAACTAGAAGCAGGGCAATGGCACTGCTGCACCAGCTGTCTGAACAACTGAAGTCCACAACCAGCAATGGAATGCTGAGCTGCATGACTTCAATCCACGGGCTTCAGAACGGCAGGAAAGGCCCAGAATCAACAACATCTTCAAAGATCTGAGGCAAAATACAGAGGTTTTCACAGACCAAGATATCTGTATTGTCCTTGTGACAGCAAACACCCAAATTCCTCTCTACTTGTAATATCTGTAATTAAAAGGTGTGGAATAGTTTGTTAACAGTTGTCATCGTAAAGCTATGGTATTTGTTCACAGCGATACTCTGTGAAGATGAATCCACTGTCCAACCCTCCCTTTCCCACAAAGCCTAACAGATAAATAGATTAAGTTGCCCTCAAATAGAAACTGAACATACACGGGAATCAAATTCCAGTTTCCCATCTGCCTTCTTTATCCTCCCAAAACTGAGATAAGTTTTGTAATGTGGTTTACTTGCTCTTGCCAGTTCCCTAAAGGTGGTCTACAGAGAAAAGGCATATCCTGAACATTTTCCCTGTGAACATCCCTGCTCCCCTGCACAGATGTAGTTTAATAAGTCTCATTATATTAAAGAGGTGTATAGTATGTGGTTTCCTAAAAGCCAGGAAACAGTCCTTCATCATTTAGTAACTATTATACAATTTATCTTAGTATTGCTATTCTTGTGAGAAGTCAATTGCCTTGGTATGCTTTTCAAAGCAATGCTACACTATACTCTCTTCCAACTTAATGCAAAGCAATGACAAAGTGGCTTTATGTGTTCAAGTGGATATCTATGTTCAGATTCTAACAAAAAGTATATGTCACTTATTACCAAGGAAACAAAAGGGAAGTTTAATATGAGACAGAATCCTGAAAGAGACTGGCACACCAAAGGATGAGAAGAAGCTGCACAAGGCAACACTGCAATGTTTTATACCAATAAGGAGCCCCCCATGCCTTTTCACTGTGTCCAATAAGCTTTGAGGGGAGGTGGGATATATGGAGGAGGGGAGGATTCTCTGCAAATACTTATTTAAAAATTATTTCAGAGCATTTATCTGACAAACACTAGACTTCAATAATACTTCATTGGAGCAAATAATTTCACTCAATGGGAATATCAGTAGATAATCCTTAAGTTTTAAAATATACAGTCATTTAGTCAAGGCAAGGATCTGTCTTCAGGTATACTCATTTTTCACACAGTTCGGTTGGACAAAAACAGTACTACCGTTGTTAACAAAATGCAATCAGTTTGAAGTAATCACCAAATGCTTACAGATAAATTATTGTGACAGCTAACAGACAAAAAAAAGACAAACCAACCACACCAAAACTGTTTAAAACAGCAGATTAACAACGCGAATATCTTCGAATATCTTGTAATTCAAATACAAATTGTTTTCATTTCTACTTAGTAGCACATTTCGTCCTTAATTATTTTGCATATTTTAAATTGTATCTTACTTTTAATTAATTGAACTTCAGCTGGCTATGAAGGGTGAAAAAGGATGAGGGGAGAGATAACTCCACAAACGTCTGTTTTCTGCCTAGTGAAACACACTAAATGAACCTAGCCTAGTTAGTACTAGTCTAGGCTAAAGGAGTTCCTTGGATATACAAGAGTGGCAGTATCTGAACAGCTTCTATAAACAAAAAGGTATACTCCAAAAGTGCCTGTGAGGATGAACAATTTCTCCCTTTTTAAAGATGTACGAGCCAACAAAAAGTCTGGAAGTCCTGTTATAAGGGCCAATGCTAAGCCCCACTTTTCTGTTTGTGTTAGTGCCTTGGTTTTGTGATTTAGCAGAGCTACCCAGCAGGCTCATGTGGGACATACAAGAATGGGTGAGTCTCCTGTTATATGCAGCAACCTGAAAGGAGATTGTAGCAAGGAGGGTGCTGGTCTCTTCTCCCAGGTAACTAGCGATAGGACAAGAAGAAATGGCCTCAAGTTGCGTCAGGGGAGGTTTAGACTGGATATTAGAAAAAAAAATCTTTACTGAAAGAATAGTTAGGCATTGGAACAGGCTACCCAGGGAAGTGGCATAGTCACTATCCCTGGAGGTGTTAAAAAAATATGTAGACTTGGTACTCTGGGACATGGTTTAGTAGACATAGTGGTGCTGGGCTGACAGTTGGACTTGATGATCTTAGAGGTTTTTTCCGCCCTTAATGGTCTATGATTCTGTGAAGCCTGAGCCTACAATAATTAAATATCAGCACTCCACAGTGACATAGCTCCTACTCTCCTCTTTTTCTTCTCAGCCTCAGGTACTGGAATCTAGGAAAAACTTAATGGAAGACCATTGTCAGCAAAATTGTGAGGTGGGGGAAGAGGGAGAAAGAGCTGTAATACAACTTTTGTGGAGGGAAAAATGTAAAGAAACAAGGACTTCTTCATTGCATGACTGCCATATATTCTAGAGCAAGAAATATGAAAATGTAATTAAAATCCCCCTGTATCCCATAGACTTGCAGTGTTGGCTAGAACCAAATCAAGATCTGATTAAGGTTTACTTCAGAGATGCCAGACGTTCTGAAGTCATTAACTTCAGTTTTGACAATGGTGACAAATAACTGACTGTTTTTTCTGAAGCTAATGCTAACTTTCCCACAATAAGCACATTAACTGTAGGCTCCATAATATGAGTCTCTTGTTGGTACAGTTTCCAGGTTGGAAGGACCTATTCTCTGCTAGTTGGCTGTACCAGGCAAATCATTTAAGCAAAGAAGGGCTGATTCTAATCTCTCCTCACGCAACGCTAATACAGTATCAATAAAGAATTCAGTACCTGTTTTGCTTTCCATGCACAGCTCACAACTGAACACTGGACTTGTAAAATTGATTGTTATAGACAACTTTCTCATCTTGAAGTAAAATGTTCAGTGATCCTCAAAAGTATCTGGGAAATCCTAATGGCCTCCAAAAGGCTCATGAACTCTGAACTGTGACATTCTGGCCACTGGCACCAGGGATCATTCTTTATGTAAGGGTTTGACAGTGGAGGTAGAGGGGGTAAAATGTGTCTAGCTGTACTTTGGATCTAATTACATCTTCTTATAGCTCCAAGGATTTTATCACCTTTAGTTCCAGAGTGTAACTTAGTTTATGCATTCAACCCTCATAGCGACCCTCCCCTTGGACCTTATTCCTTACAGAGGAAAAATCTCAGCAGATACGAAGATGGGAGCATCAAGAAGGATTTAACAGCATTTCTCAAGCTTTCTTCCACCTTCTTTCCTCAGCACTTTTGTGGGAGCCTCCACTTATGGGAGGCAGGGGTTTTAAAACACTCATTTCTTCATTGTTATCTGAAGTTAAATAATTCCCCACTTCGGGACAGTGTCTTAAGTACACATAGGCCTAATCCCCAAACTCTCCCTTTTGACAGCACGATGAATGCAAGTGTCTACCTTACCAATGGGAGTTCCTGTTTGGTCACCAAATTTTTATTTTCTTCAGTAGTCCTTTGGTAATGACAAAGGTTGCTCAGCAGAATATTCAAAAGCAGCTGCTTTGGAAAATCAGGGATGCACTTCCACAATACTTTGCACCTCAATTCACTGAGCACTTCAATTCATTTGGAAGGCACCTAGGCAGATTACCACAAAATAGCTCACCTTAGCTATTACCGTTCTGCTGCTCTGCAAGACTGGTCAAGTGTACGCTGTCAGCTTAATCCAGCCTCACAGCTTCACATACTGACTGAGGACACTGCAAAATTCTTAGTCTTTATAATGCTAAACAGGGGGAAGTCTAAGTGCCTTAAGATATAGATTTAAGGTGAACTGCTCAACATAAAACAAAAAGTTCGTGGTTCAGTGTTCCCAAACTAGTACTCTAGACATTGCTATTTGTAGAATTCATTTGACCTTCATAATAGGCCAGTCTTCTTCATAGCGAAAATAGGTGGAAGGAAAGAAGGCGAAGGTTACTTTTACCGTCCACATTTAGATTCTTCCTAAGTTACCCAGAGACTGTGTTAAAATACCAGGAATAAAAGCAAAAGGCCTCTTCCATTAACTTATGCAAGTGTCAAGGTTTTATTGCAGGTCATATATACAAACAAGGTTGGGCTAAAAGGCATATTTTAAGTAAAGGGTAAGCTGATATGAAAAGGTGACCCAGACATAGTGACAATGTCACTGTGGTTCCTGATTTGGGATTTTTTTTCAATAGGGCAAAATAACACAATTCTATGAGCAAAAAACAATGAAAGAATACTTAAGTTTTCTCACCCCATACCCCAGCATGTCCTGGAGAGCAATCTAATAAAGAAGAGCAAGCAAAAGTTGTATAATCCTCCTTTTCGCAGATAACAATCATTGCTATCTTAAACACAGATTCAAAAACATGCCAATATTTGTCATTCTCCCTTTTCCCCTGCACATTCCTTCTGCAGACCTCTTAACAACAACTTTGTATCAGGGAAATAGTTGTCTGCCACACGATGATTTGGAGAGAGACTGCTGTCTCAATATAGCATGAAGATGACTAAACAGTGACAAAGAAAATCATCCCTCAAAGACAAGTCAATAGTGAATTAGTAATTTTATCTGTCAAGAGTTAACATGCAATGAATACTTGCAAACATTACACAGCGCAAAAACTACTAGCAGTTAGATGTGAGTTCCCTCATGTATGCTAACCAAGGAAGCCTATGGAGGAACAGATTCCATTTGACTTTTTGATGAAAAGCCTTAACAGCAAGTTATACGTATGTATAAACTCTTAGAAAAAGGATTATATCCTAACAGACTGTTAGCTGACAGTCAGGTATCTTACACTAAAGATGCACTTTATGTCACTTGGGAAAAAGTCTTAAATTTCCATTTAGAAATATTTTAAATGACCAGTGAATGAGAGAGGTGAATACTTTATAACAATTTTTTAAAAATCCCAGGGGTGGTTAAAAAAAACAAAACAAAACACTTGTTGAACACCACCTCACCCCACTCTGAAGCCATAAACAGTCTGGACTTTAAGTTGCAGTTAAATCTCAGGGACTACTGAAAAGCTTAACTCACTTTTCATTTCTGTCACTATTTGCATTTCTCTTTTTTTTCAGTTACATAGAATCTTTAATCTGTTTGGATTGTCTTCTTGAATATACTTTTCCAGTTTTTATTTATATTTCTAGCAAGGCATGATGTCTGTCTTATAAACTCTGTGAAAACATGGCTTATGATGTTTAAGACATTCTACTTAATTAAAAGAAATTAAGATTCCTCCTAAAATGTGAAAGCAGCGTTTGTATATTCTGAAATCTTTGCCGTACATATACATCCCTTAAATTTTCCTAACTTCTTGAATAAATAGATCCTCTGAGGCTTCCCAGATCAGACAGATTTTAGATTACTTAGGCTATCCAAAGAATGCTTCTGCCTCTCTGTGCAATTAGAGCTGAAAGTGCATTTATCTTGCTATAAATAAGGTGACTCTTAAAGAATGAAGTTCAGAAGTGTTAATGTCAACTCTTTAGTGGACATATCTTTGATAGGGTAACTCTATATCTCAAATAGCCTAGGCTAGTTTCATTCAAATTTGAAATTAATTCTGACTTTTTTAATATATGCAAGTCAGAAAAATGATGGAATAATTCCAAAATTAAATTCTATTAGTTTCATCATAAAAGCAAAGTATTTGCATAGCTGTTTTTAAAGGTACCATTTAAATACGATATTAAGTCAGAACTACGCCAAAAATCATACAGAGTAAAAAGTATAACTGAAATGTTCTAGTTCAATCTATGTATGGAATAATTCAGTTCATAAGAAGAAAATACTCTCTTCCCTACTTTACATACTTTGATTTAGATATGCTTTTTCAAAAGAGAAAAATGCAATGCTTTTTCAAAGGAGAAAAATACAATGGCAGTTAGCTGTCGTCTCTTTTACTACAGTAAAAATACATTTTACAGCTATGGATGACCTCATGTAAATCATAAACAGAAGCTTTTGATGTCCCATATTAAATCACGAAGATAGCAGAGCAATGCACAATGAGAATTAATCCATACTACATAGAAGGCATGGTTAACAGTGCCTTTTTTTTTTTTTAAGTGTAAAAGTATTTTTACATTTTCTTGAAGCGATTTGCTCTTCTGCTCCTCCGTGCAGGAATTAATTTAATCCAGTGTGTGCACAGCTACATTAGAATTCACATTCTTATAGGTTTTGTAAAGTAAAACATATTTCTTTTTTTTTTGCATAAGGTCATGGCTACCTCTTCTACACACAATTTGTATTTACTTAGACGTACAAATATCACACTGTAATAATCAGTTTATAATACAAGCATTTGAGCCTTTAATACATTATTTTACAAAAGTTTTCAACGACAGTAACAGTTTTTACAACCTGTAAGTGACCCATAAATTTCTGTTCAAACAATGACAGCATTACACAATCATAGATTCATAGAATGCTTTAGGCTGAAAGACACCATTAAAGATCACCCAGTCCAATCCTCCTGCTATGGGCAGGGACATCTTTCAAGAGATCAGGCAGCTCAAAGCCCTGTCCAACCTGACCTTAATCACTTTCAGCAACAGGGCATACACAGTTTCTGGGGCAACCTGTTCCAGTGCGTTACCACCCTTATTAGCCCATGTCATTGTTCAGAAAATTTGAGAACGCTGGTCTTTGGACTGTTTCTTAAAAAACAACCAAAATCAAAGATCTTTCACACTTAGCAACTGAGCCTATTGATATAGACTACTAAAGCCACCCAGCACTAGCAGGGTTTTCAAGAGAGCACGCAAGGAATCTGCACCTAATAATATTGTCTGCTAGGGACATACAGTGTTTCGAACACTTATGTTAACATTTACAGCACAATTTCTGAGCCAGTTTTCCATAGATAATGAGTGTGCCATTTTAGGCACGCCAAGTGTGACAAAGAAAGTTTGTAACATAATTAAGACACAACTTAGTGCCTACCAGCAAAGCCAAGAGCAAAACAACCCCTTCAGCACAAGTTTAGACCTTTGGCCAGCTAAAGTGACACCACAGGCATAGCAATAAGCAGCATAACAAAGCAGGAATAGTCAGTGCACCATTAACACTTTTAAAAGACTACCACCTCAAAGAAATTGGTCATGCAATGGAAGCAAAAGGCTATCACAGAAGCTTTAGGAAAGGTTTACAACTAGCAATAAGACAGCACTTAATTAAAAGCAAAACTGAAGCATGACTCTCACCCAAGAAATTCTACCAGCACTGTTATCTGACTGACTGCTATCTATGTTAGCAGTTAGTATCATGCATCTAGATATTCAAAAGCTATAGTGCTTTTGATGACCTAATTAAGCCATAACCACGGTAAAACAAGCCAGTTCTCAAATGTAGTTAGCATTTGAAAAGGAAAAGGGGGTTGGGGGGAATTCATTTAGGGCACTTCATAACCAAAGCCCCTTACATTACAATGCAGTTTTATTGAGAAACTAAGCCTCTCTCTAACTAATACAAATCAACCACTCATATTCTAATATGACAGTTAAAAAAAAAAACTGATCATTTTACATTTTTTTTTTCTGTTGTCCTGCAAACAGTCAAGATAAATATAAACCCATGATAAATACACTGAAAAATACTTTTCAATCCTGTCAACAAAAACACCTAAATTTCATCATGGGGAAATATAACCAAGCAGCACTGCATTAGCACCTCAAGTTCCCTACATTTTACACCTTCAGAAAAAGTAACAGCTTAAGTCAATCACGTTTGACTGCTATACAGTTATTTATATGAGTAAATGAAGCCAGCATCCAAGTGGGGAGATGATCTGGCAACTTGCCGCAGGCTTGAGTTACAATTTGTATATAATGGAGCAAACTGCAAGCACTCTGATTGTAGCCTATCTATGTGGATGAAGCTAAGCAGAAGAGTTCAAATAGGCAACATTTTGTTTTAATTAATCATAGAATCATAGAATCCTCCGGTTGGAAAAGATCTCTGAGAACACTGAGTCCAACCGCACCCATCATCCGCTAAACCATGTCGCTCAAAAACTCATCTACCCATTTCTTAAATACCTCCAGGGATGGTAACTCAACCACCTCCCTGGGCAGCTGTTCCTGTGCCTGACCACCCTTTCGGGAAAGAAATTCTTCCTAATATCTAGTCTTTAGCTAATGATAAAGTAAGATAGAGATTTTTTCAATATGCACGTGTAGTTGCCCAGGACAGATCTGCAGAGGAATTCAGCTCCACCACGACCTGAAGCCTGGACTGACAGTGGAGTTAGATACACAACTGTCTCCCTTGAGAATCCCTTGGTATGGACTTCTCACCCATGTGTTTGGAGTTCTGCTGTCTGAATGGACCAGCGAAAACCAAAATAGGAATTCCCGTCATTGTTTGCAGTCTCAGAGACTCCACAACATGCTAGACTGTACCATAGCCAAGTTACAATAGAGAGGCATGGACTATAATGAAAGCATAACTCAGCTGGCTGGGACAGGTAATTTCCAATGATCCCATACACCTTTAAAGATAATTTTGGGTGAAAGAGGAATACAGGAGAAATGAGATTGTTCCTCCTCGGCACAAGTGTCTTGAACAGGATGAAAAAAATTTCTTCAGATTTGAATGTCTCAAAGCAGATTAGCATCTCACATTCACATCTTATACGCACAAAAGAAAAAATGAGTATTTTGGGGAGACCTCATGGATACTATACAAATCCATAAATTTTATACAAAATAATGATCCTTGCTTTTTATGCAGTTTTCTAAGATATTTCAAAGATGAGAACAGCTTAGAAATAAACTCATTTACCTAACAGTCATTTTATCAAATAATTGTATTACTAGACATAGCACGAACAGTTCACTGCAATAGTTTCCATAACCAACAGTGACTTCATCCTGCAGTTCCTACCAATTCTCAACACATGGTGGGAACAGGTCCACTGGCCTTTTCTGGTTTTCAGAATTACACAGTGCGCAGCTTCCCACTTTTTCAAGTTATCTGCCATCTTGGTTGTGATGAAAACATTTGCGATATCAGATTATGTTCCGCATTGTGATTATGCATTTCTCTCTAGGTATTTTTTTTTAAAATCCTGTATGCATTTCACAGCAAAATTACTGGTTTGTAAGCAGCATTTGTTTCCATGTAAAAATGACCTCTTAACATGTATTTAGGAATGGAAAGTCATCCCTGTGGCCTTTTCTTTTCCAGAATTCACTCTGTAGTTGAAACATTGGCCAAAGCACAAA
Source organism: Dromococcyx pavoninus (assembly GCA_033558185.1). NCBI lineage: Eukaryota > Metazoa > Chordata > Aves > Cuculiformes > Neomorphidae > Dromococcyx > Dromococcyx pavoninus. The sequence continues at coordinate 1,285,209 of JAUMJL010000192.1, read as the reverse complement.
TAAACAAACATTAGTAAATACTAGACTGGAGTGCTATTGCTTCTCAACAGTAGAGCCTGCCAACAGCAGATACGGATCCAGAGATATGCTGGGTTTGCCTCTTCCAGAATAACTTCCAAGGAACTACACCCTTTTCTAGTTTGCTCAGATTCTGAAAATCACTGTTTATAACTGTGGCTGTAATAGCTGACCTAACCAGGAGTGTCAGGAATCAAATAAAGACTTTGGAAATAAACAGGATCCATAATCTGCAGACTCCTTATTTTGAGAGTCTATTGTATGAGAGTCCCAAAACTAAGCCATATGAGATGGCTATGCCAGGATAATAATTCAGATTCTGCAAATCACATCCATATTATCAAGTCTTTCAATATCTGTCATAGTTCAAATGAACAATGAATCTGTTTGTTGGATAAAGTCTGAACTGCTAAATAAATAGTGATAAATTTCTTAGTACTACTGGGCAATACAACTGCAAGTACAACTTGTGTTTATCAGTTTCCCACTGAGCTAGCATTGACTTTCAAATTTCCTTTAATCCTATTATAGTAAACATAGTACAGCTCTCTGGCAAACAAGAGTAACATTCTTCCTGTAATATCATATTCTTCTTTTAAAGAAACTTTAGAGATGTCCAGAAAAGAACTAGGCACAACTCGGAATGACACAATAAACTTGTTTCCCAAGAAACTGAAGTTTTAGAAAACATTAGATTTAAACTAAAAAAAAAAAAAGACTATTTTTGTAAAGAGAACGTTGACTATTTCTGATAGGTACTCAAAATAGTGTTTGCATGTGTTATACTTTTAAAGTCAGCTATTGAAATACTGACATAAAATATTTTTCTATTTGGAAAGTCTACCTGAGTTGAAGGATAACACAACTGGCATTTTGCTTGTAGGATTCAGAAAATATTAAACTGTAGCATGTGAAGTAGATTTTTCAATGCTTCTTCACGGAGAAAGAACATCAAGTGCAGACGACTTTAAAAAACAAGTGGATAAAGAAAACCAAATGCGATTTATTACGGTACAATTTGTATTTAAACCTTCTCTTCATTTGGGAGGAATTTATAGTAGACAAAGGTAGGGTTTGTCTTCCAGTTTAGGAAAAAAAACAGAAAAAAAAGAATAACCTATATTGAGGTGTTGAATAACTTTGTGTAAGTGGTTGAAGAGACTTTGGGAATCTGAAAGCAAGAGTTTCAGATGGCAGAAACTACATTATATATAAAAAACTTAGCATATAATGGTGCTATTTTCACATATTTTCCGTGATTTTTGAATAAAACTATAAATTTTCCTAATAATCAGTTTATGTGACATTTGAATCTTCAGCTTCACATACACTTCAAAAGTCACAAGTTCTGGATTATGACTTTACTTCGGGATCAGCTTCACTAAGAAATGGAACTGTTAAAGAGGGAACTATTAAAGAGGGAGATCAACGGTCTTTCCCTGCCTACACAGAATCCAAGGTACTTATAACTTGTTTCAGTTTGTAAGTATTCCCTCTTAATATCTAGGCAAGGACTGTTCTCACTGAATTATCAGACAAAGTTTCCATGGGCTTCATTAATGAATAATTTAGACCAAAATCAACAATCATGCTTAGTATAAAGCCATTGTCTCCAGTAATCTGAAAGGTGTCAGCCAGAGAACAAATTAAATTGAAATACAAGCGATAGTCATCTCTCTCTTTATTAGGAAACTTTATTAGATGGATCCCTTAAGTCATGCAACATGTTCACATATTCCTCATCCTCTCTGCCTGTCAGCCTCCTCTTGTTCCTTGCAAAGGACACTGAGCTCCAAATTATGTTGATGGAACAGGAACTGACAAACGATAAAAGGATCATAACAAAAAAACATGCCTAGAGCAAGGATGGCTGACATCTGAGAATTCGGGTGTTTTCATTTTGGATACAACCTCTGATCCAATATTTACACCCTTATCCCAAGCATTCCCACATACTTTTAAATGACAACTTTCCAGATGTTATCTGTGTGGAGACTGGCCAGATTTATGGGCAGGATCCCACTTAACTCTAAGCCAAACTAGTGTTTTGGTCTCACTGGAAATGAGATTAGGTCTGAGATCTAAACCAGGAAAAAGCTGCTGTTTCATGCCAGAAATGGTCATGCAGAATTTTTACAGTGATGTTTATTTTTTTTGTTAGCACTACTGTAGAATATCAGTCTATTTAGCATTATCATAACAGCACATAAACAGAGTAATAGGATAGACTAGACATAGCTGGAATCCACAACAAAACTGGACACAAATGAAGAAGGGTAGCTAGTTTACTTGCAGCACCAGCTCAGTACAGTTTTCCAGTTCTAGCAAGTGTTTATACAAAACAAGGGCAACGTTTTCTACATGAATTCTACAAATGCTGTTTCTGAGTTTTAAGAGAAGTTAAAAATTCGGGAAATTTTAAAGATTTATTGTTGTTAAATCCACAGGCTGATGTTGTATTTGTGCATCACCCACGACACGCAATAAAAACTGGTTCCAAAATTAAATCTGCGGGGTAAATAATATATTTTCCTTTTCCAGTGTACTTCACTTCTCCCACTTCCTTAACACAAAATAGGCAGAAATGAAATCTTTATAAGACTTGTTGTTAATGAATGTATCACAGTTTTAATTTTCTCTTAGTTTCATTATAAGTTATTGTTTTGTAAAATACTCGCTTCCTCAACAACGACTTTAAAACTGTCCAGCTTTAACTTTTCCTTCTGTAAAGAAGCTTGTAGTAAAGACAGTAGCATGTAGCATGTATAATTCTATATAGCAGTGTAGTCTCTACGAGAAACTGACCTCAGTACATCCCTTTTAGTTTTATGACTAATTATAAAATATGCCGCTTAACTTACAGTTACTATATAGACAGTAACCACAGAAAAACATAAAAAAAACCAACCCCTCCTAGATAAACATGGTTATGCCCTGAAGGAAAAAAAAATGTGAAAAATAGATGCTGTAAGATGACAGGGTATAAATGAAGTTACCATGATTATATCACACCGGATATTGAAAGACAGATTGCCCTCTGTTTTAAGGTCCTGGAGCAAGATAGATACCTATGCTCTGTTTCCCTTTCTGAAACAAAAATCTTCTTAAAAAACTGTAAAAGACAATGCACCGTGAATCAGAAATAGCATGGTTTCAAGTGACATATCTATAATCTATGCAACTTGTTAAAATCTACACTTCATCCCAAGAAGCTATGCATTGGAATAAGGTTTGGAGTAGACAGCCTCTAGCAATACAGTCACCTGAGAAGGAAAAGCTCTTTTGTTTTTCAGTTCTTATTGTTCTCAATAGCACACCACTTGCCGCAATCTAAAAGAAGTCTTGGAGCAGTCACAGTGATCCAGGACAAGAGGACAAGGAGATGCTTTGTATCATTCACACACACAACCCTATGATTTCACGATCCCTGTGAAAATGTGCATAAAACTGAAGTGTAAGTAAGAAGCCAAATTTTTGCAGCAATGACAACTGTCTTGTTACTAAGAAGGATTTAATTCCTAATTGCTCCAATAATGTATTTTCTAGTTAGAAACCAAAGATAATGGTTTATAATTAACAAGATCATCCTTCTATTTAAAAAAAAAAATCACAAAAGAAGCAAACTGAAGAAAAACAAGAAAGTGTGAAAAGTCAGCCAAATCACCAAACAACAGAGAATGGAAAAGTTTGCAGCTTTAGACTAGAAGCTGCAGAAAAAGAGATGTTTCAGCATTTTTAAACAGAATCTTTCACCTTTTAGCAGATGTTTCTAAACATCTCCCTGGGCATCACACATCCCACCTTCCTGAGGCAACTACTGTCCAGGGCCAGAGGATGTTTCTCATCACATGCTGGAACCCAGAACTTCCACCACAGGTGGCACCTTCTTTCTCAAAAGCAATACTTCTGGGTCATTATGGGAAATGTAGTCAGCCAGGATGCCGCATCCATGAAACACAGCACAGCATTTCTAAATGACAGTTTTGAAGTTTGAAGCCAACATTTCTCGCCACTTCCAAATGCAGGGAAGAACATAAACACAACCTTGTGACCCTTTATATGCAGAAGGGCTACAGCCAGTGACAAGAAAACAACCACGAAGAAGCATCAGCTGCCCTTTCCTAAACACAACTGCTGTGTTCACATTCATCAGATAAGCACAAGGCCGCATTATCCAAAGTGTGCACTCAGGAAGTAGACTATTATCCAACACAAGACTAAAAAGAAACCTCAAATTAGCCATCTTTTAGAACAGAAGAGAACTCAGTGTGTGTACATGTAAGTAAGGCAACCACAGTTTGTTGCAGGGTTGTGCCCTCATGCTGAGTGAGAAGGAACTTCTTTGTACACAGGTGTAAGCAATAGTGCAAAAAGCAGGGATTATCCCATGTCCCTGGGAAAGACAAGTAGTACTGGCTTCAAACTGCACTGTGCACCAGTACTAGTCTCCTGCAAATGGACCAGGTCTGTGTTAGCAGCCACCACAGCCCAACAGAAACAGACATACAGAGCAAAACAGTTAAGTGCAGAAGAATTTCTATCAATACTATATGCATATTACAGGGTTTTAGCTCTGGCTAACTCTGGTCTGGTTCCACAGACTGAATTTCCAGCAATGACTCAAGCACATCATCTAATTTAGATTCATCCTAAAGGAATTCAGCTGGCCCACCATGAGGTATATGGAGATGGACAGTAAGTGGGAACAACTGGAAGACTAGCATCAAAAGTACACTCCTGACACAAATGATAACACTAATATAAACGCACAACCACATCCATGAGCATTTGTGAGAGTGAAGTTAAAGACCTTACATGCAGCTCTTGAATAGGGTCTTCAGATGTCAGGGAATCTGCACAGTTACTTGAACTGCTCATTGAAATCATTCTAACTCAAGCATCAGAAACTGGTAAATTACAATGTACTGACTCCAGATTGGAATTTACCAGTTTTTGATGCCTGAGTTAGAATTATTTCCATGTGAATTTAGTAGTAGTCCATGTAGCACTATGAAATTGAGCAGTTGGAATTTACCATTTACCAAATTTATCAAGTAAAACCACAGCAGGACTAAAGTATTTATTACAGAAGGGGATGATCTGGATCTACTTGATTTACACTTTCATAAACATTAACAAATGCAACTGAAATCAAGCATTTTCCTGTGGACAGGAATTATTGATACAGTTCATTTGGCTATTCAAATATTATTTTTTACCCTCACCTGATACTATGGAAAGAAACAAAAATCTCCTGAGTTTTATTCTTCAACTTCTCATGTGTTTGTTCTTTTCCACATTGAAAGTCACGTTTCATGACAGCACAGTCTACTTGAAAGATAAACAAAAAGCAAACAGGTCAATTAAACCAATCAGCTCAAAATCTACACTTAATGGCATTTATTTTTGTGGCACCCTTAGATGTCTTACTGATGCTTTTCACTGACATATCTTTCACCTGCTTATCATCCTATAATGGAATGGTGAGCAAACCTCAGGTAAAAGATGCACCTCCTCCTCCCTGTGCACAACGGCTCTGCACGAACAGCAGGCTCTAAGAGATGGGAGAAGAAGAAATTCTACCTGTTAGGTTTCTCACTCATCCTACAACAGAGATTTAGCAAATCAATCCACTCTCTCCAGCTTTCCACTAAACACAGACAAATGTTTAGAATTTAGGACCTCACTGCACATCTCAGATAATGGCCGTTCACAAGGATCAAACAACAAAAGTGAGAGAAAGCAGTTCCTTTTTCCAAGCCTGAATACTGAGACAGAATCCTCGTGTCCTGGCTCTCAGTAATAAGCGGATTGCTGTTCCTTGCTTCTGTGAAATTATTTTCTTGGGGCTTATTATCTTGGGTATTATTCTTCTGTAACTTTCAGAAAGACATGAGGAAAGGTCAGCCTGAGAACTACGCACCACATTGAGCACGCAAAGCATCTCCATTAAAATACATCAGGCATTCTAAGCAAATATTTCAGGCAGCCTATGCTGCCTGGGAGTTCAAGCAACAAACCAGTCCCCTAAGGGAACACAGTATCTGTATTGTATTGGCACCAGTGGGATGATAAGGCTCTGAGGTGATGTTGATTTCTCCCTGGTTTAGCAAGAAATAGCCTTGAAGTGGTTTGATAACCAGCTTGCTAATTAGGGTTCTGTGCAGACATTGCTTGGTCTTGCACCTGCTGTTTAGTGATTCTCAGGAGGACTGTGGGATTCTTAACCTGAGGCTCTTCCTTAGGGAATCTCTGTCACGGCCATTTGTCGCTCGGAAGTTCTCCTGACTGTGCTCATCAGGCTTTCATTCAGTTTGTGTCTCCTCTTTCAGAGAAAAAGAAGAGGTTTAATTTGTTAGGAGCTGTTAATTTTGTCCTCAAAAATCCACCAAAAGTTATATAACCACTTTCACAATAGTGTGCTAAAAATAAAAGTTGTTCAGCCAAATGCCACTGCAATTTTTTATAAGACCTGTGACTCCAATTCTGCAAGACCTGTGAAAGTGCAAATAGTTTCAGCAGAAAGTCAAGCAGGAGCTCCTTGGGAGACAGACATAGGTTTGTATTATTATAATCCTCATTTACAATGAGAAGGAAACAATGTATGTATACACACACAAATATATATTTCCAACTCATGAAAGTAAAGATACTCGCTCTTGGAGCTGATCCCTTGTGGGGTTTCATAATCACAAATCATCATTAACTCAAAGCAAAGAAAGAGAGGTTCAAAGGGGCACAGGTTTCGAGTGCGAGATTAATTTTTTTTTTCTGCTTTTGGGGTTTGTTTTTTTTTGTTTTTTTTTTTCACTTGGGATTGAGCACCGAGATTTGATGCACGACGCTCCAAACCCAAAGGGATTAACCAGGAGCCGGCTCTTTATTAAATTTAGTTACGTGCCCCTGGAAACGCCCCACGGACGGGCAGCGACGGTGCGGGATGTGCTGCTCCCTAAGGAGCCATACAGCTGCCGGGGATCCCTGCGGGGTTCAGGCAGGCAGTGCGAGCGCCCACGAGGGGTGCGAGGCTGCTACGAGGCTGCTGTGGGGCTGTGCAGAGCTGCTGCGGGGCTGTGCAGAGCTGCTGCGAGGCTGCTGTGGGGCTGTGCAGGGCTGCCACGGGGCTGTGGCCGGGCTGCGCGGGGCTGCGGCACGGCTGTGCACGGCTGCTGCGGGGCTTCTGTGGGGCTGTGCAGAGCTGCTGCGGGGCTTCTGTGGGGCTGTGCAGAGCTGCTGCGGGGCTCTGCGGGACTGCTGTGGGGTCGTGCGGGGCTGCTGCGCGGGTGTGTGGGGCTGCTGCGGGGCTGCTGTGGGGCTGTGCGGGGCTGCTGCGGGGCGACAAGTGTTAGGGGAGCAAGGCAAGAGGAGGAAGGGAGCAAGCTGGCCGCAAGAGAAGCGGTACCGGATGAGGACGCCCCGGCCGCCCCATACCTGCACGGAGGCGGGGAAGGGTCTGCAGCGCGCTCCGTCCTCACGGCTATAGATCCCAAGGGGTGATGAAGCGGGGTAGCGGTCGTCGCCCTCTCCTGCTGCTGGTGCGGCTGCGGCTGCTGCTGGTGGCGGTGGTGCGAAGCCCTCGCTGGTTGCAGATGCCCATAGGCGCTCAGTATGGGAGAGCGGTGTGCGGAGAGAGCGAGTCGGCTTCGCCCCGGGTCCCGTCGGCGAAGGGGAGCCCGGCACTGACTCCGCGCAGCCACTGCCCGAGGAGAGGATCAAGCCCCAGCTTTCGATTGGCTCCGGGGGCCGCGCAGCTCACACCAGCTTGCCCGCCTCCCCTCCGCCGTCCCAGACGCTCCGCTCGCCTGCGGCTCTGCTCCTCCCTGGCAGCCTCCAGCCCCGCAACCCGGCGGGTAGACCTTACCCCCTTTCCCCCCCCCCCAACCTCCTTTTCCCTAATAGGACGTCCAATCCCGAGCCTTTTGTTTCTGCAGGGACATTCTCACCCTGAATTTGACAAAACGCACTACTTCCCTTCGCATCTTCCGCCATTGGCTGAAGGACCTCCAACTTTAAGCACTCATGACATTTTGTGTCACACTTAATATTCAGACACGTTTGTTCTCTGAACATTTTAAAACATATCTCTGGTTGGTAAAATTAAAAGCATGCAGCGCCTGATCACCTGAGGGCTAAATCTGAGGTAGGACAAAGCATTCTTTGCCTGAGTTTAGTTTGCTTTTCTTATACTGTTTGGGTTCCTAGCCCTGTACACATCAAATCATGGCATGCACAGAAAATAAAACCAGGATGCTAACTCTCTTCTTCCTGGATCTAGGGTTATTTGATCACAGTGACTAGGACTGTCATTCCTCAGAGCATCTTTGATGTTGGTATTCTTTTTGCTCAGGATGACCTAAATGGCCTGTGGAAAAGGATTCTTCCTCCCACAAATGTGTTGTAGTGTCTTAAGTCAAATTTTAGACCTGTCTTGTGAGCAAAATGGCAATCCTTTGACTTCAGTCTGACCTTCTGTTTAGACAAGAATACAGTTGAATAAATAACCCTTTGGGTTTTCTCAGCACACAAAGATGTTGTAATATTTCCAGTAAACATATTGGCAAAATTGCTTATTTTAATTAGATACAACAAAATGATCAGTTATTACAGATGCACTCTTAATTAATGCAGTGACCTGCATTTAACTGATGCTGCTGAATTAAGTAACATCTATGCCTGTTGGTACATCAGGTGTCATTAAAAGCTAACATTGGTCCAAATTTGGGAAACTATAGATTTTGAAACAGAGAATGGCTGGAGAGGTACCTTTACGTGATAGCTCTATGTACGTTTTTAAATGGTGACCTGTTTAACTTTTTAAGCTAATTCTGTATTTACTTATTTTTTTCCACAAAATCGTGTGCTATTTTTCCTTCTCTAGAAAGCATGCATATTTTTCTCTGTTTGGGGCATACAGTACTAGTTTAAAAAATGCTTTAATTTATTTTTTTGTTGTTGTTCAGGCAAAATCAGAAAATCAAAAATAAAAATATTGAGAAATATATAAAACCAGACATATTTAGAAATATCCATACATGGGGTATAATCCATCCCTTATTTGAAAAATTTTATTGGCAAAATTTCCCTCAGTGAATGCGGTGGAGCTACATCTCTGGAATACAAGAGTAACTAAAAAAGTGTTTATTTTTTGTTATATATTTGTCCTTCACATATTGACTATTTATTTTTCCCTAGGAGAAATGGAATTACCAGCATAGAGATTAAGCTACATATCTAACTCTGGTCCAATAGGCACAGCAGCCACTGCATCTCAGTCGCCTTCCTGACACCTCTACAGCAGCCGTATTTCTTCCCGCTCACTCCTGATCCAAATGACTGGCTGGTTGTCTTTCAGTATTTTTTAAGTTAGAAGATGATGCCTTCCTTCACCCTGACTATATCCTAGGAAGAATGATAGCTCTTGAATCATCTCCATTTTCAAGCCCTTTTTTTATCCTCCCCTATTTCTCCCTTCATAGACAGATAGCTGTGTCAGAGGAAGGGGTACAGCCTTCAAGCTGAGCAATTGTTGAAGCAAACCGTGGCAGGCTGTTCCCTTAGGCCTCTTTCTATTTACTAGCTCACAAATGTATTATCTTATAGTCTCTACACAAATTTTAACTACTGCTTTGTGTTATTTCGGGGAAAAGCTCTGAAGTCCCTACAGAAGTTTTCCTGTGATAAATTATTTGGACTCCTCTTTATAACCCAAGAACTTTCTGTGGTGTGGATGACTTGGAACTTTGTAAGATTTTATACTTCCAGAGTTGCTACTTCCCATTAGCCATTCTCAGCGTTGTGTTTTTTTTCCTTCTGTGTTAGTTTGGATTCCTTTACAGCCCTGATTAGGTTTCTCTCTAGTCTTGTTCAATTTAATAGCTTTTAACCTGTCCGTTTTATTTATGTCTGCTTAAGTGCTTATTTAATCTTTTCCCTTATAACTGTAATGACCTTCCACAGGTTACCATAATCCTAGAAGGTATGTGGGGAATTTAAAGATTTAAAAGTCGTTTGACTTCATAAATAATTGTTATTTTCTCATTAGATGCCTTATTTTAAAACAGGAATGTTAACATTTTTCTATTTGATCAATGTTTGTTTTTCATGCATATTCTTTCCACATATCTAGTAGTAAGGCTAAGTGAGGCATTTAGGATCCAAAACAGCCAGTTTGGTTTTTTCGTACAATTTTGTTAACGAGAACTACAAAGGGTGTTGAACTGACATTGAAAATATGTCGTAGGTTTATTCTTTGCTGTGTTCTACACCAGAGTTTTATGTCATTAAAAATATTTTAGTTAGATGTGCAGGGTTTTTTTTTTTATTTTTAAAACTAAAACAATCATAGGTTGCATATAGAGAGCAGTTACCTAACAATATCAGTATCAAGCCCATTCAAAATGATATTACTGCATCTTTCCTCCAGCGTGAATACCTAACCTCTACTGTGTGCCACACTTACACTAACAGACTAACCTTCTAACATCCTCTAGCAATTTCAGAGCCCATAATTCAACAAGCTGTTGAGGCATATACCTACCTTTTATCTACAGATTTCATGACTACATTCTACTGCTGATGTGGCCACACTTAAGGAATGACTGTAATCTGTATCTTTTCTCTCACACTGAAATGAAACACAAACAACTGGTGCCCATCTTCAGAGCAAGGACTATATCTTTGTCACCACCACTACAGAAACAATGTTCTGCTTTGCAGTCCTGAATGCAGAGATTGTCTTGATCTGTGAACACATCTGACAACAGTGGATGGAGAGCCAGAAGGGCTGTAGCATAGCTCCAGAGCCAAGGTACGTGTCAGCGATGGTGCAGTTCATCACATACCCTAGTCTCTCTCTTATTCCAAGACATGATCCACAGAGTTTCATAAGATGGGAGAGAAGAAACCTGAGAACCAGTGACTGTGTTATGCAAAATTTCCTTGCTTGACAACTGACATATCTACAGTGAATGAACAAACTGAGCATATGTGTCAGGCTAGGCACAGATCCTCCTCTCTCAGGTCCTGGCTAAGCAGCTGAGCTCTGTATCCAGACGCCTGGTTCAATACTCTCCTAAGAGATTAGTGTCCTAAGAAGCCTCAAGGTCTGAGGGCCAACGTATGTTTCTGATTCAGGCACAGGGGGCAACCCCACAAACTGCTTTTACCGTCTTGCATCCCCTTTGGTTCTGTGTCATTCTTCCTTCTTGTCTAACCTTCTTTATCTTGTTATATTCATAACTCATCTTTACCCAAAACTTTTAGCACAAGTGCTTTGATTCCCTTACTAGGCTCTTGATCTGCTCTTTGGTTTGGGGTTGCTTTGATTTCTCTGTTTTCCTGAGCATACTTTCTGTCTGGAGCCTTGTCCTGGTCTGTCTTTGGTGACTGTCTTGAGTTTCCTCCGTCTCTGTGGCTGGCCTCACCCCAGCCACACTCACAGTGCACAAGTATTCCACTTGTGGCTCTTTAACAACTCCCATGTAAAACCACCTTGCTGAATGGTAATTACAAGGCGTGATATCCCACTGCTGACGCAGAACATTTGGCTTATAGCTTATCTGTGTGATAATTCAGCCGCCTGCAGAATAGGTCACAGTGCAGTATTGGGTCATGGTTTAGGAGAAGCTGTGAGAGTGCAGGAGAATGTTGCATCCCCTTAAGATTAATCAATCACACTTGTCAGGATCCTCAACAACTCATGTGTTTTCATAGACAATTAGGCACCTAGATGCCTTTGGACATAGAGCACCTGTTTTTTAATTTGGAGTTCTTTCTAACATTGTGGATTCAAGCCAGAAAGGCACTTTAAGCAGCAGTAATTTGGATCCTGTTTTTTCAGTACTTTATTTCCACTATGAAAAAAAACCCTCTAAAACATGCCTCTGCCTGAGACAGGGCAACATCCCATTCATCCAATCCCTGATAAAGAAAGACCTTCATTAAAATGGATAAGTCTATTCCTGAAAGAAATGCCATCCTTCTATTTCACAGCAGACATGAATAAAACTTTCTTAGTCATGTCTAATTCTGACTTCAAATGTAAATTACTCTACATGCCCTTAGAGGGAAAAATACTAGTACCTTTCTCCACCTTTATCTTCTTTCCCTTCTTTCCCAGTAAAATTTCATTTGAGCTAAGCTCTGTTCAGATACCTTGAGCCCATCTATATGCTCCAGCAGCTCTGGCTTTAGATGTTTCAAAGTTGCCACTCCTCTGTGAGTTTCCTCAGAGGAAATGATTGCTCCTCACACATTTACCTTGTCTCAAGAAAGCCCCAAATTTTAAGATGCATCCACAAAGATCTTGAAATAAATTTCCCCTCGACTGGATTATTTTTTTTTCCCAGCCTGGGAATGATTCCTACTTAGCCTAGCGAAGACATAATGACACAGGTTTTCATATTGTTTTCGAGGAGATTGCAGTAAGTAAAGGGGTAACTAGCGAAGAACAGGAAAAAAACAGTTGAAAGGGGGCTGTATAGTGCTAGTGTTTTCATTCTCTCTGGAGACAGAATGGGTCTGTAGATAGTCACTGTTCCTTTCTCAGAACATGGTAGCCCAAAATGTGTTTCTCAATACTATTTTTAAAGATCAAGCTATGAAATCTTTACAAAATGCTTGAATTCCCAAAAATAGTTCGAGGGACCTGAGCGACCAAAACCCTTTGAAAATTGTGCATCTAGAGTGAAAGCAGTGATCTCATATGCCAGAGCATTACATGTGTCCAGCCCTGTATTTTCTGTATCATACATTCTATGACATAGATCTGGATTTTTGCTGGGAACTACCTTTAATGACAATTAAAAGAATGTCAAAAAGCAAATGTCAAGCTATCTGAGGTCATTTCCCTTCTCTAGATTAATTTTAACACTCCTCTTTTCTTTTACCATTTTTTGATGATGCTCTGATAGTTTTAGAGCATATAAACCTGCCTAACTCCAAGATGACATAAATGGATGAGGAGACTAGTTAACCAACACTCCATCTCTGTTTTCTCCAGTTGGGTTGAGAGACTACCTAGCCAAAGAAGACAGATGAGAAGTAGAGAGCAGAAGTCCATTTAGGATGAGTTCTTTTCCATCTTCACTGTCACAAGGGGCTGTGGGAACATCTGGATCTCTAGGGAATGTTGCTAAATAGGACCAGATAACCTCAGAGTATTAGAGCCAGACCAACTCTGTCGTGTATGATTCACTTGCTGTGTAACGACTAATAAAGCCAATATGTGTGGAATCAGGAAGGCAGCCAATATAGCTTCTTCCAAGAACTGTGAGTAATTAACTGGGTTGCTGGTTAATTTCTTTCATGAAAACATGTTGAGTGAGATTCTTACAAGTGATGCTTTTTCAGTGATGTCTCCCTCTACCCTCAAACACCACAAGTTCATGCCATTAGAAAGGAAGAAAAAGTAAAATACAAAGTTGAAAAATCTTGGGGGTTTCTCCAGCTACATGAACTAGTGTATCCTTACTCCTCCTTAGTTACTAATCTCCTGGTCATTTTCCTCTCAAAACCTGCTCTGTAACCCAGTCATGTATATTCTATCTTTCCATGTCTCCAGCTTCTTGGTTTAGCTTGTGGTGTTTCAAATCTCTGGTGTTTCAGAGGAAAAATCATTCAAAAGTTCCCCAGGATGAAAGAAGACTAATTACTTGCAGTGTGTCCCAAAGGAGTAAAATATCACCCAAAGCACCATGTTGTCCTTGTTTGTGGACTTCATGTCACAGCAGCTATGAAGAGAAAAAGATGATTCTCAGCTTGCTAAGTCACTGTTGCACCTCGTTGGGAAAGCTCCAGGTCTTTTACTCTGTGTAATTTAAGCTTTCCTCTGCTACTGCTCTTGAGGCAGCCCATTGTCATTCATTACTGAGCGTGTGTCTCCTTCAACCTTAAAAAGCATTTTCTTCCTTACTACAACTGAGTGTGCAGGCTGTGGGAGATGTTTGGGTATCCTAAAGCAAATGGAGTCCACTCCCACCCCAAGCAGTGGAGGATGCTCCAAGCAAACAAATAAAATGTTGGATGGTTCCTTCTGACAGCAGGGCAGATTGTAAGTGACAAGAATCCTGCCAGGGATATGTTCAGGACAGAATACATGTGATAACAATTTAATATAAACAGCAAATGAGGGGAAAGTATATTAATATCATATGGTGCAATTGAATTAAATATTTTAATTAAACTTTAATTTATCTCACTTATATGGACTGACAGAGGGTGTAAGGGGAAACACGCGAGGATTTTGCTGAAATCATCTGTTTAAATAAAAGGACAGCATTGATATTATGAACGCATCAGCGAAATGTTATGGAGGAATAATATTAAGCTGCTAACAAATGAAGTAATGAAGTGACAGAGCACAGAATATCCTATAAGACAGTGTTTGCCACATATGACTGTCCCTGCAAGTCCTGTTCTTTGGGAAACCTTGTAAACATAATATCAGTCAACATCTATGTTATTTTCTTAAATTGCTTTTTTCATAACCCTAGGAAATAAGTAGAAGTGATCGGGTACCAGGAAAACTAAATGACAACAAGATTTGTATCACTGTGAAAATATTCACATGCATTGCATGTTCTAGAAAGGGACCGAGATTTGGCCAAAACAAGTGGAATCTATGATTTGTTGGGAATCTAGGAATATTTCTGCTTTTTTTTTTTGAGTGAAATGTACCAATTTGAATAGCACCAGCTTGTTTTTATTGCGTAATTTGACTCTGTGGATTGAATTATTTTTGCCAAGTTTTGTCAATCTGCCTGGCCTGTTTTGTACAATTTATGCACAGTTAATACATCATTTGTCAAGTGCATGTAAAAGATGGATTTTTTGGTTTCTTCTTTCTGTTTCTATGTCACACAATTATGGCTGCCCAGTTCTGACTAAATTATCCAGCTAAACTTCTATATACATGTGTGTATATATATATGCCTTAAGTAATATAGCATTTTGTTTCTTTGTTACTTCATTTTTCTTTGTTAATAGTTAATAACTTTGTCGAGTTTCTTATCTACTACTTAAGTTCTTTGTTGGCTGTGGATGGATTCACTATGAAGAGTCTTCTTTTAACTAACAAAATGATGCAAAATATTGTGTTATGCAATAGAAACAAATTTTTTTATATATATTGAGAATATTCACACAGCAGTTTTTAAGAAAAAAAGAAAGATGTGAGTTTTCCTCTTTTTGAAGAGGCTAGTATTTTTTTTTAATTTGAGCTGGTTCCCTGTGTCCTTTTCCTCAAAGGCATAAATATAAGGTTCAAACAGATAAGAATGAAC
Source organism: Dromococcyx pavoninus (assembly GCA_033558185.1). NCBI lineage: Eukaryota > Metazoa > Chordata > Aves > Cuculiformes > Neomorphidae > Dromococcyx > Dromococcyx pavoninus. The sequence goes on along the minus strand of JAUMJL010000192.1, from coordinate 1,269,910 downwards.
TACCAAATAAGATATGCCTCAAGGGCAAATCTGGCATGTGCCCAGCTCTGTCACAAATGGAAGGAGCAAGGTCTCCCAATTCTGTCTTTCCACTCCAGGCCAGGTTCTGGGGGAGCCTGGTCAGTAGCTGTTGTGCTGTCCCAGCTTCCACGAGGATTGCTTGCTGCTGACCTAACGCACCTGCTGTCTCATGGGAGGCTGAGCTGGCACCTGATTTAATGCACATGTCTATCCATTCTCGAAAAGAAACTAGCCTTTATGAATATTCAAGTAAACTGTTCAGGGAATATCTCAGTGATGGGCTGATGGACAAGTAGCAAATATTCATTTTGCAAATATGCATTTTTCATAAATGCATAGTGAGTGCACAAGCCTAAATGCATGAGTTAATCCATTTTGCTACCAATAACACATAATATGCTATTTATTTTAATTCATGCTAAATTACGCAGGGACAAGAAGGGAATCATCTATACAGAGCAGTCAAAGCAGTGCAAGAAAGGGTCTGCAGGTGTCATGAGCACTTGACACTACATTTATAAAAGCATTATCCTTTCTCCAAGGGATGTATTTGATTGCAACCAGGTATTTATAAAGCCTTCAGCTCCTGAGTACTTGAGGATGTTCAGCAAGTTAAAAAAGACTGTACTCCTGCGTTTACTTATCTCCCTTTTCATGCCATGCTACATAGGATCTGTATAATCCACTGTTCTGTCTGGGACAGCAAGCCTGGGTAAGAGTAAGGAGAAATTTGGATGCTAAAGAGACAAGATTAGACTGCTAAAATCATACTAGAAACAAGAAGGCAAGACTTCCCTAATTATCTTTCTTCTAGTCCTAGATCTGTGTTTGCATTGATCAGCCTTAATGAGCCTTGTTACTGAGAAAGGCGGTGTGTGTTAGGGGATTACAATTCATGCTATTGACTTCTATTAAGCCAGTTTACATAATTAGAAAAAAAACCAGACAAACTGCTGAATGTATAAGCACCTCACCATGTCTGCTTTCAATCTCATCACTGCCTGCTTAAATGTTCTATAAGAAGATAGCCTTAGTGCTGTTCCCTCTAACCATTAGGAGATTCAGAAACAAGCTTCTGGGGCTTAGTGTTCAGAGATAAGGGCTAGGGCTTCTGAAGCTCCCGAGATGCTGTGAGTAACACACAGTGGCAATATTATTTCATGTAATGACGTACTACATACGTGAAGCACGATGTACTTCATTCGGGTGCCCTGACCATCTGCAGTGGAAAAACACTGCACACGAGCAGAACTTCATAGCGCAGCAACAGCAAGGTGACTTTCACATATGCGTCCTCATTTTCCCAATTAATACACTTTTCTAAATTGAGGGTCTGTTGAAGTGGAATAATCTGCAACTGGAGCAATCAGGATGGAAGGAAAACAGGCATGAAGAAAAGTCTGAGAAGGCTCTGTTGACAGAAAGATTTGACAATTACAAAGTTACATTGAAAGAAGAAAAAGAGCAGCAACAGCTGAAAGGGGCAGCATGTCACCTAGAAAAAAAGATGTGTAAAATAGAAGGGGACATTGGAAGTCTCTGACATATTGTGTCGCTTTCCTCTGAATGTTCATTGCACTGATGCAAGGTACTCAGAGAATACTTCTAAGATTTTAAACAATTTCAGGTTTGCTTATGCACTTTTTCATTTTCTGGTTAAGTAATTAAGTTTTATTCCGGCAAACATCTGTGAATGCTACACTTCAATCTGAATAGGCAAGTATTTACCCTAGACGTGTTAGACCACTCATCCACTCAGGTAGCATAAACAAGACCAGCTAACCATTGCAATAAGAATATGAAAGATAAAAAATATGAATAGTCTCAAGTATATTTACAGTAATTTTTGATGAAAATATAGCTGAATGGCTCTAAATACTGACCAAATCTGATGATCTTATAATTTGCAAGTGGATATCAAATAAATATGGAAGAAAAGAGTCCTAGAGTAAATTGTTTGCCATAGTTGGTTTCTTTTGCAGCCTAACCTCTTCTCCTGGTCTTTGGACATATATATAAAGTTTGGATCATAACTCACGTCTCTACTGCAAATAAAAAAAAGGGGAGAGAAATATTTTTTTTAACTATAAGACTCTAAGAATATGGTTTAAAATAACCGGTTATCAGATTTTATCTAAAGATTGGATTGGGTTTTCCTTTGGGTATGAGACTATTGCACCAACTTTTATGTGCATACTCAAAAAGAGAAGACATAGGCATAAGGTTTGAAATAAAGTATCTCATTTTTCATTGACTTATGATTTACCAAAGCCCAAAGGGAATCTCATGAATCTTGCTAATTCTGTCCTCAAATTCATAGTTCTGATTAAGCAGAGGATGATCTTTTTTATAAGATACCAGTCTAGATTCAAAAATTTGCAGTGAGGGAAAGTTAATAAGTCTCTCCCCAACTATGCAGTTCTCATAACCCTTCTTTCTAATGTGAATATTTCAAAACACAGCTTTCTGATACTGGATCTTGTTATGCCTTTGTCTGCTGGATTAAAGAGTTCTCAAAGCATTCCTGAAGCAGTTTCCTGAACTCTTTCCAATTTTTCAAAAGCCTTTTGAAGGTGTGGATGCTGGGGCTGGACACAGTATTCCAGCTGAAAGTTGAGTTTCATTACCTTGAAATAAGGATTAACAGAGTAGTCAAAACTACATAACTTGGCATAGTGACATTTCACCTTTCTTGACCTGGGTTTAAATTTGTATTTGATCAGCAATGGAAATTGTTTTGCTAATCTTATCCTATCCCCTTCTGACGTTTTTCCATATCAAAAAAAATTGCTTTCACTGGTATAGTTTTCTTTACTGACTAAGGACAGACCTGCCACTGGGGTGGCTGAATGGCAAGTTTGAACAGCAAGGCCACATGAGTGAGGTGGACTGACAGATATGCATCTGTCCTGACGCACGCTATTGGGACTCCCATGGTCTCAGGCACAAATATGTTCACAAATGCTCTGTGCATCCACTCACTTTCCCCTGTTCTGAACTCAAGCATAGCCAGCACAGCCCCTACCGGAATCCTTTCTCCCTTTTGCTTGGTGGTCCTGCCTGAACAACAGAAAAGGGAGAAATTTTTTTTACAGCCTTAGAATGAAATGATATTTCACAGCTGCAAAATTATAGGAAGACTTGAGGCTTGCAAGTTGAGCAACAGGAATGAACCCAATTTTAAAACAACTCTTGCACTATAGAATATTGCCAAGCAATATGCAATGAAGAAAGCAAGACGTTTCCAAATGTTTTTTCTTCAATAAGTAAAAAAATCTATTACCACATACCAAGTATTTTGGCAATGATGTCTTCCAGACTATGAATAGATAGAAAGGTAGGGCACGAAGGAGAGAGACACAAAGAAACCTTATCTTGAAATAAATGTACTTGGTGCAAATTAGTATATAGTAATTGTACCTATTTATGAGTTTAGATAGACTCATTATTATTTAAATACCTATGTATTAACGTATGCATAGCTATATTCCCAATCCAGAGCTTTTTAATTGACATAAAAGCATTTTTTTCTGTAGATGCTGAAGTTAATAATGTAACCGTTGGGATTCATCTGACATAATTTCAGCTTGCATATGTCTTCAGAAGAAATTACTTGTCCTATAAGTGCTTCTTTCTCTCCATTGAGTACAAAAAAGGCAGAGAAGTCCTATTTGATGTCTAATATTTAAGAAACTGAAGTTAGGTAGTTGTGATGGATCCTCCCACTCACGCAGATTAGATATCTATATGGATATTTATGCTACACTCAAAGTGTTTAATCAAAGCAACAAATAATTGTCAGTTCCTTCATGGTATGTTTTAATACAGTGGTGCCCGGTTTTGCAGAGAAAGCAGGAACAAGAATTGTTAGAAGACATGTATGAGAACCCTGAAAGAAAATCTGTGTTTACTGAAAGAGCTATTGATATGAATGTTCATATCAATATGATGTTCATAAGATGTGATGCAAAATTAATACTCTAGCAGAGATATCAAAAAGAGGTAATTAATAAAATCATAAATTCATTAGTGGAGAAGGATTAAGTAAATTATTTTTTGTGTCAAAACATCCTGTAGCATGTAGGATAGCCTGGCAAACTCCTGTTTAGAAAGTTCTCATAAGCTAGCTCCATCTGTTTTACAGTTTCAGTAAGAAAAATAATTTGGTTGCTGAGGAGTTCATGCCCTTTGGTAGCAGAAGACAGACGCCTGATTGAAATACCCTGTGAATTCTGGCGTGATACTCTTGAACTGAGCAAAGTAAATGAATTGATAGTCAAAATCGGAGCTAATGGTAGGCCTAAGCAAGTTGCTCTGGAAGGTTACCACCATGAAAGAGAAAGGATAAAAATAGACTCTATCTGTGCCAAAGGGCTAACCTGGATGTTTCAACTGCTTTTCTGAAGAAACAGCTGGGATATGGGAAGTTGTCATGGTCGTGGGCTGGAAACAGCCCAGCTGAGCTCAGTTTCCTTGTCCCCCTGGAAGCGTCAGGAGCAGCAAGCCTGAACCACTAATGCTCTCCCTTGGCTCTTCATCGCTTGGCTCTTCATCCCTTGGCTCTTCATCCCTTTCATTTTATGCCCCCTGGCTCTCACCCTGTTCACTAGCCTTGGAGAAACAAAAATCAGCTTTGCTAGAACAACTAAGACCTCACAAGCCATCTCTGGTTATTAAACGCTGATAGTCTTCAAGTGTGCAGGCACAACATGGACAGCTAAGTATTTGGCATGGAGAGCTCTGTAGAAGTTGAATATTCTTTCATGTAGAAGCATGGCTTTCATTTCAAACTGATGTACTCTACACTGAGACAGCAACTTTTTTTTTGCTGTCCAGATGACCTGTAATTTCCACTAATCATTTTTAAAATCCCAAATGAAATTACTTTTTCAGTCAAGAGCAATTAATATAAAATCCATTTATAATTTCTTGTTTAGTTATAAATGGAAATTCCATTACTTTCTAAAAAATTTGAAAAAAATACCATAACAGACAATTTTAAATAGATACAACATTCTGTTCCAAAGTTTCTGTTTTCTCCTGAATCTGTTCAAAACTTCCTGGAGAAGATACAAGATTATTCATCAAGCAGAAACATTCCTCAACAACATTTTCTTTTAAAAAGTTCTTGATGAGATGTGTTTGGATTTATGACCAGTCATTGCCCTAAATCATTTCATCACTGAGTACAGTAAAAAGGAGCCTCACTTTGTGGGGAAAAGAAACCAAAACAACAACAACAATAACAGAAAAAAACCCACAACATCCTCCAAGCAGCTTCATCTGGGAGAGTATTAGTGGTTCCAGAGATCTACAAGGAATTAATTTGGTTAGCAGGAGATCTTCAAAGTTTGTGAGGAATAAATGGGTCCCACTTCAGACTGAATAATGGTAGAAAATAGCTTACAATTCAGATTCAAGGAAAAGTATGAATGAATTGCTTAGTTTCTTGTCAATTAGTACGTGACAGGAGATGTGTTCTCAGGACTGGAATAGAGGCAGGTTAGTGAACTAAGTAAAACCGTACACAAAGCAGCTTTGGACTTTAGTTCAGGGGTTTCAACAGTTTCATATATATGCAGAATTGTCACAACTACGAGTGTAATGAATTTTATATGTGTATGCTTGCCATTCAAACTGCACTGTACTTTCCAAAATACAGATCTGTACACAGTAGATTTTCAGACCCCATAGCTGTTACCTTATTGTCAGCTGACATTTAAGGCAATAGTAAAACTTCCTTAGTTGACAACTTAGGGTGATGCTTAGGACATCTGGGAATGACACTTGTGCTGTGAAAAAAATGTAAGCGATAATTCATTGCACCCCAAGCTGAAATGCTTTGTGATTTGCTCATATATTATCAGTGAATAATTAGTTGAGCAGAGGGTGGGAGTTTAGATGCCTACATGGACAAGCGCAAGAGACACAGTAACAGAATGAAAAAGAAAGCGAGAAGATAGATTGTCAATAAACTCTTTCAAGGCTATTTTTACTTCAAGATGTTAATGATCTTCCTTAGATGTGTAAAGATAGAGCCTGTGTACATTCACAGTCACAGCACAGGGGCTCTTTCCATTTTAGTCTCCTTATTTATTCATCTGAATTGGGTGCTGGAAGACAAAGAAGGTAACTAGTCTTTTAAGAATTTGACTTCAGTTCTCCAATGTACAAACTGGAAAGTCCACGTATCATGGATCCTTTGGGTGAATCCTAGTTACAAATCAGTGTGGCATACTAAAATAAACAGGGCTCTTTCACTCGTTATAGAGCCAGACAGGCTTGGTTTTCAGCTTAATAGATTAATTTAAGACAAAAAAACCTATATAGGCAATGGATGCGTTTCCATCACAAGACTCATTAATTCTACACTTTTGGCTTTACTCCATCTAGTGGCAACCGGGCAGAAATCCTCCTTCCACGCAGAAGCAACAATAAGAGCTACAGCTACACGTTCGTGCTGGATGTGCTTTGCATTGTTTAGGCACGTTTGTAGCGACTGAAGCACAGAAGGAATCGATGAATAGATTTCATGCATTCAGCACTAGCACAGCATGGGTGCCGTTATACACCACCACCTTTGGTACAGGAGCCTTGTATGGGAAATGTTAGAGAAAAGGCAGGAGGAGAAATCACCCGATATGGATGGAAGCAAAAGTCTGCAGAATGCATGTAAACAATAGGTGTTATGTTAGAAAAGTTTGAGGGAAACGCATTCATAGGTTCTGATAAAGATTTCTTAGGCAATAGAAATCTAACAGAAAAGAAACAGTTTAATTCACAGTCAAATGTGTCCTAGAGTCCTCAGTCAAAAATCTTGGATCAGATCTTTTTTTCCTGGTGTGCTGGAAGCAGACTAGTTCTGTACAAAGTCTTCTAGGTATTCATGCAGAAGTCCTGGCTTTAAATTACTTTTTCATTGATGCTTTGCCTAAGCTTGCAGCCTATGAGTTTTCAAACAGGATAGAAATCACAGGAAGGTAAGGCACATCTGTGCCTGTGTCTGGGTCTGTGCTCAGAAGAAAAGGATTCTTTTTGTGCTTATCAGCTCTCACATTAATTTTCTCTAATACAGGGTTGGATTTCATGCTGGATTTAGATACATTAAGTAGTCTGTGCAAAACATATCCAAATCCAACACAAATGCAACATCTGAATTTTAGGTATGTTCAAACACCATTGGGATCAGTAAGCTTTAATTAAAGTTTAAAAATTTATAAATACACATATATGCACATGCTGTCTATATTACTACCAGTATACATGTACATGATGTAGCTGTTCCTTGGAAGTATTAGCAAAGGATCTGGGTCTCATTCTGCTGTATTTCATGTAATGGAAAATTAAAAAGCAACCATTCAGAGACTTTGGATGAAAGGAGATACAAGAAGGGATCTTACTTGACCCCTCTATCAATCAGGGTAAAAAAATTCCTTCAAATATAATGAGATACTTTCTGTAAAGCATCACTGAATCATGCTTCTGTTTGCATTCAAATCATACAGTAATTAATAAGTGATGATCTGGTTTAGAAGAAAGAACATATTGTTTTCGTATGCTGTGCTTTGTGTACTGTTTGGGCTACATTAAGACTAATAACCAAGACAATATTTTGCTTTGATATCAGTAAATATTGGCACCAAGAAACCATTGTCCCGTTATTTTTAATGAGAATTATTCAGTCTAAACCTTTTTTTCATCAAGTTGAGGAGGTGATATCATATGATAAAGGCTGAATATTCCAAATAAATCAATAACAAGTCATTTTGGCTAAGCAATATGTCTATCAGATATGCAATTGAACATGTCTGGAAGAAAATTCATTATTGTCATAAGACTTTGGAGTCGGAGCCTGATGAGTTTGTATCTCTTGCAAACAGTTACACAAGTAACCAGACATTTCTTGCAAAACTGAACATTTTTCAGGGAATGTCCTAGACTTTATAGCAAATAACCTTGGATTACACAGAGACCCTGATTCAGCACCCACTGCCGAGTGTTTTTCTCTCATCCTTTACAGCCCTGCATGACATGCTTGTCAAATACGCATTGTAAAACCCATTGCAACATCCAAAGTGAACCAGCATCTGAGGATCATGCATTAGTGAGTTCCAGAGCTGCATTCCCAGAGACACTGCAGCAGCTAATAATTACAGGGCTTTTTCTGCACTCCCCTCAGTCTGTGATCCTAAGTGTCCACAATGGTTTAGAGCCCAGGGAGCTGGACCCCACCACTCCATCACCTAGAAGCAGCTCTGGTCCTCTGTGCTATTTCCTTCAGGGCAGACACCTGTCTTATATGGGAATCACTGGCTCCATACCCACAGACATCATCAGTGTGGTGGAGATGCTGTTCTGTCTGCTGCTGTGCTTCAGTCAATAGGTAGCAGGTCATAGCTACATGGCTATATGTGTCTGGCTCCCAGGCAGATATACTGGAGGATGAGTTAAGCTACCCATCAGGGCCATGTAGATTTCAGTGCCTTATGGACAGTGTGTGATATCCAAAAGATTTCAGGATAATTATGAAAGATACTGCTAATTTGATCTGCCCTAAATCCTAAAAGGCTTTATCAGTGGGTGGTATATAAAAATAACTACCCTTTCTCACAAATCACCTATGAATTTTTCTCCCAACTTCACTACCTAGACATCTCAATTCACAGAAAACAGAGTATCAGTGGAGAAATTGGACCTTCTCCTGATAGCAGAGATCCCTCTAGAAGAGAAGCTATGTAACTATAAGCTTGGTTTATGTAAGATTCAATTTTTGCAGTATAGTTACTGCAGATCTACCATGCAGAAAATCAGAGCAGATGTGTAGTTTCTGTGTGGAAATAGGAGCCTTCCTTTCTAATTGACCCTGCAGTGATACCTCAGGCATGGATTAGACCCCAGGCAGGGCATTTCTTCAGCTATAAAGTCTAGAGGTGGGTGAATATTTTCACAATCAAAGTGAGACTGGGAAAAAAAAAAAAAGAAAAGCTGGCATGTGTCCAGGAAGCTCTGGTTTTCATTTTACCTGAACTGTTTAGAATTTTTACAACTGAAAATTGCTTCTTTCCATCTGTGAAGCATTTGTGTCTTGGAAAAGATGCACAAAGCCAAGACATGAAAGACATTTGAAATAAATAAATAAACTAATGCATTCTTTGGAGAATCCATGCTGTTTTCCTACTGCTCCCCATTTTCTTATGAAGATCTCTTCACAGATGGAGGGCAGCCGTGGTCCTCAGCAGTAACAAGGTTTGGAAAATAATTCCAGTAAGTAAATTACAGTAGCTCATATGTCTGCAGTCTTAAAAAGTTCTTTTTCTACAGTGTAGGCCTCAAACTAGTTTAGTGAGGGAAGTTCATCTTTCATATATTTATACATTCATAAATGCTATAATTTCCAAAGAATAGTTTACCTAGTATAATAAGCTGTGTATAGGACTGCCTGACACAAACATTTTGGGCAGGAATAGCACGGAGGATATCTAGAGAGGCTGCAACACCCACTCAGGGACAACTCAGGTCTGTGCTAGTGCTGACACTAAGATAGCCGAAAACTGACTGTTTAGTATTGCTTTGTGGAGACAGAAATGCAACAAATTTCTTTGGTCTCTCTATAACTTCCTAGAGTTTACAAGTACCCAGTAATAAGAAGAAAACTGCAGTAGTCAGCTTCAGACCTCCTCCCCTGCTCTATGACTCCTATGAGCATCCCTCTTTAAAAGGCATCACACAAAAACTTACCCAGACATTTCTAAACTGAAACTGTGTCAGGTAATTGAGGAATTTTCCACTGCCCTTTGATCTGAAATGATTGCAGCAGGGAGAATGATTGCAAGCAAGGACAGCAGTGGGGGCAGACACTCACTCGGAAAGAATCGAAGCCTTTCCATTGACCTCAGCTGAACGCTGCTGGCTCATGATGGCTGCAAGACTTATCCTAAATTTTCCTCTCTGGAAAGAGCTTACCAAATGTCCTTCCACATGCTCCTGCTAGTGGCAGAGATCAGTTGGTGGCAGCTATCAAATCCTGTCTCCTCAAATGCTGGGATCTGTGTGAACTAAGGGGTTTTCTGGATTTGGATTAAAAAAGCAACTGTTGTATTTCCAGGCAATAGAACAAGTTCTTGGGATGTCCTTGTGTAAAATGATTAATTATTTAATGTGTCTTAATTGTTGCTTAGCAGCTCTGAAATAGTGGAAGGGGTTATTATTAAAAATTACACACTGTTCTACTGTCAGGTATAGACAGCTAGATAGGGGCACCAGCCTCCATAGTGTACTGAATTGGAGACCACATTTCCTTTATAATTTGTATTGCTGGAATTACAGTTTGGTTGTATCTGAAGAATGCAAGACAGGAGTCAAGTCCAATAAGGACCTGAGGAAACTGCTTGTTATTCAGGTTGAAATCTGGCTGGTTATGAAGAGCACACAGAAGATTTGCTCCTTCTTCTGTAGCTACTCTGGAAAACAGAAAGCATGGATGTGATCTCCTTTTGAAGCTCACACACTGCTGTTGAGTCAAGAGGAAATCTGTTGTTCTAAAATCTTTTCCTCATTTCACAGGAATTTTGGATAAACAGACCACCAAGCTTTGAGCAGAAAATGAAGAGAAACCCCATAAAGGCCATGCATTTGATCCCAGGCCTAATGAGGCAGTGTGCTGTAGATGAGTTTTCAAATTTAGTTCTATCACTCTGCAACAGTCAGTGTTATCAGGCTCTCCTTAATGTGTTACACAAAAGGGTTGCAGCACACAAAGCCTGGAACACATCATTTTACAGATCCCACGAGGGTCCTGTGGAGTCTATTACTTTGATGAAGTGGTATTTAAAATTGCATTACCCAGCAGTTGTTTAACCCTCCAGATGTTGCCCCTGTGGAGTGTTTAATATGACGTGAAGAGCTGGTAGGCTAGGCCATAACCTCATGTCATCTTTTCAGCAGGTCACATCAGGTCTTACAATCTTTTATTAAATCAATACAGGGTGACCTGACATAGCAATTTTCCTCCTCTGCTGTTCTTTTTTTTCAAATAGTGAGTAGAAAAAAAAATAATGGGGGAGGGGGGGGGAACAAACTAATCCAAAAGAACAGGAGAAAGGAAGAAGTTTTGAAAGCAAACGAACTCTTAAGAAACTTTTGGTCAGCTAGGTTCGTATTTTTTCCCAGTGTGCTCCAACAGCCCAGATAACGCAGCCTCGTGCTGCCATCTGCTGGTTAGCCTGCATTTGTTGTTTCCCACCGTTTTAAACATATCAGGAGGAAGCAACTGAAAAGAAATCGGCATCTCGGAGAAATAAACACTAACTCTCAAGGGAAATAGGCAAAGAGCATATACCAAAAAATCCCACGATTTCTGGCATTATTTTTTAATATTTCTATAACGTATTGATAGTAATTCCTACAGTCACCAAAAAGATGAGGCATGTCTGTGAGTTCAGTAAATTTTCTTTGCTTATAATCAAGTCAATTTTTAGAAACATTTAGTCAGAAATCTCATATGGCTCACAGGTCAAGGACCTGATGCTACACAGTGTTTTTCATGGTTTAGATATTTGGTGCCACAGGCATTTATCTTACAGAGCTGGCTTCCAAAGTCAAGGAAAACCAATGGGCAGACTTGTTTGGATTAGTGTTGGATTAGTGTTAGATTAGTGTTTGGTGCGTGTTAGATCAGCTCTGCAAAAAGGAAACTTTCTTTCTGAAGGATGGATGCTCTCTGAAGATTGTCTGGGACTGCAGACCAGGGCATCAGCAGCTTTTGAGAACATGAAACAAATCCCTGTATTCACCAGAAAGAATTCAGTTCACGTGACTCGCCTCACCACCCAACTGTATACTGCCTGGTACCTAGCTGGGCTATGGCTCTGCCAGTATCTGCATTGAAACATAGTTCAGGTTTTGTGTTTTGAAGAAAGGTGAAAATGAGGAATGAATTTTCTTTTGTTTCATTTTAGTACAAACAAACTTGAACTGTTATAAGTTGAGGGCACTCACATCCAGGATGAAGAAAACCAAAAATATTTTACCATTATTACACAAAACTCTATTTTTCCCTCTGTCTTTTTATTTTTCTATAAAATCCTTTTTGAACTTCTCAGCCAAGTCTTCACCAAAGATTTCAACAAGGCCAAGATTTCAGCTGTTGTTGGCCAGCATTAGCACAAATATGATGGCTGTTACTATGATTATGATTACAGAGAACTGGTACTTAGAGAAAATAGCAGTTAATTGGCATCTCTTTTGGTAAAGTTTTTGACATTCAAGTATCAAAGAAGCAAATAGGTATTGAACTCACTGTGCAGCAAAAATAATCTCTGACATATGACTGCAGTCACAGAAATCAGTGCCAGCATCACTTTCTCAAATTTGAAAGGATTGACCACTTCCTCTCATTGTTTGAAAACCCTGTGTAGGAATATAAAGCATATACTACAGTACCTGACAGCTGAGGAGTGGATATCTGTCACACCAGACTCTTGTGAAAAGTGTTTTCCATCACCTGGCTTCACCTTCTGCTATTCTAATAAAGTCCTATGGAGTGAAATCTTTGGCTTGCAACTTCTCGTAACATCTCCTTGCCTGATACTAACAGCAGCAGTAAAGCAGCATTTAGTGTCACTACAGGAGCTTGGGATCCTAACCAGAGTAGTGCTGTAATTTGTGGGTCTGAGTATGCTCCTTCTCACCTTTGCAGGTCCATCTCCTCCACCACTTACCTCTTCCCAAAATGCAAGGCTTCGGGAGTCCTTTGGCAGCAAGAAGCATGGGCATTTTTGCATCCACTCAGAATGAAGGAGATAAACTCAAAAGAAGCATTTTGGTTGTGTACTTAAGTGAAAAGGTTTCAGCAAGCTAAATGAGCAGACCTGTGCTTACAGAGTGGCAGACTCCATACTGGAGGTGTGGTTAGTGTTAATGTAGGCACTTGGTGTGATGCAAAATGTAACGTGAATTGTCAATAATACAAATTTAAAATGCAGATATGTAGAGATATATTTAAAGAGAGAAAACTTCTTCAATCTATTTGAGTTGCAACTGGTACATGAGTACATGGGGAAATAATACTTTCAACTCATCTTACCAGACTCCCAGTCCTTGAGCCAGCTATGCTGGCAACAAGATGGTAAATGTTAGTCTGGGTCTAGAGGTTGTGCTAATATGGCTTGGGACCCGGGAAATAAAAAAAAAATCACCATTATTGTGATGATGTAGATGTAATTCATGTGATTTGCTTGATAACATTCATGTGTCCTTAATCAATACTTCATGGGAGAACTTCATAGGGAACAGACAGTTGTAGGGTATATGGCGACTGTAGGTCAAACAGGTATTTGTCTTTTCAGGCCAGTCATACTTCAATAGCCAAATCAACCAGAAACAGGTGATCTGATCTTTTCAAGTGTTACTGTTGCAATGTTTTCCTGGGGACAAAGAGTATTTTTAAAAACAGATTTTGCTGGATTATATTGCACAGTTCAGTTGACCTTTTGGTATCAAGATCTTGTTTAAATGTATGTATGTATGTATGTATGTATCAATTAAAGAGATTTCAATTATGAATTTACCAAGTTTTGGTCTCATCTGACGTGACAATTCCCATTCTAAGGCCTGTATTTTTGGTATAATTCTTGTCGGAGTATCATTTTCTGAACATAAAAACTTCAAAAGTTTCAAACTGTTATTGCCATTTTCCTGTACCCAATAGAAGATATATATTTTTACTGCAGAGGAAAATGCCTTGTTTTGTTATTCTCACATATCATCTTTATTAATCATTTGGACAGATATGCATCCATTTATTATATAAATAATCTATGGCTTCTTAGTTTGGAAATGCTGGTTGAAAGTTCACTAGATCAGGCTTTTCTGTGAATTTTCTGTATTTACAAGTTCAGTCACTGCAATAAATCCTGAGACTATTGCCTGCTTAGCAGTATTTTGCACTGTACCCCAATGGCTAAAACAGGGAAGCTGGGAGCTCCACATCTGAATATTTCAAAACCTCTGAACAGCTTGATTGGAGTTTGATTTTCTTCTTAAATAATACAAGTTGTTCTGAAGAGAACATATAATCACGATTGTCTGATAGTCACATCCTTGGGGGCTATCATACAAAGCTCCGCTACTGCTAATAGAGGCTTCCTTTGAGCAAAGCTTATTGAAGCATTTTATAGTTGCGAGAAAAAAAGTGTTCTTTGTGCGTGCTGTAGTTCAGAGCTGTAAGGTCTTTGTGAATGGTTACTCTCAAAGCGCTACAGAAGTTCCCCGGTTCAAGGTGGTTCCTGGCTCCTCGGAAAAATGAATGTGGGGTTCCAGCCTGGGAGGAGAGAAATAAGTGAAAAAGAAGCATCCTTGGGCTAGGCAGGTCAGTTCTGCCTAGAATATCTCTGCAGCCAGGACCAGTCAGTGCTAAGCTGGTTCAGGAGAAGGAAGAAAGTTGAATGCTAACCCCAGTAAACACAATGAGTAGCCATGATTCCAGATTCTCAATCACAGTAAAAGCTCCTCCAGCCCTATTTGTCAGAGCAAAAGGATTTTCAGGTCATAAAACCAGCAGTAATCATGTGGTCACCTAACCACATAATCTAGGACACAGAACATCTTTGAATTTGATCCAGTTTAAATTTGAGTACGTCTTTTATATTAAGAAACCCAACAGCATCTATTCTCAATTTGAAAATTACTAATAGTAGAAAAACCATAATAACCTATTGTGATCCATGCCAATTGATAAGTATTTCCTTGGTGAAATGTGAAGCCTTCTTCTGCACATTTGCCCAGCTCCAGCCATCAGGTGTTTTCATATCTTTCTTTGCTAGATTGGAAGATCATTAGTCCTGAAACAAATACTTACCCTCTGTAACTGGTAATTCTTTAAACATTTTCTTGATACACTTAAAAGACTGTGTACCTACCAGTCCTACCAGAAGGTACTTTTCAGACTTTTGGTTGCTCTCAGAACTGTTGCCTGCATCATCTCTGGTTTTCAGTAGTTTTTAGGAGTGACTGAAGCAAACAGCTTGCTTCAGAACTTAACACAGATACGGAGAAAACAAAGCCTCCCTGTGAAAAATGCATATTCCCAAGGGTTGCATTGTTTAGGACCAGTTTTACTCCTGCAGTTCACATCCAGTTAATGCCCTGGAAATGGCCCAGTGTGTTCTGTTTAAGCTCACTGCTCCGTGGTGGAGAGTGATCCTGCCAGCATGCACAGCCCCTACACCTTTGCATCTAGCTTCACTTTTGCCCACCGGATAAATGACTGTTGCTCAGTCATCTGCCATCAAATGATCGAGCACTTCAGACTTTTCTTCTAGAGTTCCTTTAATCCTTGTTACATATGACAACCTTAATCTTTATAAAATCTGCCAGTGTTTTAGGTGATGATTTTATTCTCTTATCAGTCTTTAAGAATACCCATTACTATCAGTAAAATCAGTACCTTATTTTTGCAGAACACTCTCAGAAACAAAACTGTTCACTGCTGAACTGTTCAACTGCAGAAATGTTCGCTAGTATCATCATTATTCTGTGTCACTTAATTTCCCTGAAGTCATGCATTATTATTCACTTCATGTCCAAGATACTATATAGAGTTACTGTGCTGCATTTTCAGCTCAGAGAAGTTGCTCTTAAGCGGTATAAGGAGGGTTGGCAAGTACAAGTTGTTTTCCCTGTTTCTATCCTGCTTGTCAGTTGAGAGTGCCAAAGTTATTTATTAATTAATGAACTCCATGAACAAATTGAAATAATATATTCTGCTTGTACTAATTGAAATAACATATTATACGTAGGTGAAATGAAAACCACAACAAAGATAAACAAAAGTTTCAAAAGAATTTAGTGATTGACTATGAAGGGGACCTTGAGAGAAACAGGAAAACAACTCTCTTTAGAAATAAAGGCAAATTAAATCTCTTTCTGAAATTGGTTCATACTCAGTCTTGGCTGTACATCAACTCCACTGTTTTGCTTTCTTCCAAATGCTGAGCATCTTTTGATATGTTTGATAAGTTTCTATTAAACAATTCCCATCAGAGTGCCTGTAAGATGCATGTATCACGTAGAAAAATAATCTCATGTCTCTTCTTCCACACGGACTTCTGCAAAAATAACCAACTACAAATAAGCAGGTATTCATATTTTCCATGATTCATGCTGCAGAACCTACCATAGACTGTAGGACTGTTGTACAGAATCTGATGTTTCATGAAAAAAAACGTTACCAGGCGGCCTGATGGTGAGAGAAGCCTTCCCAAAAAGGAACTGAACATGAATCAAGTCAGGATGACTCAGATTGTTTTTGTGATTCTGCAGAGAGACAATCTGAGATAGTAGCTGGGCTGTGTGAACTATTGCTATAATTTATTACAATAAAAATTCAAAATACAATTACTTATATTCATATTACTGTTGTGTTTCTTTTTTCAATATGTATATCAAGAACACTGTAATACTGGTATTCCTATGCCCTCCATGTGAATAAGCACATAGAAAAATATTTTTAGAAGTCCCCTGTATGCTCTTTAGGCAATATGCAAAATTTCTTCCTAAAAAAACATAGCGACATCCCTTTTGTAGGCTTGATAAAGTACATTTTGATAAGAAGACGGTCTCACAGCAGGACTGAGTTACAGAGGTAGGTAGATAGTCAGCCTTAGGACACCAAGGAATTAATAACACCATTCTTATGTGTTGAAAATGGAAGCCTATGACAGAACAACATTTCCTTTCCAGATGGTAAAAAAAGAACAACTGGCAAAAAAATATAAGTCCAAACTTTTGGTTGAATATATAAATTAGATATGTACTGATTTTGATACAAAGAAATAAAGAAAGAAACCCAGGTATTTCTGCTTTACAAAATAGAGTTACTGCCCTAGTGTTGTAGTTAGTGTTGTGTAGGCAGCACAAAATATCAATACAGCTAAAAGACATCTCTGCTCTTTGTGTGTTGTACAGGCAGGTTAAGTACATGGTTTTAATTTAACCAAACAGATCCCATGACTCAAGGTGAGAAAAATTCTTCTTTAGTGCTGTACTCTATCCTTTGCCAGAAAGCTGTTCCCAATCAAAACTATATTATTTACCAGTTCAGTCAACTGTGGACAAGTTGTTCTGAAAACATTTGTTTAAATCAGCCGGCCAGGCAGCAAGAAGCATAAGGACAGGAAAGAAAAAACACAACAGAAATGCATCTAAAATTCCAGGGAAAAGCTTTCAGTTGACTTTATTAAGTTTTGGTCAAGATCTGCAGTCAGCAGATGAGAATGATGGCTGTTAAGATTTTGAGAGATTATTGTTGTCTGAAGTTTTTGAAAGATCACATCACAGTAGTGGTATAGAGAAAGATGTATCTTTGATTTTAAATTAAGTTGTGTTTGGAAATGATAGGGGATTTTTTGTTACAAAACCATATTTTGGGTCCTTCTCTGAGAGAAAATTTTAATTTTTAATTTTTACCCTGATAAAATGATTTTAGTAGAGCATGAGTGCAGCAAGTATGCATCAGTAATGACCATGAAAAGACAAACACCACACAGCAAGTCTTACAGGATTCAGGAAGGACAAAGTCTAAGTTTAACCACAAAGAAATGCAAACATGTTAAGAAATGTGTCTGAAATGAAGTGACTAAGAAATCCCCCCAAAATCAGTCTTTGCAGTGAGACTAAATGTGGAAGGTATATTGTGATCTTAATCCATAAAAGACTGAAACACCTTTTGAAGAACAAACTGCAATTCTTCTGAACTATGAAGCCTTGAAGGGAGACCAGACATGGATTTACCGGCCAGGATAAAGGTTCTTTAGACACTTTCCTCTTGCCCCAACCTTACTTCTCCATGACACTTCCTTGCCTGCCTTTTAAATAAAAACATCCAATTATATGGCTAGTAGAGAGATGAGTGGATGACCAATAGATGGGTAGATAGTAGATGGAGACTGCTTGTTTTTTTCTCCCACAGTTTTCTGGTTTGTGACGCAACAGCTTTATTTTCTTTATCACATTTCCCCACTGATTACCTGTCCTTATAGAGTCAGCTTCCAGTGCAGTGAATCATTTTAATTTTCAATTTACCATACATAGGTAATTATAAATTTCCCTGTGGACATGGGCAAAGAGCATCCAGTCTTGACAAACACGTTATAAATGATGGAAGTACGTTGCTGATGCTCAAGCTAGTAGAAAAACACAGGCCTCCAAACCTTTTCAGAGACTACAACATAAAATGTCCTTGTTACCCTAGTCTTATAGATGTGGATTAGGACAGAGATGACTCATCACAATAAATATCTGTTATATGACCCAGATCTCATTTTTCATGGCTACTATATTCAGGTACCCAGTGTCCTTGTGAGCTGCAGCATCCTGCTCAATTTCAGGTGTTCGCCTGTGTCATGGTGTACCTCCTTCAAGGCTCCCCACTGATATCAATGCCCTGCTCAGGCTCAGGTTCCTCCATGCACACAGGCAGCATGATCTGATTTTCCAGGTGAGCATTGTATTGCTCTTTCCCCTTCTATTTACATATAAAGGGATTCTTTGATAAAAGCCAAGGAATATTCTTATCAGAGTTCTCCACATTCTTGGGGAACGTAATATGGAGGGCCTGACTGATAAAATTTGCCTTTGATGATGGATAAACTGTCACGAAGTTGTTCCTTTTCCTAACATGGAACCAAATTTGCTACCATACTATTCCATTACCTCCCCAAGAAGTAAAAGAACCATATAAGATTCCATGAAAAGTCAAATAAAGCCACAGGGAAAGAGTAGTCAGCAACATCTCCCAAGTATTTACACATCTAAAGCATCAGCCTGTAGGAGTCATAGTAACATCCAGCAACTCCCTCAATGTGATCAGATTGTCCTTTCTCCATCAACAGCTGAGCCAGGTTTTGAACCAGCAATGTTTCCACACAAATTATTAGTAGTAATAGCAGTAGAAATAATAATAATAATAATAGTAATAATAATATGCCTGCCCCTCCCCATCACTGCTCCTCATAGAAAGCTTTGTAAAACAATTTTCAAGCAGGGCTGTGCCGGCTGTACACATAGTGGGCAGATGCAGAGCACATCTGTTTCAAAGGACGTGCTGTCAGCAGTGTAGGCACTGCCATGTGAAGTGCCAGCAAAAAGGCTCCAGCAGAGTTGCTGTAGGATTCTGTGGGAGGTGAATATTTTCCTTCCTGTGATCAGAGATGAGATTTCCTAACCTGCTTGACGGTGGTAAGTGATGTACAACCTTCATCCTACTGTTCCTGCTTGCCAATCCATACATGCAGCACTACACAACTGTGCTCATTCTCCTCTACAAATATCATGTTGCCAATGACTAAAATGAGCTTTTTTTTCATAATGACAAATGTTTTTAGATTCACCAAGAGGAAAAGACTGTCCCACCATACATTTTCAAATTTCTTGTCTGTTTCTATAAAGCTGGGAGGATGAATAAACAAAAATCACTAGGGATGATGGAGGGGTTTGATGAAGGGCTACCAAAATCAACTTTGAACTAGTTACTAATGCCTAAACAGGCACCTACAGAAGCCAGAAGCAGCCATGTTGCACTGCTCTGAGAAGCATCCTCTTCTCTCTCAGCTGAATGAAGCACTGCCTCAGGCACAGCCAGCTCAGCAAGGATGCAGCCTTAAATGTGGTGATGATGTCGATGACAGCAGGCCATGGTCACGTTTCTTAGCCCCAGCTGTCTCACATAAGCTGCAGCCCAGCAGCCAGCTCTGTTCAGAGTTGTGTTACACCATGACAACCCTTCTTGCTCCCCTGGGAAGCCAGCACTGCTCTAAGTTGCAGGAAAACCACGGCCAGACCCTGTGTTTTTGGTTTCTACTGCCTGCCCAGTCACATCATGGGACTGTCTCATTTTTAGCAAATGATGTAAACTTCAGTGAATTCTCCAGATATTAGAAGACTATTCTTCAGCCTGCTATGCCACCTCTGAATGTGACCCCCACCTAGATTGCAGCCCTTCAAGTTATCCTTCATTTGTTTGTTGATGTGCTCTCTTAGATCTGCAGATCACTTTGATTATTTGAACATTTGGAAGTGGTCACATGCTTTTTTTTGACCGTGACTATTGGAAATATTACCCAGCAGGACTTTGGGGGGAGTCACAGCAAGGAAACAAAAACATCCTACTCATAAGAACATGTGGCAGGAATTATTAACTGACACCATCCCTAAGGGGAGAGCTATATATCCAAGCAAAGATGAACTTTCGCTCCACCTCCTAAAACTGGGACAGTGCTTTCCATGACATGCATTCCAGACATAAAAAAATTATTACATACAAATGCCTAATATATTTTTCATTAAATATTATGTTATGAAAGTTGTCTATCACTGATGGAGGAAAAAAAGCATTTCTTTCACCCTCAGAGTATCAAAGTTTAAGAGTAACTCCCTATGTACATGATTCTCCATAGAAAGCCTCTCCAAAATCATTCAACCTCTGAGGTCATTAGGGTGCACAGCCTGGTTTGCTTGTTGCCTTCACAGACAGAGTGCATTTTCTTTGGTAAAGCTGGAATGGGATGGGGGGGGGGGGGGGGGGAAGAGAAGGAAAATGTTGAAATACAAAGTCAGAGTTTCTCAGCAATCTCATCACTCAGACTAGGGGCTCTGGAGAAGAAGGGAAAGGTAACTTAAAAATGATGCAAATGAAACACCCGAAGCGCCAACAAAATGTAGCTCCCACAAAATGTAATTTAACTATGCAGGTGGAAGCCTATGGAATTCAAGCACAGTTTTTAGATCTGGTTTCTCATTTTCACCAAGATACAAATAGCAAGTGAAGTGCAGAGAGCAGTAAAGACTGTATCGTTGCAGTTTGGCAGCGTTTAACCAGTAATATTTTAACCTTCGCCAGAACTGGATGAACGTGAGTTTCCTTCTGGCCAGCCTGTTTGCATAGGACTGAAATCCCATTGTCCTGGGTGCAACCAGAAGAATGACCAGGAGCAGTGCTCCCATGAATGACTTCAAAGCCCACCTTCACCACGGGCAGCCTGCTGGAAGGGAGCTCTCTGCTGGGGTTTCTTCCCAGGGACATGCCCAAATTTCCCTGGGAATGCACAGTCCAATCTGTGTACCTGCTTCTTCCATTAGTCCTCAGCCTCCGTATGTCTCCAGAGTCAAATTAGGCATCTGTTGTTTCTTCTTTTCTTGGGGCCACTTTTATATTCAGTGGCACAGCACTGTGATTTTTTTCATTACTTAAATTAGTGCCCATTGCTACTGAAATTATGAATATGATCATTACATGATTTTATTCATTTTGGACAAGCCAAATGTATCTTGATACAATCCTTGTGGCCTGAAAGGAATTCCTTGTACTGCAGCGACATCGGTTACCAAGGACCTTCTTGACAGAAATGCTGTCCTGTAATGTAACACAACAAAAATATTCCATGTTCTTCTTACTGGGATATGAAGAAAGATGTGGTTTTCTAATTGACAGCTACTGTCAGTTGTGCCATTCGTCTGCTTTAGCAATTAACTGTCTGATCAGTAAAATATGTCTAATCAACCTTTAATTGAGGCAATGCAGTTGGAGATCAAACTCAGCGCAGGACGGGTCATCCTCTATTCGCCACGTGCACGTAATTTCGAACTCCCACACCCCCTGTTTACCCCAGCCTGCATTTTCTTTTTGGGAAACCTCACTTTCACCACTAAAAAAAAAAGGGGAAATGGGAAACGATTTTGTGATAAGGAGTATTGCGGGGGGGCAGCGCGGGCCACCGGCCGGGCGCGATTCCTCCACTCTACGCGAGGGGGCGCTCCTGTCGCGCCGCCAGAGCCGCGGGACGGCCCCGGCCCCGGCCCCGGCTGCCGCTCTCCTCCGGGCTGGGAAGCGGCTTTAAGGGGCGTTTGTGCTGCACACACCTGGCAAATCTTCTGGTTGTTGCCGCTGGAAGCAAAACTTGCTGGCCAACGACATTAATATCACCATAGTTGAGGGTTTAGAGGAGAAAAACAAAATCGTTTTTTTATGTTTTCTCTATGAATATCAGTTCTCAGAGCATAAATCCGCAAGATTTGACCAGGAAAAGAAAAATCAAACTGAAAGATGCAGTATATTATCACTTCAGAGCTACTGGGAAAAATAATAATAATAAAAAAAGAAAATAAAACACAAATTTTGGCTAACACTCAACTGGTTTGCTTTACTGCGGTAAAGAAAAATGCTTTGACTTATCTTCCTTCCTTTTTTTTACTTTATGCTATATTTAGATTTCTCTAATAATGGACTATAGGGGATACCAAAAATTTACCATCCAATAAGTTTCTATAAATAATATTTCTCAAATTCAGCATTACAGAAGTCGAAGCAAGTAGGACAATTTGGATTAAGTATTTTTCCTTAGCAGAATTAAAAACTTGGCAGTATTGTGCCAGATCAGTGCTGGTACACTGGCCGTACTGGTGCTGCCATGTCAGTACCAACAAAACAGAAAGTATCCAGGAGAGACAGCTGTTAAAAGGCACCATATCTGCATTACATGAGGGACAGATGCTGACTGCTGCAGACAGCTTTTCTCTGGCAGAGCAAGAAGAAGTAGGTAGCCATTGCTGTGGCATGTACAAGACCTCAAGGCCTCAGTAATGAGGAGTAATGAGCTCCATCCTGGTGTGGGAGCTTCCAGGAACTGGAAAAGAATGCAGCTTCTACAAGCAACGTTATTCTTCCTTGCCATGTTGGGCAAGGAAAGACTTTTTCTTTTTCCTTGTCTTTCTTGTTTTTTTTTTTTACACAGTGCAATTGGGGCAGCACATTTAAAGTTTTGTTAGATAACAATGAAACGCAGCGGGCTCTGCGTGTTTTGAAGGTTGTGTAGATCAAAGTTCTCTTGTCTTTCTCATGCTCAGCCTTCTATTTCCCAGTGCTGACCCCCTGGTCAGGCAGTGCCATCAAACACACATGTCCTGTGGTCTTCTGCTTACTCCTGACACCTCGCTGGTCACAGCATTAAACACACAGTGCAGGAGGGCGGCAGCTATCTATGAGTGTTCTCAGGATACAGAAACTAAGTGAGGGTAAAGATGGTTGGCCTTGATGTCACTATCCCAGCTGTTATTTTTATGGGGTTATTATTATTATTTTTATCACTCCTTTCTCTCTCTCTTTCTCTCTTAGACCTCGAGGTCTTCTGGCCTCCAACCTCTTGTTTCTTTCTTTCTCGTTAAAAGACATGAGGTGATCAAAGATATTCTCTCCAGTCCATGCTCTTGGTCGAAAGAGGTTGCCTTCAAAAACTTTTCAGAGACAAAGGTGCATTCCCAGTACATGGTGTGGTCTGGGATGGGAGGAGAGGCAGGAGGAGGCAGGAGGAGTCCAAATCATCTTTCAAAAATACCCCAACTCCACCCTACTGTACAAAAACTGTGTTGCAACAGACAACCAGCTAACAAGCACAGTCTTACCTGCTGAGCAAAGAGTAATTATGCTTTGAAATCAGTCTTACAGGTTTCATATCTCTGATGTTAGTGGAAGTACACTGGAAGTTTGGCGTAGGAAGGAACAGTGGGAGATGCCAAAGAGGCATTGAAAGGTCAGCAGATGCTCAGAATTTCTTGCAGGTGGGAATCCCAAAGTGCAGTGTTAGCATAGCAATGGGGTTCAAGCAGAGAGTAGAGGTAAATTTGTTTGTTCTTCCACTCAACTCTGAC
Source organism: Dromococcyx pavoninus (assembly GCA_033558185.1). NCBI lineage: Eukaryota > Metazoa > Chordata > Aves > Cuculiformes > Neomorphidae > Dromococcyx > Dromococcyx pavoninus. The sequence goes on along the minus strand of JAUMJL010000192.1, from coordinate 1,246,189 downwards.
CAACAGCTGAAGAATTATCTATAATTCAGATCTTCCATGGAGTTTTGGGGGGGGTTTCCTTTTGTTATTTTTTTGCCATTGAAATTATCTGAATGTCAATAATACTCAAGCATACAGAAAAAGTAGATGATATGGATCTATATGACAGGAATTGCACTAGGAAAAAGTTCTTTGGAACAAAACGAAAGTCTGACATTTCTAGTGTTCTCATTATAGGAAGAAAATATAGAAGTGAAAATGCCCCCCCTGCACACAAATGCATTGGTGAGAGAGCAGCTGCAGTTTCTCCTTCATGCATGGAACTTCCAAAAGTGGTAGAAAAGGATGAGGAAAATAATTAGGAAGAAAATAGTAGAAGAGAGATTAGGCGAGGCCTTGCTATTCAGGGATGCGGCAAGGTTTCTGAAGTACTTCAGTTAGGGTGGAGGAAGGAGATATGGAGCAACTGAAACTGACTTAATGCTCATTAATTGAGCATTATCTAATTGTCTGCACTGTATCTTCAGGTGTTTTCTTTGCTTCTAGTGTCTCCTTTTGAAAAAACAGAATATTTAAAGTAAAGTCTATCTATTGATGAATTTCCACATTTATGTATCCTCCCTCCCAAAAATTTATCTGTGATTTAGGGACACCATGTGCTTCCATAGGCCCATTCATTGGCTTCACCAAAGCCAGTATGGACCAGGACTTTGAAATATTTCCTGGACTTGGGCTTTAATCTTTCTACCTACCTCCCTCAGACTCTTTCTTTGATGAGAGACCAAGACACTCTGCATCGCTTTGTGGATCCCCTTCCCTTGCTGTTACCAAGAGAGAAACTCATGATCTCAATTTCCTTTTTTTTGAAATGCGGTGCCTAGAGTGAAAGATACGAGTACCTACCCCCTTTCTCCCCCCAGCCCTGGGCACCAGGGGAGTCACACACTCATATTTCCTTTTGCCATTCCATTCAATGCACCTAAGCTAATGAACAACTCACCTCCCTCCTACCTCCTGAAGTCCCCAGCAACACCTCCCCATCAGGTGAAGATGTCAGCGCTGTGTAATGGCACCCTCCTCCCCAGGACATCACCCCAGGTCCCTTCTCCATCAGCCTGGAGCTCTGCTGGATGCTCCTTTTTTTTTTTCTTTTCTTCTAATTTCTTTCAATTCCAAGAAAGGTAAAACAGAGGAGGTAAGTGTAAAGAGCATTACTGAACACTGTAGGAACATCCTAGAGGGATCAATGAAGCGAGGATCGGAGGAACAAAGGAAACACATAAAAGATGGAGAACCCTCAAAAGGATGTTACTGAAGGGGAGGGGAAAGAGAAGAAAGAGTGTAAAAGAAAAGACAAGGCGTATAAAGAACACTGCATCAGAAGAGATGAACTCAGAAAAGGTCACAGATTTCAGGTTATACATTCCTCTCAGCAAAAAAAGGTAGAAAAGTAAGTTACATTAAATATGCTATTGTCATACATCTTTTAAAAAGGAAAGGAGAAAAGGAATAAAGAGGTGGATGGAAAAGTTCTATGAAATTCCTCATCTATGTGATTGGTACACATGTGGAAGAAGTAGCTGCAAGGTTATGAGGAAGGGTGGTAAATAGTATCTCTTTTGAAAGCTCACATCTGTGATGAATATAATGAGATATTTCAAAATCTAATCAAATAAAAAAAAAGAGCCAATGAAGGTGAATGCAACAGAATATATTTTGGGAGCAAAGAAAAATTGTGATAAAAATTGTGCAAATACCACTAACAAGGTAACATTTACAATTGTGTCTTAATATTTTTTGATCTTTACTGTCCATGTCCGCTCTTGTAAATAAGGACTATCATCTAGCATTTAATCAGGTTCTCGGAGTTTACTGTCATGGTAATTTCTCTTAACAATTTACACATACAGATCCCTTACAGCAAATAATGTTGATGGTACTCACACTCATTCATGCGTTTGTGTTAAAGAATCAGGCCAGCAGATTCCTCACTCTCACCCACACACAAAGGCACCTGCAGGTAAAAGGACTACAAGTATTTCACAGGTTAGAATAAAAAAGGGAAAGTGACCTCGGAAAAAGAGAAAATTTGTCTGAAAATTGAGGATGCTACTCAATGGACAGCTTAAGATGCCTCATTGATCTAAGAAGAGTAAGGTACACAAAGAGGAACACCCACTTGCGTTTTACTGCAAAGGATCTGGGCATCACCATGCCACATCAACTAGCACAATGTAGTAGTTGTGTGTACAGAAATAAGTATTACAATAATCCTCTGCCCTCCTCCTCTAAGACCTGGGTGGAAGCCCTGCAGCCTGCTTTGGCCACTGCCCTCCAGGAAAGCTATAACACCCCCCAACTCAAAGAAAAAAAAATAAAGTCACCGAGCACTTCAGAAAACACCAGTAAGAAAACCAAAGAAGGCTATAACCTTGCAAAGGAAATTTAAGTCTTTGAGCAAAAACGTAGGGAACATTCTATTATAGTGATTGTAGCAGTCTGGACAAAAATAAAGCAAGAAATTGAAGCAAAGAAAATTTAGTTTAGATATTAGGGAAAAAATGTTTTTGTGGCAGAGATAATGACTGTCTGGAGAGATTCTGCAGCCCTCAAGTCAATGTCTGTACAAACAAAACCATTTATTTGTACACATATCATTTAAGGAGTCCAAAATCTGGAACAGCATAAGGAGGAGGAGGAACCCAGCCTTAGAGAGATCATCCTCTCTTCCCCTCCACCTCTTGGATATTGGGACTTCAGCTTATCTTCAACTGACAGGAGACAAAAGCATTAATCTGCTCAGCATAGTCAGATCAAAAGGCAAACTGGAATGATTCACAACCAGTTAGTAACTTGCTTAAATGAACTGTGTACCCAGCATATGTTCAAATAAATTATTGGTAATTTCCCTTAAATATCTGGGAATAAAAACCTTATTTCTTATAGGTCCCTATAGCCATTAACTGTCTTATAGCAAAATTCCTGTGTTTTATGCACCTAAGTTACTAAGTCCAGTGTTAATTCTATGCACAATATCTCTAGCTAGAAAGGACATTAAAAATATGGTAATTTTAAAATATAAATTCAATCAGTAGGCCTAAAGATAAATAAATGGAAGAACCACAGCCTTCTCTCACTTTAGTGGTTTGGTTTGGCTTTATTTTTTTTTTTAATAACTAAACATCCTAAATGCATTCCTACAGGTCTCATTTTCAGGAACTGCTTTTTATCCTCCTATTTATTACTTCAAGGTCTATTTGGCATTTATATGTCTCATGATTTCAAACAACATTAGGGGTGCAATTTGAAAAAAGCAGTTCTAGATATTTAAAATAAATTGCTTTCTAGTTGAAAAAATGTCACTGTTTGTTAGATTTTAAAGGGTCGGCCACAGCTGATCTTGTCTAATATTTTGGGTTTTGATTCCAACTCTGCAGAGCTGAGACCGACAGGATGGCAATCCATCAGCTGCATTCAGCCTCCCTTGTTCTTAATTACTCAGTTTTCCAGTTCTCCTCCCTTTTTGGTTCTGTTCTGGTCACCACAATTAGTTCCCATTTCTTACTCTGGTATTCACCTTCAGCTCATTAATTTTTTGGCCACTAGTGTTTCAGCTCAGCGTTTTGCAAGTTCTCTCAATACTCTTTAAAGTCTTTTTCCTCTCTCTCCAGTTTTGTAGGGTTGAGGGATAGTTTTTAATTCCACCTTACAGAATGCATGAATATTTAATGTAGTCAGGTAGGTGCCAGGGAAGCTCCCATCTCTCCCACCAGCCATTTACCTTTCCATGTTGGTCTGGGAGTACAGAAACGTCTCCAAGGGTACAGCAGCATCAGCAAACACTTCTTTCCCCTGAGGGCTAAAGAGCTGTTTCATGCACAAGAGTGAGGAAAGAAACTGCCTGATGAACCCTAACTCTTGGATAGAATTTCCCAGTTCCAAGTAGTTATCTTAGTGAATGTTACAATTAATATCCCCCAATGGAGGCTGTTTTCAGCTTCCAGGGTACAGCCAAGAGGCATTGCTTGATGGCTCTTCCCCAGGAGACAAGAAACATTGTCCCTTCAGATTGAATTTCTTTCTCAGTCCTTTTTCTTTTCAGCAGACATTCTCAGCAGGAGAAGATCAGGTTCATGATCACCTGAGGAACAGGAATGTCTATGGGATCTGATGAGATGCATCACATGAGTCCTGAGGGAACTGGCTGATGTGGTTGCCAAGACACTCTCCATGATATTTGAAAGTCATGGCAGTCATGGGAAGTCCTTGATGACTGGAAGAAGGGCATCATTGTGCCCATTTTGTAAAATGGTAGCAAAGATGATCCTGGGATCTACTGACCTGTCAGCCTCACCTTTGTGTCTGGGAAGATCATGGAACAGATCTTCCTAGAAGCTATGCTAAAGCACTTGAAGGACAAGGAGGTGATTTGAGACAGCCAGCATGCCTTCTCCAAGGGTAGGTCCTGCCTGACTAACCTAGTGGCTTTCTGTGGTGGGATGACCACATCAGTGGACACAGGAAAAGGAATGGATGTAATCTATCTGGACATCTGTAAACCTTTTGAAATGGTCCCCCACAACATCCTTCTTTTTAAATGGGAAAGATATGGATTCGATGGGTGGACTGTTTGGTGGAAAAAGAATTGATTGGATGGTTGCCTTCAAAGAGCAGTGGTCAACAGCTTCATGTCTAGATGGAGATTTGGGACAAGTGCTGTCCCTCAGGGGTCCATACTGGGACCAGTCCTGTTTATTATTTTCATTGATGATACAGACAGTGAGTTTGCAGATGACTCCAACCTGAATGGGGCAGTGGTTACTCCAGAAGGATGGGATGTCATCCAGAGGCACTTGGACAAGCTGGAGAAGTGGGTCTGTGTGAACCTCATGAGGTTCAACAAGACCAAGTGCAAGGTCCTACACCTGGGTTGGGGCAATCCATGGTTTCAATACAGGATGGCGGAACAACGAGATTGAGAGCAGCCCTGTGGAGAAAGACTTGGGGGCGCTGATTGATGAGAAGCTCAACATGAGCCAGCAATGTGCACTCACAGCCCAGAAGGCCAACCATGTCCTGGGCTGCATCAAAAGAAGTGTGGCCAGCAGGTCAAGGGAGGTGATTCTCCCCTTCTATAACACTCTTGTGAGACCCCACTTGGAATATTGTGTCCAGTTTTGGAATCCCCAATATAAGAAGGATGTGGAACTCTTGGAACTGGTCCAGAGGAGAGCTACGAAGATGATCAGAGGGCTGGAGCACCTCTGCTGTGAGGACAGGCTGAGAGAGTTGGGGTTGTTCAGCCTGAAGAAGAAAAGGTTCTAGGGAGACATTATAGTGGCCTTCCAGTTCCTGAAAGGGGCCTGAAAGAAAGCTGGGGAGGAACTTTTTACAAGGACAAGTAGTGATAGGACAAGGGGGAATGGCTTTAAATTGGAAGGGGGAAGATTTAGATTAGATATTAAGAAGAAATTCTTCACACTGAGGGTGATGAGGCACTGGCACAGGTTTCCCAGGGAAGTTGTGGATGATCCCTCACTGGAAGTGTTCAGGGCCAGGTTGGATGGGGTGTTGAGCAGCCTGGTCTGGTGGGAGGTGTCCCTGCCTATGGCATGGTAGTTTGCACTGGATGATCTTTAAGGTCCCTTCCAACCCAAACCATTCCATGATTCTATGACTTGTAGCATCTCTGAAATTCCTAATGGATATGTCACTGTGTAACCAAAGTCACACTTCAGATGTTTGGCACTTGTACAATCATGCCTTAATCTGAGTTAATCTTAATTCTTGTAAGTGGATCTTCATGTAAATTTGGAAACAAAGATTTAGCTTTCCTCTATGGAGAAATGAAAGGAAGTTTGTGCCTACTTGGAGTTTCCAGTTCAAATATTGTATCACTGGCAGATAACAGTGATGAGGTTGATTATTGAAACATGGCAGGTAAACCCTTTAGAAATCAAGTTGTAGGATAGATTTGGGGGGGAGGAGGGAAATTCACTGATGTGTAACAATGGAGTTGCATCATTTGCAACTAAGCTCAAATGAAACATTAATACAGCTCACTGACTACTTTGAAATCCTTATTAGTAATGCATATTTTCACTTTACAAACATTGTGTTAAATCCTGCACAAATACAGGCAAAGCCATTCTATAGAGATTTCATATTTATTGACAGAAAAGAACTAGGATAAGTACAAAATGGACCCAGGAATACATATGTTCCACATCTTTTTATCGGCCAGTTAGTGTTGCAAAGTGATTTGGAAAAAAAAAAATTTCTTAGAGTAAATTTGCATGAAATACCTACTGCATGAATTTGAAACATTAGTTATTTGAAGGGAGTGATTCTTCAAAGGAGACACTGGTATCTAATTAGTTAACTTCTAAGGCAATGCAGGCAACATACCAGCTGATGCAATTGGTGGCAGCAGGAGTCTGGAAATAAATATCTCTATTTGGCACTAAGAAGTGAAACAGAGCTCAAATTTCTGTGGATTGTCTGGCCTGAAGTTTATACCTCAGAGCTCACATTTCTGTGGTAAATGAAAATTAAATCTCAGAGTTTAAGATCTGGGGTTCAGTGTGGATATTTATTAAGATCCATCTGGTCCCCCTAGACTGTGAATATTTTGAGTTGACCTAGATACAGCTCTTGTTAAAATCAAAGTCTCATGAGGCATTTCCAGTATTTTCTGATAAAACCTTAGTAAAATTGTGCTAACAAAACCTGAGACACTTTAAAGTAGTGATTATCATCCTAGCCAGAAACCAAAAACACAGTGGCATGTGAAAACAAAGAATAAAAAAAAAAATAAAACCTCCAGAAACCCCTGCAGACCAAAACCTGGGAAACAGCTATTCATGGTGATTTATGTTTTGTTTTGCCCTGGGTTCGTTCAGGCTACATCTTCAGGGCTACAGCTGCAGCAGGCTGCTGACAAGAAGCTAAATGCTCCCTGCAGAGGGCAGCTCAACTCCTTTCTGCCCATAGCTGCTCTGGGCAGGAGCCCTGTTCCAAGCAACAACAACTCAGATAGGTATCTGAATTAAGTGAGATGGCTCTAGCTTTAATGTATTCAAATTTATTGTCTGATTGTGTCTGACTGTTCCACTCTTTTTGTGTTTGGGTGTGTATATCTAGCTTTGATAGTCCCTTTGTAATAAGATTCCTGATTCTCAATATCAAGCAAAAGGCAGTATGACAGATGGTACTGGAGTTGGCTGTCCTGAGTCTATCCTGTGCACTCCTGAAAAGGCCTGTTTGTCCTACCGGACACCTATGCCCTGGAGGTGTCAGTGTTTTGTCATTTGACTCAGTTCCCATCATCACTATTCTGCTCAGAGATTTTTGTTTACCATCCTTGCATCATCTCTCTCAGCCAAAAGTGCTGTTTCTTAGGCCGAGCAGAGATTTCTCATTCCAGCTCAGTATACCTTCAGAAGATCCATATCTGCTGTCTCAAAGGCAATGGCTACATGCTCTCATAAATCTATCAGTAGGTCTCTGTGAGAGTTACCTGAGCAGCAGACATACAACAACACACATGAATAGAGCCCTTGAATTAAAATAATATCTTCCTGCCTTACTACCCAAGGTTAGCTCTACAGACAGTATACTTAGTGCTCCCAAACCACTACCATTTCAGCTTAAAAAGTTGCTTGTATTACAAGTGACAGCAAGGAGAAAGAAACACTGTCCTTCCTATTTAGTAAATAGACAGTTGTGTTCTCAGCCAGCTTTGTTCATGTCCGTTCCTAAGGAAATGCACTCAGTCGATCCGGTCTTGGGTAGCAACTGAATCGCTGGAGCAGGCTGCACAGGCTGCTCTGTTACAGAATGGGTCTAGCTTAAAGAAAAGTTTGCTTATGTGATGATGAGCGAGCTGGAAAGGTCTCACTGCTTCTAGCTTGATAAAAATAAAATAAAAAGTAAATGATTATCAATAAAGTGTGTTTGATTAGGTGTCACTGAGAGAAAGAAAATGCCGTTTCATGTCACTTTTTAGAAAGCACAAGGTATGTAACTTTTGGGGATGATTTTGCTCTTGACTAATATTCAGATTCAATATTTAAATCTCAAACTTCCCAAAGGAAAGAGATTCTGCATCTTTTAATGAAAGATAAAACAACAATATAAACATACACAAATTTACAGAGAAAGGATCAACTTTAATACATCTGGAGTAAAAGGTGTTCTTTTTTAAATATGGTATAAAAATAAATGCAAGAAACATTAACAGAGAATATACAGACAACAGACAAAGACACAGGCTTTCTTTCTCAATGTGAATACATCAGTGAAATGAAACCTTCTGTGCTAATTTATTGTGCAATAAATGTGATGCCATATGTATATTTATTAATATATGCATTTTTTTACATTTCTTCCAGTTTTTGATTGACGTATTTTTTTAATAAACTGTGCCTAGCAGAAGCTTTTTTTTCACTGTACTCGAGCTTGCAGAAAATAAAAAGACACAGATCCAGCTTGATATGAAGGAGGAAGTGAGCAGACAGTTTTCGAAATGGAGGCATCGAAAGGCTAGAGAGTCCCTCGGAGTCTGTAATGCCTTAGTATACACAAAAGAAAACAAGTCAGGTCCTTGCTCATGCAACATCTTGTTCTACTGTCCTCTGAGTCAGGCAATCAGTGAGCTACAAAGTATATGTAATGATTTGAGTCTGCTTCCATGCTACAAGGTGATCCTTTTAGTAGGACTGCACTAGACTGGTTAACCTCTTTGATGTGAGCGATTTCCCCTGAGGAAAAGATAAAAACAAAAAACAAAAACAGAAAACAGAGGCATGATCACTGCAAACCTGTTCATCAGCAACCACTTAGTGTTGCCACATCACTGTCAAATAGCTAGGGGCACCAACTGGAGTCTGTCAAATCTTAAACCACAGGAAGCCCTTTTGCTTAGACCCCTGTGATGCTAGCCAGCCAGATTGTTTTGCAGAATAAGCTAGCAAATTTAGAGGCCATTTTTGAATGAGGTTGATTTCGGCTGAGGAAAAACTAATGCTGAGGTTTTTACTGTCGGTAATACTCAGAACTTGAAGAACGCTACAATTGAGAGTGTCTTGTGCTACAGAGATGGATATGCAAGCTGCAGCAGCCCTGTCACAGAAGACAAAAAACTACTTTAACATTCAGAAAAGAAAGTAAGAGGCAGATTTCGTATAGGCAGAAAAGCAGCTTTTACATGAACACAGCTATAGGTTTGCTGAGACTGTATTTACTATTTATAGGGAACATTGGTCAGGTATAGTACATGTGACTGCATAACACTGCTTTGAAGGTGTTTGGATTTCCACATTGTTATTTTCCTCATCATTCCTCCTGTTACAAGGATATGGTTTCATTTTTTTTAGCATGTCCTTTTAATAAGGTATAATGACTGTCCCACAAGAGTTAGGTCTACAGTGTTAAGAGGATGGTGTAGGGTATGTCACCATGGTATGTTTCAGGTAGATTTGAGCTTTATTGGAGCCAGACAAAAGCCATGAAACCACATAATAGGAATTAGGTCTCCTAAGGCCACATAAAAGGAGTTAGCTCTCCTAGGGCAATCCTACTGTGGCTCTTATCCAACAGAGACAGAGCTGGCACAGCAAGCTTACATCACTCCTCAAAATACCACAAGCATAACCTGATAATATAACATAAACAGATAATAAAACATTAAACAGCAGGCAGCACTGTCTAACTCTCCAGTTAGGTATTTAATACTTACATTTATTGCATTGGTCATTTTAAGTGCAAACTTAGAAAAATCAAACTGATTTCATGGAGACTACAATAAGAAATACTGTAAATGTGGAGAGATGCTACATCTTCTGCAGTAAATGGAAAACTAATTTATTCTGCCATATTAATGAGTTGTTATCTGCTGTATAACTCAGTAGAAATACAGAATTTAATATCTGTTGTCATTATCAATTAAATTTATGCTCACAGGGATCTGCAAGTTGGTTTCGTGCATTTGCTCCATTGCAATATATCAGAGAAGGTCTTCAAAAAAGGAAAAATAACAGTTTTGTTCTTTGTGCTCTGAAATACAATTTTAACGAATTAGGATCAATATTTCCCCTACAATGTAATTTTGAGGGGAACTCATGGTCTGCGATGTTGGGTTAGACTGCTCGTCCATCAGGTTCACCATATGACCTGACAGTATTAATACTTGCTTCTTCAAATGATGGGAAGTGTCTTCCTTGTGTTTAGCTTTAACTCTGTAACTATCTACATATATTTAATTCATAGCTTCTTGACACTAGTTAAGTCTTAAATTATAGTTTTCTCTAATGTAACAGGTGAACTGTTATACAAAGACATATTTGCTTTTTAAATTGTCAAAAAAAGTCTCAACAGCTGTGTGGTACTGCAATGCAAATTAAAACAATATGTCCAAAATTAAGTGTTTTCTTAGGCGGTTCATGATTGTCAGCCTTGGACATAATCTAGGAAAATACTAAGCATATGCTTTTCCTTGCCTTTGATGAAGTTATTTGTGTTCAGTTTCACAGGTCTACAGGCTGAGCAACTCTCTGTAAGCATGTACAAGTTCCCTTTGGTGCTAAACGGCATCAACCAGTTAATTAAAACAATTAAACCAGGAGCTCTTTGTTAGTTATTAAAATAATTTGTTCAATAGATCACTGGAAAGCTGCATAAGATCTTGTAGGATAAAATCGATGAAATATTTTTTATTCTTATCTGCAACAATTGATTATTCAGGTGTTGTAAATTCTCTGGATTTTTTAGATGAACTATAACCAAATTCTAGCATCTCAGGAACAAATTGTGATACCATGTAAAATAGGAAGTTTTGACCTAAAAGCAGGCCAAAACTTAGCTGTTAGTTAAGTGACCTCACTTGTATAATCTTATTTTACATCTTATTAGAATTTTCCCCTATAGAGAGAGTGACCTGTGTTTTTCTTTATTCTGCATTTCTGTGACAAAGTTTTTTCTATATTCTGTGTCAGTTGCTCCCTGGATGTTGCTGGTCTTTGGAGACATTTTCTCCTAAGCCCTACAGCGATCAGGATTTCTCCGGATGATCCTCTCCCTCACCTCCCCTCCCTGCCTCAGAGAATATTGTGTCTTAAAGATACAAAGTCTTCATCTGAACAACAATAACATGTTCTTTTTCCAGCTATTAGTAGTTCTAATTTATAGTTGGAAAACTGTCAACTTAGAAGATACACTGTCCTTAAGACAACTTCTTCCATGTTTATTCTGAATCATACTTAGTTCTCTGATTGGGAAAATAAGCTTTTAATACACAGAATCCGAAGCAGCCCCAAATACAGAACTATCTCACCTTCTTTCTCAGATATGCAGGGATTTGTTATTTTCCTGTTTACAGAATACTTCTTTCAAACTCTGTTCCAGAGATTACTTCTATTTTAGCTCTGTACAGTAAGGTTTCATAATTATCACTTCTAGCACATTTCCAGATTTGCCCAATTTACAGACTGATGTAAAGATCATACCTTGTGGGTCATTATTTAAGATCTAAGCCTAGCTATTTCTTTCAGATATGATGTTAACAGCATTTCCACAAGCCAAATTTCAATTTGGGAAACTACATCTAAGAGGGCAGCTTTGAGAGGTGTAGCATATGAGCCATCACACATATGAAAATGTTTCTTGTGCTAATGAGATTAAAGAACAATTGGGAAAAAATTTGGAAGAACCAGTAGATGTTTCTCTGAAGAATGAAAAGGATACCCTTAATATTTCCAATATAATCTTGCCATCGACATTTAGAAGTGTATGGTCAAATTCCAAACAGGATTAGGATTTTTGGCTGTATTGGTGCACTCTGGACATATGAATTGAAACTATTTAACAATTTTACTAATAATACACAAGCCAAAATGAAATCCCATGCACATACCTTGACCAAGGAGTCAAAGTATGGGAAGGCAGCACAGGAGTTAGAGTAAAAAATTACATCAAAGGATACAAAATCAATTGGCCTCAGTATTCAGTCCCTAGCTTAGTATATTAACTGTTTAATATAGAGTCCTTCCAACTATATTTTCAGAGTATTTAAGGAGAAAATTATAAAACCATGTGCAGATATATGAGTTGCTAAAAACAAATGTTCTGATGACCTATTTATGCAGCACGACCTTAACACCTTAAATAATCCAACAAACAAGTCAGCAACAACCTCAGTACATATACAGCTTATAAGAAATAAATATGAAATTTATATGGAGTCTTCAGCTGAAGTGTAGGGTAAAGGAAAATGGAGTCTTTTCCTTTTAAAAGATTAATTCTCTTCCTTTCGGCTAAGCAAAGTCAGTGGCTCCTTTTTAATGTTTCTTTATTACCCGTGCAGATGCTACTCCCCAGGGCCAATACTAGTAGAACTAAAAAAAAGAGAACTTCATGACCGGGTTACAGAGAAACAGTATGAACTCACTGTGAGCAAAATGAGGTGCAGAGCAAGAATCATCCGTCCTCGCTCTCACTGTTTCCAATCTGCTCATGTGCAGCACACCTGCATCGGCAGGGAAATCTCCCAAGTCATATTGCCGTGTGTCACACACAGCGCTGATATCTGAACAGCCCCTGACAGAAGCACATGTGGAGAGGCACAGGAGCAGAAACAGCATGTCTCTTCCCAAGATTAGGCAGGCTTTGCTCCTTTAGCACAGAAGAATTGCTTTAGCACTACTTAGGGGGTCAGGATTCTGCTCAGGACACTGCTCTCAGCCACCCATGCAGTTATATCTCCTGTTCAAACGTGACAAAGGGGAGGAGGTTAGCATTTACTGAATTTGGGGCATGAGTTGTCAGCACAGCTGCAGCGTTAAGTGGTTGCATGTGCAGGAAAATCCTGCCTGTCATGGGTATCTGCAGTCCTCTGTTCATGTCTCATTAGGGCTGTGCCATTTCCTGGAGCTGTACACAGGCAGTAAGCAGCAGCTGAGATACTGCGGTCCTCCTTTGGCTCATTGCAAATCAGGTGACACTTCCGATTTCTTTCTCTTCCCCACTAATCTTTACATTTACTGATAAGCTACTCTCATTTGTGATTAACCTATGAATTCTTGCTAGATGGGGTAGTTTGAACTTGAATAATCATGTGAAGTGTGGGGTAACACCTAAGATTTTCCAAGGCACCAATGCAGTGGACAAATAATATTAGTATGTGTTTGTCCTAGGCCTGACTGCTTTCAGGTTTCTGTACCTTTCTGCAGTTCCCATTCCTGCAAATACCTTAAGACACAGGGAAATGTTTGTCAGCTAGGAAATGACAGGCACTGGTCTAATACGTGAGTGGTATACCCTGGCTCTTCACCTAGCTGTGCAATTTCTTCCCTTCAGCTCTGCTCTTCCAACACAGAGTGCCACAGCTTAGCTCCAGTCTCTGTAGAACAGGACAAGGAGGACAGTCCTCACTAGTATGTCTTATAGATGCACTTTTTTCCTCATTAGCCTAGGCATAATTTCTTATAAAACCTAAAGCTAGATTTTTGGACTAATTATTACTCCAAATTGAAAAAAAAATAATTACTTTATCAAGTTTTTTTAGTCAAACAACAATAAGCCATCTCTTTCTTGAAAAGGAAAAAGCTCTAATTTCTACAGCTGGTTATTTATATTGCTGGTTTGCATTTGTCAAACAAGAAGCTTTGTGGTTCTTTCTGACTAGCTGTATTTTGGGTTTATACTTTTAGAAATAACGTGTAAATAAATTTCAAAAGTATAATCAGGATTTCTTCCATGACTGTGCATTGAACATGAGACCCACAGCTGATACTAGACTGAAGCTCATTCATAATCCTATGCCTAAGGACAATATACCCCTTAATGGGATTTTAGGGCTTGATGTACTTGTGATGTGGTACAGTAGAAAGTACATAACAAGTTTTACCAGTTCATATAGAAAAAATTCTTGAGGAAAAAATACATTGATTTGTTATAAATAAAAGGACAGATTTACACTGGTTTAAGCATCCAGAAAGCCTATCCTCCCCGAGAAATGAAGAAGCTATCTTCAGGAGTTGTGATTTCCATTTCTAGACCATAATTTACTATGTCGTGTTAAGTGACATTGGACTGAGCCATTGTGAAAACGTGCTGTGTTCAATGGTCCTCCCACTTCTCATTTCATGCATGAAATGGTCTAATGTTACTGGTTTGGAGGGGGAAAAAGTTGAAGGACACTGCTAAGCAAGTTCTTCCAGCTAAGTGGGACAAGACAGCTCGGAAGGGTGTGAGTAATATAACATATAATGGTTTTAAACACACAGTTATTAAAAGGTGTCCAGTTTATAAGGTTATGAGTGAAGGTAATTATCATCTGATAATTATCATCTTCTCTGGTTTGGTACATAAACTGAGTTTGGGCTGTTTTGTTCTGGCTATATTTCCATAAAATGTCACAAATTTGCAACATACACATTTGTTTTTGCCTTCCATTGGGCAGAAAGAGATGAAACTGGAACACTGATGGTGGTGCCTGAAACCATGACACCAACAAATGATGATGGAGCATGTGTCCCTAGGCAGCTCTGAGAAGGGAGGGTGCACCTTCTTGCCCTGCAAATTTGATTCCTGATGACATAAGAAGATTTGCATGGGGTGGAAATGGAATCAGCCTACTCCGCTGTGGATGAGGTCACTTTGTTTCAGGCTTCCAGACTAGTGATCACAATTAAGCACCAGGCTAGCACTCACAAAGGTGTTTTGCTCAGACTACCAGTCTGCTACAGTCACAAACCTCACATGCACAGGAGAAATTTAAAACAAAAGTTGTCCTTAAATGACCCCTGTGTTCCCATCAACATTATCAGTGCATATTCACCTGCTTTTTCCTCTGCAAGGTAGGTGTTAGTACTTGAGGTATTTTTGCTATTATTATTATTGTTGTTGTTGTTTTCCCCATGTAAATTACTCAAGGAAATTAAAATTTTTAAATGCCTCAAAACCAGCTGATTTCCCCCCGTTCTACTACTGTGACAAGCAATGAGATTTTCCTGTTCCCTGACTTATGGCTTTAGCTTCCCTGCTCACTTCCTTGGGAAGCTGCAGGTGACTAGACCTTGATCATTCACTAAGAAAAACTCAAGGGTCTGAGCTGGCAAGGTGGGGGAGCACAGATTACACTATTACCACCACGCCCCATGCCCCTGAGCCAGAGCTGTGACACTTGTAGCTGCCAGTGTTATTTCAAGGCAATGCACTGTTAAGTGGCAACATTCCAGCAGTACAGAAGTGTACATGTGCTGTATTTTCACATAGTACCTGGACCTGTGAATAAGTGAGGCAAGCCAAGAAGAGCTATGCTTACTACTCAGAGGCAAACTATAAAGTGGTTGGTAATAAATATTACATATAGCAAATATCAATTTGTTTTTACTTTATCTATATATTGTATGTGAATGCAGACCTGTTTCTAACCATAGTCATATTGTCTGTTGCAGTCTGCCAAAAGCATCAGCAATTTTGCACTATAAAATTTACAGAGCAAGCTAAATAACCGATGATTTTAAGATGAGCATTTAGGGCTTCCAAAAAGTTACTTAAATTAAAAATTTAAGTAACTAAAAATTTTCTGGAAAGAAAACTCTCCTATGTCAAAGAAATGCAGAGCTGAGTCTAGGGTTTTTTTGTGTATATAGCACTGCTTTTATTTTTTCCCCATCGGACTAGAATAACAACATGTTATATTAGGTCATTTCCACTTAGTTCAAGGAATAGTACAGGGGGATTGCCCTTACAAAGTTTCTAAATTTTTTCGTTTAAAAAATGTTTTCTGTAGCAAGTACAACCCACTTTCAATTATCACTGATAAGGAGCCTCTTTTAGTCTCTACCTCAACAAATCAGGTTATGAATTACAAGGTGATCTTCTTTTGTTCAGTCCCTAGACACAACCCAGGTTACTGGGTTTTTTTAAACACTTCAAATGGAAAAAACTGAGGTCCAACTTACAAACTTCAATACAAACCCACTTTGTTGTAAGTAAGAAAAAAACTAGTGAAAATTCATCTAAATTTTCTAAATCACCAGAGAAGAGAAACTGTGATTTTCATCTAACTAAATAATTCAGAGATGACATAATTTATCCAGGTTGTAGAAGACCTTTTTCACACCAATATTCTGTACTAAACAGAACAGATCTACGCCACAGTTCCTCACTTCACAGTTGAACAAGTTAACCGAGTACGCTGTAGGATATTCTGAGAAATGTATCCCTCATCCGTGCTGGTTAGAACCACTGTACCAAGGTAGAAAATTACATATTGTAAACTCATCATAAATGAGAACAAGAATGGAAGAACAAGGATGCCTGGTGGCAAGGGGTCCTGGGACAGTGGGTGATGTCAATTCTGTTCTCTTGGATAAAAGGTTTCATTTGAGCATCCTGACACTCTGGATTAATTTGCAAGCCTCAGAGCTGCCAATCTAATAAAGAATATAGATCAACAGTGACATGTTTTACTTTGATTCCTGACCCGACTTGACAGACTCCACCCGGCTTCACAGGTACTAGTTTGAGGAAAAGCAAAATCACAGTTTTTATTTTGTATCTTGAAAAAAGAATTGTCCTCTTCTGCTGAAGAAGTACTAATGCTTCACATCCGGAAGTCCTCATTCCAATTTCTAGCTCACAGCTGGTTTATTGGGCCTGCCTTGCGTCTCTGACATCCTGCTATTCTGGTACTTCTGCCCTGAGATTAGCAGGATGAAAATCGGGCATGCCTGCAGGCTATAATGCTCCAGTGTTTGTGCACAGAACTGCTGATTTATCAGTAATGCTTCTCTGAGAGGGATTGTCAGAGAGTCATCTTAGAGCCTCCTGGTCTGTCTTCAATTTTTCCCTTTTTGTGCTACGTTTTCATCCCATCTGTCTGCAGCTTGCTATTTCTCCCTTTGTAGCCCTCCATTTACATACTTTTTACCATAACTACTCCCTGTTTAAACTGCTATGAATAAACACAGTTATTGCAGCTTGCTATTCCACTTCTGATTGAATTATCATGTAATTGTCATGTATAATGTTAACACGTACAATGTTGCTTTATATATCAACCTGCTTAGACAACACAGAAATCACACTGCAACATGCTACGGCAACACCACCATGCAAAATATAGGGGTTTTTGTTTCAAACATTGGGTAAGTTTCCTTTGTGGCTGTTTATTTACTTTTTAGTGTCCTTTACTGACTTTGTCCCATTGAATTCAAATTTCTTCCTGATTACAGTGGATTCAAAGCATATTACAGGAAGCCTTTACCTATAAGAAAGTAGTTAAAGAATTACAGGGTTTTTTTACTATGGGAGATATTCCCACAACCTCACAAAACTTTGTTGTTTCACTGTGTTTGTTCCTTTTTTTGATTACTATAAAGTATATATGTATTTTAATACTTAAAGAAATACTCTTCATTGCCATTATAGAGGAGGCAGTGTCTGAGAACTGCTTCTCCTTCCCTAGAAATTAAAAAAACAAAAACCATGACCTTTGCTGAAAGCTCTCATATTTTTCATTTCAACACACACAGCTCCACCAACCAGGTCACAGAAAAAGCCACAGACGCACACACACACAGAGCAGCGCCACCTGCACAATTCAAAAGACAATGCAGACAAACTTGAGTATAATCCAAGATCTTTCTACCTCTTTTCATAACAGGTTAGTGCTCGCCCTCAGTGTTGGTGTACAGTTTTTATGGCATGGGAAAATAGGGATGTTTCTGCCCTACAAAAATAAATGCGTTGAATGCTTTAGTTTGAATTTTCACGATGTTAAAAAAATTCAAAGAAACTGGAAAAGTAAAAAGAATCCCACATATCAGGAAATCCATGGATCTTTTTGCAGTTGGCAAGAGCATGCCCACAGCAAATTTACCAGCCTTCATTTTTTTACCTATGTGAAGGAGCTTTTGAATATTATGTATTTAAAAAAAAGTCAGTTCCTGTAGTTCATTATCAAAATGAAATCCCAATCAAACCCTTGTGCATCATCAGCATGAATTCTTTGGTCCTGAAGAAACTGTGCTAGACATTAAGGACTATGGGGAAATTATTGTTTATTTTTCCCTGTGCCTAGTTAAAAAAATGGGGCAAACTCTGTTTTATTGGAGTAAAAAGGAGACAGGAGGGAAATCCAATGTAGTCAGACTGTATCAGACAATATTTTGGAAGGCATCAGAAAAACATCAAGCAGGTTTTCCGAGATTCTTTACAATTAAAAAAAAATTGAGTGAATAATTTCATGCTTCCTAATGCAAAAAGCATGGCTCCCAAAGGTCCATTCCTCCATGTGTGACTATTGAGGTCAGTGGGAAAGGGACTAGGGAGGAAGGGTTGTAATGAAAGCACATTATAATGCAGTCATTCCTAGGAAAACTCACAATGTGTGATAAAAACACTTTTAGCTGTCAGGTTAGAGAAGCAAAAAGGGAAAGTAGGGATCAGTGAAGGGCAGGGGAGAAGGATGTTCCAGCAGGTTTACTAGTCTTCGAGGCAATGAACTTACCACATTGCGTGTGAATTTCTCAAAAGATGTTCGACGATCCACTGTGTTTTCCAACTTAAATTTAGAATACAAACAAAGAAACAAAAAGGAAGGGAAAAAGAAAAGCAAGAAAAAATGGAGTAGAAAAGAAGGATTGATGAAACAATGGACTGCAAAACAAAGTCTGTATAAATCAGGAAGCAAACACAGGTGTGAAGCTGTAATGGGACTCTGCAAAACGGGATGGGCAAAGCAGATATAGTATTCGACAAAAATAATTTTTCATGGCGATCAAACTGGTTTGATTTAAAAGAAAACCGAAAATAAAAAGAAATAATGAAGTGCACATCTTGTGTTAATGAACTGACATTCACAAACTTAAGGACTTCACACGGACAGTTGTAGCTTTCTGGTATTTTCAACATCTCTCTCTATATTGGATCTTCAGAAATCAATGTTTGAACAGAAAACAAAATCACACAGTACTTTCAAATAATTTTAGTCTGTCATTATAAACAATATAATAAAATCGAATAGAATGCTACGGTGTTAATAACTACCTCGTTCCGGTAATGATTGAGGCCCTGATTTTCAAAAGCACAGGGCTCCCAGCTGTTTCTAGGAAATCACTATTTAGAGCCCACTAGTAAAATTATTTATTGTTATAAAAATCTGCATTTCACAGGCTGCTCCACATACTCTGGGCTGTGTCTATTCAGAACTCACTCCATAATTTGGACTTTTCTAAGCAAATATCACATACCAAGATATGAGCCTCTGTTTGCCAAAGTGTGACATGACCAGTCTTTCAAGTCAGATTCCTAGCCTACTCAAAACTATTCATGTAATAATAGGGAAAGGAACAGAATTAGGAAGCCCCTATTTTTATAATAGAAATTAGAAGTTTTCCATATGAATAAGATTGTTTCTAAACACATTCTGTAAACTTTACAGGTGGAATAAAGAGAACAACAATTATTACATAAGCAAACTTGCAAACATGAAGACTATTCTGGGATTTTATTTTATTTTTTAATGTATTTGTAAAGCACTTTGCAATTTAAGGTGCTTCATAACAGAGAAAACGGTACAATATGGGATGTAAAAATAAAAATAAGTTTTGCTAGATTAACTTATTGAAACATGCCCACATGCAGGATATATACACATATATGTATATTGAACTCCTGTGTGTATGTGACCCTCCAAACACGTCAAGCTGGTCACCTACCAGATATCCAGTTGCACTGGCACAGGGGAGAGAAGACTGAGTATTGTTGCAAACATAACCACTGCTTTGCACAGTGGCAAGACAAAGGCAAGATGGACCAATACCTTTTTCTTGGCCTGTAGTAGCTCCTGGTAGGCACTGGATCGTATAAAACGAGGATAAGAATCACTTTTCATCAGTTTGTAAATGTGCTCCTGAAAAGGAAAGAAGGAGCTGTTACTCCCATAAAAGAAGATGTATGTGAAATGGGAGGCAGTTGTATATGTTTATTATGGAACTTATACCACTTAGCACTATTTTGAATCGGAAGTCTTATGGGACAGAAGGTTGCGGTTCTGAAGTGAAGGCTGAGTTGCTCTCTGTCTTAAAGCAGAAATCCCACTTCTTTGTTACGTATAAAGAAGACTACGGAATTATTTGTGAAAGAATTCATGACTGAGACCTAGCTTGAGGCCCGGTTTCAAACCTTTCTTACAGTAGTCAGTTTAGTTAAGTGACTAAATCAGGACCTGTGGATCCTTCTGCACTAGATTTTCTAAATCAGTTTCTGGTTATGCTTTTCTGACTTCTTTGGCTTGAAAAAGGTAGTAGGTTTCTAATTCAGCACCACAAATAAGTGCTTAAGTTAGGCAGGTTATCCCCTGGCTACTCTTGAAAACATCCTTTGACAGATGTTTAGTCTGCAATCCAGCTGGCGATATAAAAAGGAAAATACACATGCAAACTGGAAAGCAGTTCCTGGCTAATCTAATTTCTTCTGAGGCATATAAAAATTGGAAACTCTTATCCAGAAAACAAACGACACAAGCAGGTTATAAATATCTTCTTTTTGAAGTATTTTCATTTTTGTAAAATATGAAAACCTAAAAATCTGTCATGCAGGGCACTTTAATTCTTGTTCTAGTTATAATGTTAGGAAAGAGATTTGTAGACCAAAAAGAAAAAAAAGGAAGAGGAAAAACTCTTAAAAAGAATACTTTTAAAGACCCACTGAATTGTGTTGGCTATTTTTGATTTTCTTCTTGGTCAAACACTACCTTTTACTGTAGGAAACTTGTATCACAGCTGTCAGGAAACAGCAAATAAACTGTAAAGTAAATACTGTTTCTCAACTCGGTACTACATAAAACTAGTGACTAGAAAAAAAGGAAAACAACAAACCACTTTGCTTGAAAATTAGAACAAGGTAAATTAAAGCTGATTTTTAATGTATGTTGTACTAGAAACACTAGGATGGTTCATTTGGGGAGTTCTTATTCCACTCAATTTTCGTGAAAGCAGTCAATACTGCTTCTGTTACACATATTAGTGGTGAAGGGCATTAAAATGTTATTTCTGTGAAAAAAACAAGCCTGAAATGCTTGAATTAATGTATACATTAGTCAGGAATTGAGACTGGATGTTATTTAGTGCAATTGGTCTATTTTTAGTAATGTATCACTGTCATTTGACATGGAATTCTGTGGTGAGATCTTTCAAGTCCAGAAATGCTTTTCAAAACTTTTTTAATGACAATTAAATGACCTGCCAACTGCCAGAATGAATTGTAACTGGTCTCCTTTCCAGCTGGCATGCCATAAAGAGCCTGCTGCAGAGGCAGAGCTGACAATACCCTATCAATTCAGATGGGGCACTCTGCAAAAGTCCTGAAACACGATAGGTACAGTTTACTCCTTTTCCCAGAAAGAGGGAGGCTTCCAGGCTCTAGCTGTACTCTGAACTGGACCAAGTAGCCAAGAGGTCTGACTAGAGAAAAAGTCCTGCTTGCATAGAGAATAAACACTCCACGTCATTCATAAATGAAGGAAAAAAAAAAAAGAAAAGAGAAGAGAGATGTGGAAATTAAATGGCATTGAAATTTTAAAACTATTTCAAAAAACCCCAAAACCCTAGGATACTGGCAAGGAATTTAATTGTCCTTTATCGGCTCAACTGCAAAGACATATTTTTTAAAAACCTTTAATTGTGCTAGATTATTTATGTAACTTGTGTCTTTGCTATACACGATGTTCCTAAATCTTCCTGGGGTTAGCAAATGCAAGCAAAAACTGTGTGTTCAGCTTAATGCAGAATACTTCAAAACAGTGGGTATGACAGCATATCTATTGAAAACTTTATTGTTTCATCATATGTTGCTATTTTCATATTAGCAAAATGAAAAAGCAGTGGCATTATTTCCCTTCTTATAAGGCGCAGAGACACTCTCCCAAAGAGCAGAAATTCCCTATTCAATTCCATTCTCTCATTTGTGGGCCTTGCAGCAGCATTTCCTGTCTCCCAAGATGATGACCTAATAATCAAGCTATAGGACATTCTGCAGGGATATGATCTTAATCTCTCCTTTTGACACCATTTCATTTTGTATTAATAATTAAATTTTCATCACTGGGCTGCTCATGAAAAAGGAAGGATGGCACCAGTTGTATTACTTTTTACTGTGGATCCAATTCTTTTCCATTGCTTTTCTCAAAAGTCTGCAAATATTGTGTTGCATTTAATACAGAAATATTTGGTTTTAATTCTAAGGAAAACTGAGATTTGTATTTTACAATTTTTCTTTTTTAAGTCCAATCTAAAAAATATAAGTATTTTCACAAATCTAGCTCTAGTCAAA